>CAKLNU010000998.1:27500-1355772 GCA_922788865.1 Poeciliopsis turneri
AACCTCCCACTCATGATCCAAAAATGTTTTCCCAAAACGCAGGGAAGGGGAAAACGCGGCCCCGAAGAACTTTCAACACAAATTCTTCACCCTGCAACTTTGTAAAACAAAATTTATTTGTTTGCTATGCCTCTGAGTATTTTGGTGGATTGCTAATATGGCAGCCTTGCACCTGTAAGTGAGGTGTGATGGCAGCATAATGTGAACATAAACTAAAATTTCACACTTTTTCCTTCTGAATACAGCGCCATACGCCTTTGTTCTCAGGTGTCAAAATCTCGTCTTCATCAGACAGCACACTGAAAAGTACATTCAATCCATACGAAGTCCATGTTTTGATTTGACAGCGGAGTACATTCCTGATGAGGTTGCACTCACCTCTACCATTTGCTTTTCTCTGGCTTTGCCCTTCATTTTGCACCACAGTGCTTCAGTCAAACATCTTTTTTCCCCCTGAAAACACCACAGTCTCTCTCCACCTTCTGGCCAGGAGAGCTCTCTCACAGGGAAGACTTCAGTAACACCCTAACACTTCGGGGAAAGGGTGAGTTGAAGGGAAAAGTGTAAAACAAAAGGTGAAAGCAGGGAAGTGAAAAGAAGAAGGTACACCTGCCCTCGTCTCTCCTGGAGGGGAGATGATATCCTGATTAAAGCGGGATGTCGAGCCTGGAAAACATTGATCACACGCACACAAAAAAACTCTTAACCTCAGCTAAGGAGTCCCAGGATGTGGTAGATATTAAAAAAATCATGAAGACTTGTTCCTCACTGTTGGGTCAGGGCTGAAGACAGCAAAGAGGTGTGAGAGAGGGAGAGTAAGCCAATGCTGGTGGATGGGAGGAAGACTAAGTGTTCCTGCCAAGCAGAGCGTAAAGTAAGGTCAGCAGAGCTGCATGAAAGCGCTGAGAAACACCGAGGTGAGAAAAGAAGTCCCTCAATCCATCACTTTAGCAGAACTCACTGATCCAAGACTGATTCTTGTAAGTCATCAGAACAAATCTAGGGTAATCCAAAATGATGATTGGGCTTAATAACAATCTCGCATGGCTGTTATATCTATCACCATCCATCCATCCATTCATGCTCTTCTGCTTATTCAAGATCAATTTGAGGAGGTGAAAAGGTCAAGAAGAGAAACTTAGTCATCCCTCTCCCAAGCCAGACTGTCAAAGTTTATTCTGGGAGATCCCAAAGCAATCCCAGGCTAGAGAGAAACACTTCTCACATGGCTGGTACACAAAGACGATCATGGCTTGAAGATTAGAATGGAACCAAAGGGAAAGACAAAACCTGTGCTGGATATTCCTAATTTTAAAACCTCATCAGTTAAGCTTAAATTGATCTCCAGTGATCTGTTTGGTCTCAGAAATTATGGCACATCATTTGCATAGCAGTTGAAGTGGCTAACTTAACATGCTAACAAGCCAGCTAACCCTTACAGAAGGAGACCATCATTAGAAGTTCAAATCCAGAGGTTTTTGATATGACTTCATCAACTTTCAAAGTGCATTGAAAGGCTCAAAGTAAAGTAAATACTACAGGAATATTTAAAGTATTAAATAACTCAATTAGCAGACTAACTCAATTGGTTAGCAGACTAACCAATTGAGTTAGGAAATAACTCAATTAGCAGACTAACACATTTTAGCTTAAGGTCAATAACCCTGATTATAAAGCTGCATGTCGAACCATGTTGGTCTGCTTCTAAAGCTGTTGGTCCCACATTAGTCTTTTCAGAAAATAAAGAGTCCCATTTTAAAGTGCCTTTTAGGAGAAACTGGTAAGTTGCTTAAGGATTTCTTCTGCTCCCATTTGTTTCTTTTTAAAAATGTGACAGCAATAAACACAGTCTACCACCTGTGTCATACTTTTACTCAGATTATACTGTGATCAGTTGCAAAGAAAGAGTCATGACTGCAAGGAGTTGCACACAAATCAAGCTGCGGCTCTGAAACTGAGCCTCTGTGTTGAAGAAAAAAGGTTCAGCCTGTGTTTGAAGTTAAAATGCTCCAGCGCATGTTCTGGTTTACAGGCTACAATATTTTGCACCTTACAGGAGAATCCTGGACTCGTCTGGGGAAAGAAAAAGAACTATTTGATGGTGTGTATGATCCCACGTAAACACACTCCTTTCACAAATGGGATCATAGTCCTAATGGATTTGACAGGGTTCCCAGTAAGTGTTGCTGCTCCTTAGAAAATGACTAGCAATTTGCCAAAGTTGCTGTTGTTCCCGCTCTTGAGTCCTGCGAGCTTTGTGATCATGATGAGATGTAGAAAATCGGAGGGAGCAAATGGATTTTAAGAGAGAGGACAGCTCCGAGGAATCGTCTAACAGCTGAAGATACATGCCGGTGAACGTGACTCTGTAAACATTAGATCTTCCCTTTAGTTTCAGCTGGGTGTACCATAAAAACACCCACTGCAGGGAGCACATGTGATTCCTTGCTAAAGTTTTCCTACCCCTTGAACGCGTTCGCATTTTCTCATGTCACAACCACAAACATTGATGTGTTTTATTGGGATTTTATGTTATGGACCAACAAGGGAGATTATACATTTGTGAAGTTCAAGGACGACGATGAAAAGCATGAAACACATTTTTATTTATCCCCTTTTAATCTGGTACCATAATTAAGCAAATCTGTTTAGCCTCACCTTGACACTGTATTCTGAGTAACTATAGCTTGATAACTGTGCTGAGTACAACACAGCCAGACACAACATGTTAAAAAATAAATGAATAAATGAAATACCATAAAAGACTTGGAGTTGTAACTGCAGTAAAAAGTTGGTTTCAGAAAGTGCATTGCACACTTTTCAGTACTCATTATGAAAAAAAAAAAAAAAAAGATTTTAAAACATGTATTCTTTTCCCTCCTTTTGACATTTATGGACTAATATGACTGGTCCGTGAAGCTGAGTAAACTATATTAAAGATTTTGATTGGAAACGTGACAAAAATACAAAGGAGTGTAAGTGGCTTTGCGAGGAACTATGAAAACATTTCAAAACTCCTCCGCTTTAGAAAGCAAAGAGCGGCAATCGCCCAGCCGGTGCAAAAGTACCGTGCACCTTTTTAAGTGTTTCAGCCGGGAGTTAACGTGTCACGATGCAGGACGAAAATGGAGGCCACTGCTCGGGTTTAGCCTTCCCCACAGTGACTTGAAATCAGATTTTTCTCCAGTTAGGTTAAAATGTCTGTTGCAGACTCAATAAATAAATCTGAAACTTTAAAATGACAAGAGAATAAGCCCCTTAATTTTGTCCCGTGCTAACAACCAGCCCCGCAGCCCTGGTCTGTTTACTCTGTGCACCATATGTTGCCACTCTGTTTCTGCTGAGTCCATCTACTCTTTGAGTTAGGATCCTGGAGTGACAATTTGTGCAGTCCATTAAGGGCTGATGAATTGGATTTAGATCAGCAAACTGGTGCGAACGGTGGGTCTGATCGAGCAAGCCGGCGGACCCACACATCACACCCCCCCAGCCCCCACCCGCTTCAGCCCCAACCCCCTCATTTGTGCAGCTCTGTGAATGAAATTGTCTCAATGTTGGCTCGGGTTTATGAAGCGTGCAGCCAGTAGAGCTCATGCCTGTATTCACAAAATAAACACAATAGAGCCTTGGCAGTCTGACTGACATCTACAACATGTCATAGAACGGGCTGAGAGCACACACTTTTTTTTTTTTTTTTTTTTTGTCTGTGTGTGTTTTGTTGTTTTTAAGAGACTAAAGGTGCTTTAATCTCACCAGCGTGTTTCTGAATGACGAGGTCTCAAAGAAACGCGGGTTGCAAACCCGGGATTGCGTCGCTAATGCGATGTACATCCAGCAAGCAGCTTTTAATGCAACATCAGGGACAAGGCAGCGCTTGACACTTACATGCTTTTGATCTGTCAGTGCTACATGCTGCTTTGAGTTTGAACATAGGGAGTGGACTGTAGCGCTGGTATGTATATTGCATCAAAAATGACTAAATTATTCAAAATCGGGGCATGTTTTAGCACAATAACTGCACGTCTACATCATCTGTAAAGCAAGTTTTCATATGCTAATTTGGAAAAAATGATGATTTATGTTAGAACAGTTTACTGAAGACCCCATGGTGGCAAAAAAAATCATTGGAGCAAGATTTTGTACTGAAATTTAGATTTTAAATTAAATTATTAAATTAAACTTAAATTATAATCCCCTTGTAAAGTGTTAATGAGTGCACAATGTGATTAATGCCTACTTAATTCCCTTCTGGCTCTTAAAACTGCAGCCCTTTCTGTAGTTTGCTTGAACAGAGCAAACTGCTAAATGCTGATGGTGTGTTTGATATATCTGCCATTATTAGAGCTGTAAAGCAGAACTGCCATTGGAAAACATCCAATTTGGTCCATGCAGTTATCCACAGAGTCTGATAAATGGGTTTTAATTACAAACAACAAGAATGAAGCAAGAAAGAGAGAGAGGAGGAGTTTTTTAATTTTTTTTTTTTTTTTTTTTTTTATAAATATTTGACTCACTGGCTCATCTACATTTCCCATCAGTAATAAACCAACACCAAATCATTTCTTATTCGTTCCTGAATATTGCTGATGGTAAAGTCATAAAAAAGCAGGCACAGGAGTGTTTGCTTCAGGACTAATTTTGCAACCAGACGTAACTCTTCCACGTCACACAAACGTTTAGCCTTTTGAATAAATTTTAGATGGCAAACATGAAATATGAATAAAGAAACCGCCAGATATCCACCAGATGAGGGAAAGGGGAAAAGACTTTCGGAATTTTCAAATACAGATTAACTTTTCAAATTGACACACTTGTGCACTTTGAAAATGCAAAGTGCAAAGGGACTGGAGTTAGACACTGGTGGACTGTCAATGCCACATGGACGACTGGGACTCCACCAGTGGACTGTCAGGATTCAAGATTTTACAGTTGCTTCTATCTGGTCATCTGTTTTTTGTATAATGACAAAAAAGCTTTGTCGATGTTTTCAGGTAAAGCAAGTTCCTAATGCAGATCGTACTGTGCCATTTCACAGGTTCTGCTTGTAGTGATCACAGACAGAAACTATGAGTAGTCATGAGGAGCTCGTCTGGCTTGGGAGCCGCTGGGTCTCATCTTTATTTTTTAAAGATTATGTGGTTTTATTGATGTCTTAAAACAACGATCATCAGCATTTGCTGAAATGTTTTGCTACCAAGTGAGAGCCAGCACTCAATAGTCAGCTCCCTTTAGTATGACGCAAAGGTCCTCAGCTGTAAAATGGTAAATGGCTCCATCCAGATGAAGACTCTTTACCTCAAGTGGATTGGTGTAAAGGACAGCTAGAAGGATTAGAACATTGTTTGTTAGGTCTAGAATTAGCCTTTAAGATATGGAGGGGAGCTCTGTCACAGCAGGAGTCTTGGAGGGAAGCTGCTGGTCCTCAAAGTCGTCACCTCCAGTGGTTCAAAAAGATTGAAGTCTCAGAAAAGCTGAGAGAAAACTTATCACTTTTCTACCACTTAGTCCGATCCTTATCCTGGGATTTAATATAATTAAACATTTCCAGCTATTCGATCTCAAAAAAAAAAAATAAAAAAAAAAGATAAAAACCTCCTTTATACTTGTCTTGTGCTTCAAACACATGTTTGCATGTATGATTGTATTTAATCATACAGTGTTAAAATAAATGTAAGGTCTGATTTTTATAGGAGCCTATTCAAATGCCCGATATCTGACATCCCACCGAGCTGTCAGCCCCACCATGGGGTTTTAGGACTAATATCTCACATCGGCCGTGGATTAGTCTCCGTCTCTTGCTCTGGGGAGAAGTCTAATCTCATATCAGAGGGAAAAGGAGGGAGAGGAGGCGGAAAAAGGAGGGAATTTGCGCTATTAATGTCTAACCTTTTAAAAAATGGATTTGCAAGTGTGACGAGATAAGGGCTGAAAATGATCCGAAAATTATTTCCGCCCTGTGACAAGTTCCAGGCAGAAGAGGACGAGAAGACAATCACTGGAAAATTAAACAGCGAGATGTCCCCTTTCATCCTGTATTACAAAATAATTGAGTGCAAAGGAACAACTACAGACGCTGCAAGGATGACACACTTGCATATTGTTTTTTTTTTTAAATCCTTTTAGGATATTTGTGGACGGTTGGGTGGAATATATGCGTCTTACTGCTGCTGTTGATGCAAGAAGTAGGATGAGTAGAGCCAAGGCAGAGTTTTACTGAAATATGAGCTTAATTTTCAAAACACATTTCAAGTAATGTCACCTAGCAGAAAGCTCAGCGTTCCTGCAACATACATTCTGGTGATTATTGCTGTACGAATTCATCCAGTTGTGGGAATAGAGCCCTGCAGTCTGTCATCAGTCCAAACTAGTTTTACTTCCAACATCAACGAAGAGCCACCAGGAGCAAAATCATAACAATACCTCTTTCCTCTTCTCTATTTTTCATTTTCATGGCAAAACATAATTTCTCATTGAAATTAAAAGATTTGAAAAGAGAAAAAAACAGGCCTATGTGGAAACTTATTTTCTCAGAAGCAATTTACTTGGAGGAACTACTCATGCTTGGAGTAATTATGAGTATCTCTACTTGGAATCCTTGCAAACAATGTGCAGCCAAACAACCTCAAATGTTAATGTATAGTATAAGGATCTTTTATGAGAAATCAGAACAGTGTAGAGCAAAGAAAATGTTACTCTCCAGTTCAGAGCTACGAGGCGTTTGGGGGGGGGGGGGGTTTCTATCAGCTTTAATCTAGTCACAAATTTGAAGCTATTGTTCCTTTGCACAAAAGGTCAAGCTCAGTCAGATCGGATGGAAAGCATCCATGAACAACAAATGTCAAACTTTCCCACACATTATCAGTTGGATTTTAGTCAGGACTTTGACTGAGCCATACTTACATATGAGTATGTTTTGATTCCCAGACACTAGGCTGCATTTTTGAGGCTGCTGGTATTTATAACCGTTCATCTTCCCGTCAGCTCTGCCCAGCTTCCTTATCCACGGGTTATTGGAGTGAAATGGAACTAAAAATTGTAGACTTGCGTTTGTGAAACATTTTGAAAACCATTTATCGTCTTGCAATTCACAAACATATGCTACTTTGCTGTGTAGTTTATCGTGAAATCAGAATAAAGTGTAATTTAAGCTGTAAAAATCTCAAAGGGCATAAGAACTGTTGTATGGCGCTGTATTTTCAGCACTTAAATTGTGCAAAAATAGAATGTATGATGTATATTGATCACACCGATTATTTTCTGGTTTCCAAGAATCTGACTCAGACGCATAATAAATTCGCACTGAACTTGTTTATGTAAGGTGATTGTGATCCTCAGCCGAGCTCGCAGTTTGCAAAACAAACACTAACATGAACAACTACGAGACGACACACAGGCATGTTGATGTGAAGGAGGCTAAGCACACACATGGGGCTCTGGGACGGATGCAGCACCTCAGCCAGCTCATCAGCGTAGCTGTAGGGAAAGTTTGCATGCATGTTAAAGGGTTCCCTGCCTGTCAGATTGGTAATGAGCCCGGCTCATGAGGACCTAATGCATGTTTCTCTTCGCCCACTTTTACAGCATCACTCAGATCAAATGAATGCCATCTGTCTGGCCCGGGTCCAGCAGCGGTCCCCACTGCAAGCCTGCTGGATTCCTCAGCCAGATTCGTCCCAGTGTGTCCGTTCGCATTCGCATAAGATCGTTTTCTTGTACGTCGCTCTTTCCTCCTAGACATGCATGGTCATAGAAACGGCTGCAAGCAGAGAAACATGAACGTGTCTAGGTGAACAAAAGGCTTTCAGTGTGGGGTTGCTCTGCGTGAGATGAACCAGTAAATGATGATCAATGGTAGTCTAGAACTGGATAGAGGTGTAAGACTGATTGGCTAAACTATCTCTTCCAATTGACAAAGAAGAAAGGCTGCAGGAAGAGCCAAACATCCAGGGAAAGAGCTTCTCCCTCTGCTCAGACTGATTGCATAAACACACACACACACAAGCATCCTGCCCTGAAAACAATGAGAGATTAGTACGATTAACAAATCTGTGTCTGTTTCATTAAAATTTCACATTTTGTTGCAGGAGCTGAACTCCTTTTACCACGGCAAGAGATCAAAACAGTTTCTAAGCCCTGGCTGGAAGTATCATAAGTATGACTGATATCGTCACACATCACACCTCTGGGTAGACAATGGTGGTATGACATCAATCAGTATCAACTGTTGGACTTTCATCTCCTCCAGCTCCAGGTTTTCCACCCAAAAGTTGAGGCAGTGCGAAGTTGAGGTGAAAAGTTCACAAGCCAAACTTTTCTTTAGCAGAGTGAGAAATTCCAACAAAACTGAGAGTTAACTAAATGAAATGGAGTTGAGAGTTCAGTTTCAAACAACTGGTCGAGCACACACTAGCATCCCCGGTAGATTATGTTGCCATCTACAGAAAGAGAGTCACCTTGACTCACAAAAGGTCATTTTTAAAGAAGCTGGATGTTCATATGTCCAGGCAGGTAGAACGAGTGTAATAGAAAAAAAAGGTACAAAGGTCACAGGGGACTTTGAGAGGATTGTAAAGCAAAGCCCATTCAACTGTTTGTGGGTGTGAACTTCAGCTGGAGTCAGACCTTCAATGACTATCACATACAATTGTAACCATGACATGGACTAAATGTATTTTTCCCAATTTAAAGAAGTAGATTCAAATACGTTCCATCTGGTATATTTTCTGTCACACAACTAAATGTGAAAAAATGCAGCATCATGGCAAAACGTTACGATTTCAATCTGACTGCGTAAAATATTTGCATTTAGGTTCCTAGCAGTCAAGAAACTAGTCTGTCTTCACCGATTTTAACATCAGTGAAGACTGCAGCGTGCCCTCAGCTTAAGAAAGATGAATCATCACTTGACTGGTTCAGACCGATGGGTCCACTTCAGGTTGGATCTTAATTTAACATAAGAAAACATGGTCATCATGACGGGTTGAAACATGAACCAGAAATGAGCAATTTCACAGGTCAATAGCTTTGCAGCTTTCGTACAAGCTTTTTCTGATGTTTCACATTTTGGTGTAATTACAGAGAATTACCAAGCATCACACAGACCACCTGGTAATCGAAGTCAACAATATTTGTCATTTTACTCTGGCAGCTTATCAGTAATGCTACTGGAATATTCAACACCAGCGGTGTCAAACCCAGTTCTCCCTTAGCTCTTTGATTATCATTTGATCTGCTACCTGCATTAAACGCAGGTTACTTCAAAAAATGTCACATTTATCCCAATTCTGGAAACTAAAGGAAACACAAATTACTGTAAAGATTCTCATTTTGTTTGAACAAGACTGGATTTATCAGTTACTGAATCCTGTAGCTACAAAAAAGAACCCAACAAGAAAAACCTTCTGACACAAACATCCAGGACGGTGCGTCTCCAAACAGCAACTCCCACACTTGTACTTTCTTATCCCACCCCTCTTTTATCTCACTTTACAGACTCTCTGTGAACCAGAGCAGCACTTATCTTCAGGATTTATTTGACGGTGCAGAGTTTGTTCTGCAAAGAAGCAGCAACATGCTGGGATAGTGATGAAAGAGGTTTATATCAGAGTTTTCTAATGGTACTGAAGTACCTGGGTATGATAAGCACATTGAAGTGATGTTTTCTCATCTATGAGAAGTAAGTTGAACCTATATTATGTAGCTTAAAATGACATGACACTATCCCAATGAATATTAGGGCAAATTAATACATTTTGATGTTTAGGATTCATTTATGCAGCTCCACTGTTGGGGCATTGAACATATTTATCTCTTTTTTATTTGTTTTCCACAGTTTTGTCTGCTTTTCGTTAGCATACTAAATGAAGCCACGGCACCTGGTCGTTCACCACTAAACTTTTTCTAACTCTGCATCATCTCCCATTCAAAATAGACAATGTTGAAGATGCTTCTTCACCTGTACCTGCATTTACAGGGAATCTCCCTCATGTGAACTCTCCAAATTGCACTAACATCACCCCACCGAGATACAACACCAGACCTGGAGCCTGGAGCGGCTCCCCTGACAGTACACCAACTCCTCTACATCCAAGCAAGGTGTGAGAAGCAGCAGCCACTGCTGCAGCCTTGCTTTATGTTGAGGTGAATCTTTGTCTCTTCAGAAGAAACACTGTCATCTTACCAGACAGAAGATAAGCGTAACACGCTGTGACATAAGTGACGAAGACAGGGTTGGATGATACTAGCAAGTCTCAGCTAGCTGCTCTTTGCTGACATGCATCGTGCACAAAGGAGGAAACTGAAGCGTCAGACAGAAATGCTGCTCCCTTCATTGACTATGTCACAAAAACAAGCCTGTTTTTTATTTAGGACTGACACTGTGATTGTACCTAGGAGGAGAGTGGGCAATCTTCTCAGATGTGGGTGCAGTAAAATAAGGGAAGAGGGGGGAAATATATCACTGGAAGCTAATATACGTGAAGTGATCCAGAGGTCTTAGCTCTCTCTTCAGAAAAAGCTCTATGCAGTACAGTGATCTTTAAAAAAACACACTGAGATTTAAACTAATTCCCATGCTCTCTACACGAGGTGAGCACTTGAGTTCAGCTCTGGCAACATTTTTCATGGCAGATTGTTGCCCAATTAGCCAAAGTTACTGAGCATAAGAGGGGGAAAAAAAATATCAAAATGGAGACATTATGAAATACTTAGTTGACCTAAACAAATGCGATGAAATGAAATGAGACCTCCGTCTGCTTCAAACAGCAAATCAGTTGCTGTGACACAAATCAATTATGTGGCTAAAAAAAAATGCTTGCTACAGTTTTTAGGGTTCTAATTTTCCTCACACTTCAAAGTTAGCGCAAGGAAAGTGTGTTGGTCTGCCACATAACATTCAAGCTTCTGGTTGATCGTGATCAAACTAAGAATTTCTGTGGCTATGAATCCTAAAACGCACAAGTGTGCAGCTCAGTTCAGCAAGTATGGGTTATAAATGTCAAAGTGCTGCAACATAAAAAGCTCTATTTGTCCTTCAGAGAGGAGATTAAGCTCAAAGGCATTAATGTTACATCCACAAGGACATAAAGAGAAATGATATGATGGTAAGAGGAAAAAAAAGGAGAGGTAATGAATATGGTTATGCATTTGTACAGTTCAAGCACTCTAATCAGGCAGACATGCCTTGCTCATTTGAGGAGATCTAAAAATCCACACAGAGGGGGGAAAAATGTGTCGTGATCAAAGACATTCTCCAGATTTCTCATACTGCAGTCAAGGATGGATTCTCCAAACGCTGTTGATGCCTTCCGGTAAAACAGAAGAAAGAAATAAAGCCTCAGAGAGGCATTTAATCCACTTTCACATCAAGCCGGCTAAATTTCAAGAAAGCAGGTCAAAAGGTCTTTTCAGTGGAAGAGCTTAGTGTCTCACAGCACCTAAACCTGTGGGATGTGGCGATGAAGGTGGGAGGAATCTGCTGCCTCAGAACAAAATGACCTATCCCTGGAAATAAAGGGCTTCGGACTTAATGGAAGTGTCACACCGAACACTGAAACGCAAGGCGGCTTCTGGAGCGGCGCAAGTATACCGCGAGATAAGAGCGAGAGGCTGGGGCAGATCAGCTAATAGGCTAAAGAGAAGTCTGGAGCCCGACGAGAACAAAGAGTGAAAGTACAGTAATAGACGAGGCTGTGAGAAAGACAAAAGCCCCTGTGGGTCATTACGCCACAGACTGACAGACGCAGGTGCCACCTCATCCGTCATTCTCTCGCTCTCCTGCCCAACAACCACCGGGGCGCCGAGCCATGTTCGTCGAGCCCGACGTGTGGCGGAGATACTATTGGCAAATGAAGATACACGGCTCAGCCCGTGGATGCTAATTGTCCTCCTCCATTTCCAGCAGTCTGTCACGGTACAGTGTGAGTGAGTGGCATATTTAATCCAGGACACACAACTCGGCGCACTGTGCGTGCCGGCGGAAGTGGATTAAAATAAGAATTCCCGTCCGTTTACCGAGGCATCTGGCCGCGTCCGTATCATGTGTCGCTTCCCGTCCAGTCGCGCCGTGACGAACGTTTAGCCGTGACATCTCGACCGAACTTCCATTATTAGAGCGTCTGCTGTCAGTCGGGGCGGCGATAAGACAATACGCCTCTGTCTGGACACAGCAGCCGCGCGGATTTCAGCCCAGACGCATCAGACAAGACAAATAGACCTCGCCTCACGCTGACAGAGCCCTCCCGGGTGGAAAATTTAGACAGACATTCAATCATTTACTTGACAAGTTGGGACATATTCAAGCGAGAAGATTTCTGTTTCCATAATTCCAAACCCCGTAATCCATTTGTGTCCCTTGTCAGGGCTCAGCTGAGTGATTCCCTGGACCCAACCGAGAAAGCGCCATCTTCTTGGCGGCAAGCTCACACTATTAGGATCCCCCCCCCCCCAAAAAAAAATAAATCTTTAGATGAAATGTCTCGCATCATTTCGTAAGAATTCAAATATCTTACTCCTCAGCTGCCAAAAACCTACATTATATTTACCAGCCCCTGACAAATACTGCTTGTGTGCCGTTTGGCTCCTTGCAGGGCAGCATACGGCGAAAAAGTGCTGCCTACTGCTGCTGAACAAACACTCTGGGAAGCCTGAATCAAAATAGCAAAACTGCAAGCTGGAAAACCGGAGAAATAAGCCGGGAGACATCATAAGGCTCTGTTGAGCAGAGGCATACAGCCGAGTCAGTTAATAACTCCCCTTTAACGGCTTGCTTCAAAGCAGAAATACCGATTTTTAACTCTAAATATTTACGGCCATAAACTGTCAGTGGAAGAACGGATCAATTGAGAGCAGACGTTTGCGAGGCCTCTGTAATTTTCTTTATTGTCGAAGAAAATAGATCGGAAGCAAAACGAGCAAAAAGACAAACAAGAGTCAAAAATTCCCTTTTTTCTCAGCATGCTCTGTGATTTGACTTTGTGGCAGAAACAATAATAAAACCATGAAAGTCAGCTTTCCCTGTTTGATGTTTACTGTTCCCAAGTTGTGAATCTCATCTCGCCGTAACATCTTTTCTTCATTTTTTTTTTCTTCATGAAAAGCGGAGAACATCCCTTCGTATTGCTGCCATTTGGATAAATAAACTCGCCGTCAAAGGTAAGCCCTCGGCAACAACACACCGAGTCACATTTTTTTAAATGCAGAGGTTTTCTCCTTTGCATCACAATCAGCCCGCTACATGTCTCTTTGCTCCATTAACATTAACAAGCTATTTAACCTCAGCGAGATGCTACTATAGGGCCTAAGAAGCCCACGGGTGATATAAAAGAAAACTGAATAATATACCACATGAAAAAAGATGGTAGTGTCATACAGTGAGTTAACCTTTATAATGAATGTGCTGCATGTGGCTGGAGCTGCACAGTGGAGCAGTTGTTTGCACTGTTTCCAGGTGCGGCCGCTCTGCATGGAGCATGTTTTTTTTTGTTTTTTTTCCTCTTTACATAAGTAAACTCTCTCCAGGTGATTTATACTTCACTATTTAAAGTTCAGTACAGATTCTAGGAAACTGTAATTAGTAAACCATGTCAATCTGTATAAAAATGGCAGAAAACGGAGAGCAACATCTCCTTGACACTGGAGATAGAAAAATACATCCAAAGCTCTTCGTCAGCAAAGAGAGGCATCTCGGGGTCACCAAGACTCCAAACTAACCATTAGATGGTATGCACATGTGTTTCGTAGTTGCTGCTGTTGTCAAAAGCGAATAATGTCCAACCAACACATATGTAGACGCAAAGAGAGTTTGCAAAACTCCGCTGGGAATTTAAGTGCAGCATTGTACTTTGATCAAGTGACTTTAAAATAAAAAAACAAAAGCAAGAGTACCATTGTTGGAGGATGTGTGACGCTGCCGACCTGCTTCTGCTCCAAACACCCTGGGAGGATTTTAAGCAAAAAACAACGGTGGCCTCAGAAGAAACCTGGAAAAGGGTTGGATGTAACATTGCTCATTGCTCAGTTACATCCAATTTTTAATTTATAATGCTGACCCCGACACAACTTCAGCTCCTCTGCAAAGGCTTTTCACAAGGTTCATGAGTGTGTTGTGTTGACCACGATCCCAGAAGTACAACGTGAAGGTCAGAAACTAATGTTGGACGAGTAGGGTAAATCAAAGGTTCTCTATCAGGTCAGGGATTATGGAATATTTAGTAGGGATGATATTAGACAAATTGACTTCTTGGAGTCAAAAGTGTTTGCGTATTTAAGTCCTGGATTTTATTTACCTGTCGCCGTGGTTGGAGTGACTGAAATGCCTACATTTTATGGTTGGGAAGGTGGTGACCCAGTATTTCTGGAAGTACAATATCTGTTCAATTTCTGACTTCTCTTGGAAACACCAAACACTAGAAAAGACAGAGATTCATCTTTCTCTATCCAAAAAGGCATAAAGAGAACACAAGCTCTGAACATAAATGTTTGGGAAAATTGATTTAAAAAAAAAATAGTTCCACAAAACTGCTGGTTGTCTAAATCAAGGTGTATCAAGGTGTACAAACAATGTCTGTGCAATAACTGAGGAGCCACCTTTGACCTGCTTGGTGCAAATTACCTGCACTGTATTTTGGCGTGTATGGTAAAAATAGATGGAATTGCTTTATAAAACACACAGTCTCTCTCACAGACACAGTGTAAATTAAGAACAAATCAATGGTGCCTCGTTTCCCGCTGTAGACAGAGCGGTGGGGCTCAGTAGTAAGTGAACATCTGATTACGGGAGACGAGGTAACGCCACACAGGCCACAGAGAGAACCCGTCCAGCCTCCACTTCTTTCTGTCGTCTCGGCGGGCATAAAAGGCAGCGTAATAGGATTCCAAAGCTTTTCCAGTGACTGCTTCCACTATCACACAGACATTTAAGTGCACTAATCCAAGACAAATTGTCTCATCTGATCCATGACAAATCGTCCGAGGGGCCGACGGAGACAAGGAGGTGAGGGGAGGGAATGCCTGGTGCCAGTGCCCAGAGAGTCGGGTGGAAGGAGGTCTGGGTCGGAGAGCGTACTGCTCAGCACCTGGATCATCACGAGTTATTGGCGAGTCTTTATAGGGAGCTGCTCTCATTACACTGAAGGGCACGCTGTGTGATAAAGTCAAGTCACCAAGCATCGACAGGGCGTCCACCTAATTTTCGGGGCAATTATAATCCCATGCAGACATAGATTAGAGAATCTCAGTTTCTCTGTAGGCAAACAGTCGAATTTGAAGTTTCCACGTACAGGAAACGACTGACTGCGTTCGTTATGACATCCATCGTCTCACAGTTCATCATAAATGGTTTTACATGCTGAATTTTTAAGATAAAAACTGTGACGTAAACAAGGGGGGATTTCTGTAATTCCAGCCTTGGACAGAAACAATTTCCCTGTGCCTAAATGCAAATTTTAAGTACAGATGTCAATAAAGAACTATTTCCACATGAGTGGAAATACTCCCCTTCGTTGTGGGTTGGTTCCCTTCCAACCCACAACGAAGGTGTCACTTATTCAACTAACTGCTGTTTAATTGAATTTTCTTTCACCATCAATTCTCACGCTAATTAGTCGCCGTGGTTTAATGAGAACGCAAATAAAGCTGATTTAATTGCAAAACAAAAACAGAAGGGAGAGGCTGCGCGGATAAGACGTTCATGTGGGCAGCGACTGAGGGACTGCTGCGCTCGTTTCTCCTTTAAAACAAACAAACAGGCCAAAAAAAGAGAGGAAAAATAACCTCCTTCACCTCAAAGAGGAAGGATTATTTCTTTGATGTTGGCTGCAAAATAGAAAAGCATGTTCCTCACCTTGTTTGTGGTGCTTGCAGTCGTTTTGACAACTATGGAAATAAGTAGAAGAGAGTGGGTGCGTTTAGATTCTAAGTGGTTGAAGGTAATTTCTTAGCTTTGCTGGTTCAGAAAATTGTCCATTTTCTGGACCAGCCATCTGGTTTGGCAGTAGAAAAATATATATCAACCCGAATTTACCTTGAATTACATCTTTTCTTAATCAAGTTGGCAATTTAGGTGCAACCCTCTTAATCTCCTTTGGGTTTTTCATCTCTATTTGCTCTTTCTGTAAAAGATTGACAATGGTCTTAGAAGCAGCATGACAGTGTTTTTAAATGTAAAAAAAGCAAAAGTATGTCTTAATTCCCCAGATGCAACCATGCTTGTGATCACACTGTTGCTCAGCATTTTAACGTATGATGAATCTTGGCTAATCAAATTAATTACATGTTTGTTTGGGGGGGGGTTTCACCTCAAAGGCTTTCTGACACTCGAGGAGCATTATGGCACGTTGAACAATGAGCTCATTAAGATGCATTCCAATCATCTGGGATTAGACTGTGCAAGACATTTAAGATTAGCACACATTAAACTACAATCTTCCAGTGGTTTTTAAAAGCAGGGACTATGTGTATATATTTGTACACATAGATTACTGTACATACCAGCTCACACATTAAAATCCCCCCCTGACATCTGGTCAGCCGTTTGACATCATCCTGCATAAAGATTTAATTGCTCTACTGATTAGAAATCGTAAATTTCTTTTGAATATGCTTCAAAATTAATGATTGGTTTTTAACTATTGTTCAAACATTTACGACAGCCTTGAGGACAGGGTCGTATCAGAGGCTTCATGTTGGCCTTCTTCATTCGATCAAAACCGGCTTTAATTTGTGTTTTGAATGGCTGCCCTGCTCCAGCACTCAAAGTGAAATTTCAACCATCTGACAATTAATTTAAGGGGAACTTGAAAAACCTCTCCTTCCTCATCTACCCACGTCGTGTGTTGCTCCCTCAACATTTTGGTAAAATTACATTGTCTAAGTGCTTCAAAGAGGTCAAGGCTAAAATTTGTATATATTTGATGTAAAAGTCAAAGTTTTTTTTCTTACATTTTAGGGAGAATAACCATAAATATGTTTTAGGTGGCTTTGAACTTTGATTACATGAGTTACGGACAGCACACCTTTTCTAGAAAAGCGACTCAGCCGCACATAAATATATAAGCTCAGCTGTTTTCTTGCATTGTTTCTGCAGATTTTTTTACTCTTTTTAATTTTATCAAACTAATTAAATTCCAGCCTCAGTGGCATTCAGTCAGATCTGTGTAATTTGTTCCGAGAGAAACTCTGAGTTATCATCAATGCCACTGAGGCGCTGCAGCTGGAAGAGACTGTAGTGATTGGATATTAAAATTCAAAACCACCTGAGATTTCATTGCAAAATCTGAACTTAGTCTTTGGTTGTTGTTGTTGTTGTTTCTGTCAGCCTGCACAGCTGGAAGTTTAACTACACTAGAATGAAAAGGGTGTTGTTTCCATCGACCGACGCTGCATATAACGGGAAGTGTGCTGTTATATTTACCATTACTCGCAACTTTTTTCAACTTTCTGTTCTCAGTCAACATACAGTGCATTTCACTCATTAGAGAAATACCAAAGCTGATTAAAAAAAAGGAATAAAGTGCATTTATACTGAATGAAATCAAAATTGCAATGTTGTTCAGACAGAACAAAGATATCTGTTTATTTGGTGTATGTAAACCTCTGGTTTCAATTGTGTATGTTAGGGATGGCCAATGTATTGGTACTAACATCTTGGTATCGACCGACATTACTCACTTATTAATGAATCAGTATTTGGTCACATGACTGACAGTGATGCAGCGTAGGACTGTGGGAGTTTAAGAAAAGCAGAGAAGCAGCGGTGAAGTCAGTGACATATAATATACAACATTGGTAAGTATTGTTTATCGACCATAACAGCAATATTAACAGCATATTGCTATCTGTCCAAATTTTTATATTGATACATCCCTAGTGTACATTGTTCTTATTTATGAAGTTATTAAGTATAACTTCATAAAATCACATTTGGGAGTGATTTAATTTCATCTGTTGAAGATGTCAAAACTGCATTAATTTCTTCCACCAAGCTACAAACTGTATATGTTAATGGTACTCCCTCTCGGCCCCCGACGTTCAACAAAGTGCAGCAGGAGCAGTCAATAAGGGTCTTTGTGCATCAGCAGGGCTGGTGGTGAGCCCTCCAGCTCAGCGCTGGCAGGTGGGGAGAGTGCAGTGCCTGGCTTGTTTATGTCATGTCACATTCAGCTCATCTGTCAATGCAGTGGATTATTTCTTGAGAGACCAGAATTGGCTGCCCAGAATCAGGACGCCATCAATCTTCAGCCGCACAAGCAGAACACGAGGGGGCGGGTGGAGGGCTTTTTGCGATGCAGAGGCTCATGGGAAAGCGAGAACAGCGCCACGTCCTAAGCAGGTGACGAAGCAGACATCCTGCTTGTTACTCGACTGTGCGAATTTGTCACAGGACATGTTAAAACTTTGCTCGTGTTTTTCCTTCTTTCCGAGCGTTCGCGTCCCAAAGTTTCCGGGGGCAGATCGGTTGATTTCTCTAACAGACACAACAAAACAACCGACGCTACCTCCACTTTGAAAGCCTCACAGCTGATTCTATTAGTCGATATCCACTGGATGTTTGTTTTTGTGTAACTTTATCTTTCAAACGGCCTGCTGAGGGACATTTAGCGTTTTAGAAGTAATGATTTCCTGGAAGATGCCTAAACCTGCGTTGTCTGCTCAACAGCAAGGCTTTATTTGGTATTTCATCATTGATCAGTTTTTAAGATGATAAATATATGACATCAGCTAATGGATGCTGCGTAGAACTATAATTAAGCACTTAAAGATGCACATTATGCTATAAACTATTATTGAAACATACTCAAAGCAAAAAAAGCTCGATGGATTTTTCAAAGCATCCCGTTTTAGTTTTTTGTTTTTTTTATGTCCGATACACTCCTCCCTATTTATAGCCTGGCTCTTTGGGCTCGGTGAAACCAGAGAGCTTCTCAAATTATAAAATCAATTCTAATTCAAATATTTATCATAGCATTTCAATTCAGAGAGAGAGGTTCTGGTTAGATCAGGTAGCAGCACTTTATGACTGAGCAGGACTGATGTCGTCTTCACTCTCATGGAGAAGCGTCAGTAAACCGAACCGTTCACCGAGGAGGACGATGGTGGTTTGTTAAGTGTCTGCAGCTTTGATGGGATTCAAAGTTCAGTAGCATATCCACCAGATTTCTGTTAAAACAACAGTTATTCGAGTTTTTACGGGACTTGATCAGCAATGGGTGTGGTCATGGAAATGTTTGGAGGAACTGAGTGGAACTTGATGATTTTACATTGGATTGTTTTTCTCCACTTACTGGCGAGCTGGAATATCCACATCTGATCATAATCTGATGAGCGATTATGATCAGATGTTTGTGCATAAGTGCAGCAATTGCTGTGAGCTCTACCAGCTCACAGCAATTGCAACACTCTGCAGTGCAGACATTAGTATTGAGTGAGTCAAAGATGGCTTTTTCCAGTTTCAGTGATTTCAGTGTCTAAAACGTAAGTCGGAAGAAAAACAGAGTTGAAAGCAAGCAGTCTCAGGTTGAATGAAAAGATCTACATCTGGTACAAGCACAGATAGCTGTTTTTATAAGGTTGGCCACACTCTAATCTCTAATATAAGATGCTAAAGAAAATTCAAAACATCAGCCTCTAGTCAATCTGTATGTTTGTTGAAATTTTTTAGCCCAAAATCAGAAGTTGTCTGCCACAACAACATTTTACCAATTTGTAAAGTCATGTTGACTTGAAGCCAAAGCCAAATTCACTCATCTGAAGCCAGATGAGTGAATTTACACTGAACTTCCTGTGTTGGATTTGGAAACATTGGTAGCTTTCAGACAGATCTCATAGTTATCCTATATTTAGAAATCCTGGGATCAGCAGCCTTTTCAATTCAAGGAGCCATTGGTATTGTCACATGCACTGAGAAAAATGTGTCGACAGCCGCAAGACATAAATGATTCTTTGAGTAATTTAATTTTCTTTATCATGAGGAGCAACCTCATAAAAATTGTTTAGTTTATTTCTTTTTTATCCTTAATTTTTATTTTAAAAAAGCTTTTACCAAAGTGTTACATTGAAGGCTCAACAAAAAATTGCAATATTTGGGAAAAGGAAACACAAAAGTGGCAACACGAACCAGGATGAAAAAATACTCCTCATGACATTGGCATGAATCTATTGTGGAAATCCTGTCCATATATATCCCACAAAAACAAGAAGAACTGCAAAATCATCCTATTTCTAAATCACTGATGGTCAAAATCATCAAGAGCCTCAGTAAAGGGTGTTAAGAGCCACACAAACACACACACACACACATGCACACACACACACACACACCGGCATCCACAGTACATCTTTATGTGAGCACTCATGTTTGTGCATAAGTGCATGCAAACAGCAATAATGAAACACTGATAAGTAGTTGCTGTTCATATAACAACCTGTTCTTTTATATTTATGACATGTCATGAAAAACAATTACTTTTCTCCCCAAATCATAGTGACAACCTGTGGTGAGAGACAAATAAATGTTTGTTTCTTTGTTTTTTTTTCCCAGCCCAGTCTGTCCCCAACGCTTGACGGTAAACGCTGTAACTAGCTTTAGAACGTATTGTGAAGAAAGGCTGCAGAGAATGTAAAATAAAAAAGAAAATCAGGCCACCACAGTTTGCACCCAGCTTCCATTCTATCCTCATTTCCTAGACACATAACAGCAAGACGCCATGTGTGGAAGCAGTTGAAGTGACCTTTTACCTTTTCATCATCTCAGTGGGTTATTTTTTTTGTAAATATGAAACATGATGTCAGTGACTTTGGTAATAAAGCCTGGGGTCCCCCTTTGAGCTTTCCAGGAGCCCCAATAGAGGATGCTGGCTCCCCAGGTTGAGATACACAGAGATGCTAACAGCTACCTGCGCTAATCGTGCTAATCGCAACATAAGACACAAAAGACTTCAGATTCCAACCCTGTGTTTACTTTGTGAGTGATTCGTCTCTTGCGCACATGACAAGAGAGACGGTATCTCGTGAAATGATAATATAAATATTAAATGACCGCTAATGGCAGAAAGAGCAGGAAGTCACTGCTGAAATTTCTTGTTGTATCCTCTCATCTGAAATAGAAATCATCCCCAAAATTCTGCTCAGTGCATCTGTGCTTGATGCCCAACCGTAGAAGGAGAGCTCATCTTAGTGAACCCATTAGGTCATCAATAACGCGTATCCTCAGAGGACCCGTGAAAATGCCACCTCGTAAAGGCCTCCGCGAGAAGAGAGCATGTAAGTGTGCGAGTGTGTATACGTCTTTGCCCAGGAGTGTAATGGACGTCAAGTGTGTGAGTTGATCTGTCTGACAGTAAACCTTCCTGAACTGTTGGCCACCGCTGTCTTTTACTTGCGTGAGTTTTCTAGACGTATAACCACAAGAGGTGGAAGCGAGATGGAGGGGGCAGCAAGTTTTTTTTTGTTTTTTTTTTCCTTGTCCTCCCCTTTGGGTCAACTGCATTATTCAAAAACAACACTTACTGAGCCCTGCACTTCCTTATACATCTTTGGCACCAAGCTTGACTTGCCAGCCGGACAAAAAAGAAGAAAAAATAAATAAATAAAATGGAAGTCAACCTATAAAAATGTATTCAAAACTCCGTGCTGCTCATCCCTATCCCCCTTCTTTTTTTTTATTTTTTTATTTTTTTTTGCTTCAATTAATGGGGGCAGGAATACTTTGAGAACTTTCATCCATCAGAGCAAGGATTTTCATGCGTCAGCTATTCCACAGCAAAAGTAAGCCAATTCTCTGACAGGCTGCTTAAAGTCACCAATGTTCACAAGCATAGAGAATTCAGAGCAGTGTCTTTTTTTTTTCTTTCTTCCTATTGCTCTGCTTCAATTACCACTTTTCTTTTTTTTTTTTACTTGGCAGTGCAAGACACAGAAAGAGGGAACTAAGAAGCAGGAGACGGCATCAATGTTTAACAGCAGCTTGGCATGGAAAAGAAGCCCCACTCTGCATGAGGGTTCAAGCGTGGAAGTAACATTCATTGTCAGGAGCTTAAGGAAAGCATTTGCTTTGCTCTAACCCTTTGCCTTCCTTGTAGCACTCCCACATATACCATATGTAATTCTAGTGAGCTTTTTCATAATCGGAGAATTAGATCCGCCTCCATTCCTACCCTCCACTTTAGCCCTCGCGGTGCAGAAGGCATCAGGCTTAATTGCCAAGCATTTCCAGTGCAAAAGGAGGAAAACATAATTGTCATTTCAGTCTAAGCAAATGTGATCAAAGCTCCCCCAGCTACCAACATAGTAATATGGATTGTTGCCCCATAGCTTTAGCTGCTCCTATTAGTCTGCACTAGTCGGGAAATTCCTCACCACATAAGTGAGTCATCTCCCGATTCCCAATCTGAGAAGATGTTCTAGCAGCACTCGCATGTTCAAATCCAAACAGTGGCAGACAGCTCGCAGAACGAGCCCCAACCTTGTTAACTGCGTTTCCTCCCAACTGCGAAAGACGCGTCACATCGGAACTGAAGGCACAATTAGCGGTCCCCAACCTCCGCTTATCCGCTAAACCTTCAAGCGCCGTGAATCATCTCGTGGCGCTGACGCGGCGAGTCGCTCTGACACGCTGCGGCAGGCCTTGTTCTCGTCTTTCAAACAGCCAGAGCTGAGAGGAGCCAACCGAGCGAGGGCAACGTCTTGCATGCTGTTAACACCGGGCTGTGAAGTTAGTCAGACAACGAAAAAGAAAAAAATAAATAAATAAGAGCTCGTGAACGAACCCAGCGTGAGGATGTCGGTGCGACCGGGTCGGGCCACGTGGTGCTGCTGGATGGTCTGGTAGAGTGTGGCCTGGCACAGCAGCAGGAAGCCGAGGCTAATCCACATGGCCAACAACCAGGACATGGTAAGGCCGAGTCTGGAGAGCAGCATGAAGAAACAGAGCTCTGTTAGACAAGCATGTGTGAACATTTACTACAGATATCATCTTTACTAATTGGGGAAAAACAAAGGAGAGAAACAGATGTAAAGATACCCATATGTTTAAGAGAGTGATTTACTCAAATATATGTGCAATGACATATAAAGAACAATAAAAAAAAAACATAATTTTGCCAACATAAATTGTATTATAACATGAACGGATCAGGATTTTTCTAGCCAATGCCAATTTCTGAGGTTGACCAGGTCAGATTGTTTATTTTTTACGCATAAAAGTGGAAGCATTTTCACCAGATTCTCTGATGGAGATAGTCGTGTTGAATCCGACATAAACAAGGCAATACTGAGGCAGAACTTATGGATCAAGTCAGGTTCTTGACCTTTATTGGATTTGTTTTAAACACCAAAGGAAAAAAATCTGATCTATCGATCACTGATTAATCAAAGGGAAACTGACTGATCTGATGGATCAGTGCTTCTGTATAAAATGACTAATTGGGGACCATTATTATATCTATAAAAAACTTTGTCAGACTGTGCTGAACATAGAGTTAAAGAAGCAGACCCAACTTCAGCCAAGAACCAACACCGATTGTGTATTTGCATAATTTACTTAATTTCTTTTAAAATAAAAATTAAAAAGTTTCAATCAATTAAAAATAAACAAAAACAACTACATTCACCGAATATCAGACATTTGAGAAAAATGTAATCTTATTCATAGTTCTGCCATCTGTGTTTATAAATTGAAGCTGAAATTAATCATTGCTAATCACAGACAGCACTCTTGGTCATATTAAGAGATTTATCCGCTGCTGTTGAGGGGCGGCATATGTAGACACGCCTCATTCCTGCTTGAAAAATCACATTCCCCTCCTTTCCAGGTGGTGTTAGCTCTCATTTCCATCCAGAAATCCAAAGTGGGGAAGTTGTTGTTGTCATAACTCCACCTTCTGTAAAGCAATATTTTCCCACCGAGCTGCAAATGCTTTTTTTCCACCAACTAATCAGGGAGCATGTGACTATTTTTACATGTGTTATCAATGTCCATTTCATAGGGACGCACCAAAGCTTTTAACCAAGCCTGCTGCAAGTTAGTGGTTCTATGATCTCAGCACTTTACTGTGATTCCGAATTCATAATTAATACTAAATGCAAGTGCATTAAAATAAAACATGTAGCCATCAGCCATTTAACTTTGAAAGTAAGTAAAACGAGGACAGATATTTGATTCGATGCATTATTTAAATATAGATATCTTGTGTTTCTCATGCTGTGATATGCAGCTAAGGTCAAAGGCATTAGCCTAATCAAGGATTACCCTTTGTGAGATTAAGGCTGCTTAATAAACAAAGAAAAATGAGCGTATAAATCCGTAATATCATTATGAATCACCAGCAGGAGGGGGTTTTAGAACGAGCTTGAGTCCTCCTTTACTCTTCTCCAACCACACACATTTTTCTCACTGAGTCAAAAGGTTTACAAGATGTATTGTTGGAAGAAAAAAAAAAGAATCGCTGCGCTTGCACAGTTAATTGTATCGGCTGCATATTACGTAGAGCCGCAGATCTACAGTAATCTGGGGAGGCTTTTGTTGGAAGAGAGAGGGGGGGCGGGGGATGTAGTTGATAACTGAGCTGAAAGCGCAGCACAGTCGAAGTAAAACAAATGCACAAAAAAAGAACGGGGGACTATTTACAAGGTCTTTCAATGCAAACAAAAGAGGCCGTTTCCAGAAGCAAGCAGCCCACGCTTTCTGCAGACGCAGACCGCTAACAGGAGCAGCTCCCTCTCACTTTTGTGGTGCAACCTCAGATGAGACACTCAGAAATGCAGGAGTCCAGCTCTGAAGGGTTGGGGTGGGAGAGGGGGAGAGAAAGTAAAAGCAGACGGAGGGCGAGGGTGGAAACGTGAGGCACACCTGCAGGCACCGATGCACCTGCTCCAACATCTCTACAGAAACAGGAGAGGTTCTCCCTCCGACAGACTGCAGAAACAACTTCAGCCGTCAGCCAACCCCGATTGTTCCAAAACAGAGACAATCAGTCAGACTGTAGATGGTTTCTAATCAATGGTACTTCTCATCCAGCGGGCATCGTCTGCCACCGGAAAGTGTCTGGATGCAGAAGATGTCGCAAAGCCATTTCATATGTTCATTCAACCCAGATAGTTTTCATTTTCTTCCCCCATCAGAGATTCTTCTACATCAAACTCCCGTCCTCTGACACCAGAGGAATGTCCCACACCCTTCCTTACCTGAGCACCGCAGTTCAGATAGAGAAAAGGAGCTTAGTCAGAATCACAGCCTGTCCGTCTTAATTCCATCGTCTCTTCATGAATTCCACCTGCAGGTAAGCGCCCCCCCAAAAAAGAAACAAAAATAAAAAAATAAAAAAAAAATCACTCTGGACTTCTGCTGCTGTTATTTTTCTTTAAAAAAAAAAAAAAACAAGCAAAAAAAAAAACCCCAACACGAGTCCCCCAAAAACGCCACCCAGGTGGGAGGACAATAGGTGTCAAAAACTGACCAAGGTGTGTGAGAGACTCACGGCTTCATCGGCCACAAAGATGCTGCTCTTCTCTCTTTCAGAGTCTTTCGAAACTCCTCTGCTGAGATGAAAGGGGGTCCTAATTTGCCCCCATCCGCCGCCTGCCCTCGCTCGCCGTTGCCCCCACCCCTTCTGTCTTTCTCTCTCTCTCTCTCTCTCTCTCTTTCTCTCTCTCTCACGAACGCGGCGGAAGGCTCCGGTGGAATGACCGCTCTGTCTGCTTTTGGCCACGTCCCCCCATTGAGAAGCTGAGCTGATAGTGTGAGCCTCAGTCCTGCCTCCGACGCTGTAAGTAGAGCGTCTGTGTCGGGCGGGCAGGCAGAGCGGGGCGAGTGTGAGTGAGCGTGCATGCGTGTGTGTTACACTGTAGCCCAGCTGGGAAGAGAGAAAGAGAAAGACACGGAGAGAAAGAGGGGGAGTCGGATCACACGTCTTAAAGCAAGACTACCCGCTCCTGCGTCGCACTCCATCAGCAAATGAAGCATGTTTTATTAACTGGAGCCTCTTTACATGTCAACCTGTCAGCCATAACATCTAAAGCGAGAAATGCTTCAAGCTGTCCAAAGCAGATGCGTCTGTAGAGGATGGAGACGCCTGTCTTTCAGTTTCACCTCTCAAAGCTTGAGCAGTCTCATGAGCATGTGTTTTCCTTTGCCTCTTTGTTGCCACCCAGCCAGCGATGATGATGTTTTTTTTTTGTTTTTTTTTTTCCACCCTCAGGACAACCTCGCACCCGAAGCCCCTAAAGAGCTTTCAAGAACCCTCGTGTCACCGAATCTTGCTGGCTCGAAGCACGAAGGGCAAGGCTTCTTCTGGTGGCGTGTGGGTGAGTTTGCGTTGGCGCAAGCAGGACGAGTAAACCAGGCTTCTCCCTTGTTTCGCCTCCTAACGAATCAACTTCTGTGTGGTGGTACGCACCTTTAGCCACATCAATCTCACACATCTCCCATACTTGGACTCAATCACAACGTGGCATTTAGGATAAAACGAGCCGTATGCCACTTGAAGTGTCACAGAAACAAGAGGTGAGGCAAAAACCCGCAGGTGCTCGGGACGGAGTTCAACTCCATAACGAGATCTGATCGCAGGGCTGATTCGATGAGGTATTGCATGCAGCATCATGTGAGAGCAGCGCTATAAAACTGCCAGCCTTTCTCCACTGCTTGACTTCCTCCAGTTATCTACTAGGAGGCAGTTTTGACATGGTTAACAAGCCCTTCAACTGTTGGTCACTGTGCCATAACATAAGGCATCCTGGGCCATCTCTGTTGCTGCTGCCATCTCTTGGACTTGTTCTTTACTCACCACTGAGTAATTTGACAGCCAAATGCACAGATCCCTGCAAGAGCTCCAGCATGCAGGGCGAACAGAAAGAAAAAGTGTAGAAAATGAAAAAGAAAAGAAGAAAGAAACCCAACAGTTAAGATTTTGGACTGTAGCGGGAAGCCAGAGGACCCGGTGAGAATCCACATGTGTACAAGGAAGAACATGCAAACTTCAAACAAGAAAGAATGGAGTTCAGACCAGGATTTGAACCCAGGACCTTCTGCAAAATAACAGTGACAAAAATGACACCCGGATTTTTACATTGTTTGCAGCTACAAGTATGTAAAAAGTGGTGACAGCATAAACGGTAAACATAGTTAATACAGAATGTACAAACATGAACGTATGAAACCTAAAATAAAGTGCCCTTCCCAGTAGTATTTCTGAATCATTTGTGGATATCGTACACACTATCGTACACATCAATCAGAGAGGAAGCCACGAAGTTCACGGTAACTCTGGAGGAGATGCAGAGATTCACAGCTCAAGTTGGAAAATCTGTTGATTCTGTCATTTAATAGTCATACATGTCATGACTCGTCAGATCTAAGCAAAGTGGAGGCAGCATCATAGTGTGGGGATGCAGAAGTTGCTAGGAAGATGGATGTAGCTTAGTACAGGGCATGATTGCAAGAGACTTGGGACCAAGACAGAGGTTTAATGCTGAACATACATTCAGAAAAAACAACCGAATGACTAAAATCAAATCATAATCATGTGGTATACTCCAAATTCAGACCTAATGAAAACAGAAAAATGGCAACACACTGGAAAATGTCTTCCTACAGACCTTCTCTAACCAACAAGAAATGTTTAAAACGATTCATGGACTTTCTTTGCACACTCCCAGTTATGCACTCTTTTGTGTTAGTCTCACGTAAACGACTCTAATAACTAATGTTTTTTTTATGCAACAAACAGGGAACATGAATACTGTGGCAGACTCCTCATCATTAGAAGTCTTGGAGGGGGGAAAGATTGCGTTGTGTTTGTTTGCTGGAGTATTTTGTGGTAAGTGATGATAAGTTGTTTTTTTTTTTGTTGTTTTTTTTTGGGGTTTTGGACCATGCTTCTTGTATTTACATAGATTTGTAGTAATCTCGTGGCAAAGTGAATTGAATGAACAGCAAAACCGCCATCTGGAACCCCATTGGGTATAAAGCTCAGCATGTTAAGAGAGAGATTTACCCTAAGCAAAAACTGCAGGGTAATTATCACTGATTGGTGTTTCCACACTGTCAAGACCGACTCGCGCAGCCGGAGTTGATTATCAATAAATACGACCATTAAAATTGTTTTCCAAATTGTTTTTTCTTGCGTTTTTAATTGGAGGCATTAATAACCTGAACGCTTCATTTTGCATGTCTTTGTGATGCGTCCCACCGGAATAAGATGAAAGCGTGAAATGAAACAAGCCCCAGGGGCAAACTTCGAATCGCAGGCGCCAGATTATTACGTTTGCGTTGCGCCGCGATCATTTAGACGTTTTAAAGCTATTTCGTCTTCCTGCTGGCGATTCGTTTCAGTCTCCTGATTTTCATTCTGCATCATTCTGCGCTGCGTTGGGGAAAATGGACAGGGACAACAGAATTTCACAGTAATTCTGGATTGTTGTCGCGCTCTCCCTTCTCGGGGGTTTTCATCATTTCCAAGCAGCTGTCGCCGCGGCCCGTGCCAAGACCTAACTACAGCCGACCAATCAGCGGCCAGTTCTGTTTGGATCTGAGCAGCCCTGTTAAACAGTGCTGTTTGCCAGTGCTGCTTTTTCGCTTCCCATCTTTTTCTCATTCTGTCATTTGAGGTGGGAGATATTTTTGTCATCTATTTTTCCTGCTGGCTAATAAAATTCTCCCTTCCAGTGCAGCCTGTCCCAACAGTGTCCCAAAATACCAACTTAATCCTCCTCACCCTCTGGGCTTGTCTGCTTTACTTAACATTTTTAACTAGAACAAACAAAGGGTTTCTTCATTTGACAAAGCCTATTCTCCAGAGTTATCCTGAAATGTAGCACAGATGCAGAACGAGAGGAAAAGGCGAAAAAGAGAAGGAGAGGAGGACGGGTGAGCAGAGAGGAGTCATTTGGATGAAGTAGGTAGCAGGGATCTTGCACACCGGTGAATGATGAATACATTAAGCCGTTTAACTACATGAAATAATTCGAGATGTGATCAACACTTGTTGAACTTTTCAGCCTGTCGTCTTCAGCTCATGCCATTCACTAACCCCTTAATGATTGAGTCCAAAGGTTACAAGTGAATATCTTGAGAAACACTTCTAAAAACTCTGAAAGTAGAAGTTGTTTTGTTGTTTTCATTGGGAAAGCTGAAGGGAGCCTAAAACCATTTATACTTGCAATGAACCAACTGTTTGTTCAGCCATGTTCTGCTTATGCTACGTAGCAAAGAAAGGTACATCACTGTACCAGATGAAGCTGAGCTGACCAAATCAGACTGTTGTCTTCAACCTCCTTTGTAAATAATGTGACTCGGCGCTCAGTAATTCTCCATTTAGCCTTTTTCCCCAAACTTAAACTGTTTGGTTAATGTAGTGAGATGTTTGCAGATTCCTCCATTTTCCTCCAAATGTAGCAAGAGTTCTTTGTCACGACATACCTACATTTTAGTTTCATCAGATAAAAAAGGTCTTTGTCACCAATTGCATTTGCAAACTGAAATTTGGTTTTTCTATGTTGACTGTAGAACGTTGGATTCTTCCTCTCTGAGTGGCTTTTCAGCCCATATCAGTCCTAGGCCTGTTTTATTAAGTATTAGTACTTGAGAATATTTGTTTGAATAAGAGTTGTTGCCCTTAAATTCATTTACTGAACTGAAAAGCCGTGAATTAGTTTACGAAGCCACAACAATTTTCTTCAAACGTTTAACTTTGAAAAAAAGCGATCTGCAAACGTCCACCTTTTCAATATTCTCCCATTTATTAGACATATTTTTGGTATTCCCAACTGACATACATGTAATTAAATGTTACATCGTGGGGATTGCCATACTTTCGATCTCTGAGTTCATTCAAACCAGATCCAAGAACAGTGTTGGATCTGTTTTCCTCGTTGAAGGTGTCTGTGTGCTTCCCAAGTGATTGATTGGGCGATCTGTCCGGAGTGTGCCAGGCCTCTTGCCCATTGGCTGCAGGGACAGGCTCTGACTCAAAATAGTCCTTAAAAAGTGTTCAGCTTTCGCAGAAAGTCAAGTTATTTGAAGTTATGCTAAAATTTCTGCAGAATTTGGTTTGTTTTAGAAATTAAAATTTACATCTGGGAATGATGTCCTATTTGAGTGCAGCTTATTCTCGTTGCAAGTCATAAAATCAGAGGGATTTAATCCTTGTTGTGTCGGTAACTACCATTACAATTACTACAAACTAAAAACGACATATTTCTTTATGTTCTGCAGATTCAACAGCAAAGGAAAATGTTCACAGACCGGTGTGCTTCAGTACTCTGTCTTATCTATGAGACACAAACCATCAGAAGTGTGTAAATGTTTTATTCCCACAACTTTGCTGTGCTAAATTTGTACCATCAAAAGTTGGACCAATGACTTTTCATCAGGCATTTGACACTAAAGTGGTTGTTCAGATTTTTTCCCATGACCTCTGTGTTCCTTTATCTAAGCATTTGAGTTCTTCTATCATTGTTGTCCTCAGTAATCCCTCACCTGTTCTCGAGGATATATATATTTATATATATTTTTTAAAATCAGACTGCTGCTCACCCTTTTACGTGCCTTGCTTTGCTTCCTATTGATTCTTCCAGCGTTGTTATGCTTGCCTGTTTTCTTGTTCCTGTGCTACCCTTGTTTGAACTTTATTTTGCTTCAGACATTTGGTTTAAGTTCTGTTTTATTTATTAAGCACATTCCTCTTTGCTTCCTGCTTGTCTGCTTCCTGGCCATTTGGGTCCCTAACATGTCATCCCCTTAAGTCCTAAACTCTGAACTGTTCAAGTCGACTTATTCAGCTGAAATGTAAGTCACCTAAGCAACACAATGTGCCTTAGCTGTGCGTGTGCTTTATTCCGGTCCGGTTTGCATATTTAGATGTTGTTCGCTGTCACTGCCTACATGCATTGACCGCGAACAAACAAAAAAACAACAAAAAACATTAATGGATGAAATACTTCAAAAATATCTAAACTATTTGTATTTTTTAAAATCAAAGGTAAATCTTGAATCTTTTGTATTACTTCCCATTCAAAGACTGTTGGATAAATTTTGTTTGTTTCTTCACTTAAATATACTTTGTTTCAAAAATTCTTTAAAAGTAACAGTTTGCATTATTACCTTTGAACCTGAAATGATTTTCATATTATTTGATATATATTTTTGCAACTGGTCAATTTTGTTTTGGTCGTACATAGAGAGAAATGTGGTATCGAACTCTATCGTAGTCCTCTTCGTCCAAATGTCCTGGGAGTGTTAACAGCCCCATATTCAGTCATGAACTCTGGACAGCAAAGGAAATAAGTTACAAGATTTTAGTGTTTGGAGTGGGTCAGAAATTCGGTGCCGGTGATGCACTGGGACCTGACGGGTCTCAGCAGGTGACATTTTGTGTCTCGGGCGAGTTCGAGATGGAGGAGTAATTGAGCAATAGATGGCTCGACTACTGGAGACGATGGTAGCCATGAAAATGTTCCCGCACAGACCAATAAAAATGTCCTCTACTTCTTGCTGTAATTGGACCAGGGACAGTGGGGGTTGGTCTGTAGCCTGAGGAGACCACCTTTAGAAATGCTTTGTTCAATACACTCCTATTAGACTGATGAGACATGGGACTCAGTGGAAGAAAGACATGTCTCAAAAGAACAAGAGTAATGCTGATGAGAAGAAAAGCCTGAAAAAAAAAAAAGAAGAACTGTTGCCAGACTGGAAAGGTAGCAACATGTAATCACAGAACTCTTCCAGAAACCGACTGTGTGTCTGCTGCTGACAAAGGTCAGAGTGCATTCAGAAAAATAACAGAGGATTTTTAATAAGCCAGTGTTACTGACAATCTAATGAAAAGAAAACTACAGCATATGCAGATTTGCGGTTGTTCCCGGTGCATCACATGATGTTCGTACCAAAAAGACACAAATACACAAATTCCCACTATGGATTTTACCTGGTAAAAAGAAACAAAACTTAAAATCGATAAACACTTTCGTGTTATCGAAATAAATACCACAATGCCATGCGCTGACCATCTGACCACATCATCCACAGTTTGTCTTGTTTCTTGTTTGCAATCTACAATTTCAAAAATAAAATTCTTCCTTTTTTTGACGCACGAGCCAAACCCTTGCAGGCTTTTTTAGCATTTTGGCTTGAAATGTGGTGACTATATTCAGGTATGTACTCCAGGTTGGTCATGATGATTCAGGATGCTGCATGTTGTTGTTGCACCAAGTAGAAAAAAATTAATCATGGCCACAAGCACCATGCATTTTTTTCTCCTTTGTTCAATCAAGGCAGTTTCTGTTATTCCAGCTGTTTTTCTACCATTTTTTTCTCAGTCATATTTCAAGCTAAAATGCACAGCTGTTATTCTCCTGACACCATGCAGGTCCTGATCTATACTCCCAACGAGGTCTCACCTTGTTGTTTGACGTCAACGCTCTCTAAAGACAACAATAATAAACTAATCAGCCAACATGGACTGGTTTATGGGTCCCCATGTCTTTCTTCATCACATTTTAGGTGGAAAAAAAATTTTTACTGCATTCGCTGTCCCATAAGACTGGATAAAGAAGACTAACTGCAGTGAGGAGATTTTGCCAAAGGGAATTGCAATAAAGCCATCTGAGGAATGGTTTTAGCAAGATTACATGAATATTAAACCACTAAGACTGCACGGCAAAATCAGTCAACAAACGGGTCTTGCAGCTAACATGAATGCATTAATTCAGTTTCATATTTCAAATTGGATAACAATTCTGCAAATTGTTTGTGTTAACCATCTACAATTGGCTACACTTTCATGCTGAACCACTGGCATCATTTTACAAATAAACTCTTACTTACAGCTAATTATGTTAGCTTTGATTAAACTGTACCAACAGCTAACAGAGTTAGTAATCAGGTGTCACTCTGAGCCAACAGAGAACAACATATATCCTATAATATTGGTTATTTATAGAGCTTTTGGCAGCTAAGTGCTCCACTGTGTTCTCTGTCTTGTAGCCAACTCTGTTTCTCTGATGTTTTGTTCTAGGCAGGTTGTAAGGTGTCAGTTCAGGGAAGAGAACGGAAAGCTGAAAGCAGCGACTGGAAGTGGGTGTGAACAAACGTGTTCTCATAAGCTGGCTGTTGTTAAAACTGCAAAAGCAGTCCCACCGTTCTGTCAGAGGACTACAAGCCATGTTTTAGCATTGGTAATCTTAGGAAAAACAAAAGACAAAAGAAAGAAAGCATAAACTCCCAAACCAAGGGAGAAAAGTAAAAATATTATGCAAAGAATCTCAAGAAGGCATCAAAACACTTCTCACAAACAACAGGAAACATTGTGAGTACTGCAGTGAAGCAGAATAGTTTTTCACTTGTACTTTAATGTACTGGATGTACTTATCAGAGGTTTACTCACACTGAATAAAAAGACACACCCACTCTTTTTCTAACTGTATGACGTCAATCGGACAAAACTGTTCCTGCTTGAGGTCCTTCCACAAGCTTCTCACGATACACAATTTTTAGAAAAAGTCTTACTTGCTCTTCCTGACGGATCCGGTGGAACTGAGTCGGCTTTATCGGCCACTTCGCTCACAGGCGCCTCTTCAGATCGGTCCACAGCTCTCTATAGGGTTGACACCAGGGTTAGCGTTTAGTGTTCTTTCCTCGTGATGCCGTCTCTTTTATTGAGTGCACCAGTTCCTCCTGCAGCAAAACAGCCTCACAACGTGACGCTGCCGCATTCATACTGAAAGCTGGGATGGTGTTACCAGATTTAAAAACACACCGCTTATTCCTATAAGTCTAATGCTTGTGATTACGACCAGACGAGTCCACTTTAGTTTCATTCGACCAGAGCCGAGGTCTACAAAAATGAAATGGAGATGACTGATTATTTCTCCCATTATTGTGTCATTTAGCAAACAGAGATAATTTTTGATTGCTCCACCTGACCTGAAACTAAAGATGTTTGGTTTGATTTAACTTCAGACTCTGAGAAAAAGAAAATGTGCATGTGTGTATTAATTTGGTAAATTTAATGTTCTGGTTTCAACTGCGTATTTCATTCCATGGTATGATCTCACAAATCTCCCACAAATCCAACTGCCTCACCAGGTGACTAATCATTAAATCCTCACAAGCTTAACCAACTTCACAGCTTTAGTGCTTAAAGGGGGGTCTGATGTATTTTCCCAAGAACACAGTGACATTTTATAGCCAATCAAGTAACTGTGTTACCTTCATTTTTTTTATTTTTATAAATGCTTTATGCATCAAACGTGCGATTTGCAACGTGACATGGCTGCACCACCGCCTGGCAAAATGCTCTCAAAAAACAACCAATTTTGCAAGGTGGGAAGAAGATTCTTGCTTCACATCAGGCCCAGAGTTCCCATGATGGATAGGAAACAGAATGCTTTAGTGTTGGACAATCCATTCCCGCACCCACGTGAGAAAAGCTGACAAAAAGCTTTCCTGTCTGTCAACACTCACCAGGTCCCTTTTGAGTGCGAGTCCAATTGGCCATCAGAGAGAACATTCAATGTCTGTCCGCGTCTTTTAAAAAAGAAAGCTACAGGATCTGTGTCGTCCACCGAAATACTCTTTCTGCTCTAAAATTCAACAGACAAGTGTCTTGGTTTCTTTAAACTTGTTTCTTTATTTGTATGTATGAGCCATTGCTTTGCAACTCCAAATTTAGCCTGTTTTTTTTTTGTTTTTTTTCAAAGGTTTCTTGAGTCCTTTGTCTGTTTTGTTGTGTTTTATGTTTTAATAGATTTATTTATTTTTACTCCTAAGATATGTGGCTTGACATCAGGTTTCAGTTTTTCTTCTCTTGCTCAGCTGCATTAAAACACTCTGAATAAACATTCACTGAATAGCACGGTGCATCAATAAAGCGGCGGGTGTGCGTGGGACCGCTTCCAACTATTGTGGGAGTGACAAGAACAAAAAGCAGAAACGGGGGATTATTTTCAGAAATTTAGCTAAAGCGGATGGGAGCTAGATAGTCTTGAGCTCTACGTCATAAATGTCAAAGAATCTGGATAAAACTTCCCATTCAGCGTAAACTTAGATTCAGATTTCAATATCTAAGCAGATGTGCAAAAGTGCCGTTCACATTTGTTAAAAACTGGGACATGATGCCAACAGGAAGCTGCAAAGCAAGCGTGAGCTTTAGCTGTTGGCAAAGTTAGCGTTTTTGACACATTTTTAACTATGATCAAATTTCTACTTCCAGCTTGTGAAAACATTATATTTACTTTTAATGCATTCAGTTTATTGGATAAATTAGTTGAGATGAAACAGCTCTGATCCAGTGCTGACCTTGCCCATGTGTCACTGAGGCCTGGGTGATGTTTAACTTATGAAGTTGCTAGGAGGAACACCATATGACAAAAGTAATAGAGATATGGAAGAAAAAAGAGAGAGAGAGAGGACCGAGAGACACCCGAGGCAGATATAAAACGAAAAAAAGCCAAGGCAATACCTCTCAAACCGCATTTAAACATTCATCCAGCTACTCGCCTCTGTTGAGTTTGTGCCTTAGCGCCGGTTCTTGGGCGGTAAGCCAGCCGTGTGCCTCTCAAGGTAAGGGAGTGAATAGAGAAGTACAAGCTTTGGCTGACGCTGAGGAGGGACAGAGTCTACCTGCTGACCTTCCTTACACCAGCTTTACTTCAGCAGGAGAGGAGTGTTTCATAAATGGATTATTCCACTCAGTCACCTTTGACCTGCAGCGGCTTCAGTAGTCTGTCCATCACTTACAGAGGAGCTGGACCGGTTGCAGAGGGGGGAATAAGAAAGGAGGCGGTTTCCACCCGTGGCAGGACATTAAGCCGACTGTTGTGAGATGGGGAGGAAAAGGAGGATCGACAACACAGCTGTCAGAAACTGCAGCTGCTACCATGTGCGCTGGTGACTCAGTAGATCGGAGTAATATGAAAGGGACTGAAATGACCTTGGTTCTCAACCACAAGGCACAGGTGTTCGACATTTTCTCTGCTGACAATTATAATCTGCCAAAAGTGGCAGTGAAGCCCCATGAAAAGCCAGCGAATGCCAAATACCCGGCGTTCCACCCACAAAAGACTATATTTGGAGCTGAAAATGAGATGAAAAGGACTTTCCAGGTCTTTATTGAAAGGGACAAGGGATGGCAGAGTCATATCTGAGAGCATCATTACGGAGAGCACATCTGTTAGATGACTCACTAAATCCGGAGGATCACAGCTGCAATTTAATATCGCAAGTAAGTGCGGCTGCAAGGAGAGAGCAGCAAACATAATTCTCTTTTAACATCTCTTTATTCAATACATCTATATTCAGGTTTAATTTTTTCGGTACTAAATCGCCAAAAATAATGTAATCTCAGAACTCCTATATTAAATACACAGAAAGGTCAGTGAAACTCAAGACTCTCCCCTGAATCTGAGGAAAACATGGCGATGAAATCCATCATGTTGGGCTACAATGAGTCTGCAGAGCCTCAGTGTTATTTCATTACTATTTGAACTATTTATCTTCAGTAAAAGACAAACACAAGATAGTCTGCACACATTAAGTGGTGGGAAAAATATTGGAACGAAAGCTGATAATTTGGCAATGTGTATATATCCGGCCACCTCATTTAAACATTCATCCAGCTGGGGGCCTCTATGCTAAAGCCCCTAATTAAATTCCAGTGCAATAAATTCTTGTCAAATGTCCCCCATTTAGTAACTGGGGTTTGTCTTAATCTCACTGTGAATACAACTGTTCTGACAGAGATTTGTTAGAAAGTCCTGAGGATCTGATGGCACCATACAGACCAAGCATCACACCAGGCACACACACAGTGAAGAAGATGGAGGTCGACCTTTTGTAAGACCTATCACCTCGCACTGTTTGAGCTATCAGTTGAAGATGGAAAGAGTGTGTGATAACCTACCAAGACATGCCTAACCTGTCCAACTAAACTGCAGTCAAGAACAGCAAAAGTCACACAAGCAGCTAAAAAGCCCATGGAAACTCTGGAGGAGCTGCAGAGAGCCACAGGTCAGGTGGAAGAATCTGTTCTTGGAAACACTATTAGCTTTGCATTCCACAAATCTGACCTTTGCAGAGCAGAGATAAGACGATGTCCCTTGTTGAAGACAATATATAAGTCCTACTTACAGTTTGTCATGTTGGGGGACAAGAAATCATCTGGCTTTACAGTGATCTGAAGAAGAATAGGCAAAATGTTCAGTCACTAAGCTGTGTCAACGCATCAACTCAGGGGCTGAAAGCAAATTCTTGCCACACTTTTCAGATTGTTATTGGCAAAACATTTGAGAACAACGCGGAATTTTCCATCCACGTAACAGCTATGCACAACTTTTTGTCAGTCAATAGCAAAAAGTCCAAATAACAGACCTCGAGGCTTGTGGTTGTGACACGACAAAACGTAGATGCGTTCAGCAGACATGAACACTCGGGTTTGATGCCGTATGCATGCACTGAATGACGATACAAGCATTTCTGTTGTCCTGAATAATTCCCCCTCCTAAGGCCCAAACCTGTAGCTTTGGCCGTGACTGACAGCTGATGCTTTGGATGACGGCGAGCCAGTGAGCTGTAACAAGTCACTCCAGCAAAACACAATCTCCTACAAGTCTCAAAGGGAAGCTCTGTGAGGGAGGCATCCAATTCTGCCTTCCTTTCAGCTATCATCCACCAGGCATGCAGGAATGAAAGAAGCAGGATTGAGAGGAGGGTGAAGCAATAGAAATTGAGACGTATGGGGGAACGATGGCGGGGCGCGAGGAGATAGCAGGTGAGGAGGAATACATGAGGTATTGTAAAGCAGACGGTGGAAAAATAGAGAAAGGCCACGAGAGAAAGGGGGATTTTCTTCTCTTCACTTCTCTCCATTCTGTTTCCCTCTGGCAATATGGTGCTTATTTACTGCGGCCTCTCCTCTCCCAGTGGAATGGGAGGGAAATGGGCTCTTAACCGGGTCTCCATACATCACCCTGCTGACACTGATGCTTGTAGTTTTGGAATGCCCGCATCTGATGTTTCATTTTAAAATCAATTATTTACAGAGTATCCTTGAGTTCCTGCAGTTTATCTTGGCTAATTGCAGTACATCACCTTGCTTGTATTTGAAATTCTTTATGGGAGAAATGTTGTGCATGTTTTGTTTTTTTTTTGTTTGTTTTTGCACAGCGCTGTAAAACTGTAGGCAAAAGGGCAGCGAAACAATTGAGCTTTTATGCCTTTAAGCTATTCAAAACATTGAAAAGATCAGCTGTCCAGTTCTTTGTTCAATTTTGTGACTTGCATGTATTTTGGAGAGAAGTTCATAGCTTACCTGCAGTGCAGACATATTGTTCAATATACCAGATTAGTTGGTCATGGATCCCAAAGTTAACGGTATCATCCGAGAGGGGTCAAGACCAAAACAGACCTCTACTTAAAATGTATCTTTAAGCTTGCGTTACAGTTTTCTGTTTTGCTATGTACACTAATATTTTCAGAAAAACAACTGTTGTTTGAGTCTAAAATTGAGGGAAAAAGGAATCTTTGGTGGAACATAAAGTCCTGTTATATGTTTGAAGTGGATGCGTTTGATGTGCTCTTGTAAAAGTTTATGTATACACAATACAAGTCATCACATAAATCAGACAGACATTTTTGATGTTGTTGTTTTTTTTCTATATGCACAAAGTCTTCTTTGGTCTTGGCTCTTCTCTGACTTTGTTGCAGGCCACCAGGGACCAACTAATCTGGATTTATACCACAGTAGTTTTCCCACTAGGACAGCCCATTGCTTCAATGGGTGGAAACAGAAATCTTTTCAAATTCACTTGGTGTGATTTACTTTTACGATATGCTTTTAGAGGGGCATGTTGTGTGAAAAGAGCCCTGACGAAGCGGGAATAAAGGAGGAGAAAAATCCATCCCCTTCAGCTCGCTTGTTCACAATTGAGCGAGACCAAACGTATGCAGCCTTGGCGTTTCTGTTGTGACCTTGGTGTTGGAGCTTAATTGCTTTTCAAGAAACTGTGCAGTATAGGCAGCAGATGAGGCAGTGAGCCAAACCAGAATGTAGCTTCGTACCTGTAGCTGGTTCATCGCCGCTCCTTGGTTTGCTCAGCGGTCTGGTGTCAGACGAACAAGTTCGTTCGGTTTGTCCGCACCAGAGTTTGGATGGGTTTTACGCCTGGCTGAGCAAAGGAATCAGTGGTGGGTTTAAAGCAGATCATCGGGTGTGAAACTGACACAAATGAAGAAATTAACGGTTATCTTTTACAAGTAAGATTTGAACTGCCTATAATGGTTTACCAGAACCATACTTGAAAAATCCTGAACCATTTCTGTTTTGTAAATTAAATTCATTGGTCTGATTTAGTTGAAATATAATGATGGAAATTCAAATACATTTAGGCTGCATTATATTCTGATACCTGCAGTAAGAATTATATTGGGAATATAAGTATTAGTAGCCTAAGCTTATTGCAACCCTACAAAAAATGCACTTATGAGGAAGAAATTACATTTCCTTTGTCCAAGCAAAGCTTGAATCCAATCATGTGATGTCACATGGTAATCATCTTCGACTATTGAGCTCTACCCAGCATCCTAACCCTTTTATGTGTCCTAATTATCTCCTTGTACACACTGATGAGACCAATGAAGGAGGTTTTTCCATTTTAAAGCGATGCTTGGTACACCTGTGGCCCATCGGGCAGATTAGGATGTCATTGAACGTGGAAATATGTTTAATTTCTCCGCAGCTCGCCTGCCTCCCCCCCTCAGCATTTGCAATCTGATTGCTTTTACATAAAGCTACTGAAATAAGACAGCATTTTTGGGCCAATCCAATAAACACATTAACCTTTACAAATCAAAAGATGTCGGCTTTTAACTTTTTCCATTTGCCTAGAATGGCCAAATTAAACAAAAAAGTCATTATGCTTCTTTCATGTTGACTGAGCTGTGCATCTGTGTGTTCAGAGACAATGGATTCGTTAGAGCTTTCCCTTGAATAGAAATGTTAGTGTTTATCTTCCTGTTATTAGGGAAAGGGTGATTTTGTTATCATAATGCCACAGATACTCACCTTCACCGTAAACAGTCCAAAACACATTAGATTCGGGCCATTTTTCATTGTTTGACTTGCATTTGAATGAACGGTCGACCCTCGCGACTTTCTCTGCTGCCATTATCATTAGCGCCACTAAAGCAAAAGTTCACACCAATTTGTCTGGGCAGATTGAGACAAAGCTAACAGAGAAAAAAGTGACGCGGGGTGAAAGCGCGCGGAGAGCGAAAAGATGAGGAAACGCCGAGCAAGGTGAACGGTGGCTCGATGATCACCGAGACCGAGATGAAGACGGCGGGCGCAGGATGGGGAGGAAAGCGAGCTGATTGACAATTTGCATCCTCTTCAGAGGGTATCAGAGGACATGATTGAATCCAGTCAGGCTGAACCCATTAGGGGAGCACTGCTGTCGGAGGCCGAGCGGAAAAAAGCCCATTGACTGCCACCAGGTCCATGCTCCTCACCGCTCTCCATTTATATTCATGCAAGGCTTGAGTTATTGAGGGAGACGAGTGAAAGAGGGAGAGGAAGAAGAGGGTGTGGGGGGCGAAGAAGGGCCGGAGAAGGTCTTAGTCGTTTGCCGTCTGTAAGTTATAAAGTTCCCACCTTCTCCCAAGTTTGCTCGCCGAACCGTCGCACAACTGATTTGCATGTCAATTCCATGGGTCAACATGTCCACAAATTGGATCCAAACTGTGGACATGTAACATCTTAAGCTCTGTCAATGCAGCAGGAAAAGCATTTAAAACCTCTGGGGAAAAGGTAAAAGACATTTGCATTTCAAGCAGCTCAATCTGTCTCTTCTCATTAGGCTTTGCTCAAAAATGATACCATAACTAAAACCTATCGGGGGCATTTATGACGCTGTCAGCTTTGTGACACATCACGGATGAGCTGATGCAATCAGCTTGCCGAATGCTTCCTCTTTGTACTCCTTAGCAGATCTCAGGGCATGATGAGAGCAGCAGAGATATAACACACTTGAGGTTGCGATAAGCCACTGAATCCAAGGGCCGCCGGGAACATTTCCCATCTCCGTTCACCTCCGCCAGGCAGCTGATTCGCAGCAGGCCCGGAGTTTGACTAGGTGACAAAAGAGGTGGAGTGCTGTGGAGGGTCTTCCGCATGTCGCCATTTATCTCGCACACACAGCACACGCCCTAGGCAACGGTATTACAGCAGCCCTCGCGTTTGATACAGCCAGCTGTGAGAGCAGGAACGTTGGAACCAGGCTGATACATTTGTCTCCACACCGAGAATCGGGAGGCGATGCATTATTTTTAGTTGTTTGCTTGTGACTTCTCAAACTGGACTTGTTGGGATATTAACGGTGACTCAGAAACGCATGTGATAAAGGGACACCGAGACATTTAAAAATGGCTATGATCATACTTTAGTTTGTATCTTAGAGGTGCAGCCAGGATGCCAAATTGACTGTTTTCTTGGAAGCTAGCATAGCATCACTAATCCAGTTTTTATACATTATCTCCTTGCTTTGATGTGATTATGAAAACACAAATTTGATAAGCCCATCCAGAACATTTTCGGGAGTCCAAGAACACTAAATCTGAAATAATAGTCGCACTGACGAGGTCTCCATACAAACCTATGAGAAGTGGAAGAAAAACAATGTTTTTTTGTTTTGTTTTGTACGCATTTGTAGTTTGACATTTCATAGAAACACATATTGTTGCAATTACAGCTGCAAGAGTAATAGCTCTGGAACTTTTGCACACCTTCTAATTAAAATACATTTATTTTGAACTCTAAGAAAAACATCATCTTTCATTTTCATAGCATTACTTATTAATTGAAACAAATTGAATTCTGTCCAATCTAGAAGGAGGATGTAGATGTTGTGTTTGATCAATGTCAGCAGATACCAGACTTCTGTTTCGATTTAGAAATATTTTAGAAATGTTTCAAAATTAAAATGCTCATGTCTAAATAAGAACTGCAGAATGCGTGCATTTGTTTCTTACTTAGACTGCTGCCACGGACACACTTATAGCTTAGTTTAACTAAACTGTAAGTGTTTGGTTGAAAAAGAAAAATATTTAAAAATCATTCTTTTGCTTTCACATAATAAATATGTGCTATTTTGTACTAATCTACCATGTGAGTTGCAACGTGAAACAAGTTTTGAATACCAGGCACGTTTACATGGACATGGGTAATCATGCAAACACCACCAATTGGAATATTCTGATCGGATTCAGCTTGATTTGAAAGAAATGAGGAAGTACATGACGATTCATAATACAGCTGCGTGCATGTCGACTCTTCTTCTCGTCATCACGTTGTTGTGATTGCAGCAGAGTGACCTGCATGCGTGCAGAAAGAAGGGCAGGAGCTGGAGGCAGCACAGAACTTCGAAGGATGTTTGTTTCCTCCTGCTCGCCCATCCTGTAACGCAGGAAGACCAACGGCATGTGTTGCTCAGCCTGCAGCTTAATAAGGCAGCACAGTAACGTCTCAACCGTAATCAGAATATGGCGCGGGTCCATTCTGGCTCAGAAGACGCAGTATATGAACACGCTGCTGTGTTTGTTTTTTAGGCTCTGCACAGACGGACGCGCAACTTCTTTTGTGATTTTTGTGGGGAAATGTGAAAACTCTGCGTACGGCAGTGCTCCTTTTCTGAATAAAGCCTGGCGCATGTAAACACATCATGATTGGATGAATTCAAGTTGTGCTCATTTAAACGATGCATTCGGATCACGTAATCTGAACACATTTCAACACAAACAAGGAAAAATTGCGCATGCAAACACAGCGAATACAGACACAGTCTTGGGGTTGTGTTTTTTTGGGTGGACTGGCTATAAAAGCAGGAATGTATCATTGTGTATATTATAGGAAGTGGTGCATCTGTTCTTCCTGTGACATGGTTTTTACTTCTTTGCCTTCCTTGCTTTTTTTTTTTTGTCTCTCTTCTGTCCCTGCATTCTTCTGCCTCTTCGTCTTTGTCCCTGAGGTTTAAAGTAGACACAAAGGGATCATGTTCAAGTTATGAATGACCCAATTAGGAGGAGGAGGACTGAGAGGTTTTTCAAAAGCAGTACTCAAGTGACTAGTACAAAAACGTTGCCAAGCCCATATATATACACATATATATATATATATATATATACACATATATATATGTGTATATATATATATATATATATATATATATATATATATATATAGGAAGTCTTAATGCAAGCTATTGACTTCTCAGTGAGGACCAAGATTAGGTCAAACATACTTCACTTGCTAATGCATGCTTAATGGTTCTGCTATAGATTAGCCATAAAGGGGGACAATCATAAATATCGCTGGATTTTAAAACATTTATGAGTAAAAGTCAATGCAATGCTTCCCAAATTGTGAGTCACCGAACAGCAGCAGGAGACGCAGATACAGGCTTGGCGATAGAAAGTAAATTCCAGATATTTAGACTCAGCATATTGATTCCACTCCCACCACGTGAGACAGGTTGTTGATTTTTGGCCGACTCCGGCTGGAATGCTCAGAGTAATGAAAGAGGAGCAACAATGTGTCACCAGGATTCAGGAGCTGACGTGTTCATGCCCGACTGCATTAGTCACTCCTGCTCCTGTGTTACAGCGGTTGACAGGTGTTCGCATTGTATGCAGCGAGCCCGCCTGCCACCTTTGACCCCTGGCAAAAAATTTATACCGAAGGGCTGAAGAATATTTCTTTAAACCTCAGAAACTCACACAACTCTGTCAGTGTTGTAAGACATGATTTCTCGGAGAAAGAGAAAGAAACCAGAGAGTGAAAAATCACAACGGCCAATATGGCTTCCCACAAACGAGGGTTTAGTAAAAGTCACTATATATAGGAGAAACTTCCTCCATGAAGGCTGGGGTTTGACTTTATCTCTCTGTCTCTCTATCTCTCCGCGAGGAATTTTCATTTTTTTTAAAACAAGCTCTATCGAACGGCTGCCGCTGCTGAAGCGATCAGTAAGTCAGTGAGGCAGTAGATCTCACTCTGATGATTCTTTGAGTGCACAGTGCATTACTTTCCCGTTAAAACCTTATTAAAAGACAATGAAAGCCATAAAAATGCGCGGAGTATAGCTCCGCTACGGGCTGCATTGCTATTAATTTCGCTCTGTGTGCAAATGCAGGATTGATTTATATCTTAGTCTAAGTGTTTGTTGCAGCAGCAGACCGAGCCTACCTTCCCACCGATGATGCAAAAAAAACAATTAAATACAAATAATATCACCATTATCAGTCGAACGAGTAGTGACAGTGCTGTGTTTGAACACGTGCAGCTGGAAGTGTTGATTGGCGACATCGAACACTGTGATATACAGGAGGTAACAGCTGCTGTTGATTTTCTAGCACAAAACTTCAGCATGAGATGAAGGAAGAGAAGATCCTTTGTCTGATGGGGCACACAGTGCTGTCCCAGTTCTTTCTTTTTACTTAATGCATGTGTGTTTCAGAAGCAACAGTGCTGACGTCCCTCTGTGATAAAATAAAAATCTAGATTTCAGCACAGAATAGGAGTCCATTAAAACTGAATTTAATCACAGCCTCTGTTTCTGCGTCATCATAATTACCACCAGCTTTCAGCAGATGGTATTTTTCTGCATAAAATGCATCCAGCAGAGCAGTACTGGTCTTTATGAATGGGACGTTGTTTACTTTGGCTTAATTTACATCAATCTAAATTAACACTGGGGTGCTTTTTCTAAAATATACTACCTCCTTTAAATGCAGGCCAGTTTTGTCAGAGAAGGATCCCTTTTGCTTCCCTCCCTTTGCGTCATACTTTTAAATTCTGTGCTTTTCAAACAGTGAAATCTAAACGTTTTATTGTCATCATAGATTCTTTTTAAAGGTCAGAATGGTTTTTCCTTATAAGTCAGTGACTTATAAGTGCTTCATACACTGTTTATCATTAAGATCCCAAAAGTTATCATTTTTTTCCACCAGTGGCGCATCATGGCAGCTGTACAACGACGTGACCCCACTTAAGCAAAATCAGAGCCTGATTAATCAGGTGTCTCCAAGTTCCATAAAGCAAAATTCATTAAAAAAAGAAATGTTTTCAAATAAATTCCCAGCTTTCAAAAGTTCCCCCTCTTTCTTATTTTCACTAAAAATATCTGGCACATCCATCTATCCATCCATTTTAGAAGATTTTATAATTACTTTTCATCCTTACACATTTAGTCTCTAATTCTTCTCCTCTGCATCTTTGAGTGCACGACATGCCGAATATCTTTATCTGACACTCATACTTGTTGGAAAGGAATCATTCAACCTTTCTCTCCATTTGATTTGTCGCTAGATAGATCACAAGCCACTCAGTTCCGGTTCATCCGTCATCAACTAAGAGGCCGGTCGCATTCTGGATAATTCATCATCAACTCAACTCAGAGGAGGTGGAAAATCATAAACCATCGTTCTGGCAACTTCACGCCCTTGATGATGGGAACAAATGAGGCAGAAAACGAATACTGTCTTTCCGCTCTTATTAGTAAATACCGACGTTGAACATTTGGTCTACTTCCAACACATTCTGCCTCCACCAACTTCAGAGTGTTTTCCTTATCTTCAACCAGCCTGTAGAAATAACTTTTTAATCCCAGTTGAATTTATTGTTTCCCTGCTGGCAACAGCTTTTTATTTAAATGGGAAAATCTATCGCTGGATGTTCGCGTCTTCTCTTGCCGAGGCGTGTGCACTTCATAAATCCTCCTATGATGAAACCAAGAATCAATTGCTACATTATATTAAGCCCGTTCACTAAACAGCGTCGGTCTCCAACTTCGCGTTCCGCTGTTGTTAAATCTTCCGGTTGCTCGTCCTACATATCAACCCCTGCAGCAGAGAAAACGCGTCTCTGTCTCCTCTTGTTCCCAACGTGCTTCTGTTTCACACACTGATGGAGCAGAACAAGCAGTTTATTTCAACAGTTGTTCCTCTCGTCGTCCCCCGGCCTTGAGTAGGGTCAGGATGATCCTGGCAGCAGATAGTGGGTGTCCAATGCATCGCTGCTCCGAAGTCAATTAACTAGAGTCTGTGCAAATGAATAGAACAAGGGCATAATCAGCTCCAATCTCCCGCCAAGTCCTGCCTCCTGCCTCATCTATTAAAGCATGCTGGTAAATTGAGCACTCCGGAGTTTAATGGGATGAATGTGAAGCGATGAAGGTTTGGGGTCATTAGGAAACATGGCACATATAGTCTCTCTCTTTTTTTTTGTTGTTTTTTTTTTAATAAGAGGGATGTGAAATGATTAACCATCCCCGTCTATGTCAGATTAATAAAATGAACTTATCAATATGCTAAAGGCTGAGAAAACCTCCTCCTTCCTTCAATGTGTCAGTGTGTTGATTGTTGCACTCATGGGGTGGATTACAAGCTATTTTAATTCATTACCTTCCCAAGCTCGCTCGCAAACAGTACTCCTGTCACTGTGCTCCATTACACCAGGACACTAATCCAGAAAGAGCGTGATACCAGCTTTCTGTTATAGGGAAATCTACTGGTAAAAATTTGATTTATATTTACCAAAGTCTTCTTCTGCATGTGAGATTCATTAAATATTTTCACTGGCAGCCAACAACTTCACGTCCAACCCGCACATTTCTATCCTTACAATTTATGTGTTTTTTCAGTCAGTATTTTGATGGCCACCGTTCACACCAATCACGACTGCAAATCAAGTCTCTGCCAGCTTTGCATATCAAAAGATTGAAGACTTTTCTCCAGTTCTGACAATCTGTGCTGCTTTGTCAGACTTTCCCGGCGAAGTGCGCAGCTGAGCAGAGAAGCCTGCAGTGAATTCAGGGTGACAGAGAAGCGGTTGCGTTTATTTAAGCAGTTCCTCCAAGAAGGTCCGTGTGCAAAGTCGTTTATTCAGCTCCTGGACAACCACCAGCAAGTGGAGAAGTAACTGAACCATTCACAAGCCTCACAGAGCTTTATTTGAGCACCCAACTGTGGATTTGATCCTTCAGCTCTGCCCATCTTTCTTTTTAGTCCAGGGTTAGCTTTCTTCGCAGCCGCAAATGGTAAAGTTTAATCCTTTATTTGTGTCCATTTGTATGAATTTACATTTGATGCGAAAGTCAGAAAATGTTTGTCAAACAAAAAAATATAAATCACATACAAGTTGTTCTGGACTGTAAGACATGGGACCAGCGAAATTAAGAAAAAACTGTGACTTATAGGAAACTACAGTAATTATTGTGTCACCTGACAAGAGCACTTGTTTGAGGATATGGATCTGTCGGTGCAGCCTTTGTTTCTGACGCATGAAGCTTCTGTGAGGTGAAGGCAACAGGAGAAGTGCTGAAGACCCAGGGTTGAAATTTAAATATCTGTTTCGCTTTTCTAGAAACAAAAGCAGAAAAGCCTAAGAAACATGTTATGTTCTCTATACTGTACATGCAAAATGCTCAGCAGTGACATGCAAAATTCAAGGAAGCAATAAACTCAGAATATGTGAATACAATAATGATTCTCTATTTGGATGTAGACAGATGAATTCCCGTCAATATTGGGTGTTATTGTCACTTTTTCTGTATTTCTTATTCTCTGACACACTTTTAGTTGATATTTTCAGTACTTACTGTAATATTTACAGTATTTGAAAAAAACATCACGCTGTCATTAAACCATCTCTGACTCTGGGTCCATTTTTGTTTTATTTTTTCAAAAAGGCAAAATGTGACACAACTTGTGTTGAAGATTAACAAATGGCGCCATCAAGAAGGTGATGTAATGGGCTACAATGACAGCCATTGGTGCACCGAGGGCATTGATCAATTGATGCGCTAGCTTTGTAAAGTATTATTATTTATAGAAGTACAGTAGTATTTTTAATATTTAGCGAAATTAGTACAGAATTTTTCATATTTGGAAATTATGTTACTCCCCATAAAAGATTAATGAAAGGTACTTTTTTCCCCCTTTGCCCCTTTTCTGACATGGGCCCGCCCTGGGTTTGATCCAGAACTCATTACATTTTCAGATGATGGATGGAACAGGATACGGTTGTTTAATCTAACCCTGCTTCACATTTTACACAACTTTCCCTAACTGTGCCAATGTTGTCTTTGTGAGGTGGTTTGTTCATTCATGGTCTCTAAAAACAACAAGAGACCTTCCAACACTTTAATGACAACATGACGTAGTTGTCATGGAGGGAATGCGTTTGTCATTTTCCACGTATCCTTTCCAGCAGCACGTCGCATGTTCTTTACTGACATGTTGTCTAGTATTGAAGGAAAGTGGTTTTCTCCCTTCTTTGTTGCCCGCTTCGACATGCATGGATGCTCTGGAGATAGGATTGTTTAAAAGCAGGAGATTTGATCCAATTATTTCGGCTTCCTTCACTAGACAGCTCCACACAAATAAAAAAAAAAAACAATAAACAAAACCACTATCATATTGAATTGTGCTGTTTCAAACTTTATTGAATTATGCGGGGCCGATTTGGATGGTAATCGGCTCTGAAATTGACACGTTTTCCGCGTAAAGTGCTAAAACAGGACTCTTGCATTTTGAACTGACCGTGTGTGCCTTAAATGAAGCTGGACCGAAGAGAATCATCTCAAGAGAAGCTACCCTAGGGTTCCTTTTATTTCCTGTCAAGACTTAGTAAATGACCTTGTTTTTCGGGAGATGGATGAGAGAATAAAAAGAACTCGGTGAAATGATCCGAGTGCATTTTTTTTCCTCCAAACGTATCTAGAACACTTCATTTCTCAATGTCGTCCACAAGTGTGTCTAAGCATTTGATTAGTGTGCATTTCAAAAATGTTCACTAAACTGGTGTGAAAATAAAAATAAATAAATAAAAAATAAGGAAAATAAAGACCTCAGAGGGTGCACCGGTTTTGACGTAAGAAGTGAATAAAACTTTCAAATAAAATACATCTGCCTCTGCCGGCCAATATTTCATTTCAGCGCTCGTCTGTTCAGTGAGCAGTGCAATAAAAGTTTGGATCATTTTAAAAGGCCCCGCAAATCGAATCTGTGTGATTGGACACAATGGGGAAAAGGGGAAGAAAGGCCACAGTCATCAGCAAGCTGCAAGGTATTAGAAGCTCCTCTTATATGGGAAGGCTTGGGACTTTCGTCAATGTCAGCCGGCACAATGGGGCTGGATCCGGTGCTGGAGAAATCGTCAATTATTTCATTGTTATTTGGTTCAGCCGATGTTCTCATTTTTCTCTGGCCAATATCCCAAAGGAAATGGAAGGTGCAGCTTTGTTGTCGCTGTCTGTCTTGTGGTGGCAAACTCAGGGAGCCACTGTGTGCAAGCATAGAGCCAGCTTCCAGGTGTTTACAACCGAGTGCAGTGTCATTGTGATGGATGGGATTTAATTCTTTTTCAGGGATTATATTTAAATGACACATTTACTTTGTGTGTAACCAGAAAGCCCAGTCGTTTAAATTAAAACCAGGTAGCGATGATGAGGGAATGTCTTATATTGAATTGAGCATAATGAATATGTGAGCAAACCTTCGCTCTCACACATACCAAATGTTGATCAAAATGAACAATGACTGCTGCATTTCTCACGGTTTCTAACACTTACTGAAGGAAATAAAGCAGCTCAAATCATAAAAAGCTAAAAAAAAAAAAAAACGCAGCAACACTCCCATTACACCGTCACACGTCTTCTTTTCGTCTGAGCGGCAAAGAAAGATTCTGGGTTTCGAGTCAATAAAATTCCATCAGCTAGGCAGCTGATATTGTTTCATCCACTCATCAAAATCAAAAGGAGAGAAGGAGTGACAAATATTCCCATTTCGTGCTGGAGGATAATAGCCACGCTTCTAATAAAAGTGTCAATGTGCAAAAAGGACAAAAAGCGAGGAGGTGAAGCGTTTAAAGCTACACATAAACTCAAGCGGGCCCGGCCGCGATGTGATTAGAGGTTAAGACCACAGCCTTTAAACGTCAAAGTCTGTGCATAAATCTATATTTTACTTGATTTTCTGTCAGGTCGCTTGAAAGTTTGTCATGACCCCTATGGCAAAAGAAAAGAAAAACATAAAGGATTTATGTCTTTGAATAGTTGAGCTGCACACTCAGGATGCCTCGCAGTGCGAATTCACCGCTGAGGTTTGGACAAAGTAGGAAACGGTAGAAAAAAAAAAAAAAAAACTACTTCAACTGCACAGAACCTGAGGTTCCCATCGAGCTGTCTGCGACTTAACAGGAAGATCCCCTACCCGTGTCAAAGCCCTCACGGATGCCGACTGCAGCCCGATGAGACGGCAAAGGAGCAACAAACACGGGATTGTGAAAGACAGAGAGAAACAACTCTAATGGCTTCCAACATTCCTGGAATGACAAGGAGCTCCCAGTGGAGATGTTTTGTACACAGCACAGCAAAGGAGGCTCCTTTATAATCTGAGGAGGTTTTTTTCGCTGTAAAATAATGGGGCTTCTGGTTGTGCCGGGGCGTAAAACTCTGCCTGGCTATGTGGAGACATCGCAGCAGGTGCATCCCTTGACTTACTTCGGTGATGATTGAGTTTTCAACAACACACTGAATGTGCGATAAAATACCTCTTTTATATAAAGTGTGTTCCCGTAACAACAGTAAAGACGGTTTCTTGGGATTGATGATGCTGATGGAGGTTTACAAAGACAGACGTCAATTGATGACGTATTAAATGAGAAAAGAAATTTAACTCATTGTTGAGTAATAATGTGACTCGATCTCATGCTATGTCAAGCAGATGTTCTGTCCGCATCCATGAAAGTTCTTACAGCGTGACAATGGCTGAAAATGGCTGATGTGATTTATCTGAGTATTTTAGCTAAAAATTATTTACCACTCATAGACTCCTTTTAGCAAAGTGGACCTGAAACAGGCAACGTTTGTGTTTCCTAAAATGGAAAGAGGGACCAAATGTAACTCACTTTGACATTTTGCAGGAGCACATTATGTATTTTGCAACCTACATTGCCAAACAAAAACACTCATGTGACGGAGTGCGTCATACATGATAGCAGTACTTTGAAGGAAAAGCAGAACTCGATGTTTTAGAAATCCTTGTTTATTGACATTTTGTCTTTTACAAGCATGTTTTAGATCCGAGATTAAAAATGACACCAAGTAACGTCGTTATTGTGACCAAGGTGACTCATACAGCTGAATCGTCATCTTTTCTTCAGCATTGGTTACAAAAAGTGTGATTTTCTTTAAACCGTTTCAAGGTGGTTCTGATCAATAGTTTTTAAGGCTGCCTGGAGGCTCTTGTGAGTCTTTTTCGGTTGCTTTCCCATTCATTTTCGTTCAGAGTTCGACCATATCTCCAAGTGTTTTTTGTTGGGTTTTTTGGTTGCCCTTCTTGCACTTATAAAAAAATAAAAATAAAAAAAAAAAGCCATGTCCTCTCCTTCACCTTCACCTCTGTGTATTTTGCATGAGAGGTTTGTGTTCATGCGTGCCACATTCACGTTTGAACTGGTGCACATATTGGCATGAAAGATTATTGTCTTATTTTGTTTTCCTTAATATAGTCCAGATGTTTGGTTTTTTTTTTTCCCCTTCCTTAAAAGCAACAGCCACCTTGATGTTTCATTCCTCTATCCAGGGACAAGATGTCAGAATGTGCTATTGCGTGTTTGTTTTCATTGTGACAAGCAGCTGAATTCTCAGGCATGCACACACTGCAAGAATATAACCTGAAACCAGTCAGTCAGAGAATATCACTGTTTGAGGCGCTGAGGCCGTTTATGATCTTCCTCCAGGAGAATATAGTATTTCACTCCAGAATGAAAGCAGGTGAGCTTGTCACCCTGGAGGTTTTAGCGTCGATGAGCTCATTCTCAGTAAAACAGGAACTAATTTCCTCTAAAGTCATGGATGTCGGATGTGCGCCCGAACCTACTGCCACCAACACCAGGATTTGAGACCTGGAAGCTTGATTCTGTGGTGCGTTTCTTATTTTTTACTCATACGTGCGGCTTATATGTCGACTCAGGATCTGTTTGTATTATTATCACAAGTCTATGTGCTCTCCAGGTACAATCACTCAGTAATCCACCTAACACAATTAATACTGTGTAGTTTACACTTTATATTTAGCTGAGAACATATATTTACATATGTTTTTTTTTTTCTCTCTCTTTGTCGGATAATAAATCAGACTGCCAGAATTATTCATATTTGCCAAAATGTCAACACAAAATGTGAGATTCTTTTTAAATGCTCTTTCTTGAAACTCATAAGTTCGCTACACCCTTAAACATTTGGGAAACATTTCGGACGATGGTGTCACGGCTACGTAAGCATCCCAGCAGGTTAAGTCATCGTTCGTATTGCGTCGTTATGCTTTTTTTTTTTTTTTTTTGTGGAACGTCGTTTGAAAACCAGTTTTGTGCCCTGAAAAATCTGGCTCACAAGTGTAATTTCCAGACGCCACCTTAATCTGTACAAACTGTTATGTTCAAACATGAACAAAGTGGCGAAAGCCCAGCCGTCGCTCAGGATGCAAACAGCTTCAGTGAGTCGGAGATGAGCTTGTTTTTGTGTGAAATAAATGGGTGCATCATTGACAAAGGAAAATGACCTTGTTACTGGCTGAACCTAGAAAGAAAGCACCTTAGATATATTACAGCTGTGATGATTTTGCTTTACCTCTCTAGAATTTGAAAAGTGTTTTAATAAGCTTTGTGTACAAAAATAAAGAAATTTTCCGTGGCAGGTACCACTTGTTCATGACTCCTTCCCACTTTCTAACTTGTGAATCTCAGGCTGTGCTTACAGGGCACACTGAGTTTTCAATTCAGAAAGTCATAAATGCTAATTGGCTTTGCTGGAAGGACTATGCGATGGAAATGTTCCCACTGCTCTGTCTGTTTTGTACATTCTTGGACAAGCAGACAAGAGAGAAAAGGGAAAAAAAAGACTCTGTAAAGAAAGAAAAACAAGAATCAGGGAAAAAATATATATACAGCAACTAGAAGAGCAATGTGAAATGAGGAGAGGCTTCAGCACCATTCACATCTTCTCAAAATGCAGATGAAATGCCGCCTGGTTTATCGTACCGTACCATCCGGCACATCCCAAAACGCCTTCGGAGCAGGTGTTGTGTGTATTCATCGCCTCTTTACAGTGCATGCAGACCCGGGATGTCAGGCAAACAGCTAAAGCTGCAACAGCAGAGAGCAGCGGCGCTACGGAGCCTGTCTGCGTCAGACCGCGGCACCAGAAGCTCACAGCATCCATCTCTCCGTTAGCTGCCCCGCTCCCCGATGAGCTGTGGTTCTCCGACCCAATAAAAAACTCATGAAACTCTGCTGACAGCTCTGCGCTGCGGTGGGCTCTGATCAAAAAAGAGCTACAACCATTCTAATAGCCACATCTCATTGCATTATATTTCACACAGTAAATACGACATCAACCTGTCAAGGCCCAGCAAAATTTAGGACACAGTGTTGGCAGCCATTTTTTATTTTTTTTTATTTTTTTTTTTATGAAGCGTTTTTGTGTAAAAACGATCCAGACTGAGAGGTTGGAAATAATCCTGTGGTCAGAGTTTGAGGCGGTGAGATGATGAGGTAAATTGCCGTGGACAGAGGTTGTAAACAACAACAGAGGTTGTTGTTTACATGCAATAAACACAGCTGGAACAGTTGCGAGCTGCATGTTTATTGATTTTTAATTGTTGCGCAAAGAGACGTGTCTGTGACTTTTAGAGAGGCGGTATTAAATAAACTCAACTTTGAGTTTTATATCATCTTGTAATGCTGCTCTCTCATCGTTAACACACCTTTGATTCTTTCCGATCAAAAATCAAAGCTGTTTGATAACAGTTGGCATCGAACAGCTGATATTAGAGCTACATAAGAGCAGTGAGCACTTGTCATTTCATTTCCAGACAGAGACGCTTGAACACAATTTATACAGAAACTTCACAAACCACAGTCCCATTAACTCGGGGTCCAGTGGCAGAATGAAAAATCTCTCGTTTTTTTTGTAAAAACAGCCGGCTCATTTTTCTGCTCCATGGTGGCAGCAGAGGCAGACGGAGCAGATATCAAGGGCGCACGCAGATAGCCAGATAATCCCGCTTCCAGGTTCATTCCTGGGAGGCGACACAGAAAGTGAGCCATTGTCTTCGAGAGCTTTAGCGCTGAAGGATTTCTGCTGTTCTCCGACCAACTCGGCTCCCTCGTCCAAGGATGCTGCCTATAGGGTAAATCCACTGGTCTCAACTTTTAGAGTTAAAGTCTCTGCTTCTAACATGAACTTCTGGGTCAAAGTTTGCAATGAAAAAACACCATTTCCATACGATGCAAGTTTTCTTGTTATTTTCTCTTTTTTTTTGCAGGTGCAGAAGCATGTTTTGCACTCTGTGTGATGCAAAGCTCTAGGCGCATAGTTGATCATTTCCCACAAGCCTTGAGGACTGTTTTGTTTTTGTTGTTGTTTTTTTTTCAAAACAGTCACTTGTTTGAGTTGATGAGAAATGTACATTAAACATTAGACATTGATTAGATACCAAATTAATAAATACATCAAGATTGTAATGCTCATGATTAATTGATATGACTTGAGCATTTCAGATTAAAACTGTATTTATATTTCGTGCTAATAAAACAAACTTTCCCGATAGTAAGCTTGACAGTCTGTTTTTACCAAAACAGTACGTATCGTTTTAGCTATTTATAATTTGCTTTATGTTGGCCACTCAGGGAAAAGACGCTAAATGTTTGCTAGCTTTCTCTATATACCAGTTAGCATGTGTGAGCATTGGATCCCTGTTTTTCTAAATAATGCGTCCTTTGCAGCGAGCTTCGTTGAGCCCATTCTGAGCACATCGTCTGCAACGTTCATAGTTAATTAAACAATTATTGAGTTTAACAATATAGGCTGGTGTTCCTCAAATGAGCCTCTTGAGAGAAACTCAGTCTGGCATCTGGAAACATTTTGCAATTCTGTTCTGTAATTCAAGTCTTTAGACACACTTTCACTAAGAGTTTTTGAAACAGAAAAAAAGAATATATTGTTGTGATATCGCCATAGAGTCTCCCATTTAGAAGAGACGTGATTTGTTCTGCCTGCTTGTCCAGTTCTGTATCTTCATACTCTAATCCAGATCTTGGCACGAAGGCAGAGGAGAACCTCAGAGGAGCTTAATTTTTTTCATATTTAGTTGTTTTTTTTGTTGTTGCTGTTGTTATGGTTGTTCCCCACCCCCACCTCCTAGCACTCTATTTCACTTTTTTTTCCCCTCTCCGACTGGGAATAATTGAAGCATTTTAGGGCTGTACTTCGGAAAAACTCTGCAGTGGAAATACACAAATCCCTGCTGAGATGGGCCGATACTTTCCAAATGAAGCTGAAGTAAGAATGTGTTTTCCTTCAATGGAAACTGCAAGGAGAGCACTTCTGCAATGGAGTGAGGGGGAAGAAAGTGGGAGGACTGAGCTCCCAGTCAGGTGCCGATTTCTGCATGGGCCTGATTAGAAGTAATACTTTGAATATGGTGTTTTGCAGAAACAAGGAGTCAAAGAAAAAAAAAAAAAAAAAAAAGAAAGAAAAAAAAAATCAACAGACAGAAACATCGCAGACGGAAACTGTAGAAACAGTTCATTATTCCCTCAATTTGAACTCCTTCATCTGATCCTATTTCTTATAATTGGATCCCCTACTGGTTCTGAAACAATCTTTTATATTCAACTGCATTCTGCACGCTTTCCACAAAAGTGCCTTTTCTTTTCCTCCACCTATATATAAGAAAAAAAAAAATAAATAAAAAAAAATATATATATATATATATATGTATAGATATATATATATACATATATATATATATATATATAGTATATATATATATACATATATATATATATGTATACATATATATATATATATATATACATATATATATATATATATATATATATTCTATATCTGAGACAGAACCCAGAACCTGGCTGGATTTGAACAAACCAAACTCCTTCTTTACAGATAAGAAATGACAGGATGGGGGGGAAATGGCACTTGACAGGCGCCGGCGCCCCTCCTTCACGCGTCGCCCAAACCCAACAGAAGCTGCGGCGCTTGCATAATGGGGAGGGGAAGGAAGTAAAATGTCAGTGGAGTAATAAGGGTTTCCCCTCCTGACACCGCAGACTTAATTAAAGATCCCAGACAGATATGAAGGACATGAAGAGGGAAAGGAAATATTTTGATGTTAGACGCTTTACTTCTGTAATGACGGGGGGTCTTTTTTTTTATTATTATTTATTTATCTCTTTGGCGCGCAGTGGATGGAGAAACAAGCTTACAGTTAATTATCGCTAATGATGTCTCAGGGACACGAGGCCTGGAGTTGTTGTGATTCCTTCCGGCTTCAAGGGGGGAAATACGAATTACATTACATGACATATTCCACATATAGTCCGCCTCGCTTCCTCCTGTTGTCTGCGAGGCCCCGAGGCTGCAGACTCCAGATGCTGCGGTTTGCGCTGCAGTTTTCAAGTCTTGCCGTGAAATGCGATGCAATAGGCTAAACTTAATGGAAATATTAAATACGCCAATTAAGTAAAACCAGGACCTGTAGGCTCAGGGAGTAGCTTTTTTTTAATTATGGATTTAATCAGCAAACACATAAAAAAAACAAAGTATTTGGCTAAGATACAATTTAAAACAATTACAATCCTCTGCGACTGGGGATCACCTGCTGATTTCAAGCTCAGTGAAAGTTGATTCCAGTTGCATATTTTGACAAAGTCTAGAGTCCAGAGTTACAAACCTCAAGTCTCACTCTTGAGGTTTGTAACTACTTCCACTCTGAAATGAGTTTTGGCCTTTGGATGTTCTGACTATAGAAGTGCAACAGGGTTGCAGCTGTTGTGCTGGTGCACAGGAAATTAGATGTAGCGCTGATCTGAGCTTTACATTTTCAGCTTCATGAATTTTACTTTCTGAGTATGAATATGTTTTGATCTGAACTATTCTGCTGTAGATTTGACTTTGTGCATAGGCCTGTCACGATAACAAATATTGCTGCACGATAAATTGTCCCAGAACTTATTGCGATAAACGATAATATTGTAGCGCTGAGACCATTTTCAAGTAATATGATAGGAACAACAACATAGTGATGCAAAAACGCTTTCTCAAGGACAAATAAACTTTAAATTCTAATGAACATTTAAACACAGTGGATTATGGCGTTTCTGGAAACAAAGTTATCTTACAAGAGAAGGGATAGTTGAGACCAAAGCACCAGACTGAAGACTTTTATCGTTCAGGTTTTGGTAAAAAGAGAGAGAAAAGAGAAAAATGATAAATGAAGCAAATGAAAATGATTGAGTTTTTTTTTCATTTATCCTGAGATTAATTGATTTATTGTTTATTGTCACAGGCCCCTTTGTGGAACTTGACTCTTGTCTCACTATGATCTTACCGTCATTTTCTCAACAGATTTTTCCTTATCCCTGAAACTCTCCTTTTTACTCTGTGAACTGACGTTCTATCACATAAAAAAGTCCCAAATAAAATGAGTGAAATATTAGTTTTAATTCGGTAAGATGTGAAAAAGGTCCAAAAGTTGTGAATGCTTTTGCAAGGGACTATTTATTGATGAAAAAGGTTCAATAACCATCAAAAGGAACCAAAAACAAAACAAGCAGCAATGCAGAAAATCAGGAGCTGAAATATATACATATTTAAAAAGAAAAAAACAAAAAAAACATAGCAAAATATAGCATTACAAAATAAAATGGCACCACTTTTGCATTTACTCTGCAGGTTTCACCCTGTTAAGTTCGTTTCCTGTTCTTGCGTCTTGCCCCAGAACAAGCGAAGTTCGAGATACGTAACATTTTCTTTTTTTCTTTTTTTTTTTTTTACCTTTTTAGAGAAATCGCTGCTGCATCACCGAGCCAGTCCACAACATGTCTGAAGCAAAAAAAATAAATAAAAAATGCAGCAGCCATTGTTTTGTTCGTTACTTTCTGGCTCGGGTCGAAACATCCCCACGCAGCTTTGACTATTGATCAACAAACCAGGAGTTCTGAGAGCTCTGACGAACAGAATCAAGTGGGAATAATCCATCGCCGGCCACATTAACGCTGGTGTCCATTTATATAGATGAAGGTCAGCCGATCGATGGGTAGTATTAAAACCAGAAACACAAGGTGATGCTTTGACAAATCAATGTGTGAGCAATCCATTGCCGGAGCGCCACGGAGTTATGACCTTTACAGCTGAAAATCTGAATCTCCATGGATCACTCTCTTTTTTTTTTGCTGTTGTTGTTTTGTTTTATTCTTTTTTTTTTTTTTTTTTGCCTATTTTTGGTTTCTAAGAAGTTCTCTTCGGTTCTTCAGGCTGAATGCATAAACTGCTTGCTAGGTGTTTATTTAACACGCTCAGATATGCACATTACCAACAACATCCAGCACTTCAAAGGAATAATGGAGACGTCTCAGTCATGAATCTTCCATTAGGCTGGTGCTCTGAATATGCTATAAACTGAAGTTCAGGTTAAATCTCCCACCAGGAAGGTTTACATTCTCTTTTTATAGCAGAGGGCTTGTTAAAGGGGGGGAGGGTGAAGGAGCTTCTGAGCTCTAACAAGAGCAAGATCTGAGTTCTTGTCCAGAAGGTAATTGTGGAATAAGCATAAAAAAAGGCCTCATAAATCTGTTGAAAAGGGAAGTGCGCAACTGGAAAAGGTCAGTACAAAGTACCTGTGTTAGAGTTGGGACTGGTGCCGTCTTCAGAAACATGAGCCTAGAAATGCCAGATCAGCTCCTGTACTTTGGTGAAGGTGGGGAGAAAAGGAGAAGGTCGTCTAAGTGGGATTAAAGAAAAAAGAAGAAGAAGGAAGTGTCTAGAAAAGGAAGGAAATGTATTAAAGGTTAAACCCAGGGAGCTGAGAGTGGGTGGATCTATTGTGGTTTTCACATAACTATTGGGTTACAGGAAATGATTTGAAAAATAGAAAATATCCATCAACATACGGGTATGTTGAAATCCCCATTGAAATCCTCCTGGTTATTCCATCCAATGTTTATCTCTGAACTCTTCCTGAGTTACAACGTTATTGTTGCTGTTTCTAAATCAATATGAACTTGTTTTCTTGGCATTATTTGACGTTTGAAAGCACTCCATCTCTTCCATTAATCAGTCAAATACAGAGATCTTTGACTAGACCAGCTGCTCCTGCTGTGAGCTAAGAACCAAATAGCTGCGCTACATTTTATGAAGACTCGCTCAAATTAGACAAATTTTGCCATCTTTATTCATCATTTGACCAATAGACTCTTTCAGCAGAGTCAGATTTTGGTTTAGCCATTGCTACTGCTGCTGCTGGTGTAATGGAGCTAGATGCTTTTCTTTCTTGGCCCAGATGTGCATGTCTGTTCAATCACAACGTACCCATCTCTTCTGGTGGCAGCTTCCAGCAGGATGATGCATTTTGGTCACAAAAGCTCCAATCATCGCGAATTGTGTCTGTGAACACGACAATGAGTTTACTGTACTCAAATCAAATCCCACTGTCACCCGACCTCAATCCAACGGCGCTCCTTTGAGATGTGGTGAAACAGGAGATTCACGATGTGAGTGGGCAGACCACAAATCCGCAGCCGCCGTTCGGCGCTTTCATCCTGAAATCCTTTCAGCACCTTGTTGAGTTTGTGGCACAAGGAATAAAGGCATTTCTGTAGAAAAAAAAAAAAAAGAAAAAAAAAGATGGTTCAACCTTGAAGTACCTGATGAAGAAATGAATGTGTGTGTAGTTAGAGCTAATTAACGTAAACAATCAGAAGATACGAAATATTGGTTAGCACATGAAAATGGCTCAGAAATGATAAAATTAGATGCAGATCTTCAATCAGGTCTCAAAATAAAGGCAACACTTTATATTTAACATGAGTGTGAAACTATAAGTGTTTTATTCTTGATTAATTAGGAGGACAGAAAATTGTCACACTTTTTGTACACTGGAATTTTTATTTTATTATTATTATTATTATTATCAATACATTTTGTGCAAAGTTTTTTATTAAACTTTACATGGTGGGCTAAAGACGTGGACTCAAAAATCAAATGATTAAAAAAATATGCAAATATTGAAAAAAGGATTTGCGTGTGCGTGTGTGTGTGTGTGTGCGTGTGTGCATGTGTGTGTGTGTGTCCACGCATTTTCCAAATTGTCAATTTGGAGCCTTCCGATTTGAAACTGTGTTAGTCTTGGACTGGACCAGATTTAGACAAATTGGTTTCTACTGAGTTGGATGTAAACTGGGCCTGGACGACCTGTGAGTCCACTGGGCTGACATCTGACCTGATCCCGTTTAAATTAATCAACAGACACTAATAAAGAAAATCTGAACTGAATGTAGATAAATTCAAATGCTTTAACTACAAAAAAACCAAATAAAACAAAAAAATAACAGAAAACCTTAAAGCAGTTTGTAATAACTCATCCTGCCTGCCAAGGTCTGTGCAGGAAGACAATTAGAAAGAATGAAGAAAAGTTGAACATAATGACCTATTAGATCACTCTAAGCACTTTAAGTAGCTTTTATAAACGTCTATCAGGATAAAACACAAGAACCGTTTCTAGAAGAAAACCTATCAGGAGCGTCTGAGTGAGCATGAAGGCACACATGTCTTGTTTCAAGGTTTTTAAGCTGATGAAAACAAGAGCATAGAAAAACTCAGCTTTAGCTTACCTCCAAATCCCGAATCATAACTTCTCATAACTTAAAACAACAAAAAAAAAGAAAAACAATAAATCACTGCAAACTGTTGAATCTTTAATCACCAACGACACTGAAATATTCACCACATACAGACAGATCGAGGCGTCCCGCTGAACGTCTGTTCCTCTGAGCTCGCAGAACAACGCTTGGTTGGTTCAGGATTAATAAATAAAAAGATGTGCTTTAGTTCATTTATTTTGAAACGGTTCTTAGGGTAAACGCTTTTTTTGTTTTTTGTTTGAAGAAACATTTATTTGTTTTTATTTTAGCGATGACCCACTAACTACGAGCGCTCCAATTAGTCGCTGTTCTTTTTAAAACCCCAAAATGAGACAAGCAATTTAAGACATTTCACAATTTCTTTTTTCTATCAGATGTGCCAGTTTGTTTATAAGATGTTTGAGAAGCACAGCGAGGCATTAAAAAAAAAACCACACACACACACACACTAAGTGGGCTCATTGATGCCACAAGGCCTACAACTGCTGAAGTGTAATCTCTCTTCCAACTCACGTTTTGATCACGTTTTATGGTCAGTTTTATTTTTTATTTTTCTTGGTGGTGCGTTAACTTGGCTTAACACACAAGGGTTTTCATGTGTATGCACTTAAAGTCATACACATACCGCAAGACTAGCTCTTCACAAAGAAACTAAACGCTCAAGAAACGTTTTGGTTATGCAGAAGTACATAAATCAAATTACATTATGCTAAAAGAGCTTAAAGAGTAACTTTAAGAGACTTTATATTATGTTATTTAACCAAAATTACTCTAGAAGTCACAGTTTGGTCAGTTATGCCTAGTTTTTCTTTTTCTTACATTTTGTGACGTTACGTTTACCACACATGCATTCACTTTATTGGATTCCTATGTGTGAGAGCAACACAAGGCAGTTCAAGACTGTGACGTGGAACAATTTCACAAAGTCATATTTATGATGTTTTGTCTCTTTCAATAAAAATCTCAGCTGAATGTTATTTTCAGCCCAGTTTACTTTGTTACCCCCAAATTAAAGTCCTCTGCAATCAGCGATCTAATTATGAGTCCAGATTCTAAATTCATTCATTAACTAGCCTCACTCTTAATAGTTGAAGTCATGATCATAAAGTTTTGGGATCTGTCAAAACTGTCCCCTGCAAAGCCTGAACAGCATCTTTGGGTTCCCTCAACAAGCCACGATTAAAGACATAATCGCGTTTATTTATAGTGAAGTAGAACTAATGCAGTTCTAATTTTGACAAACATAAAGAAGATGAAAAAAAAAAAAAAAAAAACAGCCCAACCTCTCTCCCAAACATAAGGCTAAGCAAGTGACTGACAATGATATTATTTATAATTCCATAATACTATTAATAGGCAACAATAATAATAATAGCTAGCAGAATTGCAGCAGTCGAGCACAACTCTCACAGTTCCACCTGCTGAGTGGAAAGCAGTGCAGTTTGAGTTTATTAGAGAAAGCAGCAATTAGATTGTAGCTGCAATATCAGCCCCCCCTGTGAGTTTGTTTCAGTTCAGCACCATGGAGAGCCTCCATGACGCTCATTGCGGCTAACACGGAGGCTGAACGGCTCTCTCTTCTGGCTCTGCGTTTTCTGGGTCGCCCTCATATTCACATGCATGACAAGGTTGCATTATCAGAGGCCTTGTGGTTAAACGTCTTTTTTTTCTTTTCCTTTTTCTGCGTTTTGTAATGCCCCTCTTTGTCTTCCATCCTTCCATCCACGTCCTTGTCTGAGCTCTGAATGCAGTCTGTCAGCCAGGTCTGAATTAGATTCAATGTTTTTGCAGATGTTCAGAGACGACAAGCTCACTTAAGGAGTCATTCTGTCTGACGGCTGACACCACCGACAAGCTTCTTATTGCGCACAGGTCTGAGTGTATCTACATGGCAATATAATGACAGCAAACAGTTCTAAAAAAAAAAAGAAAGAAAAAGTAGAAAAAGTCCTTAAGGAGTGCTGACCAGGTGGCAGAAAGAAACAGGACATAATACTAGCACTGAAGAATAACACTCACTAAAGAAACATGATAAACTGGAACAGAAAACAACTAGAAACAAGAAAAACCACATGTAGAATCAGTAAGGAAAATAGGGCAACTAAATGGAAAAACCTAAGGAACACCAGAAATGACAAAAATCCAAAAGCAAACTCAAACCACCCCAGATCCCGACAGCTGTAATTTTCTGTTTATTGTCACAGAGTATCAGCTGCTGCCAAGATCTGCTTTTCACCCCCATGATGATGATACATGGTTAGTTTCAAATTTTCCAGTCTGGTAATTCAAATTTCAAAGTTTAGCACACCTATAATTTCTTGCTCACACTGGAAACGAACCAAAAATAATTTGGCCACAAAAGATAAAGTTTTATTTTAAGTTTCAGTATAAATGCTACTTGATAGAACAAGTGGTTTAACGGTGGATTTAGGTTTAAATCATAGTTTATTTATTTATTTATCTTTTTACCGAAAGTATAGGTAAAAGATACCTATATAAGTGGATGGAAGAAATGAAACGATCAAACATCCTTCTGATCGTCTTATTTCTTCCATCCACTTAGCTGTTGAACAAAAGAAATCTTGGCCATGCAGGCCTTAACATACCTTTTCAGTAATCAATGTTATGCAGTAGATGCCTCATGTAATTGACCAATAAATTACCCGGGAAGGTGAAAGAGGTCTCGCAGTTAATGTAAATCCCGAGTGTAATGTCTGCAGGGCCGATAAGAACCTGTTTGTTTTGCCCCCGCGCTGCATTAAGCCAAAAATTGACTGGCACTATCTGAGCCTCCGGGCGATTATCTGACTTGCCAGAGGGCTCATGCTGCAAAGACTAATTAGCTTCATTAACTTGCACTCGAGATAAAAAACAATTGCCCTCTTGTAATTGAAATTCTGATTTTCTTATCCCTCACCTCTTCCGTCTTCGCTGCGCCCGAGTCTCACGAAGAAGCCGGCACCCAGCGGCGACCGGCCCCTTTTCCTCCTCTCACGTCTCCAGGCTTATCGCACCCAGTTCCCACTTTCAGACAGTTTTGCTAATTAATTTACTCATTACTCACTTGATCGGCTTTGTCAGCTTTTGTAAAAAAAATAATAATAATAAAAAAAAAAAATAAAACATAAAAAATCGCTCCTGTGTTAGATCTTGTTTACTTTGAATCTGTTATTTTTTTATTTTATTTTTTTTTTTATGCTAACACATAAAAATAAACCTTTTGATCAAAGCAGTGACTTGAAATAAAAAACAAGAGTCATTTGGAAGCATAAAAACAAGAATAATTCTAACTTTTGGCAGAACTGGAACATTAGTAAACAAAGAGGAATTGAGTAAAAACACGGGAGAGGTGTGGTTTCATGGGTCGAGCTGCAGAGAATTTTAAAGCAATTCAATACACAACACGACAATACACGACACAGAATGTAAAGCATTAAGCATTTCATGGAAAGAATCAACATGGGAAACAACCCGGAGGCCCCTGGTGACTCTGGAGGAGCTGTAGACGTCCAGATGTGGAAGAATCTGCCGGCACGGCAACGGGGAGTCATGTTGTTGGTTCACCTTTCTGCAGGGCAATAGCCCTAAAGATAAAACTGGAAATACAATTAAATAATTTAGATAAAAGTATTTGGTGACATGAACATGAAGGAGTCTTCAGGAGTCTCCATTTGGTAAATGATGAACATTTTAATGCAAAGTTCTATTACAAATTTGGATTAAAAGTCCAATAAAAGTGTCAACTTTTTATTAAAAGTATCATTATTTACCAAATGGCACCTCATGACAACAATTACAAACATTCACATTTATGGCAGCGTCATCTCAGCCTGATGCACAATCCTTCAAACAAAGTGCTGCCAAATACTTTCCTGTTTTGTGTTGTAGAAAATATCATTCAATATTTCATTGTGCTTTTAATGCAGCTGATGTCCAACACAGGCGACATGTGCTCATTGTGTGGCCTATTCAATTAAAAATCGCCAAGGTTTCAGACTCCAGGTTAACAGCAGGTGTTTTTGTAATCAAACATAATTTTGATATTCAAAAGGCAAACGCAAACCCCGACGATTCTTCCAAACAGAGACCTAAAAAGACATCCTGGATGCCGTCGCCGAGTCTTTAAAGTCAGAACCCATCAGCGCGCGCTTCCTCAAGGTCACCGCAAATATTCTCCTTTCATGTCAGCAACCATTCTCAGCCGCGTCGCACTTTTATTTCGGCTCTATTCCGTCTCTGCTACTTCGCTTTTCCAGTCCTCCTCCTTTGTTTTCTCGATCTTCAAATGATATATATCTTTTTTTCCCCGTCTTGACGTCCACTGCCCATTTTCTCACCCAGGAGGTGTGTATGGGGGGTGAGGGGGATCCAGATTTGCATATGATGCAACGTTTGAAAGGCAAGAAGATTCTATTGACTTGAGGTTACACTAGCAGCGGCGCAATATGTGTTTCAGCCAGCAGAAGGGCTCGCCGACATCTTGAATTACATTCATGGGGCCGCCGAGGAAAGAACAAAGGAGAGCTGCTGCGAGGCAACCCAACAACACAATCTCTGCTTCTGGTGATTTGGTGAAAGATTTAGTTCTTGCCGATACTTGTGGAATGTCGCGTTTTAACAGGCAGTCCTCTGAAGCAGAAAAAGCGATTTAAAAAAAAAAAAAAAAAAGCCCATTTAGATTGAGATGCTCTAATGAAAACATTTAAGAAATGTTTCCACCACACCCACGAATTTAGTCAGCCTTGCTGTTTGCTGGCGGTTCTTCCCACATTAAGCTTCTGGAATGGATCTGAACTGAACCCCGCTGTGCTCAAAAACGTGGTCCATGCTGGTGATCGACCCAATACAAACTCACTTAACCAGTTAAATATCCAGCCTGCAAGTTCAGAATTCAGTTTTTATGCTCCTTCAATCTGGAACAAACTTCCAGAAAACTGCAAAACAGCCGAAACAGAGTTCCTTTGAGTCAACAACACTTTCTTTAAGTCACGAACATTGATTAATATATTTAGTGTATATTGACGTAAGTATAGAGTTCATAGCGCGTTTCAGAATTGGTGACTGTATTGTGTTTTTATGAAACGCTTTGAGCGGCCTTCAGATGTGATGTGCAAAAAAACTTGACTTGACTGGAAGTGAGAGATTTAATCAGAAATATTCTCACTCGCGTGAAAAGAGAGATGTTTAGAAGTTAACGTCACCAGCACAAACCCAAACACAAAAGGCAAAAAATAAAATGAAGATAACGGCAAAGGCATAAGAGGGGGAAAAAAATTTAAAAAATTAGCTCCAGGTCTTTAGGGATAAAGAAAAAATTCCTTTTGAAAGAAAAACATTTTTAAAAATCTCAGAATCACAACACACCTGGCAGGAAAACAGCAACGTCAACAGATTATTAACCAAATTACTTAAAAAGGAAACATTTATTTTGTTGTTTGTTGTAACTGCCACTAAATAATAAAAAATTAGAGCCGCTCACAGTTATGAATCGTTGTAATTGGCTAATAAGACAAGGAATTATTGCTGGGAGTCTTAATTACTCAGAGTTCTGCTCATTAAACTCTGGAAGTGCAACACGTTTTGCGCCGGCGTGTTTTGTGACGGCTGCACTCCCAGATCTTGACTTCTGCGGGCAAAAACGAGACCAATCGGGCTTCACATCCGCTGTTTGGGAACGTTGGGGGAGATTACAGCGATGATCCACGTCGCCACAGAAAACGTTGGGACGCAGGTTGCTCCTCTTCATCTGTCTCGACATTTCACCCTTAACTGCGGGTGAAGAACGGAGCCGGTCTTTGTGAACCGGACTGTGATTTGCCTCAGCGGTAGTTTACATAAACAGTTCAAGATGCACTGCAAGGCCCTTTTTAAAATCGTTAACTGCTTGGTTTTGTTCGGTTTAGCAAAAACCGAAAGGCAAGCAGCCTTTAAACATGGCCATCGGCAAAACAGATGTAACAACTTTTCTCACCTTGAGTATTTATTTGCACATTTGAAATCATTGCATTTGCTCTGCTAGTTAAAATCCTCCAGATTAAATCGGTGGCACCTTTACTCCATGTGTGCCACGCCCCGCCTTCCTTAGACTTAACCTTTTGCTTCCTAGAGCTGCTTGGGTTCCCTCAAAAGAGCCTTACAGGACTTGGAGTCAAAGTAGATTCCTTATCTATGCAGTTTGCATCCTGTGAGCTCACATTATGGGGATTATTAAACTTAGTCAACTGGTCAGTTGTCTGAATGCCTGTCTGAAAATGTCAAAGTCATTCTTATAGATTATCTCAAATAAAGGCCGCCTGAGCCAAAAAACCCTGGTAAAAAAACAAACAAACAAACTACTAATTTATTTTTGCAGTGTACCCTGATGTCTTCCTCTGATTGGCTGATCACTTCCTTGTGACATCGACTCTTCTTAAACCGCTGAGACGACTGATCAATGTTTTGAGATGTGTTTTGTTTGTGCGTCTGTGTGTTTATCTGTGCATTTTTATGTTAGGTTGCTGCAAGACCTAATTGTGTTGCTTTTCCCCTCATTCACGCTGTGAATGCTTCTTCTGGCTCACCCAGTAAACTTATCTGCAGGTGCTTTCAGCTTTAATATCATTAATTTGATCTCAGAGTCTGAACTAATAATTAAATGCCCGTGCCGCTACTGCTTCACAGGGACCTTGATTTCCCCATTTGTCCAAGCTGAGGGAGCGAAGATAAGAACCACACACCTGTAGAGCTCCAGTCAGTTTCATCCAGGGCAAAACAGCTCAATTTCAAACCTTACAGGTGGCTTTTTTTTTTTTTCCTGCGCTGGCAGCTCTTGTGCTGAAGGCTTGTAGATCAAACCTGGCTCTGAATCTTGAATTCACCTTTTTTTTTTTTTTTCCTTTTCCCTACTCAGATTAAAGTCATTAAAAGCTGCAAAATCCAATTTTATTTTAGGTTTCTGAGAGAAACTAGGCTCCTGGCGATTCTTAGATTTCAGCCGGTTAAATAAATATTTCAGCGTTTATTCCCGAGCCATAAAACTTCCGCTTTTAGTTGTGTAGAGATTAATTAGTGCGGTTTGTTTGTAAATACTTGTGTATTACGTCTTGCTTAATTAATCAGCTGAAAATAGATATTAGTGGGTAAATGTTGGTTTGATGAATAATTTAATTCTGGATTCTGTGATTATCTTTGAGGGGTGTTTTTTTATTTCTAAACAAATCCCAAATTCATCAATGTAAACATAAAAAAAAAAAAAAAAGTATTTTATGAAGATCATTCAGTGAAAAAGTAAGAAATTTTCAGGTTGACTTTGACAAATTGTGAGACAAATCTTTAAACAGTAACACAGCTAAATAGTAATTTCATATTCTTCTTCTGTTCAAGCTGACAAAAGTCTGATGATGGAAGAAAAAACCCCTTTCAGATCAGCGTGTGCTAAAATGACGTGAACACGCAAAAAAAAAAAAAAAAAAATCTGTAAGAATCGAGTCCAAAGTGTTTCAGCAAAAGACGCAGTGGAGATGAGAGCGTCGCAGAACTGAACATCCCAGCACCGTTTTTGTTGCCCCTTTTTCCACTCGCATTGGTCTTTTACACCCCGACCAGCCGAGGGTCGATGCGTGAGATATCGTTTGAAATTGTGTGGAAAATGAAGCGAACCGGGGTTTGACAGCGAGGCGCAGCGGGGACCGGCTCAAAGCCGCTTGCCCTATAAAGAGATATTGGCGTTTTGACCAAAGGGGCCTGTGCCCATCACAAATGACCTTTTCAAACACACAGAGTGAATACATTGCATCCGGGCCGCACTGTCAAATCTCTGCCTGGCCCACAGCTTCTTTGTTCCACAGAGAGTCAGAGCTGCATAAATCAACGATTTACATATTCTGAATCACACGATCACTCGTGACATTAAAGCAAGCCTTGTGAAAACATCTCTGGCTGGTTGATGCGTGGACAACACCTCCGCAGGAGGTCGGCAGCAGGTTCTGTCCTTCCTCTCTTTTTAGTCGGGACTTAAGGAATTTAAGTAGCTTTTATGAAACATCCACCAGATAATTAGCTTCTCATGGAGTCGCCTCATTGAGGAATAGAGGAATCAGCCACAGATGAAAGTATATTACAGAACAAGAAGAGAGAAAACAACAAGTTTAGTGTCCTGACTTACGGCTGCGTTTCTGTTACAAATGTGCGGAAAACTTTGTCGACATCCCGCTAACGTCAAAAAAGAAGCGACGCAATTTCCAATAAATTGCGAACGCAATTAGAAATCGCACGTGAATAAGTTTGTTCATATGTTGAGTCATTAAAAGAAAATGCCACACCATGATCCTCCGACTACTTCCTGTTGTCTTCTTCTTCATGTTTTCACAAGTCATTTTGTTTAGCATCAAGCTAACATTAGCCTTTGAGCAAGCTCGTACAATAAGCAGGTTAAAAAAATAACGCTTTTCATATAATCCATTTTCTTGCAACAGTAGTGTTTCAAAAAATTATGACATTTTGCTGTATTAATTTAAAAGATAAAAACATGTTTGAAAATGTCAACTGTTGACTAACGTGTGTGGAATTAAGCTAAAATGGCTTTTACATCGTTAGTTTCCTCCATCCCAAAGAAAGAGACGAGAGTAGTCGCGTAACCATGACGACGTGTGCATCAGCACCATCCCAGCAGCTTTGCTCAATTGGAATTGGAAACCACGTTCAATGTAGCGTCCATGAGGACCTAAAGTTTTCTTGCAGAACTTTGCCAAAAAAAACCAAAAAAAAAACACACACAACATGCCTTTTCCCCGCAGTGACTTCTTCTGCAGTCTTTCCCTTCAGTTAACAATGTATGAGCACTTCGTAGGCAGCAAACATTGCTCCTCTTCCCTGGGCTGTGTGGTCCAGTTTTCTACAAACACACTCTCCTATGGACCGCTTCAGAGCAACTTTCTGCCCCCAACTTTTTTTTTTTTTTTCCCCCTGCAACATAGATGAAGTTTAATAACACATTCAAGTCCTACCTCCTCTTTATTCTTTTTTTTTTTTTTTTTTACTTTACTCATGGATTTCAATGTTGTCATTTATTGATTCTTCTTTTCTAATAGCACAACATTTCTATTTGGGTTTTTGGGGAGGCTATTTAATGTGCTGTTGCAACCAGCAAAAAACTAAAACTTTTTTTTTTTTTTTTTTTAAACAAACATTAGCCATATGGCCATAAAGGACACATTCATTAAGTGATTTAGTAGAATGCTACATTAATGAGTATAGATTGCTGCGGAGCCACCCTACACCCAATAGATGTGCGCTTAACAGGTTGGGAAATATAAAATATTTCTCTAATGTAATATTTTCAAGATATGTGTTGCTAAAACTATCAAATGTGACATTAAGAGTCAAATCATTTTTCACACTTTTCAAAGTTACTCTAAAGTCACCGCTCTCTCTCAAAGAATAATGAATCAAATGAACATCTCTATTGATGTAACTTAATTTGACCAAACATAAGCAGATAAACAAATTTATGCAGGATTTTTCCTTTAGAGCTCACGGTTTGTTTTTATTACACTGCGTGACCTTGAGTAACTTTTGAGCGAAGTTACATATTTGCTCATTAAAAAGAGCAAGCGCTGCTATTTTCCTCACAACCCCAATGTTTGCGCCTGATTATTTGCTTCCGATGCAATAACAGGACAGAAGGCTGTTTTGCTTACTTGCCTGCTAGATATGAAGACCTGGCTCAGGACGGCCTTGTGGGGCGTTTGCCAGGTGAGTATCTGTCAAACGGATTTCTGTCAAACCAAAAACAGCTTCTTAGTTGTTGTTTTTCAAGCCCAGACAGCATTAAATGTCTATTTACCGTGGATTAGACCCATTTAATGGCCTCCAGGTGCCATAACAACCACCAGAATTACACTGTTTGTTCTTAATTGCATGTGGAGGGTCGGTTCGTCTTTGCTTTGCATTCTGCCAGTTGGTCATGTTAATTTCTCTCATCTGCAAATGAGGAAAATAAGTCAATTATTGAGAAGCCTGCTTTCCCAAACCTGGCAACAAAAACAATGTAAGTCTGTGATTTAACTTATTGGGAAAACAGATTTGAAATGACCCTGTCTCTATTTAAGCCAAATTGTTTTCCCAAATATGCCCTATAAAATATTTATATTTATTGAATGGAAAATTAAATAAAATTGTAAAAGATGTTGTTTTGGGGTTTTTTTTTTTGCCTGGTTCAAATATTCTGGAGAGAACGAATAACAGCTAATAAATGACTAAATGTATCGATGGATGAGCAAAACAATAGAAGACTTTTTATGGGGCAGTTTGACTCCAAAGCAGATTTTCTGGGTGACGTCTGACGACAGGGATTATTGTGAGGTTCACGTTCAATTATCTCATGATTTATGGTGTCATAACAGCTGGCGGACATTGCAACTGGACGAAGGTAAAACTTCATAAAACCCATTTCCATTCAAAATTGGGAGAGAGAGAGAAAACAATTTATCCTGCAGTTGTTATGGTGTGATTTCCACCTTAAGTTGCTTTTTATGTCAGAGTAAAACCCTCTTTCCACATCGTCCTGCTCTTTGTTCTGCCTATGCATGTGATTGTCACAGCCGAGCAATCTGGCTGTGATTCCAGCACGAGCGATTACGTGTTAATGCAAACTAAGATTGACAGTGGCGAAGCACCGCAGGACGAACAGGCCCACTGATGGGCAGGCAGCGCCAGACAACTTCCTACTTCTCAAGGGTTACTTCCTGAATTTCCATTTCAATCAGCCACTGCCTCTTGGGAAGCCCCGGGCTGCACAGCCTCAGTGGGAGGAGTCGCGCCTCGTCTTTGCCAACACTTGTTAGCGTCGAGCAGCACAGCCTGACGCCTCTGCGTTCTCCGTCACTTTTCCCACCTGTAAAGGGCCGAGTCTCCTTCAGCCCGCTTCCCCTTCGTCCCCCCAATCTGCTCCCAACCTCACCATCAGCCTCCTTCACTACCTCCGAGTCGAAGGGATGACAGTAAACCTTACACTTGAAAAACAAACACTAGTAATTCCACCTCACGCAATAGTTTTATCCTCCCACAGTGAGCACAGCAGTGAAAAGAAAAATACTAAAATGACCGCAAACACAAAAACATGAGGATGACTCTGCAGCAGATTCTCTTCTGGAGGCGAGGTCGCCCCCAAAATTAGCCACGGGTCATAAAATGTCTTGCAGCCTTCGATGCGGAAAGCCTCTTATGGAGCTTCGTGTGGCTAAATAATGTGGGTTAAGAGGAGGACGCCGCTTCATGCACAATGCAGCTGTCTCCTCTGTGTACAGTATGTGACACGCAGGCTGCGCCGAGGACTCGCAGCAGCACTTTGTGTCTGGAAGTGAGACGCGCTGATGCTTACTGACATAAATAGGTCCCGCAATATTTTGGTAACACATTGCCTGGATACATATGGATGCGTTGCGGTCTCTAGTAGCGCTCTTCTTCCCCATTTCTTTCTCGGTTTTCTGTCCCAACAATGCGTGTAATACACACATTCCTGGTGTATATTACACCAAAAACGTAGACCTCGGTATATGATGTGTACGTCAGTCACAGCCTTTCCCCTTTTGTGCAAGTTGAGTTATTTTATCTGTAAAAATGTACAGTTTAGACAAAAAGGGGCACTTATACTGCCTTGCAAAGGCAGTGTAAGTGCCTTTGCTTTCTCACGTTGCGTCATGTTACACCAGAAAATTCTGCATATTAATGATATTTTTATGTTACAGAGAATTGTATAATCGTAATTGTGTAATTTACAGTTTTACAGTTATATAATTATACAGAATTGTATAACTGTAAAGATGGTTTTACTTTTGCTCCACATAAAAATCTCTACACCGAGGCATTCATTCATATTTACCGTGTTTATTTTGCCGTGTTTTATTTTTAGAACGACTGAAGAGCTTCTGAACAGATTTTCAATTGGATTTAGACCTTTGCTTTGACTAGACGTTATGTGTCTGCCTTGTATCGATCGTGGAAAACTGCAAACAGAACTTTTTAAGGATACCCCCCCCCAGTAACTACTAATAGCTTTCTCAACAAAAATGTTCTTCCTCTGGCGCTGTGAACCTCTGTTTGATACTTTCTGTTTTGTCAGGTCTCTCAGTTTAGAAAAACGGCAACAATTTCTTCTGAGCTTTGCGGCTGTGCCACGCTCTTTCCCGGTTGAACGATGTTCTGTCGGATGTGGAATGATCTGGGTATCGTTTTATAAGCTGGCCGGGGCTTGAAGCCTCTCCACAGCTTCGGTCCTGACCCCACTGGTGTGTTTCTTTGTCTTCCTGACACTGTATGGAAGTAAATATGTTGTCATTATTTGTACGTGAAAAAAAATTCAAAATTTAAAAAAAAATTGGTTTTTTATGAAAAAAAATTCAGTGATAAAAAATTTGCTGTTAAAAATTCAGCGTCTAAAAATTCGCTGTTAAAAATGACAAGGTTACTTCAGGTCACAGACATGCGCAATGGACGTCAGATTTCAACACCCAGCCAATCACAAGACGCCACGTCATGTAGAGGAAATACCAGCATCACCGAGGCTGGCGACTATGGAGGCGAACGCTAACCCAACGGTGAGTTTAATGCTTTCATATTTCTGTAGTATATTTCATTTTGCGCCTGAAGTTTGATACATTATCTTAAAGCTCGATTTAAAACACGGGTTTGGTTTGGTCCGTTGTTAATCTTACAGCATGTAGCGCTGGCATATAACTTCTCGCTACCTCCTAGCATCCAGCCCCTCCTAGCATCCAGCCCCTCCTAGCATCCAGCCCCTCCCCGCTGCCCCGCACCCAGTTTCCCCCGTTTTATTTAAAAAAGAAATAAACTTGGATCTTTAAAGAGAACTGATGGGTGGCGACTTTTTGGGTTGTTTGTATGTTGTCTTTGGTGAAAACTAAGAAGTGACTGAAACAATACCTGGGCCATTTACATTCTATTCTACAGGCAGTGATGGTGAGTGTGGTTGAAAGCTGGTGCTTATGTCACAGGTGTCAAACTCCAGTCCTGGAGGGCTGCTGTCATGCAGTTTTTAGATGTGCCACACTACAAAACGCTGGAATGAAATGGTTTAATTACCTCCTCCTTGTGTAGATCAGATCTCCAGAGCCTTGCTAATGATCTAATTATTTTATTCAGGGGTGGTGCAGCAGAGGCTCATCTAAAAGTTGCAGGGCCGTGGCCTCCAGGACTGGACTTTGACACCCCAGGCTTATGTATGTCCATTTAGGACATAAATAATGATAGTCACAAGCATTGACTTCAGCTACACAGAAATTGTCTTCCAAAGGAATTTGGCATGTTTTAACGCTTACTTTGTATTAAACACGTTTTTAAAAAATGTATTATGTATATATTTTTTACCCTGACCTTACTTTGGTATTTGTTTTTGATGCACTAGCTCTTCAATTACCATATGAAATTTAAACTTTCTCCTGTAACTACATTAACTTATTTTTTTTTCTCTTAGACTGGAATTCATATGCGATGCTTCAAAGGCCATTCCTCGCTGTGCAGACCATCTCCTCCAAAAACCTGCAACGGAGAACCCCTTGCTGTTGAAGATGGACTTGAGATAGCCCTGCAGAAAAACACATGGATCTGCATACTCATATAATCATGTATATTATTTGTACTCTAATTCCTCTAGTTTTGTCAAAATCATATATCTGATTTTGACAAAACTGGAGGAATTAGAGTAACAATGTTCAGAGTACTTACTTCATTTGTCAGAGTTCATACTGTTTGTAGAGGCAGTTTTAATTATGAAACTGAAATTGTTTTTATGCAAAATTTTATTGAATGTACTTACATGAGTTCATCTCTGCTTAAAGTATTACAAAATAAATTACCGAAGACAAACTTAACGTTCTGATTCTTATGATGCCAGAAATTTAAAGTCCTGCAACAATGGACAAATGTACCTATTAGCTTCTTTTTGAGTAAAGAAAAATCTATCAAATTATACATTTTAAACATTTTAGTTCTTTAACAACTACTATAAAAGCACTAAAATTCACATTTATGGTAACATAATCAGCATTTTGCTTTACATTTAATAAATGCTGAAGACTTTTGCTCTTCAAAATAAGTCATGCTTTGAATTTAATTACAGACAAAATCATGATTATGATCAGTTACCTATATAGTCAGACGTTAAGCACAATTTATACAATTATTATACACAGAATTTAACTTGATTGTATCTAATTACAAAAAGGTAACGTGAAAAATAATTAAATTCAAAGCATGATTCATTTTGAAGAGAGGAAGTCTTTTATTATTTATTAAACCGAACTGCAGCAATATAAATGTCACATCCAGAAGACGGTGATGTGGCTTTTGGGTTTACTGCATTTCTTAAGGCTGCCATTTGTTCATCAGTCAGTTGCACATTAGAGTTTGGTTCTGTGATGTTTGACTCGTGAACAGGAAACCCGCTGTCCTTCCATTCTATTTCTGGAATCTGTACATCCTGGAAAAAACAAAGATTTGATTATCATTACAATATTAATGACAAATTTTAGCATAGCGCCAACATTCTTTGAAACAGTATTTTGGATGATGTTATAATGACAATACATTTATTACTTTGTTCATAAATGGATTCTTCCGTACTTTAGGAAAAGGATGACAATCTTACTGTGCTCTTCTCCCATTAAAATTGTAGAAACTATATCAAACACAAATAAATACAGTTTGGTAGGTAGCTGGTATTTTTTATTATGTCGTAATGACAATAAATTTATTCATTCATTCATAAATGAAGTCACATTAACAGTACAGTAGCTGAACAAAATGAGGTTGTGGTTATAGTTAATGTCAGAAGTGTTCACAGCCCCTCCTTGAAGCACACAAGGCAGCCATATTAACTTATTACATTAGCTAATATATAATAACTAATGTTGCTTTCATTCATCCTCATTGGCACGGTTCAGCCTGGATGTGCGTCTTCAATCTGAAGCCTGTATCTTTGCTAGGACATGGTGGAGAGCGGCAGCATCTCCTGAAAAATCTGGACTTTACTAAGACCGCCTGTCTCAGTCTCACCCAAGATAACAAACAACCCAGAAAGTCGCCACCCATCAGTTCTCTTTAAAGATCCAAGTTTATTTCTTTTTTCAATATTTCCTCTACATGACGTGGCGTCTTGTGATTGGCTGGGTGTTCAAATCTGACGTCCACTGCGCATGTCTGTGACCTGAAGTAACCTTGTCATTTTTAACAGCGAATTTTTAGACAGCGAATTTTTAGACGCTGAATTTTTTAACAGCGAATTTTTAGACGTTGAATTTTTAACAGCGAATTTTTAGACGCTGAATTTTTAACGCGAATAATTTCACAGTTTTTCAAGCATTTTTTATTCAAATCCTGATGGCACATATTTACTTCCATACACTGTTTGTTCTCTAATGTTCAGTAACAAAAACGACAACATTAGAAACATTTTCTTTAAAACCTCGACGCTAATCAGGCAACTTCTGAATTTATCAAAGTAAGGGGAACTGAAAACAAACGGACATCACAATTTCGTACCTTTTTGTTGTATGAAATTGTGCATTTGCAAACTTTAGCATTGCAAAAGTGTGAAGATATATGAATATTTTCTTCTAGGCGCTCTAGATACGTACAGCTTTCATTGTCGGAAATTGGTTATTTTGACTCTTATATGTACCGTTTGAGCTATAAAGTAGCCTCCTGATGGCCATTAGAAGGAGCTAAATAAAGTGATCAGGGTTAGTTGTTTACTGACTAGCTCTCTTTACGTCTCATTCTCTCCTCCTCTCAGCTGTCAATACTGTAAGTAAGATGAAAGGGTTGTTTAGGTGAAATACAATAAAGACATTTCTGCCTCCGGCTACACTACCTCCGGATCGATGGCCGCCAAGCGTGTTTTCCTGTAAATAACATGCATGAATCCTATCAGATGATGGACCTTTAGGGGCGAGGGGGGGGGCTCAAGGATTCTTTCGTCTTCCATTATTTGAGGCTCATCATGCATGTGATGATGCAGCAACGTCTATTTTTTGTTTTGTTTTTGTTTTTTTGACAAATCTTTGGGATGCAGGGAACAATCTCCGACGGTTCTATACGTCGGCACATAATATGCGATGCGTTTTTGTATGCTGCAGCAGCTCCTGCATCGATATCCGCAGTTCAGCTCCACAAAGAAGCTGATTGATCTTGCTATAGCTCAGCAAATAAAGCCCAAGCACACAAGCAGCATGAGCCGGAGGCCATTCAGCCGACCTAAATGATGATTCCAGGCATGGTTACTGTTTTCCGTCTCTAACAGATGTGGAACTATCGGCTGTGCCCGCCAGCGTCGTTTCTGTAAATATTCTGTTCAGTCCACAGCAGCAGTACTGACCCAATAATCCTGTCACGACAATGTCACTTACAAACAGCGACATGTTTTGTATGGTGCATGCATTTTTTATAAGATATGGAACTGTCCCGACCTCCTTTTCGCCATGCTTTGATTTAGAGGACGTGTTTGAAAAACGGTCATTGTGCTTGAGAGCATGCAGTTTGATGCAACTTAAAAATAAAGTCATAGGTTTAAACATAAATCACCTCTGAAGAACTTTGTTTGTTTTTTTGGAAGACCTCATATGACTCTGAAATTGTTTTCTATTCTGATACTTTAAAAAACTTTAATTTTTTACAGTGGAAGACTATATTTTGGTTTCTGTTGTCATAAAAAAAAAAAAATGTACAGGCGGAAAACAAGGTTGGCAGTCTCTAACTTTGTTGGAACAGTCGACTTTGCTTCTTTTCTTTTTCTGTTCGGCTCATTTAAGAGCCTCCCTGGCCGTTATTCTCTTCCAGGGTTTATACAGTGGATCACTTCTGGGTCTCTATGCCTTTTATAGTTGAACTAGATACACAAAGCAAACACTAAGACAGGGGAAGGAGGAGTGAAGCTTCCATATTTGGAACTAATAACATAATTTCAACTTTTTAAAGGCATCACACGTTACCTCCTTCTACAAAGTTTACTCCAAACAGCATACATGAAAAAATCAAGAGACATGGAGTGTAAATGTAGTCAACATCTGGGTGACTTGAGATTAAAATGACTCTTCATGGTCCAGCACCGCATGGGTGCTGACATGAACGATGTATGAACAGATATCTCAGAAGAACAGTAACAGAAAAGTTGGAGTAGAATAAATGTTTGGAAAGGAAGAGCATGAATCTCAGGATGTGAACGACTGATCAATGCTGCAGTTACCGGATTAAACCTGAGACTCTGTTAACAATCCTAAACTCTGGCACAAACAAACATCAACTTTGTTTGCAAAGTTGATGTAATCCACTTTGCAAACAAACCTCCTCCGGCTGAAGTGGTGCACGCATTCAACTGAGGACCCGGTTTTGACAGAGAGTTTAATAAAATCTGAATGACAAATAAGGAGTTAGTACATTCCAGATAAAACACAATCGTCTCCAATAATGCAAGAATGAAACTTTCATAAATAAATAAATAAATCTGTCACCAAAACCTCATATTTGCATGTCTGTTTTATTTGTGGGCATATCTCCCTTTGCATTATACAGAGCACATTTTGTCTGTGCTCATGTGGATTTTTCATTGTGCTCGCGTTAAGAGTGTGTACACACTGCGTGCAAATGTGCGTACAAGACGGGGTTGCTGCTTATTTTATTATTTCCCTTTTTCTTGGCAACATCTTATGAAAATACAGGGGCTTTTAAATAAACCTCGCAAATGTTTGATGTGTAAATGCATGTTCCAGAGATGTAAATAGAATGCTATCAGCGACGTTATGCTTGTCTGTCAGACTGTTGACTTGTCACCAATGTTCTGCTCCTTCATCTGAACACACATCTTTCTTTTGTATTTTTTCTTTTTTGCCTTGACAAGAAAGCAAAGTGGCAAGTGCAGCCCGAGGCGCAGCAAGAAGGCCTTTGTTTAAAAGGTTATGCATTTTGTGGTTATTCTGATAGGGAATTTGCAAGCCCAGTGGCTCTGTGGCTGTTTCATCTGTTTCATCTAGGAAAAAAGTCATCACAAAACAAAAAAAAAACACTTCCTGGCATATTAGAAAGAGAAACAGCTGGCTGCTGCACTTGCAATATTGACTGCACAAAAACAAAAACAAAAATCAGCCCTAACAACTTTATCTTAATAAACCTGAAATGGGTACATCATTACGATTCTGAAAACTACAGTGTCCATCCATTTTCTAACACCCTTGACCATAGTGGGGTCGGGAGGTGCTGGTGCCTATCTCCAGCTAACCTTTTGAGTGAGAGGCGGGGTCACCCTGGACAGGTCACCTGTCTGTCACAGGGAAAACAGAGACAGACCAGAAAATACGGTTTGTACGCATGGTTATTTTCCTGACTATAAGTCGCATTTTTGAGGGAAATTTATTTGATAAAATCCAACACCAAGAACAGACATGTCATCTTAAAAGGCAATAAAAACAGAATAGAGGCAACAACAGGCTGAATAATTGTACCATTTGCTAACGTTACACGACACATGAACAACGAACTGAGAACGCGCCTGGTATGTTAGCATAACATATTAAGAGTTATTCAGATAACTATAGCTTAAATAACATGCTAAAATGTTTACCAAACCATCCGTGTCTCTCCAAATCACTAAACAACTTCGCTAACTCTCGAGGTAGAATAACACAGGCCGAGAGCGCCCTCTTGTGATTTTAGTGTGAAAACCGCAACCGTAAGTCGCTCCGGAGTACAAATCGCACCCCTGGCCAAACTATGAAAAAAACTGCGACTTATGGTACCTAGGGAGAATTTAGAAAAACCAATTAACCTGATAGTCATGTTTTTGGACTGTGGGAGGAAGCCGGAGTACCCAGAGAGAACCCACCATGCACAGGGAGAACATGCAAACTCAATACAGAAAGACCCCGGGCCGGGAATCAAACCCAGGACCTTCTTACTGCAAAGCAACAGTGCTGCCAACTGTGCCGCTGTGCAGCCCGGGCTTTACATAGAAAATGTATAATCATCATTATCTTATGGGACGTTGAGCCCTATCGAGTATAAATTAGGTGCTTCTGTTCTCAATCGAGTGTGTGTGTATTGGGAAGAACCGTGTGGAATTGATTATGTTCAACTGCATTTGAACAAAGTATGTTTCTTTTGTTGTGGTTGGAATTTCTTTTTTTTTGTGCTTGTTTTTGTCAAATTAAATGATAAACTGTTCATTTGGAGAACCGAGTGGGTTAACGCTCTGTCAGCATCCTTAATGTCTTTTTTAGACATTAAGGACAAGATCATGGAACAGTGTGGTCAGATCATTTTTATCTATATTATTCAGAGTAAAGTATGCTGTCAGCTTCAGCCTCAGGCAACTGCCTCAGGACCGAGGTCTGCATCGTGTAGGGTGAGATTGGGTCATTTTGATCGGGTCGCTGCTGCAGAGTTTAAGTCACAGCCGCATTGATTCTGTGGCAGTGGCACAGGTCTGTGTTTTGCTTAGTCAGTGAGAACATCAGCATTGATTCTGTGGCCATTTTTGACGTAAGAAAAAAAGCCCAGCAGCCCTTTTTTTTTTTTTTTTTTCCAAATCTGGCGATCAGATTTTGCATTCTGCATAGAAAGGCGATCCTGGAGCTGTGTTTTCACATGGCATCATGTCTTGAAGGTCTTCCCATGACATTAAAAACAAGAGAGAGAAAATCAATACTATGATTGGGGAAATACATGTTTCTTGGTTTAAGGTCAAATCTTTAATTTGTGATGACATATTTAGCAAGACTGAAAATTAACGTAGCGCACCAGCTTAAATAACAGGTAGATTACACTTATTCCCCAAGTGGAATAATGCAGCGTCATTCTTTATGGTTCACCCAGATCCAGCTGCATTTCATGTCATTCCAGTTCAAGTGACTATGTCACGCATGTCCTTAAAAACTGTCAATTGCTTCTTGTTCCTCATCAGATAGTTCATAGTCACTGACCTTACAGCCTTCCATACCCATGATCCTTTCTACTTTTCAGGTCTTCATGGTTCCAGTCCATCACGTTGCTTGCCGTTACTCATTTTCCATTTTTGTTGGGCCAGCTATTCAGAACCAAGTAGTCTCCTCCCTCTGCACTCTGACTTAACCACATTGAAATCATTCCCCAAATTTCACCGCTTAAAAGTTTTCCTTTTATTTCTATCTTTCTATTGATTTTATGTTACCGTTTTGGTAACACTTTATTTGAAGGGGTGTGCATAAGACTGAGATGACGCTGTCACAAATATGACATAACACCTGCTATGTCTTCATGAATGTTTATGACTGTTGCCATGTGTAATTCTGTAAATAATGACCCTTGCAATGCAAAGTTGCACTGAAACGTGCATTAAAAGTGCAAACTTTGCATTAACAGTGTCATTATTTACCAAATGACACGTAATGAAAACCATTCGTGAAGACTCCTTCATGTTCAAGACATGATTATGACAGGATTATGTCAGTTTTATGCACACCCCTTCCAATAAAGTGTCACCCAGGGTTTTCCTTAAAACACTCTATAAATTAAATCTATTTCTTATTACGTGACTGAATCATTCCCCGTACCGCACCTCTCAAAAACAGTGAAAAATGACCAGGTTACTCTGACACATCACAGTGTCGCACAGTTTGTCCAGATTCGTGGGAAATATAAAACATTCTGGGTGTATAATTTTAGTTTGACTTAGTGTCTCATAAATAAATGCCACAGTCATTCTGCTGTTACCTCCACTGTCTACTGCTGTGACTTTGGCATTTGGTCGTTGCAGCTGGAGGAGACGATGCCTGGGACAGATGTGAATCAGAACATAATTCTCATAAACTACTTTGTAAGAAAATTTAGACTCAAACTGGACTGGATTAGCAGGCTACACTTCTTTAGACTCTAAAAACATATTGACTTTTTATGCTCCATGCTGGTTCAAATAACAGCATTTAATATATCCTTCTAATTACTCTGATGTACGTCGCATTGTGCAGTACGCCTCCATGCCTAAGAAAAAAAAACAAAAAACATTATCTACATGTTTTCATGCTTTTATTTGTGGACCTTTTTTACTGTGAAAATCCAGCCGCCAGAAGCAGCAAAACGAGAAGCTTCCCGTGTCGAGTGACATAAAACCGTCTAAAAGGTCGCAATACGCCGAACCCTGCCGTCGCTCAGGACTCCCTCAGTCCCACCACTGCTGTTTGCTTCTCAACCCAAAACATTTGTTCGTTTCATTTGTGGCTTTAAGAGGAACTAAATATCCCAGAGATGTTTAGCTCTTCTCAATGTCTGATCTCACCACGGACTCATTAAAAATACATGATCTTCATTTCCAGCTTCGGCTGCCTGGTAACTGCTCTTCTATCCGCCACCTTTCTGAGGGAATTAAATGCTCCAGATTAACACGGTTCCACCCTCGCAGAATTTGCACGCAGCATGTTGGCTGCACATGCTAAATAACCGCTGTACAGCCTGTTAGCAGACCGCCGCTTCAACTCAGTATGCAACCGCAAAAGTGGTTGCGACTGAGCGCTCTGCTTTCCGCAAGACTCCCGGGAGAGTTCAACTTTTTCAGGAGGTACTTTAACTTGGCTATTTGCCGTGGCTGACATTCCCTCTGTTGAACTTTCTTTTAGTTGATGGAGACCAAAAGTTCAGTCTTTTCTTTGGTTTGGTCTTCAATTGCTTTTCCTTTTGTCCTCATTCATTGTCATTTACATCGATGAACTTCGCAATTTCTAAAGCTGGGCAAAATGTTTGTCGTGTCATTTGATGGGGAAATTCAGTTCCGCTGGGAGTAGAGTCAGAGGGTTAAAGCGGCAGAATTTGATTTGGGGCCTCTGCTTCTCGTTAAGCACGTCGTCGCCAACGGTTACAGGTTTTCAATAGGCGCAATCTGGGAGCTTAAAAGCAGTCACATATAATTGGTTAATATATGCAGAGCTACAAATAATGGACATTAATATTTGCACCTTCGCAAAGAAAACGGGTCAAATAATGCAAATCTTCAATTTTAAACAATTTAATTTTGTCATCTGTACTACAACTGTCCATTTAAGATTTAACAATTCTGTCTCAGTTGAATTTAGGGCCCAGCAGAAGCGGCTTTGTTGTTTGCGGATGTCACTCGTGTGTCAGATTTATGGGAATACCAGAAACACACATGGCCAGACCTTTGTATTAATAATAAAAAATAAAAAAAAGTGATTAATTGGATTTAATACCAATTGATTAATTGGTTTTAATACATTAAAATCTTCATAGTCCTGACCCTAGTTTGTATTGTAGATAACTATGAAAAAGTTCAAGAGGTTGGGGCAAAATAACCTCTTTCCTCTCTTTTCTGTGGACCTACAAGAAGCGATCATACATACGATATTCTCATAATATCTACATTTTGTGAACCTTACGTCATCGTGCATTTGTAGAGACAATTTTTTTCACTTTCTATGGAACTACATAAGTGACAAATTTGGCTCTGTCTAGGAAAGTAATCGTTTCAGCTTCAGTTAACTCTCACTGATACATTTGAGTTCAGTAAACTCCTGATGCGCCGCCAGTTGTGAGGCTGGCAAGCCACCAGTTCGAGCCGCGAGCACAAGCCCGGGTATGTGTGTGTGTATTTGTGTGAGAGAACCAGAGGGTGGGGTCTAATTTCAGTATCGATATCACAGATATCACTCACCGGGCACCAAACTGTCTGAATGCTTAAAAAGAAGCCCCTCGCAGCAATAAATCCTCCCTTTTGCCATCAGAGACCTCGATATGCATCCTCTCAGTGACTCGCTTTTACTAATTGTTTGAAAAATCCTCCTCGCGTGCCGGGGGGGAAGTGGGGGGGGACAGGCTTTTTTCTGTTGACGCCACCTTCATTATTTAGCAGATCCCTTTTGACTGCTGTGCGTGTCTTCTCATCGAACCAGTTCACAAAAGCTACCAGGTCAAAGGTGTGACACCAAATGACGAGCAACGAACGAATCAGAGGAGGGCGGGGAACTGTTCCCGCTTCCCTGTGCTGTCAATTCATAAAACATGGCCGAATATCAAGGAGCAGCAGAGATCGACGGACGGTGGTCATCCCAGGTCATAAATCCACCAATCTATATTTCAAGAGTTATCTCGTGAAAGCGAAGCCCCTGTTTTTCCCCGCAATGAGTTATAAAAGATTCTCTTTTGTTTTCCTCTGTTCGTTTTTTTTTTAATCTTAGTTTTTAAGTGCCTCATCAATATTTCATCCACCTGGTCCTCTTGACGGGCACATGCTTTGATGTTAGCACTCCCCACCTGAATCCAATGTATTTTTTATAATCTCTCTGACAAGCACCAGTCCCATTGTATTCAGCATGGAGCCATCAAAAAGTATTAGGTTTATGATAATGGAGTGGTGTCCACTAGAAGAAATGACAACAAAAGGGGAGGGGGGACTTGTATTGGAGACATCAAATACATTTTTCACGTAAGTTTTAGAAGTTTCATGATAAAAATTGCTGCATGAAAATTACTCTAAAAGAAAAATAGCCAGGATTTTGATTAATCACCTTAGAATAACACAATTCAAAATTTTGCGGGTTAATTTTGACATTTTAAAATAAATTTTCGATAACAAAAAGCCTCTTTGTTCACAATTCAGAGGCTTTCTATCTATCCAGATAGATAGATAAACCTAGATAGAAAGATACACATTTGACTGATGAGTGTACAGTGACTGACACAAAGTTGCCATATAAATCCTCACTTCCTGAGTTTAAATATTTGTGAAAGCTTTTCCACGATTATTTTCATCCTGGCTGTACATAATGATGAGTTCTCTCTCCAAAAGTTACACATTTCTCCATTTTTTTTCCACAAAAGCCTGAATTCATGTGAAAAAGGCAATTATTGATGATGCATGTCCTTCAACTTGAAAATGTTTTTACTTTTGACTATAAACCACAGCCAGCCAAACAACCCTGTGGCATTAATGTACAGCGTAATTGAACTATTCAACATTTTAGCACATTAAAAAGGTTCGGCGTCGTTTGATCGGGTTGTTATAAATAACAGCCTCTTTTTAGTCCCTTCTCTGACCCAACACACAGCGTCTTGTTTTCTCTCCACATGTTTGGTTTGGAGTTTTCGGATTGACTGAAATCCTTGTTCCCGCTCAAATTTCAGGAAAACTTGTTTTTCGTAGCAAAACTTCTCCACTTGTCTTTTTCTTCGGTGCATCCACTCTGCTTTAGCTGTGCCCGGCCAATGTCAGGTGGGGGCCATCATTAATTAAAAGCATGTGCTCCATAGAAGCACCTCTCTGAGACGCAATAAAACAAGTTTATAGGCCTCAGTTGCCTACATTCTTTTCGACCACTTTTCATCTCTGTGACAAAATGCCCTCCCCCTGCCCAGAGAATAACTCTCCGCTCGCTGACAGCTCCGGGATTATGACTGTGGGGGAGCGGGCGAGGTGCGCAGAAATGGGAGGCGACACCGGGACTACCGGGCTCCTCAAAGTCATTGTGACGGTCGTAGATTACAGAGTATCCGTTTCCTCGCAATTCCTCTGGCAGGCCCACGGTGTGAACCAGCATGCATGCTGATCAGTAGTAGGAAAAATGAGGAAGGAAGGGCGATGGGACAGGATCGCATTGCCTGGCTGGTTCCAGGGGAAGAAAAGCCACCTGATCCCGCAGCCCAGGCGCCTCTCGGTAGCCCACTCAATAGGTGGAGACAGGAAGGGCTGGTGTGAGCTGAGCCTCTGCTGCGTTTGGATCAGGACATTGTGTCTATTTTCTAACTGCGCAGTTAAAAAAATCATTGTTTGAAATGATAAGGAAAAGGAGTGCGATTGTTAAATATTTATGCCCTACAATTTGAAACCTATAATTATTTCAAACATATAGTACTTTGCAAACACATTGGTGCCATTTTTCATGTCATATTGCACAATGCAAACATCAGTCATTATTTTATCATCCTGAACACGCGATTCTTATAGTGATTCAATCAAAGAGCACATATTTTCATTCTGAAAGCAGGACTTGACGTCTTTCTTCTTGAAACTTGTAATGCTTAAACTTCTACTCTCTTTCAAATATTCACTGTCTCCAACCTTTCTCCTCGCGCTCGAAACTTGTCTCTGCTCAGAGGAAGTCTCTTTGGCTGAGAGGTTGCCAGGCGACGGTGCATTTTTGTTCCAAGCGCGGGCAGCAAGGTTTGCATGCAGAGATTTGAGGTTTGAGAAAGCACAGTGAATATTTGAAAGAGAGCAGAAGTTTTGAGCACAACCATTATAAGTTCTGAGAAGGAAGCCATGAAGTCCTGCTTTCAGACTGAAAATGCATGCTCTTGGATTATGGCAGAAAATTTCACCCACAGTTGGATTTTTGAGGTCAGAATTTTTTAGGTTTTTTTTTCCAGCAGGGACAAGAAAGTTGGTCATAGTGCTACTAAAAAAAATGAGTGGAGCTGAGTACGAACCATGTGTTATATTGCTCAAGTCAAAAACCTAAATCCAGTTTAGGTCAAAAGTTATGGTCCCTGAACGTTTCAAAAATGTGGAAACATCCCTGACATTTTTTTCAGCCGCAATCAAGTTGGAGGGTAATTCTACAAAATATTGACTCAATACGATTGAAGACAATCTACTGAAGCTTGTAAAGTGGTAAAAATGTTAAATGACGCACAGCATGAATACTTTTGCCAGACATCTTCAAAGTCATCATATTCTGTTTTTGTCATATGTGCTTAATTTTAAATCTGTTCTGCTTTGTTTGTTGACGGATCTGAAATGATTCATTTTGATCCTGAGCGTGCCTTTGCAAGAGAAGTTCCTGAAAACTAACCAAATCTGTAGGAGGCTCGCAAGGCGCAGAAAACAAGGAGCAAACATTCATTCACTTACTTATTACTTGTGTGCATTATTATCCCCAGGTCAGGATAACAAAATAAAATGTATTTTGGTGTCTGGTGCTGAAACAGGTTTCACTTTTCTGTTGCTCTACATCATTAATAAAAATCTGCCTGTAGCACAGTGACTGCTACAACCGTTTTATTCTTGTTTTTATTTGTTAAATTATTTATTTTTTTCCTTTTTCTCTTTCTTTCTGAAGACACTCAGTATATATTTAATGTTATGACACGTCTCGAAAACATTGGGTTGGGGGCAAGCTTACCCGTCTGTTTCATCATCTTTTCTTTTCCTGACAGGTCGAGCGTCTGGGAAGGGAGGTGATTGTGTGCTGATTATAAAATGAACATACTAACATGCTTTCATACTTAGATACTTCCCCCTATGAGAGCTGCTAAGTCAGTCTGGGCACGTTTTATCTGTTTCTCCGGCGGTAATGCGCCAAATGCCTCAGCAAACACTTCTGGACTGGCTCACCCTTTAGCTGCCTTTAACATCTGATTGAACTGCTACACCACACCAAGGTAATCTTGCTCGAAATGAGCCTAAACTGCACTCAAACTCTTTGATAAAGAGCACTTAAAGAATAATTGTGCAACAATGTGTCTGCAGAATAAGTTAAAAGCCACCAAACATTTCTGGCTGTTTTTTTTTCTTTTTTTCTTTTACAAGGATATATATTTTATTCATGTTGTAGCCTCTGTGATCTATCAAGTTCTTAGCAAGATGATGTATTCTCCTTAAACTTTCCTGCATTTTCTTCAAATTAGGAGCTTAAATGTCAGTGTGTTCTGTTCGCGTTTAATGTGGTAAACTTCGTTCACGATTTGGAAAGGAAAGGACACAGGGTTTTGTTTTGTTTTTTACCTTTGTTGAAATCTTTTTTGACTGCTGATGTGTTACATCAAGGCTGGACGACTGTAATCCTCTGAAATCACAAAGTACAAAAATGAAAAAAACAAAAAAAAAAAAACTTATTTAATCTGCTCCAGGGAGAGAAATGATGAAAATTAAGAGGAGAGATAATATTTCTCCTTCCTTAGCTTCCCTTTATTGGCTGCCTGTCAAATCCAGAACAGAATTTAATATTCTGTTTCTTACGTATAAAGCCCTTAATAATGAAGCTCCGCTGGAGACCTCGGGAGGCAGATTTCTTTCGTTCTCGCTCCTCTTGTGGAACAAGCTGTCGGTTTTACTGACAGACAGACAGAAATGTAAAGAATTTAGAGTGGTTTATCAGCAATGAAATGTCGATTTGGGGGTTTAGTCACGCTTTATGACTAGGCTTAAAACTTTATTTTGGCCTTCTGGCATTCCAGGTAACGCCGTTAGAGATGGTTAACTTTTACCATGTCTTTCTGTGTTCAACTCCAAATCTGTCACAGGCAAAACAAATGAAGAGCAATTGCTGCAAGTATTTTCCATTTTGCAGAACTCAACTTCTTTGTTTCTGACAGATAAAGACACTGAAAGAGCTACATGCTGCCTTTAACAAAGAAAATACTCTACTGGAAGATTTTTTTTTCCTGTCAAAAGGAATGTTTTTCTTTTTAATATTGCAACATGTGTAATGAGTATGAGGGATTGCTTCAGAGCAATTGACGCAACGTAATTCTTTGGTGTATACTTGTTCATGAGGTGTGATAGCTGCTGAATCACTAATTAAAAAATTTATTTCTTTTTAAACAAGTTTGAATTTTAAGCCCAACCTCACTTCATTGTTTGATAGCCATAGGCCCAGTTTTTTTCTTTCAAAAAGTCGTTGTCAATCAATGCAATAAAAACGAACTCAATCAAATTTTAAAAACTTGAAAAGCCATGAAACCTCTCCTCCCACTTCAATGTTTTGCATGATTGCATGGTTGACTTATAACTGAATAAAACACACCAAAGTTTGTCTTTGGAAAATGACAAAATATAAACACGTTTAAAATGTAAGAATGCCCTTGCAGGGCTCTGTAATTCCCTCTGCTACAGAAAGCAGATATGAACAGGAGTCCCGCGGTAAATAAATGGTTTAGGTTTTGATTTATTCTTTCCATACATTATTATTTCACCCCTAATTAGGCAGTGGCTGCCGCACTTAATGGCTCATTCATACATGTTCAGAAAGAAACTGTTCCCCACCCAAATTGCGTTTTCATGCATCAATCGAAGCAGCGGCTCGCTTGCTGTATGACTGAAGCTACAACCCGGGTAGCATATTAATTTCATGGTTTCATTATTAAAGAGAAGTCTGAAGGCTGAAACCGCGCTGTCCCATTTATAATAACTGCACAGGCAGAGCAATCCGCAACTTTTACTGACTTCCACAACTCCAGATCCCAAATCTGATCAGCCGTCTCCACGTGTCTCAACACGGCCATGTCGCACCAGTCCGCGGCGGCCTGTCACACGGACGTCGCGTGTTCGTTTACAAGTATATACCCGCTGCTTATTTATTCACAAGCTGCACGTTTTCGCTTTTTTGTCAGCGAAGCCTAGCGGGTTATCTTCCCCTTGCTTTTTCCTTCACTTTTTTTTTTTTTTTTTTTGAACGCGCGTCAGAACCTGAAACTCTCTCTATGCAGATTTTCTGTGCAAGATGGTTTCGAACTGAAAAGACAAGAGAGCGGGGTGGAAAAGAGTCATGCAGATCATTGCGTCACGACGACTAGAAGGAAATCAGTTGTGTGTCACTCATGGCATGTGACAATAAGGAATCTGAACTCTTCAGCTGTAGCGTGTCCTTGTCTTTCCACCCGTCTCTGCTACTCGCTCCATTCGCTCGCTGTCTCCTGTCAACGCTTCTGTCACCTTTCTGCAGCTTTCCCTCCTCTCGTGCCCCTGGCTTCCTGCTCTGTCCCATTTGAACCGATGAAACTTCACTGTTTTGCCATCCTTCCTCTTCCCCTCCCTCTCACACCGATGCCATCATTCTGTCTCTGTAGAATCCTTGTCTCCTGCTACCCAGGATGGATTAACATACATTACACATCTAACAATGGCTTTGTAAAAGAGGCCTGCATTAAGCTTGTTTGTCCAAAAGCAAAAAAGCAACAAAAAAAAAAAAAACAAGAACAGAATCTCCCGAAGGTCAGGACAGACCTGAATAGCCCGCGTTAATTTGTTCCAGAATAGGGGTGAGCCGGTACTTTGGCATGTCGGTTATTTTGCATCGTCGAATGGCCCAGGTGTTGCTTTCAGATTACACTGTGTGTCCACAAAGGTACAGGACGGCCCGGTAAGCAGGTTAGCTGGATAAAGACACACAGCTCCTCTCCCCCTTTGTAACATATTAGCTATTTTCAACACTCAGGACCATTTCTCTGTTGCAAGCAAACAGGTGACAATAGGAATGAAGATCATAATCACAATTCAGAAGGCTTACAGCTGTTTCCTGTTATCAGGCCTCATCCCCGTGCTCGTTCTTAGAAGAAATCTATCTGTTAAACATCAGAGCAATTTTTTTGTTTTTTAATTTCCTCAAAACGTCTATGGGATTCCTTTTATTTTCTTCCATGTCTTATACAGGTCTACAGAAACCACAAAAAAAAAAGAGCTAGGAGAAGTATTTTCTCTCATTATCGTTTCTGCTTGTTATTTTCATACTTTGACGTTTCACCATCATAACATCAAAGTTTAATAATATACAAAGACAACAGTAAGAGTACAGTAAATGAAGCAAAATGCAAGAAATAAAATGGCGATGTTTTCCTGTAACTTATAATTTACCCAGTAACAATTTTACATTTTCTGTCCACTTAACATCTTGTAATGCAGCGGTAAATCGCTTCAGACTTAGCAGGTTTTTACCCTGCATTGATTTTGTTTATAAGTTGACTAAATGTGAAACATTTTCAACCAGTCTTGATGCACTTGAGAGGCTGATTAATTTACAATCACTGCCTATTTTAAGAAATCAATCCAACAAACTGGAGCTGTGCCATTTCACACCGTGATCTCGCCACCTTCTGTCAATGATAATTGATAGCGCTTTTCGAAGGAAGGCTACATGTTCTTATCACGGGATTCCTGTGGCTAACAGCTAAAGCTTGTAAAAAAATATACCTCATGAAATCCAACCAGAGGACAACACTATACATGAAAACTCACCAATCTCTGTCTCAGTGTTGTGTGAAGGAGGGGATTGGAATTATTGATAGCAGCCCTGAGCTTAAATCGCCATACAAAAACAAAGCGTTAGGTTTGGAAAATCAAAAACAAATCTCTGGGATTGTCTCCTATAGCCAAAGGGAACAAAGTTTTTTCTTTTTTTTTTTTCCATTTGCATTCAGTCTCACTTCTGTTCTTTTTGTGCATTCTTCCAGTAAAACCCACAAAATTCAGGGCATGAAATCAAGTTCGTATTTGTTTCTGAAAAAATCAGAAAACCCCAGCGCACTCAAGTATCTGCTCCCAGAGATTTCAGCCCTTTCATGACGATTCATGCCGTCCCATAACTTTTACTGGTGCAAAAACTGCATGTCTGAGTAACAGATTGATAGTTAAGTCACTGGGAAGTATTTTAAATTTGATACAGTTTGTAATGATTTCTTAATAGTTGGTGGCAGTTAACATACCAAACTTTTGGGAAAAAAATAAAACCCCCATAGCATTTCTTCTCCAAATGTTTCTTAAAAATGATGGAAATTGTTTTATTTTTGTTCGTCGTGTAAGTGCTCGCTGATGCTTATCGCTCAGGTGTGAAAGCTTTTCCTCTCTCCTGTTCAGAAACAGTGAAGTGTTTATAATGGAGAACTGAAGTGTAACAAGCTACATAAAATGAAACTGTATTTTCTACAGCACGTCGAGACATCCCTGCTTCTCTTGTAGGCTGCAAGAGTACGAGAGAGTGGCACAATGTTGCCAATTTAATGAGCTTTTTGCTGTATTTAATGAGTCCTCAGAGCCCCTCCAGCAACTCATTTTCAAGAAAGAAAGAAGGAAAGAAACTAGCTAGTGATTTGAGCATGCACAAAGGCATCCCTGGCTGGGTAGTCTGATCCTCAAACGGTTTAAAAGCCAAACTTTAGGAAAAGTAAAAAAGAAAAAAAATAGAAACCACACCACATCTCTCATAGCTACGCTAACTGTGCTGCTGTCTGCAAATCAAAATTTAAAATGTGATCACACTGTAGGAAAAAAAGACTTCACCATTAGTAATCGCTATAGTTTATCTAGCAATAGAACTAGAAAATTTCTGAAGAAATTGAAACGGGGTCTGCCAAAGTGTGCCTGTCGGTGGGACCCAGCGTTCAGATGCTAAAAATTAGCATCAATGCTAAAGTAAGCTAAAATGTACTCTACAGAATGTGGCGTTACATACAATTATATTGAGGAACATGGACTTATATTGGTGGTAAAATATATCCATCCATCCATCCATTGTCCGTCACCCTTCTCCCTAAAGGGGTCCGGAGTTGCCGGTGCCTATCTCCAGCTACGTTCTGGGCGAGAGGCGGGGTTCACCCTGGACAGGTCGCCAGTCTGTCGCAGGGGGTAAAATATATATATGTTCAAAAAGTTTTATGTTTGAAAAGAATACAATTTTCTCTGCTCTTTTGAAATACTCTATTTGACACTACTTACTACTGAACAAAAATTGTACATATGGTGAATTTGGCAGAAAAGTACTTTTTTGTGTCATTGGTAAATATATATTACAGGTCAGGTTACAGTTGGTATATTTTGCAAAAGTAAAAATCAAATGTTATCTTTGTGGCTTTACTTGATGCTTGTCTCTTAGCTACAGATCAAAAATAAATATTATTGTTCGAAAAGTGTACAATTTCCTCTGCTCTTTTGAAATACTACTGATTTGACACTACTTACTACTTAACAAGAATTGTGAATATGGTGAATCTGGCAGAAAAGTTTGTTTTTTTTTTGTCATTGGTCGTAAATTTATTACAAAAGCAGAATGATCTATACTTCGAGGCAGTTACCAGAAACACGCTTGTCTCTTAGCAACAACATAACAACAAACATTGTTAATGTAGAAAAAACATAGGACTTCTTGAGCTCGTTTAAAATGTCTGAACACATATTGTTTATGTGCATTTTTGAAATACTATTTATCTGCTTAGACACAAGAACTTCACAGTAGGTAAGTAAAACTTAAATGTTTACTTCGTTACCAGAAAACACGCTTGTCTCTTGGCAACAGTTTAACAATATTGTTGAAAAAACATAGGAATTCTTGAGCTCTTTTAAAATGTCTAATCACATAATGTTCATGAATCAGATGCGTTTTTGAAATACTATTTATCTGTTAAGACACAAGAACGTCACAACAGGTACATTTCACAAAAGTAAAAGTCAAACGTTTACTTTGTTGCAATTCGTTACCAGAAAACACGCTGATCTCTTTGGCAGCAGCTTAACAACAAATATTGTTAATGTTAAAAGAAAAAAAACAGAATTCTTCCGCTCTTTTGAAATGTTTCAGCGTTCTAATTGTTTATAAAACAATACGACTCATATGGTGAGAAACAATAACTTTACAGGAGGTAAATTTTAACAGAAGATCAAATGTTCACTTCGTTACAATTCGTTAACAGAAAACACGCTCGTCTCTTGGCAACATCTTAACAAATATTATTGTTTAAAAAACGTAGAAATTCTTCTGCTCTTTTCAAATGTATGAACACAAATTGTTTATGAATAAGACGGTTTTTGAAATACTATTTATCTGCTTAGACACAAAATCTTCACACAGTAGATACATTTTACAAAAGTTACAATCAGATCTTTACTTCGATACAATTCGTTACCAGAAAACACGCTCGTCTCTTGGCAACAGCTTATTCTTCCGTTCTTTTGAAGTGTGTCAGCATTCTAATTGTTTACAAAAGATAATGCTTCTGAAATACTACTCATATACTGAGAGACTGGAACTTTACAGGAGGTAAAGTTTACAAACATAAAAATGAAACTTTTACTTCGTTACAATTCGTTAACAGAAAACACGCTCGTCTCTTAGCAACTTAACAAATATTGTTATTGTTGAAAAAGACGTAGGAATCCTTCTGCTCTTGTGAAATGTCTCAACATTCTAATTGTTTATTAAACATAAGTGCTCATATGCTGAGAGACAAGAACTTTACAGGAGGTAAATTTTACAAACGTAAATATCAAATGCTTACTTCGTTACAATTTGTTAGCAAAACATACTCTTGTCTCTTGGAAAAAACTTTTTATCGTTTAAAAAATATAGGCATTCTTCCGCTCTTTTAATGTTTCAACACTCGTTCTTGTTTGTGAAACATAATTGTTTCTGAAATACTATTTATCTGTTAAGATACAAAAAACTTTATAGTAGGTACATTTTACAAAAGTAAAGATCAAATATTTACTTCGTTACAATTCGTCACCAGAAAACACGCTCGTCTCTTGGCAACAGCTTGACAAATATTGTCATTGTTGAAAAAACATAGGAATTCTGCTGTTTTGAAGTGTGTCAGCATTCGAATTGTTTGTAAAAGATAATGCTTCTGAAATACTACTCATATACTGAAATACTACTCATATACTGGAATACTACTCATATACTGAGAGACAAGAACTTTACAGGAAGTAAAGTTTACAAATGTAAAAATTAAACTTTTACTTCGTTACAATTCGTTAACAGAAAACACGCCCGTCTCTTAACAACTTAACAAATATTGTTATTGTTGAAAAAACGTAGGAATCCTTCTGCTCTTGTGAAATGTCTCAACATTCTAATTGTTTATTAAACATAAGTGCTCATATGCTGAGAGACAAGAACTTTACAGGATGTAAATTTTACAAACATAAATATCAAATGCTTACTTCGTTACAATTTGTTAGCAAAACACACTCTTGTCTCTTGGAAAAAACTTTTTATCGTTTAAAAAATATAGGCATTCTTCCGCTCTTTTAAAATGTTTCAACACTCGTTCTTGTTTGTGAAACATAATTGTTTCTGAAATACTATTTATCTGTTAAGATACAAAAAACTTTATAGTAGGTACATTTTACAAAAGTAAAGATCAAATATTTACTTCGTTACAATTCGTCACCAGAAAACACGCTCGTCTCTTGGCAACAGCTTAACAAATATTGTCATAGGAAAACATAGAAATTCTTCTGCTGTTTTGAAGTGTGTCAGCATTCGAATTGTTTGTAAAAGATAATGCTTCTGAAATACTACTCATATACTGAAATACTACTCATATACTGAGAGACAAGAACTTTACAGGAGGTAAAGTTTACAAACGTAAAAATCTAATGTTTACTTCGTTACAATTCGTTACCAGAAAACACGCTCGTCTCTTGGCAACAGCTTAACAACAAATATTGTCATTGTTGAAAAAACATAGGAATTCTTCCTCTCTTTTGAAGTGTGTCAGCAATGTAATTTTTGTAAAAGATAATGCTTCTGAAATACTACTCATATACTGAGAGACTAGAACTTTACAGGAGGTAAAGTTTACAAATGTAAAAATTAAACTTTTACTTCGTTACAATTCGTTAACAGAAAACACGCCCGTCTCTTAACAACTTAACAAATATTGTTATTGTTGGAAAAACGTAGGAATCCTTCTGCTCTTGTGAAATGTCTCAACATTCTAATTTATTAAACATAAGTGCTCATATGCTGAGAGACAAGAACTTTACAGGAAGTAAATTTTACAAAAGTAAAAATCAAATGTTTGCTTCGTTACAATTTGTTAGCAAAACACACTCTTGTCTCTTAGAAAAAACTATCATTTAAAAAATAAAAGCATTCTTCCGCTCTTTTAAAATGTTTCAACACTCGTTCTTTTTTGTAAAACATAATTGCTTCTGAAATATTATTTATCTGTTAAGATACAAAAAACATTATAGTAGGTACATTTTACAAAAGTAAAGATCAAGTGTTTACTTCGTTACAATTCGTTACCAGACAACACTGTTGTCTCTTGGCAAAACCTTAACAATAAATATTGTCAATGTAGAAAAAAACATAAGAATTCTTCGGCTCTTTTAAAATGTCTGAACACATATTGTGTATGAATCAAATGCGTTTTTGAAACACTATCTGCTTAGACACAAGAACTTCACAATAGGTAAATTTAACTAAAGTAAAAATTGAATGTTTACAATTCTTACCAGAAAACACGGTCGTCTCTTAGCAACAGCTTAACAACCTAATATTGTTAATGTTAAAAAAAAAAAGGAATTCTTCCACTCTTTTGAAATGTCTTTGCATTCTAAGTGTTTGTAAAACATAAGTGCTTCTGAAATACTACTTGTATGCTGAGAGACAAGAACTTTACAGGAGGTAAAGTTTACAAACGTAAAAATCTCATTTTTACTTTGTTACAATTTGTTACCAGAAAACAGATGTTGCTCGTCTGTTGGCAACAGCTTAACAACAAATACTGTTATTGTTGAAAAAACATAGGAATTCTTCCGCTCTTTTAAAATGTATGGACACATATTGTTTATGAGTAAGACGAGTTTTTGAAATACTATTTATCTGCTTAGACAAAAACTCTTCACACTAAATGTCACAATCAGATCTTTACTTCGTTACAATTCGTTACCAGAAAACACGCTCGTCTCTTAACAACTTAACAAATATTGTTATTGTTGAAAAAACGTAGGAATTTTTCCACTCTTTTGAAATGTCTCAACATTCTAATTGTTTGTAAAAGATAAATGCTTCTGAAATACTACTCATATACTGAGAGACAAGAACTTTACAGGAGGTACATTTTACAAACGTAAAAATCTCAATTTTTACTTCATTTCCAGAAAACACGCTCGTCTCTTGGCAACAGCTTAACAACAAATATTGTTATTGTTGAAAAAACATAGGAATTCTTCCGCTCTTTCAAACTGTATGAACACAAATTGTTTATGAATCAGATGCGTTTTTGAAATACTACTTATCTGCTAAGACACAAAAACTTTACAGTAGGTAAATTTTACAAAATATCAGACATTTACTTCACTGCACTTTGTTACCAAAAAACGTGCTTGTCTCTTAGCAACAAATTAACAAAAAATATTATTTTTCAAAAAACATTTGATTTCTCCTGCTTATTTGTCACTACTTACTACTTAACAAGAATTGTGCATTTGGTGAATGTTAAATTAAAAAATAATTGTTTGTCATTAATGGTAAATATATAATATAAAATAAGTCAGTTATACTTTGTGGCAGTTTGTTACCGGGAAAAACTCCAATTTCTTAATACCAAATTATTAAGCAATATTATTGTTTATAAAGCTCTTTTGAATACTGCTTATCTGCTTAGACACAACAAATTTAGTTGGTAAATTTAACAATTTAAGTAAAAGTCATCCACTTACCAACAACAAATATTTTCATTTTTTAAAAAACAGATTTCTTCTGCTCTTTTGAAAAACTATGTATCTTATTAATTAAGTATTGTGCAGTTGGTGAATTTGGCAGAAAAGCAAAAATGTTTTTTGACAAAAAAAAAACAAAAACATTTTTGCTTTTCTGCCAAATTCATTCGTTTTCAGAAAAACAGCCCCACTAATCTCTTCACACCAAATTAATAATATTATTGTTTAGCCGCATTCACAGTGACAGGAAGGGGCAGTCATTTTTAAATGTGTACAGTATTAGCTGCTTGCCATGTATTGCATGGAGAAAATGCCAGCAAAAGTAATAGACCCCCTCACGGGATTGAGATGCACGTTTTGATATATATATATATATATACATACATATATATATATATATATATTATATATATGCACACATTTTGGGATTGTGGCTCTTTAGACGGTTTTTATGTTTGTTTTTTATCTCTGGGCTCGGCTCTGATGCACTGTTGGATTAACGTCGATGAAACTGTTCACCACTCTTCCATGTTGTCTTCATTTGTAGTAATGGCTTTCACTGTGATCCTCCTGATGTCCCAAAGCCTTAGAAATGACTTTGTAACCCTTATTGATTTCAATGTGTTTGTTTCCCATCTGTTCTTGGCATGATGTGTCACTTTTGTAAATGTTTCAGCCTTCTTCATGTTGTCTTTTCTTACTTGTACAAGTCAGGCAGTTTTCATTGTTAATTTGTAATTAGGGTAGGACTACACACCTTTGGATAGCTCAATCTTTATTAAATGTAATCATTTGAAATGTTTAATGTTCTTAAATATTTACATGTGACAAAAGGTAAAGACAAGAGGAAATCTGTAACGGGGTAGGTTGGTGTTCCTGAGTGACAGGATGGTCTGTGATATGAAGGCGATTTATCTAGATTTTAGCCAAAAAGAAAAGATTTTCTTTCTCTATCTACCGTCCCACCCTATACAATTTCTCCCAGTCCATTGACCAGTTCTCAATTCTATTGAGAATCAGTTGGTCAAGTTAAAACAGTTAGTACTCCTTCTTGTCCAAAGCCAACTCAAGTGTTTGATCTCATCAATCCTTTGACATGTTCAGCACCTCAGGAACCTTCCATGTAAGTGCTCGTACATTACGTGAGTATTCTCCCCCTTTCCCACTGTAACCGATTCTCTATCCAAGACGTGTCCTTGAAGAAAGTTTTAGCTGTTCTTGATGTACAAAAATGAACTTGGTTCATTTTTGTACAAAGTGAGCAGTTTAATGCCTTAAGCCATGTTTCTAAATTGCTCCCAGTCAGCCCCTGGCTCTCTGTCCTCACCCTTTCTTTGCACCTGGCCCTTTTCGTAGCCCTATATATGGATTTATGGGAGTTTCCTTTTTAGAACATTAAATTAAACCACAACAATTTTTGTACGTAGTTTTGTAACTCAACCAATAAACAGCCGATTACTGCATTTTAACAGAAAGGTGGAAAAAAGCATGTTTTAACTCTTTTTACCCGGCATGGCTGTAAGTAGAAACCACACAGATGTTGCAAAACCAGCAGAAGAAGAACGTCAGGATTTCTCCCTGTGTAGCATAGGCCTAGCGGGCCACCAGGCAAAGCACCGCTTAGTTATTTAGGTTTTTTTAGAAAATGTTTGCATTTTTAACACTTTATGGTTGGTGTTGAGGTATTGATCTTCCAATCTTTAAATAACACATGATTATCAAGTGATATACTCAAATTTCCTGTCAACTTTGAACATTTTAAAACTCCAAAACACGACGGGCCGCTGCATGAATGACTGCCCTCGCGCCCAACCACCAGGCTTAGCAAGTTTTCTGGGGGGAACCTTGAAAGTGGCGCGGTGGGTAGCGCAGTTGCCTTGCAGCAAGAAGGTCCTGGGTTCGATTCCCGGCCCGGGGTCTTTTCTGCACGGAGTTTGCATGTTCTCCCTGTGCGTGCGTGGGTTCTCTCCGGGTTCTCCGGCTTCCTCCCACAGTCCAAAAACATGACTGTCAGGTTAATTGGCCTTCCCAAATTCTCCCTAGGTGTGTGTGTGCGTGGTTGTTTGTCCTGTTTTGTCTCTCTGTGTTGCCCTGCGACAGACTGGCGACCTGTCCAGGGTGTACCCCGCCTCTCGCCCGGAACGCAGCTGGAGATAGGCACCAGCAACTCCCGACCCCGTTAGGGAGAAGGGTGACGGAAAATGGATGGATGGAGGATGGAACCTTGAAAGCTCATGAAAGAGGAGAACATTGAGCGCCGTCCTCCCCCCGCCCGCCTGGAGAGACGCATTACAGTGAAACAATTCCCCACTTTGGTCTCATCTGGTTTTGGAGCCCATGTTGCTGCAGGTCATGTGAACGGTTCAGGTGCAACTTTGCAAATCTAAGCTGTGCTGCCAAGTTCCTGTTAGGAGCAGCACCTGGATGCCGCTCGTCCTTAACGACTTGCTTGGACCAAGGTTTTAAAGCACAGCTTCTGGGTTCACATTCATTCAGAAACCAGTGTTTTTCACATGTTTGTCTGAGACTGAATATTGCTCATTTTGAGCTATATTCAGCTCAAAAGCTCGTTTTAGTAAGTTCTGCTGCACAAATCCTCAGAACTGGATGTTATTCCTTTTTTCCAATGATGTTATTCATGCCAGATATTGTGTTGTGTACTCATTTAATTTACAGGGAGCCAATGTTGGGCATTCGAAGATTTACCAGGCTTCCATTCATAACAGAAGCAGAAAAGCTCTCTGCAATATTCATTAACTATTCATTACCTGTTTACTGTTTCTATTTAGATTTTTTTTTTTTTTTGCCTCCCTTGTTTGTCCCATTTTATTGAAACGTGTTAAGAGAGTGCACGGTGGGTACAAAAGCAAGATCTACATTTGCAACACTAAGCCGCATTAAGCTCCAGGATGTTCATCTTGTGCCACAGATGTTTAACAGCTCTTACCTTTTCTCATAAAATCATGCATCGAGGCTGTTTGTTTTGTTTGGATGAGTATGCATTTTGAGTTTGATTCTTTGTAAAGCAAATAGCCAGGGGTGCATTTCTTTCTCAACAGCTGTAAAGTTACAGTAAAAAACACGGCAGAGTGACTAAAGTACGACTTTTAGGCAGAGGATTTTACGAAAACATTTTTTTTTTAGTGACACATCAGAACATAAATATTCTTATAATGTATATGCACTTCAGTATTATCACAGGAGGTCTTCAGTACTAACCCTAAGGAACTTTAATAATAGCAAACAGCAAGAATTGACGTACGTTTTGTGTCGTTTTGTCATTTTCACTAAACATGTTGAAACTCTGCTGGGTGAGCGGCTTCTGGCAGATTCTGACAGGGATTCTGAAGCATTTTCATGAAGTATGACAAACTTTTCCCCAGGGAAATCCGACCCAGATGGTGTAAAATACCACAAAGACCAGAGAGAGGGGGCATTCCAGCTGCAAGGGGTTATGCAGCTGGAATGCCCAAACCGGATTAGAGCTCTGACGAACCAGAAGCTGCGATGGATGCTAATGTTGATGCGGAGGATGACGCAAACTGGAATCGTGATCGCCTCACCAAAACAGAGATTATGTTTCTTCCCATTTGAGGTTTTGTATTTGTGTTAATTAATAACTCACCTCAGATCTTGTTTCTTGCTCAAATTTGAAAAACATATGATTGAGTCCTCCTACTGTTCTGTTGGCGCTTCAGTCATGGTTCTGTGCTTCCTCTTGTTTTGTTGCCAATGTAACCAAAACAAGAAAGAAAAGTAAAATAGCTTTCTGCATTGTAAAACTAGATTTAGGGGGAGTGGGATAACACTTAAAAGATGGAACATTTTCAGCATGAAAATGATTTGTCTATAAATAGGAATGAACTAGGCCTTTATTTGTAAGGCACTACAAATGGTTATACATCCCTTTTGATATTTGTAGGTTGCACTTTTCCATCATTAATAATGTAATCGCTTTAAAACAGTCAAGGAAAACTGTCCAATAATCACATACGGAAGTGAAACACCTGAAATGGCCATAACAAGAATGATGCTTGGACTAAAATGAATCTGCACCAATCTGCCAAAATGTATTGCTAAATTAGAGCTTTGTCCGAATCCAGGGTCTGCATCCTTCGGAGGACGGATTTGTAGGCTGATTACGTCATAGTGTGGCGACGAGGCCTGTCCGAATTCGATTTGAAGGATGCATCCAGTGTATCCTTCACGGCCCACCATATCCTATGATTTATTGTGGGTCCAAACCGAGCATTCAGGCAAAGAGGTGATGGTGGTGAAGAGCGGCAAATTATTTTTCTATTTTACACTCTTAAGTGACAGAACATTTTTTTTTTTTTTTGCAATGTTTTTAGGCAAGAATGTGACTTTGTAAGCTTGATTCATCAATACGTCACCTAATTGTGGTGCTCTGACATTTTCGGACATGTCTGCTCCCGCTGCGTTATCAGCCAGCTCCCCTCGCCAGCTGCCAGCTGGCCGGGCGGTCCAGGTTCGGGACGCCGGGAGAGAGAACACTTAACTCCCAGCACATTGTTATAAAAACTACCTGCTGGCTTTCCCCAAGGAGCGGAAGTAAATATTTTAGTTGAAAAATATTTGTCATTTATCCCTGAGCCAATCGGTTTGATTGATTAAAGTTAAGCCTTCAGACATAATAGTTTAATTTAACTGTAATGGCTTATTTAGATCTGGAGAGTGTTGTATTTGAAAATGAATAATTTGCTTATATTTACTCCTGGTTGAAATGTGCAATACACGTATGTTATATATAGCCTCCGCCCTTCCTACGATTATGCAAGGATAAGCAGTTGTAAGAATTATAAGATGAAAATTGGTAACAGTTTGCATCAACGTTTTATTCTTGATTGCTGTAAATACTGTGTGTTGCTACACATGGAGGCACAAGAACCACATGCAAATGAGCCAAAGCCAGTGCTGCTCATTTGTTGGCTTTGTGTAAGATGACCCTCTTACCCCCCCCTCCGTTCCCCAAAACCATATTTTGTGACTCCTAATGTATGCAGTAACCCCGCCGGCTGTCAAACGGATTGGATTTGGGATTTAAGAGGAATAACACAAATCTGCCCCCTCACAATGACAAAAAGGTCTGCCGAACACAGCGAGGCTCGGACGGCACTCTGCGAGAAGAGGCGGCGGCAGGAAGTGAGCTCCGCTGACAGCATAAATCATAGCTCAGTTCATTAACAAAACGGCATTGATGGATCTACACTGAGGTCAGAACATTACCAAGCGCCCACAGGATCCCCGGCTCCATTTGACAACCTTGTGTAATGTTCCGTCCCTGTATCCCTTTCTGACGAACATTTTAATTCTACACTGACCACCTCAGCCAAAGCGGAGATTTTCACCTCAGACAGCCACGAGTGAGAGAACGAGGCAGTCATGGCATCAATTTAGCGAGGCTGACATTGTCAGTACACAGACGATGCTCTGAACGAAGCCATGAAGCTTTTTAACATTTTATTACATTACTGCCATACACTTCAGTTGCATTGTTAATACAGTTGGGCCAAATTTATTTGGCCCAAAAAATTTGATTTCAGTTGCATTGTTAATACAGTTGTTCCTAAAAGCCCAGGTTTTTAGTGGCAGTGTCCTGAAGCTCGACTTTCCCACTTCCTTCCTTTTTGGAAGGAAACTGATGTAAGGTTCTCAAAAGTTTTCATGGATAAAATGTGTGATTGTTGAGTTACAGTCCAGTTACAGTTTGAATCCCAGTCTTGGATCATTCGCTTTACGTCTCCCTCTTCTCTCTCCGCCTTATTTTCTGTCTCTACTGTTCAATTAAATCTGTGAGACTGAGATTATCAACCATTTACAGATTTAGTTTAGCTACAGAAACGGTTCGCCTCCATTTCACTAGCATTTAATGAATGAAGGAAATAATTTAACATCATATTTATATATTTATCATGTCCTTGTACACATCCTACCACATTTAACCACAGAGGAGTCAGTCAGCAGCAGCTCTAGCAGCATAATCCCTCCTCCCGTCCAAGTGTTTTGACAATCTAGTTAGCATCATTCCAGGGATTTTTTTCCTGTCTCTACTCTCCACAATTACACAACAAAAACTATGTATTTATCACTCATAGATTCAAACCATCTTTATAAAATCTTCCATTTGCTCCTCTAGAAGTGAGTGCATGAGGTTGATTGACGGCGCTAAGACTGTCCTGGTTCTGATTGGTTGTTGCATTTCTTTAGCCAGCAGCAGCAGCAGCAGCTCAGGATGGAGGTGGAGGAGATTATCTTTTCACAGATTATCTGTTTCACAGCAAACTGTCATGACTCGATGACAGCTTTAACAAATATGAGAAAATATAATTTTTTTTTTTATTAAAGTTACGTTCTGCAGCTTGAACAAAATGCAACACAGCCGTTTATGATCACCTTTACGGTTATTGAGCGATGGGAACCGAGAGTATTGTCACAAGATATAACAAGACAAAGGAAGCTAAGAAAAAGAGCACAACTAATAGCGGTGGGATTTTGTGGAGCATTGACTGCAGCTAATACAGAAAAGTCTATTGGGATGCAACTTCTTTCAATAGTTCAAAGTTTTCATAATTATAATTTTGAGCCACTGGATTTACTGTGTTTGACTTTCTGGTGCAGGAATATCATTTGGCCCAAAAAAATTTTGATTTCAGTTGCATTGTTAATACAGTTGTTCCTAAAAGCCCAGGTTTTTAGTGGCAGTGTCCTGAAGCCGACTTTCCCACTTGAGCTGTGGGTTCTTGGACAATTTGGTCATTGCCTTTATTTTAAGACAGAATAAACCATCTTATTTGGTTTATCGGGAAAGTAACGCGATAAACAATGCAGCATTTTCTTTCCACTTAATGATTTTGCTCTACTTTCTAGTCGATGACAAAAAACACCCCGAAAACATGCATTGTGGTTTGAGGCTGCAATTTTTCCACATACAATAAAGACAGGAAAAATATCAGCGCATCTGAATTTCCGTCAATGGCATCGAGCTGTTAATGTAAAGGTGGGCAAGGTTGTGCAGAGACTGAGTGGGCAGAATGGTAAATATGCTCAAGGTGGTAAGAATTTCCACGTTCCTCTTGCATTTATGTGCTAATGGGTGTAGTTTCAATTCAAATGCATCACAAACTGTCTGTAGAAAATATAAAAAAGCTTATGACTTAGACAAAAACTGGTTCATTAAAAGCCTCAATCAAACATCTTGTACAATCACTTCTCAGATCATTTGTGAACAGTTCCATTAATGGAGGCATGCACCACAGGACGGAGAAACAGTGATATATGCCCCAGTTAGGAAGCCTCTGTGACTGTGACATGCAGGAGCAGAGTCTGAGTCACACTGCACTTTTTGCTGCATGAAAAGCCTCGTATTTTTTTTTTTTTTTTTCCTTCTTTGGCATGAATTATTGTTGCCTGAAGTGCTCTCTTTTGAAAGTCAAAAAAAGGGCATTCACAAGGCATACAGAAACTCGTCAACAAAGATGCATGTTTATTATAAAACAGTCTAAGTGGGCTTGATCGGTGGACGAGATTGGGGCGTTTTATTTGGCCGGTTGCATGCTGTGAATCTGTCTGCCCTTAATGCTGCAGTGAAAAGGCCAATTCAGACGGTAAACACACTTATTTTTCAGTATTTACACAGCAGCAGCTCTGTGGTCATTATTCATATACAACACACCGTCACCTCTGTCACAAACCCGGCCCCGTTCAGCCAGCCCAGAGAGGACCGGTCTGTCGTTTCTGTCTCCGGTGTTGACTGTGTCCCCCTGTGGGGGTTTCTGTGGCTCCGCTGTGACAATGAGTATTTCTTTTTCCGCTCGGCCACTGCCTGCTGAGAGCAACTCAGCCCACGCCGGGTCAAGTAAAGGTGAGCCACTAGTCTCTTTGGCCCCGGTGAATAACCTTCTGTACTGCTGTGTGAGGAGTGTCTTCTGGGCTCCAAACGACGAGAGCGAGTGTCGCTCTCTGGGGAAGGAGGGTCTGTCGTGAGTGGGAAATGTACTGAGGGGAAGGAGCTGCAGGTACTGCAGGTGTGTACAGCGAAGGAGGAAGCCATGAACGCTATAGAGACAGAATCAATTAATCGCACAGAAAAAAAACCCACAAAATCTTACCAAGTGTTTTTGGTCTAGTTTCTAGTGCAAATATCTTGGCTCAAAACTAACTTGAAAGTAATTGTTGAGCAAGATTAAGAGGCTTATTCTTAGTAAATAATTGCTAAATAATTAAATGAAAAAGTGCTACGTCCATGTAACAACATGGGAAAAATGTCATGCTAGAAGTTACATAATCTGCTAATGAAACTAGTAGTTTTTCATCTGAGCTCCTCTATCAAATAAAATCCTGGTGAAATATGTTGGAAGTTTGTTACATTGATTGACAGTTTTGGTTTTTCTGAATGTCACATCCCCTAAAATATGCACAAACGTTACAGGCTGAGACTGTTGAGACAAAATTAAATAGAAGTAAGTCGAATAAATGTCTTAAAATCTTGAAGCTGTAGACTATATATTATGTATCTTGCTGCTAATGCAGAGCGAAGCTCACGCAGAGCTGGATGCTTTCTGGTAACGTCAGCCACTGGAAAGAAGCTCTGCACTCAGGCCACCATCTATGAAATCCAGATATGGATTTTTCTTTCTCAAAGCAAATCAATAAAAGAACTTCATAGTCAAGGAGGTCCTTGGAGCCGGCGGCTCGGATTCCAGTCAACAGACTAGATTTGGTCCGCCCGTCTTGTGCTGATTATCGACTTGTTTTCTTAATTTGAATGTGTTTTTTTTTTGGTTACCGAGGAGATTTTGCCTCTTAGCTAAAACAGAAACACTCTGCTGCTGCTTTTACTTTAATCTTGGTGTAACATGGAAATGTCACTCAACCAATAACAAACACATTTCATTGAGATTGTTTATCATAGAAAAATGAAAATACTTGAAAAACTCCAACATTTGCTTTCTTTTCTTGTATTACATGATCATGTGATGACGACTGCACTGATACATTGCTGCAATTATTTGCTACAACTTGTTCTGTGCAGTTCTGTGTTACCAAGCTGCTTTGTGACCTCTGCTATCGTCCGATTTCCATTGCAAAATCTGCGCAAAACTTTGTCAATATTTCATTCATTCTCAAGCGAGTTGGTATCGGTGTGCAAATTCACTTCACTGAATTTTGTCGTGTTCGCACAAAACAAAGTTGTTTCTTTAGGTCAACACGGGACAAAATCATGTTATCTTTACTAGAATTAACTCACTAAATCCAACAAGCACATTTTGCATGCGTTAACTTGAAATGAAATATTGACATAATGTGGAGAACTGCCTTGTTTCGCTTCAACGAGGGCATGGCAGCACGCTCGGCTTGTTCAGCGCCTGACCCCGCTCATCACCTCGCTCCAGGCGCTTCCTCTTCGAAACAAACAATAGCATCTCTCACCCCGCCTCTCCGAGCGGTGGGCCGCGGACTGGCAGCTGTCCTGAAAGAAAGACGCAGGTCTCATAAAGCATTTTGTGTGTGGGAGGGCTGGCGAGTTTAGGCGAAATAAAAAAGCACGAAGTGATAAATTTAGCATCATGAAAGCTGGAGCTTTCGGATTGCGGGGCGCTGTGGGTGTTTACGAGAGAGGGATGTTTTCATTACACCTCCGTTACACGTTATTATAGTGCCTGTGCCATTTCCCAATTTATTAGTACATTTATTTTTAGAAAGGCCATTCGTGGGAGAAGGCGCTATCTGATAGCGGGGGCCGATGTTTACAGTAGTGTTTGATACGGTGCTGGCAATCGCCATATGTTAGAAACTGAGCCTGAAATAGAATCATTGAACCGCAACATTGTTCTAAATTATGAATGCTCAAGTACAAAGAAACACATTAGAAGCACTTAGCTGAAGATTAAAAATAAATCAGCGTGTGGGCTGCTGCTGCTGCTGCTGCTGCTGTTGTTGTTGTTGTTGAGTTCCTGGTCTCCAGAAAGCCTTCCTGAGGAATGTGATCCCAAAGATTCATTCATAAGATTTTATCAGATGCAACATTACCAAATGTTGCGGCGCCGAGTTGTTTTGGGCCTTTGCTTCTGCTGCTTTCTGCTTTGATTGCTTCATTATATCTTGCAGCTTCCTTGTGTTAGCTCAGTTCTTATTGTTGGTGACTTTTTGATTTGTTCTGTTAGATTCAATATTTATTTCTATTTCCCCTTTCAATTCTTTGCTCTTGCTCTCGCACTCAGCCTTGCTTTGCTCCCCTTCCCAATTCTGTTGATCGTTTTCCTCATCAAACAAATCATTTCATCGAGTTCAGTTAAACATACTCAATTGATGCAATTCGTTTTGTAACGTTTGACGCAAATCTTTATCGGGGGTAAGACAAAATTTGACAAATGTTTTATTACAGGAGAAGGACATTTAAAAAAAAAAAAAAACATGTAAGAACAACTAAAAAGAGTTTTTGTATATCAGCGTGTTAATACACTTTTGGAATGTATTAAATTATGAGCTCAAACAAAGTGCAAATATAAACCAGCTTCAAAAGCTGAACTGATTTTGCTGAACTGATTTTGAGTCAAAATCAGTTCATTTTGACTCAAAGGCCAAAATTGCTATCGCTGATGTTAATAATGTGAAAATATTTGCACATTCAGAGACGAGAATGTAAATTTCTAGCGTCATTTAATGCGGAAATACTGTAAGGGTCCATCTGGTGTAGGGGAAACTTAAATGATTGTTGGTGTGAATGAGAGAGGCAGGAAATGAAAACATCTTTTATCTTCTTCCTGCTCCTTTTCGAGCAAATTGTGTAAAATTGCATGACTATTTGTCCTATTATTGTTTTTTTGTTGTTTTTTTTGTTGTTGCTATTTTCACTTTTATATTGTCTGTTCGGAAAACATAAATCATGTTCGTGGAGCCTCATAAAAAATAAAGGGATTTGTGCAAATAAAAGAGGAATTGATCAGCATTATGTAGTACACTGTGTTACTTTCTCTACTGCTATTACTGCATTTCCTACAAGAAGCAAAAAAAAAAAACAAAAAAAAATCATCATTATCATACAATAGCAAGAATTGCTTTGTGTCATCACATTATCTGTCCTCCGTGCCGTATGCGGTTCAGTAGCAAAAGCTGACGTTGGAGATGCACAAAAAGCGGGAGGAGGAGAAACTCAGAGATTGCATAAACACTCACAAAAAAATAAATAAAAAACGAAGAAGAATAGCATGATGGCAAGGAACTGGAATCCAATTTAGTGACCTAATCAGAGCAGAGCTGTAGCAGAGAGACGGACGGAGCGGATCTGGGAAGGTGTCTGATGGAATTCAGCGAGCGAACATCAGCACCCGTCTGTCCCCACGTCACGGAGGAGACGGAGATGGAGACGGTACGCTTGGTTCTGGAAAATCCTTAAAGAGATGAATGTAGTTTTTTTGGAAGTATGAGGTCCATGGCTGACAACCATTCACCTTTAAAGAAAAGACATCTATAACATGACTACCTTAAAGTGTGTAAAGCTACTGTTTTCAATTTCCCACAGCATGCTGCTTTCATGCCAGCGTGAAACAAAGAAAACTCATGTTGTTTTTTTTATACATATATCTATATATTTTATATATAAAGTTTCAAGGTTCAACATGTGGTTTGGCTCAAGAGCAGTAAAAGAAATTTTTGTCTTTAAATTATTTCACTGACTCTGCTGGATTCTCAGCATGTAGCGCGGTTTCATAGAATCCACCAAACACCAGTACAGAAGTGAGGGCAGAGACGAGACTGAACTTGTTTGGATGAGCCGTCTTCTGGTGATCAGATGTTTCCAGGTTTCACATCGGCTGGTGTTTCATTAGATCAGCGGGAGGGACGCTGCGTTTGGTTGTTTTCCTGCTAACTGGCTCTCATCGTTGAGATGCAGAAACATTAATTTCGCGATCCGAGCCGTTCCCGACATGCCCACGCTTCGCTCTCTGAGCCCACTCGTGTTTCCTTCCTCTCTTCCTCCTTCTGTTGTTTTTGGAGGCCAACACTCGGCTGACAGAGCCCAGACAGCAGGTATCTGCTTGTCCAGCGTGAAGTGGCTTCGTCGGCCGACTGAAGACTTACCAAGTTGCACCGAGCTGAGGTCCAGTTGAGCAGCTCTCCGCCCCTCGAGATTCAAATCACACGTATTCGAACACATACAGAAATGACTCCTCACACAAGGGGATGTGATCACTTAATGGAGACACTAAAGTTTGACCAGGTCTCTGTCTGACCGTCATGCTTTTCAAGTTTTGTCGTGTCTCAGCGGCAAACTTGAATTTATTTAGTGCTCATTTGTAAAGTGGCCAGAAATGAGTATTATTAGTTGTTTTTAATGCAGGATCAATGGGTCTTTTTGGTGTGTCTTTACCAGGCTAGACTGAAACCTTTTTCTGTTGCTTTTTGTGAAGTGGTTGGAGATCATCTCTGACTTTGACAAAGATTCTCAGTGAAATTATGAGGAAAAAAGTGGTGAAAGATCACGCCAAAAACTGTCCCAGTATTACATATAGTTTCAGCACAGTTATGTGTCAAATCCTCACCTCCATTAAATAATTATTTTACATTTTACCATGCTGTGGATCTCTGTGGGTCTAACAATTTCCTCTTTGATCACTGCTCTCTTTCCCTGGCCTATCAAGTTGGGTCGGGAGCCATATCTTTTTTTTTATTATTTTTTTTTTTTTAACATTTCTTAAATAATGAAACGGTGCAATGTGAGATGTTCTAGGCCGCTTTTATAATCTTAACACCCTGCTGTAACCTGTTCCACAACCGAATCTGTGGTTTGTTACAAACGTTTCTGCATCTGCAAGGCCCTCATCTAAAAGTGGAAATTTTCATCTCACTGATGAATATTGTCGCGCAGATGAACTTTAGATGACGCAGAAATCTGGTTTCTGGGGTGCTTTCACGTACAATTAATCTTTCCTTTTATTAGTTTTGCTTATCTGCTGTCCTTTATGCTGAGAAGCCATGTGCATATTAAGTGTCCGGTTCTGTAAATACGAAGGATGCTATTTTGGAAATGTGCCTGCACTTATTAATTTATTCCACTTTTAATCAGGGTCTGCATTTTCTGGCTTTCTGGTGTTATTAAAACTGACCCACTCCCCCCGACTCTCCTGAACTCGCTGTGATTCTTGCATTTCAACCTATTTGGTGTTTTGCATCTGGGTCTTCTCCCCTTCATTAATCAAACCAGCGAGGTGTATTTTCAGCTTGCTTGGAACAAAAGGTTTTGGTCCGACACACTCCAACTTATACATTTCTCCCTCGTATTTCAGCTGCCGAGTGACACTTTTTTACATTTGGACTTTATGGTTATGGCTCCTTTCGCTCCTTTCGTCTAACTGCAACAGCAAGTTCAACCTGGTTTGTTGTTCTGAGTGTTGACTGTTGAGAGAAGAAGTCAGCTTGAAGCAGCCGTCGAATGATGTCGGACGCGACCAACCCAATGAGGCGCCTGAGCTCTTTGCTGTATTCGCTGATCGTCTTTGAAATGCAAGCGATCAGAAACTGGAGGTGGAACAAAATTGTACCTGGATGACGGCTGAAACAGCCTCCCTGTATGACGGCTGAAACAGCCTCCCTGTTGCCCTGCATCCATTTCACCCTATTTTCAATGTCCCTCCATTTCCTGCTATATGTCCAGTTTTAGTCACTTTTTATCTATAATTTCTCTAATGGGTCTTCAGAAAATAATGCTAAAATTTTACCTGTGGAACTTTGTAATGTATTAAACTTTCTGGGAAAACATGTTGAATTTTTAGGGCCTATTTTAAAAAAAGATATAAGTAGAACAAAAAATAAAAGCCCACAGCGAAACGCAGTAGAGGCAGGATCATGCTGTGGGTTCACATTTCTGGGTTTTTATCAAAATGAATGGAAATATGAATAGATCCAAATAGCCGACAGTTTGGCCTCAAAACTGTAATATTTAATATAATACTAGCTTAAGGGTATCTACAGGACCCACAGTATAAATACGACTTTTCACACCAGATCCAGTCGACCCATTTTTAATACGTAAAAGTTTCCACATTTGTGTTTACGCCTGCGTGCCACTCTTACCAACCAATCTGAAAGCGTTTGATTCAGAGCCCGTCTCGTCCCTGCGCCCGAACTTCCGGGAACGCTCCATGTTAATGTTCTTGTAAGCAGCTTTCAGCCATCATGAAACCAGATCATATTTCACGCTTTTATTGAAAAGAGAGCCCATTTGAGTTCATAATTACCTGTGCATTGCGCCTGGGGCCCTCTTTTCCTTTCCCCACTTTTCTGATTTATGTTCCACTAATCTTCAGCGCAGGGTGTGAAGGCAGCCAGTGGCTGACCTGGATATCACCGAGCATTATAAAGCACTACAGGGAGTCTCGGGCTTTGACAAATTGCGCCAATCGGGCCAGTGCTGTGAGCATACATCTATTGTTAATACGTCTTCTGCCCTCAGGGCCCCCTATAAGGGCACGTTAGGGACGGCACCAATCTATTCACTCCAACTTACTGTCAGTGACAGAGCAAACAAACAGACTTTTAAAAGCCGGAGCTGTCTTGAATTCTCAGTTGACTTTTTGTTATAAAACCACTTTCAAAAAGTGTCCAGTTAGCCAGTGGATAAATTGCTCATATTTCTTTTTTGCGGGGGTATCGGGGGCAATTTTATGTGACAGACCAATAAATAATAGCGCTTAATTGTGATAGGGGAGGAAAAATATATATGGTTTTCAAATGATAATAAATAAAACTAGTCTAGCAAGTTTTTTTGCTCATTATTACATAAAATCCAATGCAACAACCGGCTAAATAAACGACCTCATGTAAGTGAATAAACTCCGTCTGTTTGTAATTTAATCACAGTAATCGCAGCAGAGCTTCAATATCCCAAGAACATCGCTCAATCTGTCATCTGACAACAGAAAGACATTTGAAAATCTACCAATATTGTCCAAAATACATCCAGAGGGTCACTCTGGGGGAGCTGCAGAGATTCACTGCAAGAATCCACAGTCTCACCAAGTATTTTTGTCTACGCTGTAAAAGATTTGAAGGCGGTTTAATTTGAAAACAAAAGTACACCTGCTGCCTTGAAAATGCAATTTAAGTCAACGAGAAAATTGTATTGGTTTTAACTCAGAAATCAAAGTTCATGAAGTCATTAAACAGGAAAGTTGGTAATAAAAGAGGGGGGGGGGGGCGGTAAAGGTCATCAGGCTGGGCGTTGAACCTGCGACAGCCACGTCAAAGGTCAAAGCTTCCAGGTGTGTGTTGTGTTGACCCTGGTGAAGCTTTCATCACGGAGTAAGACATGAGATACGGACACGGCAATGAACTTAAATGTTTCCAGTAAAGTGAAAGTGAAAAGTTCTTTTAAGTTAAAAATTTCTTTTAATTTTGAAGTTAATTCAGCACAAAAAAGTATCACTAAACCAAAAGAAGTAAGTGGGATTAATGTAAATAAGTCCATGAGATGAACTCCAGCCCAGACACACATCTTAGTGTGTGGGGATGGGGGAAGTTTCCAGATGGACCGCGCAGACTTTACTTAAGTTGTAGTTTTGACACATAAAACTATTTGATGGTTTGGAGTCTGGGTTAAAGTGGAGCATCTTTACTTGGGATCTAATTGTTTTCCTCAGAGTAATTTGCACATCAGGGAGAGAGCTCCAGCTGTGATGAAAGGGAAGCGATTCATAATTCATGGGGCTGTAAATGCGGGGAGCAACGGGCTAATGGGCAATATGACGTTATGCAATGAAACTGTGCATAATGAAATTTGGGAATATTTTGTGACCCCTGTAATGAGAAGCAGGATTTTTCTAACGAATGTGGAAGCCGGCCTACATGTGTCGAGTTTATTTAATTTCGCTTAACGACGTGCCGCGCGACTGCAGAGGCAATTATCGTGACGCTCGCGACGACGTGAACACAAAGCGAGAAATATCTATTCTCCGCTCGTCATCGTCGGGGAGGTGGTGGGGGGGACTGCGATAGAAGCATTTGACTTGAAAAGCTCTTTTGATGTGACACTTAAGACACGGCTCCACCACCGGTCAGATGTCCTTTACAAAAGAAATCATTAAAACCAAGAGATAAAAGCAAGGTAGAGGGACAAATTGGAGAAAATAAGGGGAAGACAAACAGGAAAAGAACAGGGCAAGGGGGGGAGAGAGGGATGAGCGACGGGAAGAGCATCCTAAGGAAGCGCAGCTGCTTTGTTCTCATGCCACACACAAGAAAGGGCCACATCAATGATGCTGGCTGTTTCTAGCAAATCACATAAAAGTGAGGGGGATATGGAGGAGGGAGAACTCAGCAGAGAAACGGGGAGAAACTGAACACAATCCATTTGGGATTCTGGAAGGGACTCAGTCCTTGCTGTCACCCGTCCATCGTTTCCAGGGAACACAAAGAGCATTATGCATGAAGCCCAGAAGGTCTCGGAGCGCGCGCCGTGCTGTCGCACCGCTCTACCTCGCAAAGTCGCTCCGACACAATTGCTCCAGGATCTCACAATGCCGCCATAACACAATTGAAGTACATCGAGATCAATGACGGGGTAAGAGGTGATCATTTGCACGGCTTTTCTGCCTCGACCCAACACACACCCCCCCTTAAAACTTTTATTAAAGAGTGAAAATGTAAGTCACCTTCCAGGTGCGACATTGCTTTTCTCATGGGTTTGAGTTAAAAATGACTTAAAAAAAAAGAATACGACACAGGGAGAAAGTTATAAAAGATATTCAAATGTGCGGTGTCCTTTTTCTTTTGAAGTCTTAAAGTGCTTGTCTGAGATATTTTAAATTTCTGTGGGTTTTCTCCTGAGTGGAAGTGCAAAAACTTCTGATTCTGCTGTAAAGTTTAACAAAGAGACACAAAATCAGGACGTGGCAATCGTCCAAACATTGTTCCGGTGCGTTTTGCAGATAGTGTAAAACTCACAGCGGCGAGGGAAACTAAGGAAAAGATAAAGGCAAAGTCAGATTACATCAGGTGAAAAAGCAGTGTGATAGAGCTGATGGTGAAACTGAGTCACTTTCACCTTCCCATGCATTTTTATAACCTGGCCCTTTGCAGAAATCCCAAGGTTTTTGAGAAGTCAAAGCTTCAAGCTCTTCCTGGCATGTTCAGGCACATGTCTTAAATCTTAAAGGGACATATTTTGTCTCCTTTATTCTGCATTCATCTGTATGGTTAAGATATGCAGAATGAAAAATGACTCATGTCCAGGTCCAAACAGAGCCAAGAACTCTGATTTATGCAAAAGTGCATTTACACACTGTACATTTAAGGTTCAGCAAGATGCCTCATAAAGGAAGAGTAAAATTACATGAAAGCATTTGGTCTAATATAGTTTCATAGCTAATAGCAGTGCATCACTCTATGTCAGGTTAACGCCATGACAGGGAACAAATATAAATGTAGCAATATTTGTTTGGCCTCAAAACAGAAACAGCTTTTCATTCCAAGCTTTTAAAAAAATGCAGTTTCAACTTGAATCCTTTCACCAACATCTGTCAGATTTAAGGGTGAAATACTCACTACACGAGTAATAAAAAGTCATTTTTGACATCATGCTTTAACGCCAAGATAGCAAAAAATATTTGCAAACATTTCTAAATTAGCTTCACGAAATCTGTCATTTTGAATGCGGAAAAAAAACAACAACAAAAAAACAATCACCAACTTCTGGAGGGACTGATCAGTGTGGAAAGATGTTCAATATTATTGAATTTTAAGAAACACTTCTTGAAGGCTGAAACAAACAGCTGTTTATTAATATTTTTCACAGTTTGATGGGTTTTATCCCTTAAGAACATTCAGATTTTTGATGTGGCTCCAAATGAAAATGAGTTTGCTAAGCCTAATTAGTTTGAAGGCAAAGAAAATTGTTCTGGGTCCTCTTCTTCTATCGGTTTCTAGAATTAAAAAAAAAAAAAAACACAGTCCTACTGAAGTTTGAAATGATAACCACATAGACTGCTGGTCTCTGGATAGTGATTGTAACCTTGTTTTAGCACCCAGCATTGTGCTGTGGGCTTCGTTAAAAGTTACTGCAGTACATTTCTCTGCTTGTGTCCTTGTTTGTGAAAACATGCGTGTCTGTTTAGAATGACTTCCCCTCCACAGTCCAGACATGCAGGACGAGAGAATTAATGAACCAAAGCTGCCCTGTAGGTGCGGTCGTAGACATGCTACTCCCACTCTTTCCTTTCACATTCAGATGCAATACAAAGCTTTGAATTTGTTCTTATGGCCAAATAGTTTAAAACATGACACTTTGCATCTATTGGTTACAAGTAGATCTAAGGGATGTGAACTAGATGGAAACTACACTAAATGTTACTGGCATACAGAGTGTGAATGCATCCTACTTAAAATACAACATCCCAGTGTAATCAAGCGGCCTTTGAGACTGTAATATTGCAAGCCCTGAAATTGCAATGAAGATTGGGATTTTGATTCGTCGTGCAGCAGGAATCTAAACTCTGGTTCTCATTAAGGCTGCAGTCAGGTTGTATTTAGTCTGAAAAATGTAGATTTAGTGTATTTCCAAATTCAAGTCCACATATTCATTTAAGGTTCAAACGTAGACGTGAGTTAGCTGAAGCCGGGAAGTGTGTATCATTTCTCAAGCTGCAGAAATGAGCCTTCTTGTTATGTTGTCTAAGTCTACGACAAAGCCATGTGTCAGCTTTTTCTCCTAATGTTCCAGAGAGATGTTGTCACTGTAGCTTCATTTCAGTGCTACGAAAGTAATTTGCATTATTCTGAGTGTTGCACATCGGGAAACTGCCGCCGCTAAGCGAATGCTAATTCGTGATGGAATATGCGATTCGCTCAGAACAATCTCCATTTTTCTTTTATAAATCCACCTTTAACGACACATTATTAGATAGAAAATGAAAAAGGTGCAATAAGCTGCTTGCAAATCTGCGCATAACCTTAAACTAATACTTTGATGAACTACGGTTTGTTTTCATGTCAGCATTAAGACTTCTCAGATGGAAGTGAGAACATCTCGCCACTTCCACAGAGGCCTTCCAAATCAATAGTATTATGACGACATCTTTTTTCCACGGTCATCTTAAGGTGACCTCAGAGACTTTATGTCAGATCTCAGGAGGCTGATGTGGCCATTGCAGAACTTCACAATTCGTCTGGTGATATAAAGGGTCAGGAGGTCGACAGCAACACTGAAAGAGCTGGAAAAATTTCTGGCAAATACTAGTTGTGTTGTACTATTACTGATAATAACTTGCTGTGTCCTCCATATGTCTAGACCCCTCGAGGGCTGGTGCTCTGCAACTCTTAGATTTCTCCCTGGTCCAACACATTTGAATCCAATAGCTGAATCACCTCCCAAGTTCAGTCAAGTTCTCCAGAGTCCTGCTAATGACCTCATTATTTGACTCAGGTGTGTTGAAGTAGAGACAAATCTAAAAGTTGCAGGAGACCGGCCCTCAAGGCCTGGCGTTGCCCAACCCTGGTCTGGACGATGGTTGCAAAGGCCATATAAGCCTGGCTCAAACACTTATAGAAGTTGTTTGGCTTGATGGTTTGAAGGAACAAGCTAGCTTGTTTGGGCTGCAATTTCAAAAAGTCTGTTTGGGACGAAAACAAAGAGCAAACCTTGCAGATTTTGTTCTGATTTTGTTCATCAGAACAAAATCTGACATCAAATAGGACACTAAATATTCTCATGGTTTGTTAGGGTTGGAAATGGGCTGCATTGTGGAGTTTCAGCAAACATGAATATGTACAAAGCTGTGCCCACTTTTGAGAAGCATTGTGCATTTGTTTGCGACGATCTTGAGCAACTTTGAAGATACAAAAACGTATTTAACGACTGAGCTTCACAAGAGGCCACCTGACATGTGTCGCTTAGCATTCTGCCCTGTCCCACAATGCAAACCGGCGGAAGCAAATATTGGCTTTGTGTCAAAAAGCTACTTTAAAGTTGGATATGTTAATCTTCTCGCTATTGGCCTGGTGAAGCCTTCCTCATTATTCCGGTCCCAGCCTCCATCTACTGAGGGCATTTCCACAAGGTTAATTAGTGTAGGGTCCCTTGAGGTTCCCTCACTTGATGTGGGCTTAGGATAGTGGAGGTGCCTCAAACAAAAACAAGGTTACTGGAGCCTTAGAGAGCGCCCTCCTCCTTGTTCCCCCATCCACCTATATCCACACGGAGAACCCCACCATTCCTGCTTTAAACTTCTGGAGGGATGGTTGTTTATCTTGGAAGCGGGAACTGGAGGTATCAGCTATGAAGGAGACATTTGCATCAGCTTGAGGTCAATCTATAATTTAGGTAATGGTTCAGCTGGCGATGGGAAATGGAGTTATGGTAAATAAGCAGCTGCTTTTCTCAGCAGTACTATGAGCTGAAAACCAAGAAGCTGAATCATTGCGTGTCAGTGTGCAGAAAGAGCAACAACGGGAAACAGTCTTGCGACCGAAAAATGCTCTTGGATATCATTTTGCTCCGGAAAAACCATTTCGGCAACGACCATCCATCAGTGATCTTGCAGCGTATGGGAGCTTTTCTGATATGGGCAATAATGTTCTATTGAGCTAATCTGAGGCCCACGGGTGCATCTGTCATCATCCCCCAAGAGAAAGTGGCAGTCGCATAAGGCTTAAATCAAAGAAATAACACACAGAGTAGATGGGAGGGGGGGTCTCCGAAGGTCATCGTGTCACAAATGACTTTGCATCAAGAGTCACACTCTGAATCGCACCCTTGAATAAAGTGTATCTTCGAGCCAGTCCCCACGGCCTGCAGCTGAGCGCACTGCGCCTCGTCATTTATGCCCCCTCTATTTCTGCCTCTTCCTTCCCTCCACCTCAGTGACCTTCGTCAGGAGGAACATGATTTATCACACCAATATCCCCTTCGGTAGCATCCTGATTGCTTTGATTTCTCTATTGACATTTCCCCACCATTCTGGCCGCATGCATTTTTCACACTTGTGAGCGAGCATCCGCAAATAGTGTCAAGAATGCACTCTAAAATAACACCTCGCATTCCAGCGCATGCCCTGAGCCTAATGGGCAGCGATCGTGTTTGCTTTACATGCTGCAGATTCAGAGGCTGGCCCAGGCCGGCTTCTTGAAGGAACGGCCTTCAGAGAGATTGAGATAAGAGGCGTCTCGCAGCACCTGTAGGTTTGCAGGCGGAGAGGTGTCGAGGTGTCAGGGGTTTGTTGCGGGGAGAGAAAAAAATGAAAGGTGGGAGAGGAGCGGCCGAGACTTTTAAAAGCCTGACCCGGTTCTCCTTTGGTGACCGAGGTGGCGTGCAGAATGTTCTGAGAGACTTGTGAAAGAATGCAGCTCCTTTTACCCTCATATGCACATCTAACCACTCTCCCAACCCCTTTTCCCAGCATTGCCAAGACGCTTCAGACTGTTTGCATTCGTGTGCAGACAGTCTGAAGGGCTTGTGTGTGTGTGTGTGGGTTTCCGCGTTGTCAATTCAGTCCTCGCCTGTGCAATGAGCCATGCTGTGTGATACGGAAGCTGGGAGAAAGGAAAAAAATAAATAAAATCCACGATTGAAGCCAACATTTCAGATGTCACCTATGCTCATCCTGTTGAAGTTGAGAGTGTGTCAGCATTTGTTTTCCTTTGCGAGAACACAAGAAAGCCTCTAAACCCCTCTCCTGCTGCAGTGCGCCAAAGCCCCCTTAAAGCTCCAGATCTGCATGGTGTTGTGGCTTTGCAGGAGCTTCCAAAGAGGCCAACCGGAGTTGGGCGGCAGTCGGGGTGGGGGGGAGAATTGCTTCAACTCACACGCATGCGTGATTAACCGATCAGTCGGCTCCATTAAAAGCTCCTTTCATGTGATATGACGTTATTATATCACGCCTCCTTTGATCCGAGATGGCAATTTCCATCTGGGAAAATTGCTACTGCAAAAACCTGAAGAAACATCACGCGGTCGTACACCCGGTACTTCACAAGCTCCGCTTGATGCATCTGTCTCCAAGCATGGGACTCGTCGTGTTATTCCACAGCACATTAATGGAAGGCCTCCAGCTGAGTGCGGCTGACAGGCATCTGGGAGGAGAGAGATAGCGGAGATGTGGCAGCTTCTGTCATCGTATTGATTCGATCTCAACCACTGACATTCAGAGCAGACACAAGCAAAGCTCAAGCAATTCTCTGTTCTCTTGCCGGTATGGATTTTAGGATGGAAAAGTGAAAGTTACGTTGAGGTAAAGCCTCGTCCTTCTGGTTAAAAATTAAGTTTATGCGCCGCACAAACCCTCTGGAAGGTAATAGGAGAAAAAAAAGATAAAGAGATATTCTAGGCTTATGCATATGCATACTGATGACATTGTCAACTTAAAAGGCTAGTACAGAAAAACGATGACTGATAATATTTGCCGTCTGTCAAAGCAGTAGATGTGCTGAGTGCAGGGTGGCAATGACCCTCCTTCCTTCCTTCCCTCCCTCCCACCTTCACGTTCTCCTGTCCTGTCCGATCTCTCTCTGCTCTTGGTGCTGGTGTCTTTCTCGCCCATTTTAATTTCCTTGTCATGCTGTCTGCTTTTTGTCTCTGTAAGCTGCTACATTTCTTTGCTTGTTGACTCAGCAGTAAAGTGCTGTAATTCCTCATCCCCTCCATTCATTTTCTGTTACTTTAGACAGAGATATGGGACTTTTGTCGGTTAGCAAAAGCCCTGTAAATCTATGTGCAAACACACAGTTAATGCAAAAACACCCATGCCTCCTAAACTTTCTTTTTTCTTTTTTTTAAACTATTTTGACACGTTGCACGTCTCAGTGCACATTAGTGGGATTTCATAGGGACAAGCCAACACACAGTAATGATAATTGTAAAGTGTGCGTCATGCATTTATTTTTAGTCAGCATATAGCATTATAGAACTGGATCAAGGTCTGGACTGTCAGGGTGTTCACAGATCGTCAGCAGACCTCCCAGAGCATATACCAAAAATCTCGCCACTCTAAACAAAAGCCAGTCCGGCAGTAAAGAGGAGGCTGCAGTTGCCGCAGACGCCATATCACTCTTTCGTTTTTACTGTACTTTTGAGGTCCGACCACAATTACCTACACTACTGTTTTGTGCGAGTAAAAGATTTCACTTTGTCATTTTTTCCAACTGGATGTGTTTTACTTTAACACTTTGGCTCACTTCCTGTCTCACTCACGACATTTTCACCGAAAATCCAAAACAAAATAGACTTGGGATCTATTCTTGATCGGATAGAGACGCAAATAAAAACGCGAAAAAGCACTTTTTGTCACTATCGTGGGTGGATTTTTTTTTTCTGTGCTTGTATTATTATTCATGCTTATTGTACCTTTTATTGTTTACAGTTGTGTTAAGTTAAATTTTGCATTTCCTTAGACCGATGTCTGTTCTTGTTACTTGTCCTGTTTTTCATTTGCAAGCATTGCATTTATTTCAATTAAAAGTAATTTTACTAGCATCATGCCTGAAACGGCCTCTGCAGCGGCAGACCAAACATGATTGGTACCTCCTGTCTGAATTCATTTTGCGTTCACATGCACGCATGGATGTGCCCTCACTCTTGCATGCGCCGCATGTACTTTCATCGTTTTGACCTTTTGCTTTAGTTCCTGTGGCCCGTGCATTATATGTGCATATATTCACAGAGGTCAAAACCTGGAAAGCCGCTAACATGAAATATCAGTCAAGGCTGAATAAAATAGACCCACTGGTGCACATAGAAAACTAGTGAATTCCTCTCAGTACGGTGACCTTCTCTGCTGTCCAGTCAGTTCTCTTAATGAGACGGGCCAAAACTTAATTTCCTTCTCTCAGTGGCATTTGATGGGGTTCCCACAGTCAGGAGGTTCTGTGCCGAAGTCTCCGCTGAGCTCATAAACGGCATGTGTGGCTAATAGACGAGCCAAGGAAAGCAAAAACTCCCACACAGAGGGAGGGGAACCAGCAATGTGGACACCGCAAAGAAACTAGAAGAACATACAATTAGAATTAAAGTCAAAAAAAAAGAAAAGAAGAAAAAAGGAAAAAGTGACAGAGAGCACAGCCATCAACGCCGCAGTCTATAAGCTCCAAGCTGTGAGTCCTGTGAGCTGTTAGCCAAGCCTCCTGCTGCTGTGAAGGTGAGAGTGAGGAGGCGGAGTTCGCCACACAGTCTGCAGGGATCAGTGGCTCTTATTCTCTGCTGCTCTGATGACTTGCGGCTTTGCCTGGGACTCGCAGTGGATTATTGGCAGGAAACCGCAAATTAGTTGCTCTGCCACCACATTAGCTCGTGTTCCTTTGGAGAGAGGAGCGAGTGGAGGACAAGCTAGGACAAGTGGGAGTTAGTGGATGTATGCTATTGTTTTCAACAGGGGCCACCTGAGAACAGCTGTGATTGGCTAAGCAGTCACGATGCAACCAGGCATGAAAAAGATGCTATATATTGTTCTGTACAAGCCGGAACAATATATAGCTCTATGGAACTTTGTTCATTTGTTTAAAACCATGTGCTATGCTGGAGTCTGAGTCAGCCTCCACTTTCTTCATAGATATTTTAATAGTGAAAAAGAAGTTATATTCAAACGAGGCAACCAGAGGAAGTAGTTGTGTAGGATTTCTAAAGGGCTTTCAGATCTGGACAGAACTTGATTGTTATTTTGGGTAATTTTTAAGATTGCCGTGGTTGAAACCTGGAGAAAAGTCTACGATTCGAGGTTATAATAGACTTTCCTGGAACCTAAGAGGTCTTCATACCCCTGTTTTGAGATCTTTTATATAAATAAAAATATCAAGCGTGCCTTTGTATTCTGCCCCCTCTACAGCCAACACATCTAATAAAATCCAGAGTGTATTTTCATCTCGGTACAAATCCAGCTGATCTCTGAAGGCCTCAGAGGCTTGGTAGACAAAGTTAGTGAGGAAGGAAAATCATGAGGACCAAGAAACACAGCAGACAGATCAACAGCAAAACTATAGAGAGGTTTGGATATTAAATATTGTTCTATAAGCTTCATATACCTGAGTTTGAGCTGATTTTCCAAGACGAATGGCCAAATGTTTGTCTCTAGAGCTGCAACGATGATGAAAAGGATTTGTGGCTATTGATGGTTCGACAAGTTTGTGCACTAATTACATACAAATTAATTAGAAATGTGTGCATGCGCGTCATATTTTTGATTGCAAAAATGATTTGTGCATCATTTCACTTTATGTTCTGCACTCCTTTGTGTTGGTCAACCTTGTTAATTCCTAATGGTTAGAACTGATAGTCACAACATGCCAAACAGGGGTATGAAAACTTTTTTTTGGCCACAGATATAGTCGTATTCAATAAATTAGAATTAAGCATTTTCAAAACTGAAAAGGTACTTTAAGCAGGTATTAAACATACTTTATGCTGTTTTTAATAGTTTAATGTATTATTCTAATTTCTAAATGTCTGCAAGTAATAACTGTAAGCTGAAAATCACCAGAATTAACAAAAACAAAGGACTTCAAACAATGTATAGATTAACTGTGCGTAGGTAACCTATACAATGAGTTTCACTTGGTGATAAGTTCCTGAAAACAAAAGGACTTTTCAATAATTTTCTTATTTGTTGAATGAGTCTGTACATATCAGTAAAGCGAAGCATAACAGAGGAACAAAAACTCTTGAGATTCTGAAATAAACCCTCTGCAGGCGAATCGCTTTGGCTTCAGCTCAGAGACTCGCTCTATTCCTATGCAGAGCCTGCTACTCTTCACTGGCACTCCGAGCAGTTTATGCATTCAACAGGATTTGTTAACATGCTGAAATATTATGCCACAGCAGCACTTTTCACTTCATTTGTGCTCGTACAGTGATTATGTTAAACAGGCTTGCAGCCAAAAGAATTTTTATTTTTTTTCCTCTCACGGAATATGGATCACCAAGTGTCAAAATGCACTCGCCCTAAAAGAGGAGAGTTGAGAGTAAGAAGATCAAACAAACATGGGGCAAATTCTCTCCCGCCTGACGATAGACTGGCTCCCATCTATGTACGTTGTCGAACTTTCCTAAGGTTTTATCATCTGGGCTTTGTTGTTTGAGCATGAAGAGGCTCAGAGACAGATCTCCTGGATGTAGCTGTTCATCATCGTCTTCTCCCCTCCATCTCGTCCTCTGTAGCCTGCTGACACTGATGGTTTCTGGGCGAGTATCTCCCTCTCTCTCTCTCTCTCTCCCTCCCTCTCTCTCTCTCTCTCTCTCTCTCTCTCTCATAATCACTGCTCTTTATGATCACTTTGCCCTCTCTGCCCTTTCAAGATGCGGCATGTAATGAGGGCTCTGGAGGACTATGTGAGTGGGCTATTTAGCTATTCAGACAAGATCGCCTCACACATCCCACGCTCTCCAACTCGACTCCCTACCAAACACCTTTCAGCTGAGCGCAGTGATTGTTTGTCCTGAATACAAGGTCACACGCCGGACGGAGCCAGAGCGGCTCCAGAGCACCAACACCCATGACGGGGCCCTTTCAGTACGTATTTATTTCATGTAAATGAACGACAGTGATGAAAATGGACGCTTTGGATGTTTCAAAACTGCGATTATAGAAACATAAATATTCTATTTTATAGCTGCAGAGACAAAATAAAGGTCGCTTTCCTCAAATACAATGTCGTAAATTAGCAAAGTTTAGCCGTTTTTTTATTTTATGTTTAGAAATGTAATAAATACATGAACCTTGTCTTCATAATCAACGTTTAACATTTCTTTTGTGAATGTTTTACATAAGCAGCATAAAAGGACACATTATATGTATTGCATTACTGTTTGAGATGAAATCAGACTAATGTTTTCCTGTGCTATGTCGACAAAAAGAGCCAAAGCTGAGAGATTGCTTTTTATTTTTGTTAAATGTTTTTTCCTCAAAACTTCTAGAAACAAAATCTTGCTGGACTTCTGAGCCATTCCTCCTGTCAGAACCGAGTCGGGTTTGAGGGTTTGTGCTTCGCCCTCACACGCATTTTCTGCTTTTATTTCAGGGAGGAATTTGGGTTTATATAAGCAACAGTGAGCTTTTTCCATAATCTTTTAGAATTTACCTCTGTTTAATAATGTGTTATTTTGAAAAATTACAAATTTCCAGCACATTTTAAACTTACCTTTCTGTTAATCCCACATTTCTGCTTTAAAAAACCTCCAACATTTTTAATTGGTAAATGTAATATTTTAATCATTAGTTGTTTGCGTGAAACCCTCATCAAGTCTCTACATAATGGACTTCTCAGGATAATGCATATTATATTATATTATATTATATTATATTATATTATATTATATTATATTATATTATATTATATTATATTATATTATATTATATTATATTATATTATATTACTTGTATTTACCAGCATTGTCACGTCAGCGCTTCCCTCCATTGGTTCGCTCTGCTTGAAGCCCCGCCCACATTTTCCGGTTGCCCTATGAAGGTCTCCTTGTTGACGTACACGTGGTTTCGACGTCACTTTTGTCTCTGGCATTGCGTGTCAACATGGCGGCTTCCATGGCTTCCCAGGCTGCAGTTAGAGGACTGAGGACAACTGCAACAAAGCACGTCCTGCTGGACAAGCTAAAGGTAGCGGTGCGGCTTGTGTTGGTGACGGCGCGGGTCTGTGCTCCCGCAGCCTGTGCGTGGCGTGTGGGAACGTGGTTTGCGGGGTTATGCCTCTTCAGCAGAGTGACAGACAGTTAAGGCTCTCTCTGTTCCCTGCAGACTCCTGTAATACCTGTAATTAGACATGTCCTGTTACAAGTGCTGCTCGACAGAATCATAGTTATTTGACTCGAAAGTCTGAGGATCTCGTCCGTATCCGAAAGTTGGAAAATTGTAGGCGTGTTAGACCAGATAAGGATCTTAAATACTTGGAAAATTTCATCCAATTATCTTAGAATTTTTATTTTGAATAGAGGCAGCACACATGGAGCTTTTAAATTAAGCTGAAGATACAAAGTGTACCTGTTCCCTGCTTCCAGGACAAAGGTCAGAGTGGTGGACTGTAGCCTCATTTCAGATAAACCTGGAGTTCAAAGGTCACCTTTGGTCTTTTGTCTGTCAACAGCAGGAAGCAGAAAAGCCTAAATTGGTCGAATGCAGTCAAAACTGACAGCTGCAGTGTACTGACTTGCAAAGAAACACTAGAGAACAAAGTTGCATTTATACTGTCTTTTTATTCATATAAATTTAGATTAGAGGGATAAAAAATATCAGAATTTTCAGCTACAAACCTTTGCAAGTTTAACTTTTCCCACTGAAGTTGTCATTTCATCTATAGTAGACATGGCATGGTATTATAAGTTGAACTTCATAATTAAAAAAAAATTCAAAACATTCATGTACAATCATGTTGTCGAGCATTTATTTATTTTTAATCAGCTGTATTTTTCAAGTGCTTCCTTCAACATATTGCGCAGATTTATACCAACAGCAGAGTTATAGAAATTGATCTTTTTTGCTTTTTTTCATGCCACAAAAAAAAAAAAAAAAAAAAAGCATGTGGAGCATTTATCAGTTGCAGAGAAAATCCTGCAATGGGGAGTTAGCAGGCATTTTCCAGTGATTTATTGGTTGGGCAAGAGTGGCAGATACCCTCTACAAACATGTTTGGATTCTTATAATTCTTATAATATGAATCAACAATTATTATGATTCCTATAATTGCTTATATACACTGCCTGGCCAAAAAAAAAGTCGCCACAAAAAATGGTCACACTCTCTAGTATTTTGTTGGATCGCCTTTAGCTTTGATTACAGCCCGCATTCGCTGTGGCATTGTTTCAATAAGCTTCTGAAGTGTCACAAGATTTATTTCCATCCAGTGTTGCATTAATTTTTCACCAAGATCTTGTATTGATGATGGGAGAGTCTGACCACTGCGCAAAGCCTTCTCCAGCACATCCCAAAGATTCTCAATGGGGTTAAGGTCTGGACTCTGTGGTGGCCAATCCATGTGTGAAAAAGATGTCTCATGCTCCCTGAACCACTCTTTCACAATTTGAGCCTGATGAATCCTGGCATTGCCATCTTGGAATATGCCTGATCCATTTGGGAAGAAAAAATCCATTGATGGAATAACTTAGTCATTCAGTATATTCAGGTAGTCAGCTGACCTCATTCTTTGGGCACATAATGTTGCTGAACCTGGACCTGACCAACTGCAGCAACCCCAGATCATAATACTGCCCCCACAGGCTTGTACAGTAGGCACTAGGCATGATGGGTGCATCACTTCGCCTGCTTCTCTTCTTGCCCTGATGCACCCATCACTCTGGAACAGGGTAAATCTGGACTCATCAGACCACATGATTCTCTTCCATTCCTCCAGAGTCCAATCTTTATGCTCCCTAGAAAACTGAAGCCTTTTTTTCTGGTTAGCCTTACTGATTAGAGGTTTTCTTACGGCTACACCCCCCACCCCTTGAGTTCCCTTCGCATTGTGCGTGTGGAAATGCTTTTGGGTTCAGAATTAAACATACTCCTGAGTTCTGCTGTTGTTTTTCTTCAATTTGATTTGACCAAACGTTTAAGTAATCGTCGATCACGATCATTCAGGATTTTTTTCCGACCACATTTCTTCCTGGAAGACGATGGTTCCCCACCATCCTTCCAGTTTTTTGTGATGCTTTGGACAGTTCTTAACCCAATTCCAGTAGTTTCTGCAATTTCCTTCGATGTTTTCTCTGCTTGATGCATGCCAATGATTTGACCCTTCTTGAACAGACTAACATCTTTTCCACGACCACAGGATGTGTCTTTTGCCATGGTTGTTTAAGAAATGATGAGTTACTCATTGTATCAGCTGGGGTTAAATAACTTGTTGCCAGCTGAAAGAGAATCGCCTATGCAGTAATTATCCAATAGGAGCCTGGTACCTATTTGCTTAGTTAAATCCAGGTGGCGACTTTTATTTTGGCCAGGCAGTGTATAAAAAAATATCTGAAGTTAACATTGATATCAGCCAATCAGTAATTTTTTTTTTTTTTAACAAATTGGTTTATTAGTAAATCTGAGTTGATTTTAAAAACCAGTGTTTATTTCCATCTGGCTTGTGTGTCTGAAGGAGAGAGGGTTGGACATGTGGTATTTGTTTCTTCATGTGGTATCATGTGGTAGTGACGCAACACACAATTTTAAGTGTTTATCTGGCGCAGTGTGGTCGTTTAGGTTAAGGTTAGGTTAAGTATAGCAGTTTTTGGCCACAGCTATCATTGTTAATAGTGGCCCAAATTAACAATGACATTGGTTAATCCTTATCTTAAGTAATGGACAAAGTAAATCAATGTCCAGAATCAGGTAAATTCCAAGTTGTGTGTGTGTGTGTGTGTGTGTGTGTGTGTGTGTGTGTGTGTGTGTGTGTGTGTGTGTGTGTGTGTGTGTGTGTGTGTGTGTGTGTGTGAGAGATCTCTAATGTGGATAACTGCACATTTACTTTGTAAGCGATTCATTACATAAACTCTGTCAGGTCACCTCTGTCATGCTGGCAAATGTCTTGTTGTCTGTTAATGAGGAGAAATCCTCCCAGTCCACACCTCCGCTTCACTTCTTCCTGGCTCATCTGCCGGCTGACTGCTAAGGAAGTGTTGTTTGTGGCTGTAAAGATTTCCAGATTTGAGTGACGGAAAAATATTGTAGCTGCTTTTTTTTCCCCCCCAGCCAACGGACTGACAGGGTACAATTAGGTTGGAAATCGGCAGCACTGTTACTTCATGCGCCACGCAGCTGGAGAAAACTAATCCAGTCCTTTTTTTCTATCTTGATAAAAGTTCTTTGAACTTTTGAACTCCTATGGCAGAATTAAAACTGAATGACCTGCCCATGTCTTGTCTGTTTTACATCGTTAGCGTGTCTGAGTCGGTGCAGAAGTCTTCACGACAATACAGAGAAGCACTACTTTCTCCCCTCTAAGAAAAATAAAATGTTGTGTTTAATTTAATTAAATGGTTGGCAAGTATCATTCATTTTGCCCACACATATATATGCAGGCAAAGTATTTATTTTCAAATTGAAAAGAAAAATCCCGGGTTGTCGTGGCTCCAGGAGGATCTCCTTTCACATGCCCTTCTTGACTGCCTCTGCTCCTTCCTGCTTGCCAAACACAGCGCTCTGAGCTGTCCCAGGGTGTGTTCTTACAAACAGCATGCTGCTGCTGCTGAATCAGAAGAGCGAGACGGAGGTTGTTGTGTGGTGCAGTGGCTTTCACTGTGCCAGGGTATCCCTTCCACGCAGGTGTTGATTCAGCTCTCACGCTACCCCTGATGCTGGCTCATGAATGTAACTTGCAATGGGTCTGTTGCATTATTAAGAAAACAGCGCAGCACCTTGAAGAGGCAACGGTTGCACCTTGTTCAACCTCGATCAGCCTGTCTATGTACTATGTCTATGTACATGTACTTAATTTTCCTATTTACAATATGTAGTGTAGAGCTCTTGATGATATTGATTTTCACGTATCTCCAGACTTTTCTGTGAATAATAACACTGAATTATTCTCGATAAATTTGATGAAATTTTTGCGGATTGTTTTGTAGAGCATATCTAAAATATTCAAAAGTAAATGCTGCTTGGGAAGCAGAAATACATTGACGCAATGCTACTTGACAGGCTATTGGCTGCGATTTGTAAAGCAGCCAATCCAGAGGCACCATTTATTTTTCTTGGCACTGATTGGCTGTACTGTAGATGTTATCTTCTGTGGTAGTGCTGCTGACACAGTTTTCACTGCGTGAATAAATGTATTTCTGTTTTAAACAGTTTTAGAGAGGATCTCAAGCATCTGTGGATTTTACCTGTTTGTGGCCGACTCTGGTCTCTGACTGCAGTCGATGCCGGAGGTCAGCTGCATCTCGCTCCATCCATCTTCCTATAAACTATAACCTTATTTGTCCTCAAAAACAAGCACTCTGCCACTATCATAGCACATAAGGAATATATGTTTATGTCTTTGAGGCAAAAATAAAATACTAATACACATATGATAAATAATTATTACAACTTAAATAAGCAATGCGTATATTACGTTGCCAGCAGGATGAGTCATTTTCTTTTAAAAAGCTGCTGGTTTTTCACAATTGATTTATATGTTAGATAACTTACATAATTTTATGAACTGTGCTACTTTTACTTTATCTTGAAACTCAGCCTCAGCAAATTCCATCCAAATTGTAAAACCTTTGTCAAACAAAAAATCTGATAAGGGGGCCTGACTTCAACTATTATGTGGAAATTGAGCCACTCCAGTTGCTACTCGTGTGTTGCTAAACTATTTTTGTCGGGTGGCAGAGTTATCCATTGACTGATGTTGTATAGAAGAAGCGGCAGCTCAAGACTTCTCTTTCAGAAGACATACTTCTGAATAAAAGCGAAATGGAAGGGGTAACGATTTCCGTCTCGACTCGATGAAATATGTTGTTACATCAGATCTGTCACTAGCCGTCGTCCAGAATTACAGCAAACTAGGGATACACGACATTGAATTTTTGGCTGACATCTCACATGCTCAGATGCTAAAACTCATTTGAGCAATAACTGATACCAATACTAAGATTTTTTTCATGTACCTACTTACTGAAACTATGGCTTTCTCGACTGTGAAATTAAGTCATTTGCTACCAAATGCAAATGCTCAAGACAAAGACAATCTATGTGAACCTTTAACTTTAAAGAAACTAATAAAACATCATAAAAATGTGGGATTATTCTGGTGTTGAGCTAAAATAATATTTTTCACCTAGCAACGAGAAGAAACATATATCTAATTCCAACTAAATATTAGGTTGTCCTCAGATTCTGCATTACCTTTAGGCGCGAGTGTGTCCAGATGTGTCTGTGTTGTCCTGTGATGGACTGGCGAACCCTCCAAATTGTACCCTGCCTCTCACTCTGGAGATAAGACCCCAACTTCACACAAAGAGAAAGCAGTTATGGAAAATGGGTAGATGTATGTATGCCCATGCTTATCACCAGGCTATGGACAAGTTTGAATATCTGACATTTAAAACCACATCCTTTTGCAGCAAGATGCGGCTCAAAAGTAACTCTCGCAAAACTTTTAATCTCACTTCTGCCACCTTTTTGTAACTGCTTGTCTCCTGAAAAGAAAGGAAGTCCTTTTGTCTCCGTCTCTTCCCCCCTCCCCTGTTTCTCTTTTTTCCACATCTCTTGCGCGCTCTCTCTCTCTTTCTCTCTTTTTATCTCCATCTCTCTCTCATGGGGAAGGTGATAACGGTAATGCTGAGGATTTCTCTTTGGTCCACAGCACAGTGTCGCAGCCGCAAATGATTGGCAGACAGGTATCACCACAATAGAATCAAATCAGCTCTGACAGTATGTCAACTCAACTGAGAAATTCAATTTGTGATGATTTGTAAACAGCATTGCCTGGAACGCGTCAGTATCCAAACAGTTAGGCTGCAGAGTACCCTTAAAGGAGTGGTGAGATGTTGTTGTCTTCCTCCAACTCATAAATCATACTCCCCAATTCTTCGGTGCTGGGTGAGATAAACCTCAAGCTGTTTTTCCCTGCTCCCCGCGCAGCTGGGAATATGTAAATATTTGTAGTTTTTACTTTATGTAAGGTGTTCATGTCTGCTAATAATCCAGCGGCGTTGAAGTCCAGCCCGGTCTGACGGGGGAGTGGGGTGCACGGGGAAAAGAGGTAGCTCGGGAGATGTAACCCTGAATATTTCATCGAGGGGGTGGAGAGCCCTCTGCTCGCAACGACTTCTTTAGCTGGAACTTCAAACGGCGGCCGGTTTCCCCATCTGTTTCAGCTCAAACACATTTACATTTCCTCCCCGCCAGGGACACTGGAGGCCATAGTTAGCTCTTACTGGATTTGAATATCACTCTCCAAGGTTAATAGCCGTTTCTGTAGCTGATGTGGTGCTTTGGCTCTCTCAATTATTTAGACTGGCTGCAGTCATTAGGAACTGTAACCAGGCTCCGAAATGAGGAATGCAGTTAGTGAATATATATACCTGCAGAACTTCTACTTACTCTCATTCTGGTTTAGGAGGAAAGAGAAAAACCTGATTTACATTGAGAAGTCATTCAACTCTACTTGCGCTAGGTGTTTAACCACTTACTGTTTTAGTGGCCTGATGTTAGGCCATCTGCTGTTCAATCTAATTCCAGCGTGTGAGGAAAGATGCTGGATAGAAGTAGATGTGCGTCCAAATCTCTATTAGGAATACTTGAATTTTAGTTGGTTTCAAACCATACAGGGGCAGAATGAGAATCTACTTTGCATGTTATCTTCATGCTTTGTAGGGTCTTGACCGGTCCTTGTCTTCCTACACAACTCTGGTCGATTCTCATCTCCATTCAGTACTCTGGGATTTCTCCCATTGACCGTGATATTTCCAAGTTTCCGTGCTGCTGTAGAATATTGTAGTCTGCTATAGTTTTAGCAATGCTTCCAGATATTGAATTTACATTAACAGCTGTTTTATTCGGCTGGGCACTTGTCTATTCGCAGTTGAGGATGACTGTTTGCAGCACATGCAATTTCTGGTAAGCATCATAGCGTCGAACTGGCGCATCGCGTACTTCCCTGGCAAAAGTCAGCGATTGGGTAAAATGTCCACACCTCCAGCAAGCAATTGTTTCTCAAGAGACGAAGGTTCAGACCCTCTCAATGAAGTAAAGTGTAGAAGAAGAGCCTGGTTTTTAGCAGGCTGAGCACTTCAGTTTCCTCCCTTATTCCCAAATTACATGCTTTGTCAGTCGGTCTCTCTTAATGACCTTCAGTAGTATATGTGCATATTTGTCCTTTGTTTCTCATGTGTTGCCCATGTGGACCATCATTTCAGACTGACTTCATTTAGATCACTTTTCTACATTCTAGATATGGCAATTGCTAAAGAGAGCCAGGTTTATGGGTTAAAGGCTGCAGGACATCAGCGATTTTACATAATTGAGATTTTCATCACAACATATAATACAGTTTTACTGGTTGTGCACATGAAAATTCAGTGCTGTGAAAAAGTAGTTGCCCTCCGACCTTCATAATTTCTGGTCATCAAAAAACATTGGCGTCAAAGATAACAAGTAAATATTAAAATCAGTTTAAATATGTGTTAATTTTTAAGGAAAAAAATTAACCTAGAATGGTGTACCATTTACCTGACACTGAAACCTAGCGACTGGTTGTGCCGTCATTGGTGGCAATTACAGGCAATGAGTCTTTCCATTCCTCAGAAGCAATTTTTGCTCAAGCATCTTTGCTAAATAGTTTTAATTCAGCCACACTGGGGGGTTTTAAGCATGAACAGCCTTTTTACACAGCAGTGTTAAACACTCGGTTGTGTATAGGAGGCTGAACTTTGACACAGTTCCGATTCCTGTAAAACCTTGTCCTTACCAACTCTTATCTCCCTTATTCACTTGACACTCTTCAATACAACTGTTTACACCCTTTCTCTTATTAGCTATGCTAATTGCTAAAATCCATATCTGTAGAGACTCAACAGTCAGGTTTTCCTTTCTTAAGCCTGTCTGCAAGAGATTATGCCTGCCTTGCCCAAAGACCTGCCAATGATGCAAATCTGGCTGATCTAAATCCCGGAGCCATGCTCTGCTGCTCTCGCCTCTATCTCTGCTCTTGTTCTATCCCCAGCTCTTTACCCGGCAGATGTCAAATCTCTCCGTACACTACGATGCTCCGGGCATGACCTTTAACTTAAAAGGCAGAGAGAGGAAACTTGGCAACCTTTTGTCAGCGTGTCCTTGAGCAAACCACTAAACCGTCACTGCGACATTTTTTTTCTTACTCATGCGTTCTGTGGTTTAAGAATAAATGCCCTGGTTCTGAACGTGTAGCTTTAATAGCAGTACTGGCTAATCAGATTGGCCATTGCCATTAATTCAACAGATTCAATTCTGTTGTTATACGCAGTGTTTTCTTTTTCTTTTTTCTGTAAGACTGATAAACTTAATGAGCGAAGGGGGATGAATCAATTGTGTTTTTTTGTTTGTTTTGTTTTTTTTTTGCTACATGCCTGGCTTTAAATATTTCACAGGGATGTTTATGCAGAAAATCTGTGCCTCTTTGCCTTGTTTATTTGCTTTTATTATATGTCACGGTCACCTCTATGACAGCTCACTTACAACTGAGAGCTCGGCTAATTGCAAAATGGTCTGTATTTACGAGATGCTGCAAAGTGGCAGAGTGCCACCTCATTAACCGAGGAACATTCCACCGCAATCAGTACAGCAATGATTCTGATAGCCGCTGCGACGACTGCCGCCTGTGATTCAGCCTGCGCTCACAGAAGTGGACACTAAGAGTCCCCATTTCAAGCCTTCCTGGATGGTTAGCTAAATGGATAGGGAAAAGAGACGAGTTCATCACCGGAAAAAGGGGAACAAATCAATTACATCGAATTGTTGGACTGGCAATCTGTTAATTTCTTGGACATTTGATATTGCTCTCATAAGAAGCATTCTGGTTAATTAACTCTGCAGCCATTCGTCGTCACTAATTGGGTAGTGTCATTTCAAAGGGTTACAGTTTGGCCATGACGAGTAATTAGGATTTTAACCTCGGCAGACATCTCTGAATTCGGCTTCATGAAATGGGATTTTTTTATTTTATTTTTTCCTCTTTCCCCCCCTTTTTTTTAGGGCCTGACCAGTGAGTTAGATTAGCAATTTAGAACAAACTGCAAAGGTTAATATAGGTGAAAGTAAGGGCTTTTGTTCAGACAGGCCCATTATTAACCAGCGCTGGCAGCAGATTTGTACTTGTTGTAAAACAGACAAAGAGATGCAAATTGTGTAATTGTTTCAGCTGCCAGCTCTGCTGTTCTTATATTTTCTTTTGGACAAAAGGTGTGGTTGTAACCCCTGAGGGCATTGTCACTGCCAAGCACAACAACAATGATTTATTTAACATTTGAGTAAGCAATTCAACAGAATTAGGAGCAAAAATTTAGGAGATCATAACAGGAATGAGCTGGGGCTCAGTCCCAGCATCATGCACCTCGACCTGTTCTTGTCACTGGTTATAGAGTCCTTTAGTATTTAACATATTAACAGTGGATCAGTGCTCTATACAACATGAAAATAGCCAGTTTGACCCCAAATATTTCTTTGATGGATGGCAAAAGAGGGTTATAAATCAATTAATCGTGATAAATAAAAATGAGATTTTTAGTTGCTTGTTTGTTTTTGTCCTTCCTCTCTCCCTCTGCCTGGATGACAAAAAACTTCACTCTGGTGTGTTGAGTTACTTTTGCCCTTCTTTTTCCCTTAATGGTCTCCACATATAGGAAGTGACAAACGACAGCGAAAAGTGTCAGATTTCCGCCACTCGGGGTGAACTCAACTCATGGGACGCGATGGAGACGAATGTCTACAGTCGCTGAGGCGTTTAGTCGACAAACAAAATCTAAGAAGCCCGGTTACACACTAATTACTAAAGAGATATTGCCCTTTCATCTCATTGAAAAGCTGCCATCTCGAAAAATGCTGCAAACATTTGACACCTGCTCAATGATTTTGTAATACCGTGATCCTTCATTAGATATTTGAGAAACAAAATTGAGCTTAGTGTTTCTTCCTCTTTAGTTATTGTTGTGCAGTCCTGCTTTACGTCCCTTTTATGAAACTAATTACTCTTTTCGACCACTGCTTACAAGTCCTTGAGTTTTTGAGTGATTGACTGACAAGCGGCGTAGCATCGACGGGCTGCTGTTTATGGACCGGATCAGGGGTGATTGCCTGCTTTTTGACCTTCTCATGTAAATTACGGCTCTAATAAATTTCCGAAGGAGGCAGACCTTCCGTGTCAGACGGCCACTTTTTTTCGACATTGTTCCCCTCTCTCCGAGTGATAAAGACAACCGCTTTAAATTAGCCCGAGGATATTGACTCCGTAAGTTTAAGAGAAGGGCAAACGACAAAGTAGCGGCGTGACTTTGCGAAGTGCCAAGATCAGGCATCGCCTTTGCCGTGATGACACTTCTCTCGGCGTAGTACAGTTTGACATTGTGCTTCCCGCTCTCTACCAAAACACGACAACGCGCAGTTTCAAACCTCTTAGGAGGAGAAGAAGTCCTGATGTGGCACGATGCTGTGCTGAATACCATATGGTGCAGCCAGAGAAGTGTTGAGAGAGTAACATCACATACCAGGACTTTGTCCTTCAGTGCCTCTAAAACGTCAGTGCATCTGCAAAGAGGACATGGTCATCGGATGCATCTGCTACTGCATCTCTCCCAGGGGCTGTGAGATGAGTTTCAAGCTTATTATCACTCTTAACTCCTTTTGCAGACTTCCTGTGCCGGTTTTAACAATTTAATTCAAAACAAGTTTAATTATTTTTGGCTGCTGATTGTGGCTGCCGTTTTTAAATTATTATTTGAGCCGTCAATCAAATACATTTCCAAGAAAATGAAAACAGTTTTCCACATTCCTTCCCCCGCAACATCATTCAGCCCTATTTATCTTTCATTCCCTCGGCTGTTTGCCTTGAATAGCCCCGGATACCGACAGGCTTAAACGTGATAGACTGCAATTAAAAATAATGTGGGTTAGCTGTTTTCAGAAAATTAGAAACTTTATTTAAAAAAACGGAAATGGAAGAGTACATCGCCGATTTCAAAGTAAGTAGGATGTTTGCTTCTGGCATTATATGCTACTTCACAGAATTTAAGGAAGAAACAACAAAAAAAAAACTGTTAATATATGTTTAAATATATATTTTGTCTCTGATGTATAGGTTATTTCAATCAAGACGTATTCTGCAAGCTTGCTTGTGAAAATTAATGTTAATTTATCTTCCCTGTCCTCTTACTAATTTGAAGTTTGCTATAGGGTTGAGTAGCATCAAATTGCCAATTTAGCTCTAAACTTATTACTGTCTGGAAAAACAACAACAAAGATCTGCTGGAGATAAGGATGTCTACAGACATACAGTGAAGCTTACAGAGCTTAAAAAAAACGGTCTCAACAAAAAATTTAACCTTTCTATAAAAACATCCTAACTACTCAGTTCAGACAAAGGCCCACACAGCTTAAACTAAATTCAATTTGCCTTTTGACAATACGACTACAAAGGCTGCCTGCTTCTTCCTGGAAAACACAGAAGCAAAGTTGGGTGCAGATGTTGTTGTCATCCATCTCAGAAATATTTTTCTAACTGTCACCCACCAGATTTCGCTGACAAACCTTTCTTACTTAAGCCTCTTTTTCAATGCGCTGAACTGGATTGAATCATACTTTTCATCTAGGACACAGAACCAGAGCAGAGCTGCGAATCGCTCACTAGCTCTAAAAATATGTTAAAAGTAATTGCATCGTCACTGTCAGATGCTTAAAAAAAAACAAACAGTTGAATCGGGAAGACACTGCACAGATTCTGTTCTGGTCCACAGAATATTTCCCAGTCAAGCTTCACCTCTGCTTCAAGAATTCATTAAGAAGAACTCAGATAATGTAACCAGAGCAGGCACCAGATATGACCGTATTATATCATTTGTGACGGGTGCTTTTTATCGAGCTATTTTTATCCCCGAGCAGGAATATAATTCCAAGAACCTTTCGTGAACTCCTGTTTTCCTCCTCCTTCAGGTGAACGTCTTAAGACTTGGCTTCTGGAAAACCGTAACTGTCAACATGAGGCCGCTTAAAGTTGTACCTCTATAGGTTTTATAGTCCTTTTTATAGCTTGAAAATATATAGATATGTTTTTACAGTCAAGCCCATAAATATTCATACCCCTGGCAGATTTAGATTTAGAATAATTTTCATTCAACCAAGACGTTTGACTTTGGAAGGAATTAAGATTCTCAAAAGATAAAACAATGGATTTTTTCTATAGCATTACTGTGGAAAAAATGATTTAGCTGAAGTTTATTTACAATTAAACATGTAAAAGTATTTAGACCTGTCTCAGTGAACGATGGAAAATATTTCTTACTATTACACCAATCGGATCTTGATTATATTCTGGCTAATAATCTTTGGTAATGAACTTTATGTTTTTGAAGTTGGAAGGCCTCCTTGCCATCACCCTAATCTTTTGCTTCCTTCATAGGTTCCCTGTAGGATCCAAGTCAGAAGCCAAACTTTAAAACGCAAATATTACCTCCAATAAGAAGAAACGTGCTGGAAAAAATGAAAGATTGCTTTAAATCTAAATCTGCACTAATTGTTTTGACCTCTAATTTTGTTGTAGTTTTGTATTTGACTCCAGACGACCAATAACCTCATAGGTTGTTTTTTTTTTATCGAAATGTTTGGAAATTTATCGCCCTACTTAAAGCAAAAATAAACATAAGCTTCCACACACACATTGTGAAAACCACCACCGTCTTCAACTGTTAATCAACGCAACTAATACAAAATTTCCAAAAATTGTAAACCAGATCAGATGGTTTAAAACCCAAACCTTTTCTGATTTGTTTTCACATGCAGTAAATCATTAATGCAGTTTTCCTCTTACCTCAATAACTTGATAGAGCCTGTTATTTGTCTTTGTCACCACTCCACGTCTCCCTTGCCGGCGTGTCCCACTTCTGCTCACTCGGATGCATTCATCAGAGCGATCTTTAAGTGCTTTTGTGTGTAAAAGAGTTTGCTGTGAATTCTTTATCCCGTCTCAGGCCCTCAGCTCACAACATCGTGTTATTATGTACAGTGCATCATGCCTATCTTTTCTTCTTCTTCTTCTTTATAAGTCTCTTTTTTTGTGCTTATGAGGGTAAGTGGAGCAGTCTGTAGGTAGTGGGGCTGTGTAGCGTCGTCTCTGGAGTGCCGATGATGATAATTACTGTAGAGACAATGTCTCAGGGGGGGGAGCAGGCCAGCTGCCTGCTTCGCTGCCACTCTGTCATCCACCACTTACTGTTTTCTGCCAGGGGAGACATGTAGCACTCAGATAATTCCTCTCCATTTTAGGCCTCAGCAGTATCATGACTTTCCCATCTATCAGATTTAAACAGATTGGAGAAAAGCTCAAGCTAAAATTGCGACCAATCTGATAAAAGAGTGTTTTTTTGTGTGTGTGTGTGTGTGTGTGTTTTCTCTAGATCATTCCACTCTTGGGGTCGTCTTAATTCTTGTAAGATAATTAAATTTTGTCCAACCTCAGAGATGGTTGGTTTTGAACGATAATGTTTTTAAACAGGATGCAGTGATTGTTAAAAAGGGTGTTTTAAATGTTCTTTATTTAAATAAAAAAAACATACAGCAGTGGAAGAGATTGTTTAAAGAGAAATGAACGGTGCTGTGACTGCAGTCAATTTTATATTCTGACCAGTTAAGATTTTCAGAGCGACATCAAAACTGTAAAAGACGACAGGTCGACCAGATCAAGTAAATTTGTTGAGAGTTGCTTGTTGGAGTCTTTCCATAAACGATGGATGACGATTATTGTTCTCAGTCTATTCCTTGTAGATTTGTTGTCGTAAAGGACAGAGTTTACATCTGGTAGGTCCCATACTGTTTATTTACATTAGCACACATTTAAAAAAAAAGAAAAAAAAAGGACAACAGAAAATTAGTTTCTTTGCAAAACATCTCAAAACTTTCATTTCATTTCAAATGACTCAATTCACTGTAAATGACCATTTGGCTGCTTATTGAGCTCAATCTGTTTTGTTTTTCGCTACATGCAGAAGGAAACGCTTTGAGTAGTTTTATGTCCATTACTCAGTGCTAACGTAACTTTTAGCAGGATGTTTACGATCTTCAGAATATCTGCTTGGTCTGTTTTAACTTGTTTCTAGCTTCTCAGATTTCTTGCACTACTTGCATTATGTCCGAATGTCTGCTTAAATCTGACAGGACAGGACTGCCGAGATAATATGATGCGAGTTGTCTGTTTTAAACTAAAAAAAAAAAAAAAGAAAGTCAAGATAGCTTACAGTGTTGTTTTTCTTTTTTAAATTGTTTTCTTTTTTAAATTTTAATTTGTGTTCCCCTATGAATCCATAATGCATTATTCTGGTTTTGTATGGGAGCGCCTGCTTCAGTTCAGACTCATTTCTGCCTACATTTACAGACATTCCTCCTGTATTGCAGTTTGCAGGATCCCTTCTTTAAAAAGATATGTCTTTGGATTTGGTACATCCAGTGCCCTGGGTTTGTTTTCCATTCTCTTGTGTCTTGCCCCAGGTAACTCTCAGTGCCTGAGGGGTCACCTCAAGCCCACCTGACCTCTTCAATAAGCAGTTATTTTAGGATGTCTGCCTCACTTTTTTCCTTTTTCTTTTTTACTTTGCTCACACGTTTTTTGGAGTGTTGGAGGAGCTCGAGCATTAGGGTTCTAGTTTGATGTTGAGCTGGTGAAGGAAAGTAAAATGCTACAAGTTTTGCTTAATGTATTATAAACAACTTTACTCTAAAAATCGCGCCTGAGAAATCACAATAAAAGAGCTTAAAAATCATCTGCGCACAGTAGAGTTTGAGACACATTTTAGTTTTTCTTGCTAGAAGACTTTGGATGTAAAAATAGTTTGTCCTCTCAAATCTCAAAAGGCCTTTTCTGAATCAGATGGATCCCCAGGTGACTGCATCAAGGACGGAGATCCTTTGTACTTGAACCGCCTGTTTCACGTCTACGCCATGCCCCTCCCCACAGCAATAATCTAAGAATTTAATCTTACGAGGTTCCATATAAGCAAATGGATAGAAAAAATAAAATGACTTATCGTTTTGTTCCTGGTCCATTATCAATATAATAAAGACTTAAAGTCTGTCTGTCCATAAATCAGTCGTTTCTTATTTGTCAGTCCATCCATCCTTAAACTGAAGCATTTGTTCATCCTTCCGCATATAAACTTTGGCCATTCTGAAATAACTTGAAATTAATAACACTAAATTTATTTGCAGGAGCTCAGAAATGTGCTTTGACATGCTGGAAATGTCCATTTGGAGGAGCTTTTGACTGCGTTGTTTTGAAAAAGCTTCAAAACAATGCAGGGAATTCATCTGCATTCAACAGATACATGATTAATTTAAAATGATTCATTTAATTACTTTAACACATACTACCAAAGTAATTTTTCCCAGAAAACACAAATACATTCACATGTTCAGAGATGATATTTTTGTCTGTCTGACCTTTTCTAGCTCTTGGTTTTGCATTGAGGAGAGAGCCTTAGCAACGTATGCAGCAGATGCACGTTGCCTCAGCCTGTTGTCCTAATTCGACTTAGCAGCACAATAGGTGAAAACCTCTGTGCTATTGTATAGCAGATAGATAATTGTCTTTTAGGCTTTAAAATGAGCACTGCAGTGTTTTGACCTTTTTATAATTTTACTATCTCAGCTTGAATGTCGGATCTTCCTGTGACTCACAGCACTGAGTATGAGGCCGTTCACAATAGTCCACAACACTTGTGACTCTTTAAATCCCATTTACCCACAACATTATTTATTTAAAAATGAAAACACTAATTAATTTCTTTCCATAAAGTTAAAAGTCCTGCCACAACGAAAACAGTAAAACAGTTCGGTTAATGCACCACATGACTGCATTAACCGAACTGTGAGCTGCTGCACCAGATTCCTCCTTAATCTTTGTTGGTGAGGCGACTCACTGGCAGAAAAACTGCCTTCAGCGAGAGCCTTAATGGTATCGACTCACTTTACTTGTCCAAATTTCTTTTGCTCCCTCGCTCTCCAGCCAGAGAATAGAGATTCACAAATCAATTTCGCCTGCATACTTCCATACACAGAGCCCCACTCTAAAAAAAGAAATAGAATAGAGCATTTTTGCCGGTGACCCACAATCACTACTACAGCCCACTTTTGCAAATTAAAGCTGCCCAAGTAATTCAGCCTTTTATGTCGCTGCTAAAAAAAGAAAAAGTGTCTCTTCCCACTGACTGTCAGTTACAGCTTTGCATGGTACCTTGGCTTCCTTAGGGGAAAACAAACTTGCATTTGGTCAAAATCACAATTTGCAGGTCCGACCTCAAAGAAAACGGGCTCGAGCTTTAATGCATCTGTATTTTTATTCTACATGCTGAACTGAATCTATTTTTTTTTAATACTTTTAAAGCACATGACGATGAGACAATCATTTAAAAAGTATGTATCGTATGCTAACCAGAATAGAAAGACATTTTTCATCATTTCTTACTCCCTAGTCAATGTCAAAGTTATACTTGCTGCATTTCTGCCTGTATCTTCAGCCTAAACCAAAAAAACGTAATAGATGGTGAGTTACAGATGTGGGGAAGTTGGGAGTGGATGTTGTAGGAGCAAAGGTCCCTGTGGGAACCTGACAGCAGAAAAATGACTGTAGTCTGCAAAACGGGGAAATCCTGTTCTGCAATTCGGCTTGTTCCGACTGTGGGAACATGTTCCCCTTAAGTGAAGTAGTTGAAATAAATGACAGGCGGTAAAAATGTATGCAGGGCAATTTCCTCCAAATTCATTCACAGATTTGTCCTTTTTTTATGTCTTTTTTTTGCTTTTTATTTATAATTGCATATTTCTGAGTTTCCCTACAGTTCTACAGTTAACCTCCTGGTGAGCCTTTAAACCCATTCATGCTGCTCCAGAAAAGCCCTGTCATCATTATTCTCTATGAATGTTCATCAGGGGCTTCAGAAGCAAAGGTCTACATAAACTTCTAATACAGAGAGTAATAAGTGAAGCATGTGGATAGTGTATTTTAACAGATGAGCACCAAGACTTGACCTGCAGAACCCTCTCACGTATTTTTTTATGCAGAAGATGAGACCAGTGCATATCAGCATGCACTATTCTTATAAAGAATAAGCCGTTTTGGCTCTAATGAAGTCTCTAGACAGCCTCTCAGGAGTGTTGGAGTGCAGAAACCATGCTAATCCAGTTTAGCACTGACATGACTGGTCTCTAGGTTGCACATTCAGAAATGATGACTCAGAATAAATACATAATCTGACTTGATTATTTGTCCACTGAGGTTGTCCTAAATGGCTATTAAGACGACCCCAGATTGGTTAAAGGGGGTTCAGCGCTGGATTGTTAGAGGAAAGTCATCGAAGGCACCACACAAAAAAAGATGTTCATTTTTCAGAGATATGTGTCTATGTGATGAATTTTGTGGCGTATGAGAATACCATACGCCACAAAATAAACACCTGTTTAGAACTGTATTTGAAATGTAATATGTATGGATTTGTATTTGGATTTGCATTTGTGGATATGTATGTAAGTTGTAGGTTGAGACCTTTTCCTGTTGTGGGCAAGCGGGCGCGACAGATCACTCCGTGGATTTCGCGGGCGGAGTCCAGCGGTAACGGGCGCTTAAATTGCCGGTGTTTTATTTCATTTTATTTTATTTTATTTTATTCTATGTTACATGACTTTGTATTTTATGTTTATGATGTAAAGCACTTTGAAATGCCTTGTAGCTGAAATGTGCTATACAAATAAAATTTGATCGATTGATTGATTGATTCTGTACGAAGTGAAGCGTTTTCACCAGGCTACTGAAAACCATTCTACTCATCATTTATTGGCTGCTGGTATACCACATGCTCTTTGTAGCCCCGTATTAGTCAGTTCTGCAGCAGTCTTCAGAGTTTTCTAAATTTTATTCCTCATTTTATCAGAATTTTGACAATTTTTTATCCTCCAAGTTTCATTGCAAGATGCTGTCATGTTCCTCCCCCGTATGGCGGGTCGACAGCACAAATAGCTAACTATTTGATCATTTATTGTGTGTTATATTGCATCATAATCTCTCTTTGTATGTCATACTAATTTCAAAAAGGATCTTTCAAAATGCAATAAATGTTGGCTAATATATTCCAAGTTTCATAAATATACATTTTGATGCCAGTAAGACGCAGCCTGTTGAACGGAGTGTGGCTGCTCTAGAAGCCCACATCCATACAAAGCAAGTCCACGATGCTAAATATTTGCTTAAATAACAGATATGAAATTTTATGTTGCGTTCTGTGTTCACATAGCATATCCTGCTCTCTGCATTAAGTCTGTGCAGAGTGGACCAAAACTGTGTTACAATAGATACAAAAGACTGTCTTAAAATGTCTGTTAAGTCCTTCTGAAACATACGTACTATTGAAAAACTAAAAAAATCTATTATGTTTATCAAGTGTGCACTGGCTCGAGACCAATGCATACCCTGCAAAAATGGAGAACTTTGTTCTTTTACCCAAGGCTGCTAGAGTAAAACTCTTTCTAGCAGGACCATACAGGACTCTTAGAAAATCTTTATACATCTCTCTAACTGCAGCAGACCCGCTTCATTTTTCAGAAGTACAAGGTTTTTGATCAGACATCAGACAAGAATAAAAGTTCTGAACAGAAATGAGCCAAGAACAAGCATGATCTCTCAAACCAAGACTGCAAGAACAACATGGCCATTTTGTCCCTGCAGCCTGAGGCGTCAGAACAAATTTTATTGTTTATTCAGAGTATGCATTGGCCTTTTATGTTTTGAGTCTAATGTTTCCATCTAATCGTCATAGAAAATCTAAAGTGGACTCTTGAAATGTCATAAAAAAAAGAAAGATACAAATTAGGCATAATTAACAAGCTTGCAACTAACATAAGCCACACATTTTTCTCTGACAAATCTAGAGTTCTCTACTCTGGACTTTTCTTAGAATTTTGTGCTGCTAGTGAGACACAGACCCAGCAGTGAACGGGAACGATCCACCTCTCCTGTCTCAACCTCAAGTTTCTCTCTCCAGCCACTCTAGGCTACAAATCTCCCCTCTGTGCTGAATGTTTGGACTTTGAAATTTTCAGTTTTGTGCTTCCAATTGGGCACAAGATGCCTAAGCAATCTTCTGCATGATTGAAGATTCATACTGAATTCATACTCATTTTGCTAAAGATGTGTTGAAGTCAATGCATTTATTATAATTTGGATGTATGGATGGGATCATTTTAGCACTGTGAAGACGGTTTCTTTCTTTAATTACATTTGGAAACTTTTGTCATTCCTTTCACTTGAACAAGAAGCCCAAGTTAAGACAACGTAAAGAAATCCCAAAGCATGATACTACCACCAGTGTGCTTTACTGTCGGCATGTTTGTCTTTCGGCGATATGCAACATATTGCCCATTTGGAGGCGCATGTATGTCCCGGATGTGTTATAGTGTTGGTAAATAAAAGAACAAAATAGAGTTGTCTTTTATAGATTTTTGTTTCACACTTTCAAGGTGAACTGTGGAACTGTGGGGTCAGGAGCTGGTCACACGGTACATTATTGTTCCAATGCGCATCACTCTGAAAGTGTGAGACCTGGTGCTATTTAGGAGCGTACATTTTACACTTTTTCTCTTTCACACACTCTTTGGCCATCAATGCCTTTTTGGTCCTGACTTCTAATGTTGCCAACGGGGCTTTAGAAATACACAACTGGGGCAAACTATATGGTTTCCTGTCTGTATGTGGGTTTGTTTAATGCATGATTCAGAAAAGAATAAATTAATCACAAGTTTATTGGTAACAGTTGACTTTGGTCCAAGGCTGCGTCAGTCTTTATTTTCTCTTATTTATTTCAGAAAGTATATACTTGTATTGACTGTAAAACCATGTGGAGCAACACATCAGAATCTTGTGTTTTGTGCTAAATGTTTTTTATTGTGTTTTCAGATTTATTATTTAAAGGATAATAAAGTTGAAAATAAGCAAATCTGACACAACACAGATCAGACTCAGTCAATTATATTGGATATATTTCACACCTGATATTAATTTCATGTTTGATTGGTAAGAAAACACAAACACCTGAAGCATTTACACACGAAAGCCGAATTTACATCAAAATCCTTTTTTGGTTTTAATTTAACAAACTTCTCCCTTCCTAATGATTCCCTAAAGTTTGTTTTTTTTCCCTCCCTGGTAGCATTTGCATGCATGCACATGTGGCTGCTTGCCAACTTGCACTTCCACCTGTGCGCTCAGCACTGTGAGGTGGTGCAGGGGGATTTTATCTCTAAAGCAGCCCGTGTTTCTCCTTCCTATTAAAAAGCCAATTTCTTTTTAATAGCAGCAACAGCTGGAGCTGACAGAGCCAATGTCTGCTGGTGCAGCAAACGGCTCCTTAGCTGTAATTCAGGTGCAGAACGTGGTTTGGTGGTCCATCACGAGAAACAACCCAACAGTTGGGAATCGTATCGCCAGTCGTGGTTTGAGTCCCGGAAAATATTTGTGTACCACGTTAGCCGTTTCCACACGAAGCGAACTTATTCTCCCGCTTTCTTGTTCGTCCTTCCAGTGCAGCTGGCTGACCCCCAGGAGATGGCTGAACCTGCAGGAGTACCAGAGCAAGAAGCTGATGCAGGACAGCGGCGTGGCGGTCCAACGCTTCTACGTGGCTGACACAGCGTCTGAGGCGCAAGAGGCGGCGAAAAGACTCAGTGAGTAGATAATGCCAAAACAGTACACTGCACGGACAATCATGAGGCAAGTTTTATTTTTAAAGATCCTCATTGAATGGAACTGCTGAAGTCTTCTGAACAAATAAAACATATCAAAAAACCTCAGAACTGAATATTTAAGAAAGTGCATGGGCCTTTATTAAAGAATATCTGGGTGTGCACAGTTATGGTGAAACAATTAGTATGTGCAAAATTAATTGAAAAATTTACATTATTTTTGCTGATTTTTATTCATTCAAGTGGTTATAATGATTCAAGATGTACAATTAATCATTTCTAACAAATTCAGTGACCAATAATGGCAATCCTTACTTGTTAAGCCAGTGGTGCCCAAAGTCAGGGGCATCATCCTGCTTCTTTTAGGTCTCTCCCTGGTGGCAACAACAACCTTCTCAGCATGTCAATGTTCTTCTTTGGCCTTCTGACGAACCATCATTGGATCCAGGTACTTTAAATCAGGGAGAGAACTAAAACATGCAGGATGCCGGCCCTCCAAGACCCACTTTGGACACTCCTGTACTAACAAAGTCCCTCCATTCGTGGAGTCTGTTAGTTCCTGGATGTGTATGACAACCGCACACTGTTAAGAGAGCAGAACTGTTTTCCTTCTCTGTAAAAATCTCCCACAAGTTCTCAACAGGGTTTAGGTCAGGTAAGAAAGCGTGACGTGTCATTATTACTTTATGTGTAAGACCTTCACTGGCTCGCCGTGAAGTGGAGTACTTTGATGCTTGTGGCGGAGGATTGTCTTAATTAAAAATTAGGCTCCTCCAGAAAGACGCAGACTTTTACCTTAATACATGTCATATAAGTCACTCTTATCTCATTGGTTTTCCCAGATAAAAGCATGAAAATACTTCAAATTGCTCCCTTAGGAAAAAAAATAAAATGATCAAACTGAAGTCCTTCTTATTTGTTGTTTTTAGCAGAAAGCTGTTGTTCTCCATTTGGAAATTTCTGCTTCCCTGTCATTTGGTAATTGTTCTTCAAAACCAATCGATTCATGGATTTTTTTCAAAACCACTGGTTTAACTTTGATCAAAATTGTACTCTTTAGTCAATAAAATGAACAAAATATTGAAAATGGTTCATGGTGGTGAGATAAGGTCTTGACAAAAATCATCTGAAAAAAATCTCCATCTTTGTTTTTTTCAAAATAGGTGGCTGTTTATTTCCTTGTGACATATATATATATATATATATACATATATATATATATATATATGTATATATATATGTATATATGTATATAGAGCCTCCTGTATTTACTGAGGAATAAACCCGCTCTTTATTTATTTAATACCAATCTTGGCTTATCAATATCAAAGACGAAACTGCGCTGCAGAATATTGTAGGGCTGTGTTCAGTGTTGTTCTGTTTGCTACCAGGCTGTGTTTAATAAGGTCTGAAGTTTTATCAGGTCTAATCGCATCTTTTGTGCTGTTTATTTCTATGCATGAGCCAGGGTGTTTTGACCTTAGCGACTCTGCCCGCTCTGCTTTTCATCGCAGCGCTTCATCCGCCCTAATTTGTTGCACAACCTCTCGCATTGAGTTTCTCACGCTTTGCATGCATATTTTATGATTACTGTTTGTCTTCTTGCTGTTATTATTTGCCGTTTGTTGCCTTCATACACTCGCACAGAGCTGTGTGCGGAAGCAGCTGAAGTTCCACTTGTTCTACAAGTCTGCAACAATGCGTTGCACTTGCACGAACAAAGAGGGTTTAGCATCCATTTGTATGCACCCACTCACTGCGTTCTTCTCTGTTTCTTTACTTTCCCTTTTCTACTTTGCTTCTGACACATACGGCGTGTGTTCCTGCCTTTAGATTTTATTCAGCATTGGTTTCTAAATACAGAAACCGCTTTTTTGGAACCGTATCCAGATTGGTTTTCAGCCAGCGAGGTGCCACTATGATTGCCGCCCAGGAAGTCAGGAGCCTGCGGTTCTGACTTCAGTGGTTCTGGTTGTGATGCAGAAAAAGATAAACTGAATACCGTAAGGATTATATATATTTTTCTGACAGCTTATATTGCTGCAAGGGATGAAACAGAGTGAGAGAGAGAGAGAAAACTCAAGACAGATGAGAGCAGACAGCTTAATACAAGCCAGGCGAGACAGGGCAGATAGAGATCATCTTTGAACAGCGATTTTCAGATGTTCCCACAGATTCTCTGTTGGATCTACATCTGGCCTTTGGCTGGTCCATTTTGACACGGTAATGTTTCAGGATGGAGATGTTGGGTTCAAATTTATGTGCAGTGTTCATATTCTACCACACAAAGAATTGTGGATATATAGACCAAAAAATCTACTTTAGTCTCCTCTGACACTTTTTTCCATTGATTTGTTGTGTTCACAAACTGCAAGTGTGTATAAACCAGCCCAGTTTAGTTTGCTTTAATTGAACTTCAGTTAATTTGCTTACACAGTTCAGTTCATTTGGGGAGGTGTGAATGCATACTGAAACTCTGATCCAGCATGATTGCCCGACAATGATTGATTTGTTAAATGTCAGGATGTTGTTCTGCAACCTAAATCTGCTTTAAACTTCACCTCATCTTTATCCCCAATCTGTTCCTTTGGTTCCCATGATACTGATTCTCTACTAATGTTCTAAGAAACACTTGAGCCTTTCATAGATCAACTGGATGTAAACTCAATCAATCAATCAATTCATTTTATGTTGATAAATTGTCAACATTAAACACAGGAAACAAAAAAATAACAATAAACAAACCCATAATTTGCCAAAAGAGGAACAGGCTGAAGCCAAAGCTTGTACTTGCCTATCATATTTATATACTTAGCAGCCTACCAATATATCTTCATATGTATACATCTACACAACAAAGTAAGATTTTATCATTTTACATTTTAAGGCTCTTTTAAAGCTCACCAAGAAAGGACATAATTTGAAATTGTCATCAATTCATTCCACAATGTGACCAAAACGCATACTGAGATTGAGTTACACAAAGGTGGACTCTATTTATCAATGATGCGACTTCTTAAGGCAGTGGGTTGGACTGAATGCAAAAATACAATGCGCTTTTTAGATTTTATTTGTAAAAAACAGTTTGAAAACTTTGTAAGGAATTGTAGCTTGAAGTGAGCCTGAATTGTCTGGAATTATTATTTTTTGCATTGTTGAACTTTATTGTTACTGCATGCTGAGCTCAGCCGCATTGAGCTCTAACCTTTGCTTGTAAGGCATGTCGATCTTCAGAAAAAAACAAAACAAAACAAAAAAACATGAGACTTGTTGAACAGCTCAGCATCAGGTTTAATTGGCACGCTGGAGTTGGAGCTGCTTAAAATAAGGAATTGTTAAAAATTCCCTGCCAAAGCTGTGGGGGAAAAAAAATGTGTGTGAATAAATGTTTTCAGTGTTGGTTACCTTGTCCAATAATGCACCTCGGTTCGCCTGCCATGCCTCTGCGACTTCCTTGCACTTCTGCAACCTGTGACTACAGCTGGCTTGCTAATAAAGCGTGCAAATGAGCATCCACAGATGCTTCACTTCCTCACGCTCGCACTGCGTCTGTGAACGGTTCCTCTTGGGCCGTGTCGGGTCACGCAAAGATGCGTCAGAGGGGGCAAAAAAACAAGGAAAGGAAGCAAGATATTTATAACCTTTTTAGTTAGGATTAGTTGGGCCAATAAACGAAGCGAGAATGGCAGACCCGGACTCCCTTGGGGGCAAGACGGGGCATGGAGCCAGCCCTGGTTGAAGCTCCATTTACCGACTTCACCCTATGGAGGACATAAGGCTTTTCTCCATGCATGAAATCCGTCTGGTTGGGGTATCTGAGCCGACTCTGAGCAGCTCAAAGCAGATTTATGGTCGGTGGTGGCGTCCTACTGTGAGCTTCTGGCTTCTTGTGCACACACCAGAGTGAGTTAGCCAAGCATTAAGGCGCAGAGATGAATGGGATTCATCTCTTCCTTTAGGCTCACCAAACAATATTCTCCAGTTTTTTTTTTTTTGTTTTTTTTTTTGTTTTTTGTTTTTTCTTTTAAACTCTCACTTAACCATAAAGTGGGTAAGGTGGTTAAATTGTATCGCATTGAAATATTTCTCTGGTCTTCAAGAAGTCAAAGATCGATGCTTTCTGTCACTGTTTCTGAAAAAACCTGAAAGAGCCCCAAGTTTTCTATCAAAACTTTAAAAAACAGAGCCCGACATGGATCATTGATTTCCCTTTTAACTTGAATGGCATGTCTAGGAGGGAGGTTTGCAGTATGGCAGATGGGTGATGCGTGCCCAGCTAATGGCTCATGGAAAGAAGGGTTTTGATTTCGGCGGCGCCACACTGGGTGAATCCTTCGGGGAGTTATCAGAAAGTCTGAAGCTTTTGTAATGTGCTCTCCGCCAGGACGCTGCAAGAGTGGCAAACTAACCAGCGCTGTCCATCCAAAATCGATGACCCACATCCACCCGTCTTGCACTTGAAGCTTTTAATCTTTCCAGTGTTTGCGTATGCGTGTGTGTGTGTGTGTAGCCGAAGTGGTCTGTCTACAACAAGATGATATGATTTAAGAAACCCAAACTTTTCCTCAGAGGAAAAGTATTTGAAATGTGTCATTTTCTGTTACATTTCTGTGCTATTAGCACACTTGCCTACCCTGATTGAGAACTGCTCAGGCTAGAAAACGTCTCACGGAGAAAACATCGTTTTGATTTGCATCTTTGATGTCAACCTAATGCGATGGACTGACATTTTTGCAGGGTTTTTTTTTTCTAAGAGTAAAAGTTATGCTGAACGGAAGGATGGGCCTCCTGCTTGGGCATCAGGTCCCAGATGTTAATGAAACCAGAGGTTGAAGTAGTTTCTGAGCAGACAAGAGCCAGCAAGGCGGTGACAGAATCTTGTTCTTCCACTTCTGTTTTGTTTTTCTTCTTTTCACATCGATCGGTACAATGGGAGTATCAACATTTTGCAAGAATAGAGCAGAGATCCGAATTCATCAGAAACAAACAGCAATCTGATCACATTTTAAAGTTCCATGTAGCTTTAACCTGGATCATTTAAGACCTGGATGGTTTTCTGTATTTTCTGCATGCAGGAAATATTTTCAGGACGGCGTCATTTGTCTTTCTTTCAGCCTTCCTTCTGTTAGCTCACCAGTACGCAGAAACAGGTGGGGGAGGTGAAACTCATAGATCAGATGCTGCTCAGCCCTGCAAAGAGCTTTTGAAATCACCAACTGTTGTTTGAATAAAAATGTTCCTGTGATCCTCTGCAGAAGCTCCAAATGCAACAGAAGGAGGATCAAACACGAGCCGGAGCTGGGGCGTCCAAAATGTGGCCGTTTGTGGCCTTTTGAATGATTCTGTGTGCTTCCACCGTCAGACAAGTTAAAAACTCAACAGACAAAATAAAATCTTAAAGCAAGACGAAGTTCTCGGTACAACGCCGATTTCTTATTCATCATATAACTCACAATATTTTAGTTACTACAACATTTAGCTGCCAGCAACGAACGAGAGGAGAATTAAAGTTCTGCTGCATTGCATCAGCGGCACCAGCAGCATCCCATTTCCTTCTCACAACACTCTGTTTTCAGACCGAGGAGAGTGCAGACTGCAGTTTTGAAAGCCAAATATTTCCCTGTTCTTGTTGGATGCAGGGTTTTAGTCGCTGAACAGTTCGGAAGCGTATTTGTTGTATTTTTGGCTGGGCCGCATGCAGCACAGCCCATAATCCTCGGATGTCTCTTTGCCTGTCTGAAAGCAAAGTCTCAGACAGAAAGAGAGAGAGAGAGAGAGAGAGAGAGAGAGCGAGAGACTTCGTTCTGTTTTCGAGCGTCTCTTTCAGAGCCTGAATACAAATGAAGACTGTTCAGCCACTTTCACCCTAACGTGTGAGGGGCCTTTTTGGTCAAAGGTAATATTACATTGAAGGAAGTTAACTTTCTTTGAGCTTTTTTCCACCCTCAGCTCTCAGCAAACAGCAGTGGATCACTATGGTTACAGGAATATTTTCTTTTTTATTGTTATTTTATTTAATTCACACAAATGGCTGGTGCTGTTTGGCAGTAGCAAGATTCAGAACATGACCTTGTGACTCCTGCATCTACATCAGCCTGTGGGTTTAAGATTTAGCACTTTTGCTTATCCAAGTACTGCGCAATGTACTTTTTAGTGGAAAACTTTCCATCACTGACCATGGTTTTGTAGCCTGCAACCTCCAAATATTAGGTTAGACATTTTTATTATTATGGCTTCAAGTATGTAATATGCAATCCTTTAAAATATATATCTGTGCTTGAATTTAACCTTAGTTTCTTGTTTTTCATACGATGCTTTAAATAACAGTGATTTTTACCACGCTGTGTTATGACTGGTATCTATTATGCTGTCTAGAGGGCTCTGCTGTGGAGGTAAACATATTTTTCTTTCTATTAAAGTTGTTTTTTAAACAATGGCCATAAGACGAACTGAGCTAAGATTCTCTTAAATAAAAACAGGGAAAACCATTTTTAAAAGTTGGCGCTTTCTCTCAGCTCTAAGGTTTTACATGTAGTTGAAACCAGAAGTTTACATACAAATATATTTTTTTCTCACTCTCCGAAGTGAAATCAGACCTAAATCTTTGTTAGAGGGCAGCTAGAATTAGAAAAATTATTTCTGTTTGGTAGATGTCACAATAATGAGAGAGAGATGGAGAGAATATGTCAGAAATGTATTTATTAACCCTTCCAAACCGAAAGCAGCGCCAGCAATCCAGCCAGATTTGCAGTACCGTATTTCCACCACACTTTGCAGTATCTGAAAAATTCCAACAGTTTCTCAAAGGAGAGATGTTTCAAAAATATGGGGTTACTACAGTAATTTTATTTCTATGAACAATTCTTAAGCATTCCACAAAGGAGCCCAGTTCAAGGCCTGTATCTCTGTGCCTGGGCCTTTACCTTTCAGCATTTTGAAAATGTTTAACGTTAAAGACAAGATCAGATCGAATATCGAAACATTCAAAGCATCTTTGTGAAGCTGCAAACTAAACCGTCCAAAACTGGTTTTCAACAATATTGATTGTGTACCAGAATTGGCCGAGGGCGCTCCATAACCCAGCAGCATCAAGGTGTATCTAAAGACGTCCTTGACATCGTTAGATACACAACGTCTGTATAATGTACACTTTTAAAAAACACAAAGTCTTTATGTTGATGTTTTGATTCCCATAGTTTTTACTCCTCGTTAGAAAAAGACCTTATTCAAATATAGAGGTGTTTTATGCATCTTGAACGCTCATACAGATGAAAAAGAAACTTCTGCTTACATTCGATGCAGGTTCTTGCACATGCACGCAAATGAACATGTATCTGTGCTCGCATACCTGCAGCCTGCAGCAGCCACTTAGTGCGTCGCCACCTGCTTGACAGATGCATCTGTTGAGCAAATCTTGATGGATTTCCAGCCTGAATTCTGAATCAAAACCTAATTTTCCCTCCGTCTTCTTGCTACAGACCTCTTTACGTCTCCCGTATCTGCTGCCTCCTCTGAAATCATTCATTGACAAAATGGTGATGGAGGGATTTCTGGCTTTTTTGCTGGCTTATCTTAGCTGTATGCTGGCGCTGTGTGGTGAATGTGGGCAACATCTACCTGCGCAAATGGTCGCCTCCTATTTAATAAAATAAGGTTGGGGAGAATTGTGCTCTTTTGCTGTTGCTAATCTTCTTGTCCTTTCTTCGACGAACTGTGCCGAAGCAGTTTTATATTAATGTTGCTGCTGCGCTTTTTGGCTCGTTTACATTAACACCGTTTTCAAATTCCTCATCTTCCTCAGTTGGCCTCTGCACCCGATCTTCTTCCTGCGACGTCTCTCTGCCAAAGTGACGATCATCAGAAGAAGGAAACATTTTCATTTAGTTTGCTCTGCCATGAATATTCAGTGTAAACAGTTCTTTATGCATGACTGTCTAATCTCATGTGTGCTTATTAGAAGGATAGTTAATTTGATATGTCGGCATGCTGAATAATTGCAAGCTACCTTGACACGAGCAGACTCTTTGAGGCAGATGTGTGTGTGACTGTGGAGGTAGTATTGCAAATTCAGGATGTTCTGTTACTGTGAGGGAATAAGACATTTTCTCATGGATCTGCTCACGCTCTCAAATGCTACAAATGGAGCCAAATGTCAGAAAGCGGAGAACATTTCGGTTGAGTTTTCCATACTCTGTGTATGGATTTGTTGGTTTATTCTTTGTGATGCGACTGGAATTTGTAAAGTGAGTCTCTATATGAAAAGAAAAACAAGTCAATTTGGATTTATGGAAGATTTTAAGTTTTCTCTGGCTGCGAGTTTCTACTGACTTTTGATCACTGCTGTACATTTAGAGTGTGATCATCACTCTCATTAAGCTTATTAAAATCATTAAAAGTAGTTTTGAAGCCAAGAGTAGCATTTGTTTCAAGCAGCAGACCACAGGCTAGCTACCCAAGCAGATAACACTACAGATAACCAGCTAATATGAGACTGGTAGAGTCCCTGTGTTACCATAGCTACAGCTTTACTCTATTGTCTCTGTAGCAAAATTAACCTCGAAGCCAAATGAAAACGAAACATACATAATAATATAAATTTGTTGCTCTGTAGTAAATGCAAATTGATTATAAATACTCCTGAAGGAAAAAGGAAGAAATCGTAATCCTTCAGTGTACTTGCATTCTCTCCTTTCTTCCTGCCCTCCTTCTTGTCTTATGTCCTCATGTCCTACCTTCTTTTCTCCTGTTTTTTTATCTTCACGCCTTCATTATGCGCTTTATTAATTTCTTGCCTCTTTTTACCCTTCTTTCTTTTCATGTAATAAATTCTGCATAATAACATAACGTGTCTATTATATTCATAAATAAGATTCGGTAACATTGCATCATTTTGTTAATGTGTTGTTAAAAGTCTTTGTGTGTTTGTGATGCAGTCGTAATAATTCCCATGAAACTCCTGAAAACCAGATTTGATGATTGAGTCGGCTCTTTGGCTTTATTCATGGCCCAGTTTTTTTTTTAGACACTTCTCAGTAGTTGCCCAGTGATGGAGCTTTCATCAGCATAATTTTCAATAGCATCTTTTATTAAGGCCAACCCATTTCAAAGAGATCTGTGAATAAGCAACGCACAAGTGATTTTTCTCCTCATTGTTAGATCAGACTGTGGGAATTTTTTGTTTTCATATACTCTGATGTTTTTATTACTTTTGTTTATAGAACAATGCTGACCCTGGTCAACAGTCACACATGTTGGGGCTAATCTAGTGCGATTAAAGAGGAGAAGAAATTCAGTCCTGGCAGGTTTGTGCATGCTATCCGCGCTTGTGGCCCACTTCTATTTCAGATAGCAACAAACAAACAAGTGTTGCTGTCAAAGCACAGAACATAGCCAGAGCAATCATCGCTGCATATCTCCTCCCATCTCATTCACACTGTACCCACTGGAGCCTCCTTGTTGCTCGCCAACATTTCAAGTGCCTTGTAAGGCCACTTTCATCTTCCCCCTTCAGAAAATGAGATGGTCTCTGGTGAAAAGTGCTGACAGCAGTAGTTAGCGTTGAATAGCGCTAGCTGAACTTTAGTTTCTGCCTTCGTCTGAAGTAGCGCCAATAGGGCCGCCTCTCTTAGAAGTTACGTTTGTGTATATTTGTAACCAGCTGGGACGTATAGAGGTCCTTCATCTCATTGGTCTGCTGGACAAAGGACGTTCAGGCAGCTGCTCATTTATCAAAGCAACTGATCCTACATCAAGCAAAACGAGTATATAGGCTTCAAAGGATTATTCATCTTTTGTGGAATATAAGAGATTGAATTCGAATTGCTGCTCTTTTTTTTTTTTTTTACATTCGGTGCCAGCCATTCAATTTTTATAAGTGGTTATGATTGCGAGCTCTCCTATTTCCAGTGTTAACACTTGGCCCTCCTTGGAAAACACCATTAGCGATGAGAGAGGTTGAATGATGTTCAGTTCAAACTATACGAGCACTTCCTGGAAAGCTGAGTTTAGCCCACAAAGTTGTGCGCACTCTACAAGAAAATCCATTGACAAATTTACTAAAACTCTCGCCTCTGTTTACGCAGCCAAAGTTTGGAACACATATATGCCAATAACTTTCTCTTGCATTGGTTTCAGTTCAAGAAATGAACTGAAATGTGTGTCTTATCCACACATCCCGCCTTTCCCTTTTTATTGACTTTAGTAACACTCTTTGTAAAAACATCATATCTTTTCCACCTACCCGCATTTCACATCCATTGTTTCTCAAATTCAGTCAGTTGTATCTTCTGCTCTTCCATGGAGTAAAGGAGATCACGTTCCTGCGCTGTGTATAAAAGTATGAAATGTAATTAAAATATTTCACATACATTGCTAAGTACCATGTCATCAATCATCCAGCTGTCCGTCGTTTTATCCTTCTCTCTCTGTCTCTTGTTTGAACTGTCATCCATCCGGCCGTCCAACTACCAGTCCATCTGCTCTATCCAACAGTCTGTCCATTTATCTATCAATCTATCTGTCATTTAACGGTCTTTCTGTCCTTCCACTTATTCTTTTTTCTGCCCATACAACTGTCTGTCAATTTTCCTTCCTTGCTTCTTTCCTTGAGGTTCAATACTGAAACTCTGACCACTAGAAGTATGTTCTTTTAAATTCATAGTAAAGCTGAAGTAACTTTAAATGTGTAGGAACCCTAATCACCTCTATCCTACTGTGTTAGTTAGCACCACGTACCTATGGTTGACTCTTTTATAAAATGAACATAGTACCCATTTGCCACTTGGATCACATTGCGGGAGATTAATGAACAAGTGCAATGGGTTAGATTGAGTGTGCGGCACACGACTCTCACCTTCCTACTCGCTGCAAGGCCCCTGCTGATGGACGGAAATACTCTCCTCTCTCCGTAGGGCCGGCCTGTCACACTGGAAGACTGATGTTGGGCTGCAGTTTTTCTGCACGCACCGCCTGCCAAGATCGTACGCGTAGCATGCAGTGAGGGTAACAGAAGGGTGGAGACAGTGTGTTAGAAAAGGTTATAGACACGGGCCCACACCGCCTCGCCGACCTACCAGGCAGAACAGAAATCTCTTCCAGGGTTTGTAGCTGACACAAACATGTGCTACAGAGACTTCTTCACACAAAGATCAGACAAAAAGATAGGTCCATCGACAGACATCTTATGCTGAACTCTACCTGGCTTTGTTATCCCTTACATGAGCAAGTGTTTAGGTCTGCCCTGGTAAGTGAAGTTCAACGGGTCTGAAATTGTCTTACCAGATGTAAATGGGCTTTGCTGGGTAAAGCAGGCTGTCTCTCAAAGAGCTGATTTGTGTAAGCTGCTTAGTGTTTCCACCTCCTCATTACACATCCTAACCTATTCATGTTGTAGCTAAGACGTTGAATTATTCCTCACTCATCCCCTTTGTCGTATTAAGCTGATTCTTATGTGCTAGTAGTTTTAGACGTGTTCTTTTTTGTTGGTGTCACTTGTTATGGTCAATACGTCAGTGTTCATCCCTACAGGCCAGACTTTGCATTAAAATGAATGAAACCTGTGCAGGATGCAGGTACGTACAACATTATTCATACACCTGACAGATTTGGATTTTTAGTGATTTTCCTTTTACCAAGAAGCTTGTTTCTAAATATAGGATCTTTACATGTGAGACAAGGAACAAATTAGAACAAGTAAAATTACTAACAATTAATATAAAATGTATTCTTTTACAGCAACCAAACCTTTATAATTGTTGTTTTTGATGACTGTCCAAGTTATCGAAAATCTTTACCTCCCTCCACTAATTCACTTTCAGATTCAAACCAGGACTTTAGCTGAGTTACTCCAAAATCTAAAAGTAAACAGTTAAATTAAAGGATGACTTTATCAATATTTAACTGTATAGTTTGTCCTTATGTAAAACAAAATGCACCTTCTCTGCACTTTGCTTGAATGCGTGATAACTCCATGTTCAGAGTACAATTCTTTGTGATTTTCTTGATATGTTTTCATTCCCGTTGCTCTTCGCATGGTATTTATTATCTATTCTATTCCAGGAAAACCCCGGAGTTGAATGTCGAGGACAGAGCACAGATTTCTGGATAATTTGCCAATAACAATGCCTACAGGCTGGTCATGAGGAGACTGGAATGACCAGATTTATTTCTTTATAGATTTTCAATTACCAACTGTTTATTCTGCCTTGATGCACAAAATTGCTGCATCATCCTCCACATCTCCCGCAAATGATCCCCGAGCAGATGGACTTGAATGTGACATGGTTGCTGGTTCCAGATGGGCTGGTTTGAGTATTTAAAGAACTGCTGACCTCCTGAGATTTTCCTGTTTCTCTCTGGTTTTCAATGATTGGCTGAAAAATTAGAAAGCATACATAGAGGCACTTGTGTGGACGAATAGGGAGGCTGATACTACATGACAGAATGGCATTATTAGTAGCTCAGAAAATTATAACCAAGGTATGAGGAATATTATCTCTGAAGTCATAACACATCCAGCAGCGAAGAAGTAAAAGACCACTCTGTGTGCAACGTCTGTCAGCTAAAAAGAAATAAACCAAGACAAAGACACCAAACTAAGACATGCCTGGAGGCAGATCTCCAGGCATCCAGATGAATCAGATGGATAATGTATAAGAGAAGTATAGATACACCATGTGCTCCCACACATCCTGAGATATTTTCTGAGAGAGTATTGAAAATATTCTGAAAATGCAGCTTGGGAAGCTGAAATATCAAGATGTAATGTTGGTGTTTGCAAAGTGACCAATCCAGGAGAGGCATTTTATTTTCTTGACACTGATTGGCTGTGCCCCCAGTGGAGAAAATACAGAAGACTGTAGATATAATCTTCTATGGTGGTTAGTCCACTGTGTGTACTAAGGTATATTTAGTGTTTGAACTATTAAAATGGGCAATAATGTGCATTTTTAGAGTAGGTCACAATTATTTGTGGACTTTAGCTATGGCAGCCATCCCACCATAACCCTTGTGAGGACCAGGGGTCGACAGGCCATTATCCTAATTGATGTCGAGTTCAATCCTTACTGCTCTGACATCAGCGATCCAGATGCTGATTCCCATATAAGAGTTTTCTGCTTCACAAAGAAGCCTTCGGATAAAATTATGTACTGGAAAGTCTCAATGTATGAGCTTGCCGTGTGATGTCTTTTTTTAAAAAGATGTAATCGTACAGTTGTGTAGAAAATGCACCTCTGGCCGTTTCACTCAAGTTGAAATCAGAAGTTGAGGAAAGCACAGAATTACAAATACGAGCATAAAATGTACAAGCACCTTTTGCTTTGTTCTAAGAAGCTCCAGCCATTAGGCACACTTCATTACTCATCCATGGAAGTTGCATTGCAAGTAGTCCTTCTGCCCTTTGGTGCATCAGCAGAATGTTGCAGCAGATGTTGGTGCTTTTTTTTAAATATATATATATATATATTTTCTTCCATTGTTCATGCTGAACTGATGGAAATTTGTTCAGTCAATATTGAAAAACGAGCAGCTCGTTTACTGCAGTGGGTTTGTCCATAGCTGCCGTTTCCCGCAGTTAAGCGTCTCGCGATGTCGCTCGTGATAGACGCGCGCGTCTCCCTCAAAGCAAATGAATGTCCCTGCGGATATCGGCGTGTGGTCATTTAGCACCCATCATCCACAACGCTATCATCATTACTGTCACCCCCTCCGGTTGCGTCGCGTTGACAGTCTCTCCGTCATGGGTTTTGAACTGCAGCTCGCTCTGTCTGAGACCTAGGCCACCTTGGGTTGTCATTAGAGGTGCCTTCTGTGTTTGAAATGCAGGTGGACTTCTCCCCTAATGAGGACTCAGCTGTCATGCAGGCAGGGAGTGGAGGAGGTGTCACATAAAGGTGTCACTGTTCGTCTGGGACACTGGTATTCTTTCGCTTTTGAGTAGCGCTCAGACGGCATTGTTACAGTTGATACAGAGACAGACAAATGGCTTGTAGGTTTACCTCGACGAGACAGCGCTACGGTAATGATAATGATAACTTTTAGTCATGGCAGGACAAATAGCTGTCTTTGACGTATTTGGTGTCGAAATCAATGTTTTTTTAAGCCCGTTGTTAGGTCTTCCTGCGTCTGATCTTACTTGCACAACAGCAGCAACTCTGGCTGACCTTTCACCTCAACCATACAAGCAACAAATGTACTTTCCCTCAAACCCAGAGCTCCTTATAGTCAAACTTGTTTGATTTTATTTTCCTTTCCGCTTACTGAATGGATAGAGAAATATGCACGTCTGACCTTTTTACAGTCTGGTAACGTTTGAAATGGTAAAGGTTTCTAAAAAGCCATGTTTGAGCGAAGCAACTTCACAACTGTGTTTAAATATAAACCGTCACACAGGCTGCTTTATAATTAATCTTGACCTATTCTGCGCTCTGGGTTTAACCATGCTTAAGTGTAATTAAAATACAATGTGTTGGGGATGCTATTGCACTGATTGCATTTACACAAGTAATTGTTGACCTGCGTTGACCCTCTAATATATATAAAACACAAAACCATGCAGACATGCAGTTCTTAGCTCACATAATTAACTGAGCCCCAGGTTGTCACTTTTTCTAGGTTGTTAATGTCCTCCATTGCCTTTGGTGCCGTTTACCGTTATGGGTTTCATTTTTCTTCGATTAGTGCATCACTAAAAAACCCCATTGCAATTTGATAGTAAGCCTGAACCTAATCGTCCATTTTGACATCGTAATTGAAGTTATTTAAAGAGATGCCATTTGGCAGCAAATGAAAGCAATTTAAAATAGAATGAAAGAGGAACGCAAAGTTACTGCTCCTTTTACCCTGCATGTACCCGTCCACAGTAAAAATAATAAAACGGACTTTCCATGAAAGAACTTGAAACTGACAAAAGTTTAATGGCACCCTATTTGTTTGTTGCCAATTTAGCGCAATTCAGACTTTGCATTTTCATTCGCTGAGTTATTTCCTATGATGACAATAAAAATGGTCGGAAAAGATACCAATCTGTATTTTAATCACTCTTCCTGAACAAACTGCTGAAGGTGTCTCAGGTTTGAGTGTTGTTGAGATTATATGGACTTATAAGGATCCATTGAAGGAATAGTCCAATGCATGTCTACCCCTACTGTTTTGGTATATATTTTATATACTAAACAAACTCTTTTTGAAAAAAGAGAAATCATATTTATTTTTTAAAAGAAACCTCATAGTACGATACTGCAAGCTTCATATTCAATTATGGGAACCATGTGTTCAGGTTGCAGGTTTGATCTTACCTCTTTAATTTTGGACAGTTTACATGATGTGTTTTTAACACTGGGAGCTGATTATAACCTGAATAGCTGACAAAATAAACAAACTCCTTTTCAATCCCAGAGGAGTTGAAAAAGAGGCTTAATGGATGCAGAGAGGAAAAAAAAGGAAGTTCAAACCATCTTTTCAATCGATCACAATCTGTAAGGATTATATCTTCATTTCTGATGTCTTCCTGCTGGCATTCAGACTAAACGTCCAGACGGAGCTTCAAAGAAGAGCGGCAACAGCAAATGAGGTGGATTAGCGTTGCTCCAACAACTGATGGACATATCATCCAAGACACATTACTCCAGAATATTCCCTCAGCTGCCTGGTTATTGAGCTGTTAGCATGTCAAACAACAACAGACTTAAGATGCCCCTTCATATTCATTCAAAACTGCCAGAGATTGTTCTTGCCCAAAGTAACTCTTTGAGGATGATTTGAGTTGCAACAAAATAGATTTTTTTCTTTGGCATAAATAAAGTATCTTTGATCTACGGCAATTTTCACACTATTCCGCCTTTCTCCCAAAAAGTCCTCTGATATCGCCCAGTTTTCTTCTTCTTGTATGGCACACATTCTAGTGAAGAGCCCACCCTCATCTTTTTCTTCCTCCCTTGCAGATGGTGGACAGATCTCGCCGTCTCTGGATTAGCACTCTGCCTAAATTTTTCCCCTACCAGCCAGCATCTCCCTAGTTGCACAGCCTCCACGGCTTAATTAAATATCATTCCAAAGCTAGCCGCGGTGCTAGCCTCCATTGGGCCCCTTCGGAAAGAGAGGAGGGTGGGCCAAAAGAATCGGTCTTTTCTAGCTGCGCGCTAAATGAACAGGGTGAAAGAGAGACTTCGTATCGAAGTAGCATCCTCTCTGCCAGCTGCTGTCACAGGCGAGCGAGCTGCGAGTTGATTTGCACTCATTATGGGGAAATGAGTAAGGCCCGAGGATGATGACCGCATTACTCAGAACGCATGTGATGTGATTGGAGATGTTGTGCGATGTTTAATCTCCTCCCCTGTGTCCCCAAGAAACAGAAAATAAATGGAGATGAAAATCTTGTTCTACATCTTCACAGTGGGCCCTTGCATGATCCAAATGGAAGTGGAGAACTGATTATGCAAGATCCCCTCCCTTACACCCCCGAGAAGAAGAAGAAGAAGCAGAAGAAGGAAAAAAAAACATTCTCACTCCGCTAATAACCAGAGCCCTTTCTGTAGGAGGTATTTGTAATTATAGCAGCTGCATCAAGTGAAATTATTCATTTATCTGGCTTGTCTTTGCCTTGAGCCCAGTAATGGAGGCGCACGTTCACGGAAGCACCTCGGACTGAATGCGCATTTTATTGTCGTCTGATGGAACACACATCGATGTCACCCTTCATTAGGCTGACCTCGATGTTTACGGATTTAATACCGCATGTTTCCGCTGCATGAACACCCTGAGCGCTGACTCTCCAACAGCTCTCGCTGGTGTCTTTACTGATTAAATCCAACCATGTGACCTTCTCTCCTCTCGTACTTTGCGCCGTCTGAGTCGAACATAAAAGCCGACCATCTTTGTGAATTTTTTTTTTTTTTTTTTAAACAGCGGCTGCTCCTTTTTTCCATCCACCCCACACTTTGCTCCACGCTCATTATGGACCAACCTCGGCCTCAGCGTTAGAGGCCAGCTCTTGTCTGTCACAGCAGCATCAGCAGGAGCAGCTAATGGTCACCTTGCTCTTTACCATGCCTCATGTTCGCTGTGATCTTTGAGGACATCATTATCTTCTCCATGCATTTCCACAAAGCCTGCCGTTTCTTAAGCAGAGAAATTCTTCCGGTTCCGCAACGGAACCTCCAGCTGGATGTTTGACAATTTGCACATTTGCAAATATCTGCTCTTCCATATTTTTTTCCATATTTGATACCATGGCGGCATTTTTTTAGGTTTCAGGATCAGGTTTCTTTCTAAATTAGGAGAAGAAACCCAATCAATTACAGTATGACGGTGCTTTTTCTCTAAGAATAAAGGAAATAGGAGACAATTCAGCCCTTCTTTGGAAAGTAATTTTAAAGTGTCACTTCCTCCTTTGGCAAGACGAGAGCAGACATCACTTAGTATAAGTGTTAATTATTGAAATGTTCTTTATTTAGTCATGCAGTTGTTTCATCGTTGCTTAATTAGCCACTGTATACGTCTGTTTCCCTTATCATTTTCTGTTGATGGATATTATCACTGCCTCAGGATAACGGAGAGCTGCGTGTTTGGAGCTCAAACAGGAGACTGTCATTGCAGTGTCTGTGAACCGAATATATATACTGACATCATTAGTTTATGTCGTCTATGAGGTTTACTAGGCTACTTCACAGTTGCAAACGTTTTCTCAAACACCATGTCATGGTGTTAACGTGTGGTAATTCTGTTTATTTAGCACATTTTCAGTGACAAGGCAGTTTAACCTGCTTGACATGAATTACATGATTTAGAGGAAATGCGGTGTCGCCGTAGCTAGCATGTGACATCCCTTAGCGTTTTGATCTTTTCCTGTCTGTATTCTTTATGAAGATGGGGCATCCAAACAAGGCTGAGGGAGCCCTCTATGTACCCTTCATACGGCTCCGGTGCTAATGTGAAAAGGTTGAAGGGGTGTGAATGCGTGTGCAAGCCTCTGAGTTATCACAGATTGCTTCTACAGCACCCATTTATAATTGTTGATTTGCCACGTAATAAGCAGGTTTGCCGTCAAACACTTGTGCAGCAGGAGTGAACACCTGCTTCGTTCTCAGCCCATTACCTCTCTTTACACTTTACATAGTGGAATAATATATTCCGCGTATCTCTTAAAACCTCGGCTTGCTGTTTTGAACGTCTGTGTCAGCGTGTCGGATCTTTTACCTTCCCTTCATATCCCCAACAACGCGGTCTCCCTGTTGGCCTAAATATCTTTGTTCTTCCGCTTGTATCCCTTTTTTTTTTTTCTCTTTTCTGTTATAGCAGAAGTAATTTCCTCTGCGCTGTCCCCGTCTTCTCCTCATGCCCGCAGGACACTCTTCCTCATCTTGCTTTGAACTCTTTAATTTTTTGCATAGTAGCAGTTTTTTTTACTAACATATTTATTCATTTATAACTCCTTGGCATGGTCCACACAGAGCAGCCCTTACTCACATAGTGTTGGTTTAATCCCCGTCGCCCTGTCAGAGACTATTTTCTCTGGTTTCTTTTCAAACTACAGCAGCTCTGAGCTCAGATAGCATTTTTCGGCTTTCTTTGCTTCTCAGCTGCGAGACAGTTTTCGCTGTGCCAATTTTTTTTTTTCGGCGCAAAATCGTTGAAGCAGCTTGTGTGTGTGTGTGTGTGTGTGTGTGTGTGTGTGTGTGTGCGTGCGTGTGTGTGTGTGTGTGTGTGTTTTTTTTTTTTTTTTTTAACCAATAAGGTTAAGGCGTCTTTCACACTGCAACAGATCGTCCCTCTTCTGCACTTTTCACACTGATAGGATTCGTCTGACAGTGGATGATTCCTTCCCCCTCTCATCCGAATAATCATTACTTAGTTAGACACCATCTTTTATCAGGAGTCCTTGGTCCAAATGCATAAGAAGATGATTGTCTACAGAGGTCTAAAAGGAGACTCCTCTTCATGTGTGTCACAGCAAAATTAAGCCATGCTGGTTATTTAAGGAGGACAAGGACATGTGAAACCATCCGACATTTGATACGTTTTTTTTTCCCCCCCTCCTTTCTATCCAAAGACCCGGTTCTTGCACCAAATTAAACCCTAATGTGATTGTTGTTATGCAGGTGGTCATGTTAATAGCAGGAGTCCTCTAAAAATGGGAAAACTATACAATAAAGAGCCATTATTGCTTTAAGTACTGTGAACTTTTTCTATATATAGTTGGAGTCTCATGATGATTAAAATGAACAGTAAAGCGTCAACCAATCAAGCGTCCAGATAAAAAGAAGTCGATTTACGAGAATCGGTTAACCCCTTACCTGGCGGCGAAAAAGGCAGATCATTCAAACAAACTGGATTTGTTCCATGGATGGGATACCGCTAGTTAAGGGGTTAATGAAAATTGATCAACATTTTTGGGAAAACTAAAGAAATCCACTTTGGTTTTAAAACCATAGTAGAAAAATATAGGCCATATTTAACTTGTCTGCTTTTACACAGTGAAACTTGACTGACATCCTTTTCTGAATCCTTAGAGTTTAATTTGATGCTGACTGTTTTAAGTCTTCTGGAACTTGAAGCCTCGAGCCTGGAGTCTTTCGGCCTCTGGGAAAGCTTCCCACAACGTTCAGGATTTTGTTTCTGAGAATTATCTAGAAGGAGGTTTGTGAAGTCAGACACTGATGTGCTAATTCATCCCAAAAGTATTTTAACTTTGGGATTGAACACCTTTGGCTGATTGACAGAACACCTTTCCATCTGTGATTTAAGTGTTAGAACCCAATCAAGTTCTTCTGCACCTAGAACTTTAGTGCTCTGCTTTTTGCACTGGTTCACCATAATGATGGCACAAGACAATCCCCAAACTGGTCCCATAAAGCTGTTGGCATTAAAACTGTCCAAAATGTGCTGCCATGCTGCAGCAATACGAGTTCATTTCACTGGAACTATATTGGGCCATTCAATGACACAGTGTCAGTGCACAGTCAATCTGCAGCAATATATAGCAAATATATTTCATGACTTAACTTATTGCAAAGGTACCACTTTGCCTTGCTGGAAAATGATAATGAAAATGATAATGAACAATTCCTTCACAATATTACCGAGAAAAGGACTGCCTGATCGAGCTGCTGGGTTTTACCAGAAGGCTGATTCGGTTTTTTTGGTAAGATGTATGTATTTTAATGCTAATGACACAGAAGTACTGAAATTACTAATTTCAGTTGGCAAACTTTTTCAATTGATGTGTTCAGTGTGGAATTATTAATTTCACAGCTGATCAGTTTACTGTATCTTTACATTTTTCAGCTAGAGAGGATTAAATACAGTCCAAATTTATTAAAAACTGTAGAACAGTCCTGTAATTTCCCACTGCTTGGAGGTTTTGAAGCAAATGCTAACTGCAGCATCATTGGTGACTCTTCTTTAGCCTGCGACTGTCAATCATGTCAAGTCTGTCACTTTTTCGATCAGCCATCCAAAATGCTACCATGCAAATTATTTCAAAATGTCTTCTTCAACACTTTTGTAGCTGAGTGTTGTTGGCCAGTCTCACCCTGATTTGCATCTTAATTGGTCGACTCTTCCAAACACAGGGCAGCTCAGGAAACTCTGTTCTTATGTCAAAACAATATTGTCAAGAACAGGTAGTTACCAGGGGGCGAGCATAAAGCCTCTCTAGGGCTTGTATTAATATCTTGTAATTTCTTTCACCAGACACAGTCACATCCTGACAGCAGTTTGCCAGACAGTCTTCACTGTGATGGGAAATATTTAAATAAATCTAGTTGTCATGCCCTTTAGATGTTGTTCTACACCACTACTCACCAGTGTTTGCAGGCGGCTCGTTTCCTCTTGATCGGTTCTGACTGCTGATGACCGGGTCAGACGCAGATTTTTTTTCCCCAGTTCAATAAATACATCAGACTCAAAATATATGTATTTTTTTAACTTCACGCAGTAAAGGCATTAATAAATTTTCCTCTTTGATTCAGCGTTTGTTTGAAGTCCTTCTACTTTATAATTGTGTAGTACTTTTATTTATTTAGCAACCCAGAATAGGAGCATCTAGTTTATATACTTTGCTCAACCCAGAACAAATATGATGATAAAAATGTCGTTCAAGGCATCAGGCTGCAGCAGTTTTTTTTTTAATGATGCTGCTTTTCATTTTGCTTTTAATGCCCTACACACATAATAATATTCTAATGCAAGTAAAATGATTTCCTTACAGGGTGACTGCTTGTCTGTGTTTTTGCTTTTGCGGATTTAACAAAAAGCTGAACCTCTACATTAGTGTTTCTGATCTATCAACTGTTTTGAAAATGTTTTGTTAATTTTAGCTTCCTGTGGTTTAAGCCAAGAACCTCCGGTGATATTTGTAATGGCATTAACATGCTGTAGCTGTGATGGAGAGTTCTGAGCAGAAGTGCAAACTTCTTACTCTCTCATAATCTGTATTCTTCTCTTGTCTTCTTTACAGCCCTCTGTTTTCCACCTCGCTTCCCTTTTCAATCCTACAGACAAATAAGTTACCGGCTCAAGGTGTTGTCTGAGGGGATGAACCCATATCTTAAGTGATCTGTCTAACTTCTCCTGAGTTTTTATGTTTTTCCCTCCTTAATATGGTCTCTGTCTCCTTTTTTAGATGCCAAGGAAATAGTCCTGAAAGCTCAGATTCTGGCCGGTGGGAGAGGCAAGGGTGTGTTCGACAGCGGCCTCAAAGGGGGAGTGCACTTAACTAAGGAGTAAGTGTTCCCTTGTGTGCTTTTCAAAACTGAGAGTTACTGTAGGAGATAGATTTTAGCTTTTAGGATGGGCTTTCTGAAGATGCTACTTAAGCACAAAGTCACTGTCAGGATTTCTTTTGCTGCAAATATTTCTCTTCCCTTATTCTGTATTTTGGAGGGGGGGGTGAAACTCCTTTTAATTAAATGGTGAAAAAAGCAGCTTAAAGGTTAGCTGTAGCACTTTGCACCACCAAGTGTGCTGAATGTGCTCCTCTAATGATGGCCTGAGCAGAAATCTGCATTTTCTTTCCTTCAGAAATTTAAGCTGCGACTTGAAAAAGCGTCTCTTTTCCCCTATTTTCTCCCAGCACCTGAAGAAGTGTCTCCTTTTTATCAATTGTTGCTACCACTTACTGCGGCCTTAAAGGCAAAAAAAAAAAAAAGGTGATTTATGACATTTGTAGCAGGCAGCATCAGCAGCACCTTACTTTGCAGTTTAAAATCTTCCTAAAAGTTTTTTTTTTTTTAGTGAGACACGCTGAAGATCATCGTCCCAAGACAGTGACATGAGAGCGCGGTTCGCACCGCCGCCATTTATCAAAGAATGAATGCATCCCCCCCCCCGACCACCAGCTTCATTTGTATTCTCTTACCAAACCAGAGCAGGCTTACTGAAGCAGCTCTGGTTTGCTGGGAGCTTTTCGGCAGAGAGAATAAGGAGAAGCTCATTTACAACCATCTGTATCAGAGCCCTCAAGAATTAGTCACTTCTCTTAAAGGGCCGGTATTAGTACGTGCTTTCCATGCACACAGTGCCGTTTTGTAACACAATTAAGCATCAACTCTAACGTAAGTTGTTATAAGAATGGTGTATATATCAAACAAAACTTAAAAAACAAACAAAAAAGGACTTCGCAGTTTGAGGCATTGACATTGGGCCTCTGTCTCTTTAAGAACGTCAGCGCAGCAATGCTCCTCTGTTATGCAGTTTACCCCGTTCTAATTTGCGTTGGACTGAGTCGCTGGAATAAAATGAAACAGATTTTTTTTTTTTATATTGTTTTTTTTTTTTTTTTTTTTTTAAAGCTATACTTTTTTTCCACTTTACAATAAGGCACCACTTTGTGTTGATTAAAAAAAAGTTTGCACTGGGGAAAGAAAAAAAAAAAAACGTAGTTGTAGCTCGTCCTGCACAAAATCGGAAAATAGTACTATGGTGACATCAATAAATCGACAATTCCTGTCTCCCCCCTCCACTGCTGCGTTTGTTGTGTGAGTTTCCAGCTTGGTGATCTTCAGCAGCTGTGTCAGGTTTGAGCATCTACTGCAAGGAGACCCCCTGAGGGGGCCGAGGTGCGAACTCATTACACTTGGAATAGATTGTTGTTAGGAGGATTAAGCACACCCGACGTCGCAGCGATGATGTAGTCGCGACACGTTGCGCGGCCCTAGTTGCAAACTTGACAAACTGTGAAAACTCAAGGAGCATAAACACCTCGGCAAGGCAGCGTATGATGTAGTAATCCCCAGAGTGAGGAAGAATATGTACAATGCTATTAGGAAGTCGTAAAAAGCGGCCATTACGGTGATGGATGTTATTTTAAGCGCCGTCTCTCCACTTTCAGCCCCGCAGTCGTTGGTGAGCTGGCGAAAAAGATGCTCGGCTTCAACCTGATTACCAAGCAGACGCCCAAAGATGGAGTGAAAGTGAAAACGGTGAGCTAGAGGAAGAAAAATCCACTTTTCTCTTTCTTAATGTTTTCATTATGTTGTTCTTTTTTTTTTTCTCTCTCTCTTTTTTTTTTCTTGACCTCGTTTCTGCGAGTCCAGTAATGCTGCTCTGTGAAATGAATGTCTGGCTCTGAGTTCCCTCTCCTGCATATTAGCAGGAGAGGGTAGCTGTCCGCTGTTGTTTACTGTGGGTTTGTGCTGCCTGGTGTTCAGGCTTGTTGCATAAATTGAGCCAGGCCCAGTGTGAATTTAAAGTGTTTGGTAAACAACTGTTACTATGTGCCACTAACAAGCAGGAATATGATTTTTATTTTTATTTTTATTTTTCCTGTTCGCACGCTGCATGCAGCACCTCCTCACAGCAGACATGTCCAGGTGATGAAGCCCTCTCAGTTTGTGCTTAGTGTGTGTGGCTCCTGCACTCCTCTTCTTTCTCCTTTCCCCTCATCATCCTTCTTCACCACTACTCCTCCTCCTCTTTCCTGCTGCAGAGTTTACAGGTGGAATCCAGTCAGCCTCTGCTAAAGTCACTCAAACAACTTTGAGTTCAGTTGTCTCAAGGGAATTGCAAACAGTCTATGTTTTTTTAATTAGTTGAGCGAGAGTGGAATCGTCTTTTTGTCTGGACATCTACCGTATTGGTTACAGTGCAGAAAATCAGGCAAGATGAGGAAAAGCCGAAGAATCTTCTTACAAGAGCAGTAGTTTTGCTTAAAACAACACCTTCCTGATGGTTTTTGTCATTGTTATTCTTGTCTTGTATTCACCCCCACCTGGAAAAAGGGCCCAGTACCTCTGCATCCGATTTGCCAACATGGCACTGATTGATGGATGACAAGGCCGGAAGGGAGGGGAGTGTTGGTGTCGGGTGAGGAACCCCACAGGATGACACAAAATCAGACTCATCAGGGAAACGGCTATTGGAGGAGAACCGACGTGAAAACACGTGTTTGGTTTGTGAGCAGAAACCGAAATGAAAATGAACTCCAGAGACTCGTTTCAGTGACTGGGGACGGCAGTGTTTGGACAAGGAAATGGAGGGGCAAGTCTTTTAACATGAAGGTTAGGGAGAGCTGTCCGTTCTCATTCACACGGGTGAGAAGTGGAAGGAAATGTCCTTGTTCAAGCAGACGTCGTACCAAGAAAACCAACTCCTCCTTAACCGCAACAGAACGGATGGTGTCCTGTTTGCTTTTTCCCTCCCAAATTCCCTCTTTCCTTCTTAGTTTTTATTCATTTGCTCCTTGATTTGTGCTGTGCTTCTTGAAAGTCCGACTGTTAGCATGTGGAACCTGCCTACTTACTTATGTCGTCCAGCTTGTTTAGACGGTAAACAATGAGAAAATGTCAAGGAGTTTTCAGTAAAAGATAGAAAAATCCTATTGTAGTCATTTATAGTGGACACTCTGTGAACCGTTCACAGCTGCAGCCCACATCCTGGATGCATCCAAGCTATTGAAATAAAATATCAATGATTGTCTGGTTTATTGAGAAGCTGGTGTAGAGGATAAATACATGATGCCACTCTGCTCTGTCTGCCACTTCATGTTTTCCTCTTCGTGTCCAGGTGATGGTCGCTGAGGCTCTGGATATAAGCAGAGAGACGTATTTTGCCATCCTAATGGACCGGGCCTGTAATGGTCCTGTAATGGTGGGAAGCCCCCAGGGAGGGATGGACATCGAGGAGGTGGCCGCCACCACCCCAGAGCTCATCTTTAAGGTACGTTACTTCTGGTTTGAAATACTGAGATATTGACAGGAAGTCTGAATGTTTTGCAGAGTTAGAAGTAGTTTGGATATTTGTGTTTTACAAAAGCATCCACTGACGCTCAACAAGTTTGTTCCTTTGGGAAAGCTAGTGAGCATTTAGCGTTTTATTTTGATTTGAAGTCGGGCCAAGTTATCGAGGTAAAATTTAAAGAGTGATTTCATCCGGTTGATTCTTGTGTCTCTACAGCAGCATGTTGGGCCTCAATTTAACCAAACGGAGACACATTAAAAGGCTGCTCATGCTTTCTATTACTTCTCATTAATCTTCAATGGGAGCTACTTGGCAAGTCCCTGCCACTGTTAACAGATGGACAACTTTAAGTACCACATATGCCTTCATCTTGTAACACATACTCATGCAACTTTCAAGGTCAGAGGTCAGCGCATTCCAAAGATTCGGCTCTACATCTCCGATGGAGTGTTTTCAGACAGATTATTTTTGGAATGAATGTCTTTTTTTTAATTATTATTATTTTTAAAGAGATTAAATATGTTTCATGAGCTTGGCATGAGATTAAGTTGTTTTCACCGTGTTGTTTTTGTTTTCTTGGCGGACATGTTTAAACTTAATTAAGCCGGATGATGAGCATCAGGTTACAGCTTTGTGTAATTTACTTTCTTTTTAGAGTTGGTTTTAGGTCTAAACATTAGCTTTCTGAGGCCAGGTGTTTTATGTGTTTTTTTTTTTTTTTTCTTTTTTGGGTAATAAGCTTGTTGTTAAATTTTCCATTCAAAGCTTTTCTGTCCTCCTTTGACGCTCTTTAATGGCCTGATTAGAGAAGTGCCTGGATGATGGCAAACCTTCAGCAACTCTTGTTTGTGCTCAAAATTACCATCAAGTAAAAGATCTTTGATCACCATTTTTGTCTGGCTGTATTTTCAGATGTGCCTCTTTATGGCTTCAGAAGCCTCCGGTTTGTACTCTTGGTTTTCCACATCAGATCTGCACCTTCACTGGATTGTTCTTAATCTCCAACTTTCCTTTCAGTCTGTTTTTAAGCATCGAATGTTAAACTCCGTCTGCAGTGAGGAGCCTGTCTTAATTATGTATAATAACTTTGGCGGCGCACATGTGGGGGACTACATCCAAGTTGTAGAAGCATTACAAAGATCTCTGATTGCACGGTGACGTGCCAAAGCTTTTAGAGGGTTTGGACAGAAATAAACAGAACTTTTCTGTTAATTTCACTCTTCTGTTTGAAACTAATTAACTGAGCTCTCCAAAAATCAGATTTCACTGGGGGGTATTTCACATATTTGTGTGTACGTACGACTGAAACACTAAAATGCATTTGTTTTAGGGCTAAAATTGACCTTTCCACTGTATTCCTACGTACAAAGTAAATGGCTTTGTATGGCATAAATTAACAAATAAGCAAATGAAAAAAACACACTGCAAAATGAAGACAAGGTTTTTCAGATTTTTTTTCCAAGTCTAGTTCTGCTGAGAGGTTGTAACCAGTCGGTACCACGAGAAGTTGACGACATCTAAAAATCCACCTTTCAGTTTTGATGTCAATTTTTCCAAACGATCCCCCCCAATAATTTAATCAATAAAACAATGATTATTATTAACAAAATTTATCAGAACCACCTTACTTCATCTGGTACATCTGGTTACATAATAGCATTTATTCTAGTGTCAGTATAAAAATGAAGTTGAGAGCTAAAAGTCTAGAGGAGACGCCACAGGAGGATAACTTACCTCCATCTACACAACACCTTTCCACTCTTCTTTTAATATCAGTTTTCTTAAAAGTCAACAAAATAATTGTATTACGTCTTGCCGATCTACTTCTTGTTGTTTTAAAAAGTTTATGATTGGACGCACTCTCCCTTATTGATGGCCCATGTTGGATGTTCTGCTCCTTTCTCTCCTTTTCCCATTCGTGACCTCTTTCTTCCATTTATTACTGTCTTAATAATCCTTTGCTCAGTTGTTACTGTCTTGGTTCTCTCTACCCCTCATTACCCTCCCCAGGGCCATCTCTGGGAGCAGACATCCAGTGCCTCTTCATTTGATTTAAACACCACATCTACATGTTACAAAGGCGAGTGCTTCCCATAACGCAGACTGTAAACATTAGGTTGATCACACAGCAGTGTACGATGTCTGGATATACTTTAGCAATAGGGATGTTTGAGTTTCCAGGGAGATTCCACTACACAAGGATTATCTAGAAAACTCTAATAACGGTGGAATTGGATAATGTGTGAGTCGTATCGGACAAATGCGGGTTTCTACAGACAAAAGAAGAGTTACGCCAACCTTTACAATGATGACCTCAATGGAATAATGACTTTATTGGTCGCTGCAGTTTCCAGTTTGTGTGATGGGAGAAAATAATACTTAAAATTAATGATTGAATCAAAACAGGGGAATCACATCTTAATAAGTTTATCCCACACAATGTTTAGCTCGTTTTCATCTCGAAAACAAGTTAAGCATTGAATTATTAATGAGTCAAAACAGGTAAAATGCAACCTACTAAAACCATATGTAAACATTACGGTTTTATAAACGTGAAGACTGACCATCCTCTCAACTGAACCAGGAACATCTTTGATATCTGCCATGCAGACAAACAGGACAGACATAAGTTCCCTTTCTAAATATACAATAGGATGGCTCTGTTTTTGTTTTGGTGCTTTTCTCCCCTCTTCCTCTCTCCCTTTCTTCAGTCGTTTCATGTCTGTTCTCCTTCTTGTGCTGTGCTGTTCCTCCAGGAAGTCATAGATATATATAAAGGCGTGCAAGAAGACCAGGCGCTTCGCATGGCAGCTAATTTGGGTTTCAAAGGACCTCTACAAAGACAGGTAATGAGCCCACCGAAGGCTTTAAAGCTGCAATGCTAAGAGGCGGCAGACAGATTTTGCAATTCATGTGTGCATACAGACGGGACGGGTTTGCATTTGCAAACACGTCGTACTTCTTCTGTTATTAGTTTCCCACGGGTAACATGTTGAAGGGTCTTTACAACAGACTCACCTGCCAGGTGTTAGATGGTTGTAGCTGGTAGTGAGTCACGACACAGAGATAGATTCGGGGCGCCGACATCGCTAATGACAGAACCAGCCACACAGTGATTTTGGGATGTTGCGGTTAGCTGGAAATCTTCCCTCTGGTCTGTAAAACAAGGAGGTTCGTTTTCTTTTCAGCCCCAACTTTTAAAATTCACCTTCGATCTTTATCGGCCCGTTAAATGAGGGAAGACGAGCCCAGGCCTCGCAGTCCAAATGAGAGCGAGCGCCCAGACGAGTTGATTTGAAACTCTTTGTCTTTTGGCATCAGGTCAGTAATGGCACAAAAAAAATCAGATTAAGTCGACAACTCCAACACATGAAGCACAAATAAATCAGACAAACTAGAGTTGAATACATGTTTGCTTTTGATTGTGCAATACACCCTCCTTTACCCTCCACTCCTCCCATTATTTGTGATCTTTTCCATTTGCAGGGTGTTGAAAGGGCATTGATTTTGAACAGGCACGAGGGAAAATGGAAAAGGATTGGGTAAATGTCTGCATTGTTAGTTTGCTTTTGCCCTTGCTGCCTCCGAGTCAGCTGCCAGACTTTCATTTCGATAAAATTAAAACACTTCAAAAATAACTTTTCTGCTTCCAATAAGCTATTTGAGGAAAGAAGAGATGTTCAGTGCCAGGCCTGTTTTTTTTTTTTTTTTAAAGACAGGAATAGAAAAAGTCTTCTGCAGTTTGTACAAGGACAAAATTGTGGACTTTAGCAGTATAATCAGCTTTACTTTTTATCGCTGCACTAAAGCAGTTAAAGAAGAGGTTCAGTCATGTCACATGCATGTTTTCACATCACAGCCACAGACGTCTGTGTGTTTTACATGGACTTGAAATGCGCTTGAATAGTGTGTAATTTTGAAGCAGAAGTAAAGTGACACACGGTTCAAGATTTTTTTTCACAAATTAAAATGTTAAAAGTGCAATGTGCATGTTTTCTTTTTGCTCCAGCTGCCCCAGAATTACAATAAAGTGGGACCAGTCACTCTACTAAAAGTCAGCTGGTTAGCAAATTTAATGTCATTTAATCACAGCAGTTCTGCAAAGACTCCGCAGTTTGTCAGAGAAAACAAACAGCATTAGAAGAACAGCAGAGATGAAGCTGTGGAGGCGTTTAAAGCAGGACTGGCTTATAAGAAAAAAAGCACTCCACACTTCTCAGATTTGCAAAAAAAAAACAAACATAAACCTATGTTTCACCCCGACTTATTACAGAATGATACACTTCTAAGTATTAGACCAGTGGTGCCCGAAGTGGGTCCTGGAGGGCCGGCATCCTGCATGTTTTAGTTCCGTCCTTGGTTTAACGCACCTGGATCCAACGACGGCTCATTAGAGGCCTAAAAAGAACATTGACCTGCTGAAAAGGTTGTTACTAGTAGCAGGGAGAAAACTAAAACATCCAGGATCCCGGCCCTCCAGGACCGACTTTGGGCACCCCTGGGTTAGACTGTCACATAAAGTCCTACCAAAAAACAAAAGTTTGTTTGTAACAAAGTTTAAGGCGAATCAATTTTTTTGCAAGGCGCGGTTCAGACTTAAAAATCCAACACATTAAATCAATAGCTACAATATGTTGCAGCTGCAGAGATGTTGCCCTAATCCTATATATGTAAAAAAAAAAACAACAACAAACAATCGAAGTGTGTTGATTTGTGCTCAATTTCTTGGCCAGCTGGTCTTTAAGAGTAGAAAATCAATTTTTGTCTGCATGTCCGTCTCGATGCAGAACAGGCTCTAATGGGGGCGATGTCGGGATTTGCCCTGTTTTCACGCAGCTTGTGTGCAGAAGCCGAGTGGCCTCAGTGGGGGCTGAGTGCTCCGAGTCAAACCATCAGGTAATTATTGTCATCTGTGGACTTTGCAGGCAGCGGATCAGATTAAGAGGCTCTATGATCTGTTCCTGAAAGTCGACGCCACTCAAGTTGAAGTCAATCCGCTCGGAGAGACTCCCGAAGGACAAGGTACCATGTTTCACAGTGAAACGGCTCACTATTCCTATGTCTTTTGCTTTTTCTTTTTTTTTTTTTGTCATGTTAATGATTTCCAGAATTGTATTTATTTAAATAAAATAAAATAAAGTGAAAGAACACGGCGAGTTGCGAAGATGCTATCGTCTCAGGCCTGAACGCGTTGCAGAATGTGAAGTGTGCTCTAATTGCAACACACTGACATCAGCCACTTGTCAACATGACTTTATCTGCTTCAAAATACAGATGGCTTCAGGGAGCAGAGCTCTGCGTTTTAACACCAGGCTGCTGCTTCACTTCTGATAGCGATTTTTAAGCCCATCCAGAAGTAACAGAAAAAAAGCAGCCTCTCATGCTTCCCTGGTGTACCACAATCTCAATATGATTCAGAAAACAGTCAAACAAAAAAAAAAAAAAGAAATCTATCAATTAGATACGTTTCTGAGAAAAGGGAATCAGGGTAATTCCAGGTCCTGGAACGCCTGGAGCTGCATTTAGATTAGTAACAGACATCACAAGATTTCTTTTAAGTTAATGTTAGAAATAATTTACATTTTTCTCACATATATTTTTCTATGTTTCTAAAACCCAAAGCCAATTTAGTATTGGTACGTATGGATGTTCTGGGCCAGACTCCATAAACCCCATTAAGACCTCAGTAATTATCAAGAGTTTAGTCACTTGAGTGAGTAATAAAGGAGCAGATTTCCAACTGGAGTCCTCCAGTTGGAAATCTTTCTTATTCCTCATACATGAAAGGGAGATTAGGACAAATTGAAATTAAAGGTCACAAAACCCCTTAAATAGGTTCTCTTTTTAACAGCTCAACTATTGATATGATGCACAAAGAATCCGGAAATATAAAAAAGGAAAACGACTTGATGACGATCAGCGTGTTTTAGCTATGAGCTGAATCACTCTGCACTGCATTCACACCAGCCCTGCTCGCTTTGCTTTAATCAAACTGCTAGCTGCTGATGATGCTTACGTTGGCGGAGTACTACATTAAATTGGTATTGTGTAATTTTGATTAAATATTACTTGGGAAGGAAAACCCAGGCAATCTTTATGAGCAACATTAAGGGAAAGACCCACAGCTTAGCAGGTACTTTTGTCGTCTGCCCTTGAACCCTTTTGTGTTTGGCAACATTTAAACAGAAGGTTATTTTCTGATCACAGCAGCTTTCAATAAGTTACTCATATGCTTCATTCTTAGTACATTCACTGCCTTTGAGGGTTCCCCTGAGAAGTCCTGACCAGGTTTAAGGCTTATTGTCCCCGTTTCCATTATTACAGCGACTGCATTAAAATATTTATGTTGTTTTGATGCTCTTTGATTTTATTTGAATCTTCTTTCTCCCTAGCTGTCATTATCTGGCTTATATTTGAAGGTGTTGTGAGTTTAGGCCTAATTCAGACCTTCTCTTTGTGACTGTCACGGTTAAGGTGTCTGTGAAATAGCTTTATGGTATTTATGTTAGCATAAGAGAGCTGCGACTCTCTCAGGGTGATGGTTTCTGCATCAGTTTAAAATAAATCCTACACCGTCTGATTTTCCTGTTGTCTGCGAGCTGACCCAAAAAAAGTTGATTAAAAACAGATGTCATGGAGTTATGTCATATCGGGTCCTAAAATTGCTTCTATTAGAGTATTTTTATTCACTTCTCTGGTGTATTTAAAGATCCAGGTTTGGTTCAGTAACATTTTATTGCAACTACCATCCTTAAATTTCACACAAGCTCTCACCCTTTTATAGCTTGCAAATATACCAAATTTAATGTACATGTTGAAATAATTTACAACATTCGATCTGCTCCCACAGTACAAATCTACATAATGTGACCGAAGTTACATTTTAAGTCCTCATCATTCATCTGATGACGACGTTTTACTGTCACAACAAATCATGTCCGACCTTGCAGCACTGATTTTTGTTAAACTTTTTACATTCTTTCCAAGAAAGAAAGGAAATAAAGGAAAATGAGATCAATTTTTATTGTCTCTAACGCTGAACAGATAAAATGTGATGTGTCAAGACATTACTGCAATCAATCAATCAATCAATCAATCAAATTGTATTTGTATAGCACATTTCAGCTACAAGGCATTTCAAAATGCTTTACATCATAAACACAAAGTCATGCAACATAGAATAAAATTTTTGTCACGGAATTTAAGCGCCTGTTTTCGCCGGACACCGCCGTCCGTTTAACCACGGGTATTTGCCGGGCCTCGTTGCCCACAACAGGAAAAAAAAAAGATTACTTGCATCTTTAATGTCACAGGTTAAAATCAGATTTGTGTTAAAGTGGAAAAAATATGAATAATGAGCGGATAAAAGGTTTGTGCGGAGGTATTTAAATATTTCTTTTTTGTGTGCCGGAAGGTCAATATGTCTGTGCATGAAGCCATTTACCATGTCTTAAAGAAAAGTATATCCATTTTTTAAAAATGTAAACATATTTAAAACCGTAACTGTTAAATTAATATTATGAATGTATATTTCAAAACTAAAATGAATTGTTTAACAATTATACTTCAGTATTTTTCTTTCTTTTCTATAGCCTATTAGTGTTGTATGTATCTGTAGCCTACAGTGTAGTTATATATATTAAAAAAATGATATAGTTTCTTTTAAAAACTTAAGATTTTGATTATAGGCCTAAATATTTTAAAAAAATTAAAAGAGCTTTAAAGGAAATAAAACTTTCTTTATTTTGTTATGTTAGCTATCCGCAAGCTAACATACTGTTACTACCGACATATTTGTCTGATAAGGAACAAATTTAAAAATAAAAAAATGTAACACAATTTTGATATCGGCTCAAAAAGTTAAATTTTTTCTGGCAACAAAGTAGTGACGCATAAAGTGATGCTAGGATGCTAGCTAGCATGCTACGTCAACTTTTAAGTTGGGATTGTGTGCTGTCTACTAGCACACGAGGTAAACAAGTTGTCTTGTTTACCTTTACTTAGCAATAACAGACTGTTTCTCTAAATATTTTCAAGATTTTTTTGGTGAAATAAAACTAAAGAAATGTCTTCAGAATGACCAAAATGTTTGTAGATAGTTTGTAAATAAGGAAAATATAGCAGACCTCATTTAATTGGGAATAAGTACAATTGATTGGATATGAGTATCTGCCCTGCTTTAATTATCCAAATTATTATTGAGTCTTCTGTCAATGTGCCTCCGAAGCCATAGGAAGTTTGATATTTTATTTTAATATAAAACTAGGCCTAAATGTAGGCCTTGATGTTTAGTTTTAAATTAAAAATATATATTTTTTTCCATTTACACATCTATCAGCATTAAAAGCACATAAATTAATGAGTCAAACTTTGAAATAACCTCGACCAGGAAGAAAAAGCGACAAATTTTTCTTTGCTCAATCATCTAATGTTTATAAAAATCATAATTGGTTTCCATTTATCTTGTCCAGTTCCTCAACCTTCCTTGCCTTTTCTCTTTACCATTTCCCAGTTTGTGTTTTTCTTGCCGACTCCATTTCCAACTCCGCCTTCACCGTCCTTCCTTCTTTGCCCACCTGTCTCCCCAGTGGTCTGCTTCGATGCCAAGATCAACTTTGACGACAACGCCGAGTTCCGTCAGAAAGATGTGTTCGCCATGGATGACATGACGGAGAGCGACGCCACGGAGATGGAGGCGGCCAAGTGGGATCTTAAATACATCGGAATGGACGGAAACATTGCCTGCTTTGGTAGGAGGGCAGAGCCCTGTCACAGACCGCGTTCACCTGGACACACAAACACCAACAAATAAATGAGTCACTGTCAGTAGGTGGACATCTCCTGGCAAATAGCTTTGACCGTCTGTGGGGAGGGGGCAGCGAAGGAAACCGCTGTAGCTCTCGTCTACGTTACAAGCAGCTTTCTGAAGACTCCAGAAACGAACGCTGCCATAACCAATGGATTCTAATTAGCCATAATCCGCCCAGAAAGTCTCCAGTGAGCCAGATTGTTAGCATTCTCATTAAAGGCCTCCTCTCTTGTCATAAATCAAAGCTTTTACAGTGTACAGCAGCACTAACAGGTGCTCTTGCTCCTTACCCCGTAGCCTCCTAAACACATTAGATGTGTGTTAACACCCGCTCACCCCCGCCCAATTCTGCATCCCCTGCTTCCACTCTCTTAAAGTAACAACAGCTTTTAAGACCCCGCAGCTTCGTTGAGAGCGCAGCAAGGCACCAAAGTGACAGCTGTTAAAGCAAATTTCCCTTTTACTGAGACCTCAGTCGGAGGGGGAGCTTGCCAGGACGCAATTTCAGCTTGTCTAAACCAAATGAGGTAAGACATACTTGTGCCACTGGCCTCTGCACAACCCAGCAGGGTTGTACAGCCAGTTAGGTAAACGATGGCAGTCTGTTTATAAAAAATAAAAAATACAGCTCAGTCTCATTCAATTGAAAATGTTAACTTTTTTTTTTTTTTCACTAAATGTATCATTACTAAGGCATGAATTTCAAGCTAGATTTCTGAAACAATCCAAGTGGATCACACCTGTAAGAAAATCAGCACAACTGAGTTTTTAACTTTTGTGTGAAAAAGATTCAGAGAAATAAATTACAGACATGCTCTGAAATGTACTTAATAAACATTATAAATTAGTTGGGGGTTTTTTTATGACACTTTCCAGATATCACTTGTCTGAGTGATCTAGTCACGTTCATTGCTTAGATGTAATTTTGACCAATTCTTTTTCACATCATGTGTCAAACCTCAATGGTTCTGACGACTTTTCTCAACCATCTTCAGTTTTTTGCCTCTGTATTTGGGATCAATGTCAAGACAGCCCCACTATTTATTTATTTATTGAAGAACAATGAACAATGCCATTTCATCATCAATCATGATGATGTGTGCTATGAAATCAAAACCGTTCACTGGGCTACCAAATATGAGTTTTCTTCAGTAGTGGAGTCTTGTGCAGTGAGAGTGGAAAAGGCGCTGACAAATGCATGTATTACTATAATGGTAATTTTTACACATCTTTATAGATAACTTACGTAGGAAGCACCTGGCTGAAGATGGTTTGTGATAAAATTATGTTCTTTCTAGTTTCAGATCATGCATATAAAGGTCTTCACCTCTAGGTTCTGAGTCTCTGTTGCTGCTGCCACAAGTATATTTTTCAACCTTCTAAGGTTTAAGATCCTTAAAGATTTTACTTTGCTGTTGAGAAACCTTTGTAGGTTAGCAAAGGTAGTTGATATAATTATTATTTGCCCTGACAGATATCAGTCGATTACCCATATCTCAATTTATCGACTAATCCAACACCAAGAACAGACATGTCATCTTGAAAGGCAATAAAAATAGAATAGAGGGAACAACAGGCTGAATAATTGTACGGTATGTTAACGTTACGTGACTCTTTAACAATGAACTGACCAACTATAGCATAAATAACATGCTAACAAGTTTACCAAACCATCCTTGTCTCTTCAAATCACAAAACACAATGAAATCTTCGTCCTCGGTGTCGCTTGTAAACAACTCTGCTAACTCCGAAGGTAGAATAACAGAGGCCTAGAGCGCCCTCTTGCGGTTTAGAAAACAACATGTGATATGATATACAGATGTGTTCATTTCCACACATAAGTCGCTCCGGAGTATAAGTCGAACCCCCGGCCAAACCATGAAAAAAACTGCGACTTATAGTCCGGAAAATACGGCATATATAAATGTTTATTTTATTTTTTCAGTGAACGGAGCCGGTCTGGCCATGGCAACATGTGACATCATTGACCTCCATGGAGGCAAGCCGGCTAATTTCCTGGACCTCGGGGGCGGTGTCAAAGAGAGGCAGGTGTACGAGGCTTTTAAGCTGCTGACTGCTGACCCAAAGGTAAAAGCCAACTGTCAACAAAAGTGTTTTGCTTCTCTTTCTCTCGCACAGCTTAACCACATAAATCAATCCCATCAGTGAATCCGCTTCCTTACATCGTCGCCTCAAACATTGAAGAAATTAAACTTGACGACCTGTTACTATTATATAAGTCATGTTTCTTATTAGTTGTTTTTGTTTTTGGCAGGCTATTGTCGTGAGGCTCAGACAATAGCGCTCATTAGTGGGGCTTGGCGTTTGTCCATGCTTCACAGAGTCAAAAAAAGGCTTTTGTGTCATCATATTTCATAATTTTGGTTGCTGAGAGCAAATGAACTCCATTCTCAGCTGCATGTTTGGATGTCAAAGGCTTGTTTCAATAGCCGTCATCATGCGCCTATCAAAAAAATAATATAAAAAAAAAACCGCGCAGTCAATCAGAAGCGCGCTTCTGAGAATCTAAGTGAGTGACAGCTTGGGCTGTTTTGCAACCGATTCGACTCTATGTTCAGAAATCTAATAAGTCCAGTCTAAACAGTGTGAGCGTTGTAACTATACCGCGCGGCTGATTGTGTGTTGACAGTTATCACATCACTAATTCCCTCACTGCTGTCACCCCCCGTATCCCAGCACTGATCTGCCGTTGCCTTTTGAGTCGGCGGCTCCGGCGGCTCCGGCGGCCTTTTGACGTGTGGAATACAGATTTAAATGAGCTGGTAATCAGTCCAGCTTTTAAAAACCACCTTCCAGCAATAACAAACACTTCTTCGACTCGACAGCGTCTGTGTTTCACTCTTAATTACGAGCTGCGATAGCTTGTTTGCTGTTGTTTTCACCTCGTGCGCAGATGTCGAAATGCGGCCTCAGGAACACTTCACCATGTTTATGTGCGACAAACATCTTTGAGTTTATACCCGGGCAAAAGAACAATTTGCAAATGGAGAACTTCACAGGTATTTCAAATAATGAAAGCCCATTTCATTACGAATTAGGTGCCTTTGGATTTCTTAGTCCTAAGAAAATGTCCAAAATAATTTAAGAAAAGCAAGTTCAGTCCCAGACGCGGTTATTGGAACCTCTTAGGAAGATTCAAAAATAAACATATCGTTTGTTGCATCTCTCATCCTAAAAGTTCAGGAAAAATCCTTCTTTTTAATTCAATGTCATTCTTTTATTAGGGACGAATACCGATATCTGTAAGACCTTATTTAAATGTTTACGTACCTGTTGTGGTTGACACGTCTGTCTTTTAGCCTCCGCTTGTCAACTGTCCGCTATTCTGTGGTAAAAACTGAAATGGTAAATATTTAGAAAGAGTACAAGTGAGATCTTCCCCTCCGTCTTTTTTTTTCTTAAATAACATCACAGCTTTATTCACCGTTTCAATCCCAGATTTCTAAGATAAGTTGTAATTCCCAACAATTAGGTGAAATGGAGGCGTATTTTCAAGGCAGCGCTTTGAACATTGATTCTTAAAGGTGCCGTATTGATCTATTTTTGCGGTTTTGAGCAACATTAAACACTATTGGACTGGCTGAGAACCAGCCACCGGTTCTCAGATCAGAGACGTAAGTTTCACGATGATCGCATCAAGTTTACCACAGTCCAATTTTCTTCATTATTTCCATGTATATTTTGCTAACATTACCATTAGGATATGTTATGGATTTTCCTAAAAATACAGAAATGGTGCACATTGTCATAAAAACATATGAGAATGTGTTTTTAAAGCAATAATTATACTTTATTGCTTTAAAGTATAATTTCAACTGAAGCTAGAAGATATTTAACTGTGAATTCTTTAAAAAAAAAAAAAAAAAAAAACTTCTCTAATCAGCCCTTACTGCCTGTCAAATCACACTTCTGCTCTTTGATCGATTTGCCCTTCTAATTTAAAACCCAATAATGGAGCAACAAGAATACGGTGGTTTGAAAAAGACATGCAATCAACAGGAGAGACAGGGTCTCACTCATCACTCCCTCCCCATGTGGAGCGGCCGTGATTATTGTAATGAGCTTTTAAAAATAGGTTGGATATTTGCGGAGAGAAAAAGACAGAAAAAGCGGGAAAAGGAAAGAAGCTCCCCCATGGACAAGAGGACCTACCCTCCTGTTCCTTCGTCTCAATGTGTCCTGGGCCGTCTCCCCAAATGCAGATTGGGAAATAAGCCTCCTGTCTGTCCCTCCTGCTGCTGCGGACGGAAATAGCAACAAGAAGCTCCTCCCTGCCTGGAGGAGAAAAGTCGAACAGGACTGACATTAAAGAGAGTTGGAGGCCCCATTAGCATTTCAACCCGGGTAGCTGGGAAACCTGCTCGGATCTGCACAGGGAATGTTAATCATTTCATAATTTGAGCAAGCTACTCATTTGCATTTATTATGTGCTTTCTTTCTTTCTTTTTTTTTTACTTTTTGTTTTACTTAAAAATAGATGTTTAAACTGCACTGTGCATTTGATGAACTCAGCAAATAGAGGTTTGAAGAGTCATTGAGGTCGCTTTATTACCTAATGATCAAATTACAGTTTGCCTTAAAGTGGCCTCAGCTTTTAAACTTATATGTCATATTCAGAGATTTCACTATTGAGACATTTTGTACATGATATTCGCCAAGTTATTTTTCTAATACTGACTCGCATCCCATTCTTAAAGATATTTTATTTAGGGATTGATGGGCTTTCATATGACATATTTTTACAAAAGCATCTGCTTTCTGGATCATTTAAGCTACTAGACATTGTACAGCATTTGTTAATGCTTTGTACACATTTAGTCATGTGACTAAATCATATGCGCAATAGAGTTCAATCAATTGATCATTTTCTTCCATTAGAAAATTTACGTAGTCACAAGCATAGTGGATACCACAAAGAGTACAAAATTAGGATCTGGCGAAAAGTCCTGAAACTACGATAACAATTTTATTTTTTGTTTTTATCAGATAATGTGACGGTTTCGCTGGTAATGAAGGTATTTTTGTCTCTACTGTAGCGTCTGCAGGATATCTAGCAGTGAGGTTAACATTGTTAGGAAAGCCAAAACCCGAAAACTGCCTTAAATTTGTTTTTAAAGTTTTATCTAACTTGACAAATGCATCAACAGACTGAAAATATTGAACATTTTGTTCCTCCTGACGATAAAGAGGAGTTTGCTGAAGGTCTAGGATATTTGCAACAATGTTTTCTTCATGTTTTTGTCTGGTTGGTTGATAATTTACCTTGTTGTTGTCTTGAGTCCATTTCCAGCTAATTGCAATCAAGACTTGTGTACAAAGTTTCCTTAAAAAATAAACGTCATAACATTTAATGGATAGAGTCTCAGCTGCTCTTTACGCAGTTCTCTCCTGAATTTTTCATTTATTCAGTATATCTCGCATTAATGTATTTTCATTACTTAGTGCTCGTCTATTTTTAATATTTTGGTGAACATAGTTGATGGTAGTTTAAGTTTGTTACAGAAGAAGATAAAGAATTGGGTGTCTACTGTAAGGACAGCCATTAATGTCTCGCGTATCCTTGTTATCGGCCTCTGTGTCATTCTCGTCACAGCGAGATTCAATCGATTTATTTTCCATTTAAATCATAAAACCCATATGAACAAGGAATTGGCCTGCAACGCGGTCCAAGTGTGGTGACCGTCACACAACAAAGCAGATATTTTGGTATCTGTCGTCTTTGTCAGCCACAGTCTCTCCGTCACACTTTGGGATTTTTTTTGTGTTTTTTTTTCTTCTCCTCTTTCTGTCTCTTTTCCCTGCCTGTCAGCAGATGCTGCTTTGATGTCTCTGGGTCATTGTGCTGAGAGGAGTGGAAGTAATATTAGCGTCTGCAGCTGCATAACAGAGACGAGGCAGCAGATGACAAAGCCTTCGTTTTCTCTCCTTAATATCTTCCCTTTAAGCATCTATTACCGTAAAGATTCATATTTCCAAAAAAGTAAATGGAAAAGGAAACTCGCGTACACAGTGGAGATACTTTTGTGACGCTACATGCACAGGAAATAAACTCCAAAGTGTAATGAAACTGAGGGAAAGGAGAAAATAAAATGACTGGAAGCAAAGTTCTCACTTTAAATTTGTGAAGTTTTATGCGCCTCCATTCAGCTTTGTTTGACTGGAGGCCCTCCTCCCCAGCCTTTTTATGCGAAGACGTATTTATTTTCCATGCCGAAATAAATAGCTGCACTTTCTTCATATCCGCGTCTCGAACAGTTTGTTGACAGAATAGCTGAATTTATTGGGGTTTTTCTCAGATCACCTGTAGGCACAGAGCAGGAGCAGCAGGACTATACCAACAGCCAAATGACCTTGTTATTGCCTCGTGCTTGCGCCATCGAGGAAGTGGCAGATGGATTTGTGTTTTTTTTTTTTGTCCAGGTTGACATTTATGTTGTTCTCGAAGCTTAGGGCTGTTTTTGCTGCTGTTGTCGTCGTAATTTCTATATGCTACAGTATATGATGGAATTCCTCTAGAATGCTGTTCACCCCCCATATCAGCCTTTCTGCTGTTTAGTTCTCAGCAGAAAGGCTAATGGACTAAACAGATAATTTAAAGTAATGTAAGAATAAACTTCAATTCTCATGTTTTATCGCCATGGCATTCTAAAATCACGATCGTGAAGCAGAGGGGCGAAACCGCAGAGTTCGTTTCTTCCGCTTTAAACTTGCTTTCTGTTCACGATCGTCAAAAACTTCAACTGTTGTGTTTTTTTGTTTTTTTTTTCTGAGGCAGAAGCGTTCTGCAACAGGAGGAAACTCCTTATGAAGATGAAGCCTTTCAGAACGATTTGTTCTGCTGACGTCGGCTGCAGTCTGGGGCGCATTATCGTTGCATGTGTTGTTGGGAAAGCTCACCCTCCCACAGCCGTTCTTCAGTGCAAAAACAAATTTGAGAAAAAGCAGCACTATCGACACAGACAAATTGAAAGGCAAGTAAAATGTGTTGCTTTGAAACCTGGTCGTGCATTTAAGAACATTGCAACAGGCAAATTGACCCAGCTTTATTCGATGCAGTACATGAAATCCTTGTGAAAATGTTATTGACGTTTTCATGTTTCAACTTAATAAAAGAGTGAAACAATTTCAGCTGCAAAGTTACTTAAACAAATAGTTTACTCACATCAAAACGAACGGTTTTACCTCAGCTGTATCCGTCATGTCGAATTTTGTATAATCAGTTCCTCAATATAAACTTGCTAAAAAACACCCCAACTCAGAACATCCTAAATTTAGTTTTTAAAGCATTACTTGTGTCATTGTTCTCCGCTTCAAACTTATGACCCAGACTCTTTCTCTCTCTTTTCTCTCAAACAACAAAAAACAAAAGCTGGGTAGATTGTAGACCATAGTGTGAATCGAGAGGATTCTGACTATGGAAGAAGGGATTTCTCTAAAATCACACTCAAGTGCTGTAAGAATGTGTCTCTGTCGGATAAACTAGTTATTTTCTGGAGTGAGGTTTAAAGGTGAGAGAAGACAAAGATTGAATTGTTAGGCCACAATGTCAAGAAAAATGTTTGGAGGAATCGAGGCAAAGATTTTAAACTAAAACTAACTGTACAAACTATTCAGCATCAGGTGGTTGGGATTTATTTCCCAATGAAGTAGCATCACATTCTTTCTCTTCACCTTAAATTAATTGTTTTCATGCTGAACAAAATTGGGTTTTGAAAGAGGACTAAGTAGCTGTTTTCTAATGGATCAAGCAGGCTAACATTACACCTTGTTAAACCTTGGAGTAGGACAATCTTCAGACATGTTGGTACAAGTGGTGGATAGTTTCTCTGCATTTTGCTGAACATTTAACCAAATATCAGTTGAAGTGTATGGATATTTTTCAGCCCGCATGTCATATTGTGATGAACTCCATTGCAGTCATCATAATTAAAAAATATATATATTATTTTTTCCTTCACTGTGTGTGATTTTAAAAGGTGCCTCCCACAGTTCTCTGTCCCCTGTGGCCCTGAAACAAAATGGCATGCAATTGAACTTCTTTCCATCTCAGTAGCTTTGCTTTGCTTTACCTTGTGGTCCATCTTTAACTGCTTTCCTCCTCACGGTGACACTCCAGATCCCATCATCCTGTCCACAGGGCCAGGCTCTTACTGTTTTCCTAAGATTACCTTTCTACAGAATTTATTTATTTTTATCGATGCCATTTGCCACTAGTTATTTAGTTGGACATGACTGCACATTTATACCGAGCGTAGTGTCAAAATGGACCCATTATTGCTCTCATCATTCTGCCTCATAATTTTCATTTTATTTTTTTTTGCTTTGTCTATTTCTAACTCTCCTCTTCTCTGAACTTCTCTCCCTCCTTGTGCCTCTCCTTTCCTGTCCCTGTAGCCTTTCATCTTGCTCAGTCCTGTTGCGCTCTAAAGCGAGGAGCTGCTCTTAGTTACACGGCAGCTAGCCGAATCCTGCAGGAGCTCATCCGTCGCCCCCGATGTCGGATCCCGCATCTGACGCACTTCGACGTTCCAAGATGTCGCGGGACGGAAGAAGCTCCACTCTAAGCAAGTTGGGCCGCGAAAGTTGTTCTGCTCAACAACAACAACGCTGCCTTGTCCTTGAAGAAACAAAGGAAGAAATAAAACAACTGTGTGCTAAAAAGCTATTTCCCTGATGCTTTAAAGCACATTATTGTACTGGAAATCACACGGCCCTCTTTCTTTCACCACAAAGACATGCAAATGGGTGGCTTGTGTCGCCGCCGCTCGTGTGCACACGCGGCCCACCTGGGACCCACATCAACTTTTAATCACAAGACTCGCATGTGATGTAAAAGTCCTAAGCTGTTTTATTTTGGAGCCGAGTGAAATCACCTCCCTGTCTGGAGCTGCGGGCCTGTGGGAGATGCTGCTCCCACGTGTAATAAATACAAGCAGCACCAGCGAGAAAGAGAAGAAAGCAAACTACCCCGATAATGGAGTTCATTCTCGGCGTGCGGAATATAACACAAGCACTAAATAGGGGGGGAGCCTTTCGGGGACGCGTACTTAGTCCAGCCGACACACTGGGGCTGCCATATTGAGGCCAGGCTACAAGAGAAGTGAACATTGCTTTTGACAAGCAGACAGTTTGTGTGTTCTCCGGGAGCAGTAGCTCTGGTTGATGTATTTCTCTTTTTTTTTTTTCTTTTCAATTATGTGCCGTGTTGGTCATTGTATTGGTTTGCCATTACGGGAGTAGGAAGGCTGTACGTTATATAATGGTTTTTCTGGCAGATTTGCTTACAGGGCAGTAAAAGCTAATAGTGGCCGTTATAGGGTTGGCATTGTGCGCATTGTCGTCCACCACTGTACATTTTAAGATTAGTGTTGTGTTTTAAGCCAATCCCGTAGTAATGCTAACTCTCTGCTAGTCCATGAAACTTTTTCACTCCGAGCGTGATGAAATATTACATCTCAGTTCACTCTATGCACTTTTTTTATTTTTTTATTTCGGATGCAGAAATGTGCTTGTTTCTTTCTGCAGGTTTCAAGGTTTCGAGACGGGAAGGGTAGAAGTTTATGTCCCAGTTGTGCCGCTTTACCGAAGCGCACGTCTGCTGATTAATGCGTCATGAGTACGGGCATGATTAGAGGTTTGTTTTGTTTACACACATCAAAACGTTCAGGGAAACACTCCTGCCCGTACTTGGCAAAACTGCAATTTTCCTACAAAAGCACAATGATTAATAAAAGAGCATTTAGTTTCGTGCAGTGTATTTACTTCAACGCATTCCCTTTTATTCTGATTTATAATTACTCGTCTCCATCCCAACAGAGAAACATGGCGGTGGCTTCAGTGCATCTGAAGCTTGTCAGGGTTCATGAGGCAAAGATTGATATGCAGAAATTTAAAGAGGAAATATCTAAAGCAGTCAGCAGCACTAAATAATTCAGATTATCTTGGACATATGATCAAAGCTAGTGTAAAATAACTTAAAGAATATACAGAGATCTCTGTAGATATAGTTATATATGTAGATATATCGATACATGATGTATAAACAGTTTAATTTGATTTGACTGGGAGTAAACTTATTTTCCTCCAACCTCTGATATTTTATGCTTAATCTAGTGTGAAAGTAGCTGTATTTTTGCATAATTTATCAATTTTGAGAAATGGTGTTGAATACACTGGTGGTGAGTTGCAGTAAGAGGAAATGCGGCGTTGTGAGGATGTGTCAGCTCTGACTTCAGGACTCTGATAAGTGCAAAAACACAATGAGTCACTTTGTAGAATGGGTATAAATTATAAACTATTGCCTTGTTGGTATAAATATCTTAGTGGAGACATCTTTATAAATATTTTCTATCAGCGCTCTTCATTTTACATTCTCGTCAGTAACTTCTGAGCGTGTTTCATTGGCATAAAGAAAGAATGATGGTCGGTTCGCAGTATGATGATTACTATGTGAGAACTTCCAATGTTCTTCTCGAAAATGAATAATAATAAAATGTAAGATTGATGGAGAGCTGCTCTCGCCGATTGATTGTGATTAATGTTCGGGAATCAAAGCAATAATGTCCAATTTCCACCATTCTGGGAGGGTTCAACTAGAACGTGAAGGGCAAACAATGTGAGTCTGCACTCTTTGCCGAAGGTTAATTTAAAGAAGGGATGGAAATGAGTAGAGATGTAACCGACTTGTCGGGTTGATTTTGCCCTTTTGGGAACTAATGCCTTGTCCGTCTTCTTCTCCATTTGTTCTGCATTATAAGGGCACAGCATGCTTTTAAACACTTCTGGCTTTTTTTGCTGCCTCGTCAGTCAACAGAGTTATTACTTAACCATTATGTTTGAATAAAGGGCATAGATTGCTAATGTATTCACGCCACCTCATCACCTTGTCTTGGCATCAATTTGTCCCCATTTGATCTTCACATAACCCTACACACACAAACATGCGTGCACACGCACACACACACGCACACAGGCGTACAGTCAGAAATGGAGAGAGACAAGTCCCATGGTTATGTCTGATTGAGCTTTCCCCTGTCTGCCATTCCTCATTCTCTTGAAATCAATAGAGGATCTAGGATTGGAGCTCAGGCTAATTGAGCAGCGCGCTCCTTGTTCTCTTATTGCTGCCAGGAGCATTTTGTCATCACAGCACCTGGTTCACACTTTGGTGGTCAGATAGAGGCCGGACAGGGGGACCAATAAGGTGTGTGAATGGACAGACATCTAAGTTTTATGTCCATTTAGTCCAACACAAAAAGTTGCTCTGCCACACACAGAGTGATGTTTTCACACCGAATAGTAGGATAGACTTGGTCAAATTAGGCAACGAAATTGCAACATTTGCTACATTTCCAGCTGGTGCAGACCACTTTAACACTGCTTTGTGTCAAACAAACCAAACCATTTGAAAAGATTTCTGTATGGGATTCTGAGCTGAACGTCCTCCTTCGTGAAATGGAAACAAAAACGAGTGTTGTAGGATTTCTTGTTCGTCTTTGGCAAAAGATCACACATCATTTTCCCGTTAGCGCTCGATGCACGCGTTTGTTGGGTTTGAAGTTTCCCAGAATGCCCTGCATTATGATGCACTTCCTGCTTTTGGAGTGGTCTTCGGTCTGCTTGGCATTGAAACCGCGCCAAAGTTCACTTCAACCTAACCAATAACTAGGTTTGATGGTGGACCATTGAGACCATTGCAATGGAGTTCGATTGCACCCTCACACCTCCCCATATGAACCGAACTTTCTAGGCAAACAAACCAGAGTTCAATTAAAGTGGACCAAATAGGGCTGATGTGAATGCACCCTAAAATATGACTAGGAAAGGAAGCATAGCATCTGTTTGATGATACTGAGTAGAATAATTGGTGTGGTGAAACTTTTTCCCTTCGCTCTGCCCATCTGCAAAAGTTCTGACTAAAAGGCAGGCAGGATCAAACGTTTACCAAGAGAGACATTTAGAGTTTTATAAAAATTCCTTCATAGAACCAGTCAGAAACTGGCCTAGTTCTTGTACTGAAACTGGTTTGTAGAAAAAGCCCCCTCAGCTGTCACGAACTTGTTTCATGTGCCGTCTTGTTGTTTGTGAGGCCACTCAGCGACTCGAGTGATGAGGCCATTTGTGCTCCCTGAGCCGTACACTGACACAACAAAACGCAGCCCTTTTTCTTTGCTACTTGGCTGTTGATGGGTTTGATGGTCTTCTAAATTTGTTTTTTAATGATTGCATCACAGTTTAATTGCTTTCTAATGTTGTTGTAAATTAATCAGCTCCGTAAAACTAAGGGCTGTTAGCCGCGTACCAAAGCCTGGTACCCGTTTGGTGGTACTTGCTTAAAGTGCATCTTGCATCACTAGCTGACGTGTTAGACAATGTAAGCACATTCTTAAGAAATACTTGTAAAAATGCCATAGTATCACCACATATTTGTGCTGGTGTTGAGAAGATTAACTATCTGTTCACTTTTTAAGAAAAAAGTACATTTTCTGTTGCTTCTGCCAACGTAAATAGAACCGTTTCAAGGCCCGCTGAAAAGTTGCAGAGACACATAAACGCCTCATTCATTCGAAATGAGTACAGGTACATTTTTCTCTTGAATGCCCAGACATTTCTAAATATTCCAGCAGTTTGTCAAAACCATCTAAATTCCTCAAAATCCCAAAGCTGTGCTCTTGAAATATGAAATCTTTCTGCCAGCTGTGAGGCCTAATTAGCTGTTCTCTGCTCAGTATCACTTTAATTGTCTTCTTTCATCTCAACAGCTTCCCTCCCAGTCTGTCTTGTTTCAGGTATTTGTTGCTTTGTATAGTGAGACATGCCTGCAGCGGTACAGCAAGGGATTATTGTCACTATAATTGGCTTTTCCAGGCCCGATTTGATACGAGCCTCTTGTCTGATCCGCGCAGTTCTTTATTATCGGCTGTAATGGAAAGACAATGAGGCTCACATGAAACGCCCTCCTGTCAAATCTCCTGAGAGATCGGCTCTTGCGTTGTGTTTTTACGCTGCCGGTCAGAATAGATGACATTCGTGTGAAAACACACACGCATTATGCCTCCAGAAAACAGCCTGATGTTGGCATTACACATGTAGCTGCAGTGTTAAGCTTGTACAGCTGCTTTTTTTTGCCTGGATTTGTTATTGGAAATGCATTGAAAAAATCACTAATTGTCTTTATTGTTTTTTTTAAGAGTCTAGATATAGCAAATGTCTGCGTTTCCAGACATTTTCCTTTATTATTCCATTGTCTAAAACATAAAACTTTACAAGCTTCCTGAAAAATAACATAATTTTTCCTCTGATTTATTTGTAGTCGATGCCCTTTGTGTTCTGTTTGCAACCTCTCAACTTATATTTTGACTAGCTCATTGGTTGTGTTGGCTTTTTGGTTAGTTTTATGACATAAGATGCCCATTTCACTTTTTTAGTCTTTCGCTGTGAATGAATCCATCTTTAAACAGGATCTCCTCACTTCAATTCACTCTGATTCACACACCAAACAAAGCTCTGACCCTCCATTTGTTTTAAATCTTTGCAAACAAGCAAAATGCATCACAAATAACAAACTGTTGAATCTAGCAAAGAGTAACCCAGTCGAGATATATCATGTCGATGTGCACTCGTATTTCATTACAACATATAATTCGAATCTAAACTCATTTTAAGTCTGTACCTAAAGTGAATCAATGAGATTTCATTTCATAGCTTGAGAAACAATATTTCTGTTTATTGACTATGATTTAAGTTTTTCCCCTCCCCATCCAGACTAATGTAAACTTTGCATTTCCTTTAGAAATACGGGTCATTTAGTCTGACACACTTGGAGTCCAGGTCATGAAGGTACTGTGTGAAGCCTCCACAGTCTGTGATAATTCGAGGAGCCGCGTCACCTGCTGCTGTTGGTCAATGTGGCTTCATCAAGCCCAAAGTCATGAAATTGCTCCTTTGCTGATTTTGATTCGTAGCAGGACGTTGCACCTGCCCACACTGCCAAATGTACCAGTGCCTGCTTTAATGACTATCGTGTTGCTGTGCTGGATTGTCAGTAAAATGACCTAACCTGAACCGCACAAAGAATCTGCGGCGTGTTGTCAAGAGGGAGAAGAGACAGCGGAGCCAACAGACGCCCCAAAGGGCTCTTCTTTAGGCAATCTGTCTATTCGTCACACCTCAGCAGACACACAGGCTGATCCTCCTCATGCCATGCTGCATTGATCACCGATGCAAAAGTATATACAGTCAAATATTGAGTACGTCTACTGCACGGTAAATGGACGCATCTGTCCACTTTTTTGCATTGTAAGTTTTATGGATTTTATGAAGTACTCTAATTTTCTCAAAACCTTAAATCTGGGATTTTAGTTGTGTAAAAAGAGCCTCGAGCAGGAAAGTAGTGCGTGTGCATTGCAGTACATGGTAGAATTTTTTTTTTTTTTAGCATTTCTGCAATACAATATTAATATTTTTAGCTTGTATTAGCTGTAAGCCATAATCGTAAAAATAAAACAACCTTAAACGGTCCAAAAACTGAGACACCAGTAAACTCTTGAAGCATTTCGTGTCCAGTGTTTGTTGAAGGAGACGGTTCATACACCTGAATCAATGAGATGCTCTGCGGGGGCTCCCAAATGTGTTTTTTCTTTAGTGGTTTATTTTAATTTAGTGCTTGGTTGAATTTGAAATTGAGGTCTTCTAAGGTTGTCCAGACATTGAAAGATTTGCAGTGAAATCGCGCTTTAACCACATTTGCAAATTGAGCCAAAATTCAACTTATTGTTTTTGGGGTTTTTTCCGTCTAGATTGGAGTTTTGTACTTAAATATCCTGAATGATTAAAAAAACAATCAAGAACATTTCAGAAGAAAGTCCATAGTAACTCATTAGTATCACTACATTCATCATAAGTGGCAGCTGGTAGAAAAACCTGTGTTGTCAGATTGCATGACGCAGCTAAATCCCTGGTTTTCTATCTGGGCTTACAGGAATGTCTGCCGCTACAGCAGCCTGCCTTGTTCACCACGCAGCGGAGGCGATGTAAAACACGGCTCCGCCGCGCTATTATCTCAGTCACCATCAGCCGCTGCTGCTGCCAAAAGAAGATACAGATGGACAGGAGATTTGCACTGCGGGGAAACCGAGATGCCCCCTAACGTAGTTTTTCTGTTGCTGATGGAGCGCACAAAAATTTCAAACACAACAGCAAATCAAGAGTTTTTTTTCGTCTTGGCTCTTGTTGTAATTTCGTTTTCTTTTCGTTTCTTATGGTGCGTTTGAATATGGACTCTTTCAGGCTGATGTAAAAATAAAACAAATATCCTCACATTTGCTGAACCTGACATGCTTGCTCCGAGTCTACGGGCGGTAGGCCGTTCGATTTATAGACATTTTTGTTGCCAAGGCGACAAACTCAAAGGCCTTTTGTTCTGATTTATTGTAATCATTAAAACGCACCATATCAGTGCTCTAAAATGTCACAAAATCCTTCATAAAGGGAACCGTCTGCTGGATATTTGTGTGGATCAAAATGTGGACAAGTGTACCCAATGTTCTCTGCTCCTAATGGATTCTTAATGGATCCTGGTGGATGGCTTTGTTAAAGAAGCTCAAGTTTCTTTTTCAGTACACACTCCAGTCCCCTATTTTGTAAGTTCTCTGTTCTCTTTGATAGAGTTTGATTTGATTAAAAGATAATGATGACATCCAGGTGGTACTCTGGAGGACCTGAAGGATGTACACAGGAAATCTGATGCTTTTCTTAGAAGCATCAGAGTAGCTTGACCTGTGGGGAATAGGGGAGTTACAATTTCATGGAATTAACCTACAATATTGTGGCTCTGGATGAGTTGGCTATGATTTTATTAAAACATTCTTTGATGTTTGGCTCAGACCTTTTCAAGGGATATTGTTTCCTTCCCTGTTTGGTTTAAAACATGCTGCGCACCAAGAGAACTGCAGACAGCGGGCTTTTTGTTGAGATCACTTGCAACTTACATTTAGACTCAATGTCTCTCTCTTTTTTCCCCAATAATGGCATATGACCCTTATGTCGAGCCTTCAGGAAGTTCTGAAGGTTGTTCTGTATGTTATGGCAAGAGGGAATCAGACAAGGTTCTTTGCAATATAATGCAGAGTTTGACCAGGTTTACATGTTGTTTACACCCAGTTCTTGCTAAAGGCTTGGGGTAGGCTTAGTGTGGCAGCTGTATTTGGGGTGATGAATTGGGATGCAAAGGTATCCCTTGCACCTTTGTGCAAGGTATCCCCTAAAAATTGGGATGCCTTTGTCTCAGTTTTTATTTTTTTGTCATTTAAACGTGTTTTGCTCAGATTTGTTTTCCAAGTGGTCAGACCCGAAACATTTACTCTCACTATAGGCAAGTCATGATGCTCTACTTGATATATAAATAAAACGTTATTTAGGAATTTCTTTTTGTTTAGATAAAATGTAATAGACACCAAGATTTAAAAGAATAGGAGTTGATTGAAGAAGCATTGACAACTTAACATCGTCATATCTCGTATCGCTAAACCAAACTTGTCACTTATTTGGCCAGGTGGAAATGTTCCAACATATTTCTGTCCAGTTTTAGAGAGCCAGTGTGAAATGTTGTCCCCATTTCTTGCTCTGAGCTGATAGCATTGGCTGCTGGTGTGTTTTTGGGTTTTAGGTTTTGACTTGAAGTTTGGCGCGTTGTGTGTTCAAAGATTGTATTCTGTATACCTTGATTGTAAAATCTGCTCGTTTGAGCTACAGTTGCCTTTTCATCATCTTGAACAGGTCTCCCTGTCTTCCTCTGACATAAACAAGGTGTTTCCAGTCCCTCATTCTGATTATTTTCCTCTGTGTCAGGCCATTCGCTGTAAGCCTGATAAATAATTGTGCTTGAAAATCCCATTATATCAGCACTTGCTGAAATAGTCACACCGTCCTGCCAGGTATCAACAACTCAAAGTCCATTTATTAACCATTCTGGTGTTTGGCTTAAATTTCAGCAAGTCATCTTCAAAACTTCTAGGTGTCTGGATATATGAGGCAGCTGCCATGTGCTTATCTCTGCAGTTTTTTCTTTCTGTAATGAACAATAGAATCAGTGTTTCTAATGTTAGTGTATGCTTTGCCGTAACTTGGTCTGACGACAAATCATAATTTTGTCAAGACCTCCGTGTCTCGACAGATTGTGTAAATTGGTATTTTTGACATGACATTAAGAAATTGCTGACCTGCTAATCTTTGCTAATCTTTGGTAACGTCTGAGTTTTTTAATCTGATCTTCATGTACGCTTATGCTCTGGTAAAACTTCATTTGAAGTGACTTTCAAAGTCACTTTGAAAGTTACGTTAAAAGTCAATTAAAAATGCAAATTTGCATTATTTGGTAAGTAATGACACTTTAATGCAAAGTTGACACTTTTAATTGACTTGTAATGCAACTTTGCATTAAAAGTGTTAATATTTACCGAAAGACACTTCATGACAACAGTCATAAACATTCATAAAGACTCCTACATGTTTATGACGGTGTGCATGTCAGTCCTATGCACACCCCTTCAAATAAAGTGCTGCCTATTTGGTCAGCGTTCAAAAGCTTCTTTCCTAAACAGCATTGTCTGAAGACTAATAAAAGACGTCTTGTTTCACACCAATCTTTTGTGGTACTTTTAAAAAGCTTTAAGGTGATGCTCCATCTATTTTTCACTAACCAAAGTGAACCAAAGGTCTTTATAATATATATTTAATATATATTTAAGATTTGCAAAAAAAAAAAAAGAAAGAACAATCCCACCTATTCTTTTTTTTTTTTTTTGACGAAAGTTGATTTAGGCAGGAACATTTAAAACTTGTAGAATAAATATTTCACTTTTCCACGGTGTGCTGCGTCTCCAAAATGTACGGCTCATCGGTTGGCAGCAATAAATAAAAGCCTGCAGAGATTTTTTCCTCCCACAGGAGCTGCTGGTCTGGACTGTGTCAAGTATCTGCACTGATAGATGCATCACTGAAACGGCAGCTCTGAACTAATCGAGTCAAAAGAGGGGAGGGTTAGCGTACCCGTGGCTGGGTTCTTCCAGCCACGGCGATAAAACTCCACTCAATTCATTTTTCTAGCCTCGCTCCATAAATAGTCGCGGCGCACCTTTAAAATCACCAGCGTGTCCCTCACTCTTCCCGCCCTCGGTAAACCAGGGTGCCACGCTCCTCTGCTGTCCCCACCTCTGCAGATAAAGTTTTTCAGCTGGTTAAGAATAAACTGGAACGCTCCCATCCTACCACTCTATCAAGCCGTATACACCCAGTCAACCACAGATGGCTCCCGCTTGCGTATCCGCGTGTGTGTGCGCGCGCTTGCTTGTGTGGCGGCGAGGGAATGGAAGTCGTCTTCTGCAAGATGAGCTCCAGTGATTACAGCCTGAGACAGTTTTCTAATTATTCTGTCAAACATCAATCCTGTGGGCTGATGCAGGCCGTCCTGCGGCCTGATGGACAATGTAATCACTGCTAGGACAACCCCCCACTACACTCTTCCACCCATTTTACACATCCATCCAGAACCTCCCTCCCTTTCCACTCATCTTCTGCAGTTTCTCATTTTGCTGTCTGTACAGTGCCTCAACAGAACCTTCACTCATGCTTCTCTGCCGGGCTGCAGTTCATTTTTCATCCTCGCAAACTGTTTTCTCCATATTCCTGTCCCAAATTTGAGCACCCACACCTGCTACCAGGAAAATGCTTAAGATAAGTACTAGTGCAAACATGTGGGAAGGTGGAAACCAAAAAAAAAAAAAAAAAACTATATTAATTATGTAAGATTAGTCCTGAGGCTCAAACAGAAATACGAGCCATGTTGTTTATAAAGCTTCTATAAAGCACAGTAAAAGTCATTCTGGATGTAGAATATCATTCAGATACTTGCTGTTGTTTCAGTGGTTGGTAAGAAAAACAAAACAAAAAGATAACTAATTTAATCTCATGAAGAGATGGCTATGACCGAGAGGGAGGAATCGTCGACAGTCTTTACCCACTTTGAAATAATAGCGCAAACAAAAACGTCTCACTTCCTGACGGATTTTTAACCAAGACTTCAACACAAATGTCGAACTTTATTTTAAAAAAAAACTGCCAAGTAAAGCGGTGCTTTACAATTGAACTAGAAAAATTAATTTAGGGGAAACTAAGTGAACGAAAATGTTTTTAAAGCAAAACGTTTGATTCGTCAAACAGAAAATGAGCTCTGCTATTAGCGCCCCAGCTAATTAGCAAAAGTGTGACCACTGGTGATGGACAAGACCATTAAACTCACTGACTGCATCCCCTGAAGATACAATAACTCTTTTACTGGAACACACAGTTTAGGTTCCTCGTTCATCATGTATTTAAAGACGTTGTAAGTTAATCTACTGGGTAATAATTATGTTTTTGTGAACTTGGGAATGTGGAGAGTTCAGCTCTGCGTTGGCTGTTGGGCTGTTTGCAGTTATGTTTTTGCTGGAGGAGAATGTTTTGGGTTTTTGTTTGATCTTCATAATAATTTCATAAAATATAATTTGTTCCCACTCAAAACATTAAACCGATGAAAAGTTCAGAATATTTTCTAACGTCTTTAATGCAGACGCAGAGTAATAGTGATTATGGTTGATCAGTTTCACAAAATGATGATCTTACATAAATGTAACTCAGCAACGCTCCGTCTGATTGAGCTTGACCAGTTGCTTCGCAAATAGGCTTTTAAAAGGGGCAATTATGCAAAATTGTTGTTTTTTTTATTTTCGCATCATGTTATAAAGTTATCTTTTCATCAAACACATACCCAGAGTGTTTCTTTGAGTCACTCAAGCATGTTGGAGAAATCTTCGAATCGCCCGTTACCCTGACCTTGCTCATACAATACGCTGCTTCTTACCTGGATCTTTGTGTTGGAGCCTCAGGTAAAGTCAAGTTTGTTTGAAGTTTTTGACACATAGAGGATTTTCAAATCAATTGAAGGCAACATGTTTACCCAATTGTGCTAAAAAGTGGCACCACGTGCCAGGAAAATACAAATAACCTCTCAGATCTCTAACAAATTGCTTCATTTCATGACTGGAATCAGCGACAGCATCGTCTCTCATGTGTTAAAAATTTAGTGTTTGCTGAATTTGTCATGGAAAGGTGGATACTTTAGCATTTGTAAATATATTGTCTCATTTACATTGTAATATGGAAGCTAAAAATAGATTTAAAAAAAGTAGCTGATATGTCACATTTTCATTTGACTGAAAAATACTGTTGAAATGTTGGTGAAAAAAAGCTTAGATTTTTTTTTTTTTTTTTCTGTTTTTTGTGGGAATACAAACTGATTTGTTTACAGAAAGTGTGCCATTATGTTGCATCACTTTTTACCAGCACTGTGTAAGCACTTTGGAACAACAGGTTCCGGTTTCTGAGTCTTACAGGGAAATGTTAGGAGATGTGCACCAGCTTGTGTGGATCCACTATTTGCAGCCCGCTTAAAGGATAGTATTTCTATGTAAAGCAACCCAAGTCTGACACCTCAAGTCAATTGAATCATCTTCTGTTGCAGTTCAAAGGCCACATTACTTGTTGAGCTTACTTGGCCGTCGTGATATAGAGAAAGCCTGCAGCTGTGACCTCTATCGATCTGAGAGCCGGTTGGCCTCTTCCGTTTCTCCTGAAACTTTTATTGCTTTCTTTGATCCCTCTAATACCTGAGGAAACCCATAAGGGCTAATTAATATGCTGCTCTCTGCTCTTCAGCTCCATTAAAAGTCAGCAGGGAGCGACCGGTTGATTCCCTTTTCCAGTAAGACGTCTGAGAGTTCCTCTATAAAACAAATTCTTCATTTCGGTTTAATAAAACTTGAGATTAGCAATTATTGTTTTTTTTTTATTGCTGATTTTTTTCTATCGGTTCAGAAAGAAAACAGCAGGGACAGTGGGAGTCAAAAACAAGTCTCATCAGTTTTCAGATCCATTTGTAGGTCTTTGAAAATCAAACTTTAATTGCTCCCATCTGTTGTGAACAGGTTTGTCTGTTTGTGTAAATTTAAAGCTCGGTTCTCCAGACCCGGTATGGAGAACAGGGGGAGTAGTTGAAGACTGACAAACCAAAGTGGAGAGTGAATACTTTCTATTCAGTTGAGTTCTGAATTACACACAATAAATTCACCTCTGAGGAGGGTAAGAAACATATCACCGATCATGTAGGAACTTTCCGTGGTTTCTCTCTCTTCACTTGTAATACTGACAACAGCTGTCCTCTCTTTTCATCTACTATTACCAGTCCAAACATTTTTATGTACTATGCTGCTCTGAGCTGTTTATTGTGTCGTTTGTTTTTTTTGTTTTTTTGTTTTTTTTTGTACCTATCTGGTCTTTTCATTTTTGGCTACCATTGCCTTCTCTCACAATTTAAAGGAGTCACTCAGTAACTTCAGCTCTTCATATATTCTGAGGAAACTGTTGCACTATGTTGCTGCAAGCCTGAATGAAACGTATTCAGATGAAAATTGCTGTAACAGTGCCACTTATTGTATTGTGAAGCGAGAGAGGTCCAAACTGAACTTTTAAAATTGGCACATTTTTGCAAAGGCCTTTTTTTTTTTCCCCATCAGTCCTTCTCATCTCATGCTGTTAAAAAAATCAGTATTTAGACTAAACGTAATGCTTTTCCATTCATTAACAAAGAAATATGAGCCTCAGACAAGTCGTTTCTGAAAGACAACACATGAAATAACAGTTACTGTGACTAGATTAACTTGTGCTGATGCAATATTTGGCAGGTAGATTACTCAGTGCCTGAAATGATGCTCTTTGGTCTCACAAGAATATAATTAGCCAAGTTGATGAACTCTCACTGAGATGCTTTATCTTTAAGCATAATGTTTAAATCAATAATGAAGTAAGTTGTGTGATGTTTTTGTATGGTTGTAGTTACTTTACTCACTTTGTTACATTCTGAGTTTTCTTTTACTTCTCAGACTTTTAAGATAAACAGCTGAGCTTCATATCTTATGTGGAAATTTTCGTCTTGGTCTTTTCTGGCCTCGCTCCGTTCTGTGCAAGTTAAATGTTAAGTTATTTATTTATTACTGGAATGCATTCAGTGAAAGGCATTCCAATAATAACGGTCCATGCATTTTGGACATGTAAATAGTACAGAGGTGACACACACACACACACAAAAAAAGAGTTGGGGTGATGATTTGCCTTGCAAAGAACACCCATCTGCCCTTTCTATGGCTCATTGGCTCCCAAGATCAGGTGCAATCTGAACTGGAATCATTTGGATAATTGACCTTCTGTGTGCATACATTAAAATAAATTAATTTTGATTGGCCGTGCAGCATTAGGAACAAAGTGGGAAATGTTGGCACTTTCATATTCAGCTGCTGGTTTGTTGTACCGGGTCTCTGAGGTGATTAGGTATGCTATTCCCCGACTATCGCGCATTCCTTCAGTCTAATGAAATGATTTTTGCTCTGAGCGAAGCAGCCTAAGAGACGACACAGAAACATTGTTGAAACTTTTTAACTCGTACGTCATTGTGAAGTGCCGAGAAAATCTTTCCAGTATGTGTAGCAGTAGGTGTGTTTCTTTTTCTTTTAAACATGCTACACTGATGTTAGCCATCGTCTTCTATCCCTTCTTTCATTTCTCCAAGATTTACTTCACAAATAACCTTGGTGTAACATTGAACGCACCCGTACTGTTTGTGTCCACACTGGGCACACACGGCCCTGTGTGTGTCACTGCTGTCTGATGGACAGCTATTAACCCTTGGTGAAGGAGTTCAGGAATATTTATGTCTGCCTGTCAGTAATGACACGACTCCCTCCAGGAATGAATAATATGCTTGCCCTACGTTGGCTCCAATTGTTGCGTTCAGTTCAGCACACAAAATGATTTGTGTGTGCGCCTGCCAGCTTGCGTGTGTGTCGGTGAGCGTAAGTACATAGAAGGGGTTCAGGGAGATTGTGATACCCCGAGGTGAGCAGCAGGAGTGGAGTTGTACATCCCTCACTGATATCTGACAAACCCCCGGTTCACTACATGGGCGTCTCTCCCGTCCTCCCTCTGCATCGTGTGCGGCGTCGCTCTCTTTCCTGTGGACTTTGATGTGTTGCGCTTCTCTAGAAGTTTTATTAAATTTGAATAAGAAACGATAAAAACCTGGATATATTTGATTAAGATCACGCCGGGTGTCAAACTCATTCTTGTTTTGGACCAAATCAAGATCATGACTGTTTGTAAATTTTGTGTCAGAATGCATTGATAAAACCTGTTCAAAAGCTGTTAAAATATCAATGAATTCTAAAAATTAAATAATGTTACTGAGCGTCTTGTCAATCGCTCCAGGATTTTGTGTTTGTGGGTCTAATTTGGAAATATTTGCAGTATTTGCGCTTATTTATGACTGTAAATGTGACTTTATTACTCATTATATAGATTATAGTCTGACATGATCTAAGACTGAGGCAGGTGCTTAGCACAAGTGAAAACAGTTAACAATTTTTGAGAAAAATCTGCAACAAACTCCCAATTGTTGCAGATTTTTCCATGATAATTGTCAAGAAACTGGAGGGGCTGATTGATATAATTTGGCAGCAAACAGGTAAAAGCTGCATTTATTTGATTGACAACATAATATTTAAGCACACTTGGTGTTTAGTATCTAGAGGGCCACAGTTTTGGTTTTTGATTTAGTTGGTTTCTTTCTCTACATTGAAAGAAGTTTTCATATTAAGTGAAGGTGCTAAAATCCAATCAGCCCTGCTGTTATGAAGACTTTGCTCTCTAGATTAAAAGACAGTTCTCTGGACAATGACTGCAGATGTTTTCGGGTATTAAACACCCTCTTCAGTGTGGGGTTTTGAAATTGTCCAGTAGCCGTTCTCGCCTTCTCAGTTTTATGCTCAGCACCTGCTTTAGTGACTATCCGAGCCTATCGGGGTATGTTAACAACTCCATGAAGCCTTTCAACATAAAATTGATCCTGTGCCTCCAAAAATAACAACATGTGCAGCTGTTTTGTATCTCCATTACAAACGATGTGCAGTGTAGCAAAGCATCCTTGCAAAGCTGACTTTCAGAGGCTTCAGATTCATACAACAACTCCAGCGCAAAAGCGATGCGGAGGCTGTGGAAACGTCAGCCTTGCGCATTTTGATGAGAATCGTCCTCTAGCTTTGAACACTTTGAGCAAAACGGTTGGAAGAAAGAAGGTTTTCTTAAATATGTTTTCACCAATACCCAGTTTTGCCCATCGAAACAAAAAGATGAACAGTTTTTGTGTTTGGATTAGAGCTGCACAACATGAGGAAAGTCTTTAACTGTTTCAGAACGCCTCTGTTTGAAGCAAATATTGACCTCCGACCTGGAAGGAACATTCCACCTTTCCCCCTCGCTGTCTGAGGAACTGACTCTCATACTGGCCACCTCACACTTGGCTACGAGTCGCTCAAGTGCATAATGGAGGTCACGGCCACTGGATGGCAACCGAAGTATATAATCTGTGAAAAGCAAAAGTGAGACTGTGAAGTTTCCTATCACACACCTTCTTCCCCGTCGCCTCCCCTTGCAATCCTGCCAGTTCCCAGAATAAGCGGGATTTCTGCAAGTCTACTTAAAGAATTGATGGTTTCTAGCGCCTGTTGAGCACGTAACTGAATTTAGACTAGAGGAAGACGATGGATGGGTTGATGGATAGACTAATTAAAAGTACAAAGAACAGTGAACTCTGAGTTTAGAAAAGTGTGAAATTCTTAAATGAAAAAGTCATTACACCTGGGATGAATATTTTTATGTTGTATAATTGGATGCATTTAGGTTGTTTCTTCGAAGGCCGTGCTGTGAGCTTCGCTGTAACGTAGCGTTTGACCCAATCGATGGCGCAGCACAGCTGTCCTGTATATCAGACGTCTGAAGGTTGGTAAGAAAAACGTTTCATCTCCGAAATGGAAATCTCTAACAGAGTAATGGTTATTGTTAATAAATCTAAGGATGTGGACACTTGTGCACCAAATGAGAGTGAGAGGTTGAGACTGAAACGAGCTTTGTTCAACAACACAAGACTAGAGTGTCTGCAAAATAAATTTTTTATAAACTCCATTGTGTTTTTTTTTTTGTTTTTTTTACTTTTTACTTGTTTTGTTTCTCCAGAGGAGAAATGTTACCATTTGGTGTGACAGCTTTGTTTTTATGGAATAAAACTACACGTTTTCTCTGTTATCCAACAAGGAGAGGGTTCAAGAGTTTGATTAAATTATGCATGAAGTGAAAATGTGGAACAAGTTATAACAGGCTTTGTTAGTTACAGGAGTTTGCAGCTTGACAAGGACTAGGTCTATTTGGATAGAGATAAAGAATAAAGAATATTTTTGTTTTTTTCCCCACTATATTCGTCTTGCACCATTCACCTCACACAGAGTAACGACCTATTTTCTGTTTCTTTGTCTTGACAAAAGCATCGCATATCAACTGAAAGTAAATACAGTGATGAACGCAGTCATGAAGCAGCCTGACGACTCTCGAGTGATTACATACCGTTGCAATAGAGCGGCGAAAAGAAAGCGAGATCAGTCAAACGGCTCTTTCTTGTTTGTCCTGCATTTTTAAAGGAAAACAAATTAAAGAATTACCTTTGGAGAGAAAAGGGGGGAAAATGTAAATAAATCCTTTCAGTCAGGACGCATCGGAGCATTCTTTCTTTTTTTTTTTTTTTTTTGTTTGCTTGCCACATAACAGTTTTTATTTACTCTAATTAGCATTATTTGTGCCTCTCCCACCTGTCAAACATGTTTAGAATGATTTTAATAGGGAAGCCGACAGTTAGTGAATCAGAAGGCGAATGATTGCAAACATTAAACACCACATGCTGCGAGATTTTTTATCTCTCGACTGTCAACACCAAATGGCGGGGACTGGAATAGATCTGATCCCATTTGGCCCAAACCTGCCATAATAACCCAAATCATAATCATTAGTGGCTATGAAATTACGACATGGACCCTGCTGCTAATTTTGCAGTTGATTTTGTTGTTTTGGAGCGTCAGTCCTCGCCTCTCCTACCTGTGCAAAGTAGCTCAGCCTGATTATCTCTCGCTTCTAAAGCCTTGTTAAGCAAGGTGAAACATTGTGCTCAACTTGTCCCGCATGCTAAGGCTTAGCCTGACTCCTGCTAAGCCCCAATGGGCAATACCCGACTCAATGGAAGTTCAGGAAGGCTGCCTTATTCTTCTTTTTCTCTTTCTTTTTTTTTTTTTTTTTTTTTTTTTTTCCCAGATAAGAAGGTTAGAATGGCTGGTTAAACACAGCCGTGATGAAAATGTCACAGCCTTTAACCTCACTAGTTTTCCCCCCTCACATTTTAAAGTAAAGGCCATCTCCTGGATCTATTCCCTGATCTTCCAGACGTCACCCGTTCTCAATCCATCCCCCCTTCTTACCGTACGAGCTCTTAAAACTATTGTTGCACCTGATTGGGTTCCTATTGACTTAACTGGGGATAAAAAACAGGAAATCAAAGAGCAGAGGGGTATAAATGTGAGTGAGAGCTCAGGTAAATATGCGAGTTCTCAAAAGATTTGGATCCAGGTGAACATGATCATTGATTGAAATTGATTTATAAAGATTTTTGCCAAGGACTGAGTTAGGCAAAAGCTTTAGATGAGCATTAAAATAAGTTTTATTCAACAAAGAAGTTTGTTTTTCAGATAGTGAATGAGAAAGGTATATGCAAAACATAAAACAACAAAGGAGTACCTGATTTGGTCTTTCTGCACGGAGTTTGCATGTTCTCCCTGTGCATGGTGGGTTCTCTCCGGGTTCTCCGGCTTCCTCCCACAGTCCAAAAACATGACTGTTAGGTTAATTGGTCTTTCCAAATTCTCCTTAGGTGTGAGTGAGGTGTGTGCATGGTTGTTTGTCCTGTTTGTCTTTGTGTTGCCCTGCGACAGACTGGCGACCTGTCCAGGGTGAACCCCGCCACTCGCCCGGAACGCAGCTGGAGATAGGCACCAGCAACTCCCGACCCCGTTAGGGAGGAGGGTGGTCAGAAAATGGATGGATGGATGGATGGATGGATGGATGGATGGATGGATGGATGGAGTACCTGATTTGGAATAATACTTTTATTTTGAAAAGTGGCATAGTCACAGTAAGTTTATTTCTGTTTCCAATCAAACTCTTCTGATAACTGCTGACGCGTCTTTTGCATGTTTCTGCTGGTTTTTTAAATATTTATCTTTGGTGATTAGGTTTTGAAGTCTTTAGTGTTCATTTAGACAGGGATAGGGTTTGATTGTGTTTGTTTTGAGTATCATACAATTTAGATAAATGTAAGTACTTTGGATAAAAAATATTAATTTCCCAGATTTTTTCTCTTACTGAATAAATGGGCACTTTGTTGTCTTCTTCTTCTTGTGGTTCTTTCCACAGCTGCCCACTTGCCCATCTTCTGTTTCAGGTTGAGTTGGACCTCTTGTTCTAGGTAAAATCCCTAACTGCTATGACTACATCATTTCCTTTAATGTAGTACATTTCAAATCATGTTTAGATATGACACAATATCAAACAGAGCTGGCATAAGTTCGTACAAATGGCACAAAACGGCACAATCGCCCTGCAGCATTCCCTGAAGCCCAAAAGCCATCGTTAGCTTTGAGTTGTTTAACTCTACAACAAGAAGGAAATTCTTGTTTTAAAGTAATTCAGATGTACAAAAACAGCAAAAAAAATTGACATTTTGAAATGATAAAAGTGTAATTTCTGTGTGTCCACCCTGCATCAGCTAGACAGCTATCCAGGTACCAGTTTGTGGATTTAAAATTTTTTTTTTTTTATCTCAAAGTGAAACTTCAGACACGACTGTTTGTCAGAAGTGTCCGCTGCCAGTGACACGGCCAATCTTTGACACAACGCACAGTCTGTCTCTCTGCAGTCCCAAGAAGGGACTGTCATGCTTCAACAGGCCGGATAATTATTTCCCTCTTATCCTCCTTTGGCAGGCCAATCCTAGCCTTCAATGGAAGGCAATGGCTGCACCACTTCCCATCACTTCTCTCGGTTCCTTTTCTTCACCATCTCTCGTCTTCCATCTGTTTCACTTCACCTCACTCTTTGACTTCAGCACCCTCTGTTCCCTCATCTTGTCTTCACATCACTCTCTTTTTCTTGATTTGTAGCCTCAATAAGAATAGATTTGATCTGGCAAAAAACTTTCTTGTTGTGACAGAACCGAGGCTCGCCGAATTAGATTCCCGTTTAGAGGTCTGTCTTTCATTGAGGGCATCGCTTTATTGGCACTCTTGCACAATAGACAAATTGGTTGCTCTACTGCCAAAATGAAGAGCCAGTTCAAAGTGGACATTATTTAATGAATTAAACAAGGTCAGCATAGTTTTGTCTAAGCTGTATTTTGTGTTTCCAATCACCAAAGATAAGTTTTTTTTTATTGCTTTTTTAAAGTTTTTTGTGTCTTTGTTCATCTACATATACACTTGCTGACCTCTTTATCAGGTACGCCTTGTGGAGTTGTCAAAACAAATAGCAAATTAGACAATCAGTTCATTGACTTTGCATAGTCGGCATCTACATGTGGGCATGACAAGTTGCACAAGTCAATGCCAGCGGTCGGATGGTAAAAAAAGGAGATTTAAGTAACTTAAACTTGGCATGGTTGTTGGAAATACTGTCTGAGTATTTTACAAACTGCTTTATTGTCTTAAGCTCATAATACAAAGGAGGAAGCTTAGAAAATGAAAGCAGTACTAACAGCAGTGGCTTTTTGTGGAGCACTGATGGCAACGTCTGCAGAGAAGTTCGGATCCAGGAGTGACATCTTTCAAAATTGCAGAATGCCAAGAAACACTTTTGACTTAACTCGTCAGCGTCTCTCCCTAAAACTGACAGGACACTCATCTCCGATTATGTAAAAAAGGCAACTTGACCAATCAGGCTGTAGACATTTTGAAATCTACCAGACACATATCCGATTTAGCACCACATATGGAAGAGGCACAAGTTTTTAGTTGAAAGATTGGAATTGGGCCATTGAAACCGCCGTGAAGAAATAGGGATTTAGTCACATTTACCTGCTGTGTGAACGTACTGTAGCCTATCCTCCAAGAGTCAAGGCAATAATGTGTCCAATGCGGTGCTAGCAAAGTGTAATGTTTTATAAAGTTGGCTGTGAGTGTAAGATTTGAAATGCACTTGGTTTAAGCCTTTCTTACTGAGTGCAGTAACTTAAATTAAAAACAAAATAATTAGTTGATAGAGGCTATTTGCACTGTTGCAACAAATTAGTTTAAACAAGAAGAAGAGAAAAATAAAACTAAAGATGACAAATCATAGATAAGATATATCTCTTCTTTGACCAATTAGCAACACATTCTAATCTAACACATTAGAGGTCTCAAAAATATTAATACCTCGAGCACACGTTCCCTTTAAAACTTGTTCACGAAACCACACCTGTCTTTTCGAACCAAAGTCTGTAATTAACGGCCGCCATGAGATTGGAAAGCTTGCATGTTAACCTCTGCCCCCTGGGCTGAGCATTGGACCCGCAGCAGATCATAGAGAAATAAACAAGGCCTGCCAAAGCAGGCAGCGACTGTACAGGCTGTCTCCAGCAGATAAGACAGAACAATAGCCCTTAATAGGCCACAGAGAGACACACACGCACCCATCTTCAGTGCTGCCTTTTCCTCCTCCTATCAGCTTCCTGCTAACAAAGAGAGCAGGGCACTTTTCCTTGTCTCTCCTGCAGAGAGATTAGCGACACTTAACATGAATACGGGCATGAAAATGTGTATTTTCGTGATAATTCAGGAACACAGGAACTCGTGAAGGAGCCTTGTAGAAAGAGACAATGTGTGTATTGTCCCTTGAGTGGAAATCTGGAGGAGAAAAGCAAAAAACCTGTTTGTTTGCGGCTCGCAGCATCAATTTTATAAAGACTTTCCTTGCCGTGCAGCGTCGCTTCCCAATGCACATTGGAGACGATGCAGACGGCAGCCGACGTTCAGTCATGAGATGAGACTCACGCAAGATGCATCGCAGACACGTCTCAGGAAAGCGCCCAGACTGGAGGACAGATTCACATGAGCATGTCAAATTGTTTGGGCTACATTTCTTTCTTGGCCTAAATGCACTTAGTGGGGCGTATAAAAGCAGGCAGAAAAGCTTGTTTCTCTGGCGAAAGCCCTTTTTTTTTTTTTCTTACTCGACATGAAAGAAACCTTGGCATGGCATTGGAACGCCAGCAGCGGTGATCTAATTTCGCAAAATTTGAATCATTTCACCGGAACTCAGGTAAAAAAAAAAAAGGCAGGAGCTCATTCTGCGAGTGAAAGAAAGCACAAAGATCCGCTGAAAAAGAGCGAGCTGGCACATTATACTGTACCTGATGCCTTTATGCCGAGCTCTGATGAAAGGAACCTACCCTGCTGCCAGCTTAGCTCACCTTAAATGAGCGCCTTTAAGGAAAAGGCTGTTCTTCTGTAACGGGGAGGTAAAATGCGCTAGAGTGGGATTTGGAAGGTTTTTCTGATGGATTGAAGTGTGCAGTGCTGTCTCATACCTTGAAGCTGGATTTCAGAGGCACAGAGAACCTACATGGAAGAGAGAAAAGTGAGATTTTGATAGCGTGAGATGAGAAATTGGCTCTAAATTTGGCTCCTATTGTCTTCTTATTGACTCATTTTAACCCCCATATAACACCACTGGAGCTAAATGGATATACACAAAAGATTATAAATGCAATCTTGTGTTTTGTTGCATCTCTTCTTGGACGAGGCGCAAGTGGGGGACCATTTTTTCTAATCAAATATCCGCTTCTTTGCAGACGTCGCTCTCTCTCCGCAGGGAGAACAATGTTCCTTGGCTTGTACCTTCTTGTAAACTGAAGACCGAGTGGAAAAATAAAACAAACTTACAGCAAAGTACAACTTGCTCTTCCCTACATCCATATTTCTATAGACTGCATTTACGTTTGTGCCAAGAAGCATAAATCATGTCCTATGTATCATTAATATACATTGTTGTCAATGGGAGATGCATGAATGGAAGAAATATGGTGCTTCCCAATAGAGACAGAGTTGAAAAATGGGCTGTAGATATGGTGAGGATAGAACTACTGCTCATTTGGCTGCATATGGTGTCTAAATCTCTATTGCCCCCTAGTGGGGCAGCTTATAATAGCCCAAGTCTATGTTACATTGTGTGCTGTATGTATTTTTTTTTAAGTTATATCCCATATTATGTCATATTTATAAAATGAACATTTGTATTTTTCTTTTTTTCAAAGATTTATTCATAAAAAGCCTGTTAAATTGTTTACTTCTGTGCATTTGTGGAAGAAACACAGCCCACATTTGCTATCACAGTTTCATGAACATGTAGTTTGGAAAAATGCACTTTTACTTCAGGTGGTTGAGTTAGAAGTCAATTATGTGCGCTCAACTATTTTTTGTAACCACAAGAGCTGCTTCAGAGGGAAATTGTAAGGTCCCCTTTGGAAGAACCAGTTTTGCTCAAAGTGCTCTGTCCGTGAGAGAATCTGCAGTTTGGAGCTCACTTCCTGTTGATTTAAAGTCCGTAGCCAGTTTTAAACTCTGGTTATGCCAAAAACAGAACTCTATCCACTTTTAATGTTTTATGATTAAAACATTATGTTGTGCTATTTTAAATGATTATCACTTACATTTTTTTTTTTAAAAAGGTACCTTTTAAAAACCCTTTGAGGGACAAGTGCTGCGATTTAGCTACTGCTATTGCACTATGATGCAAACATGGGACTGCTGTTGTGTGTCTGTTCCTACCAAATAAACTTAAATAAATAAGATTTTATGTATTAGTATGATTTTAGGTGATAAACATTCACACAGCAGAACATAGTTCCAAATTAGGAGAAAATAATCTGGTTTCTAATTGTTTTGATGAACAGAAACCTAAAATATTGTCAAATATTGTGATGTTTTATCACTGATTTTTCTATTGTTTGTCAATCTTTGACTGCGCCATTGCAAATGCTGTGCTCTCCACCGTGGTACCAGGTATGAGTTTAGGATTTGGTTTCTGCCGGCATTGCCCTGTATTTAATTCTCGCCAAACATCCTCAAAGTATGATCCTGCCACCACCGTGTTTCAAGGTGTTCCAAACACTTTTTTGAATGAATGTCTAAATGGTCATTTATAATCCCGTCTGCACGGAGCGCCCTCTTCCGCATGTTTACATGGTTTGTAGGTAAAATGCGAAAGTTTTTTGGCGATTCATAACCTGAAGCAATTCTGTGTTTTGAGAAGTCTAGATCATAAGCATCCGAGGGGAGAATGCTAATTTCAGTCTTTAGGGATTTGACTTGGACTCTGAAAATATTACTGTCTTTGAAGTCAGAGAAGATAGATATCTTTAACTCCAAAGAACTCAAGTCGCTGGGAATATGAGACTTAGATGCTACAGAAAATTAAAAGACAAGGTGAGAACCTGTGAGTGATTAGACTACTTTCCATAAACTCGTACGCCTTGCTTTTTGGTTGAGACGATGTCAGAAATACGGTGCAAAAAATGTGCAATTCTTTGCTTTTAGTTGGTCTATTATTTCAAAATATTTCCTCAGAATTTCTTCATTGTGCACCGAAACATCTGACTCGTGTTTGTTTGTGATTCAAGGCTGCCATTAACCTGCCTTTACACCCCCGTTTTTATTCATCCCGGGTGATGAAGCCGCGCATTAGAAATTCGGTCGTAAAAGAAAACGAACAGCACTAACGGCTTCCTCAGACAGTCGTGCGAGTCCTTTTGGTACTTCCCCACCTCAGAGGTACTTTCTGAGCTCTCTCTGGGTCTTGTGTCATCCTCCACCGTCTCATAAGGAGATGCTCATTTGGATAGCATGTCGAGGACAATGCCACGGCTGTCGCTCTGATAGCAATCCAAGTCCTTGATCTTCTCCCCCCGTAAACATCATTACCGCATGCTGGAAACATACACATTCACAACAGGCAGGCACACGGGCGCACACCCCCACAAGCTGCTCAGCCAAATCGGCGCTAACAGATTAGCAGTGATTATAAACAAACACGGAGGATTAATCCTGTGTGCTCTAAGTCTACTTTTCCACTGAGCTAGCCAGGGTAATTACCAAGTGCTAGATTGTTAGTGTAATCGCGCGCACGCACACACACACACACACACACATACTCCGGCTACTCATGTTTCTCTGCTCTGTGATATCAGCCTCAGCTGCTCACTTCATGAGAAACTTTAAGATCCCTTCACCACGAGAACACCAAAGACGGCTGAAGTAAACACACGACAGGCTGTGAGATCGTTTAGCACAACTTGCTATTTGAAATTCAGAAGGTTCATCTGGACATGGACATGACCATATCCATGTCCATGTCATAGGAGACGCAGATGGCAACAAAAATGAAATCAACGTCTAGATCTGCTGACCACAAGTCTTGCTGATTATGGGTTTATCTTACATTTGCGGTGACGTGGTTTTGACACATCATTAGTGGGTGTATTCTTCCTACATTTTCTCTAATCTTTCAGTGGTAGGCCATACAAAGTTTGACACATAGTGGTGATCATATTAATTACACTTGGTTCTGAGTATAATGTATAGCCTCCTCTGATGTTGTTGAGGAGGTATTCATTTTCTTACATTGTAAAACTTGCCATCCTTTTTGGCCAGAGAACTTGTCCCACATCCTTTCTGTTTTCAGAAGATTGGTCAAACAATTTTCTGTATGTTTTTTTTTAACCCATCCCTGCTTTAAACCTCAAGGTATCCTTGGCCTTTGTGGTGCCCTCTTTGCATCCTGTTTGCTCACCAGTGTTCACCTAAAAAACCTCTAACTGCTGTATATTGAGACTAAAGTACACAGACGTGGACTGATGACTACCAATCGGACTTCTGAATCTAACTGGTTGCTCTTAGTTATTAATGTAAATTTGTGTATGATTTACCTATAGAAATCTTTGGAGCCATTGTCGTGTATCCAGTGCTTTCCACCCTTTTGTTTCATCCCCCATGGCAACCCATCATCACGGTCAGAATAGCAGTGGATGTTCAACACGCTGCGTTGTGTTGCAGTTTTCATTAGCGGCAGTCAGAGGAGCAGTTGACGCAGCGCTGATTGGCTCACCTTTCACCTGCGTATGCTAATGCCACTCAGTCCACTGTGTGTGGGAAAGCTGTGGCTCTCACCGACATGGGGCCAGTTACTGTTTACCTTAATTGTCAAGATCCTACTTAGTGAAGGGTGTGTATTTATTAACATTTAATATGCAGTTTCTAGCGCCAGCCTTTTAACCTGCTTCCGTGACCTGGCTGTGTGCGGAGGCGCTGCTGCATGTTTGAGATCAGTGATACTGAGATGACTTCTCTAGAACCAATGACAGCGCCACCTGTTTTTTTTTTTTTTGTTTGTTTCGGATCATTTTTATGCTAGAACATCCAGTCATGTGCTCTGCTTCATATCTGAACGGTTCACATTTTCAACCAAAATGTCTTGAGTTCACACATCTCAAGTAGTATCTTTTCACAGGTCGAAGCCATCTTGGTCAACATCTTTGGAGGTATCGTCAACTGTGCCATCATCGCCAACGGCATCACCAAAGCCTGTCGAGAGCTGGAGCTCAAGGTCCCGCTGGTGGTCAGGCTCGAAGGTAAAACCGGATCTCCTTTTCCCTCGTTCTCCTACAGAACACGGTTTACACCGCATTGATTTCCCGCGAGCCAATGTTAAAAGCACTTCACCGTAATAGAAATTTTATATAAATAGGAAAAACATAAAGAAATCCAACAGACTTCTGTTCTCTATGTCTCAGGTTTTAAGATCTTTAAGATCTGCCATGCAAACAGGCATTGAACCTTATCAGTTTTGCACATCTGGAGTCTGATGTGCTGTATTCGCAAAACGGCTCCAGCTCAGATTGGCTGTAGTGTCTCTGCTAACAGCAATTTTCAAGTTTTGCCACAGATTCGCAGTTGAATTTTGATGTGGACTTTGACTAGGCCATTCTAGCACGTGTATCTAGCTTCATAAACTCTGTAATCAGCTTTTCTGTTTCTTTTCTGATGATGCCTGTAATCATCAGATTTGTTTGCTGTGTTTTGCATGTAATCCACATCTTTCCTGTGTCCCTATCTGGCTTAAGACCAACCACAAACGGGATTCTTATGGCATTTCATTTTATTGTGTAAATTAAGACAAAACTTTGGAGCCGTTGTTGTGTTTATGGCGCTTGACCTGCTCCCTCATCGCGGCCCGTCGTCGCTGTTAGAATAGCAATGCATTTTACACACACATCGCATTCTGTTGCGCGTTTCATTAGCGGCAGTCAGAGGAGCAGTTGACGCAGCGCTGATTGGCTCACCTTTCACCTGCGTATGCTAATGCCACTCAGTCCACTGTGTGTGGGAAGCTGACATGGGGCCAGTTACTGCTTACCTTAATTGTCAAGATCCTACTTAGTTGTGTGTCCAGAGCACAAAGTGAAGGGTGTGTATTTATTAGCATTTAATATACAGTTTCTAGCTCAAGGCTTTTAACCTGCTTCCGTGACCTGGCTGTGTGCGGAGGCGCCGTACCGGGTAATGGACAGCAAGCTGGAGCGCGACGGTCAACGCACACGTTTTCAGAAGAAAACAAAGCGTCAATATTGCTTTCAGTCACGTTTGTCCGTAAAGTAACTTAGATGAAGTAAAATCATGAGTGCATTTTAACTTTAAATGGACTGAACTGATATAGCACTTTTCCCAATCATTTTGACCACTCAAAGCGCTTTACACCAGAGTCACAGTCACAAACTCTCACGCATTTATACACCGATATGCAGATCGGTCAGCAATTTGGGGTTCAGTGCCTTACCATGTGGCAGGAGAAAGCTGGAATCGAACCTGCAACCTTCCGTTTCAACAAAACAACTACTATACCCACAGAGCCACAGTTGCACTTTAAAGCCAAACCGAGGGGGAAGAAGCTCTGCTGGAACATTCCTCCGTGTATTTCAAGACCGGCTGCGCCTCTGATTGAGCACACGGCCGAAACATCCAGTTCATTTAAATTGGTTACCAGAGAGGAAGGGCCCACAAGTGCCACGTTTGGCTGCAGTGGAAGCAACCAAATTAGCAATTAAAATTGCCTCTCAGTAAGTTGCAACGTTTCTCATATTAGGGCCGCGTAATTCAGCCTGACTCGCAAACGCGGCAGAAGGTCAGCTCCGTCCGACGCTCCCGACCGGTGCTCTCCTGGCCTGGGCCTAATCCGGGCTTTAGTCGCGGGTCATTACGTCGCGGGCTTCAGTGTTGCAGAGAGGATTGGTTCAGAATCAATCAGCTCAGCTCGCTCGGATGCCGGGCGGCGAGCACGGCCTGGCGCTCTTCATCGGGATCAGAATGGATTAACGGGCGCACTTTTAATTGGAAAGGCCCTTTTTAAAAGACGGCGCTTGATTGCACAGGCGGGGAGTTATGTATTCCCAGACGTAGAGGAGAGGTGCCATGTGGTCAGGGTGCTATTAGGGACGTATTCATGTTTGTGGCGGGGAATGACTGTAATCTTGCCATTTTATATTCGTCTAACAGATTCAGGGGAGAAAAAAAAAACAACCCAGAAAATATTTACGCATGTGTGGTGAAAAATATTGGACGTATAAATAGGAGGAGCTCCTTGAGAAAGTGCAGTACTGCCCTCTTTGGCTACAGCAGGAAAATGGACTCGTTGCACTGTGAGCTCACTGTCTGCTGCGATTTGAAGGGACAATTTTCCCTGTAAGTAATCCTGAGGGTCCGGGGGAAAGAGTGACTGCGTTCTCCAACCTATTGACTCAGTGAGCCACTTTGTAGGAGGCTGTCGGAGATCAGAGGTTTGATTTTTGCTTAAAGGTGTCGCCTTGTTTATTCAAGAAGAGATTTTAGATCCTAATAAGGTTAAAAGGGGACCTTCGGTGGAATCCGAGCCGTTATTCTTCAAATGGCTGTTCCGCACAGAGTGTTACCGACACATACGGCAAACGCAGCTTCCTGCATTTTGATTATCGGAATAAATCCTGCGCGTCTTAAATACCTTTTTTCTTTTTTCTGCTGCTTCTCACTGCTGCTGCTGCTTCTGGCTGACACGTCAGGCTTTTTTAGCGTTCACCAAAAAAAACATGATCCCGGAGATTAAACTGCCAGTGTCAAATATGTGGTTTAAATCCGGTCGACTTAGCTGCACCGCTTCTTTCTTAAACAGCGGTCTAGACAGTTTAAAAGACACGAAAACTTAAATTAGTGGCTGGCTAGCACTTCAAAGGAAAGAAGCTGCTGCAGCGTTGAGGAGCCCCCCTGCTCTGCCTTCAGATGAGAGGCATTTGATGTTGGACACATGAGGGCGGAGGGGGTTGTTCATCCTGGAACGTAAAGGGAATACTCCAACCGCTTGGTGCTGAAACATTATGAGATACAGCAATCATATCCAGAGTCGAAGAATGTAACTCTGATATGAAGGAACTTTCTTTTTTTTTGCATAAAGGTTAGAGGTCAGATGAGCTGCACGGTGGCGCAGTGGGTAGCGCTGTTGCCTTGCAGCAAGAAGGTCCTGGGTTCGATTCCCGGCCCGGGGTCTTTCTGCACGGAGTTTGCATGTTCTCCCTGTGCATGCGTGGATTCTCTCCGGGTTCTCCGGCTTCCTCCCACAGTCCAAAAACATGACTGTCAGGTTAATTGGCCTTCCCAAATTCTCCCTAGGTGTGAGTGTGTGTGTGTGTGTGTGGTTGTTTGTCCTGTTTGTCTCTCTGTGTTGCCCTGCGACAGACTGGCGACCTGTCCAGGGTGTACCCCGCCTCTCGCCCGGAACGCAGCTGGAGATAGGCACCAGCAACTCCCGACCCCGTTAGGGAGAAGGGTGACGGAAAATGGATGGATGGGTTAGAGGTCAGCAAGTAAGGGAACAAATAGTTTAGATTTGTTTTTTATGATGAAGTTGAGTTTCTTTCTTGTTGTTGTAAAATGTCGCTCTGAAGTGTCGCTCCAGCCGACCGGAAGATTTCCAAGAAATACTGCGGACATTTTTAAAAATTGTACAACCTGCTTGGACTTTTTCGGTTTACTGTTTTACATCATAGAGCACAAAAAAGACAAATGTTTTAAAATATTTTTTATCATCTGTTAGCTTTTTTGTCTTGGAAGTGGGGGGTTTTGAGTTCAAAATTGGGGAAAAAAATAAAAATAAAAAATCCTCACAGTTATAATTCAAAAACAGAAATTTGGGATTTTTCGAACCAGCCCTGACCTTAAAATCCAATATGGCTGCCTTGCATACAACTAGATATAGATACTGTGGAAAAGATTAGCAGGGACTGGAAATGTTACGTTTCTCATCTCGTCTTTCACTGCGGCTACAGGACATGTAGCTACATGTGAACTAGCTCCCAGAAGCTAGTTTAGCACTTAGCCTGATTGCAGAGAAAATTCACTGCAAGAATGGCATTTTCTTGACTCACTGAATCAAGAAAATGCTCAGTGGGCATGAATTCTGTGTCATTTACACAGAATTCACGTGTAAATGACACGTGAGTTCTGTAAGCCGAAGCTAAAATAAGTTGACAACGTTAAAGCAGTTTCACTAGGATTGAGCAAAAATAAAAAACATAAGCTGATATATCAGATAAAATACAAATCTGAGCAGAGATGTGCATTTAAACTGTTAAATGTTCGCTGAAATCTTTGCCCTAATTCTCAGCTTCCAGGCTTCTCGTCTGTCTGCTTGACTCAAAAACCCGTGTGACCTCTGTGGACGTCCGCCTGTGCAGAACCGAAGATTTTTGTGACTTCACTGACTTTTCTTCTACTTCTCTTTGCAAGAGCTTCTAGTGAAATCAGTATGTATCTGAGCAGAGCTCTGGAGCTCTGGAGCTCTGCTCAGATATAAATAGTATTAATAAAGGTGCTTTGTTGTCTGCAAGCGGCTCATGTTCACAGACACAGAGAGGTCCATCAAGGGCTTTTACAATGCCAACAAGAAATGATGAAATCTGAATCGTTATTTTACAAAAGCGGTGAAAGATGTTAAAAAGCTGCTGCGCGTGGTAACAAGTCAGTGTCTCGTGGCCGTTTGTCAGATTTAAATGGTGCTTCTTGCTGAAAGGAATGATCAGGTAGTCAACCTTCAAAGATCACAATGATTTGAAAGCTTCCGCATGCAATTCTACAAAAAAATACGTTTTAGCAAAAATGAGCTGTTTCAAAAAATATTTCAAAATTTGAATACTCCAGCCAGTGGGTTAGAGATTATATCAGATGAAAGAGGAATCATTTTAAAAATCCGAATGTCTGAAATGTCCGCTTCACCTCCGTTTGAGTATCACAGACTTTGATTCGATTGATTAACCAGAAGATGACGTAAACCTACTAAGTGTCCCAACATCCTCACAAAAAAGCAAAGAAAAGGAAAGATCTCGACTTACTTTTCTGTCTGCACCAATGCACGCATGAAACGGACCCAACTTAATATTTTGTCACCCTTGTCAGAGAGGAGTTTTCCCAACACACGTCGGCGTGCTAAAGCAGAGTTAGTCACAGTTTTATGTTCGGTGGCGTCGATTGAAGTTCTCCTGTGCAGAAACTGCCGCAGTCCCTGGCCTTATTATGCTCTTTCAAAGTTGGCCTGTAATTAACTCGTGGATTAAAGTGACATTCTCTCAATTGTCGCGAGTGAGCTTCCTAATTGGAGGAGAGCTGCAAAAGAAACGTTTTGTAAAGTGGCAGCATATCACACGGCTAAATACCAACTGCAGACCTGGCTTGGTTGGTTGCCGGCTCATATCACTCTGACTCAATAATTAATAAATCAGAGTCTGAAGAGTTTTTAAAAAACACAGCCGTAGCTTTGCATTTACGTAGTTTAATGTTCTAAATTAAGTTCCTTTAGCATTGGAGTCTGACTATTCCCATTTATATTAGCAGGTAGAGGTGGATCTCAGTTAATTTTATCAGTAAAGATGCGATATGGATTAAGAAAGTTTAACTCGCATGTTGTGCAGATGCATTCAATGTGATGTATTTCAAGCGTTTCTGCTAAGGTTGATTATTGCTATTGAGACCCAGAATTAGATCATCAACACTGAGGCCAACCAGAAATGACGGTCTTGACACAAAATGTCAAGACAATTTTGGTGTATCCTAACGTACTAATGGAAAGTTCGGTCAAAGGAAAAAGTGTGCTTGTGTGACGCTTCCAAACAAACTGTGGAGTGAATACAAACCGGCCCCAATTCAAACCAGCTGCAGGAAATATACTTTTTCTTTTTTGGACTTTGCCAAACATGATAGTAAAAATAATCCCTTCGTTGTTGCTGACTGCCAGTGCTGCACGTACTGATTGTACTGGAGTCGCAGCCGATCCGCCCGTTCTCTGCTCAGCAATGCTGCTGGCAGCACATTGTGGGTCAGGAGGTGCAGAGCTTCTCGTCTCGTTCGGCTGGCAGCAGCTTTTGCCGAAGTAGAAACATCCCACTGAGAAACCTGCGTTTAATGAGCCGCTATCGACAATCGCAACGCTATTGCAGTCGTAGCAACGCCTGAAATACAGCAAGCAGGTCTCCCATGTTTGTGTTTCTCCAGGTCTGTGATACATGCCCCTCCTGTCACTTCTGTCAAATGGGAGCTATGATAATTCTGACATTATAGTCCGCTTGCGAAATAGTGAAAGCAAACCACACCAAACGAAAAGACTCAAAAAAAAAATAAAAAAAAACAATCTTACGTATTATTTTTATCTTAAGAAAATAATTTTTACATTTTTCATGAGTTTGGCCCAAAATCATCCAAATAAAACATTTATCAACAGTATTACTAAGTAAATGACTTTGTAATTTCTTGAAATCGACATGCATGAACACAGGCTTAAAGCTCAGTGTGCTGCATCCTACCCAGCCTGTGAGTTGGTCTCTGGCAGCACCTAGTGGCCGCAGGTGAGAACACGCATGAATAAACATGCGAGTTCCACTCCTCTTCCTCCTTCTTCTCCTCCTCCTCCTCCTCCACTCGGTCACTCGCTCTCATCCAACGGGGCTCCGTCTTCGCGGACGCCGCCGCCGCTGTGAGCCATCAGTGCTCCCTACCGCTCGCAGCGGAACTGCAATCAGCCGACACACACACACACGCACACGCACACACACACACGCACACACACACACACACACACGCACACACACACACACAGCAAATCGCAGCACATAAATGCATGACTTTTCCTCCTCTCTCCCGCAGATGTGTCACTCCCCGCCTGCCTTCACACTTTACACGGGTAGCACAGGTAGCGCAGATGCATCATCGGAACAGTGTGGCACGCGCCACTGCTGCTCATAAATATTCGCGGTTTGTGGGGGGGGGAGGGAGAAAAAAAATGTTTTAAATTATTTCACTCTTTCCCTTTTCTTATTTGTCTTTTTTTTTCTTTTTTTTTTTTAAGGCAATCTCCTATATAATGTATTTGCAGTGACAGCTTCTCCGCTTGTGTTTTTGTCCAGTGTTGTTTTTAAGCTTGTTGAATTAATCATCTGGCAGATAAGTCTGACAGCAGAGCATCATAGATCCATCAATCCTAGAGCAGCTCATTGGTCAGTCTGCTGAATGTAAAGTGAGCAGCTCTGCAGTGTTCCTCTCTCTCTCTCTCTCTCTTTCTCTGTGTGTGTGTGTGCGTATGTGTGTGTGTGTGTGTGCGTGCGTGTGTGTGTGTGTGTGTGTGTGAGCGACAGCGTCAGCAACTGAGACACGAGTACAACCCGGCCGGCACACCGTCCGCCGCTCCACGAGAAAAAACGTCTCGAGACACCCTATCCCCCGCTCGCGTGTCAGAACAAGGTCTCTTCCTGCTAGCGTTCTAATTAATCACATCGCCGAATTGATTGTTTTGGAGTGTGAGCTCGCGGGAGAATGTGTATGGAGTGACTTATACGCCTGGACAAAAGAGGTGAAATATTAGGCGCTAAGTGGAGCTGGTAATAGAATTCCTCATGAAAGGTCTATTGATCGGGATGGCCGGGCCTCCGGAGGATTCGCGTACCGCGGCGTTTTAATTACACGCCAGCCGGGGGGGTCACGGGGGGGCAGAGGTCAAGCTGGGAGCGTCTGAGCGAGCAAACCTCCTCCGTGGGTCTGACCAAAACCAGAGCGGCTTCAGCTGCGAGGAGATCAGCTAATCTGGTATTGATCTGGTGAATTAAGTGACAAATGAATGTGACAATTACACAAAAAATACGTTTTTTTTGGTATTAAGCAGATAAATTAGTTTACTGTCACAGGGTCACTTTGTCACATTATGAAAACCAATCCCACTGCAATCCCACTTGATTTAAAGAACAGCCTTCCCGCCTGCATGATGCTGCCACCACCGTGTTTCACAGTGGAAATGATGTGTTCATATTGGTGTTTTTCAAAGTCGGGGCCAGGGCCACTAGGGGGCGCTGGAGGGGATTCAAAAGGATTGGAGGGAAAATATAGGGGGCTGGGAAATGCAAAATAAAACAAAATTGAATCTGATAAGTGTTTTTTTTTTGTTTTTTTATCTTAAAAAGTGATCTGTTTATCAATAATTATTGTGATAAATATGTTGAATTAACTAATTGGAAATGTTCATTGCTCATCTTTCTGATTGTCAAATTTATCAGATGGGTAAAAACCCTGAGCGCTAAAACCAGAAAAGATCAGGCAGCATTTATGCTAAACGAATAATATTATTACTGAATAGTGAATGAAATCCGGGGGGAAAAAAATACATTCTACAGGTTGCATTTTTTTATTTTTTGTAACATTGTCTGTGTGTTCACTAAATGGGGTCCCTGAAGAGAAGCTAATGCCTTTTGGAGCGCCGTGGAAAAAAATGGAAACGTTTGAAAGCCCTCTATCAGAACAGAAGTTATTTTGTGCGTCACCCAGAAAGATCAATTTAGGGCTCGGCGTTCGTTCCTCTCCTAAAAGTTCAGGAAGTGTAAATTCCTGTGGAAGGCACCGAACCGATTTACTGCCGACAAACTGTTCATGATAGTTTCCCTCTGATAAACATAGAAATCTCCAAATTCATTGAAATGAGCAACGTCCTGCTGCTAAACTGAAGCTCACGCAGACGGGATAAGGATCTTAGTTGAACTGCTGGAATCGTGTAACACTCACCATCTGTAAGCGTCACTTTGACAATATGCACAAGGACAGGTCAGGGTTCACCATCGTGCCTACGAACAAACGGAGATTCTGATTGGAGGATGATCTCATCCCTTCCTGGAAGAGAGTCGTCCTGGTTCGTTACAGCAGGAGATCAGCTGACCGAGTGAAGAGCCGTTGATCAGATGAGACTGACTATGTCGATATTTTTGTCTCCATTGTGTGCAGCAAACAGCTGGACCTTCCCGCCTCCTCCAGCAGCCACCGGGGCATCACTGCTTCATTTGACCTTTTGCTCCGTCGCGCTCTCTCTCCCACCCCCTCCCTAACCCTCCACTCGGTCGTCCCCCCTCTCTCTCTCCTCCCCGCTCTGTGTTGCGACTCCGCTGTCAGGTTGCCGTTTGGCTGAGCAGCGTGCCGCCCGGTCGCCGTGTCACAGCGGCTCGGGGATTACCCCGCATCCCTCCAGGAGGTTTCTGGGCTTTTTTTCTTTTAAGGTTCACCGAAGGCTTGTGATCAGCGGCGTGTCACCCAGCACCTGCTCTCCCTGACCTCGCCGCAGCCAGGGGAGCATCCACACACACACACACACACACACACACACACACACACACATTGCCGTAGCACTGCTCTGGGATCAGCGGGTGAATGGCCTGTCATTGACCCATGCAGAGATTCCTTCCTCGCTCTTCCTCTGTTTATTTTTTAAACTCCAGATGTCAGATGGGGTCAAACCTTGTTAGGCCGGGTGCCTGCGCATACTTGAAAAGTCTGACATTCCTGTATCTAAACTAAGGCCTTAAAATGTCTTAAATCCATCTTAAAAATGTAAACCGGCCTTAAATTTGTTCATCAAAGTGTTAAGTTTATCTGTTTCAAGACTATTTGATCTTGTGGATTTAGTTTTCTGTCAGGCAAAATATGAAGTTGCACACAGACATCTCCAAGGCGTCATGTGACTCGAGGTGGTTGAGGCTACTGGTAGCTAGCTGCTATTAGATCTCCCAACCATCCTCCGTTGCCTCAGTAATTTCCCATGCTCCCTCCTTTATTCGCGTTTTGCTTTTTTTTTGTTGTTCTCTCTCCATCAGGCACCAACGTTCACGAAGCGAAGAGGATCCTGACCGAGAGCGGCCTGCCCATCACAGCAGCCGACAACCTGGATGACGCCGCCAAGAAAGCGGTGGCCGCCATCAGGAAATGAGAGCGTTTTGGCCGACATCCCCACACTTTCTTCCTCCGTGGCTTCCATCGTCACCAGCAGCCTTTTCTGTCCACAAACCTCCTTTTCTCTCATCAATGTTGCTTTTCAAAATTATTTTACAGTCATGCTGTTTTTTTGTTTTTTTCTAAATGTAACAAATTGTGTTTAATTACTTTAACAATGGTTTTATCTTGATTGGAGAAAATTCCCACCCTTTTTGTTGGAGTTTCCAAAACCTCAGACAGGAAATGGAACAAAGTTTTATCACTTTCATCCCATTACATTCCATTTTCTAGTGGAGAGAGACGAATCTCTCTGGATATTATGGTGTTTGTGTTCATTTTTTGCAGGGAAAGGAAGACATTTTTGAACTTCTTAAGCACAAGGTGAAACTGTGAACTCTTCCAATGTAACGTAAGCTAAAGGCGCCGAGACGTTCGGTGCAAACTGTTCACTTCGAGGCTCAGGTTAGATGCAGCGCCTTGCATGTCTCTCAGTTGAGTTCCTACGTCATGTTTTATGTTTAAAGTGCTGATTCCACACATTTGTGCCTGAGTATCAAAGGTTGGAAGGTTGGGATGCTGACATTACAGCTCCATCATTTTTGAAATGTTGAAACTAGAATAGGGGGAAATATATCATTTTATAAAATCATGAATGTATGTTAGCAACGAAAATAAAGGCTGAAAGCTGTGTACATAATCTAAGGGATTAAAAACAGATATTTCAAAGACGTGACTTGTGTGTTTTTGCAGGATGACCCCTCGGTGTAAAACAGCCAGCAGACAGAAACATATTATTACTACTGACTCTACTATTTTTTTTTTTTGCCTATTTATACAAAAAAAAAAAAAAAAAAGAGAGAGAGAATAAAACGTGTTTGCAGAATCTGGTCGAAGTGTCTATTTGAGAAAAGAGCTGCAGCGTTTTGTTCGGTTTTGTCCTTGAGTTCGGACTCTGTTGACTCCAGGAAAAACAGAGCATCCGTCATCTGTTGTTTTTTAAAGTGCAGATGATTAATAAATAAATAAAAACCAAGAAAAAAAACGTGCAGAAAACCTTAATAAATACAAAATGCATTCTTTTTACAGCAGAATAATCAAACTGAACATTTTTGAACAACTCAGCGGGGAAGCCAGGTTGGGAAACTGGTCAAACTACCGTAAAATAAATGCAATCCGAGATTTGTTCATGTTATTTTAACTCGATGTGAAAAGACGAAATATGTATATCAGCATATCCATATTTACCTAGGAGGTCACTTTTGAAGTTACATTCAGGTTTTTTTTTTTTCTCTCTTTATTAATGACCCAGAGATAAAATGAGCATCGTGACGTGAAGCTGAAGTTCAGTTTTGAGAGTTCAATTCAAGCTGAGAGTGAAGCGTCACATCGCAGCAAAATGAATACATTTGTCTGTCTGCATGAAGAGAGAATCAATACCAGTTTACACGCACTGATTTCACGGGGAGGAAAAAAAATTTGCAACCCGAGTGCAACGCCATTGGTTGCCTGGTTGATATTTCCACTTCATCGCTTCAGACGGGCAAAAAGTTTCGCAGGAGAAATATTTAGAAAATGGCCAGAGTTCAGAACGAAGCTCGCCAATAAACGTACATCTTTAAAGCTGTGGCATGCCACTTTTGTGAATAATTTGTTTTTTAGGTGTTTGGTAAAACCGCCACTGTTGAACAACAGAATAGCATGAGAAAAACAATCTGTGAAACTCTCCCTGAAGTCCAACAGCCATCTGCAGAAATACACGGCTCGGTGGGAAACAACCAATCAGAGCCAGGAACTCTTTCATCTCGCTGGTGAGTTGAAATAAAAACCCGGAGTGCTCAGGAAGTCGGTCTTACAGCAGCACATTGATGCCAGAGACCATAATATTCTTCCATGTCCACCACATAAGTCCTGTTCTACCGCAAAATAAACTTTCTTTCACTGAGTTTGGCGTCATTTGTTTTAAAACGTTGCGCGTCTCTTTCTCCTCTTGGCCTGTTTGTGAAATGCTTCGGGGACAGATTTCTGCAGCGCTTGCTCCAGATTTCCAGGCATTTTTCACACGGGCCTCCAATTACGTGTCCAGAAGGTCAGCGAGCGAGACGATGTGCCAGCAAGGCAACAAATGTTTTGAAAGATTTCTCGGCACGTGCGAGAACGGATGAGTCCTCCGGTGCCGTCCTCTCGTCCGTTGGTCGGACGAGAGGACGCAAGAGTCTTTCAATAGTTTGGCGGATTTTGGTTCCATCCCGGGTTTGTAAAGCCGGTTTGTTTTGACACATTAACTGTGAATGGCCTCCCCAAAAACACTGACTGATTTGTTTTTCGGTTGTCTTTCTTTTTTCAACAAAGTTTTTAGTTATTTAAAAAAAAAACAGAAAAAAAAAAAACATGCAATCAGTAAGACAGAGAAAACATGTGCTTACATAATCAAGAAAAAAAATATTTCTTTACCACTGGGTTTCTGTTTGAAAAGGAAGATATAATATATTACCTACCAACTCAGTAATTATATGTAAAAATATACATATATGATATTCATGTGGAGCTGCACAGTGGCGCAGTGGGTAGCGCTGTTGCCTTGCAGCAAGAAGGTCCTGGGTTCGATTCCCGGCCCGGGGTCTTTCTGCACGGAGTTTGCATGTTCTCCCTGTGCATGCGTGGGTTCTCTCCGGGTTCTCCGGCTTCCTCCCACAGTCCAAAAACATGACTGTCAGGTTAATTGGTCTTCCCAAATTCTCCCTAGGTGTGAGTGTGTGTGTGCATGGTTGTTTGTCCTGTTTGTCTTTGTGTTGCCCTGCGACAGACTGGCGACCTGTCCAGGGTGAACCCCGCCTCTCGCCCAGGACGCAGCTGGAGATAGGCACCAGCAACTCCCGACCCCGTTAGGGAGAAGGGTGACGGAAAATGGATGGATGGATGGAATATTCATGTGTGGGTTCAGTATATTGTGCTAAAGAGCCAACAAATAAATTACACTACATAGACAAAGTATGTAGCATTTTGCACACAAAGAGTTCAATGTGTCCAAATTGCTTCATTTATTGCTGCCAAGACTCTCATGCTGTTATTTTTTAAAATGGCCGCCATATTTTATGTCTGCCATATTGACAACTAATGCTAGTCCAGGTGTTCCCGCCTGAGCTGTGGGAATCTGCATCTCCTCCAAAGCTCACATGGTCTCTGTTGCTGCTTCTCCCCGATTCGGTTCCGATTTTTATTTATCTGTGTCATTTTCCTTCCAATGCAGAACCGAGAGCCGTTCTGCGATGTTTCTCACACGTAAGATCCGAAAAAAAAAAAAATTATAATTAATCAGTTATTGTTGTTGTGGTTGCAACGTGATAAAAATGTTTCCAGTTCTCTGTATTTACCTCCAAAGGTCTGTGTCTGGGTTTTCTTGCCTGCCTGCCTCTTATTGAGCGAATGAAAGCGCCGACGGCGACGACGCAGTTTAGTTCTCTCCTTCAAATCTAGCCGTAAAAAATGACAAAAGCGGCACAAAAACCAGACGAAAGTGACGTAAACGAACAGGAACAAGGTCCTACGGAAACTCCTCCCTTTTCACTGCTTCAGGCCTGTTTATCTTTTTTTTTTTTTAGTTCGTTTACAAATGAGAACAGGATTCTTTCCATTTCCTTCATCCACAATTCAACAGATGGAACTCTGTTTGTTTTCCAAAATATCAGAACAAGCTTTTCCGATACGATTAAAAAAAACAAAAAAAAACAAAGAAAAAAACATAAGACGACAGTCGTCGCCGCCATTTATTACACTGTCTCTATGTTTTCTCTCTCTTCCTCTCACTCGGCCTCCTTCCAGTTTGGAGTCCACAAACACACTTTAATCTCCCCAGATCTCCGGCCTTCATTCCCCTCTAATGAAGCCTGAGTGCAGCGGCGTCCCCAGAGGGGACCGGAGGGAGGCGACTGTCCTTTATAGGGCGGCTGTGTGAGACAGAGGGTTGACTGAGACCTCTTCCTGTCAGACACACTGACTGTGTGATGGATTATCTGTCAGGCAATCCGAGAGGACGCCCAGGCTCGCCGGATCGACTGCCACCTCCACGAAAGACACACACACACGCACACACACACTGCGTTCACCAGAGAGAAGTCCGTCTCCGTTTCAAACTCTCAAACTGCGGCGACTTGGGTTGTTTCACTCAGCAAAGTCAAGGAGACTCCAAAAAAGAGGCCCTCTGGTGACTCTTTCCACTCGCTCCACATCTGAGTCTCCCCCCCTCTCCCCACCCACAATGCTCAGAGGCGATGTGCGTTAACGGGATAATGACTCTGAGCTTATTTTTATTCGCAAGGTATTGTTTTTTTTGTTTTTTGTTTTGGTTTTTTTTTTTTAGCTTTCCTATCACAGGGAATCATCTGGAGAGCAAAGAAATCCGTGTATCTGGGCGCCGCCATCCAGCCGGCCCGGCCGAAGCCGTAAAAATGGGGCTGAAGGGTTCAATAATTGCCTTATTTCATGCTCTTCCCTGCGTGTGTCAGAAATATCCCCGCTGATGGATTGGACGGAGGAATTTAAGGCTTGTTAAAGAGCGGGCTTCTCGGGGGGCCCCCTGATATTGTTTAATTCAGCGTCGGGCTGGAGGTCAGGACGAAACGTGCACACTGATTTACCTAGCAAAATTAGTGCCGCTCCTCCATATAAATATAGATGAGGAGGGGGGGGGGGGCAGAAGCTTTGGAGGTCAGGCTAAAGACTTCCAGCGTGTGGCCCCCTGCTTTTAACTCGGGACGCGAGGGGGGACGGGGCCGGGGTCTTCAACGACCCATTTGCATGGGCTGCTCCTTTAATTAAAGCTGAATTATTATGCTGCGAGAGTTTTATTTTTTTTTCTTTTTCTTTTTTCTAGCTCACTTTATTTGTCCCTGTAATTGTGCTGTCTCAAAACACCGGTAGTTTTTTTATGTTGTTGTTGTTGTTGTTGTATGCGTCTGAAGTGACGTCAGAGCGGTAATTGTCACTTCTGCCAAGCCGCTTTCGCCGTTTAGCCAACCGGTGCCGGCGAGAGACACGCCTCTGCGTGACGGGGTCAAGGCCGCCTGCGAGGAAGCATCGGATGTTTATCGAGTCATTTGGAAGCAACGACTATGAACATATTAGTTGATGAAAAAAAAAAAAGAAAAGCGTAAGAGCGGGATGGATCGCCTCGGGCCTCGTCTTTCGGGGACAAGGCTCGATATTTACAATTTTCCGCCTGTGTGTCTGTTGACCAGGCAGAGGGCTGATAAGGAGCTTGACCCTGCGTGCGCCGCGTTCAGGTGGTCGATTCGGTGCTATATTAAGAGTCAGAACGAAACGTGTGGGTTGGATTTAAAACTACGGGCACATTTCCCTTGCAAAAACATTCACGGCTTGTAGCTCTTCACGTTTAGTCGATTCGATTCGTTCGGAAATCATGTAACGTGTCGGTGCTTCCTACGAAATACCGTCCAGCCGCTAATAAAGATAACCCGGTGGACTCGGTTCGATTGGGGACCAGAATTGCAAACAATTGTCAACATTTTCAGCTGCCGCTGTTCGCTTTCACAAAGCGCCGTCAAATCATCCAAACCCGTTCCCCTCCTCGCCTACGGGGGCGCTGTAACAAGAACCCTTACATGTTAGCTCGACAGCCGTGGACCGCTCTGTTAGTCTAGCGGATAAAATCTTAATTATACACTTAGTGTGTGGTTGTGTATCGCAGCAAAATGTGGAAAAAAGTTCAGCTACTACAAGTAGCAAAACAACACAAACTTCCTTGACAGCTTTGTACTTATTATTCTCGTATCGCTTATGTTTTTCTCACTCTTCTTCCATTATTTGCCTCCCATGTTTAGTCCCATCATCCTGGCTCTCTCAGTGTCATCCTCCTAGCTTCTCGTGAGAAAAGAAATCCCCTCCCTGAGACACGAACTTTGTTCGACGAAATGGGTGGGGGTCCCCGGGGCGCGAGAAAGCTGCCTCCGGTTGCTTGATAACTAGGCTGCTAAGGTATTCTGGAGCACCCGGTAGATTCTGAGATGGACGCCGGGAAAGACAAAAGTTATGGAGATGATTTTTGTTGCTGGTGTGGTGAAGACATGTCCACCTGCGGCCCCTTCAATTTGAAAAAAAAAAAAAAAACTAATCTCACGGCACAAAACAAACGATTATCTGTTCCATACAATAAAATTCAATTACATGCATTCTCGATGCATTATGATATAATCTGCAGCCTTGGACAGATTATTTTCTGTTCAATAATACAAATTTTATCCATCAGGACCCGTTCCTGAACTAGAGCGAATTATCCCAGTAGATTCTTTAATACATCAAAACATAAAAGATATTGTTGCATTTCCAACAATTTCCAAGATCATTTTTTATTTAATTTGTTTTATATATTTATACATGCATTTCGCACAGATTAGTGTAAAATGACAGAGACTTTAACAGGAAGACCGATGGCTAGATGATTATGGTGGGAGTGTCTAAATATGCTGCATCTTTGGGAAATTTCAGTCGGCTATTTTACAGAAGAGTTTTGGTTGCGACCTCTAGTGGAGCCGACTGCGCATCGTGCAGCCTAAACCTGTAGAAACATAATTACAAAGGTGGCTCAGGATGGCGTGAGCTTATAAACTTTACAAAAGGAGGAAAGTTTTAATCCAAGCCTAAAAGTATTCCTGGTTTAACTGGTAGGAACTCGATGGCCTCTGGATGCACGCGCTTCATGCATCGTCCTAATGAATGCGCGTTTCGCTCCTGTTCGGACGGGGCAGGTTGTGCCTCGGGGTGAAGGTGACTTTGACAGTTAATCGCGGTGACGCTTCCCTTCCACCGCCTCGTTCTCCGCCGCTGTCGCCTCACGCTCCGGATGAATACATGAGACCTGCGATCCAAGCGCGCGCCGACGCGGAGAGGGGGCGGGGGGAAGGGCAAGGGGGTGGGAGAGTGGCCTGTCGCCTGTAATTTTTTTGGCGGCGGTGTAAAAGCCGAGCAGCAACGGCAAGATGACGGCTGAAAACGAACACAGTAAACAAGGCGATGAAGTTCAGCACGGCTGTTAGGATGCAGGAGCTGTGGGTAATTGAAGTCGGTGTGCTGTGTGTGTGTTTTTTGTTTGTTTTTTTTTACCTGCGGATGTGTGTCTCTGTCCGCATGCAAACATCAAAGCGAATGCCGCCCTGCGCGCGCGCGCGCCGTGTTTATCCCTCCGTGAGAAGATGGCACGAGCTGTTTGTGCAGATAAATATGCTTGAAGTTCTGTTTGTACTGAGCGACGCCAGCGAATTGCTTTTACAAAGCAAGTAAACCAAGAACCCGGCGTACAGCGTCTCGGCCTGAATATGTAAATCACAACTCGACACATGCAGGGGCTGAATACATCAACGACTTGTAAACTTTAGCAACCCTCTCGGTTCCCCCTGCTGTAGCTCTCCGGTTTACGCCGGTTCAACACTGAAAAGGTTTCTCTCTTCTTCTTCTTCTTCTTCTTCTTTCCTTCCTTTGGAGGTGGAACACAACTCGGCGTGTGAAGGCAAGCGAAGGTGTTCTATCGGAACAAGAAGATTATGGAGCTTGCTTCACATCCACTATGTTACAGATCAGACTTTGCTTCGTTGTTCATGCAAACATGCTTGAATTCTTCGCTTGTTACCAGCAGAAGTTAAGAAATGTGCCCGAAACCTCCCAAGGATTGTTTAGATCTCCTACATCTGAAAGGAAAACGCTTTTAGATGGATTTTGTTTAGATATGTCCGTCATCCACAACAGAAACGCAACATTGCTCCATTAGATATTTAGAGATCTAAGAAGTTGTAGAGAAATTACATCATTTTAGTTTAGTGGAAACACATTTTCCCGACTCTCCCGAACGCGTTTTACTGAAGCCACTTCCTTGCGGAGATTTTCCTCAACATCATTGGTAGTCGTAGATGTGTTGGCATTTTTACATATAAAACAAAACCAGCAGTGTATGTTAGGTTACAGATGGATGGAAAACGGCCCACTCCTCCAGATGAACACATTACCTACATCCAAGGCATGTTTCAAACACTTCTCCTTGTGCAATTCTCCATTACGCGGGTCAATAGAGGGCAATGGGAGAAGAATAAAAACCCGCCCCTCTCCATAAGACTGCAGCCCTCATCGCAGCCTGCACAAAAACATCCACGCGCGCACACACACCGGCTGACACTCGCTGTCAGCCCAGCTGATTGCCTGTTAGACGGTCTCACCCACCAAGACAAGTGCCCTTTATCGCCAAGAACCATTTTCTCCGCCATGTCAGATATGGGGATATTAATAAATGCACAATGACAGTACTTAGGGAGGCGAGCAGCTATCCTGCCTCCGCAAATTTACCCGCGGGTCACTTTGGTACGACAGGAAAAAAGAAACTGTGGAAACAAACAGGTGCGGGTCAGAAACTCATCTCCTCTCGCAGATTAAAAACTCATCTTTCAAGGCAGTGCGGCGATATTGAGGCTGATTCTTGGTGCTCTCCATGCAAATAGAGGTGTGATTAGGCATGGGGTGGTGAGTGGGGGTGGAGGGTGAGGGCGGGGGGGAGATGCGGCTGTGGGAGAAGAGAACGATGTGTCCCTCTGCTCAATTACCTCTGTGAGGATAACTGAGAGATAGGAGGCCAAAGGCTGCCTCTGCCTCCACAGCACTCATTAAAAGTCAAGGTACTGTGTGTTTTGGCACAAATTATGTCCCCACACATCAGGTTTGTGCTGTTTGTCAAACCACATGTAAAGCGCAGAATACCAGCATGCCTTGTAAGAGCTTTTGAATCGCCAGGTCGTGTAATAAGTGTCACACAAACACTTATACTGTCTGCCCCTTTATGCAACTTTAATCATTTGCTTTTGCAACACGGACAATTACGTCGCATTCTTTTCATTTTATTTATTTTTCCCGCCTCGACTTTTATCACTCGGCTGTCGTCCACGATAATTACTTTCGCTTGCATGTCTGGAATCGACAAGCGACGCGGAAAGTACCAAAGTCAAAAGTGAGCCGGGAACACAGCAGCAGCGATGCGACACAAGGCTGAAATCAGGCCTCGGTGCACGGCAAGATGTCCAGCCGAGGAAAAAAAAAAGTCCTGGCAATTTAAGTTCATGAAGCTTGTAGTAACAAACCAGCACCAAACAGAACTCCGTAACGAGGCTGTTTGGGTAGAAATAACCACTTAAAGACAGAAACTGTCATTTAAAATGCAGCCTTTCCGGTGCCCACATGTCAAAGCTCCCATTTTTACCAAACAACTGAAATCACAATGAACTGATTTTAAGACTTAATCAGCTCTTTGTGTGAGTTTAGATGCACTAAACACTGTCAGAGTTGACAAAAAAACTATTTCGAAACCGTCACTGCCATGTCATCTTTCCTTACCTAATCTAATCAAGGTATTGATTCACATACAGTAGATAGAAGGGAAGTGAAAATACCCTTTGACGGAAAGTGTTCACTCTTTCATTCTGTTCAGGCTCTTTTACAACTCATAGTAAGTTTAAAAGACTAACATTTCTCTGTTTTTAAATGTCACATTGTTGTGCCGCCTGTTAAATGCCGTGGTGCTCATTTCCTGTCTTAACGAGATCAGTCATATCCAGTACGTCACAAGAATGAAGAAGTCGTCCGGGTTACTAACAAAACAAAAAGAGAGATAATCAAAATATTTGAAATTCGGGAAATAAAAAGTTGGATTTTCCTGTTGTCAAAGCACTTTATTTGGTGACTAATACTAACAAAAAGCTCTCTGTCAGAGCAAATCCAACTGTGATAAAACGAGTGAGATTAATCAGCGGTTGTTTCCTCATTAACCTTAAATTATGCAAACCAGTATGTTCCCCGTTTGAGGCTGTGGACAGCTCTGCCTCCGACCCCCCACCCCACCCCTTCCCCTCTCTCCTGATAGCGTGGTGCTTTCATGTCGGCTCCAGAAATCTGAGGGTCATGTCTGATTTTCCCTGCCATCCTCCCCCCTCAGTAATGAGCTCCGGTGAGCAGAGCAAGGTCAGAAGGCAGAAAAACATGGCAGTGTGTTTTCTTTTTGAATGTTTGCAGCGGCTCATCGCGTGTGTGGGAGCGCGTGAAGCCGCGGAGTGGTCAAGGTCGACGTGAACACGAGCCCGCCCGTGCTCACGCCGTGGTTTCCCGGTGTAACTCGTGCCTCGGCATAGAGCGGGACGCCGGAGCACAGCCTCAGGGAGGCTTAATAGTAAAGTCTCCCATGTTTGTAGACATACCGCTGCCATCAATTAGCCTGTGAGAAACGGCGCTGCATTTGACTTCATGTCGCATCAAATCAAACCCGGAGTCAGCACTGGGGCGGATGCGTTTCAAAAAGCGACTGGTACCACAGATCCTTTCTGCCTACAGATTCGCCATCCAGCTCTTACTGATCGCTTCAAAGAATTTGGCCCTAAAAGAAAAATTAAATAAAAGTAAAGCGGTCTCCTCAGATCGGCTTTTTCTGATGACAAAACCCAGCTAGCGAGCAAATGCTTAGGCTGGAACGTTGAATGCCGAAGGATCGGATCTGATGTTCGCCAATCGTCGGTTGCGATCGGGTAACGATCTGAACGTTCACTCCGAGCATTCACTCATGACGGGGGGGAAAAAAACTGTTTCCAGTGTAATTTTATTTCATCAGTTTAAATATCTTTACAACTTTTATGGTGGATGACATTTTTGCCATATTTTTGTGATTCATCACATTCTTAAATGCAGAAATGTTTAGTTATTTTGAGTAGATGTGTACAGAAGATGCCTTCTTTACCAGCAGGTGACAAGTTTAACACATTATTAGCCTTGTTGGTCAATCTAGCGAGCACATTTTGTGAGCTGCGTTTGATTATTTTTAACCAAAGTTGCAAATTACTAGTTTTAATATAACATACAGGGATGAAGTGAGCTGGTTTGGAAAATATTCACCCTGCAAATATGAGGAATTTCCTTGTTTTGTTTGTTTTGGTGGAAAGTGTCTGCCCGCAAACCAAACACGAAACACCAAATCTATGTGAATGAAATGAGAGCGTATTTATTAGCATGATGTTATTCCGTATAATAATAAAAAATGAAAGGCTTTGGGTAAAAACAACTTCAACAGTGGCAAAAAAAAAAAAAAAAAAATGTCATTACAAGATGGTAACGGTTCCTGGAAGAGAGTTTTATTTATTTCCACGCCGGTGGATTAACACGACTGCGTCGCCTACTGCTCTTCATGAGTCACTTCACAGAGCTTCAGCAGAGAGAGCGAAAACAGGAATTTTCCAAACAACTCCTTCAAGCAGAGAAACAGCTGTCAACTTGCCGTCTTGGTGGAGCAACAAAGTGGCGGCGGCGAGCTGGGAGGTCCCTCTCGGCTCGCTCCACCTGGATCCATCGCCCTTCACTCACACTTTCAAGGACACATGACAGACTCTGTGGCAGAGTTCGATAATGCCTGAAGTGCCCCCCCCCCCCACACACACACACCATCACACACACACACGCACACACACAGAGCAGCTGCTTGGGTGGTCTCATAGGGAGTGGATTGTGTGTTTCTGTGTGTTTGGGGCGCACAAGTTTTTTGGAAAGAGAAAGAGTGAGGACAGGCCATTCTGAACTTTTCAGGTCATGACCCCTAGGAGGAAAAGGGATGCAGTTTGTTAGGAACATTAGGAAGAAATCAATTGGAAGGTTGTTTTCTGTGCTTTCATACCAGGATGTTCCAGGGAACTCGGTTCGAGTCGCCAGAATCCCCGCGTTTTTTTATCTATCTCTTTAAACTGTCACTTTGTTGTGACAGTGTAGGATAAGACATATTAACTGTGGTCATCTGCTTATATCAGAAGCAACCAATCAGTGCCAGGAGGAGGGTCTTTGCACTGTCAATCACCCCTGTGTACGTGCTTCTCACAGCTTCCCTCTTCCTGTGCTATGCTACAAGTACAAGTTTTAACTTGTACTTGTAGGAAGTACAAGTTTTACTGATTAAAACATGTACGTTTTATTCAATTCGTTCTATTTACCGGACCAATTCCCAAACAAATATCATCTCAGGGGACTTTAAGAGGCAAACAGCTTCAGTCCAAATGCAGTTACAAAATACAATCACGTTGAGTCGTATAAAACTATTATTACTATAGTGAAGTCCAGTTCACCTGAACATCTTTTTTTTTTTTGTATCTAAGGAAGGCCAAACAAATCGTTTGAAGTCAATGTTTTTGTCACAATTCCTCATCCTGAGGAGCCACATGGCAAGAGAAAAGGAATGGCTGGCTGCTAACAAGAAGAACCCTCCAGCAGGACTAGGCCCAGTGTGAAAAACCTATCTGTTGAGACCAGCTGGAGGTACAGAAGACAGAAAGGAGACACTGCCAAACCTGAAGGCAAGGGACCAGGGGTACTTTCCATGAGAATGAAAAACACTTTACAATGTCGACGACTCAGGGTAGTTAGCACGTCATAACTCATCTTTAATTCACGTTCATTTCTCTTTTATGCCCTTTCGTTTTTCTCTCTTTTTTTCCCCCTTTCCTTTCTGCTCTCGTGGCCTTTAATTGAAAGTGAAAGTGAAGCGACAGGAAAGTGGATTATAAGAGAGGGGGAAGACATGCGGCAAAGGTCAACGAGTCAGGAATCGGTGACGGCCATGTTAAGGACTGAGGCCTCGATATTTGGGTTGTGTGCTGTAGCCCTTTTTTGTCTCCTCAGTGGACCGTCAGTGGGGAATGAAATGGATCTTTACAGCGAGCAGTCAGAGCTGGTCCTGAAACTCAAGCTGTTTCTTTCCTGTTGTGATGCTAGAGGGAATAGCTGCTGCAGAGACAACACACTGAAAAGGAGAGCTAATGACTGACTGCAGGAAACACAATGAGATTATGTTGATAATACACAGGAAGTGTTCATTACACAAGATCATACATTCAGTAAACGACCTGCATAGACATGAGATGTTTTTCTATTTTAAAATAACATTTTTTGCATTCTGCTTAATGATATGCAAGATGACCGAAATACATTATAGTCAAACATTTGACTATAATGCCTCGGTATGTTGGCATATTAGTAATTTCTTATACATACAATTTGCTTTTGATGATAAATTGGAAGCAAGAAAGTCCACTATTGTGGAAATCCTCACTAGCCCACAGAAACCAAGTAGTGAAACACCGGACGAGCCCCCACAGGATGTATGGTTAGGCAGAGAGATTTTTTTTATTATAACACAAAGTGGCAACTAGACTCACCTGATGAATAGAGACATTTTACTCAAGCTGGATTCCAAAACTTTTTATAATAAAAAAAAAACGACAGCGCATGCACCGTGAACGCGTTTGCGTAAAACTGAGCCCTGAGCTCAACACATTCCCCTCCTGCGCTTCCTCACCAGAACAGATGACATTTCATCAAATATTGATGAAAAAACAAGCCCTGAACGGCGTAATTAGAGGCGAGGTTTAATGTTGGCCTAATCCTGGGGCTTCCTGTCTCACTGCCGTCCTCGCTGAGTGTTTCTGCGAGCCGGAGCTGGAGCGTCTGGAGCCGATAAACACCCCGCTACGTGGCGTCCCGTGGAGCACCGTGTCAGTGCCCCGCCTACGAATCAACATTTAATTCCTCCTCATCCCCTCTTCTAAAGTCATTCCTATTCATCTCACTCTTAGACACGCTTAAAAGCTGCAGCGCCCGTAATGTGCTGACGAGACATCTGCGCACTCGGCAGCAGACTTTTACCCCCCCCCCCCTCGGTGCTTCGCAGATGAAGGGCCGCTGCCGAGCAGATTATTATATTTTCAGGTTATTAATTACTTTCCAATTACTTAGACAAATATGCTACATTGAGTGCCTAATTCCCCCTGCTAAACTGCAGCAGATGGATGTGGCCTGGGTCCTCGGCCGGCCAGCGCGACGTGCCTCGGCATGAAAGCGAGGCGCAAACACGGAGAGGAAGCATCACGCGCCGGTTGCTACGACGAGCCGTTAGCGCATTAGTTAGTACGTGAACCTTGCAGAAGGGCTGCGGTGTGTTGTGTGTTGTCTGTGTAGCTTTTCAGGGAAGCAGCTGGTGTTGCTTGTACAATCCAAAGTGAAAAGTTGGGTTGCGTTTTGTAAGCAATTTGGGATGAAGGCTGCGAAACTACCGTCACCGTGTTCTCGATTTTGGTTTCTTGCACACAGGTACGCTCAGCCCTCGTGTTTGCATTCGCGCGCGATCTGTTTACATCCACGGCCGACTCTCTCTCTCTCTCTCTCTCTCTCTCTCTCTCGCTCACAAAAATTGGAGCCAAACTGTTCAGTCGCTTCAAAAACCCTAATGGGAAATCTCTCCCCTAATTAAGATGCATGAATAATTCAAGTGGTGGCACGCTAATTAGTATTCCATCAGTCCTCTGTGGCGATGACGGCCTGTCGGGACTCATCGCAGCCAGTTACGGCCCGTACGGGCAGGAGTGCGGCTGAGGAGAAGGATTTAGACACCTTGAGGAGCTGCTTGACAGAGTATCCTATCATTACTGTAGAGAGCATGACAAGCTTCCTGTTTTCCTCCGTCTCTGTAATCAAAAACAACACCGATCCGTCGTCGGCGGCAAATTGGGGGGGAAGGATGTAATTTGGGAGGAAGATGAGCTTTTTCTTCTCATGTATCCGGCTTTAACAAGAGAGGACAAGGTTCCGTTGATTTACCCGAGCATGTGGAGTTTCCCAGTCCAGCCCGAGTGCGAAGTGTTCGTACGCGGTTTGTACCGCTTTAAATGCACGATTTGGCGTCGTTACGGCCCAGCAGTTATTACCTCTCTCTCGGAGGAGCTGTTTATTGCTAGTAAAAGCAATAAAGAGGCGTTAATATGGAAATTAAGCCAGGAAAAAATCACAGAGGTTAGCTTTGCTTTATCACGCAATTACGCTGTTCATTTAATGAAATAATTCCTCTGCAGTTCACAGCAGCGCTGTCAGCCACATGCGGAGACGTGGCGGTTGAATTGCGTAATCGCTCTCTGTTGCTGATTTTTCTGCAAGATCTTCTCGAAGCGCAGGTGCTTCGCCACAAGCTACTCAGAAATCAAAGAAATTGCTTCCTCCTGTAGATTTTATTTACTAACACTTGGCCACAATGACAAACGACCGAAATAAAGCACCAGCGATCCGGAACATATTTGCAGTACCGTATTTCCGCCGCGCTTTGTGCTATCTGAAAAATTCCAACGGTTTCCGAAAGGAGAGACGTTGAGCTTACCAGTCACTATCAGGTTATTACGGTAATGTCGCCGGCCCGTTGCAGCGAGTGAAATTAATCTGAGGGACGTGCTTTTATTTCCAATTATTTTAATGCTAGATATAGAAAGTTCCAGTTGTTATGGATAAAAGGGCAAATGTATTTACTCACAGGACATTTAAAGAACTGTGCACATTTAAAATAAGCAAAACCATCCCAGCTACCTCATGTTTTGACAATGCTTTTTCTGTTGCTCTTTTGTGATATTTTAACAAACCAAGGAACTTGGGCTTTATTAGTTGTAATCTTTGGTCATCAAAATCAGCAAACACAACACGTATTAACTTGTGTGTGATGAATCTATATATGTTTTCTGGTTTTTGACTTAAACTACTGAAAGAACTGAAGTTTTTGATGATGTTATCAGGATTTGCCTGTCCAGCATAGTCATTAATGTAATTCACAGGTAAATTGAGTTTAGCTTCTGTCAAGACTTGTGGCTATTGCAGACTTTCACTGTCCACCATTTTGTCACCACGAGCCACACGCACACACACGTTAAAAAGAAAGGCTCCTGTGGGTGGGTGGGGGGCTCCGGCTTGTGTGAGCGTGTGCAGCCCTGGGGAAGCAGGCTGAGGTTTTGTGGCGTCTTTGTGCTGGGGTTAACCTTGGCTCAGGGCTAAACACACAGGGAATGTTCTGAGAGGACCTTCAGCCATCAGCAGCGGCTTTTCATATACTTGCAGCACTCCTGTGGGAACGCCGCCACAAACACGACTATTGATCCGCTGTCACACTTGCACAGACTCCTCCTTTCACTGTTTCTCTTTTCTCTTACCCCATTTGGTTCTCTCTTTTTCCATCTCTCTGTGTGTGTGTGTGTGTGTGTGTGTGTAGTCACCCAGACTAGAAAATACTCTCCAAAGTGGTCACAGATTTCATGAGGTGGTATTGGAGGAATCGATTCATTAAAGGTGCAGCGTGTATCCTGGGGACTTCGGCTTTCGCATTGTATTTCCATCTGTTATTCTTTTATTTGTCTATTTTTAGCTTTGACACCCTAATGTGATTGTATTAAAAGTGATTGTGTTAAAAGTGATTGTGTTAAAAGTATACACAATCACACGAAAACTATGACACTGCTTTAGTTTCCTGAAAAACGGCGGATGTAGACGTCACAACAGATGACGCAACTTTTGTATTTTTTCCCCTCAAGCAAAGTCAGACTTCCTTTTTTCTCTCATTGACTGGCATCCAACAAATGATTTATAATGCAAAATGATTCATGTTGTACTAAATTGACAGCTAGCAACTTTTTTTTCCACACAAAGATAGCACACGGTTGAAACGTGTGCATCATTGGTATGCAGTCAAAAGATTCGAGGCAAAATTTGAGCACAAAATGTAGCTGTGGAGAAGAAAAAGCTTTGACATGAATGGAAAGTAAACAGTTTATTCAGTAAACTGTCTTTTAATTGCACCTTTTTTTACTTGTTCAGGTAATCTGCTGTACATTCACTCCAACCTGCTCCGGTGGGATTTCATTAACTGTGATGACTGACCTAAAATTACTTTCTAATTTCACTGCCGCACTCAGAAACGATCTCCAGGGACCCACTTTATTCAGAGTTGAGTTCTTCTCTACTCCGCTGCTCTTTGCTCATCTATGACTCCTGTCAGGCTTCCTGTTGCCTGGATAAAGCTGCAAATCCCCCAGTATCAGTGCCTTGTTTAAAAAAAAAAAAAAAAAGAAAGTATTCAAAAACGCTTTGCTTGAACGCTGTCATGTTACGACGACCGAATTTGACAGATTTTGCTTATGAACCAACAAAAACGTGCTGTTATTTCCTGCAATTTCAGAAGGCGGACAGAGCTACTGGAAGAAAAATATTGGTGTTAAAATGGCCCAAAATCATGTTGTCGTTTTTCCTTCCACGTCACAGTTACAAAATACTTCCAGCTGTGCGAAGACATTTCTAAATCTCTGTGTAACTTTCGACTTAGCCACATTAAAATGACTCCATCTCAGACGGAAAACAGAGAATTTTAAGTGGATCGAGGATAGTTAAAAGTAAGTAGAAGGGAACTCCTCACAGACTGAGTGGAGAATAAAACGGAAGAATGAAGACATGAGTTGAATAGATTTGTGAGGTCTGAAAGACAGCGATGAATCATCTCCACATTCTGTGTACGCTGAATAAATAGCAGGCCATTTCCACATCATAAATATCCTCCCCACCTAATGTGCTTAGCTCCAAGGTGGGCCCAGACTGCGTTAACCTGGGGTGCTTTTTTTTTTTTTTTTTTTTTTTGAGTAGGGGGAGGAGGTGCTGGCTGCAGGAACTGATCTCTTACCTGAAACCTCGGGAGGAGAGGGGAGGGAAGAAAGGGTTTGGGGGTGCACAGATCCCTGAAGCAGGTAGCGTATCTGCCGCGGTCCCAGCGGAGCAGATGTGCTCCAGGTGTCACGGTGGACAAAAAGGTGCATAAATCATTTTCGGATTGATGACTCTCCCCTTCATTTGCTCAACTTGGATGAGCACTTTATGCGAGAGGAGAGAGAGGCAGTGAAAGACAGGTGCACACACACCGGAATGTGTGCAGAATGACTGCAGAAGACTTCCCGCTGCAGGAGCCGCCGTGGCACCTTTCGGGACCGACTGTCAGAATTTTGAACCAAAATAGAATCGGATGCTGCTCGGGGTGTACATTTTCTATCCCTTTAATCCCTTTTGAATGGAGGCCTCTTGTGCTAAGCAAGTCTGTGACATTGCACACCAATTTGTCCTGGCATGTGGAGGGTTGTGCTCATTTTTCTGGATGTCAGGCATTGTCCCCTCTGATGAATCCTCTGGCCCGAAGCCTGGGCGGACTGGCTCACATGGTGGATTAGGGCAGGTGATTGATGACTGGAGGTGTAGTCTGCAGCTCCGATTTCCCCCCAAACAGCGGAACTGACAGTGCCGATAACCAGACTTATTATGAAACGGCCGCAAAGTTGACCGGTGCAGAACCTCTGGTTTGGTCTTCCTGCCTAGACTACCCAAGCTCAAGGTGCAAACAATAGGAAGGGAAGGTGAGGGGTGGCCCCCTGACTAAGACGTAGACCCTCTCAAAACAGATGAAAATGATTTGGAAGATATAAAACATTTACATACTTGCACCTGCAATTATGTGCACATTTTATCTGTTGCAGGTAATTAATCTGGACCTACATCTACACACTGTAAGTTTTTGCTTGCTTCTTTCTGTTGGTAAGTGTTCATTTCTGACATTCATTGCTGTTGCGTAGAAAATGGTCAGCTGTTGAGACCCACTGGAAACGCTGGAACTTTCACTTCAAATTTTCTGAAAAAATGGGACACTCAAGATTGAAGTTTTTCACCATTTATGATTCCTTTTCCTCGCCGTCTTGCCAGATTTTTTTGATGTAACAGCGGAGAGACCAAAGCCACCCACGACAATAGTTAAAATCAGTAAATATTTAAAGACCCTGCTTAAAACACTTGAAATTGCCTTTTTTAATAGTTCACACCAGAAGTAAGCCAATTTGCATTAATATGCACAGTGGAAGTCATCTTAGCACTACCGCAGAAGTGCTAAGATGTGCTTTCTTATTTCTGCCTTTGTGGGTGCAGCCAATAGTCCCCAAGGAAAATAAATGAACTGGATTGGCTACTTTGCAGACGCCAGCCAGTATCATGTCGCGTGGCGTTGTGCTCAAGTATTTTACCTCCCCAAGCTGAATCTTCTTTCCATTATTTTTAGATGCTTTACAAAAAAATCTGCACATACCTGGAGGTTCTGTAAATGACACAATAACATTGAATGAAATATTAAATAACTTTGGGCGCTTTTCCAAGATCCTATATTGTTAGGACACGAAGTGTTTGATAGAACATCAACTTTTCGATGTGCCTTTGCTGCTCCAGAATGCCTTATATGCGACATCTGTGAATAATGTTGTAGTTTTTACTTTATGAACTGCTGGACTGAATGCTATTCATTACAAGCTATACTAATGGCAGTCATTAAGTCGAAACAAGAAGTCTTTTGGGAAATCTTACGTTGTCAGCTGAATGAAGTGCACTCCTGTATTGAATAGTCTCCTTCCTGTTCGATCTGTTTTCGAAACAACTTATATTTTAAGCGCATGCGGTGAAAACGCGCTGTCATGTAGACCAGCCGCACAGACATCAAATACCAGTTTGCTCAATCAAAGACCACTAAGGCAGATCAAAGATATACCTGGAGTCCCATTTAAGAATGGCTCCCGCTTGTGCAAGTGGGGAGAATGGCGATGCTTAGCTTGAAGCCCCGCCCCCAGCTGGCCGGATGATTGCTCACCTTGGAAAACCCAAGCAGATGGTGCGTCTTCTCCTCAATTAGCACCTTGTCTAAAATGCTCAATTTGCCATTCTTTCCCTCAGTATGGGTGTGAAATTTTAAACCCTCCAAACCGCATCATCGTTCTTCACTCCGGGGCACCGCACTGCTGAGGCAGCATAACGGCGGATCACCGCTGTAACTCAGGACGGCAGATTTTAGAGAAAATTCAGAAGGAGATGCCAAACTCAGCGAGCGACGGCGAGCTGACAACAGAGTCAGGAGCGTCCTACTGCGACTCTCACATGAGTCATCACGTTTTTCCTCGGCCACGCTATCTCTGAGCCAGTCTGGACCGTCTGTCTGTTCCTCTGAAACATCCCTTGTTTTCCCCTCAAGTCTTCCCTCATCTCAAGCTTCAGTCTATCACTCTGTCCCCTGGCATCTTACCATGTGCACAAAGTTGCACTTGGCAATTACCGGCTACCCACCGAGGAGCTGGACTACACCTTTGGGTTAGTTTGAATTGGCTGCGTCTACTCTTGCTGAGAGATGGGTTTTTTTGGCGCGCGGGGGGCATCTGTTTATGCGGAGGTAGCAGGTGATGGGAAAGTGGGGGAAATTCAGCTCCTTCGTCTGAACAATTCTCTTTATTCTCAAGAGATCACAAAAGTCATGGCACAGCTGTGAGTAATTAGGATCCCGTAGCTAGTAATTAGCATTAACAATGAAGCGGATGGGTGTATGTGCTGCTACGGCAACAGTTGAAGTAGTTGGGAGTATTTACTTGATGAAAAACTTTAATGTGTTACCTGTCGCACACACACAGGTCAATGTAAAATTATTCGTAACTTGGAAAGATTTAGGCTGGAAGTAATCTTTTCATGGTACATCTCTTCAAAACTAGAAGGGACATTAACATTTTGGAGAGGTTCAGCTCTGGTCCCGAATTGAATCCAGAAACGGGGGAGCCAAACGTTAATCTGAACCTCAAAAACTTCGAGTTCCTCACCAAAGACATGAATCAGTGGAAACCATAAAAAAGCTGGTTAACAATTACAAGAAAGGTTTAATTGATGCAAGGTCAAAAAAAATAAATAAATATATATTAAAAAAAAATAAAAGGTATATATATATATATATATATATATATTTTTTTTTTTTCCCATTGATTATCACTAACTGTATTACCATAAAGCTTTGCCCCATAGACCAGTAGTTCCCAGCAAATTTGTAAGCATCTAAAAAGGCTTATAGATTTTAAAAGCCTTATCAAAGCTATATTAAAAAGCCATCTTTAAAATAAATGAAAGCATTGGCCTTTGATTGCTCTTTAGTGTTATTTTATCATTTTTAGTGGACTGTCTTATTTTGTGGGTCAGAAGGTTTGTGAGACCAGCATAGATGTTAGAAAATTATCATGTAAAAACAATAAAAAATGTTTGTTGTTTTTTTGTTTGTTTGTTTCCTGTAGCCCACATGAACTGAAGAGGAACTGCAGTTTAATGGCTTAAAACAGTCAGATTCTTACACTTTAAATGATCAGATTTGTTTTCACACTTCATGAGAGATTTTGTGGATTTATGCAACCAAATTTGATTGAATCATAATCTACAGATGGATGAAATTTTAAAAACAGGAGCAAAAGACACCAAACAAATGCCCCTTTACAGCCAGTATGGAGACTTCCCAGTGTCCCCACAATCTGAGCCCAATTAAATATTCTATTACATTATTCTCCAATTTCTGCCCCCCCCCCCATCAGCCTTGGGGACCCTGGGGCCTTGCTAGCAAAGTCAGTTGAGGAAATGTTTCCTCTGCATCTGTCTGTGGTAATGGTGAGGACATATTGGAAATCAAAGCAGGAACAGGAGGAGAGTGCAGAGAGCAAGTCCCCTTGGCTCTGGAAAGGCTCCTCATGGAGCAGGGGTGAGGAGAGGTCAATTGCTACTGTGCAGGGACATGGCTTCCTTACATGTATGTTCCGAATACAGATGTGAACTTAATGCATACAGGAATACAAATATCAACCAGGACGTGCTTCTGTGTTTATACAAGTATGAGATCTATTTTCCAATTCCTGAGTTTGGATAAGTTTGGTTGTTACGAATGCAGATTCGTAACAACCAACGCAAACCTGTAGATGGGTCAGGACCGGCAGATCCCGGCATCCTCCTGCTGACTGACAGCATGAAACCCCCCACCCCTCAGTGTGTGGTTATTAGTGCGGGATCTCATACGCAGCTGCTGCGTCGCTGTAACAGCGGCCTGTAGATCGAGCCAAGGGCACAAGAGTCAGCCACTCCGTGAGCAAGCCTCTTCTCTATCGGCTAAAGGTGCACCTTTGTGCGTGTGTGTGTGTGTAGTTACACCACATCGCTCTGCCTCTTGCATCTGTGTGTATGTGTGACTCACCTATGACCAGCTCTTCTTGCTCGGAGGCAGCTCTTTGTCTTTGCGCTGACAGGGTGAAGATGATCGAACGCTCTGCTCCTCCAGCTTTACGCCGCTGAGACTCCGAGCTTTTACACAGAGAGCCGGAGCTCCTCTCTGTTCCCACATATCATCGCTTATGATTATTTTAAAAGGACTTGCATGAAATGGAACATGGACAGAAGCTAAGTTAACACGCCCACGTCCTTCAAGCCTTCAACCGAACACACACAGTTCCTCGTAAACCGATTCAAAATGGATGCCGCAACTTGAAACTTTACATGCACATCTTTATTCCTCATTATGCTCAAAAGCGGTGTTTTCAAAGCGCACTGAACGCTGCTCTGTAGAAACTTGTTTTGAAACATAATTGTCACGTGAAACATTTAACATATTTGCTTCAAATGGGATTCATAGTAAAGTTTTGCAAACGGTTTTGTCACACAAGTAGGGTTTTTCAACAGGCATCAACAAAGCCACCTACAATTCGGAAATGTAATTAATTTAGCCTCCAGTTCATCTATAACACTGGCCCTCCATTCGGGTCACGTGACTGAAACCCAGCAATAAAGTCTCAATTTTTCACTTTTTTTGTTTTTGTTTTGTTTTGTTTTCCTGTCCGCTAAATGGACCATTAATCTAACACTTAAGAAGAAAGCCACAGCACTTTAACACCGACTACAGATGGACGCAATGCTAGCATTGCGTCGTCGCCGGCACGAGCCTGCCTGAGGCGTTTGTGACGTCTCTTAATTCAGCTGACGCCGACACGCTGACAAGATGGCGCCGAATTACGGAGTTCAGCTCGCGTCCCCGGGGAGCATTTGCTGTTGGACTGATTAGTAAAGCGTGTTACCGCCAGCCTGCTTGTTGTTGGTGCAGACTGACAGAAAACATATGTATGCGTGCTGGTCCTTGTAATCAACACATGGGCTGGGCGCCACTAGGAGACTGAAGGCGCTTCTGTCGCTCCGCTTTCTGACTCAGAGTCACAGTTTAACCCCACATGACACGTACTAAGAAGCAATTCAACTCAAGTTAGTGCCTGCTACTTTTTCCGTAGAAGAAGAAAATATGACAGGATGCTAATTTTTCCAGCCAAAATACATCCGGGTTTTTTTTTTTTTTTTAAAAAGCAGATGTCCAGTCACAGTTGTCAGGAGAAAAATCGGCATCGTGAAGGCGGCAGGGGTTAATTAATTGCACCGGCGGCTCCACTTTCCTCTGGCGCGCACAGATCCGATCAGTATTCGTGTGTGGTTGTGAGTAAACTGCGAGGGAGCCGCGACGGTGACCCTGTGGGGGGCAAGAGGATCCCAGCGGCTCCTCGCGCTGGCTGCCGTCACTCCGGTCCCGCCAGAGGCCGCCTGTAATTAATAGTCGCACACTTGGAAGCGTGAGTGTGCATTTAGCCATTGGACTGACTGAAGAGAGAGGCAAGAGACTCTTAAACATGCAGGACAGATAACATTTTATTCAATAATATATTTTTTTTTAAAATGACTGTTGAGTTCTAAGAATATATGGAAACAATTGATATGTTGAAGAGGACAACTCTCTAAAAATAAGTGTGTCCTTTGAGTTGTATTGTTTCACCAATAGTGTTACTGGTGACCAATAAATGAGCTCAGAATGGATGACTGTCATGATTATAATTGAATGAATAATTAAATAATCTTTTGTATGAACATTTTAATAATTAAAATCTTTAAAGTCAATCTTTTCTGGTCAGTGTAATTCCTCATGTTGTCTGCAGTCAAAATGATAAAGAGTAACTATGCCATTTTATTTTCTTCAAGTTAAAAAATCAAGATCCTTTTGTCAGCATTGATTGATAGTTATGATTCCGGGATCCAACCAAATCATGTTGGGAGAAGTTCGAGCAGAAAAGAAGACTTTAAAAAAAATAATAAAAATAAAATCAGGCATTTTGCCGGTTATATACATAACCGTTTTTATATACATAACAGTTTTGTCAGTTATAACCGACAAAACGGTGATATACCAACCTTGTTGGTTATATACCAATATACCGATGTTGTGGCGAGGTAAACGCCACAACATAAGACCGACGTACGTCAGTTAAAGATGCGATGCAGCAAGACCATGTTGAATCAACAAGTGGGGTAGCAAGTTACAGTAGCGGAAGCTGTAGAAGAGGAGCTCAGCATGGCTGCTCACTCTTAAGAGGAATACGAACTATTTTTGTTGAAATATGTGAACGGTTGGAAGTGTCTGTTTTCTGTCATATTCATAATTTAATGTGGTGAACATTCATGAAATGTTTGATTCAAGCACTTGAAGTTGCATTCAAACAGGTAATGAAATGAATCACATTATAGGTAAAAATTTTGATGTCTAAAATGTTTCAGGTAATAAACATTTATGTAATGAAAGATGACATTTTTAAATAAACATTTTAGTGATTAAAGTAAACAGTTACATAATCTGACATTTTGCAGTAAACAATTAATATAACAATCAAACTAGATGAAAGAGCCCATCTTTAAACATTTGGTGTAATTCAGCAATTCTGAGTAAACATTAAAGGTCGGTAACACAATGTAAACGGCAGAATATCGTTCGTTTTAGTCAGTGGCCTCAAAAAGACAGCGCCGAGTGACGTAAACGTCACACGCAGTAACGTCAACTCCAAAGTTCCGGAGCGGAGACGACAACAACCACCTATCGTTTTAGGCTAGTTTAAGCTAACCGGGATATTTACAACTCTCTTGTTGATATACTGACATTTGTTACCTTCCGTCTCTTTGAAAAGCTTTTCTTCGTCTGTACAACATTTTTCTCCGTCCCCCGCTTCCGTTTTGTGCCCCGGAGTTTTTTTCTGCCGCCCATTTTTAGCATCCTGTGCACTAATACGATTCAAATTTAAAAGAAAAAAAAAATAATAACGCGCCTCAGTTCGTTGTCGAAGCTGTGTGAGACTTTATGCTACTGGCGACATACTGGCTCTGCTCGTCATTCTATCTTTATCGTTTGTGGAGTAATATTGACCCCAGTAGCCAACGACTGAAATAGTTTGTAAACTGACAGGTGACGAACTTAATATTATCGTTAACAGAAATTAACAAGTATTTGTACTCTAACAATTATTAGAAAACAATGAAAACATAAAACAATGTATATTTAAATGTTTATTATGTTAAAATTTCAGTATTTCATGGGCTGCTTCGGTGTTGAAGAAAAAATGACATTGTTGATCCAACATATTATCTGACTTCCTCTTGGGTTTAGATTATGGCTCCAAGAGGTTTTTTTTTTTTTGTATTTCCTGACAAGATATACATTTGTAGCAAGTTTTGTAATTCTAGGTTAAACACTGGCTTGGGGCTGTCTTAAAAATTGGGGGGAAATGATTACATTTCTCTATAGCCCAGCAAATTTTGTTATGGATTCCTGTTGGTGAGTGGATAAGAATTCATCCAAGTGAGTTTGGAGCAGCTCCGGCCAAAACTGTGGAATTCAGAGCCAAACGTATGGCAACGGCGTTATGGGTCATTTCGCCTGTAATGGCGTTACGGGTCACTTCGCCTGTATTGGCGTTACAGGTCACTTCGCCTGTAATGGCGGTACGGGTCACTTCGCCTGCAACAGCGTTACAGGTCACTTCGTCGTGCCCACATGCTTCATGGCAACCATAGCTGTATCTGTTACTGTAGTCTGCATTAGCAGTCACTACAGTAACAGATATAACATGTGAGCAAGACTATCTACAGTTTGTCAGATTTATGTTGCGTAGCGAAGAATGATCCTATTATCTGTACAATTGCCATTGGACACAGGCTGACAACACATGCTTACAAAAATGTACCAAAAACAAATAAGAAATCCCTTTTTGGTTATAATTGCCTTTATTGAAATGATAAATGAAGAGAAGCTTGTTAAAATCATTTTATAGTTAAAGGCGGTTGTGCGACTCTGGCTCTGATTCTAATGGCGCTTTCACACCCAACACGTTACGTACGTCAAAAACACTTCGAGTTCGACGCGTGTGCACTGTAGGCGCATTCTTATCAAATGTGTTTTGAGTGTCGGGCGCATCTGGTTTACGTTCAAAGTATGGTTTACTTTTTTAAAGTAAAGTTCCTCCCAATAATGGAGGAACAATATAAACACTTCGGTGTTCATCGGACAACAGACTTGACCGTGACGCAACAGTTAAGAAGCGGACTGGAGGAAGCTAAGATCCTTCAACGTTGCAACAAGATCGCTACAGCAGCACTAAATGGTCAAATGTCGTCGGTCAACAAACGGTACAACACTCATCTTCGTCACTGGCTAGACGTTTTCTTTTTTGGTCCTTCTCATAACAAACATAGCAGCCCGGCCGTTGGTATTTATATGGCAAAGGCAGTTCAGCAAAGTGGACTGACTTTTTTTTAGCGCTGGTTTTTAAACTAGTTGAGTGGTCCGTGCACTCTTTGCTAACTTCCCCAGCCGGGGAAGTTTCTACTTTCGGACAAGAGAAATCATTTTCTGATCCCCTTTTTTTTTTTTTTTGAAGAGGAAGCAGTCTTTAAAGTCTCACCATCCTCTATGTCAGTCCTCTCTTCGGTCATAGCGTCTTGTGCAGTTTTTCCCGGGAGGCAGGGAGGTTAGCTCTCCAGCCGGAGGAGGATTAAAAAGCTGGTCATCGACGACATCGTACTCACAGTCATCCCGATGGCCACGTGTGTCAAATTTTATGTTTGGAAGCAATTTGTTAAATATTTTTCTCATGCCTGTGGTGACCAAATAACCTGCTCCAAACGTCAATGGGAAAAACGTTGTTACTAAAAGTTTTTCCATTTTGAGTGCTTCCAAGATTACAGTGCTGCTTGTCTGCTAACTGAGATGGAAGCATTTAAAACCCTAGATCAGAGGTCGGCAACCCAACATGTTGAAAAAGCCATATTAGACCCAAAAAACGAAAAACAAATCTGTTTGGAGCCGCAAAAAAGTAAAAGCCTTATAAGGCTTATAATGAAGGCAAAACAGACTCTAGGTGTTTATATTAGCGTTTTACCAAAATGACTAAGTGTATACATAATTAGTATTCACGATTAAATGTTTATTTTTCCGGCAGTGCGTCCTGGAAGGAATGACGCACCACGTGACTCTTCTGTTGTACGATGGTGCTTTAAGTTTACCTTCTGTTACAATATGAATGTATTTACAAAATTAAAGAAACGCAACAAAGAAATCAGATTTTTGATATCATTTTTATTATGGAGCTGCACAGTGGCGCAGTGGGTAGCGCTGTTGCCTTGCAGCAAGAAGGTCCTGGGTTCGATTCCCAGCCCGGGGTCTTTCTGCACGGAGTTTGCATGTTCTCCCTGTGCATGCGTGGGTTCTCTCCGGGTTCTCCGGCTTCCTCCCACAGTCCAAAAACATGACTGTCAGGTTAATTGGCCTTCCCAAATTCTCCCTAGGTGTGAGTGTGTGTGTGCATGGTTGTTTGTCCTGTTTGTCTCTCTGTGTTGCCCTGCGACAGACTGGCGACCTGTCCAGGGTGAACCCCACCTCTCGCCCGGAACGCAGCTGGAGATAGGCACCAGCAACTCCCGACCCCGTTAGGGAGAAGGGTGACGGAAAATGGATGGATGGTTGGATGGATTTTTATTATGAAGAGCGTCAGGGAAAGTGTCATTTTTTTTTCCCCTTTTGGAACTCGGAAAATCTGCCCCCAAATGCAGTTTGTGTAACAACGATCGCTCTTTGTGAATAATCACCGTTAAGCGTGTGATCAAAAACATTTTTATAGCATTGGAAAACGTTAAAAATGATTGTGTCGTGTTTGTCCTCCTACAGAAACCATATTAAAATAAAAAATATATTTCCCATCCCCATCTTTTCCCATTTTTAAACATTTTTGATGAAGCTCCAAAGAGCCACTAGGGCGGCGCAAAAGAGCCACATGCGGCACCGGAGCCGGCGGGTTGCCGACCCCTGCCCTAGATGTTCTTTGATCTATGTGACATAGATCTGTGTCATAGACAGTGAGGTCATAGCTACGATAAGATCACTGCAGTTCTGAGGAATGTCTTGCTTCTGATTGTTGCTGTGGAAACAGTCAGATCAGTTCTGCATTACTAACTATTAACCCTTTGCAAGTGCATCCCGTAAATATTGGGGCAAATGATTAATCATGACGGACGTTGGAAGCGTATATTTCAGGAGGCTAGGGATTAAAACGGATTTTAACCGGGGCCTGCCAAAGTGTGCCCGTCGGTTTGGACCCTGCATTCTTATGCTAAAAATTAGCATCAATGCTAAGCTTGGCAAAAAATTACAAAGTATCATGTGGAGAATCACAAGAATGTTCACTAACATGGACTTGCACCATTCAGTATGTTAAAATAAGTGTATGAGCTAAAATTAGCCAGAATGCTAATGTTAGCATGAATACTGTCAGTAGCATGTGGAGCATCACTAGCATGTTTTCTGTAATTGACTTACTCCATTCACTATACCAAATATGGGTAATAAGTAAGAGAAATAGCTAATACCTCATTTAAGGTAAAAGGCTAATGCTCTGCCTTGCTATGCAAGGGAGAGCCCTAAGCTGAGAGAAAAAGATAATGCAGGATAATCTTATTGCACTGCCTATGGCAGTGCACTTGTGGGGAACAGTGAAATGCTAATGTTTGTGCTAATGTTAATGCACTGTCTTGCTGCGCAAGACAGCTGCTCCATCGAATCTCTGGGCACAGATAGCGACTGTTCACAGTCAAACATGACACTTCCTGTTCTCAGGGGGCGTGGCCTAAGTAATGTTATCATTCGACCATTGGGTAGTAGGAGACCCAATGATGATCAATCACAGTAACTTTGGTGCCTCTGTGAGTTTTTGTGTAGGAGATATAACAGTTTATTTTGTCATGGCGAGTAGGTGAACTTTGACCCCTTCAGCATGCTCAAAAACTCACTGTTTTGATCATTTTAGATGGGACATGCCTTATGAACAGACTCACCGAGTTTGAAGCCAATCAATCAAAATCCCTAGGAGGACTTTGATCAAATACGAAGGCTGTAAACGGCAAAACTGGGGTCAAAATCAGAAATTCAATCCAAAATGGCCGACTTCCAGTGATACTTGCACTGTGACATTAATTGTAAATTTTGAGCATCTTGGGGAGCTCTACAAGTGTACCAAATTTCATGTCTCTATGATGGAGAAAGGGAATAGCAAAGGGTCCTTTGAAAATTGCTAGGTGGCGCCGTTGAGCCGGTTTTTTTTTTTTTTTTGCAATATTTGCAATGACCTTAAAATAAAAAATTTTAAGGTCGTATTTTACGACCTTGACGCCTATGCCAAGTTTAGTGAATTTTTTAATAGGATAAAGCCCCCAAAAAGCCAATTCATTTGGGTGGAAAAATAATAAGAATAAGAAACAAAACAAAAACAATAGGCCTTTGCTGCTCTGGCCTAAAAAAACAAAGAGAGAGAGAGAGAGACCTACAAATTACTTATTGTGTTTCTCTTAATCAAGGAAAATGAAAAGAAAGCTCTGCGACCGCTGGAGCCACATTATGACCCTGAGCAGAGACGGTTCTCATGCTCTCTCCATCTCTGTGACAGGGAAGCAGGTGTTAGATGAAACAGAGAAAATGAGCTTGGCGGAAAGGCCCATTAGCCGCCAGCAGTGGGGGCTCGATTGAACAAATAGAAACACTGTTGTTTTCTCTGTTTCCTGTTGTTATTCCCCCCGCCCCCAGTTCTTTCTTTCTTTATGGCTGACTGAAAGCATTCCTATTAACGGATAATTGGGATGACGAGAACGTGCGCGCACGCACACACGCAGATGTGTTGAGAAATCACCATGGCTCACTTGCGCCACTCGTGCGATTAGAGCAGTGCGGTATCTGAAGTGGTAGTTTTCCATTTAGGTTGGGGAGGGGGGACATGACAATATTTGCCCTGTCTTGCAGCACATCAGCGTACCTTTGTCTGCTTCCAACCCCATCATGGTGCGTCTATCCTGTTGGCTTCAATTTACTTGTTTCACCTGCAAAAATCATAACAAAGTCCACCTGCAGGGGACTGCGAGTCGCTTTTATGCTGACCCTCTTTTACTCTGCATTTGTAGCCGTAGTTACTGGACCGTGCTGTGAGCCGTCCCTCCTCCTCCTCCTCTTCATCTGCTGACTTACTGTCACTGTCCCGCTCACCTTCTGGCGCTTAAATCCTCAGTGCAAACCCCCCCCCTCACCGCCTCACCTAACTTGCACAAATTTATTAATATGATTTACATAAAGTTAAGGTTCCCCTCCCCACATCCCAGCAGCCAAGGAGGCTGCTGCTCTAAAATAAGCTGTGTTGGTGACAGAGCCAATGTGTTATGCGTGTCACAGGCCTGGAGGGCTCTGAAGGGGTAAGGGGGGGTGGCGGGATGTGAACGTCGAGAAGGATCCCCCGGGGCTTTCTGGCCTGGAAATGACATGGTGTGAGGGAAGAGCCACCGCATCCTCGAATCAGTCATCTCCGCTGCAGGGAGGAGAGGTAGGATGGAAGGACAAAGCATGGCCTGGCGCACGACGGCACCCGCCATGGGAAATCTGGGCAAGCGCTCACACACTCGGAACACGCCACGCTCGCTGGTGGTGAATAATATTTTATTTGAGTTTTAAATATTGCTTTGGAGGAGGATTAATGCAGGGGAATGATGCACGCAAATTGTGGCTCTAGGACATCAGGGGCACGCAGAGGTGCCCGGCACAGAAGTGGATTTTTATTTTTTAACAGTGCATATATATAACCAAAGGGTCAGCGCTTAACTTGATTAATAAAAAAATAAAAAATTCTATAAAGTACTGTTAAAGTATGAGAGGACCTTGTAACAGTAAAATGTCACAATGGTAAAGAGATATCTAAGATTTATTTTGTACCAAACGAGAGTAAATCCTGAGAGTGGTAGCAAGCTAGCAGGCTAACAGGTAGCTATGCTGATTTTAGAAATTGAAAGGATCTCAAACCAGATGTTTTTCTCCATGGTACTGCTGGATTTTATATCAGGTTTTTTTTTATGTAGCTGCACTTAAAATGGTGCATTTCTGATTGCTGCCATGTCTAGTAGGTGTTTATTCCTCCACTATGATAACCTCACCAATCCTTACTTACCTCTGCAGCTGACTGCGTCTGGTTACAAAAGTATACAAGTAGCTTCAACTACACTGAAAATCTTTTTTGCGACAGCAGTTTATTTTGACAGGAAAAAAAAGAATGATTTGAGAACACCGGGACTTGGTAATTGTTAGCCACTGAATGACAATTAGCATGTTTTTTTAAGCTTATTGATAGTAAATTACAGATGCCACAGTCGGTCTGGAGTACACTTGGTCACATCGAGTACTGGAACCTGTTTGGAGGGTGTGCATTCAGGAAACAATGCAACACCAGCAGTCAAACATGGTGGTGGCAGTGTCATGATCTGGGGCCTGGACAACCTGCCATAATTGATGGAATCTCGAATTCTGCTCTCTACCAAAAACTCTTGAAAAGGTTTATACAATAAGACGGTGATCGTCAAGCACATCAGCGATTCTACCTCCATGAAGTGGCCTAGTCAATGTTCGGTGTGGAACAACCTGACACAGGCTGGTGCTGTTCAGAAGCCCTCCAACATAGCTGCGTTAAAGTGTGGGCCAAAATCAATGACGGTAAGTCGTACTGAGTGACGCTTCATTGCAGTTGCTGTGAAATCAGGGGTTAAAACTTGCCTTTTTAATTTACCGTCTTTGCCAGAGATTAAAATTAGTTCAATGATCTGAAAGCTGTTGGTGTGACCAAAAATAAAGAAAACCATATCAGAAATCTGTATGAGGGCGATGATAATTCAGAGGACTCTTCATAGACTTGGATTGAATTACACTACACTGATTACAAATTCTTTACTGAGCAGTCAGTGATTCATGATTTTATTTATCTTTTTTATGCTTCTTAGTTTTCTCCAAATCAATCCCATCTCAAGTCAGTGTCATACTTTGATGAGCTGGATGTAATGTGAGACACCTCGTTATTGGTGTCTTTCTAACCAGATTAGATAGTGTAAAGGTGAGGCAAATCAAAGGGATTTCTCTCCGCATGACTCTCAAATCAATTTCCGCCTTCCAGAAGGAGACCGGTCTCGCACGTCTCAAACGTTACTCCGATTGCTGAAATCATCACGCGGCCACGCCTCGTCCGCCATCGCGCCACGGCTGGAGCGAAATCGTGACCCGACGGTCACACGTCTGCGCCGGATGGGCTGAAAATAGCAGGGTGTGGCGGCGCTGGCTCATCACGAGGTCGATACCTGCCCGATGACGACCGAGCGATCTCGAAGCGGCTTTCTGATGTGATGATTGTTGAGAAATACCCTGAGATTTAGAGCCTATATTGCACATGGGAGATACAACCCAGACGAGACGAGTAAAAAAAGAAAAAGAAAATAGCTCTCCTGTAGAGGGGGTGGCGCAGCATGCCAAAGGTCCTGAACGCAACTAAAAACTAGGACATGTGAAGCCAACGCCAAAGGCCTCGTTTCCCCTCTAAGGGAAAACTGAAGTACGACTCCGAGAAGTAACTCGGCGTGGCCTGTGTTGGGAGCTGCGAAATTACCCCCCACCTTGTGTTTTCTCGGTAGGAAAAAAAACAAAAATCAAAACGTCAACACCACATTTTCTGGGCAGAACCTTCAAGAGGACTGTGACTCGGGAGGGATGAGGAACACAGAGAGGAGAATTCACCGAAACGTTTTTTTCCCTTGTCTTTTTCTCCCCCCCCCCCCCATGCTCCATCTTAATTACCGCAGTGCAAGCCGTGCAAATCCGATTGGGCCGTTTATGCCCGGAAACTCATCACCACAGTGCGATATTAATTACTCCGGTAGGATTCATGCTATATTTGATATGCACGATGCGTTGCGGCCATTACCAGCCTCGTGTTTCAGCCCGGGCCCTGCGTGTCAGCGGTAATCAAGTCTAAACGTTGACACCAACACACCGGCCCGGTCGATGAAAGAACGCGGGCGCTTTCCTTTTGATAAGAGGAATTTGAATCCCTGCTCCCCCCCATTCGAGTTTGTGCGCGCGCGTCTTAACCTGAGTCGATATCCTCTTAATATCTCTCACGCGCGACTCCATTATGAGGCTGCTCATTGGGTTTTCCTGATTTTAAACGCGCCTTTTATGTCCCATTGTCTCCCCCACTCCCTCTCCCTCAGACCCCCAAAACTATTAGATTAAGTGGAGTCAAATGCAATTACAGCACACAGCTGTTCCCCGTGAGCCTGTACGCCGCGTTCGAGGCCGGGAGATGTGTACGCCATACTGCGATTATCATATAATGCTCCCGGTACTCCAACCAGCATGATGCGCGGTGTAAGATGAATGGGGAGGAAAGTGGGAGTGAGAGAACCGAATGAGAAACTAAAAGGAGAAAATGAAGCTGGGATGACAGACGGGAGGAGAGAGAGAGAGAGAGAGAGAGAGAGAGAGAGAGAGAAAGGAGCCGGCTTGGCTCTGACTCCATCAGTGGAGCAACACTGACCTCTGCTGGCTGAAATTTCCCTCCTGATTTTGCAATTTTTGGTCGCCAGCAATAGTTTTAAAATTGCTTTCTTTAAGTCATCAGCCTTATGAGCAACCAGGACCGTAGATCAAACACACTGAGGAGCAGAGGGGGTGGACCCCACAAAGAGTTGTGCCAATTACTGGTTCAGGTTCTACATTGCTCTTATAAAAATGTAATCAATCACCCACTCCAATGTGGACCACACACACAATGCAGAAAACAGTTTAGCACAAAGACGCAGGGAATAAGGGCAACGGCCCTGTTAATGATGCAGCCACACTTTCAGTGAGCTTGGAAATTAGATGTACGGATAAGGAAATCTCACCCATTCAAACCGGTCTGTTCATTTTCTATCTCTCAGCACACACACCCTCCGATGTCTGGTAAGTGTGTCAGATGGCGGACAACACTGAGGCTGCAGCTCCATTTTCCAGGGCTGTTCAGGAGGAAAAATATCGGTATGGACTTTATAGTATTAAAAAAACGAGAGTACATTGCATACCTCTACTCAGCGCGTCAGCACTTCATGGAACAGGGATCTGAAAAATGGCACCTCAGAGCCACACGTCACTCTTTGGCCCCTTCACTGTGACTCTTCCAAAACCAAGAGAGAAATGATGTTTGATTCTAAAGTGGCTTCAGGAGTTCTTCTGTATGTATTATACAATGTTTGCATGAACTATTGACAATGGTGCAAGGCTTTTAAAGGTCATTTATTTATTGTTTTTAATGGCTGGAAACTATGAACTACCCCATCTAAATTTCTAGGTGGGCTAACTGTCTTTAGTTATCGCGTTTATGGAAAAGACTCACTCAACTGGCCCCAGTACACAAAATAAAGATTTTATTTTATATATCTTTGTAAAAGTTAGCTAATCAGTTTTGTTGTGCAATTTAAAAACAGAAATACATCTTAGTTTGACTTTCAAAATAAAACATTGAATTTGGTTCGTATTTTATTTTGTAGCAACAGAGGTCAAAGTGGTGTTTTGACCTCTATTGGCACCACGGTTTCCAAACTCTACAGATGCCAGTCCTTTGTGATCTTTGAGATACTGCTCTCTCAGCCTTATCCTCGATTTTTGGTTTTTCCCCATTATTTTAACAAAATATCTCAAGTTAAGTCAGACTGACTGGAGTTCATTGTTGTTTTTTTGTAGTCTTGCAGCAGATTCTCAGCTGGATTTAGTTCTGGACTCTGACACAAACTTTAATCTGTTACTCTGGCTGTGTGTGTCGTTGTTGTCCTGCTAGAAGGTGAACGTTCCTCCTCAGTTCTTAGCACTTTGTTAATTCTCAAATGTCTTCTTCCTGGATTGTCCTGCATGTAGCTCCGCCCATCTTATGTCTGACTCCAACCAACTTCTCTGTTCCTGCTGAAAATAAGCCTCCCCACACCATGACGCTGCCATCACCGTGTGTTACCATTTAGCGTAGAGTCTTCTGTAATAAAGCTGAGAGTAGAGGACGTCTATTTAGGTGTTTGATGTGTTTTTATGCTCTTTGGTAAACTGAACGTCTCATGTTTTTCCTTCAAGAGATTTTCCTACCTGAGCTGTAGATCTGTGGAGCCAGCAAGCTCTTACTGGTCCATTCAAAAGGACGTCCACGTCTTGACTCACTACTTCCATGATCAATTGAACAGCTATCAATCATGTGAATCAGTCACTCACGTAAAATCCCTCTTGAGCGCATTACTAAACTCATGTTTGTGGTGGTGATGTAACACTATGTGAAGGATATGATCATCTTTGCAAGGACATGTGTACCTGCTGGGTAACACCTGTGACCAGCCGTGGTGCCAGACCCATCAAAACATTTCCAGCAAGCGCCAAATAGAGCGGGGGCGTTTGATGTGACGACCCAAAGCTACCCTTGAGCTTACCTCCCAAACGAGGGATCGTGACGAATCCACACAAATTTGCATGCCATCAAATCTCTCACTTAGTTTTATGGGTTTGATCAGCTGCACAGAAATTACACAAAAGATCCAACGGCGGAGCTTTTAGATACCATTTGAACGCCACGCAGCCCTCCTCCCCCTCTGTTAATGGTGCGCTGGCATGCACGTGTGGCAGTGTAACCATTGACGGGGTTGGCTGGAGTAACCGGCCCTGGCGCCCCACGTCTCCAGTTAAGTGATACGTCCAACTGGCCTGGTGGTGCACATACAGTCAGGCCTGAACAGATGCCACTCATTCCGGCTAGCCAAAGTGACCCAGAAACGAGCTGGCGAAGCACCTAAAAAAAATAAAAAAGGCAAACTGGTAATGAGAGAAATGGTTTGCTGGATGACGGACGGACGGCGCGACGTGGAGCCTCGCCACGGTGGCCATCTTTTTGGCTCTGCTTGCTTTCACTTCGTCCTTTGATGTACCTCTCGCTCGGTTCCTTCATCCCTTTTTTTTTTTTTTTTTCTGCCGCCTCCTTCCTGCTGATTTCCTCTGTTCCCGTTGTGTCCCATATCGACTTTCTGTTTGTCTCGTTCTCGATTTCGCAGACCACTCCTCGTGAAGTCTGCATTTTCCCCCATTGTGACGCGCTCCCACTCTGATGTGTTTTCATGTCTGTACATGCCTGCGTGAATGTGCGTGTGCGTAAGCTGATGCACCCTGTGACATATTGCGGTGGTGAAAGGTTCCACCGCAGAGTCGGCCGTGGCCTGCTAATTAAACACCTCCCATGCGACCATATTGCAGGCGCCAGTTGCCGTAGAGTCTAACCACATCTTCTGGGCTCCAAACTGCCTCCGCTTATTTTAAATAAAATGAAACACTGGGGCTAGTGGGAGGCTAGGGTTGGAAGGTCATGACCTAAAAACTATATATAGACTTCATTTTAGCCAAGCCTTTTTTTTTTTTTTTTGGCTAATCCTCGCCTTCACTGTTTCCATGCTTGAAGTAGAACGTTACTGAAGGTCAACATGCTAGTGGTAGCCCTCATGCTGATGATAGCATCTAAGCTAAAATGAGCAACTTAACTCAATCAGAGCTAAGCTGTTTAGCTGTGTTTCTCTTCTTGATGAAGCCACTCAAGGAACTACAGGTTCTAGTAACTCCGAGTGTTTTCTGTAACGTAGAAAGTGCTGCTGGATCCCTGTATTTTGATGGATTTTGTGTTTATGCTACGTCCCCTTGAATTGAATAGATGCACAGTTTAGCAAGCTGTTGAGGTTTGCGGTAGGACTATAGGAATGTATCCCAACTTTAAAAAAGTTTTGACGCTATGTTAAAAAACACTGTGGATAATTGAATCCAGGAGCAGTATATATAACAAAACAATACTGCATAATTGTAAAGTGGAAGGAAAACACATTTTGCGGATAAAAATTTGAAAAGTGTGGCATGTTTTTTATTACAGCTACATTTCATGTTGGAGTTTTTTTTTGTCATCTTCAGTGTGTTTTTTGGAGCAACTTAACACATCTGAAGACTGTGGGTTATCAGAGTAAATGAGGGTCTATACCAGAGACTATGTACACACAAAGCACTGCGCCTGTTACAGATTTAGCAGCATTTATTTAGCGTTGATGTCCAACACGTCTTTGCACATCAGTGACCGTGCAGAGGGCGGTAAGGTTTTCAGTGGCACCTTCATGCATTTGAAATATTGATTTGTTGTTTGATTTACTAGTGACAAGACTCTCCAACTGGCCTCCCTTTTGCCACCCTTCACTCTGAGTATTGTCACACATTCAGCAAGACTTGGTTCATAACTCTGAAGCTCATTAAGCAGGTTTGCTGCCTTGTAACATGAGTTAAAAATCATAAAACGAGTTGGAGTCCCGGAGGAACTTTGCGTCTCGCTGCAACGCCGCAAAGGAACAACGGAAAACAAAAAACGCCACTTGTGCCACAACAAGCCCTTTTTTCAGCGTGTTCGGAGAGCTGCGCTGTGAGCGCACTGTAAAACCATCACCGAGGCGGCTTTGAGTCGACATGGGAGTCTGTTTGGGTCGGAGCCCCCAGAATGAAGGTGTCCTCGGATTTGGTCCGCTGTGAGGCAAGGGGTCAGTGCAACAGACGACTCGGCACCTGTCACCGGCCCGAGTCCCACTCATCACTTACGGACTCCATATGCTGCCCATTAAAAGTCACACGCGAGTCCACACACTCGGTGACCCCCGCTTGCACATCTGCTGTCGAAGAACTGAACGCATGCGGTGACGAAGACAGGACGCTGCCAATCAACGCTGCCTCGTGCTGAAAATGAGTTTCTGTTTGCTGAAAGCGAGCTGGTCAATATGTCCAGCATGGCTTTCAAGACGTAAGTTACACAGTGAAAATTGTTGGAGGCGTGGACTCTGTTGAAGAATAAAATGTTACCCAACCGCCGACGTATATTTAGTGTGCCTCCTCAAGACTGTGAAACTTATGAGACAAGTAGTAGGAGGGAACTGCTTTTGGCTTTAATGCATGAGTGGCAAGAAGAAAGTCATTGTTGAAAGAACGTCATAGAAATTAAGGCAGACAATTGCTTTAGTGAAAGCAAAAAACAAGATGATGAAACCTGCACAGAAGCAGTTCAACCTGAATTAAGACTCTCGCTGGACGGCGACCAGCTTACAGCCTTACGTTGGGAGAACAGAGAAAACAAATGAAGGAGCTTAAAAGTGATAGAGAACTCCTCTTTACACCACGATAAGTCAATGTTCTAAGGGGGTCAATGCAAATATGTCAGGATTTGTTCGTGTGTGAGCCTGATGCGATTGTGTGTGTGTGTGTGTGTGTGTGTGTGTGCGTGCGCGTGTGTCGCGTGCGCGTGCTTATAAGTTCAGGAAAAGCCTGAGAGCACACTTGACTGGCTGTGTAAAATGAAATGCAGAGGGCATTCTCTTCAAACGGATGGTATTCAAAGAGCAGGGAGTTTCAAAAGGAGACAGCACTGAGGGCACTCCGGTTTGAACTGTGTTTGCGCAAAGGCTCCTGCTCTTTTTCAAAAACGAAAAGAAATTCCTGAAGTGCACTCTCAGGGTTTTCTGGGAGCGAGGGAGAGGGTGGAGGGGAATATTAGGAGTCATAAAGAGAAAGGTGGTGGAGTCAGACAGACAGCCAGAGATGAGGTTTACCAAACCGACCGGGGGGGGGGGAATACGCGCGACCGGGGGGAGGGAGCCGCGGACCGCAAGGTAAGAGAAAGGAGAGGAAGAAAGTGAGAAAGCGAGGGACACATAGGAGCAGAACGCTGGCCCGGGGCACTGCTACGTGCCGTGCCTCTTCAGGAGACTCAGAGAGGAGGAGGGGAAACAACAAAAAAAAACTGAGAAAGAACAGAAACCCAGTTTCCATGCGGCCCCTAGAGGAGCGCACCCAGTGGCGCCCTACATGGCTGCACCGATCTGACCTCGGCGCTGCAGGAATGATGCTTACTGAATTACCCCGTCGACAGACCGGTGCCCCGTCATGCAGCTCCCTCACACTCTCATAATAAACACACTCCATCACCTGTTCGTCCAAAGCAGCACGCCGCCCAAAGAGAGCATATTAATTATAGATGTACGTTAAATTACTTTCATTACCTCCCCTACTCAGTGGTCAGGACAAAGACACGGATGATGGATGGAAGTGGTTGTTATGTCTCCCTGTCCCCTTTTTTTTTTACTTTGTCTAACCTTTTGGTTACCATTCTGGTATTTCATTTGCATCAGTTCCTTCGCTCACATGGCGTTCGTCTTTCTTTTCAGACTGGAACCAGACAGTCATGACTAATCTTTGAATGAAAAATCTGTCCTCGGCAAACATGGAATTAAGGGCAGCGCAAAGTGCAATACGAGTACAATGCATTAACCACACACTGACTGACGTAAGACCCATGTTTAGCTAAAACCCTGCTTTAAAAAACGTCTTTTGCTACTTGGTAATCCATCCCTAACAACTGGAAATGGTTAAAGCGTTAGAGCACTGCTTCTATCTTGGACACTGGATGTAAAGCGGGAGCAAAGATCTTTGCAAAGCGCCATTTTGATACCGGATCAAACGAGGTGCTGGTCGGCAACATGAACACTGACTGAGCAAACATCTCCCTTTCCAAACTCTTGTTGGCTCCTCGAAGGAATACGTTCTGTGTGCACGCAGACGTCTCCCTGCTTCCACTGTCCTCCGTTTGCCTGATGTCGCTCCAGCAGGGAAGCCATTGCGTTCGGCAGCGCTCACTTTCTCAACTCTGCAGCTCTACCTAATCTCTGCCGCTCTGAAACGTCCCCTTCAATTTCCTCTGCTGATAGATGCCGGTGCTCTCTGAGCCCTCTGGGACCGCATTCTTTCCTCTTTTACTTGTCTCCAGCTCTCTGCTTGTGTAAGACCACTTCAGATTCATCAGGTCAGACCTCCTCCCACCACCACCACCACCCAGCCTTCGCCTCCACCACCTCCTTTTGTAAACAGCAGAGCTCAGATTCGCACCGATCTAAAGGTCAGGGGAAGGGGCTGATAATCAACACCGAGACGCCGGTCTCTGCTCCCTCTGCTTCTTTAGGCGGCGTGTTGTGAGAGCTTGGCAGGCGGGAACGCTTTTATGAAGAGTGATAACCAATTACAGACGCCTTCTCCCAGTGCGGGAGCTTCTTCAAACGGGAGAGACGACAGCAAACTGAGACCCGTCGCTCACGGTTAGCGAACGTCGTTACGTTTTAATTCCAGTCCTCGTCAAGAGGCGAGGAAGAGACTCCCGCTCTCCTCGAAAGACACGCGCTTTGTTTCGGCCACTGATCTCACTCGGCCGTGCTTCTGTCACTCTTGGAGGCGAATCAAATTTTGCAACACGGCGTGTTCTTGGTTTGTCGCTTCGCAACCACAAACGCAGTTTACCAGGGTTGAACGTGACAGAGCTCAGCATCGCGTCTCAGCCTCCAACAGGTTTCTTCCAGGATCGATCTGATTGGCTAATAGCTACCGGAGAAGAAAAAAAAAACCACCACACAGAATCATGCTGCCATCATCGTACCAAGCAGTGATTTGTAGGTAGTCTACATATTTGAATTTTGGTCTCATGTGACCAGAGTTTTTTTTGTTTTTTTTAATCATATATTGTAATTGATTGAACAGACTTATGGTTTACATAGACATAAAATAGAACAAATACATATCAATAGAGCTGGGGTGTTTTGGAATAAAATATAGATTTGTTTTTATTGAACAGCTTATATTATTATCTCTGTAAGGTTTTGAACCAACAATCCAGTGTCTGCTTATTGAAAACCTGTTTTTGTACAAACTGAAAGAAATGAAATAAAATATATATCTCTAAAAACACTGTCACAAGTAAACATAATTCCCTCAAGCATTGATTTTGGAACATTACGGACTTCAAAATATGAAAAATGTAATTTTGTCAACAATATGTTCAGTGCTGTTAAATGCAAAACTTGCAAATCTAGTTTATGCAACTCTTTAAAATCTCTTGTTCTTGTAAAAACGAGTGGGAAAATGGTGGGAAGGAGGGAAGACGGCGCCGTCCTCTGATTGGCTGCTGTCTGTTCCCATTAAGACACTTCTAGTGACCGTTACTATAGAGATGCATGATGTGTCGTCGCAGAACTGTGGGGGCTGAACTCATATGCCAGCCACACTTTTCAGATGTCCGTTTATACAACTTCGTGTTGGTCTTTCGCATTGCAACATAGAGCCCACTGCACCGAACCCCATTGAAAACCTCCTGATTACTCCACCAAATATTGACCTCTGACCTCTTCCTGAGTGAAAACATTATTGTTGTTGTTTCAAAGTCATTACAAACTTGTTTTTTTTGGGGGGTTTTTTGCATAATTTGTGGTCTGAAAGCGCTGCATCTTTTTCATTGTTTTGACCATTTCTCAGTTTCTGCAAATAAATCTGAAATTTTTTCTTGGAATTTCAGAGACATTTTTCCAGTAGTTCACAGAGGAAAAGAACAACCTTCATGTTACTCAAACATACACCTACAAAGAGTGAAATCAGTGGCCTCTTCATGTTTTTCACCTCAGCACTCCAAGGTTTGCTCACACATGGAAGGTTTCGTTCCTTCCTCCTGAGCAGTAATCTGGGATGGAAATTTCCTGCGACTCGTGGCCATCAGAGCCGACCTTCACGCCTCTGCGGCGGCGCTGACATTTCTACACGGTGTGTTATTCACAGCGGCTGATGTTTCTGTCGCTCTACATTCTTTGACCCGATCTTCTTCTTCCCGGCCCTCTGGAGAGGCGCAAGTTGTTTTTGTTGAATTGTTTTTTTATATATATATATATATGTCTCTAAGCAGGGAGGACAGCAGTCACGGAGCAAACCCTGCGCCGGCAGAGGAGGAGGGTCAGCGGGCCAGAGGGGCGGAAGCAGGAGGTGAGATGGAATATAATAATGACGGACCTCTGGCCGCGGCCTCCGCAGCTTTGTCTCAGGGGGACCTTTCCACCTTGTCATGTCCAAAGACCTTGTGCAAAAGTACAGGAAATAGACACAAAAAAAAAAAGAAAAAAAGTTGTGTGTGTTTGCCACTGCTGCCGGTCTAATTTATTGGCCCAATGATTTGCTGATGTGTATGAGGCTGCACGCAGCGCCGAGCGCTCGCCCGGAACGCGGGGGCCTCGCTTCATTAGGCGCCCGCACCCTTAAGCTGCTGACATTTCCAAACTTGTTCCCCAGTCTTCTAATTGTCATGAAAAATTGGACGGGAGTCGCCCGACGCCGAGAAAGCTCGGGCGCCGGGGTCTCGATCCGATGGCATTTCTCACGCGTCCCGGTGTCATTTGGCGAGCCGGGCGACAACACGCGGGAGGGAGCGACATCCCGACGCCGCTCGTGAACGACGGGGTTTATGAAAGAGAAAGGGCATCAAGAGCAGAGATTTAAACAACTGATTTATTAGGGTTAACAGTGGATACAAAAACTGGACAGGTGTGGAAACGTCTTTAGGGATTATCAACACTATAGAAGAGCTGGAGTCTTGACTGAAACACTGGAGCTAGAGTGCGGTGAAAGGTATTTGCACCTTTACAGATTTTTTTTTTTGTTTCAGATCATTAAACATATTTCAACAGCAGACAAATAACCAGAGAAAATGTCAGTGTTGTATAGTAACGAAGTAAAAATACTTCACTACTTTACTTAAGTATATTTTGGAGTACTTCATACTTTCCTCGAGTAAGAAAATTTTTGATAACTTTCACTTTTACTTCACTACATTTCCGAACTTAATTGCATACTTTTACTCCGATACATTTTCAATGTGTGGTTTAGTTACTCGTTACTGTGACGGAGGAGCGTCACGAGTTACCTCACGCAAACACACGCAAACACACACAATCGCTAACTTACGTTTTGTTGCAGTTTAAACTGGCGCGGTTCATCGTGGGTCACACGCGGTGTTCCCGCTTCAGTTCACATTAATCCTTATCTGTCATTTTCAAACATTTTCCCGGCTTTATTTTCAATTAGCTTTATTGTTTCCGGATCGTGACGCACCGAGAGAGAGTTGCGCGATGTGGTGACGTCATCAGAACGTACTGAGTGTTGGCTGTTTCATGGATTATTGTATTTTTTGGATTACAAGTTTATTTATTTTTTTCTCATTAATTATTTAAACCTTGTGGTTTAGGTAAAGCTCCTAATTTTCTTAACTAAATGATGCTGCAGGTTTATCTATTAGCAGGTTTCATTTTGTCTGCTCTTAGTTGTGTTCATTATTTTTAAACTGCATTTGCCTTGTTTTACTTTTTACTTGTACTTTTCATTACATTACTTGAGTACATCCATTTTTACAGTACTTTCCATACTTAAGTACAAGACGTTTCAGATACTTTAATACTTTAACTCAAGTAACATTTCAGTCAGTGACTTTTACTTTTACCAAAGTCATATTTTGGAGCTGTACCTATACTTTTACTTGACTCCGAGATTTCAGTACTTTATACAACACTGGAAAATGTCATACTTCCACCAAACCATCATAGCCACATGAAAGCAGATATTTAATTAGTGGTTAATTAACCACATCTGTGTGAAAGCTGAGTGGTCAGAGAATCAAGAAGCTGTCTGGCAACATGAAGTAGGGAGAACGATCTCACATTAAACCGAGACGCTCTGAACGTTGCAAAAAAAACAAAACAAAAAAAAAAAACCCTCTAATGTTGCAAAATTAAAACATGTCTGCAAAGAATGATTTCTCTGCAGCAATGTAAAAATACTTTTTGCCAGCTGGTACAAAAGCTCAGTAGCAGTTGTTGGGTTTAGAGGGCAGTTACTTCATGTTACAGCGGGGCGGCTGTTCTTCCCCTTTCCCTTTCTTTCGCTTTTCAAAGTAGTGAAATGATTGTTTTGATTAAAAAACAAAAATTACTTGCACATTTTTTTTTCCCTCTGATAATGAAACTTCTTTGATGATCTAAAATATTTAAGTGAGACAAAAAAAAAGCAAAAACATTAAAAATCTTTTTTTCTTCTTCTTCTATTTTACAGCATTGTAGATTTAGGAATGTTTTAAACGCACATTTTCCGGATGAACAGCATAAAACACCCTCATTTGTGCAAAATGTCATTGGCTAACTCGCGTTTTCCATCTCCGAAGGATGCATGGACTGAAGATATTCATTTTTATTGCCATAATAGATCTTTTTAATTCTATGAAGAATTGTAAAATAATAATAAAAATACACACGCAGCTAATTTTGCAATACACTTAAAGACAAATGCTAAAATTTGCTAATATTTCACATACACCTTTAAAAAAATCACACATAAAGCTTTTGGCTCAGCCTGCTTTGGTCCACGCCTGAGCTTTTAGCACAGCATGTTGATGTTTTTTTTTGTTTTGTTTTTTTACAGTTCTGTGAATTATGTAAATATTTCTCCAGTATTTAGTGAATTGTGTTAAAAGCCTAACAGTATTTTGTTTTAAAACATATCCATTCCCACTGCCTCACATGTAACAGGACAACAAAATGTGGTTTTATATTCCAGACAGAAAAAAAAAACTCCAAAAAAACTTCAATTTTAAGATAGGAAAATAAAAACCATAAAATATTGTAAAATCTGTTGACATCACATCTCCCCTCTTTGCTTCAAAAACCCATCAGGTCCCTCCAAATACGGCTGTCGTCTTGAGGTATCTTAGCAACAGGCTCAGTCGATGGGTGTGAAACTGGCCGGATCCCGTCGCAAAGATCAGACAAACATGGAGATGTGGGAAAAATGCAGCCTTTCAATTAATCAGAGGGTAAAATATCAAATAACAGTTTCCAACAAATTCCACTCGTTCATTCAGAGTACATGTTTAGTTTGTTTTTCACAAAGGTGATATAAATTTGAAGGGACACAAAGCTCAACTTCAGCAAATCCTCCAGGGAACTGGCATGTTAAAGGCTTCACTTCTCCAAAGTTTGAGGTAATGCTTCTGACAGTAGAGCATGAATTAAACTATACAGCATCACCAAAGGTGGGCAGAGAACCCAAAAGAGCAGCACTGCTGCAAAATACACTCACTCAACTAAAAGGAAAAAGTCGCCGTCCAGTTAATTAAGAGTAACAAAGTATTTGGTAAAAAACTCTACTCACGTAGTGTGTAACAGATTGCATGATCAGTCATTTAAAGTTTGAAAATCATGTTTTCAGACGAACCAAAATGTAAAGATATGTGGATTTTTTGGGGGGGGTATTTAAAGGATGAAAATTACCAACATTCATATAAAAAAACCTACGAAACTTTAACAAAAAACTGCCTGTGTGTGTCTGTCTGGTGAATTTTTGGTTAAAACGTGTTTGTTTTTTTTTAATCAGTGGGTAGAGAATCTAGAAATTTTACTCAAGTAAGAGTAACGATACTTCATGATAAAATTACTCAAGTCAAGTAAAAATAAAAAGTGAAGCGTAGTAAAAGTACTCCTAAAATTGTATTTTTTTTGTTGTTGTTTGTTTTTTTCAAAAAAGTTACTCAACTAAATGTAATTGAGTAAACGTAGCTAGTTACTACCCAACTGTGATCACTGGTTTAACAAAGTTCCTTCTTTGGGCTCTGGTTCTGGTCAGGCCACGTTCACCTCCTTCCCCTCAGAGTCCATCAGTTCCATCCGAGCCTCTGAGCTTCTCGCCTGCTCCTGGTTCTCCACGGTGTTCTGGTCCTGCTCCGTTTCTTTTCCTCTATCCGCTTCCTCTAGCCTGTTGTAGTTATAGACGTTCATGACGAAGAGGAAGAGCCCGCCGGTCGTGATCACTCCTCCACACATGAAGAAGAGGTACTTGTAGTCATCAAAGATGTCCACCAGTAACCCTGGAACAGAAACATGCGAATTCAAAGTCAAAACAGGGAAAGAAAGCCAGATTAAGCACTATGAACTTGGATTTGGACTCTTATACGCGTGTGGAGAAGGAAACGAGCGAATGCTGGACAGGTGTGGAATGCTTTCTGGCTCTCCTGGTTTTCTAGGAAGACAATTTGGACAGCAGAAGCGAAGGCCATTCTCCGAAACATAAATACGCAGAAAGGGTCTGCAGAAAGATGACTAATGTGCCTCAAACTCGACTTAAAGCTCCAGTTTTCCAGAAACCAAAGAGGCCGGGTTGCCTTCGTCAAAAGACGGGAAAAGGTAGTGACGGAAAAAGATGGAGAAATCCAACACAGTCAACGCGGACGAACGTGGATGTCCATCCGTTTTGCATTTCTACTTTGGAAATGCAATCAAAAGACATTGGAAGGCAGAAACTGAGGGAAAATAATTAAATATGGAGACGCTTGCAAGAATCCTGCTTTAACATATCACACTATAGATGATATACTTTAAAAAAATCAAGTCTTTTACATGAACTTTGCAGACAAACTCACTAACTACCACATTCCAGAACCCATCACACTGAAAGAGAGTATTTTAGGGTGAAAGGACCGTTAAAGAGGTTTCTCTCATCACGTTCCGGCTTTGCAGCAGATGATGATGGGCGTAATATTTGTGTATGCATTTGCACCGTGAGGGGTCATTTTTCATTCTGCCTCTCAATGCATTATCTGATTGATAGCACTCATCTGGTGCTGGTGCTCAGATGACCACCACCCTCATTAAGACAATCCTTTATTGGCTGAGCAGTAATTATGTCCATCTGGCATAGTCACCCCTTTCTCTTTTTTTTTTTTTTAGTGCCTTCGCAGCCTAATTATGGCCCAGGTACAGGACTTTAATGACGAGAGTTTGAACTGAGCATCATTAAACACCCAACGCAAAAGACTAATTACCCTCACTTACCTCACTTCCTCCTAATTGGCTTGACCCGAAGGTTCGGAGGAGCAGTAACAAGCAGATACGGGATACATAACGATTGTGCCCTTTGGAGGAGAACGTTACACAAGCAAGGAGGCCCTTATTTGGCCCCATTAAAAGGGGCCCCTCGGAAAGGGGTCGCTCCCGGTCAAAACTTTTCACTTTAGCGAAAAGCGGAGGGAAAGTTTACCTGTCGAAAACCCTCAACTTTCCATTTTCATCAAACTGAGCATCTTCTAAATGACCGCTTCGTTTCCTAAGGAGTGATATTTTATAAATGATAATTACGACACGAAAAAGTACATGCGTCTCTTCAGCAGATTTAGCTGCTAACGCTACGCCAGAGGAGCTCTGGGAGAACACCACTGGATTTCAAATGGCACTGAAACAAAACGGAAAACAGTCTAAGCGGAGGATAATAGAAGCCGCTGCAAAAACTAAAAATTGCGCACGATGAACATTCTGCAACAAAGTCAAGAACTATCCTTGGTTACATCAAAAACATCTGAACTTTTGCCTTATTCTATTATCTTACAAATGTCTTTGAATATTTTGTAAGAAATAAAAAAGTAAATATCTAAGCAGGACATTAAAACTGGCTGGTATAGTTTACACTGTTAATAGTTTCAGTCACACGTAGGACTGCATGAGCGGAAGAAGAAGAAGAAGAAAAACGTGGATATTGGAGCGTGGGGGGGGGGGGTCATCTGATATTTGTCTAGTTTAGATAATTTACCGATAAATACACAAAAACTGGATTTGCATACTGGTAGGAAATTTCATTCCTTTGAGTTCTTTTCTTTTTCTCCTCCTTTTCCGATTAAACGGTTGACAAATCAGCCCATTATCGCCCTCTGCTGGGCTGTAATGAGAGCCGCGTGCAATTCAACTGAAAGTGAGGTCCAAGCGGACACAATGAGACCCTTAACAAACTGGGCCTTTCATGCAAACAATACTTAAGGTTCTTGGGTCTTGCATGTTTGGAAGTAGCTTGCCTCCAAACGAGCACACGCCCACATAGATTCATCTAACTTTATATTATCAACTCGCCCTTTGGTCAACATTTGGCTGCAGCGATCTGAAAGCAGATCTAATTGTGTAATTCTGAGACAAAGTGTTGAGATTTGTACACATAGCTGAGATGCATTTCATCACCAATGCAAAGGAGCACAGACAAATCACACTGAGGGCACGTTACCTGCAGCCGGCGGTCCCAAGAGCATGGGGAAGCACTCTATGATGGTCACCAGTCCAACGGCGCTGGGGAAGCGCTGGTTTCCCATCAGGTCCATGAGGCATTCAAATATCAGTGCGAAAACCATCCCGAAGCCCACGCCGAAGAACACGGCATAGGCCACCAGCAGCAGGTAGGTGCTCATCAGGGGGCAGAGGAGGTGGAACGTGCCGTTGAAGACCATGGCGAAGCTGAAGAGGAACTGGATCCTGGGCCTGACCCACCTGCTGTTGGCCACCAGCCCCGTGAGGGGTCTGACAAACATGTCGACGAAGCCCATGATGGAGAGCAGATAGGCGGCAGAGTACTCCTCTACGCCTCGGCTGACTGCGTACGCCGGCAAAAACACGATGGGCGCATAGGCGCCAAAGATGTACATCACGTTTCCCACGAGGTAAATTATGAAGCCCGGATCCTTGAAGAACGACAGATCCATGAAGGTCTTGACTTTGTTCAGGCGGCTCCCTTTCGACTTTGTGTTGTTCGACTGGTCCACTTCCTTCGGTGGGGTGGACTGCTGAGCGACGGGTCTCATTAAGGCCCCCGCAACACAGCAGTTCAACATCATACCCCCGAGGATAAGCAGGCTTCCTCTCCAGCCAAAGTGTCCTAAGAGATACTGGTTGACCGGGGCCAGGAAGCAGAGGAACACCGGGCTGCCGGCCATGGCAAGGCCGTTGGCCAGCGGTCGCTTGGCGAGGAAATATTTACTGATGATGGTGAGAGACGCGTTCAGGTTGAAGCAGAGTCCCCAGCCTGTATGCAAGAAAGATGGTGTGGGGGGGAGGAGGGATGAAAATAAATAAATAAATAAAAGAGAGTCACATTTAAAATGCTTAAGAAGGAAAAGTTGTGATGAAGCCAAACTCTAGAGGGTCCTTTCCTAAATTAAATCAGAACTGATTGTGCTCCGTGTCCATTTAGGTTTCATCTCATTTCAGTTTTGCAGGATAAAATCTCATTACAGAATGCTGGAATTATTTCAGAAATAATTTCTCCATTTAAGTAGAAATAAATTAGGTAGCCTGGGTAATACGTTCGCTCTCCTACCTTCTGCTCTGGACATATTAATTTAATGGCGCCTTAATTTAAGGAAGATGAAGAGCTACAGCTACATGGTTGCGGCGCAAGATTTTCCCTTTCCAATGTCAATTTGCTGCTCTGGTCTCAGTTCAGAGGTAAGTTGCTCAAACTCATTATTTTTCGTAAACTAACTTTGACGCAGTAGTGAAACAGTGTCTGGTTTTAGTTGGTAAAATTTTGTATTAATAATATTTAGTTTGTAGTGTATTTTTTGATTTTTATTTATTTTTTTTTTATACGTTTCTAGGAACAATGTCCATTTCGGCGAGTGTCTGTTTTATAACGTCGTTACAGCAGGTATACTGAGACAACTTCATCTAAGCCTTCACAATGATATACACTTAATGCTTAACTTCAACAATAATAACCAATGTAACTATTACAATATCCGGTGGACTTTAAGCAACGCAATGCAGAAGATATTAACTAAAACAGGGAAAACAAGAATGGTGATGATATAATTTACATTAGAGTTAAACTAATATAATGATGAATTTTTGTAGCATGTAGTCATTGGTTGGTAACAAGGCAGACGAAGGTTTTGAAGACTTAAGTTGACTGTAATAATCACATTATTTTTGGTATATTATAATTTTAGCTGCAGAAGGAAAACTAGCTGTTTTTCTATTGGACAATGATGACATGTTGTACATTTCTGTGTGCGGCAGGTATTTTCACTCAAGGTCATCATATTTTGTATATTTCACACGAGCCTGTACCTGGTGCCAAAAGGTCTTTGAGGTACCGATGATTAGGAAGTAAAAAACGACATTTGTTGCTGTTTATCTGACTCGAAATCAGCGTCCGACACCGTTCTGTTCGCAGGCACCGACTATTGTCTTTGCCGAATCTCAACGGGAAGAAAGAATGTTAGAGTAAGAGGAGGGGAAAAAAATGAAAAAGCCTTAAGCTCTTTGCAGTAAATGCTTGTCTGTTTAGTTACCTTTGCTGGATAAAGCTGAATGATGGCATTTTGTCACTATGCAACGGCTCAAGGGAACAAAGTCGTGCCCCTGGGCTCAGGACACAGCTTAGCCACTCGCTGGGACTATTAATGCTTCATAGGAGCCTTCAGCGGAATAATGAGCCTCGTAGGGCGGCGGAGGGCCCCCCATGCGACGCCCGTGATTGGAGACTGCAGGAAGGCGACGGAGGCCGATTAAAGCCTCTGCTCTCTGGGATCAGAGATAGTTCTGTCTTAATTACTGTCATGGCGCTGGTTCTGCACCTCAGGAGCCGAGGCAGATGCCCAAAGCCCAGGAACAAATGGCACAGAGGCCAAATCAGTGGAGGCAGCTCTGCATCAAGAGCTTCTTAGCAAACACGAAAAGAAAAGAAATAAATAACGCTGCAAATTCCTCTGCCTCCAAGCGGATAGTCCATCGAGAACAGGAAGAGTTAGCAAAGATAATTAGTTAAGTTAAGATATTAGAAAAAGCAGCATAGTCCCATTTATGACGCCGCAAAAAAACTAAACAAAACAAAACTGAACTATACCTCCAATGATGCCAATGCAAAGGTAGAGGTAAACGATGGAGCTCCCAAACGAGGCCGTTACCATAGAAACCCCACACATCAGTCCGCCCATCATGACCACTGGTCGACTTCCGAAGCGACGGACCAACACGCTGCTCACTGGACCTGGAGAAGAGGAGGGGATCACAATAACCGGGTTAGTCTTTTATTGCATTTCTTTGTATCGTCGCCACGTTTTGTCAAGTCAAAACCCAAAATTCCAAAGTTTACTTCATGTGATGGGCCAACACGAAATGAAGTGTGATTGTGAATAAAATGAGACAGATATTGATCACTTCAAAAGGATCAAGCTGCCTCATCTATTTCTAGACGGGTTGGTAATAAGTTCATGTACCTAAACAACGGGGTGAAAGAACTTCAGACTAAAAAAAAAAACAAAAACAAAAAAAAACAGTCCGGTGACTCATTACACTTTCCTCTGATATTGCACAGCGCTTTGTTTAGAGATCAATCAGCGAGTGAACAGTCTTTCATATCCTGTCAACCTTTCCGTCATCATAACCTTGTCCGAAAGAGTGATTTTGCACCACCAGTCACTCTACAACCTTCTACGATGAGGGCAAGCTGCACATTCATCTTACCGGGATTCAGCCAAAATATGCACCAAAATATTCCACTCAATCAAATCATTCTGACAAAATGCATGTTTTAGATTTATAGTTGCTCCGTTCAGTTGACCTCAGATCAGAGTCCCTGCATGTTTAGTTTTTTGTGGATTTAAACGTTGGTGTTTCACAAACCGTCGCTGAAGATATTGTCAGAAGTATATTAATGATTAAGCAACTCGGTGCAGTGATTGGTCTCCTCAAAGACAACGTCACGGAAACGCCGAGCTTTGAAATGAAGGAGACGTCTGATGATTTCTGAAATGACTTGAGCTGACCGAAAAGAAAAAAAAAAAAAAGAAAAAGCATTTCCAATATGTACTTATTTATGTTACCATACGGATTCAAATGAAAAGTTTAAACGTGCAGCATCTTTCTCTTTAAATGTCTCGCGTTGCACTGTGAGACACCTGCGGCTTGAAATCCAGTGAGGCTTGCGCAGTGCAAAATTGATTTTCTTTCTAAAATTAGAGAATGCGGCTTTTAATCAGACGCTCTGTAGTCCAGTGAATGCGGTTGGTTATTCTGTGCAGCTTATTGACAGAAATCGTACTTCTTCGTCTAACTGTTGTCTGATGAAACCCGTTTAAAATGCCTGGCAGAAGTAATTAGCTAAAAAAAACTGCAAGGAAGTGCAAATAAATATTTTTTTATTATCACAATAGTGCCACAAAATATTGTGCTAATATGTGATATGTATATATCAAAATTAGGATTAATCACTCCAATTAATAATACAGAAGTTCAAGCAAAAGGCAACATTTAAACGTCAGAAAATCTTTGCAATCTGCTTTAAAATCCAAGGTCACGCTGAATAAACTGATTGATGATCATTGAATTCTTTTTTAAACTACTTGCGTTAGATTTAACTGTGTGCGAAGGGAAGCGCCGCGTCAGCAAAGCTTCATTCATTGATCGATCGATGATGTTTTAATTACAGCTCAAATAACTTCCAGACGCCTCCCGAAAACGACGCTTCGATTCCATAAATGCGAGTAAAGGCTGAAAAGAAAACTCTCTCCGTGTGATCTTCAAAACGAATCTTTCCCCAAACTCTATTTACCACACGTAAAAATATCTACACTGTGTTTTTTTTTTTTTGGGGTTTTTTTTTTTCACCATTAAGGAGGTGCCAGCAGGGGTCAAAGATAGCTCATCATTCTCGGTGCGGCCGCGTCCCGGCAGACCATCTCTCTTTCTGCAACCATTTCCATTTCCATTATGGGTTTATCATTCAGACTCCTTGAGTCAGAGGTTTTCTGAAGAGGCTGTCATGTCTCTCCCACGGGGGCCCGGTGTTGGGACCCCAGTGTGCTGAACCTTCCTCTGATATATCCCCACTGTCCCTCTCCTCCGCTGGGGTGACATTGCCGACGCCTCGCCAAGGACGATATGATAAAGTCCTGTGCCTGAGCCGCGGCGGAGCGGTATATTTCACCGCTTAGGCCTCCCTGAGCTGAGCGCAGGTAGATTACATGCCCCGCTTTCCTGTCACCTTGAAAGCGGCCACCGACGAGCTCATGTGAAGCCTCCGCAAGACTTTGATTTAGTCACATTTTCTGTCATCGACCCATGATCCAAATCCCCACAGATTTAAACGAGATGCACGGTTTTTTTTTGTTTTTTTTTGTTTTTGCCCTGGCAGCTTAGGGAAACAGTTTGGTGGGTCTGGTTCCTCTGTAGTGTCAGAGGCAGTTTTGTTTGACAGCCGGGGGGGAAAAAAACAAAAAAAAAAAAAAAAAACATTTTCCCTTGTTGCACATTTGAAGTTATTAAATTAGCAACACGACGGCCTATATTTGGTTCAGGCAGTAGACTGGAGAACCCATAACAATTATGAGAACACAAACAGGTGAGAGGAGGGACACGACACACATAGCGCCAAATAAGTAAAACCGAACAATGAGAGTGATTACCACACAATACTGTTGTGATAAAAAGATCGGCTACATGATTGGCACACGCTGTAGCGAACTGCGTTTGCATTTACATACAAGTGTAAATTTACAGGAATAGCCACAGAGCGGTCCCGCATTCTGGAGGAGGATTGGCTACAATGGTCTCATGGCACCAACACCTGAAACCAGACGTTCACAAGCACTTCGTAAAAAGACACTTAACCCTTTTGGTAAATGTCTGACGTCAAATCGGACCAAACCTTCCCCTGATTCACGTCAGTAAAGGCTTCGCAAAATCATCTCTTTGCCAACTGCCAGTATAATGAGACAGAGGGAAACGAACTTCTGGGATCAGAGAAGTCATTTTAATGTGAAAAAAAAAACTGCAAAAAATATTAATGTCTCCCTGAATGTAGAAGATAAATGAGAAAAAGGGCATGTTCCTAATGAGTTTTGAATTTGGGTCAGGTGACTAAATCACAGTGGCAACACTCCTCCCATTAGCCCCCCTAAAGCCACGCCAGTGGGCGAAGCCGCTCATGTGAAGCCAATTTCTCCATTATCTGTCTGTAGGAATGAGACGACACACTGTGGTCTCTCTCTCTCTGTGAAGAAAAAGATTTGTTTTCAGGGAGGAATTGAAGCTTTACTGTGACATGTTGGGGTTTATTTTTTCTATAGTTTAGGTAAGAAAGCTGCATCAGAAAATGCATTTCTGCTTGTACATTTTAACCCCTGATCCTGCCTCAGCTCAGTAGAAATAAGTTTAAGAAGAGCAGGAGTTCGTTCCACCTCATTCAGTCATTTGAACTCGTTTGTTGACCGTCCTGACAGCCGTAATTATTTCTCTGTTTGGACAGGGCGACGCGGTAAAAACTCACCGCCTGCGTACATTACGGCCAGCATGATGGAGGAAATCCATGCTATTTCGCTGTAGCTGGCCCCCAGGTCTTCTTTGATCGGCCTGAAGAAAATGGACAGCGCTTTGGGAGTGGAATAAGCGAATCCGATGGAAATGTGGGCGCCGAGCACCACCATCCAGCCCCAGCCCCCGTCCACGGGCTTGGGACCCAACGCGTCTGCCGGAGCGGGCGCCATCTTTCTGTTCAGAGTGGATGACATGAAGAAGATGTCAAAGAACAAACGTGTGATTTACACAGAGCTGAAGCAAGGCCTTCCTTTAAAAGAGAATAATAATTAAAAAAATAATACAACTAAGGATCTGTCACTGTCCCCACGTTTGGAACGAGAGTTAAAAAAGGACGTCGGTCTGATCTATTGCGTCTTCTTTTATTGATGATATAAATTAGTCAGACTCCGGCTTGGCGGCTTCTGAACGCAACTGAGAGGGTTTGGAAACACGTGCGAACATGTGCACGCCGCACTTTTCAGACGCAAATCCTACAGGAACCAACAAAGTTGACTGGGTTGTCGCAACTTCACAAAACGTCGACATTTCACGCACTAAGCGCATTTAAAAGCTGTAGATTAACATTTCCGGCTTAAACTGTCACAGCTTCGGCCGCAGCGGTTTTGTTTTGTTTGAAACGTCAGCTCTTACGTCACGGATTGAAAAAACAACTCCACAGCAGACTCGCGACAACACTGTTTATAGGAAAGGCGCGTATTTTCAGCTGGGAGGGGAAAAAAATAAAAAAAATAACAGATAAAAAGACTCAAGACTTAAGTAAAAAAAAAAAAAAAAAAAAACTCGAGCACGTGGAGTTGGTTTATTGTTCGCGAGTGGGCCGGTTACCGAAACCCACGTTAACAAAGAAAGCGTGGCGTGAATAACCGCAGTCCTCCCGCGAAATGGTCGCCTTACCTTTTGACGGAGCGCGGCTGGAGACCGACCGAGAGCCGCGGAGGAAGCGAGGAGAGACGCCAGTGAGAACCGCCAGTAAAGAGCCGCAGCGAGCCTCCAGCGTTGGACGCCCGGTCACATGTTTGACCCCAGCGGGGTTTTTTTTTTCCCCCCTCCTCTTACCGCTGCAGGACCCGCGTGGAGCCGCTCAGGCTTATTGTCATGAGTCTTGCGTCAAATGTAAAAACAAATACAACTTGAATCTTTATCATTATTATTATTTTTTATTATTATTATTTTTCATCATGTGCAATGTGAAGTTCACAGTTGAGCTCAACAACCACTATAACCTGAAACCCAAAGAAAAAGAAACATAACAAAAAAAAAAAAAAAAAACATTTTAAAAGTAAAAGTCAGGAGAAGAAATGAAAACAATGGAATAGCACCAATGAATACAGTATAGCTGATCTGAACAAGCTTCTTATGACATAGAAAGCAGTTTGTTTTAGATTGTTGTTTGTGGCAAGACTGGTGTTAAAAAGAATCAAAAGTTGTGGCGAGATGTTACAAACGCTAATATACTACAGGGCAGGGCAAAATAAATCTAATTTAGCACTCGTGCAGGTAATCTTTGCTCCTTTTTTTCTCTCTCTGGTAAGAGGATTACACTACAATAACAAATTAGATAATCACATAAGGAGAGAAAATAATAAAACAGCCACTTGAGACAAGAAAAAGGAAATCACATCTATTTTTTGTCGTTTTTGTTGTTTTGTTTTTTTTCCAAGTTATAAAAGAAACTGAATATAAGTTTAGAAAACTGTGCAAGTACAGCAAACCTATAGTACAGTATATTACACGTCACAAAACAAAAATTAAATACAGTACTGTGTTATCAGTAGAAATCCTGAGAGTTCTCCGTTCCTGGTTCCCGAGTGGCCGTGTTGGGGGGCCGCGTTGGAGGGGCCCGGTCCGCACGGATCGCTTGTGAAGCAGTGTGTCTTTTGGAGGTTATTGTTCAAGCAGTGTGATTCAAATCAGCTCAACGTCTTTCGAACAGCGGAACCTTCTCTCAGAGAAGTAAATATGTCCTCGGAGTCCTTGCTGGATGTGACTCGTTAAAAAGATTCGTTTCCATGTAAACCTTCTTGTTGATTGCTATATGTCTATATGTTTACCGAAACGTTTTAGAAAATAGAGGGGCACTCTTGTCTGGTGATGTCAAAACAAACAAGAACCAAAAAAGAAACAATAAACGCGTGCAGTGCTTCAATGACATGAGAACCTGCATGAGAAAACTGAGCACTGGAAAAAAAAAAAAAATCACTTTGACAGGGAGGACAAGTCGATTGTGGGGTTTTTTTGTTTTTTCTTTTTACACAAGATTGTCTAAAAAAGCAGCACCAACAGTTTGTGCCCGAGTGATGGCATGGGGGAAAAAAAAACACCAAAAAACAGAAGAATAAAAAATAAAAACAAGATTCATGGCTGTTAGAACAAACTCCAGACCCTTGCGCAGGTCTCGTTTGAGGGTGCATCGTAAAGTTTGCAGTTAAGGACAACCGAAGTGAATAGTGATTCAGTGCAATGCTGAGCTGACATTTCAAATGTGGATTTGGATGCCTCCCCTGCCCAGGAACCCCCTTTATTTATTTTATTTTTTTTTTTTTTAAGCCACAGGCACATTGGCATCACACATAATCTGCACCAAATTACACATCAGTCCAAGTCTGCACCCATGGAACCGCCAACAATTACTGGTACTAGTACTACCATTTCCCCCTCCCACACACAAGCATAGACAAGCAAACAAAAACATTAATGCACTAAGGTAATACAAGATAATAAAGCCTAATCACAGTTCCTTGATTTATTGCTACCACAAAATTAGTTTCAATGTCCACGACTATAACAAGACCTCAAATGCTTTCTTTTTTTGCTTTTTTTTTTTCTTTTAATGGCATTTCGTCAACCTTCGAGAAAATTACAACAACGCGAGGCCGAAAGCCGATCGAACGTCCGAATGCCAAGCAGAGCTTTTTACACGGCTGTTCTGTCGAGACAGAACGGCCTGAAGACGTCCCTTTTCTCCACGTCCGATGAATCTGAGGTAAACCTGTTAGTTGGTCGGAACTTGCCGCTTAGTGTTAGCACAAAGATTTGACTCCGTCCTTATATCTCCAATGTGGAGAGTGAATACTCTAAGACTTCACTTAAGTTAAAATATATTTGCATATGACACACAACGGATGCCAACAGGAAAGCGCGAGCCGCATTCGATTGGTATCCAAAACAAAAGAAACAGAAGTTCTAGTTCCATACGATGTGGTTTTATATGCTGATGCTTGTGAAGGAAGATGGGGTAATCAAACCATCTAGGCATGGGCCAGTTATTGGAACGCCACGGTTTCGAACCAGGGATTCAAGGATCTTGACCGTTTTATGGAAGATCTCATACAGGTGGACGTCCTTTTCAACAAGATGTCTGACAAGTTCCAGTTTCAGACAGACATATGCAGCATTGACTTTTCTCCCACCTGTTGCGCTGCACCAGCATTCAGCTGGTTGGAACAAGGATTCTGATTTTTCCTACTGCTTAACCAAAAGACAAGTTGAGCCATTTGATATTTTCCATTATAAAAAACAAGAACACTGGTGTGAAATAAAAGGAGCGTCACCCAGCACTCTAAAGGGGAACGCCTTGGTGCACTTCAACACAAAACGCACATCTGGCGCCTTTAACACACTTTGGTGTGTTGCACCAAAATGTATCAAGGCAAGAATTACTAAACACCAGTCTGTTTTAGCTGAAACATTGAATAGAAAAGATTTCAAGCGCATCGTGGGGAGCTGTTGCCTTGTCAGACAGAAAAATGACATTAAAAATGTGTTTTAAAACTTTCCAACAGAGCAGATAGCCTGACTAGCCTGTCTTATTTGATGAATGGCAAAAACTTTAATTTGCACAAAAGTTGTGAACTCCTGCTAAATACAATGGGCACATATTGTTTTAATGCATCTAAACCTGACTGTCAACATATGGTATAAACACAGCTATGATCAATAGTGAATATAATGTATTTCTGAAGTAGTAGGAAAAGTTTTATCCGTTTTAAATGGATAAATTCTTAGTCACTTGTCTTTTAAATTTTTATACCAGCCCATGCCTAAAACTAACATGCTTCTGCATTTTAAAACACTAAGATATTTGAGATCACAAGCACACTTCACCACTAATTTAAACATAAGCTGAAGAGAGGCATGGACAAAAAAAAAATTCCCACGCACACACAAACAAGCCTCCGACTTAGCAACCAAGTAATGAGCTATGGTACTCTCCTTACCCGTATGAATTTGGAGCTTATATAGTTATTTATATATAGAGATTTTCACTTTATGGTGACACTTAGCATCCTCATCTCCAGATGGCATTTTATCATCCAAACACCCTCATTAGCATGCCAAACATAATTAATAACTTTGAATTTCAAACAAAAGACAAACATGGCTCAACAAGTGAAAATAGGATAATTGCACTTATGATTTGTTGTAGAGTTTTGTTAAACATGCTTCAGTGTGTGTGTAGTTGGTGCTGTCTAGAAAAAAAATTAAAATAAAATAAAAAATACTGCAATCTTTAAACCCACCCCCATTTTGATCATGTTAAACCAAAGTTTGAACAACTTAAGACTTAACAGAAAAAACAAAAAAAATCTGCACGGTGTAAAACCCAAGGTAACACCAGGCACAAGGCAGGCAGAACCGACACCACTTCCCCCCACGCCACCTGATAAGATCCAGTTCATCGTTTTGCTCAAAGCACTTTCTGTAGACACTGTGGGTAAAGTTTGGCCACCACACATTCAAAATGGCGACCTAAATCCCAAAGACGGTCGGGGGTTTCATAGACTTTGGTCCACTTGTCTGCCTCGTCGTCGTACTGGTAAAGGGAGTTCTTGCGGCTGGTGCGAAACACATGCTCCTCCACCATGACCTGCGTGGCACGTACAAACAGGTGCAGCTTTCCCTGCAGAAGCATGGCCTTGATATATGGGCTCGTGGCTTGGTCAAAGGGCAGATCTCTCTTTCGGCTCCATGTGTTGCTCTCTATGTCATAGACCTCCACTGTAAAGGTGCGCTGGTGGTTCCTACAAATTCCAGCAATGTAGTAGATGCAGTTCTTATACAAGGCAGCCAGACCTTGACTCCGAGGGATGCTCATTGGTGCTAGATGGCTCCAATAGTCCTTACGGGGGTCATAGCAGAAGAAACATTCACCTGAAAAGGATTTTAAAAGATTTTGATTATAAAGCGATGAACACAAGACTTTTCTTTAAGAGTATAAACTCACCTTGGAGGACGTAGATCCGGTCTTTATATTCCACTGCACTGTGAAACTCCATGGCAACTGGCATTGGACTGACTGCCATCCAACAGTTGTCTCTTGCATCGTAACACTCCACTGACTTTAACGCGTTCCGTCCGTCCCCTTCGTAAACTCGGCCTCCTAGAGCGTAAAGTTTCCCGCAACAATGCACGAGTCTGCATCCTATCCTCGCCCTCAGCAGAGGAGCGCGAGGAAGCCATCGGTTTCCTGCGTGCTCATATTGCCAGAAGTCACTCTCCGCTCGATGGTCAATGCAAACCTCGCTGTTGCTTGGTCGGTAGCCGCCAGCGATGTAGATGTCGTTCTCCGGTGACACCAAGATGCCGACCTCTCTGAGATCATTGGGTGGCTTGCAGAGCTTGAACACCCGTCCAGTGGCCGTGTCCAGGCAAGGCACCGTCTGCTTCTTACCTGAGTGTTTATGGGCCGCGTCGAAGCAGATCACCATCTCTGAGGCCGTCATGCCCAGACGCTGTGGACAGCCGTTTGTGGCGGTGAGACGAGCTTTTGCCTCAGCGGGGTCTTGAGAGAGCGTCAGGGCGCAGGCGAAAGGCGCGGGTATCCGACTGAAAAAGGCTTCATCCAGCAAGGGCAGACGGATGCACTGGGAAAACACCTCTGCGAGGTTGGCTTCACGGCCAGGTCGGTCATGCTCTAGCCAGCGGACGATGCTCTCGTAGACGTGCTCTTCCTTCTCCACATTTAGGTCATCGCTGTTTAGAATACTGACCAGCTGCTCCTTGGTCATCTGGAGGAATTCTTGCTCCCTTGAAACACACAGGAACTACCAACAAAAGATGCATAGTTTAGGCCTGCACACAAACACCGATTGCAAAGGAGGACTTTTACAGGACAAAGGTGATGTTACGTCCCCACGGCAGTCTATTATGGTTCCTTGAACAGATCAAGAAAACGTACATGTTTTGTATGTTTTGATACAAAACATTTGCATTTCTTGCACAAAATCAGAAAAGATCAGATTTTAGTTTGTCAGCTCAGCCCATTTTGAACTACTTTCAGAAGGAGCTGCTTCAGGCCCTCTTGTCACTTTAAATTCAAATGAGCTGCTGCTGCTTTCCATGTCATCTTAATGTTTACATTGACATGTAAAAATGGCTGCAAATAAATACACAATTATACAACTGCACATCTTTGAAAAGCAGCAGTAGAGCCTCCGACACAAACAACAAGAATGCAGCAAACTGTTCTGAATAGTGAAACAGCAGTAAAACCAGCTGATCAAACATGCTGGAGCGCTGCTTTGGTTGCTAGGTGAAGGCACAGTGACTGAATTGACTCAATTGAGTTTTTGAAGCGGCTCATTTTCCAGACAAAATAAAAAACAACTTAGTGGGTTATTTTCCCCTCCCCCCCAATGCTTGGGTTATTTTTAACAGCAGTCGAGACCCTGATGGAAGTATAAAGACATGCAAAAAGTTAACTTTGCATAACAGGTCCCCTTTAAATTATTCTAAATTGTTCAACTGACCTTCTTGCGGATGTAGTCCTGCGAGCGTTCCCTCAACTCCTGATGTCCATATGCATCTGCGAACATGAAGACGCCTATACAGTTTTGAGGGTCAAGTCGGCTGATCATGAACTGGGCACACTGATCCTGCAGAGGAGGGATCTGGAAAATGCTGGCTGCCGTGAACAGAGCCTGGACGTTGGACTCTGAGAGGACGACTCTGGAGGTGTAGGCATAGTCAAGGACGAGATGCATGGATTCAGATTCCACACCCACAATCCTGACTTCACGCTGGCTGCTCTCTGTAAGGCCGCTGGTGAACATGGACCTAAAGATGAGACAAAAAAAAACCTTGAAATCAACTGTACTAATTCATGTCTAGCATTGTTTAAACAACTGAGAAGTATTAATGTCAAATCATTTAACCTAAAGTATGGGCTGATGGCTGCAAGAACATTCCGGTGGCATGAGAAAGTCTTGCCGTGGTCCACTTCTACGACAATATCTGTGAGTTGTGCTTCATCGTACAAAACTTTGAGCTGCTGAAGGATGTTGCAGGCGTGGACAGCATCTACCCCGTTGTAGTTGGTGGCTGGAGGTGTCCCATTTTGTACTTGTAACAGCTTGCCTACCTCTAAAGAATGATGCAAGGAGAGAAAATTATTTCACCTTTAGAAATAACAGACAACTAAAAACAAAACACCTGGGGAATTGACTTGAACTGTGACAAGTTATGCTAGAAACTAAACCTGCTCAGATTAGAAATTAAGGCCAATTCTCAACAAATCAATGCCATGAAAAAAAAAAGGAAATTTATAACAAATTTTCAACTGTATCTACTTTCTTCCCCTCACTCCACTACGTCTTACTTGGAAAATCTTTGAGATATCTCAGTCGAATTTATACTTCCACACCTAAAACAGAAAATTGAATAATTTAACTGCGAGATCAGAAATGCTTGGGGCTTTTTTTAGATTAAAATGCCCAAGTCTGAGAATATATAATCTCCATTTAAGAATATGTGAATGCATAATAAGATTAAAAGTGCTGCACAAGTCTGTATGCTCGCGTTTCAGCAAGGGTCAGGTGTTGGTGTAAAGATATACCACGGGTTTGAATTAAAAGATACCAAAAATCGATGTAGTTTTGAAACCAAAGCCAGGTTCCAATAGCCTTAATATTAAAATGCCACTGAAAGTTAAGAGCAACACCTCATACCTCATCTACATCTTAATAAACCACTGCTTCTCAATTCCAGTCCTCAGGCCCCCTGGTTCTGCATGTTTTAGATGAGTCTGCATTTCAGAACAGCTGATCCAAATGATTCCATGACCTCTTTTGCAGTCAAGTCCCGCAGAAGCCTGTTAATCACCCACAGATTCAAATCCAGGTGTGTGGCAGAAGGGGGAAAACACCCAACACATGTCGGAACTGAGAAACACTGAGCTAAACCCTGCTAGTCAGCTGGCCTACAGAAACTTATTTTGCGTATAAGTGAGACAAATTTGGCCATTTTGAGACTGTTCTGGTCAAAGAAATGCAGCCCGATAAGGTATTGGAAGCACCATTCATTACCCCCCCCCATTAAAATCTCGCTGCAATAAAAATACAAACTATGTAGGTAATTGCTTAATGAAAAGGTGGAAATGATTACAAACACCATGTTGACCTAAAGTTCAAATTTATACACCTAAATGTTTCCCAATTTCTAGCTAAGACACAAAGGGATACATAAACTTAATATTTTTTAACTTTATGACCCCTCATATCTAAAAGCATGAGGGGTCAGAGTTTCTTCCGACATTAGAGTCAGATGCCAATCAGAGAATGAAGCTCTGGCTGCAGTGTCAGTGGACTGGAAGTCGTTTAAAAGGCTAACGTGGGCTCTAAAACTCATTTTAGGTTTGGTTTCCAAATCTGGGTCGAGGTTCAAGTCGGGACACGTGCTTCATGTACAAGTTGATAACCAAGTTAATTCTGTGGCGTTTCCCTAAAAATAGGAACCCTTAAATTACAACACGACTATCATTACATGTCAGAGCTGCACGACTGGCCTCACGGCGTCTAATCCGCAGCTTTGCCGTCTTGGAGAGACTTGAAGTACTTTTCAACACATACTTCGCGTGAAGCAACACCAACTTCGTCTTGACAGGACAAAGGCTGGCAATGGATGAATAGAAACTACTGTCTCGCCAGGTGGTAGCTAACTTGCTAACACGTCGAATGCTCGACGTCCGTTTCAGTAGCGGGGGACAAAAAAAAAAACAAAAAAAAAGGAGTAAGGACAAACTCCAAGAGTACCGAAGTACTTAAAATTGGCACGGAGTAGCGCAATATGTTCGTTTTAAATAATTAGCTGTACTGCCATTTAGGTTGGAAGACGTGGAAGCCCAACTTTCAGCGGCACAGAGCTAATGTTAGCAAGCATTCTTTTGACACAAAACTGCGAGCTACAAGGGGCAAAAAGTGTTTTTAGTAGCTGCGTACACATCGTTTAAAACTATAAAGCTACATAACACGACGTCACCCAAATGACTGCGTTGATATCATTAATGAATGGCATTTGTCTAGCGTCAGCCTCTTGTCACAAACAAGTGTTTACACAATCAGCTGTGTGTAGCGAGCTAACCGGCCGAAAGTTAGCCGCACGGGCTAACGTTAGCAACTTAGCCTGGCTAACGACAAACAACTGTTTGGAGTAGTGATAAAGAGGCATGACTTCCTCCGACGAGTACGCAGCGTGTCACGACATTTAACTCGGCCAACAGGCCGTGCTCCGTTAGTTGCTAAACACACACGCTGTGGCTTTAAAAAGCGTTATTTCAACGTGGTCAGAGGAGAAAACAATGAAGACTTTGCTAACCTCCACTGGCAGCCATTCTCCCCAGTCTGTCTCAGAGCAGACCGAGAAACGTCAGGGAGTTTACATACCAGCAACGGAAACAAGAAGCGGCCAATCACAAGGCGGGTTCCGGCGCGACAGCCAATCAGATCGTGTTTGTCTGGTACAAAGGGGAGAAAAGTTAATGGTGGGTGGCAACGTTTGTCAATGGGGTGGAATTAACGCAGGAGGCTACAAATCAGAGCTGATGCTCATTAACAGGTGTGAGCAAAGTAAGAGAGCACAAAACTTTGCACCTTAAGTTGCTGCTAGATTATCTGGTTTGGAATAGTTTTAAAATTAAATAGCCACAAGTCAATAGATTGTTTACACGTGTCCCTTTAAAACCAGAAAGGATCAAATGTAAAGAGATAGGGCCAGGAAAAGAGGAGAAGTGTGTAATTTGCTCAATTTTGAGAGTTCTGCACTTAATAAGCAATCATGACTGATATAAAAAAAAAAATGAATCAAGTCTTTTAAAAAGAAAAAAAAAGATCAATTGCAACATCATATGATGGGGTTTTGTATGCCTGCTTAATTCATAATTTAGTTTGGGAATTCACAGGGTGATTTGATGCAAACAATATATCGTTTTATTTTCACGTTTGTGTGTTGTACACCTGTCAGATAAAACGTTACGAGCACCAAATGGAATAATGCAATACATCTTCCTCTTGAAATCTGTAAGTGGGAGTGGGAAATATTAGCTAAACACTTTGTCCCTGACATCGTCAGAAGCAGGAAGATCAGACAGGACTTGGACTTCCACTCAGTTTGAATTTCAGACTTAAAAAGTTGGATTTTACATAACAAAATCAACCAACATGGCCATGGCGTGAACAAATCACAGCAGAATCATTTGGTGAGATCCGAGGATGTCCGTTATGTTTCATACCGACAGTGGACACAAAAAAGAAATGCTGTCGCAAAAAGAAAAGAGGGTTTTTTTTTAATTTATTTATATTTTTTATGTTCTAACCTGCTCACAAACAGCAGCTATGTTTACCTTGGTGGTCTGACTGTTTACTCACTGCTTGACCATACCAGGAAGTTGAGTCATCTTTAATCACCCCTTACCTTTTGTCTAAGTTTCCAGTTGTTTCACAATTCTCGGTCAAAAAAGTGTTTCTGGAAAAAGTGTTTAGTGGAGAGACTTTGTTTGGTTTTCCCCTGCGGGTCATAAGCAAGCAACCTATCTGCTTGCTTAGCTTTTCACAACAATGAAACATAAATCCTAAATTTGTCTGCCTTGCAAATTCCCACAACTGTTTGTGGGTAAATATAAAACCTTTTGCTTTAACGTGTTTCTGGTTCAACCCAAACCTGTTCAAATCCTGTTTACAGACACATTCATTCATCCTGCACATTGTGTACTGTTGTCTATCCACGGCAGGACAAGAGGTGGTGTGCACCCTGAGCAGGTCACCAGTCCAGCAATTCGGCATTTGTCCTAAAAAAAACAAAACAAAACATAAGAGACGTTCTGTCAATTCTGACAGAACTTGAGAAATAAGTTTCTTATTCAGGATGATAATTATTGGTCCTGAACTTTAGTCAGAGTTTCTCCGTCTACAAACAAAGCCAGACTGGATCGCTGCATTAAAAATTAAAGCTATTATCTAGATTGTGCACTTCCGGCTCTCCTTCCCACGCAGCCTGCAGGAACAATCCTGCGCTCCTGGGGGCAGAGGGAGATGATAATTCATCACTATTTGAATTGTCTGTCTGAGTTGGGACTTTGCTGCAGTGGGTCATTTCACATTCACGCGGCAACACCTGCAAACCACCGGCTGTCAAGAGAAATGGACTAATTGCTGTTTATTGAACACTTTGATTGCGGTGTAATCCTCGGGTGCTGAGGCACTGTTATTTAATCACTTTTTGCTTGTAATTAGAATTCATTCATTAATAGGTTTGAAGGAGAATTACAAAGGCCTGTCTGACAATGGCATTGTTCAAACACATCGCCAACTGCGTCCATTGAATGTTAAGTATTTATGGCTGTATGTAACAAGCAACACTGAAGCTCTAGTAGTAATTTCACCGCGTTGGCTTTTTCAAGTTTTAGCGAAAATCCTGAGACGCCCGGTTGAATATTTGAAATGAAACTCCAAGCGGCTGCGGACCTCTACGGTGGTCGGTTACCACATCAGCCACATCAGCCTCGATGCAGGCTGATGTGGAGCCACTGCTGGTGAAAAAGGTTCTGCAGATCGCTTGGGAAAGTTCCCATGCTGGTGGGTGGTGAAGACACAGGACCGGTGTTGATCCCTTCCCAAGTGGAGACCAAAGAAATATGGTTTCTTTTCATTATTTAAAATAAATACAAAATGACAATTAAACTTGTGTGACATGTCAGAAAAGTACAAATCAATGAATGAATAAATAATCTGAGTTTTAAATCATGAAACGTTTCAAACTTTTTCGTCGTCACCGCAGGTAACTATCAAATAAACATCTATATTTTACAGTACAGTTTTGGTTTGCACATAATTCTCATACACCTGCCAGGATATGCAGGTACAGGATTTGTGTCTAATTAGAAAATGCATACAATACTAATGAGAAATGCACCTGTACTCATCATTGGTACGAGTAATACATAGCCAACTCCGTAAAATAATGGAAGTTGTCAATATAATTCCTTTACACTGAAGGTACATTGTCAACTTTGAATATAATGGAAAATAAAAAAACATATTTTTTAAATTGGCAAAAAAAAAATACATAGGCCTTTATTTTAGGAAGGTGATTGATTTTGGACTCTTTAGGATGATTTGAGCCATTCGTTTGTGATATCAGTTAACTGAAAATGCAACCTATAGGCCGAGTTTCTTTCTTCTAATGGCAAATGGCTTGTCTATTAGCAGCTACTGTTTTAAGTCAATGTGGAAAAGATGCTGGTTTTGGAGTATTTCATCATTAGTTCATTCTGACGTTCCAGAAGTTTCTCATTCAGAATAATAATGATGGTTCCTGAATTGTTCCTTCGCAATTTGGGATCTTTCTGTTACCTGCAGCTGCCCAATTGGAAAATTGTGCGACGCATAACTATTCAAACCCGGGAAAAAGAACAGAACTAATATATGATTTCAGGTTTGATGTTTATGCTGATCGGTGAACTTTTCTCTGGCAGTGTAACAATATTTTCAAAGTTCTTGTTTTGCTAAAAGTCTGAACAAAATGCATATCCAAATGCGTATACAAGCATGCAGTCAGAACCCATCCGCAGTCGGCTTTCGGTTTAGATTCAGATGATCTATCTACCATTTCAACATGCAGCAAAAAGCTTGCTTCGAACCAGAAAGTACCACCTTTTCTTTTTTTTTCTTTTTTTTCCGGAGTTCCATCATCAGGACTGTGTGGGCTTGAAATGTGCTCTAAAGCTGCGTAACGCTGTAAAATGACAGAAAAAGAGACAAATAAAAGTACAGCTGCAATCTTAGCGATCGATTTCACATTTTTTTTGCCAATTTCTCCCCATTCAGCCACACGGTGGCCTGTGAAATTGGGCCAACGCTGCAGCCGAATCAAAGAAGGGGTGGGGGAAAAAAAGCCTTCCTGGGGCTGCTGTTATTTGATGATAGCTCTGGTTTCTGATTATCCATCCTCCCACCCCCAATGTCCCTTTTTGAAACAATGAAACCCATCACCTGATATCTCCACTTTCTACTTTCCCCTTCTCGTCTTCGCACTGAATTTTGTTGCCATGATCATTGGCCGCATTTACAATATTTCATCCCGTAGAACTGAAAGGCCACGAATAAATAAATTAGAGAAGAATTTTTATATATTTTTTTTTTCCATTTAGCGCTATGCATCATCCGGAGAACGTATAGGAACAGATGACATACTCTATGGCTGCTTACCCTCAGACACAAGAGCTGCTCTCTGCTTTTATCCTGTATATTTCTCCTGATGTCATATCTTTGGAAAAGACGACGCGTGTTCACGGTTCAGCGTTCAAATTTTCCATGAAATAATTACATTTGTTTGCCTGCAGCCTATTACATGCAAACACTTGGTGTTGTCAGCGATTTCGCATCTCTTAAGCTGCAACACGGTGAAAGGCGTGGAAGCAAGTCGGAAAGAGGGATGCGAGAGGGCGGGTGTGTGTAATTGTCGTTCAAACGTGTGTGTTTCTGTCAGAGATGGAGGTAATGGGTTATTATACGGCTCTGGGGGGTTGTGGAAGGATGCCTGCAGATGTTTGCAAGCAATGGACTTCTCCACCCCACAGCTCTAACGGAGACTAACAAGCTCACTATAGGAGGCTGCGGTAAACACCGAGCCGGTGACTCTTTTTCACGTTTAGAAAGAAAGAAGAAGAAGGAAAAAAAAAAAATCAGTTTCCCGGTCTTCTCAAGCAGCTTTCTTTGTCTCAAACACCCGCTGAGGAGCCAATGAGCGGATGGTCTGAGGTTCCCCCCCAAAAAAACACCTTAATTTCAAAACCAACCAGCTGCATCATCTCAAACTATGGCACAAGCCGCTGGATGCTGGTTTATGTAAGTCCAACTGCAGGGTGTCTTCTGGTTTCGTTCAGTGAACGGATAATACTATTGGCAACAAGTTTTTACTTGCAGCTTTGTGGCGCAGCGTTCAGGGCAAGAATAAGTCATTTGTCCGTCTGAACTCCAATTTCAGATCGTTCAACAAGCCAAACGCCGTTTGGTTCTCTCTTTTGTTGGGCTGTGAATGATGCTGATGGTGCTAAAGATTAAGTTCTAAAGTACAGGGCAACACAAGACGGAGAACCATGCACCTGCACCTAAAGACAGTCTAAGAGCTACCAATCAGCTTCAGCCAGAGAACCTTGAGTACCTGGAGAGAACCAGGTACTCAAAGCAGCAAGCCGGCGTTTTGAAATAGCAAAGACACTTTTACACATCAAACGGTAGTAATTCAGAACAAAAAGTCATAAAAGAGATTTAAAAAGATGCAAAAGTGTTTATATGTCAGTAAAGCAGTGCAGCTTTTGTCCTGCACAGACCTGGTGCAGAACTGTTTCTGGGCTGATCGGTTGCACAACAAGCCGAGCACCGTTTACTTTTGATCCAGAATAAATAATGGGGGCAGTTTGAGTCGGCTGCCACCGGGTGACTGTACCCCCATCTGCCCTTCATATGGTAAAAAAAAAAAAAACAACAACAAACAAACAAACAATGCTGCACTGCCTCCCACTGCGAGCCTGACTTGTTCGTTCCACTTGTCTGCCTGATAGATTTAGTTTTACAAAATTTGGCTTTTTATAGCCTCCTGCTAATTAGTTAGGGGAGAAAATTACGCACCCTCCTGCTTTTAGTCCACTGGACCAGCCTACTTATTCTTTTTTTTATTTTTTATTTTAATCTCTCTAAATCGTCCTCTTGTGGTCACAGTCCTGTAGTTCTGTGTGAGGACCCAGCAGGAAGCTCCGGGGCTCCAGCGGCAGAATCGGATTAAGGCACTCCCCCCTCTCCCCTTCCGGTTGGATGGTGGCCTGCGCCCATGTGCGGGAAAAAAATAAATAAATAAAATAAAAAAACCTGCCTGTCATCAGCATTGAAGCGGTGACACGGGGAGATCTATCACCAAATCCCACCGCATGGAGAAAATTCTTTTGGACCTGGCGGGGAAAAAAAAGGGGGTCTGGGATGGGCTCCCCCCACACACACACACACACTTTTCCTCCCCACCTCTCACCCACTTTCCTCGTACATTATTTCAAGCCCCAGGAGAGTATTCTCCATCATGTCAATGTGATGTAGCACACAGAGGCAATCATGCAGCCTTTTCTGGCCTCAGGGCTGCCTGCTCAGTGGAGAAAATGCAACTTTAGCACTTAATCATCCCACCGATACCTGCTGCACCGGTCTATGGGAAGGGTATTCAGCACAATATGAGACCGGATCCCCCCCCCCCCCAGCCCTCCAACCCCCGTTCCCCCTGATGGTGGCCAGGTTTCTGTGTGTCCCCCCACGGTTAGGCGTTTTTCTGCCCAGTTCTCCCCTTTCCCATTTAAAGATCTGTGAGCGAAACTCTTGCTCGTGTGTCAATCCGACCCTTTCAGCTGGAAAAGAAAAATAAATAAATAAAAGAAACAGACCCCGGCTGGGTGCAGAGTTACCCCACCTGACGCTCGCTGAAACATTTGGATTCATGAATCTCATCTCCTCCCCGAGAGCTGCTCTGCAATCAGAGTCATTCTAGTGTGATCAATGCCACACCGCTGAGGAGAGGAAGACCACATGAGCCGAAGCAGAAAGTGATGAAGAGGCTTTCTTTTTTTTCTTTTCTTTTCCATTTTTTTATTTATTTATTTTTTATTGGTACTCGCTTACATACTTATGCCACACTTTACTGGTGCATGTTTTTAAGGCTGCGGAGTTCACGTTCGATGGGACATAAATACAATAGAGGATGAATGGGCCGGCCCGAGGACACGCAGAGACAGGGAAGAAAAAGAGGAATTTGCGTGTGTGTGTGTGTGTGTGTGCGTGTGTGTGCGTGCGTGTGTGCGTGTGTGTGTACAGGCATTTAAAACGAACCGGGATGTGTGTGTGTGTGCATGTGTGTATTATCAAGTGATTGATCGTCTGAACACATGGCTTCAAGGGAAGACACAGAGAGAGGTCAAACAAGACTGTTCCAAATAGACCTGTCGGAATCAGCCTGAGGGAGGCCTAACCGGTTAGACAAGGGCAATACTTTTTAGTTTTATTTTATTTATTTATTTATTTTTTTATTTTTTAACACAAGTGCCCTTGCTTTGCTGTGAACAGACTGGGCAAGCCCATGTATTATTCACTGGTTTCACTGGCTGATGAATAGAGGAGCTCTGGAATATTTATCAGAGTTTATCTCATTTAATCCCGTAACCTCTGGGCCGAGTTGGCGAATTAAGCGAACAAGACGCAAACCGCAGGGGCAAGTTTGCTTAACTGAGACAATTATCCCAAAGCTGTTTGTTTTGCAATATATATTTGGTAATATTAAGAGGCTTTCTCTTGACGTGTGCCTACGTTTTAATGTAGAACGTAAAACTGTCATGTTTGGATACGTGTTCATTTTTCCAAGCTGGATTCCTGTCACTTTTTTTTTTTTAAATCATTTGTCAGTCATTTTTTTTTAGGACTTTCTAATTGAGGTTCTGTTTGAAAGGTTTGTTTTGGTTTGTTTTGGCCGACCTGAGGTACACGTGGATTTTTCAACAGAGCTGGAATTCACCCAAGGAAGGTCGAGAAACGCACCACTTACGCACGTATCGAGGAAAAGACACGCGGTTATGTTAACAAAGATACAGTTGGATTCTTCATTTCTGGTGCATCTGAGCTGGGATGACATTTCAAGCGCACTTTCTCTTCAGTAAGTAGATCAGGAAGTATTATTCGTGGCCCAAATGACAAAACCAGCATCTACTTTGTATTCTGACTAACATCTTTCAGTTAAAAAGAGAGAAGTTAACAAAAAAAAAAAAATTGCACAATTCCTTAAACCAGGAATCACACTAGTGGCTTTGAACACGCCTGCTTTAAACCACCGTGGCCCCCTGCTTATGATTTATAGTGGAAGTGACAGGAGGAGGCAGTGCGCCACCAATGACTCCTGTGTGACTGACAACAGTACATATAAAGCGATACTGGTCAGAATAAGGCTGTCTAAAAATCATAAAGTAGCATTCACATAACCATATTATTACACTGCTTTTAGGAAAGAATGGATGTAAAACTGAATGGAAAGCAGCACTTTTTCACCACCCCAAACAAAAACTTTCAACTGTTGGGTGAAGCCTGGGCAGGTCATCTGTCCATCACAGAGACACAGAGCACAGACAACCACACACACACACACACACACACACACACACACACACACACACACACACACACACACACACACACACACACACACACACACCTAAAATTAGTTCAAGCTAACCAATCAACACAGCATGCATCGTTTTGGACTCAGGTAAAACGCTGGAATGTCAAGAAGAAAAAAAAAAACAGATTTATTTTGTGACTTGACACTTATAATTAGGCCTACAGTTATGGAAACATGGTGGTGGCAGCGTCATGCTCATACACACTTTTATTCAGCTGGTTGATTCAAAGATAAAAATGGTGTAGTCCTGAAACAACCTGTTGCGAAAAACTTGAGAATTAACAGTTTAGTTCATGTTTTAGAACAACCTAGTCAAAGTTTAGACATAATTAAACCGAGAACATTTGGGAAGACGTGAACATTGATGTTCAGAGACGCTCCCCATCCATTCTGACCGAGCTCGAGTTGTTTCCAACAGAAGAATATTCAGTCTCTACGTGTGCAAAGCCAGGACAGACAAAACTGCAAACTACTTCCAGCTGTAAGTGCAGCAAAAGAGTCTTGCTTTGTTTTTCTGTTTCCCTTCAAAATTATGCACAACATTTACCTCCGTCTATCAGAGCAAATCTCAGTTAAGTACACTGAAGTTTTAGGTTGTAACACACAGTACAAACACTTTTACAAAGCAGCTTGTTTTCTTTCCTTCACCTCCACGGTTCTCACCCTTTCCGCCCTCAGCTCTACAGCAGCCATGTCAGAGCACTTTGGAGTAAGTGGGATCTAACTCCACGAATACACCGCCGGCCTCCGTTTCCCACACAGAAGCTGGACGTCTGCCACGGAGCCTTCCAGAATACTAATGAGGCTGCTTAGTGAGTCAAAGTTACTGACCTGAGGTGCAAAGATTCTGCTCAGGCCGAGGAGTCATTGGGTCGAGTGCAGTTTGAAACAGTACGACTGATCACGTCTGTTTCTGACCATTGGCCTTGACCAGCAATTTATGGGCGCGGCTGATAGGAGTTTGTTGATATTTTTGTGCTGTTTGGGGGGGGTGAGATGAAGAAGAGAAGGGTCAGGGTTTAGTTTTGGCGTTAAGGTCGATACAAAAGAGCCGCAACTTTTTACGTTGCGTCTCTTTAAATAAGACTTATGTTTTTTGTGTAAATCCACAACAGACATGTTGTAGTCTCTAAAGCCAGTTGTTGTTCAGTCCATGACACAAAGTATAATCCGTGGGGGGGATTTAAACATCCCGTGGGGGAAACGTCCTCCGGTGGCGTGACTCGGTTCGTTCTTTTGGTTGTTCTCCTCTCTCATCCCGTTTGGAGTCATTTTGGAACTAAGTCCAGGTTTCCCTGTTCTTTTTGTTTTGTTTTTGCAGCTTCATTCTCATCCTGTTCCACCTCGTTCGCTCCACTCTCGCGTTCGTTCACAACCTCGCTACAGGTGGGAAAAAAAGCCCAGACAGAAGGAGCCAAAGGAAAGCAGCCAGCGCTCGCTTATTTTCTTCTCCTCACAGCTTTCAACGAACAAGGTTAGGGTTGGCTTTGCGGGTCATTAACATACTTTCTCTTGGCGACTAAAAACCTCTCTATTAGACGCAAAGACCATTCACGAGGCGGGAGATAACAGCCGTGCTTTCATTCCTGTCATGCGGACAGCTATTCCCCCCACCTCTGCAGCCAACGGTTTGACTTCTTCATGAAGTTGATTTTTCCTATTATTTCCTTTTCCCCTAAAACAGAACTGACCCAGTTTTGATGACGCCGTAAGTAGAACTTTATTTGGCTTCTCACTTAGAACTAAGCCAGGGGTCAGTGACCGTTAGGACCTAATGCAACATTTTGCCCAACTAAATAAAAAATTGCAAAACCCAAATAAGCCTGTAAAACCATATACATGCTTTGAAATTCTATGGTCACTAATTGTTTATACTTTGGACATCTGACAGACCCCTTCACTGTCCATTTTGAAAACCCGTCTGAAAACTCCCACCCAACTGAGGCTTGGTATTGACGTTCTTTGTTTATCTGTAGAACTGTGTTGCTTTATTGTGTTTTGATCTGATAAAAAAAAAAAAAAAAAGATTGTTACAGCGTTGTCGCTTTAATTTTCTTTTACTTTATTTGCCTCTGATGTGCAGCACTGTTTGGATGATGATGATGATGATGACATAGATGATATTGATGATGATGACATACTGTAAATGTTTTATGATGAAATTAAAACATTTTACACCAAGACAGTGAGAAAGTGGTCCAAATCGCAGTGGTAGGTCCAAACTTTGTAGAAAACAAAGAAGGAGAAGAAGAAGAAGAGTTTGTTCTCCAGATAATCCCAAAAAGAAAAGTTTAAACAAAACACAATTTGAAAAAAGTGCCACTTGTGCCATTTTACAGAAGAAGCTGCAGGCAAACAGAGCATAAAACCAGAAAAAGTCGAGAACAATTGCAATTTTACAAACTTTAAATTCGCCGTTCTTTATTGCTTTTCGCCAAAGTTGTGAAGAACCTCTGCAAAGCGAATCTCAGGTGATCCATCAGTTTGGGCAGGTGTGGAAAGGAGGATCCGAGATTACTTTGGTTGTTTTCACAGGCAATAAATGGGCTATTATTTGCGTGCATCTGTTTTAAAGCAGCAGCCGGCACGACTAAACTTATAGCTCCGAAATTTGATTGTGACCCACAATAATCAGACGTGCGGCCAAAAAACAACAGCTCTCGTTTCTCAACTCCCTGATCACAAACCCTCGCTTCCCCACCGACGCTAATCTCCAGCCTTCATAACTTCCACATTTTCCCTCATTTGTGCTCTCATATACCAGTAAATTTGCTAAAAATGCCTTTCTGATTGGCTTAAATTGAACAATTACTGGGAGAAAAGGCTTGCAACAAGCAGATATTTGGAAATACCTGAACCCGTCCAAAGTGCTAATTGGATGTTGCTTTTCATGAAAGTGCAACATTGCCATCTGTCGGCGAGGAATGGAACTGCAGCGCACACCAAAAAGGTGATCTCTTGATGTGTGCCAAAAAAATTAGTTATTTGTGTTTAAAGAAAAAACTTGAGTAATTTGACGGCGTGTCAGACTGTACAACACATTGTTTGTCATTTCTGACTGGAAAGCAAGACAAGACAATTTCATCAGTCCAAGAGTTTGTGAGTGAACGTAAGAACTAATGTGAGGAAGAAACAAGCGTTTCGGGTGGGCATCCTGCTGGAAGCTGTTGCTGCCCCCCCCAGCTTCTGGTCACTTTCAGACCCTCGCAAGGTTTTCTCCCAGGACTCCTCTATATTTAGCTCAACTCACAAGCTCTCCAGCCCCGACTGCAGAGAAGCACACCCACAAGATGATGGTGCCAACACCGTGCTTCACCGTGGGAAATGGCGAAGGTGATGAAAAGTGTTCACTTTTGCTACATAGGCTAAAATCATCAAGTTAAAGTTACTTCCTGGGCACAAAAATGTAACATTTATTCCAGATTAAAGTTCTAAAACATAATTTTATGATTTTTTCAAGAATGAAACAAAGTCGTCTCCCTTCTGAGGAGAAAGGTTCTGCCCTTACCCTAACCCTGAAAATGTAATTGGCTTTCTTTTCAGCAACAAAAATTGGACATGGATCACAGCGCAAAAACATATTTTCTGTAAACACCTCTTCTAAGTTATAGCAAAACTTTGTGCTTAATAAAACACCCTATTGTGTCTTGGAGCCCCAAATCAGGGGGCTCTAGCGATGAGAGGGTTGAAATATCTTGTTGTTATTTCATGCATTTTCCATGTAAAGAACATTTTAGTTGCTGTTTGTGTAAACATCCATCTGCATCAGCAGTAAATACCTCCACTCAGATTACATAAATCGGAAGGGCTAAATCGATTTGGAAGAGATGCAAATATCTGCATGTAAAAATCACACAAGCTCTCTTAAAACTTGCCCCCCCCTCACATTTCTTTGTGTGTGTGTGTGTGTTATTTTTCCCCCCAGCTTCGACTACGTCTTCTCTCCTCTCTCCTTCCATCCTTTGCTCTTCAGCCCTAACAGCCCTTGACAGCTGAAGATGAAATAGAAAATTTGATATCAAACACCTACAGAAAGGAGGGCTGACCTTTGATCAGCTCGCCGTTTGATGTTGTGACATGAAATTTGCATCACGGGAGCCCGGGCGATGGACGTCACGGCGAAAAAAGAGGAAAAATAAAGAAATAATAAAAGAAAGGGTAGAACGGTGCGGCGCACCCCGACCCCTGTCAGGCAGGCGCGAAGGTCAAGGGCCCATTAGGAAGGAACAAGCCCTTTAATCCCACACAAGGACCTCAGCACAGCATTTGATGTTCAATACTCGGAGATGGAATAGAAAATTGAGCCCCGGGAAGTGTTGCGACTGTGCAAGTATTCATTAGGTGTTAGCCGACGAGCGGACAGGAGAGGCGAGAGAGTGTTATGGAATTATTATCAGATGTGATTCTGTGTTTGGATCAAAAAAGAAAAAGAAAAAAATATATTCATAACTTCGGCAGGTCAAACGAGATCACGCCCTGCTGCTGGTCCTGGAAAAGGAAAGAGAGATGAAAGAAAGGACAGTCGTCGATTTGACACGTCCAATTTCTCAGGCAATCTGTGACGACATTTCCTAACGTCCCGCGAAGAGAAGGCCACGTCGACGGTCGCTTATGGCTGCATCCGAACGCCGCCTATTGATCTGCAGGCAGGTGGATCGCTGACGCTCTGAAGCTGTTTAATTATTCAGGCTGGCTTGTCGTTTTCCACGCTCCGCTCTTTTCAGAAAATAAACCCGTCTCCCCCCTCCCTCTCCCCCCCCTGGCTGCCCACGCTTCAGCTGCCCCGTCGCCCTGCAGCCCTCGTTAGCCTGAAAACGGGCTGTGTTATGCGTTTTCCGGGCACGTAGTGCCAATTTGTGGCGTAATCTGTAAAAATGCCGTGTCTGTCAAATATCACTTAAAAATTACATTCTGCTTCCTTATTTATCGCCTTGAAATTGGGGCTCAGTTTCTTCTTTTCCTGAGACTTCGCCTTCAGGAAGTCATCACAACATCTCTCTTCTATTAACCCCTCAGCAGTGACAAGCAGCAGGGTGGATCAGCAGATCCACCAGGCGTTTGCTAAATGCTGCTGGAGGAGGAGCTGCACCTCTAAGGCGGGGCTAGGTCCACCCAGGCGTTTTTCACAGCTGAATGTTTGCCGTGGGAGATCAAAGGATTTCTCAAAAATGCACGAAAGGATCAAAGCAACACTGCGGCTTGATTTCATGCTCCATGTTATTTGCTGAGGATCTTTTCTCCCTGTGTTTCTGTAAACTGGTAAAGATTCTCCATGTTCTGCTGCAGAAACTCAGCAGTGTGAGGTGAAGAGGGGACTGCTGGGGTCAGACTCTTTTTTTTTTTCTTTTTGCGACGCAGGAGTTATCCTGCTTGATCAATAATTTTGCACTGTGTAATTATCTCATCACTGTGCTCGTTAATTACACTTTCAAGGCTGGTTTCCAGGGTTTTGGCCGCAGATGCCCCGCCGCTGGGACCCTGACTGAAAGACGCCTGATTGATCCTCTTCACTCGGCGGGGAGTAAAAACGCGGGTGCTCCGTCACCCGGGGACCCCAACAAAGTGGAAGACGAACGAGGCCCTCAGCATCACTCCTACAGACCTGCAGAGAAGGGAGGGCCCCCCAGTCCGGGCTTAGAGACGTAGAGTTTCCTCTAGTGAGTGTGGGGTAATCGTGCTTCTTAAGAGACGCCATGACAGATGCATTTGGCTGAAACTCAATCCGGAGTCATACGTGACGCTGCTAAATGTGATCACTTCTTCCTCCAACCTCCCCATCTGCTCTGAACGTGTGTGTGTGTAGGTGTGCGTGTGTGTGTGTGTGTGTGTGTGTGTGTGTGTGTGTGTGTGTGTGTGGGGCGGTGTTTGCCAGACTGGCTGAATAATTTCCTCAGACTCAGAGCAGCTGTTGGCTCCTGCTGCATCACGTTGCCCCGACAACAGCTGGATTTGCTGGGAGGAGAAATTAAGAAAAAAAAAAAAAAAAACAACAACAAAAAGTCAGATTACAGTGTGTATGCAGAGATCCCTCTGATTGCATTTACTGCGTTTGACTCTTGACTCCAGAAAATGCTTTGTGAAGCTCTGAGGAGGGGAAGTGCAGCTTCATTTATGTTTCAGTTTTAAGCAAATTCAGCTTTTATGCAAGCGATCTTATTCCCTGAAAACAGGTTTTCAGGCGCGAACCACCAGCGCAGCGAGCAGCTGATCTGAGCTCACTGATGCCCCCTGGCGTCCGTTTCCCTCCCCACTGATTTTGGGAGAACTCGAGCAACAAAAGCCATTTTCAACACACACACACACACACACATTGTCTCGCAGTGGTATTCCTTACACATGGAGCTCTTACGCATTTTGTCACGTTTTGAACGTCAAAACTTCAGTGTTTTCCGTTGCGGGTTCGTGTAACAGACCAACATGAACTGGTGCACAACTGTGAAATGGAAGTGAAGGCATGCATGGTTTTATTGTTTATGATATTTCCTAATTCCAATTGGAATAACAAAACAAAATCAGCATTTTTCTGTGTGCTGCAACTTTGTATTTTCGTGCTTTGATGATGCAACGCTTGTCTGCCTGAATGAAATCCAACATAAAAAGTTCAACTTACCTAATCAGTACACAGATGTGAATATAAAGATATATGTTGCTGAAAAAAAAATGTGGATCTTGTTTACTCAGTAGTCATGTGGGAGGCCATGTGGTGGGTGGCTTGTTGTTCATGACCAAGAGCTGGGAAACTGATCAGAGTTGACGGAAAAGATCAATTGAGCTAAACAGAATTTGAACCTGGAAAAAAAACAACAACAAAAAAAAAACAACAACAACAACAACCCTGTTTAAAGTCTGCAGAATACGAGAGCGGAGGTTCCCCTTGCAGGAGGAGGACGACGACTCTCAACACGCAGTCTGAGCTACAGCTGAACGAAACCACATGAAGACGTCAGAGGAGCACTCCTCGTCGCTTTAAGAGCAGCAACATGTGGTTCGACGAAGCTTGCACTCAGGGGGCAAATTGCAAACGCATGCCCTAATTCTCCGTTTTATTTGGAAAACAAAAAGTGAGAGCCGTGTAATCTTTTCCTTCCAACTTCCCAGTTAAGCACTAATTGTTTCGATTTCTAAAAAAAAAACAAACAAAAAAAAAAAAAAACAATCATACATGTTCACACGTGTGGAAAACCTACGGAGAATGAAATGACTTGTCAAACTTTTTAGTGGCAAGAAGTTCAGGGACGGAAGTGGCTTGGCATGCGGTGATGAAGGGAGGAGGAGGGAGAGAAAGCAAGCGAGCTGCAGGAGGAGGAGAAGGACGTGGCGTTGGGGGGTTAAAAGAGGAGAACCGGCTGGGTTTGTTCACGCTGCGTGCACAGCTGCGTGGAGGGAGGCTTTTGGAAGGCCCGGCCCAAACATGGAGGAGTTTCACGGGTGGGGGCTGATAAAGAGACTGGAGGCAGATGATTTTGAGCTTTTTGAAAAGCCGTCCCCGTACGCGGGTGTTTTTTTTTTTTTTTTTTTTTTTTTTTTTTAAATGAATGGACTGATTGTTTTATTCCTGCAGCCGGAGGTACGATTGATAAAAGTATTGCGATTACAAAAAACATTCAGGCTGTCGAGCCGAAAAGAAACATAAAAAAAAAAAAAAAAAAAAAAAAAAAAAAGTTGTTCTTCATTATGTACATGCATTGATTGCCCGCCTTTTTTTTTTTTTTTTTTTTTTTCCAATTTTCATTTTAAATGGATGGTTCAAATGACGTTAAAGTGCAATTTGGTTGTGTCCACCAGAGGGCAAACTGTCTCTGCAGTATTTGCACCAAAACCTGCAGAAGGGAAGAAGACTCCAGAGTGCTGGGAGCGGCAGATTCTCATGCTGGTCTTCCAAGAGTGACGGACATGAATCAGTCGTTTCGACCACAGCGCTGCTCAATCCCGCCTTTAAAAGGTGTGCAAACTCCTTTGTTATCGTTATTTGTTTCTTTTTCTTTAAAGGCATGCGTGCCTTTGCTTTCAGGAAATTCATTTCCCACTCGGACACACAACCTTGGCCGTTTCACCCCCCCCCCCCCCCCTTTTTTTTTTTTTTTTTTTTTTTTTTGCTCCAGGCAGGAAATGAACACAGGAGGTTTTGTGCTTCGCCGTGGCGGGGGTCGGGACCCCCCCACCCTTCCCAACCACTCGACTTGATGTTGGGAGATGAGACGGGAAACAGGTGTCACCCATGACCTTCACTGTTCAAACACTACAGGCCCCACAGTGAGGAGTTCTCAGTGGGGGGTGGTGACAGGAAAGGGGTGTAGCTGCCTTTTTAGCATTTCATTTTGACCCTCCTCTCCTCTCCTCTCCTCTCCTCTCCTCTCCTCTCCTCTCCTCTCCTCTCCTCTCCTTCTCATCATCATCATCATTTGCCTTCTCCCTACCAAATGTGAGGTGACTCACACACTCCGGTGTTTGTCAGCAAAGCCTGTTCTCATCAGGACCGATGAGGGCTGTGTGTAAAACACGGCGTTCCTCATCGCGCTCACCCTGGCCTCACCTCGGCTTGGAAAGACGAACCCCTAGTCAAAGAAGCAGAGAACACAAAGTAATAACCTCCAAATCCCCGCGGATGGCTTATGTGAAGCCCGAGACGATTGGGAAGTCGGGAGCCGGCGGTGACTCTGTCCTCGGTGTGTCTGTCAGCGCCGCCGCTATCGCCCGCTCTGTTTTCCTCATAAGAAAAAGATTAATTCTGCAGATTATCGGGCTTCAATAAAGTACTTACTGTTAACTAGCAACTGGGATAAGTTGATGCCTTGTCCAGAAGTGATTAATGGGCGGTCAAAGGTAAAGGACGCACCGGAATGCGCCTTGTGCCGGGGGGGGGGTAAATCGGAAGATTGTCAACAGGGAGGCAGGTCTGGAGCGAGCACGTCACTGGAAGATGAAAAACTGATCCAAAAATGAAGGTGCACTGGTTCGCGTCCCTTGATGTTTTCGTCCAGTTTCGGGGGATTTCATGTGAAAGACCAACACAAAGTAGCACACAATTGTGAAGTGCAAGAAAGGGAATCCGTGGTTTTCAAGATGTTTTGCAAATGAAGACCACAGAAATGAAACAAATATTCACACATCGCATTCCAAATTATTATGCCAGTGATATTTTCTCTCCCCATGAATTCGGCCCAAAAAATGACCCCGCCACCTCCTTGCTGACGTCACAGCAACACGTCGAAGGAGAAAAGATTCATCATGGCTCGCCCCGTTGAGGAAACAGAGAGGCCGAGCACGTTACCCTGAGCGACACCCGGAGTCACCCGGTTATTCTCCGACATGTTCACAAACCCCCTCGGCCCCCGAAAGAAGACCAAGATCCCCTGGCTGCAGCTCCGTTCAGCTTGCGTATCACACGCACATACGTCAAAGTCTTATAGCCATTATCTCACCACAGACACGACCATGGATATCCCCAACCATTTGTCTATAGAAGGGCGCCTGCTTACGGACTAATGGTTATCCTGGTTGTGCGTCTGTGGTATGAGCATGACAGCCAACTGTTTGACACTGAGGCCGCAGAGACAGATGGCAACCAAATGCCTTTTATTGCCTGTCTCTACCACTTGTGTGTCCCGATCACATCAGTCACAAAAACTACAGGGACCTCGTGACACTGACGGGTGGGTGGAGTGGGTGGGTGTCTCTTTCTTCATCTCCAAAGCCCCGCAGGCCCTCACTTCAAACCCAAATGCTCGCTCACAATTAGTGAATGGTGTGTTTTGCATTTCGTATCTGCCGCGCATATTTTCTCCCTCGTTTGTGCACGCGCGCACTCAGTCGGTGTCTACGCGTTGTGTCGCTGCTCGTGCGTTTCAGAGTGTCGGGTTGCACCGCTATGTGCTGATACAGAGCCCGGAGTCACAGGTTGCACCTGGCGTGTGAGAGCAGTTCGCCAGCTGCTGACGCCTGAGTGTCAGATGCACGCACACACACACACACACACACACACACACACACACACACACACACACACACACACACGCACACATGCCCACACACAGATATATTCATACAGTAGGCAAGAGTCTGTATGTATGTTTGTTCATTCCATTCTTTACACGCATGCACATTATCCTCGCTCCGTCACACTGACATGTGCTCTTCCTCATAACACCTGCTTGACCTGCAAAGAATGAATGTGCTGATTTACACTGAGTTAAAAAAAAAAAAAGAAAAAAGAAAAGAAACAGTCATTTTTTAGGACAAACTAAGCTGGCACGAACAAAAAGGTGAAGTGCTTTTGATTCTTTTTTTTCCCCCTTTTTTTTTGGAAAACAGTTTAATGGATGTTCAATATGTAAAATATTTTACTAATATTTTACATATTAGTAAAATATTGAATGTTTCACTGATCTTTACAGATGTTAAAGCAATATTTAAACATTTGAAATCCTTCACCTCTTCGCTTTGCAGAACTTTAAAAGGTTATGTGGAACAATTTGACCTTTTTTTTTTTTTTTTTTTTACATAAGTCCAGTTTATCTTTTTTTTGAGTGGAGCTAAAAGAGATGGTTTTGAAACATTATTTAAAGACGATGATGTCACGGCTTAACGAGCTTCTGATAGGTTGACTCACAGCATTTCAGTTACACTGTTCAACTGTTTGCCTCCGTTTAACAGACTCAAACAGACTTGATAAAAAAAATAAAAAAAATAAAAGATCTAAAGATCTGCAAAGATCTGAAGCGCCATGAATTATGGGGCTCCACAAGCTCGGGATTAACCCCTTAGATGCCTGTCTTTACACAAGATTAACAGCTGGATGGTTGAAACTACGTGTTTTAAAAACTGTGTAATGCATGTGGATTAAGAAAACCTGCAATGACTTCCAATTTAAGCTCCCGGTTTCTGCTTTTAAAAGGCATCGAAGGTGTTTTTTTTATTTTTATTTTTTTTTTTCATTTGGGATAAATAAAGTATTCTTGAGTTGAATTGACTTCAGTGTGAAGGCTTGAACTCATGATAGAATCTCTGCAAACTTCTCGTTCCGGTTTGAACAACGATGAAGTTCTCTTTGGCAGGAATGAGCAAAACGTTCAGGGATTCTTTTTTTTTTTTTTTTTTTTAACGCAGGTTATGCATGGAGCTAACTTCAGATAAATCCATCTTCAGAGACTGCAGGTCCATTCATTGGCACCGCAGCGAGATATATCACTGCTGAAGGTTGATGTGTGCAACGCTTCTGCTTTCTTGCGCCACCCAGTTCCAACCAAACCCCAGCTGTCAGGCAGATGGCCTCGCAGTGGACTCTGAAGCGCTTTGGCGCGCGGACAAAATTTCCGATTGGCGTATAAACTGCAAGGTGCCCACAGCCTGATCCAGGAGGATTTCTTCCCTGCAATGTAACCTTGGATTTACCGAAACACGGTGGTCTCTGTTTTGGAGACCAGGAGATAAAGATCGTCTACTGATGGCTGGGCATCAGAACTGAGGGAAGCTGTTCTTCATTACCTCAGAACAGCTTCACAAAATCTGATGCATACACTAAGCAGGAACTCCACGCTTTCACACACACAACCAACACACCGACCCCGTGCACAAAGACCGAGAGGCCAGCTGTGCTTCAGAGCTGGAGAACCCAGCAGCTGACTTTCAGTCAACTCCCCGACTTTCAGTGAAATATCTCGCCAGCGACCCCCAAAGCATGACACCGCCGCCAAAATGTTTTACAATGGAAATGATGAGAATTGTTAGATTTCTGCAACGCAGAGCATTTTGCAAGGAGGCCAAGATGTTTAACATTAATGATTGGTGGAATAGTCCTCCGACCTAAGCATGTCTGTAACTTTAACTCAGTCTTTGTGATTCAATTTGTTCAGATAGAGGTGGGTAGTAGCTGGTTGCATGTAATCAGTTACATTTACTCGAGTACTTTACTCTTTTAGGAAATGTGGTTTTGGGAGAACTTTTACTAAATTGTACTTTTTACTTTTGCTTGAGTGGTATTTTTTTTTTTTATCTCATTTTTGTTAATGATGTAATGTTTTTTTAAGTATTGGTAAAATTTTAGGATTTTTTTTTAAAAAATTTTTTATTTTTTGCAATCTTTATTCATTAATACAAAGAACGGGAAAATTTGCTTTATAAGCCCCAGAGGCTGGAACTGAAACCAGGACAGCTGCGTTAAGGACTGCAGCCTCACCACAGGGTGAAGGGGGCTGATTAAAACTGCACTCTCCATATTTGTATTCTGTTTGTACCAAAAAGAAGTACATTTTCATTTCTTGCAATGATGTGTTTTGTGCTTCATTTTCACACAAACACACCTCCTGGTCTTAACACTCTGCAGACTGCTGACTCCCTGCAGGTAAAGCTCAAAGACTCTGATTCCTCTGGGCTCGTTGCTCCAACCAAGGCTCGCGTTGGCAGAGGTGGCTGGCTGCTGCATTCCCAACATGCACCTGGGTGTGTTTGTGAAAGGACAGGACAGGCTGGAACGAAGAAGCAGCTATGTCAATAGCACCAAGATGGGAAAAACAAACATTTCTGGGTGAAGCGTCGGTTCAGTTATTTCTCCCCTTGAATAGTTTTGGTTTTGTTCCTTTCCCCCTCACTACGCGATCTGTGCAGCCCGACAGAACCTTTTCTCTTTCCTCTCCTCTCTCTCTCTCTCTCTCTCTCTCACTGCGAGTGTTTGCTCTTGTTCGACATTTCCTTCTCAAACTGGAAATGAGACATGTAATTGGTGGTGTTTAATAAAAAGTGGTTGTTTTAAGAGGAATTATCCAGCAGGAGAACAGTCTCTCGAATTTAACATTTCTTGTCTGAGCTCAGAAGGCAGCGCTGACCAGTTGTGAGTTTTACGCTCTGCGTCGTGGATCGAGTGTTGCATTCTGCTCGCTTTGATGGAAAAAAGAAAAAGGAAGAAAAAAGAAAAGATGGATTCCCCAAGCAGATAAATGTGGCTGCATTGCACCTGTTGGACCAGTTACTGTCACCAGATGTTTCCGCTGACGTTCGTTCTGTCTGGCATCATTTGGAGGAAATTCCAACCAGGCGCCATCATGTTTTTCGCTTTGAATTATTGAAGCCCCCTGCTCCTGTTTTACCTTTTTAGACGGCGTCGGATCTCGATCGAGGAGATTCCGAGAAAGTGGAGAGTTTGGTTGATTTTCCGATTCGGACACGTATGGGATAGAAAACAAAGGGAAACGTTTTCGTTTACACATTTCATTCAATGCCCCCCATTGTTGGATGTTCATTGGTTCCTTCCTTCCTTCCTTCCTTCCTTCCTTCCTTCCTTCCTTCCTTCCTTCCTTCCTTCCTTCCTCGGTTGCTTCTTTCCTTCCTTAATGGAGCAGAGGAAGAAGGCACGTCATAGGCACGTCAACACATAGACACAATACAAAAGTTACAGAGACCAATTTCTCTGACACTCATAATTTTGGACTGCGGGGAGAACCCCGGGTACTCAAGAGAGAACCAGGAACACAAGACTGGGAAATGATAAGGTTACACCAATTCAAACCTTATCAAACACTGCATTTACAATCAGATATGTTTCGTCCATCACTGCAGTAATTTCTCATTATTTAACAGTACAGAATGTCCATGTTTTGTTGCGCAAAGGTTAAAATCCTCCGCCAGAAAACGATGAATGAGGCTTGCTGGGAACCGAGGCGTTAAGTCGGAGGTTCCCATCAACACTCCCTCTCTGGCCGCAAGCAAGCCTCTCCTTGACGTCGCCGGTGACGGTCAAAACGAGACTCTTTCAAGAGGAGAGCCTTCGCAGCTGCAAGCTCTAAAGCACTAACAGACAATCGGCGGGCTTTGGTTGCCTTGGCGATATATTGCTTTCCACCAAGCCACCGTGCTGCTCTGAAACGTGAACAAAGCTAAGCAGAGGCAGGACAATAAAACCTGTCCCTAATTCCTCTCCCTCTCCGCCCCCTTTTCCCACAAATGATGCATTCAAAAAAAAAAAAAAAAAAAAAACTCCAAAAAAACAACCCAATTTAAGACACATTGAAGATTTTTGCTCACAGATTGAGACGCACAAAGCATCCTGGCGAGGTCCGGGGGCTCCTCATGCCTCGTTTGTTATCGGGCTGCATTACTCTTCCTATTAAAGGAGCGTGAGGAGGGCCTAGCATGGGTGTGTGACACTGTATACAGTGGACCAGCGGTGTGTGTGTGTGTGGATGTTTTTCGTGCGGGGGAGCATGTGTGTGCGGCGTCCTCTGTATACAGAGCCCATCTGTTTGGTGGCCGGACACAGTCTGGGAAAATGTGTGCAGGCAAAGAATTCACACACAGCACAAAGGTCCAATTATGAGCACCCACTTGGAGAAGGAAAGGGGGGGAAGAGGGAGAAGAGGAGAGTTGAACAAGAGGGAGGATAATAGGGGTTTGTCCATCTCTGGAGGGGGTATGGTGGTTTCCTTGCCTCTCACCTCGGCCTCCTTTGCTCCACCACAAACAGATACGCGTCGACACGAACAGAGCGAGGGAAAAGACATTCCTGGGGAGGAAAACAAGACCACTCTTTCAGCGATCCGGGGTGCGACTCGGAAGCCGTTAACGAGTCTCAGAGTGAGCCTGAAAACAGCCGTAAGAACGCAGAGAGGAAACGTGTAAAACTGACCACAAGGAGGCCTTTTCCTATGAATTTACTTGCGAGCCAGTCTTTTCTCTGCCACCTGTGGAACAACCAGCACTGATCAGTTTTTACTTTTTTTTTTTTTTTGCTGTACTGTCGTACGTCGATTTAAAACGTACCCAAATAGTAGCAGGATAGGCAGTTTGGTTTTGGTACATCACATGAGGTATCTTCTCTTAAAGACGTCCACGAAACATTTTAAAGTGGTCCTTGTTCTTTTTCCACTTTATTTGCATTTTTTTCTGTCAAATTCCTCCATAAAAGACAGTACATGCAAACGCTGAGGGCGCCAGCGGTCCTGGGGCACCACAAAAAGGAGCAAGGAAAAAAAAAAAAATTTAAAAAGAACGATTCTTTTTAAAACTAACAGCTAATAATAGATGGCCTTATCTTTTCACTGATCAGATCAGAACGTTTTGAATATTTTCTTCTCACTGATAATTTGTGTTTTGGTGTTTTGGAGGGAATGCCACCCAAAATCTTGCCCAGGCCACCAAAGTGGCTCCTGAGTGGTCTCTTAATTTTTCACAGAGCTGTATTTGAAATATTTAAAAAAAATTAAAATTAAAATAAAAAGCAGCAACAATAAAAAAAATTCCAGGGAAAATGACAAAATTCCACACAGACGCAACTTGATCACCAGACAAACTTACAACATGTCCTACCAATTAAACTAAACTTACTAAATCATTGTCATTTTGCTATTCAGATACCACCTTCAAAGAGAAGGAGCCTGGTGGTGAGAGCAGCTGCATCCGTCTGGTTCCAACTTGCACAGCTGGACTCCTTGTGACTTACAAGCAATACTTTGAATTCTGCGGTGAGATCTGTCGTGATCCATCACTCATCGCTCATCCGCCATAAGCTTTACAGATGCCAGTTTGTGATGCTATTGACCCAAATATTCAGCCGGCAGAAACAGCCGAGAGGTTTACGCGCTTTTGGAAAATACTTTTTATTTCCTGACATCTTGCAGGGGAAAATTCACAGTTCCTGGCCCCGTCTGTGTTTTCACTGTCAGTGAATATCAGGGAAAACGACGTGCCACTCTCTGTATGGTCCATGGCACCATTCAGCAGCCTCTCTTCCAGCCTGTCTTTAATGTAAAGCAGCCGATCAGATCAGCCTGTGACAGGAGAAAGCGACAGCATCACCGCCGGCGTCATCTTCCTCAGTTTGGGCTCAACCTATTGCCAGCTTAACTTTGATCTCACCTCGCTAACACCGGTAATCACTTCTGGGAAGAAGGGAAAAAATAAAAAAAATAATAAAAAAATGCTTTTTGCTTCTGTTTTATCTCAGCAGAATAAAGTGGACAACTCCACACTTCAGCGTGACACCACACAGCGCTTGTGAGTCCAGACGGTCTTTGATCTCCTCCGTCTGGTTTGTTGTGCCGACGAGGGGACGTGTAAAAAACTCTCAGAGGAGGACTGGGGCTTGGACAGGATGTGGCCCTCTTTTGTTTTGGCCGGGATGGAGCCGTCAGAACCAGGCTGTGGATATTTCTTCAATGTCACGTGCATCTGTAAAAGTTTTAGAGCTTTAAAAAAAAAAAAAAAAAAAGAAAACATACCTGTTTTAAGCAAGTGTTGCTAGGTAACCGGCAGAGCCTCCAGAAATTCAACACTTCGGATGAGTCATCATCGTCCGCTTTAGAAACTGAGGTGTGCCCGAGCTTTAAGCCCCGATATCTTTGACACTCAGAAAAAGGTTGTCTTTTTGCAAAGTGCTTGTAATTTTATCTGTTCATATGGAAAGAAACCATTGATTTTTAGTGAAAGTGTAGAAACCTAATGCCGATGCTCTTTACATCCACACAACAGAAACCATTTTTGATTCTACTCCATACGCTTGATGTTCGGTGAAACCTTCAATGTTTCGCTCTCAGACTTTCGGAGTTGAGAAGGACGAGGTAAAGAAGTCCCAGCTGTAGGGTTTGTCGGGAAGTTAGATAAGCCTGGGCTTTCACCCCCAGGGGAAACGCACTCAAACCCCGGCGCTGTCCTCTCCTTACTTCCACCCTCTCTTTGTTCTCGGCTCTCCCTCTTATCTGATTGGGCGTCTGCTCGCCCGGATTTGCAAGTCTAATGAAAATCAGACACCTGCCCTGCCAACCTTCGCTGCTCTTTGCAGGTCCACGCCACAAACAACATGAGGAGAAAAGCCCGAGAAGAAAAGGCGCAGAGACGAAAAGCGAGCGAGGTGAAGAGAGTTTTAGAGGGACCCTTTCAGAGGAGGGGGTATCGCGTTACCGCTGGCCTGGTAGGACGAATTGTCGGATGGCCCGGAGAGGCACGGATAACGCAGTCTCTTTCATTCAGGGTTGCTGCGACAGAGATTTTGACACAAAGCGAACGTCTCGGGATGAGAAGCTGGCTGTCAGGCTCGACAGGGTCCCGATCTGCTCCACGGGAGGTCCAACTCCAGGCCGACCTGGATTCACATCTTCTGTGATGCGAGAAGGACATTGGGTTTGACGCAAGGAATATGTGTTGGTACTCCAGGTAGCTTTAGGGTTTAATTTCCTTTGGGTCAATCATGTGTCAAAAGAGACAAAATGAAAGTCCTACTACGAGGTAACAGAATGAGGAAGTCAGAACAAGGCTTTACTGTCTCTCCTATTATTGCATGCAAGCTGCTGCTCCTCTCCTTTGGACACAATTGCCGATTATCAAAAATCAGAGAGTAACAGCAGCCCTAAAAGGGGCCTTTAGCAGCCAGCAGACTAAAGAGAAGAAAAAGAAGTAGGTGGAAAAGGAGGGAGGTCAGCATGATGCTATCAGTCCATTACAGACCCCCAAGGACAAAAGCAGCTTCTCTCCCTTTCACTCTGCCCTAGTTGTGCTCAATGCCAAGACACTTCCCCGTGCACCTATATCGGTTCACGGACAAAGACGCCTTGATGCAGGTGTCAGGAGGTGCTGCTCACATTGGCTTGTCTGTCTGCCGAGCTGAGCCTTTGCTTCAGGTTGCCTTCAGCGATCGAATGAAGCAACGGCGGCCCCAAAAGTCCTTCTCGCAATTTGGTGAGGGAAAGGCCATTCTACATTTCAGCTTCATGACTTGGGTGAATTCAGACATCGTCCAGGATTTACACCACAAAGTAGTGCAATCCCTGCTGTATTTTCAGTTTGTTTCACAAATCTGAAAAGGAAAGCGTGGCGTGTGTTTGTGTTCGGCCGCCTTCATTCTTTAACTAACGGCGAAAAAGGCTCAAACTAGATTTGTCCCGTGGATGGGAAACCACCAATTAAGGGGTTAAACAAAATCAATTCCAACTAATTGTCATCAGAGGTAATCTCATTAACCGGAGTTCCATCTGTGTGTAATTTAATCTGAGCGTCAATCCAGTTGTTCTGTGAAGGCCTCAGAGGTTTGTTGAAGAACATTAGCAGAAAGAACCAGCATCATGAGGACCAAGGAACACATGGATCAGAGATAATGTAGAGAAGTTCAAGACAAGTCTGTGTAACAAAACAATACCTTAAGCTGTGAACACCTCACAAAGCTCTCACAATTTATCATCTGGAAACGGAAAGAAAGACCTAAACTGGTAGGCCTACTGATGAGAGCTTTAAATCTATCGAAAGGCTCGTGGCTCCATTTTGTAAAGAAGGACACATAGCGTTTTAGTCTTTAAAATCCCCAAAGACTTTCACCTGTGTTAGCGATGAAAAGTCATCATAATACGTCTTAACTCGAGGCGACGAAACATGTCATAACTTTCGAATTCCTCTCACTTCAAGAAAAATGCGCGCGGTGTGTTTTGGAAACGTTCAAGGATTGTTTTCTGTTTTGCACATCCATGTCATCCCCGTGACATTCAGGCATTTTGCCATGAATGCAGCCAGCCTCTTAGTTTGTTAGTACTTCACTGGGACAAAGCAAAAGGGGGGCTGCTAAGAAAAAAAACAACACACACCTGTTTCAACCCTTTAAATGCCATCCCTGGCCCTCCCCTCGGAGTAGACACTGGATTGTACTGGTGCTTAATGTGGACAGGCGAGGACAGTGGTATTGTCACCCATTTAGAGGGTTCTGTGGACACGTGGCTCACCCTTGAGCGTGCTTTTTAGGGGCTCTGGGTGAATGCGGGCCGCAGGCCGAAGTGGCAGGTGGTGTGATGGATGTCCTGGCGAGTGCCAAACCAAACACAGAGAGGCGAGGTGAGGTCAGGGTGGGGCAGGCACTCTGGTAAAACGGGTACGGAGAGATTAGTCTGCCACGGTCCGGCCTTTAAAAGCAAGAGGCGGACAGAGGTGTGTGCCACCAGCAGGGGGCTGGGGGAGGTCACATTCTGCCGCGTCATGCCTCGGCGTTTTCTCGCAAGGCCCCAAATGAACAACCTCGGGAAGAAGTTCGCCGTGAAACAGTGCAAGGTGACACGAGAAACGCCAGAGTCAGCTTTAATCCTCCGGTCCAACACGGAGCCGGTGTTTGAACAGCAGCCGCCTCTTCGCACTCGCGCTTCTGAGGCGGCTTTGAAGCCCGGCTCTAAGTCAAAGCAGCAGCGGCAAAAGGAAGCGGGAACCAGGTAGAGTTTCATTTGTCTCATGTCCTCCAGTGGCCTACCCAATCACAGGGACATGACCATTACACAAAACATGTGCACAGGAAACCTGGAGGTATTGCTGTTACACAACAGAAACTGGATATGCCTCGTTCGCTAACCTTGGGTCCCAGCCCTCGATACCCCCTTCACACCATTAAGAGGGCGACGAAGGAAGGGCACAGAGAATGTGTGAGATGAACGGATGCAGGGCTGAACACCGAGGCATCAAAACGAAACAGACGGAAACACTTGCTCCGACGGGGGGATGTGAGGCATTTTGAACGTCAGTGTTTTCGTATGGATCCATGCCGATATGTGCAGGCGAATGTGTAGAACTTTGTCATCAAAACAAAGACGATGCTGTGAATTCGTCCAGAAGCAGGACAAGCAGGGATCTTATTGAAATGTTGAGTAAACAGGGAAAATTAGAAAAGCATTTCAGCTCATGAACATAATTTAACATATAAAATACAGAAAAGGCTGATATGACATAATAAAAAAAAAAGCAACATAAAAACACGGCATTACTAAAGCTGTTAAATAAAAAGTCCCAAGACCAAATAAAAGTGACTGTCAGTCTGTCTTGCTGTCTGGTCTCATAACGTGCCCTGAAAATGAAGGTGAGTTCATGTTGTATCTATACTTGAGGCTGATTTTGAAGTAGGAAAAGAAGCAGTGATTCATCCCCTTTTTTAGAAGGTCTCTTCAGCTTCATTTTGTAATTAGATTTGTACATTTCCAAGTATTCATGCAATTATGGTCTCCAACCCCTTCGAATATCAACCTTGTCCATTAACAAGGTTTTATATGTACATATATAAGATATGGACTGTATTTCATAATTTCCAGTTCAAATATTCTTTCTTAATTTTAGTTTTTTTTTTTACCTATATAATCTAAATGTAAAACTTCTTTTTTGCTAAGACTTTCTCAATCAAGCAAAAGTTTCTTTACCTCTCAACTGTGCTTGCAGTCCTTTACTTACTGTAAGGCACACCGACACATGTATCATTTTAATGCTTCAGCAGCTCCTGTGCTGTTCGGCGCAGCACATGAGTGTCGAACATGGGCAGAGGAATGTCTGACAGAAGTTCAGAGGGCAGAGTGAAGCATGCCTTGGCAGGAACAGAGGGACATAGCCACCTGGTCATTTGGGTTAATTATAAATGAGGCAGGCTGCAACAGGGGAAGACGAGCTGGACAGCTGTCTCTCCTGAAACACATATAAACAGCAGCACAGCCCATATGGATTGTTCGCTCTGCTGAGCGCCGGATCCCGCAGGCCTGTCACGGGCGAGAAGGCCTCAAGCGGCAACCAGGTGAAACTGGGGAAAAGTTCACCGGCTCGGCGGCCAGGGTTTTCCACGCCTCGTCTTTTAGTTTTCCTTTCAAGAGGAAGAACAAGTTAACTTGTTTGGCTTTGTGTTTATTTGCACAAGATTGCACTTGAAACAGAGAAGTTACAGATTTCAATGTGAAAGGCTTGTGAGTCACACTGGTGACACGGGGGTCGGTTATTCCTCTTGTCTCAACTGGCTTTTCTCGATCCTCCGTAATGTGTAACTAGTATTCATTATTCCAAAATCATAAAGTAATAAACAATTCAGCAACTATTTGGGGAAAAAAATGCTCTATAGCATCAAGGTAGACATCAATACAGAGAAGTTCGGGTTTCATTTTTTAGAAATCTTGAATTCAGTCGTGCAATTTATTGAACATACAATATTTTACAATATGGACCAGGATCTAGTTGACGCAGGTGGACTCGGATGATGTGTTTCTGGTAGTTTTGCATCATATTTTTATTGGTCCTATACAAAATCTGACTTGCCATCCACAGTCTGGATCCAGTGTTTGCTACGCTGACTCCTTTTACTAACTATAATGCTATTTGTTTAATCAAGGAACATATAAGGCTCTCAGAAGACGGAAATTAAATTACACACAAGTGGTTTCTGGTGACTGCAGGCAGCGCTGCGTTACACTCAGAGTTATCAGAGTAAAGAGGGCAAGATGCAAATACACACTTTTAACATTTTAACATTTTCGGTAAACAGATGTTTATGTTTTTGTTTAGTTTTATCTTAAGATAAAACTGGTAATGTCAAGACCTCGAAGGAGTCTTTATGAATGTTCATGACTGCTGCCATGGAGCGTCATTTGGTAAATAATGACACTTTTAATGTAATGCTGAACTAAAAGTTGCATTAAAAGTCCACTAAAGGTGGCAATTTTGCATTGTTCGGTAAAGAGTGAATTTCATTGAAATTGTCAACTTTTCTTTAAAAGTGCCACTATTTACCAAATGACACTTGATGACAACAGTCAAAAGCAATCATGAAGACTCCTTCATGTTGCTGACCGGTGTTCAGTCAGATTTAATGTCTTATGCACAATAATGAAGTGTTACCGAATTGTGAACTTCTATGTGTTGGTCAGTTGGATAAATACAAATAAATTACGCGACAGTCAGAGCTTCTAGTGAAAAGTTCAAGAGGTGTTTGTAGTTTAGCAAGGCACTGCATAATACAACTCTTTCTATTGCTACTAATCATCATCATCATCATCAGTCATAAATATGATGAAAAGCAATGCATCATGACACGCTTTAGTCTCTATTTGCATTGGATTAATTGCATTAATTAGCTTGGTTGACTATAAATGTGACCATGAACTGATGCATTATATTCATACCAATGCATGAATATAATGCATCAGTTCATGGTTGTTCTTTATGCACCTTTGTTTCGAGGTCACTTACTTCTGAGACGCCAGCATCAACATGACCGGTAACCAAATTAGATGAACCATAGATTGTCATTAAATCGTTCAAAATCCAAATTGCACACTCAGTTAGGTTGAGGAAACATCCGCAAGCCACGCAGCAATGGGAAGGAGACCTCAGGGGAGGACAGAATCTAAGTGCCAAGAGCAGATGAGTAAGAGCGAAGGTGAAAAGTGGTAAAGTGATGGATAGGAAGAAGTGTTAAAGAGACAGTAAGAGAGTGAGGAACATCAAGATGACAATCAGGCAAGAAATGGAGAAGGGGCGCTCATTTGCCAAAGAGACTGATACCCACCATATGTCATCCTTACAGGTTATGAAACTGGACACACGTCGGATTCTGACGGTCGTTTATATTCAGCACCTGTGGTTTTACTTGATTGTATTTCACCGGTCGGGTGTTCGTGGTGGTAAAACGATAAGGCCGATTATTTTTTGCTGATTTTGTACATAAAGTAATGCGCAGCTCAAGACTTTGGACGTCCACTGAAACGCTACACTGTGGTCACAGCCAATAGCAAAGCTGCATGAAAAAATGCCTTGGCGTTTGCTGCCAGATCCTCCACCAGAGATCTAGAAAGCAGACAGATTGTTGAACTTGAGCTTTTGTGGGGGTATTGTACTAAAAAAAAAAAAAAAAAAAAAAAAAAGTGCTGACGGTGAAGGAACGGTCGGAGCTTCACTCCAATGGAAAAAAAACAAAAAACAGAGTGTTTGCAAGTGTCCAGTCACTGGAAAAGCCATTGCAGTATAAAGTGGAGGAGTAATCCTGGCAAGGTCTGTTTTTTGACTCAGGAAGCCCATAAGAATCCAAGCCTGAGTTGAATGCCTCCCCTGACACTCATAGCTGAGATAGCAAAGCCAGCAATAGAGCAACTGTCTCTGACAAAAAACACACACACCCACACAAGGCCTGTCTCTGCTGGGTGTAATAAGCCCTGGCGCTCACTTGTTCTCTTGCGTTGCAGCAAGAGAGTCGTGATGAAATCTTCATGATGAAAACAAGAGTTTGCATGATTGCGTGACTTTACAGCGTGTGGGCCTGTAAAAAGTTGCAAAGCTGTGCAAGTTCCAAATCCCGTCTGAATGAGGAGGCGGGGAGGGGGAAGCTTCTCCTCCCAGGGACAAATCACATTAGCGCGATGCTCTTTCTCCAAACGTGAACGTCAGACCATGAATGACAAATGGCCGACGTTGTCATGAAAACCCAGGAAGAATGGTCCATTAGGATCAGGATGCCTTATCCAAATGACGGTTGTCAGTGCAACATCCTTAGCTTTTCATTTTAGATCAAAGAATGGAAATCTGCCGCGTATCAAAAACGCCAAGTCGCATCTTTCCATAAGGCAAGCGTCTTTGAAAAACGACAATGTCGCCTGTCACTTACGGCCACCGGTCAGGCACTAGAGGGGGTCAGACTCGATGGAGAGTATTGAGCTATTCAGGAAAACGTCAAGGCCTTCCTCTTGCCCTTGCGCTCGCTTTGTGATTAAAATCCTGTCGACAGAGCGTAGACGTTGGCCAGAAAACGAGACTGACTGATGGGAGTCGCCGTGTCCCCCGTTGCTCCCGTTTGACGTTTATTCGAATCATGCAAAGGAGGAGTCACTGAAAGCTTCATGGATTCAATGCAGGTAGATGTTGCAGCTCAGAGAAATGAAGCTTCATTTCTCCGGAAAACAAATTACAAAAAAAAAAAAAAAAAAAAAAAAAAAAGCAATTGTTTTATGTCGCTCTGCATGCTTTTAGTATATGAAATCTAGAAACACACATCAACCACAACCCAGTGGTTGATCCTGCAAGAGTGACAACAAAAAAAAATCACTGCTTATTTTGCAGATACAAAGTCGTATCTGCAGATCTGTTGGCGCCTCGAAAAAGACTTTCAGTGCCTCCTTACGGTCATAAATCGCTCAGTTTAAAACATGATTTTAATAAAGTATTTTATTAGTACCAATTAATATTCTTCTCTCACAAGAACCACAGCATAAGAAGGTTGTGTTGTCTGAGCTACAAATTAGACTATACATATATATATATATATATATATATATATATATATATATATATATATATATATATATATATATATATATATATATGTATAGTATAGTATAGTATAGTATAGTATATATATATATATATATATACTCTTTTCTTCTCTTCAAAGAAAAGAGTCAAACAAATCAATAGAGATCAGCTGGGAGTCAAACCCAGCTGTTTGGCTGGAGGATCCGAAGCACCAGTTTGGGTGGAGTAAGGCAGCTAAACGTGTGTGGGACAGCGGAAAAGCAATACAGGGGATGGAAAAAAAAAAAAAAATCAGACCAGAGTGTTGGGTGAGGGATTGAGTGATGCTTGGCCGAGGCCTGAGGAAGTATCATATGCAACTCCCTTCATGCGAGAAGGTTACCCCGGGCCGAGGCAGCCTCCTGGACCGCAGGCCTCAGGAAATGCTGACAGATACACATACGCAGGGAGACACTCGTGCACAACGACGCAGAGATACTGAAAGATGGAGACGGGCGTGAAAAGCAATTTCTCGGCGTAAAGTCCCCTTCTGCAAACACAAAGACACGCACTCATCGATTAGTCCACCCTGGCGAGCGCTATCGCAGTAGCCAAGCATCCGTTTCCACGGCCGCGTGTTGAAATTCAAACTAGGCCCAACGTCTCACGGTCTGTTCAGTATCGCAGTGCTGTTCACAGGCCTGATCTAAAACAATTATGAATGAGTTGTATAAAGATGTGAAACACAGGCTAAGCCTCAACTGGTAGAAAGTCTTAGAAATAAATCAAATTCTCCATGGTCGCATTTGTAAAATGCAGTGTTTTCTAAGAGTAAACCCTGGAACCTTTTCACATTTTGTCACATTGCAAACAGGCATCACTGGAGTCAGATTGCGTTGATGCTCCGATCGTCACTGCATCTTCCCAGAATGACGATGTCACTCGCACGTTTCACCGTGCGGCTGGTGTGATTATGGTGGTCAGTGTCTCCCTGTGCACAGCATTTGCATGTCAGCCGAAGCAATCAGTTGTAGTTTTCTTGTTATACGGCGAGTGGCAAACTTTCATATTGACATAATAGAGTTTTCTTTCAAAAACCAACTTCTTGTCACTCTTCCACCAAAGCCAGATTTGTGAAGAGCTTGGCTGCTGGCTTGCAGGTTAACAGGATGTACTACCTGAGCTGCGGATGACTGTGATATGCTTAAAGCTAGGAATATTGCTGTATAACCTAACCCTGCGTGAGGTCAACTCTGTTTACTAGTTAAAGACTTATTAGGGCAATTGGTTGGACTTGATTAAAGGGTGCATTCACACCGGTCCTGTTTAGGCTACTTCAATCACATTGTAGTCTGTTTTGTCTTGAAAGTCTGGTTCATTTGGTGAGGTGTGAATGCACAATCAAACTCTGATGTAGACCAAAAATATGACTTCTAGTCCGCCCACAAATCTAGGTTTAAGAGAATTACAGCGCAAGGTTTTCTGGGTAAATACAACCAAAACAAACCAGTGTGTCTAGCGCTAAAGGGAGAAATGACTCCTGGTCTTTTACCTAAGACAACAGTGAAATCCTGCAACTGCTAAAATCTACCACTACTCCATTTTTGTAAACATTTCATGAGGAAGAAACTTCTACTTCAGAGGTTTTTGTGTTGTTTTCGCCTGTAGTTCATGATGCGGTGCCGCCACAGGCGATGGGGGTGAACAGGTTTTTCAAAGGGTTTGTTTTTTGTTTTTTTTTTCCGACACGGTGCAGAGTGAAAGTGAACTGCAGCTGAAAATGTAAACAAATGTTGCGATTTTCATCCCCGGACCGAACACAAAGACGCATCACAGCTTTCGAGGTTTAATTTAAAAAAACAAACAAACAAAAAAAACCTGAAACCTGTTTAACTTCCATTTTATATTTGGTCAACCACAGAAAAAAAAATACAACAGAAGTTTGTGGTCGTAACACAAAACAAGAACACGTTCAAGAAGTATGAGTGCACAAAGCACCGAAAGTGTTTCCCAAATCTGCATGTCTGATACAGTTTGGCCTGCGTCTTGGTTTCAGAGCAGCCTCAGTCGAATATTAGCGGATTCTCCATTTCCTCCTGAACAAAGTGTCCAATCAGCAGGTGGTGTTGTGTCGATTGTCATCTGAGCGAGATGTGAGCACAGATAGCCGTCCTTCTCTATTCCACGCGGTAGCTGGCCCCCGACACCCGTGACTGACGGCTCGGCTCTCAATAATTCATCCGGCACTGGGTGTCTGAAGGTCAGGAGATCATCAGCTTGGGCTCGAGAGCTGAGGAGAGGTGGCACTGTCATCAAATATTTATTGACCCGCTGTACTCCCAATACACTCTCAAAATACACAGCCCCCCACGTATACTCCACCCCACACACACACACACACACACTCACCCGCTAAACACAGCGCAGACTCACACCCGGCAGCTTCGGCGGGACTGACACCGCTTGACGACGTGTGAAGATCGCTGGCGTGGGAGGTGGGAGGCAGAGGGGTCCGTGTGGGTATTTTTGTGTTGTTTCACCTCAGGAGCTTCTGGATTATGAGCCACTCAGCAGATGAGACAAAGTACAGACAGATGTACAACTGTGGCAGACAAAGTGAACATAAGAGGAAAAACTTAAAGAATGAAATCACAAGATGTCGAAAGAGAACAAAGTCATGAAATATGTTCAGTAAAACCGGTCACAATCACTTTTTTTTTAAATTTATTTTTATTTTTTGTTATAAAGACCAAAGTTTGCAGTCAAGGGTTGAAAAGTTCAGCAACTACAAACAATAGCATTACCACTACTACTGCTACTACTTCTTCTGGTAATCATAATGGAAGCAGTAATAGTGGCAGCACTGTTGTCTTGCAGCAAGTAGGTTCAAATCCCAGTCTGGGGTCTTTCTGCATGGAGTTTGAGCTGTATAAATATTCAGTCCTTGTGAAGTGACTGACGTGACTGAGCAGAGGTCCAGCCAACTGGTGCTTGTAAGGTGAGGCGAGGGAATTTTATTTATACAGCACATTTTCAGAAACAAAGCAATTCAAGGTGCTTTGCATGAGTTAGAGGGAATACAGACGAGATAAAAGAAAAGCAAGAGAGAAATGAAAGTATAAAAAGTTTGCAAGAAGGTAAAAGTCTGTAGCTACATATTGGTCCATAGTGAGACGAATGGAGATTGTGCAGTGCCTATAAAAAGCATCCATCCTCTTGGATGTGACAAAACTGCAAAAATGAAAAGTAATTTTGGCAAAAATAATGGCAATTAAATATTCAAAAAAAAAAAATTTAACATGCAATAAGTGACTGCAGGACACTGATTTTACGCCACCAGGAGTCGCAAGCTTCAGCATTTGAAATGGGACTCTGCACTCAACAACCGGCGTTGGCCACTTCATACAATCGCAAACATAGTAAATAGTCCCGCTCAAATACAGAATGCGCTCGTCCGGCGTGTTTGCACATAAACAGTGGGGAAGCTACACACACATTTCTACACTTCTGTCTCCAGTGTGATACCTAGAGCTCAGTCTGACCAGTGGTCTTGTAAGTAGCACCCAAACTCAAAGCAACTCCCAAACTTTTATTTTTCTTTCTGGCACCAGGTACGACCTTTGGATCTGAACTAATCAAGCACTAAACATGTTAGGTGGGAACTGCAGTAATTCGCTCCACCGATAGCGACTAAAAGAAGGTAAACTCTGCCCATCCCCAAAAGTCTAGAAAGTGTTAAATCGGTGCACGGTGTCATCACCCTCAGTAAGTGTCTGGCAAGAATTAGCAACGAAAATCTAAATGGAAACAGAGATCTCAGATTTCTCTGTCTCGTACATTGCACCAGTGACATCATATCAGTCAAGTTTTTGGTACTGAGAGCTTAACAAACATCCAACCTATCTTAACTCAAAAAAAAAAAATAAAAATCTAATTTTCAGCTTTCAGCAAAGAGCTGTTAATGTGAAATATTTTTAGAGCACAAGAACCTCCATATGTGGACATGTCTGCACAGCCGAGCCCAGCAGCTGTAAAGACGCCAGCGGAGCTGATGACCTAATACTGGTCCTGTTTCATCATGATTACTCCTGAAAGGACACACACAAACACACACACACACACACACACTTGTATCCGAACTCCAGCCAAGGCATTACACTCCACCGAGTCCCAGGTTTCAGGCAGGTGCTGCCGTTGTTTGTCGAAGCATTTTGGCAGTACAGTCTTGGATCGCGGCGTTGCGGCGCATCTGAGTCTGCTTGATACGGGCCGTTACGTGCTGTAAGTGGTATGCTGCAAGCCTGACTCACAGGGCCAACGTTTCCACTGTAGAGTTACTCAATCTGAAAGAGGAGTCGAAAGATGTTTTATTGCCCTTGCGGAGTTGAGACAGCATTGTTTTCTTCATTGGCCTGCAGCCCCTTGCCAAAGTATCCACAAATCTCGAACGTTATTGCACTTTGTCACAGTGCGGCTGCACATTTTTTGTGTATTTTCGTGTGATTTTATACAATAGAGTAAATGAAGATGGTGAACCGGAATCTAAATTATCATGTTTATTTTTTTTTGTTTTGTTTTGTTTTGAAAAGAGCGAGAGAAAGGCAGAAGAAAAGCAGACTGACGTCAGGAGAAAAAGAGGAAAAAACAACTGCTGTTGGTCGCAAAGGAGTCAAGTTCCAGGATTTTCAGACATTTGTTGATATGTGTTGTGAGTCCCGAGCAAATTGAAAAAAAAAAAAAAAAATGTATTTCACAAAACTGAAACGGAAACGCTTATACATCACACGAGTCATGTGATCACATGCTGGATGTCGCTGCTGGAGGAAAAGACGAAGAAGATGCCAGGAAGTGGCGGGAGGATGATCGCACAGCTTGTCGTCAACGCCATCACTCACGTGGGATCTTAAATGTGTTTTCTATTAAATGAAAACACCGCAAAACTTTCAACACAGTACTCGCAAAGCTTTGTGCACATTTGTAATGGAAACGCAGGCAAGTGACAGGAACTTCTTCTGAACCGTTGCTGTGACAACGGCTGTGATCCAACCTTCCTGATCGAGCAGAAAAGTGAAAGACGAAGTGATGGATGTGCGGCTAAAAGCTTTGGCGATGAGCTCTGCGGATTGGTTTTTTTTTTCATGTTATTATTTCTATTATTATTGTTTTTTTGGCATGCAGCAGGTTGAGGTAAATTCAACATGTCTCCATGAAGCTGTCGGCGATGCAGCCCCTTCAGATGAGCTGTTTTGTTCAAATGTTAAGATCCGCTGTGAAAAAAGCCTGACGCAGGTCAGAAAAATGCAACACGAATGGGTTGGATTTCTGATTTCATTTGAATACGCTGAAACTGTTCCAAGACCCCGTCTTCTTTCAGTCTCGCAAAACCGAATGCAATTTTTCTTTTTTTTTTTTTGATGCATTCAGGTGTCCATGGCAAATGGCTCTGCGTGTTGAGAGGATTCGTTTAACATGAGAGACTTCAGGTCGGAGCTCCGGGGAGGCCGAAGGAGCCACAGGTGTTAAACAGCTAAGCGCTTTAGCTGCTCCGGAGGGGTGGGGAGGCTGTTACTGAACCAGGAAGGCGTTTCAAACGGCCCCCTCTCTACAGGGCAGCTCAAAGCCCCTGAGGTCAGAGGTCAAAGCAAGCAGCAATGAAAGCTATTTGTTGGGTTGTCAGGGCTCAACAGGTGAGCGCGGGGTAGCGGGGGACGGGCGGGGCTGGTTACTCAAAACATCTCACCCGGCGAGGTCAAAAAGCAACCCCCGCCTGCTCAGGATGAGGAGTGTCCACATCACGTCGCACTCACTCGCCGCGCACGTCACAACATTCCCGTGTTCGCCCGTACACCGTCCAGCGGCAACGCCGCCCAAAAAGACGGAAGGATAACAGCGGCCACCATCGGTGCTCGGCTCATGGCTTGTTTTTGTTTGCATGTCACAGGGTCACGTTTTTGTTTTCTTTCTCTTTCTCGTCTCTCAGGACAGAGGTAACACCTGTGCTACGCGGGGGCCTCTGCAGCCAGCGGCTCTGGACTGAGAGGTGTTTTGTTCAAGAGCTCCGCTTGTGCAATTGGCTCGCTCTGTTGCAATCTGAGTTTTGTCTTCCACACTTTAAGTCTATTGAACAACCTGTGTGGCATTTTTGCTCTATGGAGACACCACAGCTCCTCTTTATAGCCTTTGGTACACTTCCACGTTTTAATGACTGTTTTTTTTAATAGCTGGTTCGTTTTGAGTTATGGCCTTGTCTGGAGGAGAGCAGAACAAAAGAAACAGAAACATAACACAGACCTGGAAATGTGCAATGAGGACCAGCATCGTCTGAATTAAGAGCAGTCTTTGACTAAAAATGTATGCAATAAACCCGATCCTCATAAATAAAAAAAGACAAAAATAAGTTTGTTTTTTATCATTCCTTAAAAAACTGAAACACTGAAAATATTTTCTAATAATCAGGATTTTAATTATTTATTGTGAAGACTGATTGCCTTGTAATTTTTAGCTTAATACCATGTAAATTTCTCATACCTTCCTGGACACCTGATACTGAATTCTGCAAAGTTTAATCCCCTATTTGGCAACCATGAATTTTTATTTTTTATTTTTTTTTAACATCTTGATAAAAATTATGCAACTTATCAATGGCATGTATATCACATATAATTCTAAGGAATAAGATAAAATACTACTCGAGCATCGATGCCATGACACGACAATCAAGTCTTTTAATTCCATGCTGCCCCATGCAGACGCTCTGTCTGCACTCATGAATGTTTTTACCGCAGCATGCTGGATCCTGGGGAGAGGCTGAAACAGCAAATTTTATTTTCAGACTTTTTTTCAGCTACTAGTTATTTGGCTGCGTCGGAGCTTTCGTGGACTAACTAGCCGGATGATCACGAAGTCTGGATTGAAATAAAAAATAACCTGGTTAAAAACAACGAACCAGAAGAAAGCTGCCAACTCTCATCCCAGCAGACACCAAGTCTACAGAAAGTAGCACATCCTAAAAGACATGCTTCATATTGAAACGTGTCCAATTCATAGATTGGACAGGACTAGATATTTTATTAAAAACATCAATAAAACAACAATATTTTAATCCATTTCGTATGACTGTATAAGAAAATGTTTTTAATTAGCTGCGCTGCTACGTTTTGCTGCCTTTTTACGGTTCACAGATTCAGATTCGACACAACTTCAGGTTCTTCTCCTCGTCGCAGCCTGACTCCGATTCTCCAATGAGGGTTTTCACAAACATGAAAACAAACACGCCATTTAGCAAAATGGCTTAAACTGCGGAAACGTGGAAGTCAGTCGTCAGTAATCAACACCTGCAGCAGAGGTTGGAGCAATAAACACAGCCGTCTGTTCCAACAAGTTCACAGAGGAAACAAAAATCCCGGCCGGTACTGGCTGGAAGGAAGCCTTTCAACGCCTGATTACCTTCCCGCCTTGCTCCCTGCAAAAGAAAAGAGGACAACAAAGACAGAGGCAACTAGTGGACTGGAGGGGTCCTCGCGACGAAGCGCTTGTTTTTCTGTTCATGGATTTGTTTTCATGTCGTCCATTCAGAATATTTGGGAGGAAATCTGACTTGTGAAGCTGAAATACTTTTTCTTAGTCCTACTTGACCGACTTGTCTGCCGTTTGCAAAGCAGCCAATACAGGATAGCCATTCATTTTCCTTTGATTGGCTGTATTTTCAAGAGTGGAGATAAGAAACACTGTGGGTGTTTTGCTGAAGTTCTAAGATGTTTTCCAATATATGGATAATATTGCATATTAAGATATATTTGATGTATGAACTTTAGAATAGGCAGTTATAAGGCTTTTTCATTTTAGATGGGGTCTCAAGTTATTTGGGACCTTCGCTGACACGGGTCGCATTACGGAAAAAAGAATCTGAATTGGGTCACTTCGGGTCGCAGTGTGATTGCAGCCTTAATATCACACCCTCCACGGGTATTGAAGTTTCTAATTCAAGACAAGCCAATCACTTTGCTTGTTTCATTGGATGCATCGTGTTGATGAGAACGTTTCTCTTAATCCCGATGTTTTATGGGTTCTTCAGCCTCCGCCACCTGGACTTCTCGCGTCTTATTTACGGGCTACAGTCCACTGTGACCCACTCACTTCATCAGCCTGGCATGCATCGCAAAGGTGAAGAAAATGGCAACATCCGTCGTCAAAAAAATATTATAAACATATACAAATTTTAAGGTAGTTGAGTATCACATATCACAAACAATTTTAAGATTTTGCGAAGGCTGACTAGTTGAGTATCCATTTTAGAACAGACATTTAATCGTCCCCTAAGCAGATAACCCCAGCCCAATCGACTCTGTCGATCGGTTTAATAACAAGCACCGAGTTCTGGACCAGAGCTGAACACGACAAGGCAGAGGATGAATCATCGGAGGGGGGCTTGGACTGTTTGAAAGCTGTAAAAACAAGGCAGCACACGTAACATCTGTTGAGTGTGTTTGAGTGCACAAAAAAACAAAAATGCTGCAATTTTGGCCCAAGAAAAATAGTTGGAACATTATCATCTCAATTTTCCAGCAGGCTCCATGCTCAGCAGCACATGTGCGGATGGACACACACACACACACACACACACACACACACACACACACACTGACACAGATGAACTTTGCCGTCCTGTCTTGATGGACTCCGCAGTAGAGACAATTACGTCTAACTGCACGTGTTTAAAGATAAATGATGTAATGATGGCTCATTTTCCATTTTTGCTGCGGGACGGCTGAGCTTTGGGAAAGACGACGATCACATTAGGACAAACAAATTCCACCGCATAAAGAGCAACTGGTTCACACCAACCTGATGTACTTCACTGCACCACAAATCAGGGAAGAAGGTATGCATTTTATGTTCAATGATGTAAAAAGAAATAAACACAACAAAATAGCAGCAAATTTTGCATAACATGATGATAAGATATTTTGCATAAAAACTCAAGGGAAGCTCGTCTGACTTTCAACTGTGTGTCTTCTACAAACTTTATTCTGTTTCTTAGTTGCAGCTTTCTTATTTGCCTCACACACACACACACACACACACACACAGACTTTCAAACACACTAAGCGAGTCTGGGGCACGCAGGTGCAGAGGTTGTGTAAGCAACGTCTTCCAGGTGCAGAATAAAATGTCTTCTGCTGAATTGCATTTCCACATTCCAGCGCGTTATTAACCCTCGACTTCGTTCCGATGCCTGACAAGCGAAGCACTTCAAAAGCATCTTTTGTTTTTGTCATGTGATTCTGATTTAAACAAACTCGCCCAAAGTTAAAATGAGTGAAAAGAGGCAATCTGTGAGTGTCCATGTCAGCTAGGCTGAAGCGATGCTGGCTTCCCCCCCACACCACCAGCGTTACTGGAAATTTGTTCCACTGAAATACTTGGACGCATTTGGAAGGGAAGAGGAAATTTCGGGGTAAATGTTTTCTGTTGACAGGACAACTCGCCCTGCAATACAAAAAGCTGGCCTTCATAGGAGGATGGTGAAAAAAATGTTATTTTTTCTTGTTAAAAGATAAGGCATCACGCTAAAGAGATTGAAACACCACAAAACGCAACAAATTTCAAGCCGTAGATATTATTTTACCAGGAACTTCCCTCAATAAAGTTATTTTCTAAATCCGTTGTGGCGAGTCCAATCTGGACAACAGAGAGAGCGTCCGGCTCTGGGACTTGAAAAGGACAATAAAAGGTGATAAAAGTTCTACTGCGAGGACGACTGTGGAACCACTGCAGGTTATGGTGATTTTACATAAAATCAAGAAACCACACACACACACACACACACAAGAAAATCCGACATGTCAGAGGTCTTCTCCTCTGACAGATTGTGTTCAGTCAGAGGCTTCTTTAGTTCTGCTGCGACGCTGACTGTTACAGGAGATCCTTTCTGCCCACAGCCACCAACCTCTGCAACTACTCTTTAATAACCATTGTGTAATGTGAGTTACAACCACATTTAATTTTTCTTTGGGGATTAATAAAGATTTTTTATTATTGTTATTATTATTATTATTATTAAATCGAGCTGAATCCTAACGTTTTACTTTTTTTTTTTTTTTTTTTTTACCTTCGGTTGCATCTGGTTTTGTTTGAAGTAATTGCAATGTACGCATGAAGCGAGTACTGAATGTGCTGATGTGCACCGCTCTGGAAAGAATTAAGAAACCCCTGCAAAATGATCAGCATCTCTGATTTTACTCTTTATAGATATGTGTTTGAGTAAGATGAACATTGTTCATTTATTCAATGAACAACTTTCGACCACATGCCCCTGAAAGTCCAAGCAACAATTTAGTATTTATTTACAGAAAATGAGAAATGGTGAAAACAACAACAACAACAACAACAGCAACAAAACGTTGCTGTGCTTTCAGACCTCAAACAATGCAAAGAAAACAAGATCACATTGATTTAGAAACAACAACACTAATGTTTTAACTCAGGAAGAATTCAGAAATCAATATTTAGTGGAATAACCTGGAGGTTTTCAGTGGGGCTCAATGCACACACACACACACACACGTACACACACACACACACACACACACACACACACACACACACCCCCACACACACACACACACACATCAGCACAGAGACCCATTGACCAAACATATAAACTCCATGCAGGATGTCCCAACCTTTTTGAACCTTTTTGCTGCAAGACGATTATTTCTAAATGCGGAACTGAATAAACGTCATCAAAATAAATGGATTGTTAAAAAAATAAATAAATAAAAGAATTCAGTTTGAGATCATGCTACTGTGATGAGAGAAAGATTTATTTGAAGGCCTTTTATGCATTTTACTAGAGACTATAATACATTTGTAAAGGGGTTATGTGCTCAATCCCTGATATTTGGGTGAACCGTACACAACCTGAAGAAATCGATCATGGCCTCGTTGCCGCCAAACGCTCGCAGACCTCCTCGAAATGCTGTAAAACAGTCAAAAAGAGCCTCACACAAGTTTTCTTATTAAAAAGAGGTTTTATTTGAGCTCGCCGTATTATGCAAAACTCCTAATTTTTATGTTAGAAGGAAACTAGAGCCGTAAAACGGATTTAATATGTATGTAAAGTAGGGGAAGTAACAGAAGAAGACGTTAAATGGAAATATGTGCAGCACCAATGACATTTTCTCCACCCTGCCTAAGTATAGACTGGAGTAAATGTAATAAACTTTGCTCCGCTCTCCGAGCTGCTGCTGCTGCTGCTGCTGCGGTTGTTATCGTCTGTTTAGGACATTACTAGAGCCTATAAAGTGTTATGTGAGTTGTTCCTCCCTTTACATTCTTGAATCTGCTCAGGTTTCTTGCTCAACAGACGGAATATTCCCCAATCTTCTCAGTCGCAGGCATTTCCAGTCAGCGCCGCGGTGGACAAGAGAGACGAGGGAGATGAAAACCACACGATAAAGGAAGAGGCTGTCGGTGCTTTCGGGCAAGCACGCATGTAATCACACCTGCTAACAGGCCCGTAACACACAGACCAAATGCCCATTCGCATGCCAGCACGTGTGTGTGTGTGTGTGTGTGTATGGGTTCACGCATTTTGACATATATGCATGCATAAGGGCATGTGGAGAAACATAATATGGCAGGAATGCTTGTTCATGCAGACTTGATTGACACAACAAAGTTAAAAAAAATACAGTGCGCTGACCTTGGAGTCCTGTTATCAATGAAACCATGTTAATTTTATACAAGATTAGACGGACGCTTTCAGGAGAACGGGCATTTTCAAAGTGAGGTCTCGGATGAAGTCACTGTTTAAGTTGGAAGCAGCACACAGGTTTGGCTAATTGCTCTGCTCGGCTAATGCAGGTAACATTTTTCAGACACGTATCGTCTTACGCTCTTGTAAATTGTCTTATTTGAGTGTTATCTGACAAGCCAACGCCGGCTAGTGCACAGTTGTAAAGTGGGAGCAATATGACACCTTTTACGTTTACTTTCAAAAATGACACGACCGGTGTGGTGCGTTTCTGCCCACTTTGACGCACCTAAATAAAGTCCATCATGGCCATTTAGATTCAGAAGTCAGCTATTGTTCCAGGAACAAACCTGGAATCCAGAGAAACTCCTATTAGTTTATCTAGGTAAACTACTCATTACCTTAGATCAATTATCAGAACAAAGATCCAGAGAAAACCTCACTAGTTTATGAATCACAAACTACTTCATCTTAAACATTGGGTTTGTGAGGTTTGTTTGTGACGAGACAAAATGCAAAATGTCCGACGAGTGTGAAGACCTTCCCAAGACACCAGTACGTAATCTACCATTGATGTTAACTGCGGTCACAGAGGATGTGCCGCATCAGGCGCAGACAGCTTGGACTGAAAACCAGCGCCTGGTCGGCGTTGAACATGTGGAACTGTTGAAAACGTTTTCACGCTCCCGCTTTCAAACACTCTTAGGTAGGCATGTTAAATAAGCACAGCAAATTCAGAACAGGAGTGCGTGCGCGAAGGTGCTTGTGTGTGCGTGTGTGTGTGTGCACAAGCAGAAACGGGGAACATCCGGCAGCGTTTGACCCCGGCCGGCCCGTCTCATCCTGTCTGGAGTTCAACCGGTCAGTTTGATGAGCGGACGCTGGGCCGCTGTGGCGGGGATCCAGAAGAGTGCTAAAAGACAATTTATTGCCGTAATGAGCTAATGACGAATAAATGCAACCTGCTGAATGACCTCGGCTGCGGGATAAAGGTTTATGACCTGGTGCTCAGATGTCCACGTCTCCTTACTGAAGATTCTCTTCCTCTGATAATCCAGGAGCGGACGGTGATTGGTTTAATTTGAAAGGAGCTTCTCTGCTGGATCCTGGGTGTCAAAATGAACAAACTCTGTCTTAAAAAGAGGATTAAGAAGCGGGAGCAGCTCGGTGTGTTTAGGCGAGCGGGGAAATGGGATGTTCTCTCGTATTTCCCATTCTGAAGAGAGTCAGAGAAAGAAAACCCATTCCAATGAACTTTCCTTTTCTTCTTCCTTCAGAAAACTTCTTTCTTGTTGCTGCTGTTTTTCTTTTGTAAATTCAACTCTCGGTCTGTTGCAGCCATGATGCATGCGCGACGGTCCAGTAACAGGTCTGAGGTAAGATTGCCAAATCTTTTCAGCATTTAGAAGAAGAAGTAAATGCACGTCTTTAAGCTGCTTTCCGCACAGCTCCTGGTTAGAGAAAAAGAAAAAAAAGATGGAGAAAATACAAAATTGCTCAGTTTTCATAAATCATTCTTGGTCAGAAACAACAACAAAGAAAAGATGTTCCACAAAAGTAGATTCAAGCAGATCTCTTCTGTAATTCCTCTAAAAAAAAAAAAAGAAACTTTCGCAGCCTGACAGGGAACACAGGCAGGAGGCCACAGAGACGTTCACCCACCCACACACACACACACACACACACACACACACACACACACAAGTCACACACAAACAGCCCTCAGCACTGTGGGTTTTAAGTGTGCATAACATGGCAACCATTATCCTATTAGTGACAGCAGAGGCCTGGGGGACAGTGAGAGGAGCGTGAAGCAAAATCAGCAAAAAAACAACTGGAGGTACAATCTGCAGAAGCAACAATCTACTGGGCACAGGGGAAAAAAAACAAACTGAATGAAGGAAAGAAAAAATAACAACAGAAACTTTAAAGTGTTTAACTGGGATTTTATGTGATAGACCAATGAAAAGTAAAACACACATTTCTAAGCAGCTTTTACTGGTCATCAGTAAAATCCAGAGATGAGATCAGAGCAAAAAAAAAAAAAAAAAAAAAAAAAAGCTTTGTGGGCCAACAGAGGATAGATTTCTGAATTCAAATTCAGTTCAATTCAAAAAGGATTTATTGATCCCAAAGAGAAATTAGATGTTGTAACTCTTACTAATTCAAGGTTCTTCAAAGAGTTATTGCAGATGGTGATGACTGTGGGCAGAAAATATCTCCTATAGCAGTCTCTGTTACAGCAATTTTGAAGAAGCCTCTGACTGAAGTCTCTTGAAGAGGATGGTGAGAGTTGCCCACATTTTATTGATTTGTGAAATCCTTCTTTGTGTCATCGACTGCAGAGGCTCCACAGTCGTCCCAAGGACAGAACCAGGACAGAACCAGGACAGAACCAGAACAGAACCAGAACAGAACCCTCCTTCTTTATCAGGCTGATGAGCATTTTTAGGTCCCTGGATCTGATGCTGCTGCCCCAAGAAATGATGGCTGAAGAGAAGAGTCTCTCAGACTTATAGAAGAACTTGAAAAACGTGAAGGATCTTAGCTTCATAATGAAATACAGTCTCCTCTAATGGCTTCACTCAGTCCAGTTTGTTGTCCAGACAAACACAGGTGTATTAATATTCCTCAGCCACCTGCACTTCTTCTCTCATGGTGGAAACAGGGTTTGATCTGACCCCGTTCATTCTAAAATCTACAAAATCTAAAATCTTGTTTTGCTTGCATTCAAGATGAGACGATTGTTTGCAACCCCGACACAAAGCAGTCCACCGTTTCTCTGGACTCTGCCTCTTGTCCATCTCTGATCAATTGCAGAGTCATCGGAGTATTTCTGCAGATGACAGATGTCGGTCTTGTGTGAAAAGTCTGAAATGTACAGAATGAAAAGAAATGGTGAGAGTCCAGTGGCTTGTGTTGCTCCTGTGTCGCTAACCGCTTGGTTAGACACACAGTTCTTCAGTCTAACAAACTGCGGTCTGTTTGTCAGGTCATCTTAGGTCCAGACGATTGTTGAGGCCTCCAACTGAGTCTTCTGGAGGTTCTGAATAAGCAGGTCAGGCTGAATTGTGTTAAATGCACTGGAGAAATCAGTGCTGCCTGCTTTGTCTTCAACTCCAACTCCACGGCAACTGGCATTTAAGGGGGTTTTGATATGTTTACTGATATTTACTGGAGGGAGCGGCAAACATGCATAATCCATGCATGTTTCCATGTTAAATCGATGCACTACTTTGTGTTGGTCTATTCAAAATTATATGGAAAACTGCACTTATGATGTGAGGAACTGAATAAAACCTTAGGCGGTATGAAGACTTTGCCTATCAAACCCTGATGAACAACGTTTGGAGAGCAAAAAGAGACAGAGTGAAAGACTGCAGCCACAAAGAGACTCCTCAAGTTGCTCCACATCTACAATTTACTCATGCAGCCTGGATAAAACGTGAGAGACTCAGGTCCGGAGGTCTCATACTGTACCGAACATTGCATTCAAAAGCTCTTCAGGCGTTCTCTTTGAGCTTTGAAGAGGCCCCTGCCAAGCCTGATTTGGCCGGCATCTGCATACCTCCGCTGCAGAGTCAATCTTTTTCTTTGAACTACCCAAATAATAGACTCCGCCGACCGCTTCGTTATAACATGCTAATTTCCATTATGAGCGATTAATCCGAGGTGCTCCTCTCCTCTGCCGTGGCCAGAGTCCAAGCGCACAGTTGGGGGGGAAAGATGACGGCCTCACGCAATCTCCGCTCTCACCCCCATTCACCTTCCCTTGTTCCTCCTTCCGCTCCCTCCCTGACCCCCATTCCTCTCTCTCTGTCTTTCTCTCAGTAGTATTCAGCTGCCCCCTTTTTCCAGAGCTCCTTTTCATAAGGTCTCTCTATTGAAGTGGAGGGGTGGGGGGGGAGAAAGACTCAGCGGCAGCAGCTGGCCGCTCTTTTCTCCCGGGCAGGTATACAGGGGCCGGGAGCTCTCTGCATGAGTGAGCCTCGCTCCTCCGGCTCCATTCAGCTCTGCCTTGGCCGCCTCTATTCACCGACGGCTCTGCACTTTGTCAGGAGCAAGGGAGCGCAGGAAAGGGGGTGGGGGGGGTGGGGGTGGGGGAGGGAGAAGAAGGAGGGATCGGCCTTTTCTCCCCTTTGTACTTCACACAGCCATACAGGCATTCCTAAAGCCTCCGCTAATGAGCTCGGCCGCAAAGTTCTGGGAGAGAGCTGGGCAGGTCGGGGGGGGAAAAGGCGAACAAAAAGTTTGACTGATTTCTATTCAATCTTTTCCTTTAACCCAATGCAGGTCTTGTGTTCTTTAACCTATGGAATCGGGATTTTGTAAGTACATTCGCCTTGTGCGTACCTCCTTTTAGATCGAGTAGAGAGTTTGGAGGATTTGAGTTGTTCTTTTCTTTTGCTTTTTTTCCCTTTGTTTTAGTCACTAATTTTTGTGGCTCCAATCTGAGGTGGAAATGTTGCTCCCCCCCCACTGGCTGGCAAACACACACTCTTTTGTGGCATCGGTTAATGCTCCGAGTAATTGCCATTACTCCACAGCTAATGATACACTCAAGATAATGTAATGATTCTGAATGAATTGCTTGTAAACATACACAGCAACACACCACAAGGGGAGGCCGCATGGGTTACCAGTAAATGGGTATCCAGTTACCTCAAATAAATTCAATTTTCCACCTCTGGCCTGCGGTTTTATTGAGTGTGTTAGAAGCCCTAATTGGATTTAAGCTGGCAGGGCCGGTCCGATTCAGCCGCTCTGCGGATGCCGCAGCGCCGGGCCCACGCCGGAAAAACTCATGAAATATGACGGGTCACGTGTGGTTTCACAGATTCAAATTTCATGGGCCTGGAAATAAATCAGAGATTGGAAATGTTCTCATTTTTATTCGTAACGTGATGTTACGTCCATTAAAGCTGAATGTATTTTATTGGGATTTTATGTGGCCCATGAGACCAATAACTGCAAAAGTAGGAAGAAATTTATATATATATATATATATATATATTTCTTTTTTTTATTTTTATTTATTTATTTATCTTTTTTCTAATTATTAACCAATAAAATTCAAAAAAGTGCGGCGTGCACTTATGTTTTCATCTGTCTGGAATGGAACTTTTCTCTGCATTTGTAGCGTGAAGCTTTTTGGCTAAATAACAGCTTTCCACAGCTAAGGTCGGGCCACGTATTCACAACTAGATGTAGCTGTGGATTTGGATTTTTTATTTGCAAATAAAGTAAAAAAATTTTTTTTTTAAAAAACTAGCACGTTCTGCTACTCCATCAAACAAAATTTCCGAATAAAATGTTAACGTCTTAACACACGTAACACCTTTCACAGATTGCAGCGCAAACATTCCTCCGCCGGAAGAATAGCTTGTTCTTGGCCACCGCTTCTGTTCGAAAATATCCCTTCACAAAGGCCTGTTGACAACTATCCCTTTCTCCACCCCTGTCTGTCAAAAACACACACAAAAATAAAATAAAAAAAACAAACAAAACCCAAATGAAACAACGAGTTTGTGACTTTATCGTTATCTCAGCGGGGACGAGGATGTGAGCAATGTAAACACCTGCTGAAAAGATGTGGAAAGCAACTGCCATTTTAATCCTGCTCTCAACAATGCATACCTTCGGTTCAGCTGACACGGTGAGTTGAAGTGTAAGCACCGCAGACTGGAGGGAAAAGGGGGAGGAGCTCCAGCCGCCACGCCTGCCTCTTGAGGAAACAGGTTAGGGAGCCGTTTCCGTCCATCAATGCTCGCCGTTGGGCCCTTCGGGCTGGGAGCCCTTCCTGCTGACAGAAACTTGGCAGAAGCTCACCATGACTCACTCTTCTCATTTGACAAGCATTGACGGTAACAGAAAAAAAATACAAAAATGAAAAATGTTTGCAGTCTTTCGGTACCAATGGAGGCGATAAAAACAGCTGGGAGAATGGCAGGAGCCAGCGCTGTTTGTTTGGACACCTGGTTGTGCTGAAAAACAAAGCATGAATCCTAAATTATTATTATTATTTTAATAGCACCACCTCTGGCACATATCAGTTTATTATATGGCTCGTGTTATTCACATACTAATTACAAGTTAATTAGTAGATTTTAAGATGTTCAATAAATTTAGTAGGATATACATACATTTTTATTTGATGGCAGCCATCAATTTCCCAAATGAAGGTGAAATAATTTGGCTTACTTGCAAGACAGTCATGAATAAGTCATAGGGACTGGCTTTATGGCTTTTACCCTGAAGTGTTTCACAACTTCAGGAGACATTAAAGTTGTCATGAAACACGTTGACAGTTTAAACAAAGTGTAATCCTTCATTTGTCTTTTTCCAAATAGTTTTCAAAAGCAGATATTTGTCACAAAGCAAACATCTAATATGTCTCACCGATCCTTTTTTGATGCACAGTCCTGCTGGTTTTTATTTTCATTGATACCAACTGGCTTTAGCTGGTGTGCTCCCTCTGAAAAGTCCTGTTAAATCTGAGTCTGTGCAAAACATATTCCACATCTTCACCAGTCCATAAATTGCATTTGTCATCTCTAAGGTCGGACCCTTAGTCATGCAAACTGAGCTGATTATGAAAATGTACAAAAAGGGTTGAATCGCCCCTTTGAAATATTCAAAGCGCCCTGTTCATTTGCGTCACTTTATCTTAAAAATGTGAAATTTGGTACACTTGTAGAACTTCCCAAAGCCTACCAGAAACGTTCTCTTGGACTCTTGCATTACAACAAACAGGAAGTCAGCCATCTTGTATTGAATTTTCTACCTTTACCCCGTTTTGGCCATTTAACACAATGTAATACACTGTAATTTGCTTATAGAAAAAGGCTATTACAACTTATTCAGTGAGAGACGTTGGACAGTGCTGTGTTTGAATGGCATGTAGAAAGAAAAGTTCCAATAAATAATTTATTACAGAAGATTAGCATTTTATTGTGTTAGATTATCCAAGTAATATTGCACTGAGCAAAGTGCCAGTTTTATAGTTTCAGCATACCAACGAAAATATGGACAACATACAGAGTAGAAAAGACGAGAGCATCTACAGGTGCAAAATTAACTAAATAATGAAAACAGACATGTTAAAATTGTTGTATTATTATTTTGTTTTCTAAAGTACAAATACTAAATTTAGCTTGAGCAGAATTCTACACCCTTTTGCTCTTTGTAGCAAACTGAAATAGCTGGTTATTTAGTTATTTACTTGCCAACTGAAGCGTTAAAGCTGCTTGGGTGGAGCCCCTTTTGTTTTATTCCACTGCTTTCAGGGCCCATATGGGAGCAACTAACGGTGTGCAGCAACGGGTGGGAGAGGGGTAAGCAGGGATTCACTCTGTACTCCATGTAGAAACAAAATACTCCAACCACTCTGACGGTTTTCATGCTGTTTGATTAAAGCGATCATAAGCGTTTGTTTTGAAAGCGTAACGTTTTAGAGCCTCGAAACTCGAAACCAGCTTGCGACAGCGGCAGATATCACGGCTTGCATGCACGGCGCAGTCATGGTGGATTTTAACTTTAAGACCTGTATAATTTCCCTGACCTCCCCAGTTAGGAGTTAGGTTTTTCCGGGTGGGCCTCATGCTGAATTCCCCAACTAGAAACCTGGGTAGTCTGAGCTCAAGTGAAGAGCATTGTTATTTCGTGTGCTGCTTCCCAGTTTTTGACAGCTACTTTTTCTTCTTAGTGTTCATATCACATCTAAGATCTAAAGACGTGAAAAAAAAACAAAAAAAACAAGGGAGACTGTGCCAAACATGGGTCCGAAACGAGCAGAGCGAAAGGACTTGAATCCATCTTTCAAGCGAGGACGGTGCCCGTGACGTTTTGTATTTTCTTACTCCAAACATCTGCACTCCAACCCCGAGGATGAATCTCACGGATGGCAGCGGGCGTGTTGGCATGGACCGAATCCCACCTAACCTTCTCTGCTTCCTATTACTGAGGCATTTCCACACTCCTGCAACACCCGTTAGCCACCCAGCCACGGTATGATGAGCTGGCCAGGCTTCACGCCTTTCCATTTTACCCTTGATGAATGGCTGCAGCAGATGGTTTGTTGTCTTTGAAGATTCCAGGGAGATGAGCGTGATGAATTGCTCCAGGCCGGAGCCGCCACCCCTCTTTAACACCACCATCGCCATCATGTTACACTTCCCAGCCCTAAAGAAAGCGAAATGTGATCAATATGTCTTTGACTCAAATACCCCTTGAAGGAGCTTCCTTACGTTTTGTGAATTGCCTGCAGCACCAAAGTAGGTGCCGTTCAAAGCATATACAAAAAAACAACAACAACAAAAAAAAAACAGACGTGGGCTTTGACTCACCCGGTTCCGTCATTGGTCTTTACATAATGGACTTCGGTCACACAGCAGGCCGCAATTTAAAAACAAATACGGGTACACAATAAAACTTTGCCAAAGTAGTGACACTCTTGATTCCCTTTTGACGATGTTGATTTATTCTTTTTAGTCCTAATGATTAAAAAAGCAAAACATGAAAGAGTATGAACCTTCAAAATGAACCTCATTCAAAATTATTCACAAAAACAAACAGATATGGAAGGTCTTAATATTTGCTGTTCTCTGCATCATTATATAAATAACCAGCAAGGAAATCTTAACACTTGGTGCAAATATTGGACCCCATATTCATCAAAGCTTAACCTGACTTTGACTGTTCTATGTTTTTTTATTTTACAGTCCAACCTTGAGAGATGACTGCCCCCCATGCTGTGCCCTTCTTGTTAAACTTATTTGTAAGCCAGGTCATTTACAGCAGGTCATCCATCAAGTAAATCACATTAAAAGACGTGTCAGCGGTCCTCCTAAAATAGACCCCCGAAAGTACCTACGTCCACATACCGTGCCTGTTGAAGGAACATCAAAATGTAAGGTTGGGCATACTTGGGATAGCTGTGACGGTAAGCCACCACCTGCTGAAAATGTGTGTACACACAACAAATGATGTGGAATAACAGAGCAGAAGCAATAAAGTAAAACTTTATCGTAGCTCTCAGTGGACGTCTACATACACTATTTCGCCAAAAGGAACAGCTTCGACTCTTCTGGGGATCTACAAGGTTTACGAATCAGTCTACGGAAATCTTTTGTCCATCTTACCAGAAATGCATTTTTGAGGTCATGTATTGATGTTGGATGGAGGGACCGGTCTGTCTTCATTTAAATTTATACGAAAAGGAGTTCTATTATGTTTAGGTCAGCATAAAACTGTCCAAAATGCTGAAGTTTTAAGAGTTTCTTTTAATGGAGCCAAGGGGCTGAGTTGAAATTTCAGGTCTAAAAGTCACATTGAACAGTTGCTTTTTAATAAAAAGGAAAAACAGTAATAAAAATATGGAAAATGTTAGATCTGAGGGGTTCGCATGAACTATAATGTTTAAAATGGTTTGCTAACAGGTAGGAAATGGAAGCTGGAAATGCTGAGATTGTGATGGGTAGGAATTGATGAAGGGGTGAACTGACTTGTTTCTCCAAAACAAACAAAACTGTTTTTCTCTCTCAAGGTTTTGCTACGTCTGCTGTGTGTTTGGCACCACCCGTTGAATGTAAGTTTTGATGTCATTATTGAAGTACACAGTGAAGAAATCAAAAACAGACTTCTTAGTGTTGGTATATATGACGAAATGTAAGCGTCTCAAGTGTTGGTGCAATGGCAGATTGGCAAGTTAGTCTGCACAGTGAATTGGCGATATGTCTTGACATCGTGACACTGGCGTGTGCAGGTAAAGTGGAGTACAATGATGATTGGCTGGCATAGTCTAAGTGTTACGAACACTTGTAATATTTAGCCAGTTGGACAGAGTGCTCAAAATGCTAAAGGTCACAGAGCGCAGAGAAAAGAGTAAAATCTGCGTATTGGTCTTTCCACTCCAATGTTTCCTTATCTTATCACCAATCCAAGATTTTCTAATAGCGTGCAGCCCAGCTGGAAAATTCACCGTGAGACTGAGGATATTATGTACTCATAATATCTGCTCCATAAGTGCTCTGCTAATATGGATTTTTTTTAGGATATGAGGTTTAATTAGCTTTCATACAACACATTTTGTCATCAAATCAGGGTGTGTGTCAAGCTGCTGGAAGAACTTTATGAAATAATTATGCCCTTAAACTCACACGGAATTGGTTGAAACTTCACGTACATGACGCTTTAACGTCTCAAAATGTAAAAAAAAAAAATAAATACATTTTTTTTTAAAAAACTTTCTTCATAACAAACACTTCCCACGTTCCAAAGAATTACGGGTTTAGCACACAGTATGAGAGTGAGTTGTTATTTTTTCGTTTTTATTATGGTAGTCATGTTTTAACTGAGTCTCATTTTTCATTTATTTTCCTTTCCTCCATTAGCTGGAGGCCTCACCTGCGGGCGAATGTGCGCGCATACCGGGTGCAACGTGAAACCATTGTCTGTTCACTGGAAATGGAACAAGGAACTGTGCCACTGAACTTGCCTGCAGTGCTGCAGGTGCGAATATCTGTGTCCTGGCGATGTGATTAATGGTAACGAAGCCTGGGTCTTCGCCCAGCACGAAGTGATCACAATAGCTCTGACAAAGTCAATCAAAACAATCTGTCAGTGCCAAGAAAAAATGTGATGGAGAGGGAAGGGGTGGGAGGAGGAGGAGTGCTCATGAGGCCAGGCCGGCTGACAGCACTGCTGATTTATCACAGATGTGCATTTCTGAGACCACGGGCAAACATGATTTTAGCATTTGGGAAGAATTTTTTGGCTTTCATGTGGCCTTTCACAGGGCAAGTTCAAATAGAAAGATCAGTACGGATGGACAAAACACATGGATACACTCAGGGTCTACATGTGCATGCTCAGACACACCTGGACAAAATATTTGCAGGATTTTTGCTTTGCAGACTGTGGTGAAAGAAACATTTCAGATTCTCACATCCAGCATTAAAGACTTAAAACTGTACATGTGTAAACTAGTTTTTGTCGTGTGGATGAGTTTTTTTTTTTTCGAGTAGCAGGTTCCTTTGCTCTCCTCTATGGAGGAGCTCATTATTACGTGTTATTATTGATGTACAATAAGCCCAAAAGTATTCAAACCCTTGGTCGATTTCGATTTGGACTTATTTTATTCAATCAAGATGTTTGTTACTGATATGAAATTAGAAAGATATGCTCTAAAAGATAAAACAGTAAAGTAATATTAGTTTTGCAAAAAAAAAAAAATGCATCTTTTCTTTATTTACATATTAACACACACATACACACACTCACAATATATATATATATAAACTTGTTTCAGTAAGCTCAATTTCCTGAGTGAAACACATACATGAATTACATCCATGCTGATGTTTTCTAGCCTTTATCTCCATTAATTGAAATCATTTCAGGCTTACATTTAATGAAACACAATAATTAATATTTGATTATTACATCAGACCAAAAAAAAAAAAAGAAAAGAAAAAAAAAAACTGAAATGAGGACTCACTCACTGATATCTGGTTACTGCAATTTTTCAAACTTCTTTTTTTCTTTATCTGACATACGGGCCCAATCAGAATCCACATTGTAACTGGTGGAACATGTAATCCCTATTTATGAGTAGGTAATAAGACTTTTCACATATCTTTACCACACCAAATTGTTGTTTTTTTTTTTTTAAACTCATTGCAGTTTAATGCAATCTTCAATACTGATGTCGTGCAAGCTGACTTCATGAGAGGTTTAAAGGCAGCTTCAACTCTCAAATTAACTTCACTCAGAAAGTAAGCGAAGTTAATTTATTAGGAAGAAGACGAGTCAAGTCTGCATTTACTGGATGACCTTGTAACACATTTACCAAGCATTAAACTGGGAGTAGAACAAGTTTTGAAACTTTCTTGATGGCCCTTTAGAAATGTTTGCATAATAAGGTCAGTGTTATCTAAAGCTTTTCTTTCTCTTTCAAATGCCTTGTGTAACAGAGCCCTGTTTACTACTTCCTTTTTGTTTCACATGTAAATGTTGGTGTCAGAATGGAGTTATTGGGGGCATTCAAACCAATTATGTTATTATGGCTTGTTATAATGCGATTACAGGGACTGAGCTGAGGCTGATTGTCTCTTTAAGAAGCAGTGAGAGTGGCCGGGGGGGCGGTGCGGTTTCACACCCTCGGGTGGGAAACATAGGCGGAGCCCAGCGGGCATTGACTGACAGCCGCTCAAGGGTTTTTACACTCCGATATGCGGGGAGAAAACGCGACGACCAATCACGTGGCCGGACCGCCTACCCAGCAATCCCAACAGCCAATCAGAGCGAGCGTCGGGCGGACCCTGGGATCGCTGTTGTGCTTCCAACGTGGGACTGCGGAGCGATCGCCCACAAAAAAAGGGAAAAGTAACTCGGCGAAGGAGAAAACTCATGGTGGTAAAAGCACGCTCGAAAGGAGGAGGGGGCTGCAGTTTTGTTATTTATCGGATCCGCTGGATTTTGCGAGCGCAGACTGCACCTGACGGGCTGCGGGTGGAGTTTCTTTGGATGGTACCGAGTCCGCGTTTCAAAGTTGGATTTATGCGGTTCAGGTTCGGAGGAGAGCCCACGGAGCGGCGCTCGGTTTGAGAGTTTCAACCACTGTTTCTAACTTATTTACTAAATACCTTTTTTTTTTTTTTTTTTTATTATTATTGTTTTGGTGGGGAACGGTCCAAACTCCGCTGGAAGTTTGTGCTAACGGCAGATTTAGAGACGTTGAGCCGCTGGAGTCGGGCGCAGAGACGGTGTCCTTTTAACGTTCGGCTCCTTAGCGCTCTCAAACTTAGTTGCGAAGACAACTCTTTCACCCCCACCTCCCCATTTCGGACATTTTTTTATTTATTTTTTTGCCACTTTATTTGAGTTAAATGTTTCCAACAGTCCACCTCAGTTTCTCCTGTGAATTTTCTTGAATTTCACTCCCGCGTCGGACTCCGTGGGGAGAAAGTTGGGAGTGAGGACTTGTTTCAGACATGAGTTCCGCGGAGACGGACACGCGCGTCTTTCCCGCTGTCGTTCGTGCCACAAAAAGATAGTTAATGAGCCGCGAAGGGTTTTTACTTTTCCCCGAGCGAGACTGATAACAAATTTCCCAGCCTGTGGGCACCGGGAGAGCTCCGCGGCCGCGCTGCTGTACTGGATACAAAATGGCGGCGTCCCTGGGACGGCTCGGATGTGTTTCTCGCTGTGTCTTTTATTTAATGTTGTCGCTGGAGCTCTTAAGCTGTTTTGGACTGAGTTCGGACGCACCTTGCCCTCAGAACTGTACCTGCAGCGGGGACTCGGTGGACTGCAGTGGCCTGGAGCTGACAGTCCCGCCTGCGGACCTTCCAGTTTGGACCGTTTCCTTGTAAGTGTCCCTTAAACTATTTATTGACCAGTCCATCACGGGGTAAGCGGGTTTTTAAACGGGGTAGGAGGGGGGGACTTAGCAACTAGATAAAGATTCTCTTGTGATGGGAAGCAGAGGACACATCAGGGAAGGGACGTTTCTGTCCAGAAATCTTAGCTGGATAAAGAATTGTCTTGCTTTTGTCCATCCCCAGCCGGTCAAAGGCATAAGCAAACTAAGCAGCTGCTTTTGGGCCCCACACTCTTGAGTTTCAGCGCCTTCCATTAACCCCTTTTAGTAAATATGTATATCCCATTTGTTTCAGCTCTGGCTAGTTCTGGCTAGTGAGGCTATGGGTTATGGTGATGCAAAAAAGAAAAACAAAAAAAAAAACTCCTCTGAAGAAATCTGATCCTTAAACTGGATTTTCCTTCTCGTTTGTCTATGGAATAAAATTTTTTTTGTGATACCTTATTTTCTACTTGTGAATTTTTTTTAACTGGTTTGAAGAACCCACATTGCAATAGTTAGCTGAAACCTGTAGCCAGAAATATAAATGTAATCTTCACTGTATGGGTGTGAAGTTAGTAAACATGAGTGAAAAAAAGAATGGATTTGCACGTCGAAGCCTAAAATTTGCATAGATAAGTTGACATAATTACTTTCAAGTTGCTTTGTTCATTTTAAAGGGTTGAGTAAGAAAATTAGCTTTGGTTGTGTTTTACAGTTCATTTACATCTTAAATTTAAATCTTGACCATTTACACTGGTTTTAAATGTATCCTAATCACACTAGCAGGTTCTTCGTAGTAGTGAAGCCCTAAGATCCCCTGAATCGTCACATAATTGAGAAGTAAAAAGTGCAATTAAATTAAAATTATTATTATTTATCATCACTTATTCTCGACTCAATTTCTAACTTGACTTGAAATGCTTTGATTTTATAAAGTGTATTATTTACGTTTGATGTGAAAGACACAAATGTATAAAAGATGGATGATATAATAGAGATATCCACTGGGTAGGAGTGAGTGATGGCAGTCGTAAGGCCCCCGAATCGGATTCTGTTGAAGCCCCCGGAACATTTTGGGCCGGCTCTGTAAGCGCAGCTGCTACAGCAGGTCCAAGTCTGGGATGACTAAAACTAGTCTGCTACTTGAGTTAAATAAACTGCTACATCTCTTTTCTTCTTTTAGGGGCCATGCCTCAGAAAAAAACTGGAAAGCGATATCTTCCAGAAAAAAACAGAACAGTTCTGTGGCTCTCTTGTGCTGACTATGACATAATTACACCCATTTGGCGCGGGATAATTTACTACTTTATGGTTTTTGCCTATTTCGTTGGGCTTATTTACAGCAGTTTAGTGTCAACTTTATAACTACATTAAACTTTATGTATTTAAAAAAGGCGTTTTTTTTTTCAGATTTACACTTAAGATTTCAGATTGCTGTTAACATTTGTTTGTTATACCTGTTCAGAAGTGTCATAGATTTTTTTTTCTATCTTATCAACATTTCTGCAGTATATTTTAATTTGAAATCAATTGACCTGCTAAACTTATTGCCTTTTCCAAAGTCTAATATATTATCTGTTCCTACAGATAGAATGAGCAAACGTTTTTGCTTGGGTTGAGCAAACAAACATGTCATAACAAATAAACCCTCGTAATTATTCCCCTGAGATTAATGATGAGTATTATCCACATTTCCTTTTCTGCCTTGGAAGCCATAGCTCACAAATTGAATTTGAAGTAAATAAATCAGCTTCCCAGCCGGGATACCACTGACAACAGTGGATACCTTGTCTGTCAGCTCCTTAAGGAACATTAGCCACTTTGGGACATTTTTACGAGCCATCCTCCAGTGTGTTTGGGTGCTTCAGCTACCATCCTGCTGACTGAGACAACTCGTCCAAAGACAACACCGCTCTCTATCCTCCCCCCGAGGCACGAAGCGCGGCGTCTTCTCCAGCATAATCATCGGTGACAATTAGGCGTCTTGTTCTAGGGGTTTCCAACATCTGCTTGCGTTTGGTTCCCGTTCGTTGCCGGAAACCTGAGGTTCAAGACCAAAGGACCCGAGCGCTGCTCCTGCTCCTACAGGTTCCCGCTCCCAGCAGTTTATCTTTCCCCCTGTGAAGTGAGGAATGCAACTTCTTCTTTTCAAAAAAGAAGCTCTCTCCAAACATGAATAAGCAGCAGTTTATCATGCATGCGCTCAGACTCGGATGGTGGACGGCGGCTGTCTTATTGTGGGACAAATGCTCTGCTTGAAAACAGCTGCTGTGAGTCCAAGCGTCGCTCCGAGCCTTCTTCTGTTATCTCCTCCAAACCTTATCAGTTAAGATTTAAGCGGCCGTCGCCTTTTTGTTTTCAAAGGGAATGGCTTTATGGCCGTGGATTATCTCTTGAAACACCTAGGGTTGCACATTTCAGCTACACGGGAGATAGTAACTTCATCTTGGCAGGCTGCTCAAAGGGAGAAAATGCTATTGCTCTGGAGTCGGTGCATAAAAATAGTTATTATATGGTTCCTTCAAACCCAAAGAAACTCCAGTATAGTCGTTTTGACCCATTGCCAGGTGTTTGAAGTGCTTTAACTAATGCCTACTTCACACTACAACATTTTTATGCAGATTTTTGTCCAGATTTTGACCTTCTGACAGTCTTCAGGACAACCCAAATTATCGGGATGGCTCTTAAAATAATCTTAAGAGACACTTTTAAGTTTGTGATGTGTTAAGAGTAATTGGTCCGTTCAGAATCGGGGGGATGTTGGATTGTCTTGGCCTGATACTACAGCATGTGTAGTATTCCTTGAGGAGAAACGAGAACACGGCCTGTTGAATGTGACGTGTAGCCAATCAGAAAGTGAGATGACGGAAACATGGAGGGGAACCCCAAAGTACACCAAAGACAAAACAGCTTTGTATTGTTTTTTTTTTCCCTCTGCTAAATATAACCCATAAACTATCGCCATCGCTTCTTTCAGTCCGCCATCTTTAGTTACCCTGAACTAATGTTTGGTCTTGTGAGGTTTTGCGAAATTTTTTTCTGTCCAACATCCAAATCTTGGTGAGTGAAAATTGGTTTGCGTGTGGTGTGTTGCTCCACACGCTGTACAACTAAATCTATCATACCTTTATCGCCGTATGGGGGGGTCTCTCAGGTTTTGAAAATTGGCCAACAATTTTAAACTGATAAAGTTGTTCATTGTTAACTCTCTTCAGAAAGATTTTTGTGTCTGTCATGCCTGGTAGTAGCAAGATGGCTGGACTTTTGATGCCAACTATCAAAAGTCTTATACAAATCTATCTTCTGGAATTCTATCAAAAATCTTCTACGAGAAGATTGTGATCAAGTGCAGTTCTCTTGTTTCTGTGTCTGATTCTTAGTTTCATATGAACTGCAATTCCCAGTTGCCACAGTCAGCCAGAAGAACGGAGGATCCCACTGTGGAATCGTTTACCTCTGTGAGCCCCAGAGGAGGGGTTAAGCCATAGCTGTATGGCTGCTAGGCAGGATGGTATTGATTCCACTTTTCCTCACTTTCTTCTTGTCTAGATTGAGCAAAGAGATGTTGCCAGTATCTAGGAACAAAGATACTATTTGCAGGAGAGTCTAACGTAAAGAAATTTTCAAGGCTGACAAGAAAAGAAAATTTGGTAATGAACAGCAGAACAGCAAAAAAAAAACATTTGACGTAGTATTTCGTTGAAACTGTGACATACTATAGCCTCACTGAGGCCTTTTCTTTATCTATTAGAACTATGAGTGACTGAAGCATACATCATTCAAAAATAATTCAAAACTTTAAATAAACCTCCTGTTTTCGCTATTTTGAGAAGGTTGTTCAATAAGGAGGGAATAAATCTTGCAAAAGAAACATTTTCCTTAACTCGTAGTGTGGTGGAGTGACCGTGTCATGTTGCCATTTCAGCATTGGCTTTTACCTTTGATTATAATTAAGAAACACAAAATTTATTACAGAAGAATAAACTCTCTTTTAAAACTTGCCTGCAGTTCTTTAGTGGGTATTGAAAGTCAAAATAAACCTGGTTCAAGTTGTTTTAAACATCATGCATGTTCTGACTAACCCTAACCCTCTTGCCGTTTTCTGACTCCTCTGCAGGTTAAATGTGTATCATTATGAATCGTTCTTAGAAACTCAACCGCCTCCTTATTTTTCTAACCTAACTTGATCAATTCAGACTATTTGTCACGGACAAAAAAAAAGTAGCTTTTGATGAGTATTTGTGCAGAGAAGATGGGTTCCCAGAGGGCAGGTTTTAGCCTGCAGCTCATCCATCACTGGCACAAATAAGGCCACAACTGTTGGTGGAAGAAAACAAAGCAGTAATGCTTTCCAGCTGTCAAAATAATCACCCCTCAGGACCCTGATTGTAACAGTCCTCCGTGAACAAAGGGCCTTGATGAGAATTCAGGCAAGCAAACATGTTGGCACATCTGCTGCAGGGCAGGCTGAGCCAACAAGGGACCTATGGGGGCCGAGGTGTTGGGGAACACCACCATACGGACCTTCTTATTCGCTGTTACTTTAAGTAGCCTCATTTAGTAACAATGCTAACCGTCTACTATTACATCATCGGCGATTTGTCCGGCTCTGTCTTCAATCACAGCTCTTTTACACTACTTAAACATACCCTTGCACTTTTGCATATCTTCATTAACCACATGTGTTGCTGTTTTTCATTAGAGCTCCTTTACGTTTAGCAAATTGACCATCAGCCTCAGAAGTTCGGCTTCGTCTTCATGATTGATGAATTGTCCAACAAAACACAAAGCAAGTAGTCTCTCGCGCGGTCGCGTACTTCCTCTCAGGAGTGGTGTTTTATTTTATTTGCGGCCAGTGTAATGTGTGCAAAAAGCATTTTTACCCACTGTGCCACTGGCGTAATGGGATTCTGTGAGTAAATAAAAGCATGAGTGTTGCTGATTTTGGCCCCCTATTCGCTGTGTTGCGGGGGGGAGAAAGAGAGGGAGGGAGAGATGAAGCAGATACCGGGTGTCTGTGTCTGGCGCAGGACAGTCCTCATGAAAGGCTACAGAGTTTAATGCAGGTGGATGTATTTTCAGCCACGTGTTCTGATCTGGAGGAACATGCAGTTGTTCTCTGCTTGTAAAGTGTTAGAGGAAATAAGATTTCCCTCTGGCAAGCCACTTATCGTTATCAATGTACCCTTTTATTTCTTAAACTTTGAGAAACTTTTCAGTCTTGCCGTTCATTCTGCTCTGTTATTGAGAGAACAGAAGAAGTAACTGGAATTTTCTGTGGCCATGGAAAGCTGCTGAACCTTTTTGTTACTTTACAAACTTGTTTTTTTTTTTTTGGTAAACCATGACAATCTGTATTGTGGTATTTAATTGAGCTGGACAAGACATCAACACAATTGTTCAATATTGGACTGTTTGGACGGAAATTTGATAAAATAATATGATTCTTGTGGCTTAAATACTACCTGCCAAATAATGTATTCCAGCCAGTTAGATTGAACTGTACTCAACAGTTCTTGCATGATATAATTTTTTTTCTCAATTCCTTAACAAACCTTAGTATTTGTACCAGAATTTCAAACAAAAAATGTAAACAAATGAACAAGATCTAATTCCCTTTCATCCAAAATAAAAGCAAAGATTATTCCTACTGAGATGAAATTCTTCTTCATTTAACTAATGTCTCTAACGTTTCTTATTCCTCCTGTCTATACAAATCAAAATAACTCTTTAAGATGATGTTGTAATTTTAGCAGCTGTTGCTTTTCTGTTCTAAATCTGAGAGCATTAATGAGGTTATGCGATTTCGTTTAAATTGCTGCTGTAAATATTGTTGTATTTCTGTTCCTGCTCTTTAAATCTCATCTTGGCGCGTGCCCGCCAGCCACACCGATGTGTTGCAAGTGAGCCCTAAACTGTCGCCTTCAACCACACTGTGGAAAACCTTACACCACCTCCAAGCAGCTGGCTTTGGCTGCTGCTACCCTCAGGAAATAGAATCGGTGGTTTCATGACAGGCACGGTGGTAGGGGGGATGGGGGTGCGGCGTCAAGGGGGGATTAAGTGTCAAGGTATGCGAGGTGGAGGTGGGGGGAAGTGTTTTATCATTGCGAAGGTCTGCCGCTGCCTTCGGGCTGGTTCCACTTGTTGGGAAAAGTTATGTCAGCGGTCAGAAACCTCAGCCACCGTCACCCACGTCGTAACATGCATGGGTGAAGCCAGGGGAAATGAAACGTTACAGGCCAGTCTGGTTTTAACGCCACATGCTGTCAGAGACGCAACATCGTTCCAGTGTGGGGTTTTTGTTTATATCTTATTCCAGCCCACTGCTCGGTATGGAAAATATGTAAATACGCAAGCTTTTGAGCGTGACGGAGGGGGGCGGACTCGTGCGCGGCGCGTCATGTTTGAAAAAGGACAAAAAAGGAAAACAAAAAAATAAATAAATAACTCCACGAACATTTCAGCGGTTTGGGCAGAGATGCAGCAACAGCAGCACCACTCAGGAAGGCTGAGCCCCTTGTGGTTTCTGGGGCATTTCTCACTCCACAGCCTTGTAATTTTGTGGTTTGGGGAGTGATTATTCCCGGTTTGTTTATTATCATAGTTTTGCTAGCCTTATGACTCGCATGTCCTCTGGCGGGTATTTTAAAGTCCCAACTCGAGGCTTTGGGAGAGTTTATTATCGCTGGCACTGATTGTTATCAGCTGCTCTTCACTTTCCCCTCTCTTATCTAGCTGTCAGTGAAAGGCATTGGGAGTTTCCATTAGGAATGTTTAAAACAAAAAAAACAAAAAAAAAAGGCTGTTTCTTTTTTTCCCCCCATTGGTTATCCTTTGACTATGGGAGACAACTCATGCAACAAGTTGGCTGTGGAATAAATTGGAAAGAAACAGTCGAGAGTGACCCACTCTTTGATAAAGTCTGATAGAGTGAGATAAAATCTGACAAATACACGAAGATATGGGATGAGCCCTTGGCCTCGCTCCGGCTTTGATGACAATCAAACAGCTGTTGCCACAAGTCATTCTGGAGGAATTTGCTCTGCAGAATAGATGGCACTTTTGTGAGGACAGCAAGTCTTTCGGGGATTTTTTTTTTCTCTCTCTCAAAGTCAGTGTCTACAAAGGGAAGTTGATCAATGAATCATCTGTGAAGTCCCAACATCTGGTAAGAGTTTGGAAATCTGGAGGAGATTGGAGGGCGGAGGTGGGGGACGACAGCGTGACTTGGAGGGAGAGTGAGAGGTACCACGTAAAGTAGATCCACTTCTAACTGGAAAACACACACGGCTTCTGAGGGTGAGGAAAGAATTGGACCAAATAATTGTATTCTGGACCCTGGATCCTTTTATTTTTCAGCCTTCCTGAAGGATTCCTACGTGGTCTTTAAGTCTGGAGTTAGTTGATTTCACTTTCAAGTTTGATATAAGAATGAATTAAATACAAAAAAAATATTTGCGTTTTCTTATTCCATATCTGATTTTGAACAAAAATAGTTCTTTTTAATGATAAATAAAAAGGGGATCAGTAAGGATCCCCTTACCGAACCAGTAAAATTCTACTTTTTTCCCATTCTAACCTTACTTATCAACCAGAAACAAAGGCCCACATTTACTATAGTCTCACAAATACAACAAAATGCTAAATTTCAACAGAACATTCACAGTTTTTTTTTTTACGCATATAAGTATAATTCTTTGAAAGTCACTGAAACGTTGTGTTCATCTACAGAATCACTTGTCCTTTACTACTCACCGATATCAGCAACTTCTGTGAGATTCCTTGGTGAATTATGGATGCCATTATGTTTGTTAAATTCCATGATTCCTTTGGCAGTTTCCACATTGGGGAAATCAAAAGGCCCTGTTACCGTTGTGTTGAAAAGCTGAGTTGAGATTCAGCAGCTATACTGTACTTGACCCGATTCTACAGACCTGTAGAATCAAGGAACCGCTCAAATGCAACTTGCCTGAAAGCATCTTAAAAAGGAACACATTAACTCATCCTTTTTAGTTTGCCCTATAAAATTGAACAGTTTTAAAGGAACTGTCTCATTCCTTTATGTATGTCTTGTACTGTCTGGTGAGTTTTGTGTGTCATCGTTTTCATGTAAACTATTGGATGTAAAGTAAATCTTTTATGTTTGATTTTCTGGATTGAAACACGTTTCCTCCCCCCCAATTCTCTGCTCTACATTTCAGCACTTGTCTTAATTATTTTGCTCTCTAGATCCTGTCAAATCAGTGCTTAAGCTTGGACGGCTTGCTGAACTGGATCTGATGTGTGTCGGTAACAAAAAAAGTGTTGACACCGTTCCTTTTGGACATTTTACAAACACAAAAATTGCAGAATTTGACAGATGTTTTTGATGTAGGATTATCCATAATGGAGTCCAGATTTCCTAAATATTTGAGCTCTAGTAGTAGAGCTGGTTATTTCAATTTTATTCTTTATGATGGGTACCGAAAAACCTAAAGTAAATGTTTAATTCTCAGGTGTCCAGAATGTCGGGAAAACTATCAGGGAAAAAACTGGGAATTGGATACTGGGAAGGAATGAGATTTTGAAATGATAGATTTGCAGGAACTGTGTTTCCATTTATCTTTTCCAAAAGAGCTGTAAAACCTCAGTGTCTAACAATCTGCACTTGAAATTATTACCATCACTGGTAATTATTGCTCTGTCAGTAAAACAAACATTGGGGGGGTGGGAGAAATTGGACAAAACAATCTTTTTCCGCACTTTGAAGATAAGAGCGGAAGGTCAGCCTCGCTTGTAGCACTGTACCAATAGCCTAGCTAAAGAGACATAGCGTGTTTATGTTATTCTTTCAGATTAATTGGAGACACTCATTTCCCTCAGCTCATAACGTCTGGCGCCATTTGTAACAAATTACATTGTCATCTCATCTGAACCCGGGGTTTAGTGCAGGGCTGGTGTGCCTGTGGGGCTAGCGTGCGTGCAGCGGGGACTTAGCAAGTCTTTGTGGACCTCTTTAGCGTCCAAGCCGGGCTTGGTGGGTCTGGCCACAGGTTCACACTGCGCCTCAGGGGTAAGCGTAAAGTTTCTTCTGCTTCGCGCCTGTTTGGTTCTCCTCCCATCTCCTGCTCCCCCCATTTTTCCCAAAGCAGCAGCAAGGAAGAACACGTGGCCCCAAGATGTGGACCACCTTCAGAATCGGAGCCAAATCTTCCAGGCCGTCTGTTTTTCAAAGCCTCTCTCTGCTTCGTTGTTTTGCGTATTGTTGGGGTGGGGATGTGTTTGTTAAATATTATCTCTTATTGCTTTTCCAGGATTTTTACGCCTATTAATGTTTTTACCAAAATTTAGCTCATCAGTTTTATCTTTATTATAGCAAACGCTGTCGGCTGGCATATGCTCATCAAAGCTGATAAGAGACCGTCCTCCCTCCGCTCTCTCGCTGCGCGACTTGTGTGTAAATTGGAGCGGGTGTTAGCTTTGTGTACACTCTCACTGCAGTTGCTGAGCCATAAAGCGGGCCCTTAATGACGGGAAGAACAGTGTGTTTGTGTGCGTCTGGCTCTCTGACACACAGGTTATTCTTTAACCAGCTTTATGGTGCTCCGAAATGGAGCACATTAAAGGGCTTTTGTCTCGCAGCGGGGACTCGCATTCGACTCACCACTGACATCACTTCACACTTTCAGTGAGCAAAGTTCACTCCCCACTTATCTACTGAAGAAACGGGAGAGATAATGATGATGCATGCCGGTTATGTGCTAGTGTCTCCGCTCCCTCATTCCCCGCGTCTTCCCGCAAACAGACCGTCCGCTGACTTACAAGCCTGGTATCATATGTTGTGACATCACCACTGGTACTCCTACTGTATGACCACAGCAGCTGGACCACAGCTATTTCTTTTTTCTCTCAGAGCCTCTTAATGAGTTTTTGTTGTGACATCAGCAGAATGGTCCAGTGTCGAAATGTCCGCTGCAGGCTGAGATCTGCTTTTCTTCTAAAGAAAGTCACTCAGCAGGATGTGGCTTTTATAAGCTTCGTAATTTGTCTTTTGTAGAAGTTTATTTCAACTTGGTTGGAATTGAAGAAAGGTGCCTGGTGTTAAATGTTAACTTTCAACCATTGTAGCAGAGGGATAGAGGAATGGCTTCAACCCAGAGGTGTACAAGTTGTGTCTCGATGGGAGGACAGAGAAAGATTTATGAACTGCGGTTTCCCCTCCTGTAATGAGGGATCTGGTCCAGTTACATTCCTCTAAACTCATACCGGTGGCAGAGTTGCTCGGTGATCCCTTCCTCACTCGTTCAATTCGGAACACCTTGTCACAACGCATCCATGTGTGTTTAAAGGTCTGAGTTGACACATATAAGTTGACGTAATGCCCTACAGCCCTCTCAATGTTACCTCATAATGCCTTGTTCGCAAGTGACTGGAATGGGCCACTGGACAGATTGACAGATTAGGATCCTAAAGTAGAGTTAAGGGTCCAACATTCTTGGGTGTACTTCCTCACAAATTCTGCGCACATTCTCTGCGGATGATGGGGATTCCTGGTGGAATGTTCTGATTGCCTTCTTTTCTCATGACAAAATTCCTTTATTTCCCACAATACAAAGGAATACTAGGAAGTTTGCTGAGCCAGTTTGGTGCCTAGTCCCCTTTCTTCTCCACCAGGGCATCCAACATACTCTTGTTGAGCCAACTCTCAACCTACTAAGTTTGGTGACGAGCAATTTACTGGAGTTGAGTTCAGCCAGCTGAGTAGGATTTTGATCAACGAGATTGGGAATGTGGCTCCTTTATTCCAGATGAGCCTTTACTCTTCTTATATCAGATCTCTGGACCTTCTGCTGATGGGAGACAAGTTATGTTGACCTTTGGCTGATTGATTGCCAACAGTTTGTTAAAAAATAATCATACATCATATCGGCAGACGACACAAAAGGCTTGAAAACAGTGGGGAAAGACAGTTTTTGGTTCCAGGTCAGATCCGGTTAGTCTTGCTTAATAAAAAAGCGGTACCGTGAAATTAAACGTGGCATTTTTCGATTACGTGGCAGAGATTCCCAATGGATAAACCTTAGAATCCTAAAGGATAATTTAGCAATTATTTTTTCCCGAGATTTAGTTTGTTTTTGTCGACATCTACACATTCATCTCTCCGCTTGCTAATCAGCCAGTAGCTCTGATTCCATCACAGCAGTTTCTTCCACAAAACAGCCTCCAAGGGTTTAAGGTCACTTTCTGGAAAGCATTAACTACCATCCCTCTTTTTTTCCTCAAGAGGGAGAAGGCAGGAAAGCCAGCCTTATCACCATCTCCTGCCACAGTAGGTGTTGAAACACTGTGAAACTTATCTGATCTGATAGGTAAGAGAATAAATCTGTCTGAAACAAGTGGAGGGGAAAAAAGCCTCAGTTGTGTAAACACTACAGGTGGCTCAGAGAAAGGCACACGCATACCTGTGTACCGACACAAAAGACCAGTTTCGTTTGTTGCCGTGGCCTTTGGCACCTGCATGGCAGGTTTAGCTCTCAAACATGCCTCCCTTTTTTGTTTCTGTGAGTCACCCGTTTGTTTGTTGCACGCTTCTTTTTGTTTCAAACTTCAGTCGTGAGAGAGTTCATACGTTAGATGAGAAGCTATGCCTTATTTCTTAGTCAAAAATCGGGCTAAGAAAAGTTTTTGTCTGTTCCTGTAGTGTATGAATCACTCTCCGTAGTTTACCCTATTAGAGTGCGAGTGTGTTTATGTGATGGCTGATTATACGGACCTCCAGGCTGAGTCCACTTGTGTGAACATGGATTTTTAGGATCTGCTGTAATTGGCCGCTATTGCAGATGGGGTGGGGGTGACAATTTGGCCAACTAACCCACAATAGGAGGTTGGCCTATTGTGTCGGGACACAGGCGGTTCTGCGTACCGTGTCTCGAGGGCAGACGCATGCCCTGCTATTATCTCGTCTCACATGCGCAAAAAAAAACTGGGCAAAGAAGCTGTCATTATCTGCAAGCGAGCACAGACGATTATAAAGGCAAATCTGTCAAGTCAGAGGGTGATTGAGACAGATTGTTTTTAAAAACCAGCACACACCCTGCTATTAACCCACCCTCAACACATTAGCTTCCTTAATATCTCCTTCTACTTTCTCTAAAATGTCTGGCACGAAGTAACAGCTTCTGCCCTCGTTTCCGCCTCCTGCCGCCGTCTTTTAAGGCCACGCTGACACAAGAGACCGAGGAATGTGTTGCATCAGGTAAAAGTGTCCCCGGTCTCTCTGCCGTCTCTCTGAAACTCTCTCCTGTCGTCTGTCACGTCTGTGCGGAGGGAGAGCGGCACACGGCTGTGGGCTGCTTTTGTCTCACCCGGCTTAACCCCACCGCCACACACAAACAAACACCGCTCTCACTGTGGGCTTCTCTCCCACACAGAGGCTGCATAATACAATGTTAACTTTACTTTGCAAGTTCCGGCTTCAACCTTGTTCTGCTCACCAGACACGCAGAATCTGCGGTCGCCTTGGCAACCCCCACCTCACCTGGGTGACAGGACCTGATTTTCTTATATCTCATAACCAGGGTTCCCACGCACCCTTAAGTCTTAAATTCATGTATCTAACATTAAAACCTTTAAATGTCTTATTCATTAAAAAGTAAGTTTGCTTTTAATATGTTAATTGCAAGTATTTGTCATTGCAGGACTATTTAATTTCATATATTCTATGTATTTTCTTTTCTCTTGAGACTTTTCCTGTCAGGCAAAAGTTTGAGTCGCATGCAGACATCGTCACCACGTTGTGCGTTGTCCAGGCAGTTGAGTTTATCGGTTACTAGCTACTAACATACACTTTCCAGCTAGCTAGTTAACTTTTTTACAAGTTTGCTGGAAGAAGTTGGATTTCTCGTGGGACTTTTTCTGTCAGGCAATAGCTTGAGTCACACACAGTCGTCTTCATTGTGGCCCGTGACTTGAGGCAGTTGAAGATACTGGTAACCAGCTGTGTTTTAGCGAGCTAACTTTTTGCGTCTGTCCAGTTGGCTGTACGAAATTTGCATATTTCTGTGGCGCTATAGATCCTAAATCTCATTCACAATGGTCTTGAAAAGGTCTTAAAAAGTCTTAAACTTGAATTGGTGAAACCTGCAGAAGCCCTGGCAACGTGCAACGGTCAGAATAAATTGAATTAAACCAGTGTATCATCCTTCATGAGGTGTCGGGATGTCAAACGCAGCCTTTTTCACTTGTTGTTTGACAGTATCGCCGTATCAGCAGACAAATTGTTCTCTAATAAGCCTCCTTACAAGTCAAGTGCCAGCTATTAAATACGCTGTTAGCTTAAAGTGCAAATTGACTGCTGCAGATGGATGGCCCGCGGGTCATGTTTGGAAAGTGAGCCAGGAGAGAGGCACTCTGTATCGACAGTATTGATCCGAAGCTTTCCCTTGAAGGCCAACCGGATTTATGTACTGCAGTGTTTCCAGACGTACGGACATACAGATGAGGCTGCTTGTCAAATGGGAGATGTAATTGTAATTACTGCAACTGATCAGAGTCCTTTTGTCAGAAAAGATAGGTTTGACAGAAAAGCTCTAAACAGCTGCTAAGCTAAAAGGTGATACCGCATGTAGCTGTGGTCTGCTTTTTGTATTAAAACCTTTCTCTTTTTTCCCCATGTTTCAGAAATCTTGGACGGAATAAGCTGGCCTCCCTCAGCGCCGAAGCCTTTGCCAATCTTCCTAACTTACGTGAACTGTAAGTATTGAGCTGAATTACTCAAATCACTGCTTTTGTCATATTTATGTCCCTTGAAATTCTTCCAGTTTTCTCACAGCTTCAATATGTGTAATGTGTAGACCAACATAAAGTGCTACATAACTTTCAAAGTGGAAGGAAAAGGATGCATGGTAAACAATTTCTGCAATTAAAAATCTGAAAAATTTACATTTTAGGTTTATCTGATCAAAGCACCTTCTACCTTGTTAGTTTTGTTAGCAGAGAGAAGAGTGCACAAAAGATACGAATGTGTTAACAAGGGCATTAGTTGTTTACCAAAGTATTCATATTCAGTGACACAGTCTGGCTAATGCCAGAATAATCTCACTTTAAGGAAAGGTGGCTGTTTAGTTTTTGGAAAAATAAGAATGCGCATCTTGCTTCTAATATTTTTCAAATGCACATTTTACTTCTAAATTCTTATACGTCTCCTTCAAAATCCAGTTATTTTTTCATTTCAGCCTGAGTTTGTCTTTAAATCTTGTCCAAATGTTCTAGATAATCCAGAAAATGCCAGTATGGATTTTACTGTGTGTGTGTGTGTTTGTAGCAAGCACACTTATCATCTTTCTTTATCAACTCCAACCTCAGCAGAAAAGAAAACATTCCCACAGCATAATGCTGCCACCACCGCGTTTCACCAACAAAAGATTATGTGTCCTCTGCTTGTCTTATGGACAAATTGGAAACTTACTCCTTTTCAGTAAAGGCCAGATTTGCGGGGTTTCAAAGATAAGCGGGATTAAATACTCCATACTTTTCAGATTTTTATATTGAGCAGCATTCTACTTTGTGTTATGAAGCATTGGACACGTTGAAGCCAGCGGTTATAAGGTGACAGAGTGAGAAAAAGTGAGACTTTTGCGCTGTAAACGACTCGATACGGACCAATGTCAGCTTGCTTCCTAGCAGCATCCTCCTGTGTGTCGCCTTGAACTAAGTCCAATTAAGAATTAAGTGGTGGTTTTCTATATTAAGCCTTCCCCTCCACCACCCGATACTGTGGCCAGCACTGGCCTTGTAAATATTTTATACGGCGAGGAGAGGGGCTTGGCTTCGTGTCACTCAGCGCCAGCGCGCGCACACACACACACACAGACACACACTGGCCAGATAATACACGCACTGGTGACATCTCTGGCAGGCCGGCCCACCAGTCATACGCTCCTGGACATCTGTTTTACTCCCGTGTTATTTTTGGGTTTTTACAAGGATGACCTGCCGCTTGCTCTGCGGCAGACGTGACAAGTAGTATTTGAAATGCTTTGATTTATGTCCAGCTCGAATTCAGCGAACTCACAAAGGCTCAAAAGCGTCCGTGTGATCTCGAGAAAAGTGAAGTTTTTATTGGAGTCTTGTTACAAATTCAGCTCTTGATAACTCAAATGTTTTTCAAGTGGGTTATTAATGGGTTTGTTTTAGCTTAAACGTTTTCTGTTTTTCTCTGACCTACTGTTTGTCCCTTGCAGGCGCTTGGATCACAATGAGCTGACGTCCATACCAGATTTAGGACGGGCCGCTTCCAACATTGTATCCCTCTACCTGTGAGTACTGCCCTACTTTCTGCAGCAGTATGTCTTCCTCCACTGTATCCATAAGTCAGACAAGAGACACTTCCAGTCCTCAGAAGTCATGCTGATTTAATGTGAAGATTGTCATTAATACAACCCGGCTGCGCCAAAGCAGATCAAAACCCCCGGTTTTTTCTTTTGAGCCCCATTGCCATCAATACAGAGTCATGTCTTGAGAGATCAACAAACGGTTTATAGCCAGCGACGGCTCTCATTAGCCGGCTATGTGGTCCTGTCTACAGCGGGCTGCGCTGGCTGTTTGGAGTGTCGGCTCGTATATAGATTCGACTCCCAGTTGTGAAACCGTGCCTGATGGCGGTGAGAGGGGGTGGAGGAGGACTGCCTGCACTGGCATCTCGCTGGAGATTTACAGCCGTATTTGGGAAGGGCGTGCGTACGCTTGTGTGTGTCACAAATCTGAGCTCAGCAGTCCATCAGTAGATTGATTTTATTTATTTTTTTCTCTCTTTCTGTCTCTCATCCAAAACAGTTGAAAGATTTGTGATGTGGTCAGGTAACAACAAGTACAGTTTGAGGAAACTTACAGGAGTGCTTCATCTTTATAGTTTGGATTCTTACATGTTGCGGGTCGGGGATTTAGCTAAATCTAGCCGATTCTGTGAGACTTAAAATGGTCAGTGAGACAAACTTTCTGTGTGTTTAAATCTTAAAAACTTAGGCGAACGTTTAGAATCAAGCTTTGAAAATCTGAAAATAATAAACTATAAAGATTTACTAAAAATAGGTGGGTTACCAATATGGGCTAATTCAATGCATGACTGGATTTGACTGTTGACCGCCTATTGGGCATCTTGAGATCACATCTTTACATGAATTCATCTTATTTGAGCTCTACTAGGTTGCAATAAACGTTAATCTTCTTTGATGAGATGCTTTAACTGAGTGAAGAAAAACGCTTCATTTGAGTGAAACACTCAAATGAAGCGTAGATATATGGAAACAGTCATTTTTAAGCACATAACAGAAAGGCTTAACTTTTATAATAAAAAAAAAAAGAAAAAAAGGATTTCCTCCATATTTGTTTAAATGGCCAATTTGCTGTTATGGTATGGTATGAGACATATAATCATGCTTGTGTACGCGCTGGCTCAATGTGCTATTCATGAACATCCTAAGAGCTTGATTTATTTTTTTTACAGATCATCTGTTTCATACTATGCTGTCACAACATGACAAAGTATAAAAAAAACAAAAACATTGTTCATAAATGCTATATACTGCAACTATAAAGTATAAGCGTAAAGTTGTTTTTATCCATTTGAGGATTTGGAAATTCAGGCATCCATTACAATAACTTTAGAGTTAAGGTGTAGCTAAGGAAGCTATTAATGCTAACTGTGCTAGCCTCTAACACATTTTTTTAGAATCCCACACATCAGCTGCCTTCTTTCAGTAATAGCGACAACAAAAACATTTTCACGACTATCTCAGCAGAAATCTCGCTCAAGCTCATTTCGCTGCTAGCCGTTAGCTTCGTTCACACGTTTTGCAGCGCGCCGGCTGCCCTCTCGCTAGTAAAGCGCACAGCTGCTGCTCCGTGTCATGTTTGGTCATCGGCGTATCGTTTTTCCACGCCGAGCTTTTGTAGGAGTCACACACTCGCCTCTCCCTTGTGTGTCATCTGCCTGCTTCTCAGAATTCATCATGATGCACCAATGTGGTCAGAATATTTCTGTGAGCTGCAGTTGGTTTAGAAGAAGGAAGAAGGGGGGAGTTTGAGTTAGATTAGGCAACGGGCAACTGTAATAATCTTATAAAATGGTGTTTCTCTTTTTTTGTGTTTGTTTTCTTCAGTTTTCTGTCGATTCTTTCACTTCTGATCCAAAACAGACCGGAGCGAGTTCACCTTTTACTTCCCCCACAAAGTGTGGAAAGTAGAAGCTCATCCAAAAGGGCCGGGGTCTGTCTTTTTTTGGCCTGACTCGAAGCCTGTTGCTGGGGAGGAAGGGCTGCTGTCCTGATGGGAGTGGAGGCTGGAGGGAGGGTCAGATTTTTACAAAGCTACGCAGCTGAAGCGAGGGCCCGCCGACGCGCAGCGCAGCTGCAGCTGTCAGTCACACGGCTTACAGTAAAACGGGCAACAGCGAGCGAGGGGGAGGAGGGAGGCAGGAGGAAACGTGGAGGCAGCGAGGGGGAATGTGGGATTTGAACGGTGTCAGATCAAGGGTGACATCATTACATGTCCAAAGAGGCGAGATTAGGGGAAGCGGTGAGGTGGTCCAGGAGGAGAGCGCAGAGAGGCGGAGGAATGAAGTGAAACCAGGGTCAGCAGTTTGTTTCTGAAAGCAGACCCAGCGCAAACGAGCTCGGCACCGATCGAGCCACCTGGAGGGAGGGAGAGAGAGAAAAAGAGAGAGAGCGTTTGTTTGCCGGTGTCATTTTTTTTTTTTGTTTTTTTTTGCCGCTGGCCAGAGGTTGTCTGGAATGTCGTCTGACTGCAAGTCTGAGTGAGACGGTGGCTGACACTCGTGACAAAATGAACAAAACATCCCGCCTTCAGACAAATTCATGCAACAAAGTCTCCAAAAAGCCAGAGAGCGGCACATATGCAGTTGCTAACGTCCGATGGTCCAACGGCCTCTCAGGTGTCCAGTGTTTGATAGTCTGAATGTTTACGGGAGGCTCTTTCTTACTGTTCCAGGAAGTGAAAATTAGCTGTTTCACTTTTGTTCTTCCAAGTTTTGATGAGAGGAAATGTCTATTAGTCATTTTTTCGAGATGACTAATACTCTATGAAGAAAAAGATTGAACACAATAATGATTTCTTTCTTTTTTTAAAAAAAACAAATAAACATTGCATATATCATCATTCCTCCAACCTCCAAACCCTTGGTAGTATCATAATCATCTATAGCACTTAATTCATGTAATTTACATTCCTAGTCTTAAAACTTTATATACACCATGTTCCAAATTATTATGCAAATTGGATTTTAATGTCATACAGATTAAATTTTTTGTTGTGCTATTAAATTTATAGATGGTTTTGTGTGTCAGGGCTCTTTGAATCCCTATAATTAATTTCAGAGAGCTGGTTGATTAGTTTGTCTGGTGAGCTCAATTAAAGGAAATCTACTTAAGAAGGATGTTCTCATTATTATGGGAAAGAGAAAGGATCTCTACTGACGAACATCATCAGATAGTGTACTGCCGTATGACAAGGTGTGAAACATTAGATATTTAATGAAAACTGAAGCGTTATTGTGCTGTGAAGAGATTTGTGGCTGATTCAGAACAAAGATGGGTTTGTACAGATAAAGGCAAAATGAAGACGGTTTCTGTTAGACAAATTTATCGGATTAAGAGAGAAGCTGTTAAAATGTCCTTACAAAGGAGCAAACAGTTATTTGAAGCTGCTGGTACCTCTGGAACCTCAAGGTGGAGGATCCTCCAGAGGCTTGCGGTGCATGAACCCACTATTGGGCCAACCCTAACCAGAGCTAACAAGCAGAAACGATGGCAGTGGGCCCAGCCGTACATGAAGATTAATTTTCAAACAGACTGCTGTGCAACCCTGGATGATCCAGATGGACGCAGGAGTAGACTGGTGGTGGATGGTCAACACATACCAATGGCTGTGACTTCAGCAAGAAGGTGGTGGAATAATTTTTTGGCCTGAAATCATGGGGAGAGAGAGAGAGACAGAGAGAGAGAGAGAGAGAGAGCTGGTCGGCCCTTGTGTGAAAATGACCTCAGCAAAGTGTATGGACTTTCTGACTGATCACTTTCTTTCATGGTTCAAAAAGAAGAGCCGTACCTTCAGTAGCAAAATCATCTTCATGCATGACAATGCACCATCTCATGCTGCAAGGAATAACACTGTGTCATTAGCTACTATGGGCATAGAAGGGGAGAAACGCATGGTGTGGTCACCATCCTTCTCTGACCTCAACCCTATTGAGAGCCTTTGGAGTTTCCTCAAGTAGAAGATCTGAGTCTGGAATGCAGTTCATATCAAAACAGCAGCTCTGGGAAGGTTTTCTGACATCCTGCAAAGAAATTCAAACAGAAACTCTCCACAAACTCACAAGTTCAATGGATGCAAGAATTGTGCAGGGGTCAAAGAAGGGGTCCTATGTTAACATGTAACTCAGTCTGTTAACATGTTTTTGATTGAAATAGCTTTTGATTTTAGTACATGTGACCACTTAATGCTGCACATTCAAAGAATGACCGTTTGTAGTACTTTATAATCCATAAAATGTTTAGAAAGTCTGCTGTGCATAATAATTTGGAACAGTGCATTTTGAGATTTTTATTTTTTAAAAAAATACCGTTCTCATAGGGAGCTTGAACTATGAACTCTACTGTAATAGTTCATGGCTTGAAAATTATACTGACCATCATTTGCATTGACCATTTAAGAAAATCTGAGAAAATATCACTTGCATAATAATTTGGAACACGGTGTAAATGCCTTTTTCATTTTTGTGTCCTGATTTGGCAGCTTTGACAAAAAGCCTGGTGGGTCTGGTTACCAAGCAGTGTGGAGTCAGATTGTCTCTCTAAAATTGAGACATAAAAACGAAGCAAGAAGTAGTTTTTCTCATTAGCACCATCGTAATATATTACTTATAAATATCACCCACCCCAACTTCAGAGTCAACATTTGGAACAATGTGAAATTTTTTTTCTACTTTTCCAGATTGGATCTTTTTAGAGCCCTTGTACACCTAGAGGCTAGGAAACAACCCCGTACCTTGTCCGGGCACAGATCCATAAAACAAACAAGCTAGCTCGATTTGACCGAGGAACTAACGCCGAGCCATCTACACACCAGATGCCAGGCTCTCACAGTTCCCACAATGCATTTGGCAGGCCTATTGAGGTCCCGCAGACTCCCAGAATGCCACAGCAGGGTGGCACAGAGAGTGGGGGAGAGAAAAGCAACAAAAAGTTTTAAAAACATAGTGTCAAAGTGACAGCGGAGCAGCACAAACTTTCTCTTTGTCCACAGTCAGCTTCAAAGAGGCTCTTTAGAACAGCTTGAGATAAAAATCAAACGGATGATCTGATTTTCAAATAATTCTCCTTTTGTCCAGAGCGCCGACATCAAACCGAACGTTACTGCCCAACCGGCGGACCTCAAAGGTGTGGCTGGAGAGCGGGAGGGCAGCCCTGCTAGTGTAACGCTCTCTCCGCACATCAAAAGGAGTATCAAAATGAGCCGGCCGAATGCTAATCAGGCGGTCAGAGGGTAATAATGAGATTTGGAATTAAGCGAAATTGGGGCGAATGAGAGCCTTGGACATCAAAGGAGAACAAGAGGTAACCGGGCTTCCTCTGTATCGCAGACGTCAGCGGCTGTATGAGAACCGTTTTTTTTTTTTTTTTTTAATAAACGCCACCATTGTAGCAACGTGGACTTCAAACACTATCTGTCTCTAACACGCAGCTGGGAACCCGGCTTTGGGAATGAATATGCTTAATGTGAAGAGAGAGAAAGGGAGAGAGATGAGAGTTTGAGACCGATCTGTTTTTCCCAGCAAGAGGTCACCAGCTGTTGACCCCACCTCACCCCTCAGTGCTCCCCCCGCTTCTCCCACACCCTCTTTTTCTTCTTCTCCAGTCCTTCCCTCCTTTTTTTGCGGCATTGGCTCACTGTAGCCACTGTCTATAGCGCTGTCCCCTGTGTGTGTGTGTGTGTGTGTACATGGGTGCTCATCCTTAACCATTTCTGCCACTGTTTATTCAGGTGGGCCACTATGATGTGGCACACACACACACACATATACACAGCAGAAAGTGTGTGTGGCTGCTGGTGTGTGTTCATCTGCTGGTAGAGAGCCAGAGAGGAAGTAGGGACTTGCTTTGTTTTTATGAGTTTTCCTTTGGGAGCACCTGCTCTCTGTTGCATTTTGACACACACAAACTTACACACACCAGCCATTATTGTTATGAAGTTTGCAAGTAGATATATTCATTACTATGTAATTACTTATATTGCTAAAGATTATGGGAATTGGTTACATGTTCAATGCAGTCTATTTGCAACTCTTCTAGGCCTGTCACAATAACAAGTCTTGCCTGACGATAAATGGTCACCGAAATTATAGCAATAAACAATAATATTGTCGTCTTGAGACGATTTCTGACTGATATAATGATAATGCCACTGTAATTGTGAAAGAACATGTAACACTGCAAACAGAAGACTTTTTAAATAGACCTCAGCAAAACAGCCAAAGACAATAAGTTAAATGGATATAAAAACCTAACAACAACCGAAAGAGAACATAAAATGGATCCTGAAGTCTCTGTAAACAGAAAATTGCTGTTTCAAAAATATTAATCAATGGTCTCAGACAGGGAGAACAGTCAGTTGGGAGTTTTATAAATCAAAAGCGCAAACTAACAAAAACGCTCCATTTTGAATAACTGAACTTGCGTTTCTTTAGCTTGCGATTTCAAACAGGACTCTCATGCTACAAGACTGAGCAAATAACTTAAGCCAGAGTTCATTCACTGTTGATGTACCTTTGATAGCTAGCAAGCTTTTTGCATCTATCTTCAGTAACTGCAAATTTATCGCCACTTGGCTGGACAGAGTTTGTACATTTTTCTTGGGATATTGGCCTCAAATTCCATTCATAATAGTTTTTTAAAATTCTTACATTTGAGTTGTTGAGACTGGACCCCCAGACTTCCTTACTAGAGCCCTGAATGTGTCTGAATCACATCTCTGTTAGACACATGCGGTGTGACCAAACATACGGCAAGCCAGGCGGAACGTTTCCGTGTCGCTAATCTCCACCGTGGTCCTTCGCTTTAGTTTTCCTGTCATCTCAGTTGCCATCTTACATTTCTTGGGGTCAACTGTAAAAGGCCAGACCCCCCCCTCATACTTCCCGCGTCCAGAGACATGCTGCCATCAGTACATTTCATCACACGCTCAGTGACCGCCTCTTCTGTGTCCTTGGAGTTGTTTACAAAAGGCCGGCTTCTGCTTGGAAGCTCTTAGAGGACTCGGTTTGTGGCCACTTGGTTCTGTGTACCTTGCTCTTGCTAAACGGCTTATGGAACTCGAAGCGGTTTGGAGTGCCTTGATTGATTTGTACGCTGTAGGTTAAGGAAAGTCGTCTTCATAATATAGCCGATGCTAAAGGTTTTATCTTTTTTTCCATTTTCAGACATCATAACAAGATCCGCACTATCGATGGTAGCCGAACCACAGAGCTGGTTTCCGTGGAAACGCTGGACCTGAGTAATAACAACATTACCGACCTGCGAGGGGACGGCTTTCACGCCGGCCTTCAAATCAGAGACCTGTAAGTAAGACGGTTCTGTTTTTTTTGTGTGTGTTTATCGGTATGCAGCAGACTGCTTTTCGCCATGGCTTGTTGTAAATCTTTGTTCTTTTTTCAGATACCTGAGCAACAACAAGATCAGCACGCTGCAACTGGGAGCGCTGGATCACCTGGGTTCAACGCTGCAGGTTCTGAGACTGAGCCGAAACCGCATCAGCCAGATCCCGATCCGAGCCTTCCAGCTCCCGAGACTCACCCAGCTGTGAGTATCGCACTCTCTCGCTCTCTCTCTCTCTTTTTTTTTTTATCACAATTTGTGCGTTGAAAGGTGTTTGGGTCTAAATCTGCATGACCAGTTTACCTCTACAGTCAGGCTGGGAAATGAATAGGGCTTCCCTTGTGTATCCTTCAGAGACTTAAGAGAACCGAGAGGATTTAAGAGTTTGGGTCGAGGAGTGGCTTCCTGGTGTCTGTTGATTGAGCGCTGTGTGTTTAACATTTAGAACGCTGTTAGTGTGAGCTATACCTCTAGGGGTGGATAAGGCCTGACAAGGTAAACACCAGAGTTGTATTATTAGTGATTTACTGCCTTCCTCCATATCCCCAAAGTGGTTAGCTCAATCTCAGCGCCGTGGTCCATTATCTTCGTCCGACTTCCCTCCAGCGTAACGACCCCATTTCATTGCTCAACGCCTTCACTACAGAGACTGGAGCCACTGGTGTAATGGGAGTCCCACCCCGGGGTTCCTCAGGTGCCTTTTGTTGCACAGGTGGTCCGGGTGACACTGTATCTCCAGATGCTAGCGGTGATGCATGCGAGACATAAAAGAACCTGTATGGATGTTTGTCTCCGGAAGCCCTGGGGGCTTTTAAAGCCGTCAAACGCAGCAGCTGCACAGTTTAATGTTGCGTACAAAAGGTAGTTTCTGCATCTAATGGTGTTTTTTTTTTTGTTAACTTTATTTATTACACCTAAGTTCAAAAGTAAGTCTTGTTTCTTGATGGATTCAGTGGTTCAAATTGGTTGTGTTATGTCTGTTTAGAATAAAGACAGCACATTTTGGAGAGAAAAAACAAGAAAAATAAGGTTGTTATTGGGCTGAGCGATATGGCGTAGAAATAAAATCTGATGATGTTTTTGTTTATACACCAGATCTGATTTCTTGGTGCTGTTTTTGCTAAAAAACAAAATTTGAAGTGACAGAAAATATTTTCCAAGAGTTGTTTTTATTTCAATCATCCCTCCTGTGAGTTACACGACGGGGTATTATGGCGAGGCTACGGAAATACTTGTTTAATTACGAGAATAACATTTTTAAAAATTAGCAGAATAAAGACACAATTTTACCAGGAAAAACATCTCAAAATGAGGGAAAAAAAACGTAATTTTAAGGAAAAATATTCTTGCTATCGAAATCTGACATGACCAGCCCATTCTGTGAGATTCTTTCTTCAAAAAAGACATTTATCACACAATCGTGTCAAAGTTTTGATGATAATTTGATGCTGGCGTGTCAAAAGATTAAGTATTTCTATTAATACTTAATCTTTTACTATGTTAATAAGTTAGTATGAGTTTTACTCATACCAACTTGCGAAGTTAGTATGACTTCACAAGATGCTCAACATCCCTCAGTTGAACTTTTTGTTATTCTTTGTGTAGGAGTTCCCATAAAATTACTACTTCGTTTTAGTAATATTACAGCTTTAACCTCGTAATAAGGAACCATTTTGTTGCCTGGCCCTAATACTCTGATGTACAGTTGACTTGAATTTTCGATGACCTAATAAGTAGAAGTTGTAAAACAGGCATGTCATACACAATGGCTGTTCTTTTTTCTGACATCACTCTGAAATACAAAAACACAAGGAGTTCAATGGAAGAAAAAAAAGAAAATCCAAATTTTTCCCAAAAATTTAAATGTTCAAAAACCAATAATTAATCACCTCGCTCCAGGTTATCTCTGATTTAGTGTGTGCAATGCACTAAAGGTGCCGTGTCTGTCCTTCCACCCTGCAGGGAGCTGAACAGGAACCGGATCCTTCAGATTGAGGGTCTGACCTTCCAGGGTCTGTCCAGTCTGGAGGTGCTGAAACTGCAGAGGAACAGCATCAGCAAACTGACTGATGGAGCCTTCTGGAACCTGTCCAAAATGAAAGTCCTGTAAGTTAAACAAATTTGCATTCCTCGTTTTAAATTTGAGACAAGGTATTCTCAAACCTGTTGGAGAGGAAATGCTTACTGCTGTTGTTTTGGTTTTCTCCTAAAATGTACTTCCTGCAGGCACCTGGAGTATAACAACCTGACAGAGGTGAACAGCGGCTCCCTGTACGGCCTGAGCTCTCTGACGCAGCTTTTCCTCAGCAACAACTCGATAGCCCGCATCAACCCTGACGGCTGGAAGTTCTGCCAGAGGCTGAGGGAACTGTAAGTCCTCGCAGGTTAACGAGCCTGAACCTTTTGAAAAAGACAATCCCCCCCCCCCCAAAAAAAAAGAATACCTGGAGGACAGATCGAGTTGTGCTTTAGTGTTTTTTTTTTGTTGTTGTTGTTGTCAGTAACCCAACTCTCGTCAAGGCCTTCGCCCAGGGTTAGATAACATTTTCCTTTAACACTCTATATGCCACGCCGTTCTCAGGATAAGCCTGTTTATCCCATAATTAGAGCCAGGCTCAACGGGACACAAGCCCTTCAACAAGAGTTTTTGTGCTCGTCTCCGAGGCTTGAGGTTTCGGCAAAGGGCCGTGTAATCCCCTGTTGTTTGTGTTGTGGTAATTACGCTGGAGGATTGCCTCTTCAGCCTTTGTCTCCCGAGTTATTATCCGAAGGTCTCTGTCTTTCTCTGTCTCTCTCTTTCTCTCGTTTTCTTTCCCCTGCGCTGTTGACACGAGTGTCGTAACGCCGCTCTAAAGTGCTCCGCTTGGCTCGGAGCGTTGCGAACCGTGAGGTAGCCTCAGCCGTCCGTGGCGCCGCGGCTTGTTTACGCCGAGCGGTCTGAGAGGATAAAGTGGTGGACGGCATGCATTCGAGTTTGCACTGTGTATCTCGGGGCGGCTTCCTGTGTGCACATCTTATGAATGGCAGATTGCTCCCGGTGCTCTGCACTCCCCGCCCCAGCTCGCACAAGTTTTATTATCTGCAGAGCTGCGACGAGCCTCGCAGCTGATAGACGCGAGTGACTCGTCTTTATGAGGAGGCTGTTATTGCATTCCCACTGCGCCTGGCTGAGCTGGTCATCAGAGGGGGGGAATCTCTGCACACATGGCTGGTCAAGCAGACTTGAGGGCTGGCCACAGAAAGCAGCACACAAGAGGGCCACAGAGAGGGCAAAAAAATGCACAATAATGTCTTTGAGGGACTGTTGGAAAGTTCCTGCTGGAGGATTCATGATAATTAAGATGCAACGTTTACCAACAGACAAAATGGGGGAAAAAAAAAAGAAATCAATTGATTGAATTGATTTATTTTTCAAGCGAGCAGAATAATTTCCACTTAGGCAACAATTGTTAAGAGATTTAAGATTGTTGAAAAGCTGCCATTTTGAAAAATGGTGCAAATGTTTTTTATTTACTTTTTTTTATACAAAAGTCCTAAGTGGGACTTTTGTTTTTTTCTGTACATATATATCCAGATTACCATAAAAAATCCATAAAAACAACTAGAGATCAGGTATGATTAAGAATATTTTTATTAAAAGGACTTATGAGCCTGTTTAAATATCTCCAACTCAGTTTTTTTTTTTTTTTTTATGAGTTCATGTTCTCACACGAAAACCGTGTCAGCCAGAAAACGGCTTAATGGTGCGTCTGTTTCTGAAATGCACAGAAATCAGATCCAGTTTTTCCTAAAACAACAAAAACAACTTTGATTCATTCAACGTTCTTATCTCATGGTGTGCTTTCTGCAGGCTTTCGAGTAAACAAACAGCACATTAACTGTACCATTTTTAGGATTGAGTTTTATTTTCTGGGGTTTACCACATTTTCTTGTTGGTGTTTAAATGTAGATTGTAGACATATAACGTCCCAACCAGGACGGTTTCCTCCCTGCTTAATGATTTGGATCTCGGCTTTGCTTCGATGTCTGCTAAATCCATTCTGCTAGCAGCTTGTTACACCACGGAAAAAAAAAAAGACCTGCTTGCAAAGCGCTTTCAAATCAGCTATGAAATTTAAGTCTAATGATGTTGCAAGCTGTCTTTGTGTTCTGTAAACCTGTCATCTCCTTCCAGACCTCACAGCAAACTTTTTTTTTTTCTTCCCCCTGTCTGTCTTGTGTCTGTCCCATCTTTTTCTGTCTGTGTCTTCTTCTGTCCAGGAATCTGTCGTACAACAACTTGACCCGTCTGGACGAGGGGAGTCTGGCCGTGCTGGGGGATCTACACACACTGCGGCTGGGCCACAACTCCATCAGCCACATCAATGAGGGGGCCTTCAGGGGCCTCAAGGCTCTACGAGTCCTGTAAGTGCACCACCCGTTATTACCAAACCCCAAATAACCCCCCCTCCCTCGCTCTCTCTATGTCTTGCCCCTGATGAAGAGATAAGGTTAGACGTTCCACTTTGGAGCAGTGAAAGCTGAGCTGTTAAATATCGGTGTTGCCTGTGTGATATTTGATATTTATGCCCAAGTAATCCCTTTACAAAGCGTCCTATTAGTCAGTCGCTCCAGGAAGTTGCGATCGCAAATATTAATGCAAATTCGCAATGTCCGACAGTCTGCACAACCTCTCTGAAAATCTGACCAATCACCTTAACATTTTCTGACCAACCACTGCAACGGGGCCGAATTTTGACCAATCCCCTTAGCCCTCTTTCTGTTTAACTTCCTGTTTCATCACGTTTTTTTGAAAGCCGAACCTGCAAGATGAGGCATGTGTGATGCCAAACTGTAACATTGTTTTTTGTTTATTTTTTTATTTTTTATTTTTGCTAAATCCATTTAGAGACATTTTGTAGGATTTGCTTATACTGTCTAAACACTTTATGTTACCTTGGAAGACCAATATGAAGTTCTTCTTTTGCACTTTGAATCCTCCTCAGCACTTGATTGTATTGTGCTGTCGCTGCTGATACTGTCACTGAGACTCTCCCCAAGGCGCGGAGAGGAAGTAAAATATAGTTACAAAAGAAAATATTAACGCAGAGTGATTTCGATAAGTAACTGTAGTCTGACTACCTGATTTGAAATAGCGACGTTAGATTACTCGTTACTGAAAAAAAGTGGTCCGACGTCAGTAACGTCACTGCACACAGGTTGGTCTTTTACCTCCGTGGACATGAACTCTGCCTCCCACCTGGCCTGAAACCCTCTGTTCTCAGCGTCTAAGTTTAGCCATTTTTGAGGAGGGGGTACCTGAAAGTTGATCTCTGCTCTGATTGCTGATGAAACCGCTTGTGCTGCAGTGACTCCGCGGGCTACCGTTGCATTGTGGGAAATGTAGTGTTGTTGCATGCAAAACGCCGGGCCACTGTGGCCTGCGGGCCGGTTCTAATAGTAATAAAATATCATCCAGGGGACCATAGGTAATTAATTCACGGGCCGGATCTGGCCCGCAGGCCTTGACTTTGACATATGTGACCGTGAGGGACTGATTAGCATTCATGTATATTCATGCCGTTTTCTTTTATTTTCTGTTGCCATTTGTTGCTTTTTCCTGCCTTTCTTTTCCTCTTTTTCTCCGGTTTGGTGTCTGGACAAGCTTGGACCTGAAAGCGTTGCTTTGTTGATATGCCTCCATGCGTCTAGAACTTGAGGACAAATACTTTTTCTTCCACCTTTTGCACAAGCTGCCAGAATAAAATAAAGGGAGAGAAGCAAAGAGAAAAAGTCGATGGATAAATCCTTCAAAGCCTTTTGGGTCTTGGTTCTTAACTACAGTTTACTTGGCTCTGCTGCTTTCCAAGCTAGAAAAAAAACAACACGCACATAACACAAAAAGCAGAGCCAGATCTCCATAGACGAGCTCTCTCACAGCAGCCCGATCTGCCAAACACTGGTCTCTCTCTCTCTCTCTCTGTCTCGCTCTCTCTCTCTCTCTCTCTGTGACACACTGGGGGCTTGTTTACTGGTCACAGAGGGAAGAGACGAACAGTTTTGATGAGTTCTAGGCTCTTTTCCCATGTTTTTATTTCTGGTGTTTAATCACCCATATTTAAATTTATTTGTCTGTTTTTTTTTTGTTTTTTTTTAATCTTCTGCTTGTGCTATTATCCCTGTGTGTTATCTCATGAAAAACACTTGATGTGCTTTGCCAAAGTATTCCTACCCCATGTACTTTTCCACATTATAGCCACAAATCTTGATATATTTTATGAGTGTTACATTGTAGGACAGGCAGAGGTCAGCAGCCTTTACAACACTGACTCATTTTTGCATTCGATTTGCTTACTTGACTGTTCAAAGCAAAATAACCAGTTTTTATAAATTGTCAAATGTTTCCATAAAAGTAAATGATTGCATTTTTTCATAGAACCTTCAAATTTCAAATAGATATTAAAAATAAAACTCCTTGTACTTCGTAACCGAAAGGAAAAAACATACTTCACATAAACATTCAAAACATATTTGAGATGTATAAGAAAATGCAAAGGTATATATTTACTGCCTATACATTTTTTAAAATTACTCAATACTTAGTAATTTGGCCAAATTTACTAATAGCCAAAGTTCGAGGGTTTAAAAAGCCACTTAAGTGTCAGACCTCTGTTATAGACCTATTATCCAAAAGTGTAAGAAAAAAGCTTAAATGTATGAAATCTGCATTTAGTCCCTTTTTTTTAAATGTAATACCCCTAAATACAGTTCTATGCAAACATGTGAATTGATGTTTATAGCTATTTTGTAAAGATGAATGGGCAAAAAGTACTTAGCTGTGCAAAGCTTGTGAAAACATACCCCGAACGAGCTGATGCGGCAAAAAGAGATGTTACAGAAAAACCTCCCAATGAAATACAAGTTTGCACTTGTAACATGAGAAAGTGGGAGAAAATTTCCGAAGGTATGAATACTTTTTCATTCCATTTTTAGTTTTGCAGAACGTTTTTGAAGACTCTCCTGTCCTTGTTCAAAGCTCTGCCCTCTCTGTCTCTTGAGGCAGGCCTAATCTAATCAGTGCAGGGGAGGACAGGCATAGGCAGGGCTCTGAAAAAGAGCTGGGGGAGCTTTAATTGGGTATGTGCTGCTGATTGTGCTGGCATGGGGCTGGAGCCCACATTGGGGTGTGAAAGCTCTAAACAAGCCAGCCTGCCCTCTAATTCGGCCATGGGGGTCGCTGGCTCATTGGGGCCCACCCCCTTTTTCCACCGGTCCCTCAGCTCCACGGCAGCTCACCCACCCACCCTTGGCTTTGCTTTAACAAGGCAAAGCCAGGGGTGGCGATTCAGATCCAGCCAGCCAGAAAGTGTTGGAAATTGGCAGGCCGAGTTGAGTCCCATACCAAAGGCAGCAGCCAGTGGAGGCTGAAAAGAAACGGAGGGGGGAGAGGGATGAATAAAAGATGCTTGGATAGTGAAGGGAGAAGGAGGTGCAGCTGACCATCAGCTTCAAAGGGGTTTCTCAAGTCGGAGGAAGGCCTTTGTCGATTCAGAGGAGTTCTCAGAGTTTGATGTGTTTGATCTTCATGTGGAAGGGGCAAGTCATGGCTTCTCCTGAGCGATGACTTCATCTGAGAGTTTGTTGCACCTCACAGATGCATTCACAAGCTCCCAATGTGCTGTAAAAGAAGGCCCTCTTCTGTATTGATTCTATTGTCTATCTGCTTGACCATGGCCAAGCTTGGCCCCTTACCGCCATTAAGAGTCTTGGACGTACCCTGCCTGCCACCATTACTCCGAGGCATTGTGCTCTCGCCAGTCCCTCCATGCCATCATGAATTAAACATACGCTCTCTTGCATCGGGGGCTTGCGTCCCTACTCACACTTCTCCATCCCTCTTGAAGGAAAGAATTTGCTCCGTTGGCAGAGCAGAGCAGCAGAGGGGCTCTTCAGGCCAGGTGCAGATGGGGGGGAGGAGGGTCGGAGAGTGGGTGAGCAGGCAACCCATAGCTTTCAGGGCTGGGAAACTCTTCCCTGTAGACAGACCCCCATCCCCGTCCATTTCCTTTTGGTCCTTCTTAACCCTCCCTCTCTTCTCTCCTTCTCTCTGCAGGGAGTTGGACCGTAACGACATCTCTGGCACAATAGAGGACACCAACGGGGCCTTCACTGGATTGGACAAGCTCAACAAGCTGTGAGTATCTTCCCCACATTCATTCCCACCCCTTCCATTTCACTCCCTTGTCCTGAGACTCTCTCTGCTCTTCTTTGAAAACAGGAGAACAGAAAAAAAATGTTTCTGTTCCAATCAAAAGTGTCCATCCAAGTTCTTACTACTCTTCACTTCCAACTAAACTTTTTACAACTGCAAAACCCTCATACTTTAGGGTATGCATTCACACAAGCTGTCTTTGGTCCACTTTAACTGAACTCTAGTTTGTTTGCCAACGATGTCTGGTTTGTTTGGGGAGGTGTGAATGCACAATCAAACTGGTTCAACTAAAGACCTAGGTCTTGGTTCGTTTGAATGCATATGAATGCACATGTGGATGGAAGCGGACTGGAGACCATTAAAAAAAAGCAGGAAGTACACATTAATGCAAGAAATTCTGGGAAAATACAACCAAAGCAAATGCAAGAGTCTAGCGCTAGCGGGAGAAATGGCTTTTACCAAAGATAAAATAGAAATCTTACCACTGGCAAAATTTGGCGCTACTCTTATTTTTGTTTACAATTTGTGAAGAAGGATTTTGGCTCATGGCTTCTTTGGAGGTTTTTGTTTTGTTCAGTAGCTCTTGGTGCAGTGCCACCACAGATGGGGGTAGACAGTTGGATCGTTTGACTCAAATCAGTGTGAAAGCGGAACCAGCTCAAAATATAAAAACTTTGGTCCCCAATCTAACTGAGTCTACCAGACTCAGGGTGTGAAAACACCCTTTTTCTATCACCAAAACCTGAAATCAAATGAGATATCCAAGTGATGATGGTGGTTCCTGGTTTGTTCAAGACTCCAAGAGTGTAATCCTCTACAATTTGGATCATGATGCTCCAGAGCAGGGGTGTCAAACTCAAATACACAGAGGGCCAAAATGTAAAACTTGAACAAAGTCGCGGGCCAGCATTGAACAAATGAACCTTTTAATATCAGAATATCTGTTTACATATGTAAAAGACAAACAGGTCTGTCTTTTACATATGTAAACAGATATTCTGTCTCCCACCTGTCCAGAAAGCTCCTGTTGTCTGCCTTTCTTTTCGGTTCTACAGTGACAGTTGTAGCTTGAGATCGCTATAACTACTGTCACAGAGGAGAGCGCGTTTCTGGGACCCGTCCTGATTGACGCGCCAAAACAACAGCAAGGCATTATGGGATTTGTAGTATTAGCGATGAATGAATGTGCTGTATCATACCGGTGGGCCAGCTCGCGTAGTCATTTGGTATAGCCTCACGGGCCAAATATAATTACACTGCGGGCCAAATTTGGCCCGCGGGCCAGAGTTTGACACCTATGCTCCAGAGCTTTCTTTCAGAGTATCCTCTGGTAATTAGCTCCTTGGTCTAATAATGGCGGAACAGGATAATCGCATACAGGCCGCTGACTGATGTTTGGCTTCATTGCTAGCGACTGCCCTGTGGAGCTCTAATCCTCGGGGGATGAAGTCCTGCAACGTCTGGGTGCGAATCTGTTTTAACAAAGAGATGTTGAAGAATTTGATTGTCGATAGGATGCTGCAAACGTCGAGCGCATGCCAAGGAGGTCAGTCAGCCGTAACATTCAGGTGCATCTGACTAGTTATGTGTGAAAGTTGCACAAGTTTCTTTGCCTATAACTGAGCTGTTCTATACCAAGTTAGCGACTTGTGAAATTGGAGCGAGAGAGAAGTCTTTGTGGCGCTAGGCAAGCAATCATCAACCTGCAGGATGAAAAGATGATGTCCAGCCAAGATGGTTCCCAGTGTGAGCACGGCCAAAAGAAAGAGCCCAAGAAACATAGAGAGAAAAGCCTATTCTTCCAGCTGGCGGGGGTTCGCTCCCCCAATAGGCTCATTTCTATTTCTGCTCTGTGCCTCCTTTCCTCTGCTCCCCTCATTCCCACTGTCTGTTGTTGGGAGCCGGGAGAGGGTGAAATCGAGGGCCGTATTCAGTCATCAAACATCAAACGCCTCGCCTGCCCCGCCCTCTGACCCTGCCCCCTTTTTTTTTTTTTTTTTTTTTTTTTTTTGTTGTACTGTTGGCGGAAGCAGTCCTCTGTGTCCCAAAGCTGTCAAAGTGAGCCATGGGAAAAAGAAAATGTAGAAGGGGAACAAGAAGAGGACTTCAAAGTGTCCAGCACATGGTGCTTTGCAAATGCCTTCCTCCTCCTTGATCCTTTCCACATTTTGTCTTATTATAGTCACAAACTTCTCAGGATCTGAAAAAGGATAGATGGTAGGGCTGGTTGATATGGTTTAAAAATAAAATTGCAATTTTTCTCATACTGTTTTAGCCAAGTTTTTTTCTCTTGGTTTTTCTTGGTTTTTTTTTGTCTGTAAAGAAAAAAGTTCATTAGTTGTGAGGGCTACATTTTCTGTTTTTTGTTTTGCATAATGTTCAGTATTGGGGTTTTTTTTATTCTGATTTTAAGCAGGATACATTTACATTCTGGATTTAATCAATCATTTAGTTCAACACCTGGCCTGTAGGGGGCACTATTTAGTAAAAACTGGAAGAACTTTTTAGAATTTTAAAATACGTTAAAATGAAAAACAAAAGTTGCATTTTTGAATTCAACTTTTACGCAACAGGCAAATGTCAAACAACACAGCAGGGAAATGTCACCCAAATCTGTTTTAAATTTTTTTCCCCATATATATGATGCATATCCAACTATTTCATGGCAAAATTAACAGTTCGATTCTGATCTTTTTATGCAAACAAACAAAAGCAAAAGACAGATTTGTTCAACTTACACATGTGGTACTAAATCGAATACACATCTGATGTTTTTTTTCTATCTTCTAGGAAATTACAGAAGATATTTAAAAAAAAAATTGCTTTTATGTGATTCATCCTTCCTGGGAGTTTTCCAAAAATTCAGTCTTCATAAACAGAAAACTCTATTAATTGATAAAATCAATTTATCGATTTAACAACAGTTGCGTCCAGATAAAAGTTGTCTCTGAAAAGCAACCCATTTAATCTGGCTCACCCTTCCTCCTGTCTAATCTTTACCCAGTTCACATTTCCAGCACCCCCAATCCTTTTTACTTTCATCAAACCCACCATCACTAATTGTGCGTCTCTCTCTCTTGCCGTCTTCCCATCTCTTCTTCCGCTCCCTCCATCAATCGACACTCTGCGTGTTCTGCGACGGCAGGACTCTGTTTGGAAACAAGATCAAATCGGTGGCCAAGAAAGCCTTCGCCGGCCTGGACACCCTGGAACACCTGTGAGTACCCCACGGCAGAACGACTGGGCGTAAAGACCAGGAAGGGCGGGGGAGCAGAGATTGCCTAAAAGTAGCTGGCAGAGGCGAGGTTGCTAGCAATTTAATAGGACCTTTGTAAAAGGAGAAGATAGAGCAGCCAGCTGCCTCTGTCTCGTTAGTCTAGCTCAATCTCTGCCTGGATGGGGTTTTTTTTCCCCCTTCTTGCCTCGGCATAAGCTGTTGAGCATATGGTGAGCTCTGCTGTAAAAACAGAATCTCTATCAGACTTTTTTTTTATTATTTTAAAGGATTTTGTTAAATGAATGGCAGCGCTAACCTGCACTTCGAAAAAAAAAAACAACAAAAAAAGCAACTGGTTTTACCAATTTCTGCCGTCTTGACAGGAACTTGGGTGACAACGCCATCCGTTCTATCCAGCCCGATGCGTTCAGCAAGATGAGGAACCTCAAAACCCTGTGAGTGGTAGCATTTTTTTTATTTTTTTTACACAATTTCACATTATATACAATTCACCCAAATTGAGCTGTTTTTTTGCATGTTACTACAAAATTGATATTTTATCAAGATTTAATGATACATCAATGCAGGGTTTGGTCTGTAAAGCTAGCTAAGCCTGGTGGTAAGGAAGTTTGAGCTCATCCTGCAACTTTCCGTGTTTTTGAGTCAAAAATTGTTTAAAGTTGAGAAGAAATTTGAAAATATCACTATGTAATTATGTGCTATTGGAAGACAACACCAACAATACCTAAACACCAACTGTAACGTCTTAAAAATCCTTAAAATAAATAAAACAAGCAAAGCTTAGCAAGTAAAGCCTGGTGACCCGCCAGGCTTATAATACAGTGGGGGAGATCCTGCCAATGGAAAGTCATGCACAGTTTTGAAATGGAAGGAAAATGACAAGGTTTTACAACGTTTGGGTAGATAATCATAAAGGTGATTTAGTGTGTTCTGCTCTCCTCTAGTCTCATCCAGAGCAACAGTTTCCTCTGTGACTGCCAGCTCCAGTGGTTGCCCTTCTGGCTGCACAGCCATGGCCTACAGGCGGGTGTAAACGCCACCTGTGCCCACCCAGTGAGCCTGCAAGGAACCAGCATATTTGAAGCGCCACAAAACAGCTTTGTGTGTGGTAAGTTAGGTTTTTCAAGTGTGCTTTTTTTTTTTGGTCACCCCCACATGCCGCCATATGTTTCCTGAGCTGCTTTTTGCACGACCGCTTCTGTCCAGACGACCTTCCCAAGCCTCAGATCACAGTCCAGCCAGAGAACACGGTGACGGTGCTAGGCAGCGACGTGCGTCTCACCTGCACGGCGGCGAGCAGCAGCTCTTCCCCCATGAAGTTCGCCTGGCGCAAAGACCAGGAGCTCCTCCGCCACGGCGAGATGGAGAACTTCGCGCACGTGCGTACTCAGGGCGACACGCCGGCCGTTGCAGGAGGCGTGATGGAGTACACCACCATCCTGCACCTGCGGCGCGCCACCTTCGCCGATGAGGGCCGCTACCAGTGCATCATCACCAACCACTTTGGCTCCACCTACTCCAGCAAGGCTCAAGTTGTCGTCAACGGTACGTCAATGTTGCAGGGCTGATCACGCGGAAGCAAAATGATTTCTAAAACACGGAAAAACTGCAGAGTACTTTTAATCTTTGTTTGGTAAGCTTTCGCTCAAATGAACCGTCTCTTCCTTGGCCACCATCTCTAGCATGAACTTGCTAATCAATACATTTGGCTGTATTTCAATAGAAGGTTTCTGACTATTTTGGAAAATGGAGATTTACAGAAATGCTATGCTGGTATTTATTTTTACTAGTTGTCTTTATGTACAAACCAGAAATGCGCTGAACATGTTGCTTGTTTTTCTTTCTGTCTGGTTAAAGGGAACCAAATCAATTGTGTGAGTCTGAAGCACTATCGGGAGAAATGGCTCATGATCTTCTACAACCGCTAAAATCTGACGCTACTCCATCTTTGTTTACATTTTGTAAAGAAAGAAGTTGCGCCCACTTTTTTTTCAGAGGCTTTGATGTTGCTATCTTAAGTAGTTGTTGGTGCAGCGCCGCCACAGGCAAGGAGGTGAATAGGTCTTTAGTCGCAGTGAGAAAGCGAACCGCACTAGCTGAAAATGCTACAAATGTCGCATTTTTGAATCAGGTGTGAAGAAACCCTAAAGTCAGCAGAAGAAAAAAAAAAGTATTATTTGATTGCATTTCCAAATACTTAGGTTAGCTAAAAGCAAGAGAGAGCATGCCTTTTAGCAGATAAGAGTTAATAATAAAAGTTCTTTTTTCCAACACTTAATGTGTTTTAAATGGAACATGCAGAATTAACTTAATAAAATGAGCCACAATCTCTAGGGGTTATAAGGTTGCTACGCTAGCTCGGTTAGTATTTGTGGTTTAGTATTAAAGACACTTTAAAATGTTGTCTCCATCATCTCTTGCTTGTAAAATAATCCTCTTTTACCGTGACTGATCTCATGTCACCTCTTCTTCTTACAATAATAATTAATGACAGCTCCCAGGAGGAAGGCGAGACAGATATATTTTGAATGCTGTTCTTATTACACTAATATACCATAAATCAATGTTCGGCGCATTTCTAATACAAATATCTCGGAGAAAAACAGCTTCCTGTAGAATTCCGCTGAAAGATTTTGGGTACAAAGTCCAAGAACATCTGGAAAAAGAAGTGAATCGCTCGATAATCTTTAACATCTGCCATTAAATTCTGGAGTGAAGGTTCTGCTCAGAGTAGATCAGAGGCTTTGATTATTCCTTTCTCCACAGTCCTGCCGTCTTTCCTGAAGACTCCCAGGGACAGCACCATCCGCACGGGCCACACCGCCAGGTTGGAGTGCGCCGCCGAGGGCCACCCGGCGCCCCAGATCGCCTGGCAGAAAGACGGCGGCACGGACTTCCCCGCCGCCCGGGAGCGGCGGATGCACGTCATGCCCGACGACGACGTGTTCTTCATCACGGACGTGAAGCCCGAGGACATGGGCGTGTACAGCTGCACTGCCAAGAATACGGCGGGCACCGTGTCGGCCAACGCCACCCTCACCGTCCTGGGTAAGAGGTTCCCACGGCGACGTGTGGAAATAGCCGGGCGCTCGGTTGGGAATCGGTCAGAATGCGGAGCTTTTTTATTTTTCTTTTCTCGGCAGCTGCGACCGTGCTGCGGGTCAGGGGTGAGAGGTCGCGGATAGGGGTCAGAGTGTGGACGGGGGGTTCTCACAGAGGGGCGTTTGTTAGGCATTCCCACCCCCTTCACTCCTCTCAGTGGGAGGGACTACCTCGCTGTAGGCCTCACTGCTCCCAGTTTATTGGTTGTTTTACTCAGCAAACAAAACAGACTTCACTCCTGTGAGCGGTGCAGCACACACACAACATCTTTGTGTTTAGATGTGCAATGCAGCCCTCTGAAGCAAGAAGAAAAAAAAAAACGGGGAAAAAACCCCCATTATTCTCAAACTCTTAGATTTAGGTTTAGCGCCTTCTCTGCTAATCGTCCCCGGCAACGCAAAACACTGAATCAACAGAGCCTGTGTGCCGAATCTGTGATGTTTGGGTTGGTGCAGGGGGATGGTGGCTGCAGTCGAGGGGCCCCTGTCTGGAAAAGAAAGATGGGGGGGAAGAGAGGAGGACTGAGGCAAAGGAGAACTGGAACAGGGAAGTATGGGGAGAAGAGGACTAGAGAGAGGAGGGGGGATTGATGGAGAAAGTATAGATACAAGAAAAATGGGGGAGGCTGAAGTGGGTTAAGTGAGATCTCTTAATCTGTGTCCCACCGTGAGGGGAAGTGTCGAGTCTGAGAGGCTGACCCTGTCACACACACACAAACACACACACACACACACACACACACACACACACACACACACGCTCTCTCTCTCTGTCTCTCTCTCTCGCACCGAATTCAATGCAGTTCATTCTCCAGAATGTAAAAGTCACTCAGAGACACACTGGCTGCATTGTTCCACAGAGGATTCTCCCGCAGAGGAAATCTTGTTAGTGTGTTGTGATAAAACGTTAACTGATGCCACAGTCGATGAGGTGGAGGAGGACCGTTGTTGAACGAGTCCGGGCTTTTCTCTGGGATCCTGCCATGTTCTTCTGTATTAATATGGAGCAGAAAACTTGTAATGTGTTTTCTGCTCAATTTCTGGCCAATGTGCCAGTCCAGTTCCTGCACAACTGGACTGGATGATTTTCCCAGTCCTGTTGTGGGATAATTTTTCACTTTTTTTTTTTTTTTTTGCCAAATTTGTTTAAAAAGAATTATACACAAGTAAATAAGAAATTGAAATATGTCAGAATGTAACAACCATAAGTGTTGTTCATACATTTATGAACGTCTCAGTTCCAGAACAAAATATTAGAAAACAAAGTATCTGTGGTTGATGCTGGTTCAGCTTCCAACCTAATGACAGGAAGAATTGTAGATGTTTGCAGTCATTCTATGGTGGAAATTTTGTGCAACTATTTATTCATTCTTCACAATTTTTAGTTAAGTCAACGAGAGCCACTGTGAGATGTCTAAAAGGCCACAAGTTGGAGTTTAAGTCAATGTTCTTGTTGCTTAGAGACTAAATGTTGACGCTTCCTGGGTTGCTTTCCAACTAATATCTTGTCATCTGTTACAGTGGCACCCAAGGAAACTTAAAATGAATCCTGCTATTCTGAGTCGGATATAATTTGGTAACTGGAGAAAAAAATACTGCATCAAATTCCAACTCCTTTCCTCCTTCCTCTTTCTGCAGAGACTCCCTCCCTGGCGCAGGAAATGAAGGACCGCAGCGTGGCGGTGGGCGACACGGTGGCGCTGCAGTGCAAAGCCCACGGCAGTCCGCCTCCGCGGATCACCTGGCTGCGCGACGACCAGCCGCTGCGACCCTCCGAGCGGCACTACTTCACCCCGGGCAACCAGCTGCTGGTCATCGGCGCCGCCTCGCTGGAGGACGCCGGACGCTACACCTGCCTCATGTCCAACACGCTGGGCACGGAGCGCGCCCACAGCCAGCTGGCCGTGACTCAGCGCAGGGGCGCGTGTGTGTCGCCGTCGGGCCTCAGCAGGGTCACCATCTACATCATCGTCATCGCTGTGGTGACGAGCATCGTGGCCACGTCGTTGGTGTGGGTCTGCATCATCTACCAGACGAGGAAGAAGAGCGAGGAGTGCAGCGTGACCAACACGGGTGAGTTCAGAACCGAGAACCAGGGAGGCGCCCTGATTGATTCCGGTTCCTAACGTCTCCGTTTATTCGCTCCAGACGAGACGATCGTCCCTCCGGACGTCCCCAGCTACCTGTCGTCTCAGGGCACGCTGTCCGAGCGGCAGGACATATGCATCCGCGTGGAAGCCGGAGGTGGACCGCAGCCCAACGGGGACGACGCGGACGCCTCAGGTACCCATCAGTCCGCCCACCGCCGCCTCGCTTCTCCAAATATTTGTTCTGCCAGCAGCCTCCGGTGTCTCTGAGAGCCCGCTCAGAGTCGTAAATAACTCCCAACAGACACTCTCAACACGATTTACTGCCTTCAAATGATTTATCTCCCTCCTCTGCGGCTGCAGGTTTCGACAGAGCGGTGGTGTGCACAGACTGCATGGAGACCGGCAACAGTTACTCCAACGACAGCGACTACCTGGCTAAGGGATACGGCGGCGAGTACCAGCAGCAGCAGCAGCAGCAGCTGCTGGAGCCCCCTCCCTACTCTCAGTGTTACCCGGGGGAACCAAGGGACATGGGGTCGCACGCAGCCGCTCCGCTCTGCAACGGCACTCCCCGCGGAAACCGAAAGGACACGCAGGGATCCACTTTCCCCAAAAATCACGACACGATAGAGAGGAGTCACGACGAGCGAAAAGGTTCGTGTGCAGATCTGGAAAGTTTTTCTTTTTTTTTTTTTTCCTTTGTTCTCATTGCTTGGAGGAAACTCCCCCCCCCCCCCAATGCCAACAGCAAGCCATAAATTTAGCTGAATTCCTGAAGCTTTACTCTCTCACAGGAATATCGCTTACATCAGGTGAGCTCACAGAGAACTGAAGAGAAACTCAGGAGTCCTTGTCAATTTGAATCTGGTTGTGCGTTATTGCATGACCAGAGTCCCTCAGGACATGAGAGAAAAAAAAAAAAAAAACCCCAAAAAACGCTGAAATGAAAACCTCTCTGCATGTGCAGGCCTGCGCCGGGGTTAAGCCAGGGAGTCATGTGATTGGAATTGGCTTTCGGATGCCGATTCTCAGCTCCGCGTGTCGGCGCAGCTCTGTGCTCACATTCCACTCCCTTAGTTTCCTGAAGCTGAATGATTGGTTTATGCACAAGCGCTGCCACAACCCACGATCAGTATGTGGAGAAGACGACTTGTGATGCGCTACAGGAAATCGGTTGTCATTTTGAAAGACCCGCCATTTTAGTTTGTATTGTAAAGGGAAGACAAACCCGAACTTTTTGTTTAAAAAAAAAAAAGACGGATATATGTATGTGGTTTTTTTTTTATATTTGGAGAAGATGTATGATTTCCAACCTGATGGCTAGAATAAAATTGTCATCAAATAGCCAGTAAAGACTTTAATAAGTCATTAGTTGAAAGTCATTGAGCTGTGAAAATCTAATTCAGTTTCACAAAGAGCAGTAAAATTATTTTTGTTTTTACAGTATTTAGTATTAAAAAACATGTTTAGTACGTTTAGCCATTGTGGAAAGTCTAGAAAGCCACTAATGGCTTCGGAGGTTTAGATTAAACCATATTTATGTGTTAAGAGTGGCCTAGTCAAAGCCCTGTCATCCGAAATCCAATTAAGAATTGGAACTTTGGGATTTGCAGATACTCTCGGGTTATCTAGTGGAGAAAAATGAAGTGTCTCCACAAAATATTAAGTTAACAGGCTAAACACAAATACAAATCTTTTTTCTCTACTTTGCGGTATTTCTGTCTTGGTCTTTGTCGATGTCGTTGATGTGACGCTTCCCCTCCCTTTGTCCCGCAGCGAGCAGAGCGGGCCACACGTTGGCGGGCCACACGTTGGCGGGCCACACGTTGGCGGGCCACACGTTGGCGGGCCACACGTTGGCGGGCCACACGTTGGCAGAGGACGACTCCTTCCACGAGCCGGTGAAGCTGCCCGGCGGGACGAGCCGCCCACCACGCACGGACACCGACTGCGGGCCTGAGCTCAGGCAGACCCTGCTGCCTAACGGACACGCCCTCAGAGCCTCTCAGAACGAGAGCGCCCCCCTGAGGAGAGCCAGCGACTAGCAGACACTGAATCAAGCCCCAAAATGTGGACTTTTTTTTTTTTAAGGAAAAAGAAAAAGAAAAAAAAAAAAAATCTTTCTTTGCACTGGGAAATAAACTGCTACCTCACATCGAGGGGAACGATCCCGAGCCTCCCGGATCTGAGGACCCGACGCGGCGATTCCTGGGAGGAACCAATAGGGAGAGAGTCCGGAGTTTGAAGATGGAGCTTGTGCGGGGAGCGTCCCGCCCGAGCGTATCGGCTGTACATAGTTTAAAACCTTCATTTGGGAGGTGAAAGAACTCTAGCGCCAAAAAGAAAAAAAAAAACAAACAAAAAAATGTGACTTGCATTTGAAGCATGCAAACATAGGGAATCTTGTACAGTGTAATTATGTGCAGTAGGGGGGAAAAAGAAATATACAGCGGGACTTTTGACTGTACATAAGAGTTTTCTTATATATTATATAACTTTTTCAAAAGAGTGTTTGAATATATGTGCATGGCAAAGAAAGAAGTGATATTTTTATTGCTAGGGAAAAAAAAAAACAGCCTTTTTTCAGCTTTTACCAACATCCAGCTGCAGTGCCTTATTGCATGATCAAAGATTCAACCTGTGATTTTTATTTAATTTTTTTTTCCATTTTCAAAGAAATCTTTTGAGAAAAATACAGGTACGACCCTTCATCGCAAACAAGACACTTGGTTGCACTTGACGGTTTGTTTTTAGTTTTTTTCGGAGAGGAAAGTGCCTCCGGCTGCGGCCTTGCAGGAACACAACACGTGTGCGCTGTTGCGGTATGAAGGAAGAGCTCCGATGTGAAACGTTTCGGTACGTTCGTGGGGCGGTCGGTCAGCTCAAGCACTTTTTAGACTCTTCGCAAGCAGACGTCGTGCACATCGTCTGTCGATAGGAGTGCGGGGGGAACCTGCTCCACCCAAAGTCGCCAGAACATGTGGCGCGAATGTTTCTCCACCCGTCTGATGTCGTTACGCTACAGATTACCACAAAGCTGCTCCGAACCGACGAGGATTAATGCGTCTCTTAGGATGGTTGAATTCAGTGACATTGTGACAAATGGAATGAAACTTTGCCATCACCTGGAAGCCGCAAGAGCCAAAAATGACCCCCAATAGAAATGGAGATGCACCGATCAGAGCCAATATTTGGCACGTTTTTAGAATTTCCTAGCTCCATTCGGTTTCCTACTGAAGGGTTTCCTATTGGACTGATGGTCAAAATGCCTCCTTAGAAAAGTTTAATTTCAAACAAATTCTGGCATCTAATCCAGGGTTTCTGCAGGTTTCACCAACTCAAATTTAAGAGTTTTCAAGATCGTTATGAGTAGAATTTGAGGGTTATATATTTGGAAATATACGACCTTCGTCCAACAGAGTGGTGATGTATCTAACCCATGATAAATAACCCAGCTAGTCAGGGCATGTTTTGGGTCACAGAACTCCAGCCTGTGTGACTGGATGGGACAGAAAAGTTAAGTGAGAAAAAGAAGATGACCTCCATGCCAAGGAGTGTTGGCAGCACAGCCTGGTGTTAATTAGTCATGAAAATCGGCCGATTCCAGTCACCAGCTGAAGTATCGGTGCATCTCCACTCGACACACGGAAGGCGGCGTCTTTCCCTCTCCATTCATTTCCTGTGGCGCCTGCAATTTCGAGCTTCTAGACATAAATGGCCAGTGACAAAGTTTGTAATTTTTTTCTTCCAAAAGTTTTCACTTGTTGTCGCCGTCGACTCCGCCGCGTCCGGTGTGTTGGGTTCACCCCCGCCCGTACCTCATAGCCCATAAGGCACATTCACAATGAAAGCTACAATCGTGCTCACGAATTCGGCTTCGTTTTTATGACGTTACTGCTGTAATCTTCCACGACACCTGCTGTTGTAGCAGAAAGGCCAGTATCCCACCCACTCCCATCGCTGCAGTTCAGACATGCATGACATCTCGAGGGTAAACGCCGTGAACCGTCGGGAAGCTCGTGAAAATGCGCTCCAACCGCCTTCTCCCGCAGTCCCTGAACACACCGGGGCCACGTTCATTGGGTTTCAGTTTCAGAGGTAAGGCGGAGGACATCGTCCTCCTGTTACGCCGACCAGAGGTGACTTTACCCCCGCCCCCCTCCCTCACCCTAAAGGGACAGACAGACAGACAGAGAGACAGAGAGACAGAGAGACAGAGCGAGGTGCAGTTCATGTTCTGAGACTAATTTATTGAAGCAAAGCGTCTGTACCAATGTCAAAGCTAAATAATAATAATAATAAAAAAAACAGTGAAGTATCTAACATGGCATTGAAGTGTCTAATAAAAATCACATTTTGCTATGATGAGCGACGTCGTGCCTGTTTGTTGTTGGGTTTTTGTTTTTTTTTGTTTTTTCATGGTGATGTTAAGAGCTGAGTTGGCGTTTTGACGTCCTCATCTCCTCTGATGGAGAAGTCATCAGTTCAAAAAACGCTCGCTGCGACATGAAACACAGCTGAACCTCCAGCAGGAAATATCTCCTCCTGGCTCCTCGCAGCTCCAAAGACAGCAGGCATTGTGTTTTTTTTGTGTTTTTTTTTTTTTTTCTTTTTTTCGGTGCCCCCTCCTCGCCGCGGCCCGTTGGAAGTTTCTGCTTTTAGGCTCAGGATGGACATTCCAGATGGATGACTGACCACCATCTCCACCAATCACACGCCGACTGCTGTTGCTCGGCAGCAGTGACATAAAGAGGTTAAATCTCTCGTCTTAGATCAGTAGGATGATCACAATAATTTCCATTTACTAAATGATAAACATTCAATCTTTTTTTCTTATTCTGACGTAAAACGAGACGTTTGATCTTAATTAACTTCATTTTAAACCTTCCGTGTGTCTCGCCCTCCACCGTTGTCATAACAACCTACTTTTGCAGGGAGCGAGGCAAAAGTAGTTTCTGCCGTAATGAGAGAAAAAAAAAAAATAAAAAAAAAAATCGCAGAAATGAAATGTACATGCAAGTTGCGGATCCCAGCAGCCTGGACCGGGCCGCAAGTCGGAAAAATATCCAGGGATTTCTTTGGTGACCAGCTCAGAACGCGCAGACGCAAAAATGCCACATCGACGCAGTGATACGGCATTGTGGGAAAGTATTTGCCTCCAACGGTTTCAGAAAACACAGACGGGCCCATCTGTCTGTGATCGGTCGATCTTTTTGATGAACAAATCGAAAGAAAATAAATGACTTAAATAGGACTTTAAAGGACTTTGCTTCACGATCTGCAGATCGGATCGTGAAGCAAAACATGGCGATCTGATCTGCAGAAATGAAAGAACTGATGCATTGTGGGTGTAACTCCTGGTCTGGTCACGCTGCAGTTGATTTCTTGCTCAAATTTGATGCTAAATGCTAATAAATTTAAAACAGACTTTCAGAGGGCATCCTGCAACTAAACCCAGTGAAATGAACACATTCAGCTCCTTCCATGTCTAAGGAAAGAGACACAATAAAGTCCTGACAGGTAAAGACCTCCAGCTGTAATGAAGGATCTCGTGAGGAGCGGCTGAGCCTCCAGATCGACCCCACAGGCTTGTTAATTCAACAAAGTGCTCCATTGTCGGCGGCGTCTCGGGGGGGGGGGGGAAGGACAGGGCTCATCGTAGGTGGGGGATGAGGTCAGCTTTGCTCTAGTCGGAATGTAACCACGGTGACATAACGCCGCGTCTCCCGGGTGGGTCTCTCGCGCAGGTGGCTGAGCTCAACAGAGAGACGAGAAGTATGGATAAAACATTAAACAAACGGACATTAAACGTTTGCAGGACCGGAGTCTGGAGGGTGAAATATCACAAGAGGTATAAAAAGAGAGTCTTTAATTCCAAAATCCATTCCAAAGTGACAGGACGGAATAATAAATACTGCGAGTGTCTTTTCCACGTTATCCACCAGGAATGCAGCATCCAGTCAGCAACCCGAGCCGCTGTCGGGGTCGGAGGTCGTGCCCTGAAGCCCCGCTATAGTAGCGTGCGGCGGACCTTTTCGTATGCTCCCAGGAAGATGAAGCCTCCCGCGCTGATGAAGGCCATCCTCGGGACGCTGCCTGCAAACAGCCTGCGGGGGGGAAACACACGGAGATCACGAGGCGTTAATGTCACCTCCTCTGGAGAAAATGTCAAGAAACGGACACAGCTGCGGCTTTTCGCTCTCGGTTCCCTGAGGAACCTCCAACACGGGGGTGTCAAACTCACTTTTGCTTATGGGGCCAAGTCAGGACCTCGACTGCTCTTAAATGGCCGGTTGTGCCAGAAAGCATTGATAAAAATAAACCTGGTCACAAACCGTGGAAACATCAGTGGATTCTTGAAATTAAACAATGTGACTGTGGGACGAATTTGGAAATATTTGCGCTCATCTATGACGGTCTGACTATTTGTTACTCGCCTTATAGAATATGGACTGTAATATCAGTGAAGACCGAGGCAGCTGCTTAGCACAAGTGAGAAAGTTTTTGACAATTTTTGAGAAAAATCTGCAACAAACTCCCAACTAACAGTAACAATAAACGTGCGGTGGATTTGTAGATTACGCTGGTTCTCGTTTTCCTCATTCGTTTATCCGTCGCCACGTTTTTAACTGTGTTTCCTTTTCGAAGCGGTTCGACGCAAACGATACGGATTTGACTCGATTCTGATTTCTCTTGGAAACAGGAAGTGGACGAGCGAAGTTCAAAATGAGATTTCGAGCTCGCTGAGAGCGGTCGCTAGTTATCGTCATTAGGATCGGAGGCGACGTCACACTGGGCGAGTGACATCAGAACCAATACCACAGAGAACAGCTAATTAAATATTAGTGTGCAACTCATTTTTGGGGGTGGGGGGCGTTTAATAAGTCTGAGTCAGAGGACAAGCTGATGCTTTCATAAAAATCGGCATATAATCCTGATCCAAACTAAATGAACGACAGGATGAGCAAACAGCGCCACGTTAAACACGTCTATTAAAAGCACAAGCAGTTCCACAGAAGAACTTTTAGCAGACAGTTTCAGCATGTTTAGCTTCAACGTTTGACAGAACCGGACTGATTTACGGCTTTCTGCTGTTCAGGTGCTGGGAAATAGTCAGGCATAAAGCTTTGGTTTTTTTTTTCCTTCTTCTTCTTCTTCTTCTTCTTCTTCTTCTTCTTCTTCTTCTTCTTCTTCTTCTTCTTCTTCTTTTAAGGTCTGACTTGGGGGCCCAATGAGTCGCTGTTGACGTTATGGAGGTCAGAGGATGTTACGGGCCATGAGAGAGCGCCCATATCCCAAGAACCGAGCCTCCCACTCTCTCCTCCTGACACACACAGCTGCTTTTGGAATCAGGCTTTGAGCCCCCCCACCTTTGTTCCTCGCTGGAGCTCTCATCCCTCTGTTTTTTTTTTGGTTTTTTTTTTTTCCCCCCTTTCCTCTCACTTTCTCTGCTGCTCCACCGACGGCCAGATGACATCCACACATGTCGGTGTGCCGTCCATCCGTCCGACGCCCTTCCTCACCCCCCCAGAGAGCTGGCTCACTCGTACGGGATTTCTCCGCCGCTCCTCGTTTCTGCTGCGTCATCCACCTCCTCGACACATGCTCGTGTTGTCTCTCTCTCCCTCCTCTTCTCTCCGAGCATTTGCCTACCGACACCTTACGTCTGCCAATACGCCCCCGCGCTCACATGGCCTGGCCCCGGCCCGGGCCAGATGTTACGGATGACGGCTGCCTTGCGCGTTGAGCTCGGCTCGCAGGCGCAAGGAGGGGAGAGGAGGAGGAGGAACAAAAACTGACAGCCGCACATAATATATATATATATATATATATATATATATATATATATGTATAAAAAAATAGAGCCTGTCTGCATTTATCATTTGCGTGGGAGTGTTAGTCCTTATGTTTCGGGTCTGTTTTCATTTTTGCAAAATCACCTCTGAATGGCTGCAATAACAGACTTCGCTTTTCGTCGACTCGTGAGGACGTTCTCAAAGGCAGAAATATGGCGAGACTTGACCTCAGCGATTACTTTTTTTTTTTAAAAGCTGAACCAGAAATAAAATGTGCGATGTGAACTATTTTAGAATGAATTTTTTTTTTTTTTTTCTTTCAGAGAAACATAACTGATCATGTTGGATCAAAAAAGCACAAAATCTTAACAGAAACTAACTTACAAATAACTTTTTTGCCAAAATATAGAAGCTTCATATTTTAACATTAAACAAAAATAGGCTGCTACTCCCAGTTAGGGCTGTGGGACATGAGGAAAATCTAATGTCTAGATATATTTTTGCTATAATATCACGATACGCGATATGTATCACGATACTCTTAAACGATCTCTGATATCATTATAAACTAGACTCCTTGTTCCGCCCCCAGGGAGACGGGAAGGAGGTCAGTTATGCTTGACTTTGACAAACTTAGCAAATAGACGTGCTGTGGAATCAGGCGTGTTTTGGTTCAGCTTAGAAATAAAAAGGGCGACCTGAACGCAACCCGACTGATCATCAGTGAAGCAGGTGTTTAAATCAGCTAATCTACCGCAGCGTTCATAAAAGCAAAACGCACATCAAGGGCGAAAACATAAAACCGTAACTGAATGTTCTGTTCTATGTGGCTCATTGTTTGAGTGCTTTGTTGCCGAACCCGGATGCAAGTTGCGTCGCCGTCAGCTGCTATGGCAACGAGTCTCTGTGAAGGGAGTCGTTTTTGAGTTATTTTTTCCACCAAGTGGGTTTTTCTTTTTCATCAGTGTTAATCATTGACGTAAACAAGCCTCTATATCTTACCCAAAAGTTACTTCTAAGTTAGTTTTTTTTTTCTCGTTCTTATTGTAAGCATGCTAAGACGTTTGCCCTAAAAACCAGGCAAAAAAGGTTTTGTGTTCCAGCAGCGTCGTCAGCACCTGAGCTCTGGGTCTCTACAGCTCCTCCAGAGTTCCCAGAGATCCTTATCACGGCTTCTAAGATAAACAGCGGAGCTTGTATTTAAGATGTGCGATCCCGTTGCTTTGCAGTTTTGTCAAAAAAAGAAAAAAGAAAAAAAAACCTGCTTTGACTTTCTGGATTCTTCGGTCTTCACGAACAGAGGTGAGCTTCTGTTCGTTCACAAATCTTCACAGAACGTCTGTTTATAATTCGGCCGCCAAAAATATTCCTTTTATCAAGTTAAATTGGGAATATTTTTGCCCCCTTGTCCTCCGAAGTCATTAAGCAGTTTCCACTTTTTTCTTTTTTCCAACAAAGTAAAAAAAAAAAAACAACAAAAAAACACAACAGTAATCCTCAGCGCTCACATTAAATTTTGTTGTTCTCAGACGGTTTATTTTAACGACGTTGGCGTTCGTTCCACATTTTTCGCCCGTCCTACTTCATCACGTAAACAGACCTTCATTAAGACGTGTTTTCTTTTGAAAAGCCAAATATGTTTCTTTGAGTCATCGCCATGCCATTAGCTCCACGGACTCCTTCTCGACGGCACGTGGGTGGTCTTCTGAAAATACTTTCATATTTCAGATGTTTTTGCCTTCCCTTTTTTTTTTTTTTTCTTTTAAACCAAATTGGGTTTCAAGTATCCCTCTGCAGCCTCCGCCTTTTCTCCAAATATAACCACATCTGGCACCGAAAAGAGCGAGATGCGGCCAAAGCTCGACGCTGGAAAACCTCCCGTGTCACCGACGCTGTTTTTGTACCTCACTTTGGCATTAAAATAAAAATTAAAAAAACAATAAAAAAACTCTTCACACTCATTGCGTTCCCATTTTTCAGAACACCTAGACGTGACTCGCCTCACTGTTGCTCCGTACTTGGCCTCTTCTGGGACTGCAGGCGCGACCAGAGGGAGCACTAAACACCAATTACGGAACAATATCGAACAATTTTTGTTTGTTTTCTCAAAGTGAGTCACACTTTAAGAAATGAAGTTCTCAAAAGTTTCCACTTAGTCATCTGGATCACTGGAACGCCCAGCAGCAGCAGCGGCGCGAGGAGAGAGCTGCTGCTTTTGAACGCCAAAGCTGTTGTTTCGTCTCCGCTCTCCGCCCGAGTTCCATTTCCTGTCTGGGATCGGGCCCACCTGTGTGGACCGCCGGGCGACGCCAGAGACAAGCCAGGGCTCAAACGCTCCCCCGCTGAGCATCCCCCCCCCGAGGCATCCCGCCGGCCAATCACCTCTCCCTCAGGAGTCGGGGTCAAAAATAGCTCATAGACGAGTGTGTGTGTGTGTGTGTGTGTGTGTGTGTGTGTGTGTGTGTGTGTGTGGGAGAACAGAGGTGAGCTCAGAGAAAATGACTTGGCGCTGGTGTTGAAGAAGCCACTTGCTTCTGCTTTCATGATTTTTTTGCGTGTAAAACTGACCCATATCGTCCCGCATTCTGATACCGCCACCGCCGTGCTTCATAATTGGAATGATGTCTGAAAGAGGGTCTATTTTCGGTGTTCTTCGTTTTTCAGGATGTCAGCAGATGTTTGTGGAGCCCTGTTGTTCTTTTTCATTCATTTAAGTGTGCAGACACGGATCACACGATTCTTATTTTCATTCTGTTTTTTTTACATGTTGCTTGTTTTGAGCAGGTCACAGATTTATTCCTTTTAAATTTGTAAAATGCTGGTAAAAATGCTTTTTATTTATTTTTCTCTTTTCTGATGAAAGAAGCTTCTTAATTTGTCTCGACTGCCCTGCAACATATTGCATTTATATTCATTGCTCAGTGTGCAGTCAGTAATAGCTTTTTTTTTTTTTTTTTAAATACATCCAGAAGCAATCAGTTATGCAGCGGCTAACACGCTTCTTTTTGAAAGATTTTTTTTTTTTATTTATTTTATGAAACACTAAATTTAGCTCCGTGTTCTTTGATCGAGAGAACAGTTTTAAGCTCATCAATAACTTAAAATCACAACTACAGCAAGCGATAAGTGCCAAACGCCGGGACTTTACAGCTGGAAGACGATACTTTCCCTTGAACGTCAGCGAGAAAAGCCTCATTGGCCACCAAGTGAATAAAGCAGAAAGGAACAACAAATGAACAAACACCGACTGCTGCATGTCTTTTCTTCCACTTAACCTTCCATCCATGTCCCTTTTGATCTAAATTAGCTGCCGTGTTCGGCCAAACAAAAGATTATAAAGAGAAACACGGGCGAATCGCAACAACTAACTTGCAAAAGGTTTTTTTTTTTTTTTTTTTTTATAACAGTCTCACAAACCAAAAAGGATTAACCACCTGGTTCAGTACGAGGTACAAAACAGGGGGAAAAAAAATATGTTTTTGGATTTCAGAACATTCCAGGAAAGTACACCAGGCTCCTGACCTATCGGTATGTGTTGACATGACTTTTTAAATTTAGTTAGTTGGTGCACAAAATATTAGACAAAAACAAAACACAAACAAAAAAACAACCCGGATCTGCTCTGAAAAGCTCCAGCCTTTAAATTAGAAAGGAAGCTGCCGGAATAAAAATCTAAAACCTTAATCTGAACAATTGAAGCTCTGCACCTCCAGGAAGCCGTGTGCTGTGGCTTTGGTGCGTTTGCATATCCTCCCCTTCGTTTTGCATAAGCAGTGAATCTGAAAACGCTTCAGTTCATGCCGGCCATTAGTCTGCAGTCCTGACTCGACTCCCGGTGCAGCGTGGGTATTTTGCAGGTTACTGTCGGAGGCTTAAGGAGAGGGGGAGGCAGGCTGCAGCGCTCCCTGCTAAGTCAGGGTCTCTGGGGTTTAGCGCACACATGGAAGCACTTTAGAGCTTCACTACACTGCAATTGGGCCTATTACCATAATTACAGCTTTAAAGCCCCAGCAATTTGTATCAGGCATGCACCGGTGCAACAAGGAGGCCTTTGGCCCTGGAGAACAACAGCTTCTAACCTTATACTTCACACACACACACACACACACACACACACACACACACACGCACCACGCACGCACGCACGCACGCACACACACACACCCTCCTTTGTTACAGCATTCCATCGGATGCGTCCGACTGCCTTCTAAGGACTTACATGGAGAAACAAAGCAGAAAGACGAGAGTTTGGCATGTTGTGCAGCGTTACACACGTGTATGTTGCAGGTATGGCGAAGACCAAGACGAGTTGGATAAAGTTAGAGAGAAGACAGGAAGGGAAGAAAAACTCCAAACATCTCCAAGTGGAGTGAAGCAGCCAAACTGAGGCTACTGCTGACGTTTGACAGCAGTAGCCTGTCCTCACTGCTCACGAAAACAAAAACTTCTTTAAAAAAAAAAACAACAACTAGATTTCAGGCGAATGAGCCACTGCAACATAAAGAAGCTGAATGGTAGAGAGGACTGCGCCTGTTACAACCACAAACCTCCTTTTTTATTTTTTTGGTTTAATCTCACAAAAGAATTGTCAGAAGAAAAACCTTTTACAACAATTACATTTGGTTTATGTTTCCACCAACTAAAATGCTTGGCAACACAAAATAACCATCTGGAATAGCTCAAACTCTGCACAGACCAGATGAAGAGTGCATGTAAACACTTGTCTTACCACAGATTCTTAATTGGATTTCGCTCTGAACTTTGACTAGGCCATTCTAGCACATTTGACTGACACTTACAGTTGCTTATGGTATAGCGATTTGACTTTTGAGAGGAGGTGTAGGTAAGATTTTTTTTCTTCCAACTACTTTTTTCGATTCAAATCGTTTGTTCATTTTAAAACGTAAACGAATGAAAAAAAGAAAAAGAAAAATAATAGCTGGCTTCTGAAAGCAGGTGGTTGATCTGAATTTTATTTAGGGGCATCAACGTAAAGACGGCCGGCTCCAAATGCTTGCCACACCTTTCAGATTTTATCATAATGTGACAAAATGTGTGGGGGGAAAAAACAAAATTGTATGAATACTTCTGTCTGGAAGGTACAGTACAAATGTGTGTGTGTGTGTGTGCGTGTGTGAGAGAGAGAGAGACAAAGAGGGGGGGAGCGGTCCCAAACGCTGTGAGCATTAAGCTGAGACGCATCCCGACTAACTGATGGTGGCTTGTACACAAGTGGCCCATTATTCACCACAGCTGAGGGTTTGTTTTAGCACAGGCGGCCCTCTGAGGCCCCATTAGACCTGGCCCCTTTTGTCCGGCGTGTATCATAAACACATCAAAACACTCAAATAAACCCGTCCACTTGGCCCTTCTAACACCTTAATCAATAGGACGATAGAGTGAGTCTGCAGCAAAAAGCTTTTATGCATCTCATTTTTCAGCCGCCGCCGTAAATCCCCCTCACCTCCCCTCCCCTCCGTCCGCTCCCCCCGGGGACGCCGCTCTCTTGTGTGGACGCGCTCGATTGTGTGCCGGGGAGGCGGAGGAGGGGCAGCGTAAAAAAAAACGGGAGGTTTCCTGAGGATGAAACCGCTTTGTTTGTTCGTTTGACGAGTCGATCACGTTTTCAGCAGACGGAAGAGAGACATCCTCACCCTGGAAAGCCTTTGCTCCTCCACACGTCGCAGAGCACCATCGGGATGTTGCCGCCCGCCGTGGCTGAGCCCGCCTGCAGGGGGACAGAGAGCAAACAGAGGTGTGATGACGGATGGATTGCCTCGCTCCCTTCCTGCTCCTCGGACAGGCACCCCCGTTTGGTCTCCCTTGGCGGAGATTCCTTCAGCTGCCTCCCTCCTTCCCCTCTCCCCCACAGCTTTTTCTGGACTGGGACAGCTGTGTCAGCACAGGTGTCACCTCCAGCAACCACCACTGGACCCGTCCAAAAAGGGAAGGGGGAAAAAAACAAAAAACACACACTCAAGTTCTCCTGGTCCTCCCCTCCATCCATCAACCTGCTGCTGTTATTTACGCTCTGCAGACGAGCCGAGCAGAGAGTTTTCTTCATCCATCACTGCAGCCGAGTGAGTGGAACAACAGGAGGTTAAAGAAGAGGAACGACAAAGAGGCCAAATGTCCAAATCTGAGATGAAAAGATTGATGAAATCATACCCGAGTATTGAACAAAAATCGCCTTTTCGTTCAGATGGCAGATTTTCTAAAGTAGTTGCTGGTGTTGTCGGTGTACCTCAGGGTTTTATATTTGGTCCTCTGTTTTTCGCTCGTGTATTAGTGATTTTGATTTTAGTTCTTCCAAATTTTAGTTGGAAAAATGAGGAATCACAGTCTTCAGAACTTTGTGATTTGACGCATCATGTGATTTAATGCTGTGATCTCGTCTTACACCATCAACCAGCCTCTGTTTCACTTGTTAAATAACGCACATTTATTTTAAATAAAGAAAGTAAAATAGATCAAAAGATTGAGCATAATGGAATAAAGGTTTGTCTATAAAATGTGATCTGTTACATCGATAGGACCTTCTCTCCTCCACGTTAAGAGGAAAAACACCCAGTGTTTCTGTTGGAGACAGGTTGCTGAGAAATTGCTCTCCCCCCTTCACAAGTTTTCTTTTCCTTTGTGGCTATGGAACGGTGGAAAGAGGGAATGGAGGAACAGGGCGTCCACATACACGCACACGCATGCACACACACACACACACACAGGTCCCTGCAGCAGCGCTGTGGCTAACCAGGCAGTCGGAGTCCTGCTGGGGAGGCTTTCGCACATCCAGCTGGGTCCCTGGATGGTCGCCTGATTTGCCGACTGTACAACGCCACCCTTTCTTTCTGTCCGGTGTGGCGAGGAAACCGAGCTCCAGCCCCTCAAACTTCCTGCGGTTTGTCCGATCCAAACCGTCCACATCAGTTCTGCTCTGCTCTGAACCTGCGTTGATGATGTGAAGCGACACTTAGACTATTTAGAATAATTTACAATATGTTAGTTTTAAAAATGTGTTTAGATTCTGGATGATAATTTACACTTTCAATTTGGAGCTTGGAATTGATTCTGTAATTTGGCCTCTGAAAAGCTGGCTGGTAAAAAGAGATAAGAGCTCCATTTTCAATTTATTTGTGTTTATTAAAATATAATTTAAAATAACTGACTTATAAAATGATGCCTGCAGTCTTTGTGCAACCTCGTTTTTAAAATAATCCATGCTTCCATTACTTCATGGAGCGCACCGGTTTGCAATCTTGCTACGTTCTTACAGCAGAGTATTTGTGAGGTCAGACACTGATGTTGGCCGATCCCGAAATGGCTTCTGCACCTCTGCACAGTCACGTCGGAACAGTAGGGGGACAGACTCAAACTTATTTAAACTTATACGCGTGTGACCGTGGACATGACAGGAATGACTGAATCCACTGATTTGGAGGGCTGACCCAATACTTTGGCCACATTGTATTGAAGCACTGTGTCAGAGCCAATTCACTTTAACTAAGAACTAACAACTGGACCCGACAATATTTTTACCTAAAGATTTTATTGCTTTCGTTCAAAAATAATTCAACTCATTTTCAGCTTTTGTTCAACGTCCTCCAGCTCCGTTTTGTGGCTTGTTGTAACTGCAGGGCGAGTCGAGTGCGAATCATCGAGGATGTGTGGCTGACAGGATCCTATCCTGCTGCTGCTGCCTGAGTGGTGCAAGTTAAACTCTCTACTCCTGCATTTACACTGAAATAAGTAGATTATCGACTTCATGTTGCGCATGTGCTGTATGTGTTGCAGGCGTATTAAAAGAGCCACAGAAGCCAGAATTTGGGGTCGAGTTTGGGTCGGCCCGTAAATCTAAACTCCAGTCCAGACCGCATAAGAACCCTGCTCTTTGTAAAAAGCCGCATCAAAGTTCATGACATTTTCCTTATTAAACAATAGTCTAATAAACGAAATCAGAAGGTAATTTGACATCATATCTTATAGTAACTACTGAATTCAGTCAAAAGGACGTGATCAGTTTGGGTCATATTTTTTTCCCTCGGTGACCAAAAACGTCCCAAACTTTGCTTCCTTGTGTATAAAATTTTCTGCAGAGCAAATGAAAAAAAAAAACATAAAGAAATCTTGGCCTTATAAAGTTATAGCTGGACCTGTGCTGCAGGCAGAGCCCTCAGCGGGTGGTTAGATTACAGCAGCTGCCTGTCAGATGAAGTTTACTGGAAGCTTTTGTACCGTGCAGTTCCACCTCCAGCCAACGCCTTCTCGTCAGAGATCCAAGCCTGTCCAATTGTTTTGTTGATTCCAGTCTCATTAGTTGGGATGGGGGTGGAAATGGAACACTGTGTCTTCTCCAAGGACACTCCGTGTGTGTGTGTGTGTGTGTGATGAGAGAGAGAGAGAGAGAGAGAGAGAGAGAGAGAGAGATGGGGGTGTCCTGCTCACATACGCATGCAGGACACCCTGAAAGAAGCCAGACGTACAGTTGGACGGAGCCAGAAGAGAAAAAGGTGGTGAGAAAGAGGAGGAATATCATCACACAGAGGATGGGAAGAGAGGAGGAGGGTGGGGGGGAGCTAACAGCAGGGACAGCCTGCTTTGGCTTCACCTCTGCATGACATGCAGCGCCGCGATGGAAACTCCCTCGTAGCAGAAATGAGTCCTCACTCTTAACACTAGCCATGCACACAAACATGTCTCTACCTCCTCTGTCCCCCCCTCCCAAAAAACACTATCCACACGCCCCCTCCCCCTGCCTCCCCCAAGCAGGTGATGGATGTGCGCTGTCCCGGTTCTACCTCGGCTTGCTCTGCCCCCTCGCCCCCACTGACACCGGAGAAATGCGCTCGGGCTGCGGGCCCAGTCCGTGGCTCGCCCCCGGTACAGCGGTGTTGGTTTAAAAGCAGCTGCCGGAGGAGGCCGCGTGCGCTCGTGTGTGCGTGGGTGTGCAGAGCGTGTACCTTGGCCAGCATGATCCTGGTCTTCGCCACGTCGAGAGGGGTGGTGACGAAGGCTGCCACCGCGCCTACAAAAGACAGGCGCGTTTAGTCAAACGGATACCTAGAAAATACACAAAACCAATAAATCTACTTGACTGCCGACACTTTAAGGGGAAAGGAGTCAGAATGCTCGGCCTGTTGGTTTCCAACGTTCATAAAAAAAAATAAAAAAAAGACAATCTTCATCCAAGCCCATTCTTCCGTTGCTCAAACACAAACACAAAGATCCCCTTGTGATTTCCATCACCTTCACTGCAAAAACACAAAAAGTTACAAAGTGTTTTTGGTTTAGTTTCCAGAGAAAATTATCTTAATGCAATTGAAATAAGACAAAAACTCACAAGTAACTTTTCAGCACGATATGAATTTGATATAATTTTGTGAATTGCACTTATTCATCACATAGATTTGCTATATATAGTTTGCATCTGTAGCTTCCTGGCAGATTAGTTGTTAGGACTCAAAACAATTACAATTAACATGCAGAACAACATTCATTATGACAGATTTCAATGTTTAGCTAAAAGTAGTGTGATTTACAGTGAACATTTATAGTAAAAATAAAAAAAGTCAAACAAGTCACAGCCATTAAAAAAAAAAACACGTAAAGAGCTGTTAATTTAGAAAAGACAATAAAATAAGACATGAGCACAATTTTAATTATCTGGTGACCACCGCTTCAGTGATTTACTAAAACAGTTCAATAATTTAAAATTTCTTAATTTTAAATTCAATGCTTGTTTTATGTCAATAATTCCTTAATATTGATGAAAAAGTACTAGTTAGAAGGGAAACAGCGGTGCAAGATTGTCCCCATATCACAAATTAAAATGTCTTCTTCCAATGTTAGATTATTTCACTTAAAGCTAGTATTTTATCAACATTAAGACATTTTTGACGTAAAACAAGTTGCTATATCTTGCTGAGAAGTTACTAGTAAGTTAGTTTTGTCTGAGATATTTGCAACAGAAACTAGACCAAAAAAACAACAAAAAACAAAAACTTGGTAAGATTTTTGTGTTGCTCTTAAACACAACTCGTCTGACCCAATCCTTCCCCCGAGCTACGCACACGTGCGGACTCTCCAGCACGCAGGTACAGACTTGACCTCACACCTGCGTAGTAAAAAAAAAAAAAAAAAGAGATATTTGTATCTCCGCGTGAACATGCTCACACAAATACACACAAACATCCGTCAGGACGGCTTTTTGGAGCAGCTGCACTCCGACTTCAAGCCAAGTCAGCACAGCTTCCTCCCGCTGTTACACTCTCTGCAGCATACATAGTTTTGTTCTCATCTGGCCAAAAGGAGGTCAATTTATATTGTTTTGATTGTTTAAAATGACAAAATACTTGGGTACAAGATGCAGATAATGCGCCATAAAACTACAGCGTCTCTTTTTGTCATTTCACGAGGACAAACTTTGATGGATGTCACTGAGGCATAATATAAGAAACCTACACACGGCATGAAGACTGAATGGTGTGGCAGGCATTTGTACTCTGATCCCCCTAAATCAAACTTGGTGCAACTAATGGCAGCCAGAAGTCCAGCAGTGTGGACAGATTGTCAAACAATATCCCACACTTCAGCAAACCCGAAGTAAAATATTTTTAGAGGCTGCAAAATAAAAAAAATAAAAAAAAGTCAGCCAGAGATGCACTGGAATATATTTGTACGGTGATAAAATGGCCCAGTCAAAGACCAGATCTAAAGCCAATCGAGAGTCTATGCCATTGCTTCACAGTTGAGTTTCATAGACGTTCTCTATCCACTCTGTCTGAGCATGAGCAAGAACAAGAAATGGGCCGAAATTTTAATATCCAGATGTGTAAAGCTGGTAGAAACTTCATCCATTTTACTTTGAAATGTCCTTTTTTCTTTATGTGTCAAAATCTGCAAAGGTTCAAGGCGACAAAAAAGCTTTTCAAGGCATGGCGTATGTAAAACAGGAGCTCCGTCGTGAGGTTGAGGTTTTTCACTTCTCTGTCTCGGTTGGATAAACACGGAAATAAAGAAGACTTACTGTAACATCTTTTATGATATTTTTGGAAAACGGTCAAAGAACGCATTAAGCAAATAAATCTTCTATGTGGAGTGCTTTATTAAATGATCTAAATTTGGCTAGATAGAAAAAAAAAAATCCCACAATGGGGTTGAAGGCTGGAAAGAAATCAGTCGATGACCTCATCCTTTTTCTCGGTCAGTTTTCACGAGGATGCAGAGAGGAAACCGAGTTCAAGTCTGTCATAAGTCAGAGGAGGATACAAGCGAGATCTTGTGGATGATTTAAAATGCCTCTGAGTATTTCAAAAGGCAGGGAGATTACAGATGAGCGAAAGAGAGTTTGTAGTGGGCAGGATCTCAAGGTGTAGCCGTGGAGCAGAGAAGGAAGCTTCGGGCCTTATTTTTGATGTTTTGCAGATGACGTAGTTGTGTCGGCGTCTTTATATCATGACAGGTTACGGGGGGAGGGAACCGGACCGGTTCAGAACCGAGCGTGAAGCTGTCCGGAGGAGAGTTAGCTCCTCTGATGCCATGGTTCCCAACGGCAACACGGTGGAGTAATCCCTCTGAAAGGGAGGACAGTCTCTGCCTCAAGTTGAGGGATTCAAACGTCTTGGTGAGTTGTTAACAAGTGATGATAGGATGATAGGAGAAATAGGGGTCGAGTCCGCAGTTTTGTGGGTTTGTTGCGATGAAGAAAGAGTCGAGTCAAAAACCGAAGCTTTAGATTTATCAGTCTGCCTACGATTTAACCGAGAAGGTAGGATCAGCCGCTCTGCATTGATCCCTTTGGAGGTTTTCTGGCAATTGCTGATAGGAGGAGACCTAAAACATATCTAGGACACAGACGGACAGACAGATGGATAGGTCCGTCTATCCGTCTGTAGATGGACTGATTGATGGAGCATCACTCAGTCCATCGTTGGACTGATTGATGGTGGTCTTCTATGTCGGATAAAGACATGAACACCATCCCTATTGTCCCCTGCCTCTCTTTCATCACATCTCAACGTTTTAAATTCCAGATATTTAAGCTCCCAGATGTTCAAACGTAACCAAGTCTCCTCCAGCAGACCAAAGTCTCGTTTCATCACTCTGATGCTCCCTCTCCCTGAGTGCTGTTTCCAGGCGGGGTGGTGCGGCACCGAGCCTCGGCTCCTCTGGGTGCCGTGTCCTCCCGTAACTGTCTTTTCCTCTCCTTCACCTCCAGCTCGGTGTCGTCCCTCAAGCGGCTAACCTCAATCTTCCCGTCCTGTCTGGCCCGGTCCAGCCGAGGAAGAGTTATGGACTGAAAGACATAAATGTTCGACAAACGGCTCGTTGGACGGTCCCAGTCGTGAAATGTGGATTTACGTTGCGGGTTTTACGTTTTCGTCATGGTAGAAAGTGTTGACTGGAAGCAATGACGGATGGTGTGACACATTTTTTCAGTCAAGAGCTCAAGTCCTGGAGGCTTACGCTACACTGCTATGTTTCACTCACTCTGTAGACTTCTTAGGTCAGAGTAAAGTAATCGCTTACTTGCACTTTATTCAACCCTTAAACCTTTTGTTGCTGCCTGAACCTCTACTGAGTGGAGTGTTTCTCACTCGAAACATTGAAAACGTTGCTAAAGTAATCAAATTAGTCACCACTGATTATATTAGCCACATTTATGTTATTATTATTCTTCACAACTTCTTGGCTGACTTCTTGAAACTTCCCAGTGATGTCACTGGATGGCTGCCAAAACATCCCGTCTACATGGGATTTCTATTTTCTTTTATTTTCTTTTGCCTTTTTCAAAACTAGCAACAACTGTTTTTCATCTTGAACAGCACCGTGGAAATGCAGAGGTTCAGATAAAATGATCCGAGGAAGAAATTGTAATGATCCTGAACAGATAAACCCAAAGTGAGCTGGTCAGTGATACTTTTTCCAAAAACTGAGCCAATGCAAAATGTTCTGGCCAAGGTTCATCTATTAACGCGGTGCGCTGCCAACCAGGTCTTTCCATTACTTTTGGTCTAACTGAGGCAAATTTGCCCTGGAAGATGTTAAAGTCCCAGAGAAGTAGCCACGATGATATGGATAACTCAGTACTTTCCACCACTCCGCCTTACCGACAAGCGACGGTATGGTGGAGCAGAAGATGGAAGGAAGAGATGCAACATTTAGATGAATCGATATCAGCCGTGTTACAGATGATCAGGGTATGATTTCTTTTGGATCTTTAAAAGATGAGTTTTCATTTTGAAATAACTTTTTGCAAACTGCCAGTCCTTCTATTTGGACCTTTCTTCTACGATAACGAGAATCACTCCAGATTCACTGAAAAGTCGTGAGAGATTCTGTCGTCTTTCTGAGTAGTTACGTTCCACTCAATTTAACATCTGTGACAATCTGTGGAGTTTGCAAAAATAAGACAAGTCTACATCCGTCTTCAATCCGTGTCTCTGAGTTTGGACCTTCCTGATTAGAAAAAAGGGAAAGGGAACCGTTTTACCTGAGACTTCAGTCTTTATCTGTTGCTCTTCTTTTGTGTGGGAAGGCGTAAATGTTTCATTTGAACTCTGTGCTCTTTGCTTACGCTTTCTATTTTTAGCTAACCGTCTTTCACTCCTTTTTCTGCTTCTTTCCTCTCTCTCTCTCTCTCTCTCTCTTTCCCTTCCTGAAACCACTTCAGGCTCCAGTGCTCCGAAGGTCGCGCAGCTGCCGGGGCGCAGATCCAAACCCGGCCCCCTCTCATCCCTCCGGTTGTCTGCGTTTCCCCTGATACTCATTCAGGCGGAGACAGACTCATAAAGTCTGCCGTGGTGTGATGTCCACTGGCTCTGGAGCTGGAGAGCTGTGATAATGTGACCCCTCTGTTGAGAAAACAATGCGGGGTCCCCGGAAGTTTTTTTTTTTTTTTAAACAAGCTGCAGCAAAACGAGGGATCAAATTCAGTCCAATTCTCTCCTCGCTCCTTTATATCACAGATCTGCTGAGCAGGTGGCTCTGGGGAAACCTGGATCTCTCTGCTGGCCTTTCTTTATTAGACTGTCCACCATCGACTTATCTACTCCTTTCTCCCATGTCCCCCCCATCACAGAGCCCCTTCTGCTTGGTTCCCAAAGCTCCATATAATCCTCTGCACCTGCAAAAGCTCCGCACACCGCTGACTGCCAAGAGTGGAGCGTGTGACCTTGCCTCTTCGACCACAGCGTCTGGAAGAAAGCAAGAAGGAAAGAAGGAGAGGTTGGAGATAAAATACGAGGATTAGAGGGCAAGAAAGATTGAAAGAGGGACAAAGAAGGGGAGAGAGAGAGAGAGAGAAGAGAGAGAGAGAGAGAGAGAAGACTATTATTAGTAGAGATAGGAGAAATATTGAAACCACATTGTGAACCTTGGTCGGGTCTGACTTCCAGAAACATCGGGTTTAAAAAAAGGATTTTAGACCATTTCCGTGTTCCTCTTCGCAGCACTCGGTTCCCAAGGAGAGAGATTTATATTGGAGCCGGAGAAGTTGTGAGATCGCCATACAGGCACAACTCAGTTAATGAAAACAAATATGACCCAAAGGTGAACTTAAATAAGAAACTTAAATAACAGAAAAATGGAACTCATATAGATTCGATAGGCACAGAATACGGCTTTTTCAGCTGAGTGACAGAAACACATTCTTCCGATGCCTCTGTGTATTATTTTCTCATTTAATACCAAAGTAAACACATTTTCCAAAGGAGGGTCTGCGAGCATCATGGTGCAGGAAAAGGCACGAGGATAAAAACCTGGAACCTCAAATTCATACGGACGACTTTTAAGAAAGGTGTGTTAGAGAACAAACATTAACTTTTCATTCTGAACGGTAACAACAACAGAACATCATCACAAATCTAACCTGAAAGGTGCAACAAGTTTTTAATCAAAGTGACACAATAGAGAACATGAATGTGAAAAACAAAGGAGGCTCTTAGAGCTACATTTAGCAGTAATTGATTAGTTGTGGAGACATTTTCAACATTTCTTCGGTTCATAAAAGTTTCTGAGTTTTCATCTGAACACGTCTCTCTTAAGGTCAGTCAGGTCAAAATCTGAGCCACTCGAATGCTTTGATTTCTTTCCTTTTCAGCGATTCTGCTGGCGATTGCTGCTGTATGTTTGGATAATTGTTCTATTAACGACCTCATTTCAGTCTATTTTACGGATGTCTACTTTGGTGTCAGCTGTCCAAAGCAAACCGCAAAAATTCATTGTTGTGGATCTTCACTGCCCTGGAGATCCACAAACGTGAATAGACAGAGACCCAAGTGTGAGGCGACGTTAGCAACTCAAAGCAAGTCAAACTCCTGGCCGACTCAGAGCAGGCGGACGCTGCAGGTGGTCAGACTGACGCAACCTGCCGAGCCAACGAGCTACACTTCTCACATGAACACTGATAAAGAGTTCAGCTGAGAAAACAGGGTCTGACTTTACGAGCGAAATGATCTCCTAATATCCGCTATGAAGAGTTGAATCCAAAACGCAAACATTTTTAGATGGAGCTGTTTTAAATATCTAAAGGAGTTGGAAAGCCTGCCTGTCTGTTTGTCTGCCTCGTTCTTGGTGGGAAGAATTATTCGCTTATCTTATCGTGAAACATTATCTCTCTGCAAGTTCTATGTGAACTTTTAGTGATAAATTAAAAAAAAACACACAAAAAAAAAACAAGAAAAACTTGCAGAAATTTGGCCAAATCCTTTAAATTGATCCTTTCAGATCTGTGAACTTTGTCAAACGAGTCAGACGAGTTTAGTCTTTTTAACTCCTAAATATTTACAATGCTGACTGGCGATGAGTTGAATCTCTCTGGTTTTTGCCATTTCTCTGAGCATTGCAGAGTCTTATGGATGTAAGAGAATACAAGTTAATGCCAAAGATTTTTATTTCAGCACTTTTAGTTCAGCATGCATGCACGCCAAACAAGTGCGGCATTGTTTTAAAGTGGATAAGTCTGCGGCCCGTTGTGCAACTTTTAAAAATGACAACAAACTAAAGGATGACTCCCAACTATCTCCAACCTCTGGTATTTGCCAACATTAAAGCTTTTTTTTTTTTCCCCAATACATCTACTTCATTGACCAAGAAAGAAAGAAAAGTGGAGCAAAGCAGTTCAGGCTAAACATCACAGACACTGGAGAAAAACCAGCTGAAGACCAGATCCAGCAACCTGCTGCTCAAACTGAAGGTTTTCCCCAACAGGCCCTCACGTCGCATTCAGGTACAGCTGGGATTTTTGGTTAAGTATCAAAACAACTCCAAAGTCACAGTTTTTATTAAAACGGTTATGTTGTTGTATAGCCGTGAGCCGGTTCCATAAGTTAGGTAACAAAAGGAGCCTCGACCTACATAACCAAGTTATTCTAGCTTTTTACATTTCATATAGGTTTTTCCTAATAGTTTTGTTTTTCCAGTTAAACTGTGTCAAATTTACACACGTGGACCAAATCGTCTTTACTCCTCGGTCAATGCAGGAGCTTATTGCAGCGATTGCCCCAAAAGGTTAAGCAACAGAATATTAAGTGAAGGGAACCTTCATTTAATGAGTTTATTTTAAAAAAAAATATAATCCTGTTGAAGTTTGTTTGAAAAGCAACGTCTGACTTTCATTTGTTCATTTTCATTGAGTTTTTATTCATCATCACCTTTCTCAGGTTTATTGCTGTGACCTTTGTGGGGTTTTAACTGAGGGCTGCCAACAAGTTTGTCCACATGTGTAAAGTTGCATTAGATGTTAAAAAAGCCAAGGTCTTAATTTAAGTCACTCCCATTTTAACAAGTGTGTAATTTTATAATATATCTGAACATAGGTAGGGCGATCATAGTTCATGTAGAAAAAAAACAACTAACGAGAGCAGACATATTTTTCTAACTACTTGGCGAGTTTGACCTCTCTTATAACTGAGCCAACCTCCCCATCTGCAACCGGCTACTGAGTGAAACCACCTGATGTTTGTGTTTGGAGTTTGAACTCAGGATGATGTGGAGGCTGTCTCTTTCTTTTCCTCCCCGCCCCCGTCAGCTCAGGCCGGCGGACGAGGAGGGTGACGGCGCAAAGTTGGTGTCTGGATGAAATGCGAATGAACAGCTGCGCTGCCTCGGGGCGCTGCTAGGTACGAGTACTTCTGAGGGAGAGAGCAAGTGAGCCACAGCATGGAACGATTACTAATATTTTCTTTGTCCCATTTCCCTCCCTTGATGGTTTAATCGACTGCATGTTATCTCTGCTTTTCTTTCTCTCTCGATCGATCCGAATATGTGTGTGTGTGTCCTCGTGCAAATACAAACACGTAGACACACTCACACACAGAAAGAGAGAGAGAGAGAGAGAAGAAGAAACGAAGCCAGAGTAGCTGAGGTCAGGACGGTGCTCATGTGTGTCCCATTAGAGGTCCGATTAAAAAAAAGGAGATTTTTGTTTTCCACATCAAAGGAACCTCGCTGAGGGATTCCTCTGCATCTCCCCCGTTTTCTGAGCCTCTTCCTCCCTGCCTCCCTCCTCTTTTCATGACTAGATATCAAGCGGTAAATCCGGGAAAACAAACTTTTTGACCCGCGGATCCCCTTGCACCGGGGTCCCACGTTTCACGTGGACGACGTCCAACAAGGAAACGGGCCGCGCGGCTCCGTCTGCGAGTGCCAAACGTCTTCGCACCGTCGTTTGCACGACGGCGGGCTGCGTTTGTGGACGTTTCCAGCTCAAAGCGTTTTCCCGTCGTGCCTCGGACCAGAAATTCCCAGGATGTTTTGCGGCCCCGTGTTTGTGTTCAGTCGTAAACTAGAAGCAATCCGCCCTCCTGTTTGAGGTCAGAAAAATGATGGAGAAAGCTGGAAGCTGCACACACAAAACAGAGGGGGGGAGGGGAAGAGCCCGTGTGAAATTCATGTGAGAACGACGCTTTCTTGCAAAAGTGTTCACACCCCTCGTTCTTTTCCACAGCTTGTCATGTTGCGGCCGCGAGCTTTAATTACTTTCACACAAAGCAGTGAGCACATCGAAACAAAGGCTTGCATGACAGTTGCTCTCAGTTTTGAGAACATCAAGCTGAACTACAGTTGATTTTTTTCTTACTCGACTCCATGGGAGAGCAGCTGATCACATCATCATTTAACAGTGTTTTATTTGCGGCTGAAAAGATTTCTGCGGTTTTTTAGGGGCAAACTTGAAATATTTCCATTAGGAAGACCTCCAGCATTTCCCGTCAACGTGAGCTACGAATGACCTTGAACTTGTAGGAACAGCAGTGAGAAAGGTCAACATCGTGAGGACTTTAATCTACCCTACACCCTTTGGATATTAGAGCAGTTTTGATGTGTTTTTACATTATTATTATTATTATTATTATTAATATTATTATTTCTGACCTCTCATAACTGAATGAGATCTAGTCAGGTTGGAGTTGTGAACTGTTTACAACTGAACAATGAACTAATTCATTTTAGCCAAGTCGAATTGAATTTACTGTTTCACTGTTAGCTGCAAAGAGCAAAGAAAACGATACATGGCTGGACAATTGGACTCCTCACATTATCAAATCTTTGTCCGTCTCCATCCTCGTCGGATGGAAACTTTCGTAATTAAATCATGTAAAACCCCATTAAAATACGCTGAGATATGAACGTCAAACTGTAAAAATGAGTCGCATCCTTTAGCAACCAATGTGTAAAACCCCGCTGAAACCACTAAAACCTCTTTGGCTTTTTCAGTGGAAAACATGAATGCAGGTGAAATCTCAGGAAAAAACACTGACCAGCTAAAGTTAAAGCGCACAAAAATAATTTTCCCCTTTTCCCGATTGTGTTTCCAACAGCTGGGCTGGGCAAGAAAAACGCAGCAATTTATGATCCCAAAGAAACAGATGGAAGTAAAAGCCACACGCACACACACACACACACACACACACACACACACACACACACACACACACACACACACACACACACACACGGACTCGTGCTCAATCCAATCATTTTTGAACGTCTCAGCGGTCATATTCTGGAGATTGACGACAGTGAGGAAACCTGTTTGCCAGTAATTAGCTGATTTAGCTCCTCCTAATCTAGCCCGCTGTTGTATCTGAGGAGAAGCCTGACTGGGTGGGGCGCAGGCAGATTCCAGCAGGTCCGGCTCCTCGCCAACGGACATCTGCAAATGGCCTGGAGAGAGTCGGCCTTTGACTGAGAGACAAAGGGATACTTGTGAACGACACGAACGCGTATAAACACCAACTGCGCGGCGTATTGTTGGTCTGCCGTTGGCTCCCTCATCACCGACGGAGGGTTTGACTGTCTGCCCTGGAGACGTGATGTCACTCGGCCCAAATGCCGTCCTCTCAAAGAGAAACTGCCTTTTATTGGCTCGGGGCCACACAGTGAGAAGCGGAGGAATAAAGACATTACAGCAGAAAGGAAGGTGCGGAAAGAGAGACAAATTTGATGGCGGCGGCAACGGTCCATTAAACGGTGTTTGAGTCACATTTTCGCCTGCCACAATGATACAGGGGAATGCGGAGGAGGAGTCCGCTGTAAAAGTGTCAGGAGGTTAAGCGCCGAGCTACGGCTTTACTGTGGATTTATCGCTCGGTGTTACTGCTGGAAATCAAGCTACTGAGATAACACGGCCATACGATAAAAAACGGAGAATAGAATAACAGCTTTTATGAGAAGGAGAATGATACGTACCTTTAAATATTCCCAGAGCGGAAACTGCACCAGTGAGAATGGGATCTGAAAAACAAATCAGGGTGTTAATAGATCAATTAAGTCTTTTGAATTTGCTTTTGCCGTTCTGGAGTTTCAAGCTTAACACATAGCATCTGATTTCTGAAACTAGTTCTTGTAACTCTTTTCTACTTGCTGTCGCTTGATGCCCATCAAATTGTGGATAAAACGAGAATCTGACTGAACAGACGCAACGCTTTGAAACAGTAATCACACATCTTTAATATTTTTGCATTTTGTCCCATTACAACAACAAACTATTGGGATTTTATGGGATATTGCATAATAGTGAAGTGAAAGAAAATAATCCATGATTTTAATCTGGTTTGCAAACAAAAATGAGAAATTTGTATTAGGTGTCCATTGACAGAAAGAAGGCATGATACAAACTTTGACTGGGATTATTTCATCTGAGGTTGAAGCTTTTAGTTCCTCTTCATTTATACTCCATCTGCATGCACTGATCATCTGGCTAATAAAGACTTCTACTCGCACCATAGCTTTCAATTTTAAATGCAAGAAAAACATCAAAAGGCATTTTCTTTACACTTTACAGAAAGTTGCTACTTCGTGTTGGTCTTTCAAATTAAAACAGGCAATAAAATACATTTAAGTTTGTAGCTAAAATGCACTTTAAGTGGATCTGGACAGAGAAAAGTCTAGCATAATGCACTAGAAGTGCAGCGCAGTTCACCAAACCGGTTCATGTAGGAAATGAACTCAGCAGAAAGAAAAAAAAAAAAAAAAAACTAGAGGAGTGAAAAGATAAGGCAAAGAGGCAAATGAGACCAACTCCAACTACGCTCGCACGTGGAGCGGTGCGAACGCACGCACGGGACCGGGCACGGCTATCGTAAACAGACGCGTGGAGAAAAAACACGCGAAAACACTAATTCACGCGGACGTGTATACAGTGTCAATCTGAGAGCGGAGCAGGACAGGAAGGAGGAGAGGGAACAAAAACAAATCCTCGGAGAGAAATAAATACAGCGACACTGAGCTGTGTCAGCGGGCTTTGATCAGAGTAAAGAAAAGATCATTCATCCCAGTGAGCCGCATTTTCCTGCTGCGCCGCTGGACGGATCCGGCTGTGAGTTGGACAGACAGAAGGACAGAACATGAGCTGTCCTCACCCCTCCGAACCAGTTTGTTACGCACTCACTTCCAATGCAAACTCCATGAAAAAAACCCACTTAATATCATCTACATTATCAGTCATGCACACTGATTTTTGACAACAGTGTAGCAAAGTTCAATATCAAGGAAAATCAAAAAGAAGGAATAATGTTAACTTTCCAAAGTGAGTATAAATTTTACAAAGGATGATTTCTGACTTGTCCACCAAAATATTAAGACTCAGAATAAATCAAATCCATCTATCTGCACTGAAACAAGAAAATAGGCAATCCAACTTAAATATATTACGTTAACTGGTATTCAAATTAAGTTTAAACAAGAAAGTTGATTAGCTTGACGTGTTAAACGTAAATAAAGTTATTCTGACTAACTTAATTTGATTATATGTGACAAATTAACACATTTTTTCAGTTAGAGCTTCGTTCACTTTTCTAAGTCCATCCATTTATTCCCCCCCGATGCTTGTTGATCTTTTTCTACCACATACTTTTTCCTTCCATCCAACTTTCCCCTGATATACTTGGATACAGCACCTTATGAATGGCCAAGCAATGACCCTCTGTGTCTTACGCTCCTTGAAGAAGTTAACATCTTTCACGTCTTAACGTGAAAACTAGAGGAAAACTAGAGGAGTGAAAAGATAACTCTTCTCCGGGTTTGCAACAAACCTATATGAGCTTCACTTATTTAAATAAATGAATGAAATAAATTAGCTGTCCGCTGGTGATCTAACAGGCTGCACAGTGATGCTGTTGCCTTATAGAAACAAGGTCCTGGATTAGAAAATTTTGAGAAAATGACCCACTAATACATGCCTGATGTTGTTTTGTCTTCTTTGTTAAGTGACTTGAAGCTCAGTCAGACTGGGCTGCAAGTTACTCAACGCTAAAAAATACCTGTGGTATAATTTTTTTAAAAAGTTTTTGCTCATCTGCACTGTTTGGCTAATGAGCTAATGCCCAATTAATGTTCACCATTAATAAAGCCCAGTGACTCGGCGGTACTGGAAGTAAACCGTTTCTGTAACTTGCATGCCAAAAAAGCATAAACACATGAATTTTGAAATTCAATACAATATTTGTTTATCGCGTGGGGAGTCAGAAACGTTCGCCCATCTGGTCTGTCCGGGCAGACAGAAGCAAATTCCCAGAGTCCACGGAGATTATCTAAAAACTTCATTTGACGTACTCTGCGTCTGGCATCCAGCCCCCTGAAAGTGGAGCGTTATAAAGAGTGCACCTGTGTTTTATTACCCCCACCGATGAGTTCTTTTCCATGCCGGGAAAAGTGAAGAAAAAAAAAAAAACTGAACAAAAAAAACAAAAAACAAAACAGAGTGAGCAAGAGAGAAAAGGAGGGAGAACAGAGAGAGAGTTTGGACGGGTAACGTGGGGTAAGCTGGACTTATTGTCTTGATACAGTAAAGAAAGAAAAAGAAGATGACAAGAAGTCTGACCAATTTCAGAAACAAACTTGTGTTCAAAAAGTACCGACGGCTGCTTTTCTTGACGATTTTAACTGATAGATTTAATTTTGCCTGAATCGTTGTCACAGCCAGGTAGTAGAAAAATATGAGAAATTCAAAACTCCAATATGATCACTTATACTTTGCTCGACAAACAGGCCGGACGGTTTGCAACGAGTGCAAAGTATGAGAAAGGGAAACACAGATGGCTCAACTAAAGATCTGGAAAAAATGATCTGCAGGAGATTTACGACGTGCTTTGACACCCCGGCGCGCTGTGCAAGGAGTGTGCATGTGCGCTTGCTGGCACTATCCAGCAAGAGAAGACACTTGAAAACCTCATGTGGGCTGATGAACCTGCTAAGACAACAGACACACCGACTTCAACATGTCCGAACCTGACGAGGCGTAAAAAACCGGGACGATCTCTTTTCAGCTTGTTGATTTAAGTTTTGAAAATCCGAAGCACAAAAAAGTCCGGCATGAGAAGAATTCCCTGTTGGGTTTTTCTTTTGTCCTGCTGAAATGCCTCGCTGTCACCTTGCGTCGACTTGATCGACGCGACCAGGCTCTGTAACCCGATGTGGGTTGCAATGACAGACGGAGACGAGAGGCAAAGAATCTCGGGTAGATTTTACACACATAAAATTTCAAATTATGTCATAAAGTTGTTGGTAATATAAAGTCTGGATTTTCATCCATAGCCCTTTTATGGACTCCAGCTCTGCTGAGCTTTTCACTTGCTGCTGGCGTTGATGCTGCCATTGCTTTAGAAGCCTGGTGGTTCAGGTCTGTGATCCCTTTAGTAGCTTCAATGCCAGGATGTTTGGCTTTTGATGTAAAATGTTTTTCTTGTTTTTGGTAGGCAAGACTCATGTTGAACAAATTTTATCCTTAAAGATCTCCCAACTCAGCAGGTTTCCTTGTTCAGTCATCAGCAACCCATTAGTTTCCCCCAGGGTATTATAAGCCTGGCGGGCCTCCAGACTAAACATTGTTTACTTGTTTGAATTATTTTAATGTTTGCCTTTTCTGAGACTTCATAGTAGGCGTTTGGGTTTTGTTTATGTCTTCCAATAACACATTTATAATCATCTAGTCATATTTTCAAACTTCCTGTCAACTTTAAACATTTTTAACTCAAAACCATGACTGTAGGATGACTGTCCTCGCACCCCAAGTTTCCTGGTGGAAACCCTGCATTAGCAATCCAACAAATTCATATATTGTGAACCTCAAGGAATGATTCTCATGCAAGTGTATTAGGTACACCTGTTCAGTCGGTGGCTCCACTATGCTATGCTACAGCTTCCTTCTGTCAGCAAAACCTGTCATAAATGCTAAAGCTAGTTAGCATGGAAATCGACGACAGCGGATAAATGGTTTTCCTGAAACAGTAAGTTGTTTCTTATCCTTTAGGACATTGAGCAGCACGTACATAAAGATGACTGACAGCGCTAAGACCCTCCTCCTGGCTCTGATTGGTTGACTTTAGCAGCTCTGGGAGAAGGAGGAGGAGCTTTTGTTTGTTTTTTTTTTCCTCACAGATTATCTGTCTCGCATTATGCTATCACGGCATGGCCACGGTTTTAACATCTTTTTATGACAGTTACGCTCCCCAGCTTTAAGTGGTTTTCAAACCTGCACGGTTTTTATATCAGTCAGTTACAGAAAGTTCAGCCATAAGTGTGGAGCACACGAAGTCCCCAGTTAAGCCGTCCTGGACAAACAGTCATGAAGTCTCCCAGGATCGTTCCACGGTGGGCTCCAGCATGAGCCACGAGGGCGGCCAGGTAGAATAAACTCCTCAAGGCTGAGTTCCTAACTGCTGACTCCATCTCCTCCTGACTCATATAACGCATCGGCTAGCTCTGCATATGTACCTTCATAAACCCAAGCATGTGTGCATCGCTGCACTGCAAATAGTGGACAAATCTGCAGGATATTATAATGCCGAGACAAAAGGCGAGCGAATGCTAGCCATGCTAAGATTTTATTTAGTCTACAAGGCAGAGCGAAGCAGCATTACGCCCTGTTGTTCAATGCAGTACTTCCCTGTAATTAAATGCACGCTGTAGTTATTTCACTGATCATTTAGCAGGAGAAAATGTTTCCCCAGAGGACAAACAGGCAGAGATGTTTATGTCCACTGAAAAGACTGAGGTTTACCACCGACTGCCAAAAGCTCTGCTCCAGCATGAGCCAATCCGTGCACATGGATGACTCCATGAGAAACAAATGAATCATAGACATCAAGAGGGAGAAAAAAACAAAACAAAACAAAAAAAAAATCACCCACGGGATTTAACACATTGCTGAGGTCTGGTAACACGACCTGTCGCTGGGCTTGAAAGAAAAAAATCTTGCTACACACACAGTCAGCATATATTTCTAAAGCTACAAAACAGATGATGCTGAGACAGCAAAACTTTAACTAAATCAGATTTTTTGTTCTCCAATGTAGTCACCAGCAAGACTTTAGATGCAGCTGTGCTCTTCAGTCATAACAACTTCCTGTGAGGGTTTTGATTATTATTTGGTTGTGGGTTGACATTGCTACACTTCAGACAGAAATATATTTGAGAGGAATATCAACAGAATTAGTGAAATTTTGTATTTATCTATTTTTTGCTCTTTTCAGTTTCAATTTGATTTGTTTTTGAGCCATTTCACAACAAGAAGTTATTGAAACAAACAAAAAAAAAACAAAAAAACAATACATCCAAAATAAATAGCTTTATTTAAGACATGCTTTTTACTCCTGAGTAATTCCAAACACAAAACGGCTTAACGACTGAAATCATTTGGTCATAAATTAATCCTCTGAGTGAAGACTGGATAGATAAAGACTAAAAGGTTAAATTTCCGTCAAATCATTGTTCGGTAAAATCTCACAGTTGGTTATTTTCTCTATCATCCTGTTATACATAGAAAACAAAAACAGCAAAAATGTGTTTAGTGGTCAATTTCAAAACAAAGGATCAAAACCCAGCCACTCAATTCTGTCCAGGGCATCTCTAAACTTAAATCATGACGCTTGGACTTCAAGGTCCTAATTTTGATTAATCAATTCCAAAAATATTAAGGCATTTTGAAAATATAGCACATTTAATCAGCTTGCGCAATCTAATCCCGCTATCTAAACAACAAAAGCAAACATCAGATGTCCCAAGTGCAAGTGAATGCAGCGTGTAATAATCTCCCACGTAGCGCTCAGTCTACCTCGTGTGTTTTGCCTGTGGCATGGAGAGAGTGAGGCAGGCTGAGGGCGAACCCGCATTGTTTAATGTTATCTGATTGAACAGCTGGAGTAAAAGTAGGTTGAAAATGCTCTAATGACTAAAACTGTCATTTCTAAAAGCTTGTCTTTTGATTACTTGTGCAGCATTTACACAGGGTGGGGCGCTATGAAAAACACAATCTATACACCAAATTTCCACCACAATGCAGTGATCATAAAGACAAGTTAGCACCTCTGAATATTGTTAATGATTAAAATAAGCTTCATCATGACTAATTAATTACATAACCTCTCAATAATTAAGATTTCTATCACATTTTATCACTAATAAGTAAACTATATTTGACAACCTTTCAACTTGGCAACATAAGACACTTGGAATATAATTGTTTAAGTCATGCCAGACTTTGTCCTTTCTGAATATTAAGGGACTAAAGCAGCATCTGCCACACAAACATCTGTGTCCTTCAGACACAGGATTCCACAGCTGGGACACACACACACACACACACACACGCACACGCATACACACGTCTCCTGCATGAAACTGTTGTCCTGCATGTGCATCCTGTTTGTTTTTGAGTGAATAATTTGGCACGCACGTGCGCGCATCTATGCAATTGGAGCATTATTCTATTATTTTCCAGCTGATGCGTATTAAAAATGATCAAGGCTGACAGAGCCACTTGCTATGACTGTCAGGTATGTTATTAGCCAAATATGGAGTTGATGTCCGCTGTGTCATTTCTGCTGACAGAGTTCCCATTTGTCTCTGTGTGTGTGCATGTGTGTACAGCTAACTTTATTAGTATTCAGAGAGGCTGCGGGCTGTCACAGGTCCTTAGGCACTCGACTAAGGGGAGGAAAAACACATGTCAAGATATATTCACACTGAGCCTGATTGTAGGCAGGTCAGTTGGCTGCAATTTGACAAATGACTTTTAATAGGTCATACTGCACACTCTGCATACTGATGGTTATTTAGAAAGAGAGTAATGACAAAGGAGATGGATATTAAGAGACACGTAGACGGATCCATCAACGGTCTGTCCAACGCAAACAAAAACACTGTTGCTGCAGACTCCTTTCCAAGAAACGCCCTCAATTTGAAGTCAAAATGCTACGCTGCTCAGTTGATCTATACCCTAAATTCAAATGCAGCAAAAATGCTGGACTGTCCTGTAAAAGCGTCCAAATGGACCTACAGACACAGGATTGTCCCTTTACGGCTGAGAATGTGCTGGGTTCTTTCCAGTCTTGATTAGGAGTAGCATTCACCCTCCATCCCAACCCAGATTGTTGGCGACCAGAGGAGCCAAACCATCTGCTTTTACAGCAGCTTCCACACTGGAACCTCTGTCAGTGTTAAAGATGTGTAAAAAGCCTTGAAATGTTAATCTTTTACAGCAGTGTAATTTCACAAAATCTCCCGCAGCGTGTTTTTGGCCAAAAACTGGATCTTGGGGCGTTTTCACTCCCGATAGTCCTGTAGATTTGGTTCGATTGGGGAACAAAATCGCAACATTTTCAGATGGTGCGGTTGACTTTCTGCGGTGGCGCTGCACCAAGAACTACTGAAGGAAACGACATCGAAACCTCTGTTAGATTTGAGCGTTTGGTTGTATCTACACAGAATCACCTACACCATAGTTCACTCCGGTCCAAATGTGTATTCAAACCACTCCAGAGTTCACTTTAATCAAACCGATTAGACTTGGTTTCTAGGCGGACCAGAACGATTATGCATTCGCAAAACAGAATTTCCAGGCAAACAAACGAGAGTTTGATGAAAGTGAACTAAACAAGGTAGGTGTGAATGCACCCTTAGTCTCATCTAATTAAACCAAACCGTTCCAGTTACAGTCCCAGTGGAGTTCATCAAACTCCATGATTAGGTCTCACAGAAAGACAGAAAACACAAGAAGGTTTCTATGTTCAGCCATTTGCTGACCACAAAAAAATCAACTCACTTATTCGAGAAGAGTTTTATTTATACATTACATCGGGATATCTATGGTTAACATGGGCCTATGTAGCTTTCAGACAAACCACTTACTTTTATTTATTATAAGTAAATAAAACTGATAACACAAATTTTGAACAAATGTTGGCAATTGTGTTTCTTTTTTATGTGTATAAGTACATCAAAGTCAAAATAATAAGTAAATATAATACATTGTGACAAGGAAAAGCTTGTAATGATCCTGTTCAAATTTCACACTGTTAATTATAAACTGGCCAAGCCTTTCATTTTCCAGCTTTTATACGTTTCTTGTTGAAGGCTCGTCTCAGAATGTTGTTCCAAAAGATGCAGTCGAGGTTTTATGACAGCGCTTATTGCTATTATGACAAATAAGGGACCTCCTCACAGATTTCATTGTTACATTATGAAATTCCAGACACAAATAACCCATCACTCATGATTTAAGTCGGGGAAAACACTGTGTTGCAATCTGCAGTCCCACACCATTCTGCCTCACTCTTGCCTCCAGATGTGAAACGACACGCTAGTCAGAAAATCGTACTGGGTTTGACTTGACGTCGGCAAAACTCCCAAAACCAATGGTTTTAGGCTTTACCTAAAAATGTGTATAATAACATGTCAATAACACATTCAATTGAGTCAAAATGGCCACTTTTAAATATTTACTTTATAATGAAGCATTGTAAGGAATAACGAGCCACTAAATAGCCCGAGTTAGGAATAAAGCAACATCTTTAATGTCGAGTCCAGCCTCGAGTCTCGAGAAGACCAGAAGACAGACGAGGTTTTAAAAGAAAACAGATGGGACTCAGATGGAGAAGCAATCAGCAGCCGGCTGATTCAAAGCGGGGAACTGCTGAGGGCCACGTGAAGCCCAAGAAATACACAGACAGACACACAAACTGACAAAAACAGATAAAAACATGTGGACTAAGTAGCGGGAGCAAAGCCCAGACTTTAAGTCCACATTTATTACCTGTTAATGCAACAGGCCTGCACCTGGATTCCCTTTGCAGAATCTCACACACACACACACACATATACATGGACATACTTTCTCACAAACATGCAGACACACCCACATTCCATCCGCTGCGTGTCAAACTACGATGACTGACTGACTGCGGTGACGGGCTGATAAACAGATCAGATTTTAATATGCTGAAAGTTGATAAAAAGCCATTAATCATGTCAGAGACGCAGGTGGTGTTGGACGCTCTGCGTACGGCTCGCGCCAAAGTCACTGTGGGAAGAAGGCAGTCCTGTTTGACAATCTGTAGGAACATCTTGTACGCTAAGCCACCAGAAGAGTTATAAGAAGCTGTCATGTGTTGATCTATGCAAGCAAGAACACGCAACATTGTGAAAATGAAAATATGCTGGTGTTTTGCTTGTTAGCAGAGTTATGATGAAGATTCAGCTACATTATAACTGATGATTCAGTGGAGCTGACTGTAGGAAGGTCGGCTGGGGTATACCTTTCTACCATCTTTGCTCTGTGTGCTCTGAACCTTTTTATACCGGGCCTAAGTTTGGTTAAAATACTGATGTGTCTCACTAATTAAAAGCATTTGCACTGTTTTCTATCTGGCCTAAGTATGCTTGACAAATACACGTTATGTGGGCACAATCACCAGAAATTAAGGGCATTTTATGTTCCTGAAGGAAGTACGACTGCCATTTTTGCTGCACTTCCAGTCTGAATAGTGTGTGTATAGTGGGATCAATGGTGAGGAATTGATGACTGGATCTTCTCCAGTCAGACAAAACATCTCCTCCATGTTGGATGACACTGATTAGTATTACATATCATCTTATTATATTGAGTCATTACAACAATTGCATGTGCATGTGCGTGACACATGGCATCTAAGAACTACGCTACTTGAACTGTCAAAGGTATTGATATTTCCAATCTTTTGATCTAGTAAATAAATAAATCAGTGATAAAGCTAAACTTAGCAACCAAAGACACAGATGGATCACAGAGAAAGAAAATCTTGTTTTGTTGTGAGTGAACCATATAAATAATATTGGATTTGCACTAAAACTGCATCTCAATCATCAGACTGGCATGCAATGAGAATATTGCCTCTTTGTAAACAGTACTTACCTCAAGTAATTTATTTTCATATGAATGACTAATGTAGGAAGATATACTAGAGGACTGGAACACATTTGAGTGATTAAGTCAGCTGCTAGTCAAAGCTGTCCAGCCCACAACAACAGGTAATTTTAGGTTTTAACAGAACACACAAAAGAATGCGATTAAACCTTTCATCACTCTGCAGTTGCCTCGGAGGAATACATTCATTAAATAAATCAAATCAGTCTTGAATAAAACGTTCTGTTCCATAATGACACCAGGGTTAATTTTTTTGTGGTTACACTGAATCCAAGGTGACCGACGGGCTTTTCTAATACTGCCTCAAGTGGCCATGTGAGAAACTGCGATATATACACATACTTTTTTTTGCTAAGACCCTCCTACTGGTTCAGACTGGTTGTATCTGACACAGTGGTGGATTTCTGCAGGTAGTACTGGGAGTGTTATGTTCACATATTTTTTATATTGCATAAAATAAGCTTGAGTGGTTAAATAAAAAATCTGCAGAATGTGTCATTTTTTTTATCCGAATAACTGATAGAGTATTGTTTCCTGAAATAGTTATTATCTGCAGCCCTGAATGAATACATTTCAGAGTTTTTTAATGATGTCAGGTGACAGACATCTCTTCACTCTGTTACTCAGGCCAGAACTAGATAAGGTGACGTTTGGGCTTTGTTTCAATCGCCTCAGCTTTGGACTCAATTTCCTGATAAGTTAGGAGAATGCAAACAAAACAAAACAAAAAAAAAAAAAAAAAAAAAAATACAACAACAACAAAACATGACTAGCTCCTTTACAAAATGACTAAACATTTTACTGTTTGGAGTTTCTGCAGATTCCCCATAAACACCCACATATAATCTATTTAGAGTATTGACAAGTGAGTCATTTCTTTTATTCTATGTAATGCTTAGATTCTGGATTCATTTTTTTCTTCACTGTAACTCTCTCCGCTTTGCCTGTAAAGAATCTTGAACTTCGTCTCACTAATAATTTCATTATTATTAATTGCATTGTCTTTAACAAGTAACATAATATCTGATCCCTGTATGGTGACTGAGTCGGAGTTCCTGGATTGTTTTCTGAGCCAGTCTGAGAAAGATGGGCAGCTGTCTTACATATTTTCAATTAGTGCATAATCTTTCTGAATGTAGAACGACAAATATCAAAACATTTGGACATAACGTCATAACCCTTCCCAGTGTGATGCACAGGAATCATTTCTTCACTCAGGTCATTGCTGATGTCTGTCCTCCTTTCAGTGTCAGCAAATGGAAGCACACTGGAGAGCAGCAAACTCCTAAAACTCCTTTCATAGAGGTGGCCACACTTTGACTCTGATCAGTTAATCAAGTGCTTAAAATAGTAGCACAGGGCTGATATTCTTCCACTTTGTGCATTTTGAACAGGTTGGGGTTATATTTAAAGAGTGACTTTTTGCATGTAATGGAGTTGAAATACTTTTTTTTTTTTTCCAAAAAGATAAAAACTCTAGAATCGATATAGTGTGCCATTATGTTTCTCACATGTGCAGCGATTCCAAAGAGTATCCACTTGTGTGTGTGTGTGTGTGTGTGTGTGTGTGTGTGTGTGCGTGTGTGTGTGTGTGTGTGTGTGTGTGTGTGTGTGTGTGTGTGTGTTGGTGTGAGGGTCTGGGGTTGGAGAGTTAGGTCTAAGTACACCTCAGGGACAGGGGGTTTCAGGTCTTTTTAAATAAATAAACAGATTTAAAAAAGAAAAAAAAAAGTCAATCGATAGAAGAAGCCTGATCTGGCGCTCTGAGCCTGTGCTTGGTCTCTCCATCACACCTGAGGGGAGCCAAGGAAGGGTCCGGGGATGGGGGATGATCTGGCATGCAGAGAAAGAAGGTTGGATTACATCTCTCCAGTTGGATGTGCTGTGCTATTTCGTGAATGTTCTCGTCTCCTACTTACAAAAAAATTGTTAGAATCCCCATTTGTTATCTCAGCAGATGCACACACACTCGCAACGCACCTGTCTTCCGATTTCCCAGAGGTGTATTTCGAACAAATCCGATGCATATCCATCCTAAATCTACAACACATACAAGCATGACACATCTTGTGCTCAGCACAGTTCCACAAAACCCAAATTTGACACAGATTAGCAAGAATTGTGGGGCCGTACAGCTGCACACATCCTCTGGGAATATCGCCCACTCGGCCTCTCCGGCTCTCTACGAACTAGCGAGAGTGTGACTGCACTTGTTGAAGAATTCCACCTGACACGTCTGAATGCCGAGGGCTACACGGTGTGAGAGTGGATGTGCTTAAGCAAACCAAGCCAGGGAGGGTCCTGAGAGCCGACACATCCCCTCTGAGCTTGTCGAATTGCAGCTGGACCCTGTTCCCGTAAACCACTGCAGCCAGCCAAATCTCAGCGCTGGGCAGTAATGTTCCTGACAAATTAAGACCTGTTTAAATGGGAGAGGGGGGCTGAGCGGTAAGGTTGTTGCTAAGCAGGGTTACGGCGTGGTGGCAACAGGTCTAGAGAGATACCACTTACTGAGGAGATGCTTCTTCTCAGCAAATCTCAATATTGTGCTTTTTTTCTAAACAGTTTTGAAGAGCTATGGTATATCTAAATCAACGACTTATGCAAAATGAAATTGAATTACATTTTGAATTAAGTGTAAAGGAGACTGGTTGCTATGATCCTCAGAAACTCACAGGTAACAAGAATCTGGAAAACACTGTGAATCATTGGGCAATGTATGATTGGAGAGTTTCCCTTACAAAATATAAATGTAGTTATTTAGCGCATCTGATTAAGACAGGTTTAACTCATACATCATTACACTTCCTAAAAGTAGCAAAAAGAATATACCCGAAACTTATCAATAGAGCTGCACAATGTTTCGGATCTCAATCATCATCACATTAAAAGGACTGCTTGGCAGCAATGCTTGAAGGGATTTTATTTTTTATTTCTCAGATGTTGCTGATCTGGAGATTTATAATTGTCATTTGGTGGGGACATCATGTAATAGTACTAATATAATTATGTTGTTCTTTATTTGTCCAAGTAAAAAGTTTAATAACTGAAAACCACCTATTGTACTTTGGCGTGGACATCTTCTGAGCAGGCCAAAACTGTCCGGGCAAAAGTTTAGATCTGGCTCTTTGAAACAGAACTCGGATAAATGTCGAGGTGAACTGCATTTCCTGATCCAGTGTCTTACAAGTAATCAAGATTGCTTGCATGTGCATCCGCAGAGCACACAATAAAAACCTGCTGCACCTGTGAAAGCAAAAAAAGAAAACGAAAAACAGCTTTAAACAGTTTCAACTGTTGTGCAATAAAAGCAGTCAAGAAAAGTCGGGTTGTAAAATGCCAACAAGAAAACACAGATGGAAGACGAGCGTTGCAGTTTTATCGCATGTTTATGGGGCTAGCCACAGTAGCTGGAGGCATTTCCTTTAAACGTGTCCTGATTGTCATGCCAGACATTTAACATCTGTTCTAGTTAAGTGATATTTGAGTATCGGTCAGTATTGGACACGCCAACATTTTTCTCAATTTTGTTTCAATATTTCTTTGTGCCCAAGCATGGGCTACATTTAGCTTACTGTTGCATTTTGCTGTCGGCACCGCTAAGAGCCATAAAACCAACCAACTACGGTCAGGTACCCAACGTAAGATTTCTGACAGAGGGCGAAAAGAATAACCAGAAGCGTTGACCAAGAGCTAAGTGGCCTTCACAGAGCGCTTAGGAAGATCAGGAAAATAGAATATCCCACTGCTGAAGAAAAAGCATGTGCAAGTTTGTTTAAAATTGAAAGTGAAATTTCCAGGTGTGAACATCACGAAGCGTTCTTTGTACAAATCTGAAGCTAAAACAAGAGTGGATTTTCAAGCAAGACCAAAGTCTCAAACACAAAGCCAAGGAAAGTCTCAACGGGTTTCAGAAAAAGAACATAAAACTGTGAGAATGTACCGGATGATCAGCAGAGACGCACGCAATGCTTATTTTACCCACTATTACTCTTTGCTTCCTATGTCCAGTGAGATACTTAAATCTTAGTTGAGTTAGGAACAGGACAGTTTGATCGGTTGCAGTCACTGATCGATGACATTAGAGGCAAAGTGCATATTCGCCAGTGAATGGTGATGTGTTGTTATACAGGACGCCCTGAGGGCCAACCAATTAGCTGTTGACAGGAAGAGAGATGTATGGTTTGCCTGATCCGTCTGAAGCTGGGAGTGGGACGTGGGTGAATGGACAGAGAAAACATGGTGGTTGCCGAGGGCAAAAGCACAAGAGGAAAATGGATGGGGGTGCTGCAAGTTTCTTAACGGTGTCATACCGTTCAATGAAGTAAAGGTATCAAAATAAAATTATTGCCCAGGGAAAAATTTAAAACTTGTTTTTAAACATCCGGAGAAGCAAATACAAGCATGTCAGAAAATACAAACATTAGAGTTTGTAAAAAAACATGTAAAGCAATGGCATTATATATTTTTTTGTTAACACAAGAGACGGGAAAGGAAAACACTGAAGCAGCAGTGCATGGGAATGCGCTGGTCTCCATGCATTGCTATGGCAGGCCTTGATTAGCCTGCCTAGCTAGCCTACTAATAGTTAATAACTAAGCTAATCTGGATGCTACTAAAGTTTCATATCACTTATTTCTTCTTTTCAGTAATAAGTCAACATTAAAAGGGGAGTGCTACATATTTTCTATGCACACAGCGTCTTTTTATAGCACAACCAAGTAACTGTGCTATCTTCAGTCATTACAAAAATGCTGTATATTTAAAAATAATCTATATCCCATACTTCCTTATTATATTGCTCTGTTTTTGAGGATACTGTGTCAGCGTTTCCAACTGTTGTTTTACAATTGTGAGATTCAACTTAAGCTTCATATGTTTAACTTGGTGAATATTCCATCAAAATGAATTGTTTACGATCCAAATATTTTTGTTAAAAAAAAAAATACTGCTGCTGACGTGATGGTAATGATTGTGGCTTCTGAATGATGGTGAGCAGGAATATGGATGGAAAGGTCGGAGTGTAACAGGTGTAACTCCATCTGACTGTCACAAAGACAGGGCACTTATGCAACAGAAAGCTCTGTTGGTTTTTATGAGACGGATGCTGTAAGAAACAGTGAGGTTAGCCTCTAATTATTGGGTGATCCCTTTGCACAGACATGATTTATCTGACTTCCACTCCCTCAACACTCTTTTTCTTTCTGAGGTAGCAACAACATATTTAATTTGACTAAGGTGTTACCTGTTTTCAGACTGAGTTTCTGACATGTAGTGAATTCATGCAAGACAACTAATGAGGTTAGTGATATTTGACTTTAAGGTGAAATCTATGGAAAACCTTAAAAAGGTCACACTATAGTGATATTGCATAGTAAAACTAGAGCAATTAAGAAGAAACATACAATGGTGATTTCCTCATCTCAAACTATTGAAACAAAATCCCACAACAGTGGACGGTATGGCACAACAAAAAAATGTCAATGCTGAACGTCTCATGTTGTTCACAAGCCGACTTACAGCCTGCTGAGGCGTGGCGTCTCACTCCTTTTGGAGGGCGGCCCTCACGTCATCCAGGTTCTGTGGTACAGAGTTACAAGCCTTTCCACGGTGAACAAGCTTATCCCGTAGGTTTTCTAAATGATTCAGGTCTGAAGACCGTGCAGGCCACTTTATTTGTTCATCCCAGTCTCAAGCATGTTTTTCCGAATGATGTGACCTTGATTGTGTCCATAAAGATTCGATTAAGCCTTGTTGTTTATGTAGAGACACACTGACTAGATTAATGATATTTTTCACATAGTATTGGCTTGTAACTGCACCGTTCATAAGGTTTAGGGTGGTTCTGTATTGACTTGACACATAAGGTCCTATTGATCACTTGCTAGGTGTCGTCTTGGTCTCATGATTTCAAAATGTGAACAGCATTATGAGGAAAACTGCTTAAATACCAATTGTGATTGTACCAGGAAATGTATTTCCTGACCTGGATCAAACAGAGTTGGTTGACAAGCTTAAAGCATGTCAACCAATTCCTCTAAAACTACAGAACTCAACAGTACGGCCACATGTTGATCTCAAGGAAAGTTACTCAGGTTTGTCTTGGAGCACAGTTCCCAGAGCCTCATGTTCTCCTCATTAGGAGTGGACGCATTGGGGTATCATGACACAATGGACCAGATCCATGGCAATATGAATGCATAATTGTGCACAGAAAGGGAAAAAATGGGAAGAACTCCAAGAAACACCAATAATGTGAACAACAGACACAGTCACTGAGAGAGGGACCACATTTATTTGTCGTTTAAGGATACAGTAGCAGGAAACCCTTAATCTCTGGAGAGACATCTGTAATAAACTGTTTGAAATCATACAATGATGAAGTGGTAACCCAAGAGTGTCGTTGGCCTTCTGGAAAAGGTCAACTCGACCTGCATGCAAACCTCAACAGCACTCGGAAAAGATAATCCGTGTATGAAGCATGGAGGCAAAACGGTAAGAAGTCTTCAATCAGAACAAGAATCTGTCAAGTCAATGACACTCTGCTGCTGTATTTGCTTTTACCGTAATGTTTTACAACTTATCATTTGGATTGTCACTGTTATAAACAGATGCACCTGGAATATTGGCTGGTAACTGGAATCAAACTATTTTCTGCCTGATCACACTGAGAACACTCTTCAGTGTGGAAGGTGTTACTGGAGGAAGGATTCTCAAAGCTAGTAATTTTCTGTATCAGTGTGGTGTTTAATGACTGCTTCATTATTTGTTTTAAAAAAGGGGGAGGGGAAAAGTTTGTGTTTCCTAAAAAGTAGCCCACACGTCATTCAAGCTGCCAGTGAGAAAGACTTTCAGCAGGTAACAGAAAGGCTGAACAGAGTTCATTCTTTACAGCAATCATCTCTATTTCGAAACATGCTGATGGATAATGAGGCAAAATCTGGCTCTTTAGCCCCAACAGTTTACACAAAGCAAAGCAAAAGACATTTCAAAGTTGTAAAATTCTAATTGTGCAGGTAATCTTTTTTGTTCCTCTAAATTGCTTTCCACAAAGTCAAGGCCTGTTATTTTGTGTGTTGTATTGTAGTATCAATTATTTCAATAATTGCATATTGAGCTTTGTGTTTACAGTCGGTGTGTCACAGACAATAACTTCCCAGCACTGAAACAAAGACTGACAGGTTTTTTCTTAATGCCACACACACTCTGCAGGTCGAGTCATGTCAAGGATCAAACCTATTGAGGTCAACAGGTTTTCTCTTCGACTACTGAGTGATTGCAGAGTAAACAGATGAGATAGCACCAGTAGCTCCTTTTAAACACTCACTTCCTCCTTTTAAATCATCTTGGCAATCTTATTTTACAGGCAACTGCTCCACTGCGCTCCAGAAGCAGAGAATGTTCTCATTCTACGACTGTGAACAATTTCTAATTGTAAAAATTTACCTTTTTATTTGACCTCTTTGTTTAATTGAATTACACTGAAAGAAATCTAAGTGCTTCGTGTACAGAAAAGAGCAAAAAAGTTATTTATATATGTTACTTAGCATTTCTATTCCACAACAATTTTTTTTTTTTTATCTGCTTTGAGATTTGGATACAAACAGCTGACGTGACAAAAAAGAAAAAAAATTAATCTATACTATGTATGACCAAAGTCATATTACTTAATATGTTTACAATAATTTCCAACCAACAGGCATGACTACTCCTGTATAATCCAGTCATACTTCTTGTATTGTCTAATTCAGCTGTGTTCGGCATTTTATGGAAGGAAAGGATTTCCTGGGGTGCCTGGACTCCCAGCAGCTGTTCAACACTAAACCGCAGTGCTGGCTGAAACACTGGCTACTTAACCCAACGACAGCGTTCTTCGCCTGATCTTGCTCACGTTACAATCACAAATGGTTTTGTGCTGGGATCTTATGTCACAGACAAAGCATTGCCTCGTGTTGATGGCCGATGATGGTTTACGTTTTTGCAAATGAAAACAGTGTGATGCATTTGTAAGTCCTCCCCGACCTGCTATTGTGTTCTGCTGTTTTCTCTCTGTCTGCTCTTTGTTATAAGGGAACGTATAACCTCGGTGAGCACACAGAAACCCCTCACCGTTCTTTAACTCAAAACAAACATCAAAATGACTCAAAGGTCAGGCCACACTTGTGGCTGCCCATACAGTTAAAACCAGATATATACGAGCCTGGTAAAAACCAGATGCTTGTTCCAACAATTCGCTTGGACCCCGGGCTTTGCTTGCTGGGGGCACAGATTGTTAAAGTTTTAAACATGGACAAGAAATTTTAGGTCAGAAAGTACAGAAGTCTGTATTATGCAACGGACATAAATACAGCTCCACCTTAAAAAAAATATAAAAAGTCTAAATAATTTCATAAAAAAGCCTGGAAGAATACAGATAATTTTAATATAATCTGATAGGCGACTCAAACATGCAGAGACCATCAACTGACCACAGATGAGACCAAATCACTGAGTGGCGAAAAGCAAAGAATCACCAATAAGTTTGCAGGGTCCTTTGTTTGTTGGATCTCAGTCAGCCTGTTGCTAAAACTCAGAACCAAAGTCAGCCGGCTGAACCTCTCCTCGACTAACGCAGGGAGCGTACAAGGAATGATCCAGGGCTTAAAGAGGAGATGAAGGTGGAATTAGCCGAGGTGTGGTGGGGAGGAGCCGCGACAGCGAGGTGTTTCATAAACCATATTTTGTACCTCAGGTCGCCAGGTTCCAGATGTTTGGGTGGCGAACCTTTGACGCGGATTCAGAGTATGGATTAGGAAATTTATGTACACAAGGAGAATGTATCCCAACAGATGGGATTTTTATTTTCCTCAGCTGGCTTAGTTTCAAAATTTGAGACAAGGTCAAAATGGGCCTGAGATGTAGACAGAGCAGCAGGCGCCTTGGTGTGTCCTGTCAGCTTCACTTTCACACCGTCAGATCAATGAATTACGACCTTAAAACCCATCTCAGGCTCATTACTCACACTCAAATTGTAAGAGTTCTGCTTAAATTCAAGAATACCTGGCAGAGATTCAGCTCAGAAAGAAGAAAATTAGGAGCTTTCTAATAAAGCCCTGAACATAAATGTCATATTCCAGCATAATGACAGAGCAACAGAAGCTGGCGTGAAGAGTCGGTGCTCAAGACTAATCTTCTCATGCCCCCTAGTGGCGAGAAAGGGTATGTCTAAGCAGCAGAAGCCGTGGGAATTGCAGCAAATTGACAAACATCATATGACGATGGAACATGATTAAGAGTCTTGATTAGACTTGAAATAGTGCCCTGTGTATTTCAACACAATGAAAACAAATTGACATCCAGACGACACCAGCAGCTTGCAGGGGAACTGGGAATTAAAAAAAAAAAAAAAGAAGAAGAAGAAGAAGAAAGAAAAAAGTTCTGTCTTAAAAGTCCTGAGCGGCGTCTGGTTGGTGTTAATTAATAGGTCTTTGTTTTCAGAGGAGAATAAAGTCATTTTGGGCGGCACAAATTTATTCACCCCAATCTGAATCTCATTGATTTCATGCTCTATTCAGCTGGAACACAAAAGATGCCGACTCAGCAGAGAGCTTGACAGTTTCTTTTAAGGAAAGGGTGTAGCGCAATGAAGATTAATGTGCTGCAAAAGTAAAAAGAGCTGAATGCCTATTAGTCAATAGTTTTTAATAAAACTCTGCGTCTCCGGTGCGACGTGTTGTGTAAAATTAGCTACTGTTGCTGCAAAACTGTGGAGGCCCCTGCAGGGGACACGCGACGGTCCTTCAAGAGCCAAACACACTCTTACGCTTTAATTCTCAATGAAATCTACAATGCTGTGAAAAGCTATTTACCCCCTTACAAATTTCCTTTGTTTTGCCACAATTCAATCATCAAAATAATGTATAACAGATAAAGGCAACCTGAGTAAGTACCAAGCGCAGTTTTTATTTATTGATTAAGGAACGCGTAAAAACCTAAAAACATAAAACCAGCCTGGTCAAATGTGGGAAAATGTTTTCCGCCCTCCCTTAACGGGTTCAACCTCCACCAAGCAACTGGCAGTAAGTCTTTAGCATCGCTGTGGAACCGTGCTCCAGCTTTCACATCCTGTTTGCTGTCAGGCTGCAGGTTTACTGGGGAATTTCTAAAAGTAGAATGAGAGGCAGACCTTCTGGTTATCAGGTTCCTCTCCTGTGGAACCAGCTTACAATTTTAGTACAGGGGGCAGACAAGCTGTCTACTTTTAAAACCAGGCTTAAGAATTTCCTTTTTTTGATAAAGCACATAGTTAAAAACAGTGATGCTTCCCCAATTATTGGAGGTAGCATGTATGGCCTGATCTGGCAGAGGGGAATTCAATCTTCCTGTTCTCCTTACTTATGGCTCAGGTCATCCTGACATATTTCTGTATCTACGCTGTTGTAGGTTCAGGCTACTGCAGGACAAACCGACGCCTTTTGATCACTCTGCTGCTTTCTTCTTCTACTACTCTCCAATTTGGATTATTTGTTGATATTTCAACTGCTAACTCTGTTCTGGAGTAGGTTGTGATGCCTTCTCGGAGGAGGGCATTGGCTGAGATCATGCTGGTTACAATTAAACGTTCTGCCTCTCCTGCTGTTAACTTAAGTAGAAAGCAGTCTTTTTTTATAAGCCGTGAATTCTCAAAACCCCCAGTCGGTCGCGGTCGCGGCCTCAGTATGAGGGATTGCAGCTCCTTGCACATGCAGTAGGAGTGAATGTTGAAGTTCAATGACTTGATCCAACCTGGTAGCTGATGTGCCGTTGGAGTTACTTTGTTTCCTACATCCATGCCTAATAATTTTCACTGTCATTTAAAAGAGTCACAAAGTTTTAGAAAGAACTTTGTTACACTTTCCAGGGGCAAGTGACTTTGTTTTTCGTCTGTGTTGGAATGTCTTTAGGTTTTGGGCATTGTGTGTTGCTCTTTGAGATCTTTTGTGCAACTTCCTCTTGTTAGGCAGGTTCCAAGTAAATCATTTCTACGATGGTTATCAGGCTTGGGTGAGGACTGTGGCTCAGCGTTTGCTCAAAAATCTCAGATAACTACAGGTAAATCATGACTCAATAAGAGGTGGCCATTATTATATATTTTTTAATGAGGGCCAAGTTCGTTTGTTCAGCTTATGATATTGTATTCATTTGGGTTATTTCCAATATCAAAAAGAAAGAAATTCTGTGATTGGGGTAAATACTTTCTCACGGCTCTGTAAGTGGATCCCAAAACATCCTCCGCTAATGCGATCTCGTGTCCATCTGAAATGCTTCCTGAAAAGTTTCTAATGAATATAAAGCACAGAAAAGTCCCCAATTAGAGGGACAGCGAGGAGGTAAGGCGCCTTGGCGCACCACACAAACAAACTTATCTTGACAGGGTCTCCGGGCTGAAGGAGGTAGATGCAGCCGGTGGCGGAGAAGGGCCCCAAAGAAAATGAATTACCTTCCTGACAAACGTCAAAGCCAATCACGGGCGAGTATCGTCTGCCGTTCCCGCGCCCCAGATCCCCGCCGCCACCGCGTTTCATCTGCCGGTGTTAGTATGCACACGGGCCGATGCGTCAGCCTCCAAATGTATTCATTTATTCAGAGCCCCTCGGAGAAATCACAGTGTCTTGTTGTCCTTTTTTTTTTTTCCCTTCTTCTTTTTTTTCCCTCAGCTGTCCAGATGGAATTTGCGTGAATAACATCAGTTTAGTGAGGCAGAAAATAAGTACAGGCTAGCACAGCGAAGGGGAAGGGGACTGGATTACACCCTCGCACGACTCCCCCCACCTCCACACACACAAAAAAAGAAAAAAGACAAGTGTCACCTTCGCATACTTCATTCTTCCTGTCTGTCTCCCCTTTCTCCTCAGTTTCTTCTCCAGTGGCGTCGAAACTTGGCCGGGAGAGGGGAGAGGTCACAATTGTTTTAATATCATCACACGTGGCAGGCGCAATTAAAAAAGCGTCACGACTCAAGAATGGGGGGGAAAAAAAAAAAAAAAAAAGCACGTGTCGACCGCGGAGGGAGCGCAGCCCGCTCCTCATTTATTCTCCCTTTGTTTTGCATCTATAACGGCTAATTGCATTAATATTTCAGATTCACCTGGAAAAGCACCAGACCCATCTTGGACGAGTAATTGAGATGAAAGTGAGGAAGGAGAAAATGTGAATCAATATGTCCAGCTCCGATAAAGCCCAGGAGAAATTAAAATGACTTTAATCACACCAGTGGAAAGCCTTGATATCCATCCCAACCAAATAGAAAGAAATCAGCAGGCAGTTTTTCAACAGGCTGACAGCTTGTTTTTACTTATTAGTGCTGAAATTAAAAGCTTCTGTATGGCGAGCGACACAGTTACTAAACTTTATCAATCAGACACTTTGTCTCGCACAAGTGTTCATACCCCTTGAAACTGTTAATGTTTTCTCACATTACAGCTTCATATTTGATGTTTTTTAACTGGAATTATGTGCCATAAACCAAACAAACTAGCATACAATGGTAAAGGGAAATAACTAATTGCTTTCAGGAGCCAATATCACACTTTCCCACCGACATGCTTTATGTCACATTGTACGTGATGGATAATTCTAGAAACAGTGAAACACGGTAGTGTTGCCATGATCTTTGGAGGATGTTCATTTCAGCAGAAAAAGGAAAGTTGCTCAGCACTCAACGGAGCAACAACACAGAGAAAACCTGGCAAATAATTTGTAAAGCTGGTAGATTTCCAAGACTTGCAGCTGTCCATCCATCCATCCATCCATTTTCCGTCACCCTTCTCCCTAACGGGGTCGGGAGTTGCTGGTGCCTATCTCCAGCTGGGTTCCGGGCGAGAGGCGGGGTACACCCTGGACAGGTCGCCAGTCTGTCGCAGGGCAACACAGAGACAAACAGGACAAACAACCACACACACACACACTCACACCTAGGGAGAATTTGGGAAGACCAATTAACCTGACAGTTATGTTTTTGGACTGTGGGAGGAAGCCGGAGAACCCGGAGAGAACCCACGCATGCACAGGGAGAACATGCAAACTCCGTGCAGAAAGACCCCGGGCCCGGAATCGAACCCAGGACCTTCTTGCTGCAAGGCAACAGCGCTACCCACTGCGCCACTGTGCAGCTGTAATTGCAGCTGTAATTGCAGCAAAACGTTGCACCGTTTTGCTGCAATTAAATTTAAATGGACTTCAAATTTTTCAAAATTGTATTTTGTTAAAATAAAATAAATTAAACTGTGCATTATTTTCCTTCAATCCCAATTGTGCACTACTTTATGCAGGTCTATCACATAAAATCCCAACGAAACGCAACATTAGGTAAACTAGAGCAATGAGTGAAACAGAACTTACCTCTCTGAGAACTGTACTGCCGTATCCTCTGTAAAGACCTCGAACACCCTATGTAGAAAACCCACAGACATACCGAGTTTGATACGGTTTTATACTAATACGATGAAGTACCCTCAACACCACATTTCCATACTGAAACATGGTGGTGGCTACGTTAGCTGAAATGACTTAAAACGCATTTATTTTAGTTATTTCACTTTTCTACATGCACTAACCAGCCAAAACATTAAAAAAACATAATGTCCTCCTGTTGAATATCCACTGGAGGGAATCTTGGTGGCTCAGACTTATTCTAACACATTTTACAGATACTCCCACAAGTTTGAATCTGAGAAGTTTGAATGCCAGGTAAACCCTTTGGCTTCATTGCCATGTTTCTTCTGCTGCTCTTGAGCTATATCCCCTTACAACCAGACTCACTGTCTTCCCAGGGGAAGCCACTGCAGTCCAGAATCGTACTTAACTCTGCAGAAATGCTTCATTTTCACATCGGAACTAGAACAGATTGCAGCGCTGACAAAAGAAATCTGGTTTGCACACTTTACCTGTCACTGGTTTCGATTAATCTGCACAACTGCTAATGATGGCAGTTCATTGCTTCTCCAGCAATTTGTCCTCCTTGAGCCAAAGTCTTATTTTTTGTCCATATTCAAACTTTGTGAAACTTGTGAGCGCAACAGAAATATTACAAGTTAGAAACAAAACACACATAAAAAGAGGCGTTATGATTTAGCTAGCCGTTACCTCCTCTCTGAGTGTGGCCAGCAGCATGCTGTAGGTGCTGGATGAGGGAGAGGCCTGGGTTCTCTGCTTCACCACTTCTGTAGGCACCCGGATCAAACACGCCACCTGGGAACAAAAAGGAGTCCATCTCTGCTCAGTGAGGGTCGCTAGTTCACTTCTGTGTGAGAAAAAAAAAACACAACTTATAACACCCTCTAGTCTAGAAATCACAATCGTAAAGGAATGGATTTAATTTGTAAAGGGGCCCTGCAGGTTGTGGAATCCTAAATTCATATTTTCCTGAGCACCCTCCACAATTACTGGCGAACTTTTAGTGAATAAATATGTTGGAAGACCTAAGATAAAGTCCTCTTTTCTTTGTAAGCCAAGATCTTACACAGTACATTTATTTGCGGGGAGGAAAAAATAAATCCAAGATATCATTGTTTTTAAGAAATCATTGATACCACCAATTCTTTTATTCCCTCTCAATAATGGAAAAGACAAGCTAACATGCTAATAAACATAAGGTGAGATGTTCATCTTACCAAAGTAAGATGAACCTGAAAAGGTCACGAAAAGCAAAACAGCACCTCTGCTAAACTTGCACATGTCTACAAAATAATATTTGAAAAGTTTAAGACTCAAACTGTTGAACTCGTCAACATGCACAGTGTGGAGGTTAAAAAAAAAACCCTCCTAATTTCACCCCTACAGAGCTGACAAGAACAGAGCGGACCCTTAAGAGTACAGCAACATAAAAAAGACTGTTAACATCACAACTGCTTGGAAAGTCCTTTTTGTCTACTGTCACAAACATAAATATGCAGGATTCATTTGGTCAGATGAAAATACTTCAGCAACAAATGGACTAGGAGTGTCGCAAAGGTTAAACGTGGCGCTGCATAATGAAGTGAACTGCAGTAAAACTGTTTGCTAGTTTAGTCACATGAGATTCCTTGGATTTAACATTTGCTAAGACGTGACATTTTAACTCAGCACAACTTTTTGCATAGATAGTGTTATATCGGTGTAGGATCTATGCATATTGTGAAGAACTGCCTGGACTGCAAAAAGTGATAGCTAATTATTTAACAACGATGCATTCAGGCTCTCCTTGCATGTGGTTGGCAACACTTGTTTAATGCAGCATAACAAAATCTTTACAAGAGAAATAGGTGGTAAAGTCAGTTAGCAACTACAGCTACCTTGTTTTAATGAAAATAGCAGCTGTAAGTAACAACATCATGTTGAGATTGAGACAATCAATTAAATTATTGACAGTTGGGGCCTGTTTTTTTTCTTCTAGAGTATCCTACATTATTAATCCCTCAAATACAAGTAAAAGCCGAGTAAAAATAAGCCTTCGCTACGTTTTTCAGTAGGGTAACATCTCAAACACTAAACACGACTAAATCAACCCAAAATTGTGAAATAAACCTCCTTCCATTGCTACCAAGAGAGGACCTAAAGAGAGTCTGGTAAGAATATGGCCAAAAAGGTCCTGTCTCCGACATGTTGCAGGAGAAAATTAATAGCAATCCTACTGATAAAAACCGAGTTGCTCAGTTTTCCCTCCACTAAATCAATTTGCGCAATTAAAAGTTGGATCTTCTTAAATATTTCAGTGTGCGGTCATGCCACTGCTTCATCAAGGAAGCCAATAAGCGTCAACGGTGCTTTATTTTACCCTTCCGGTGTCCATGGCAACATGGCAACTGACCGTAACACGGCGTGTGAGGGGAGCGACCGCTTCAGTGAGAGTGCGACTTGGCCGGCTAACAAACAGCTACAAACAGGCGACACGACGCAGGTGCGGCGGCTGGCGCGTCTGCAGAAGGTCATCAGGCCGACCGTGTATCTGTGTCCAGAGAACATGCTCCTGTCAAACACACTGATAGATTCGGACACGCGCTCGCACCTCGGTAACCGCACTGCTCTGCTCAAGTTCCAACCCATCCACCATATGTCAACAAAAATATGGACTGCCAACAGCTAGTGAAGATAGACATGAATATTTATGCCTCCTAAAGGCGGACAGGCGGGCGCAGCTGCCCACCTGGCGACTTGATTTCCCCATTTATCCTGCATCGGCGTGGAAACACCGGCGAACAGCGAGCGGATCTCACGGAGCGACTGCCGGAGCCGCCCTCCGACCCTCCGCCCTGCCTCCCCCCCGAGACACCAGAGTGGCGCAGATGCCCGCTGGCTGGTCCCACCCTCGCCACCGTGGAGTCTGGTGAGGAGGGGAAGGAGGGCGTGATGAGATGAAAAGTGTCTTTTTCTTTCCTCTCTGTTGCTCCTTCTCGGTTTAGCGAGACATAAGGCTCTCTGGCCGTGAGGGAGAGGACAGTACCCTGACAGCTGTTGGAGGAATCATTTTTAGACAGGCACTTATATTTCCGATACAGGAAGTACAGGTTGGCGATATGGAGTTAGATTTTATCACAATATGTTTGAGATACTGTTGTGATAACAATAAAAAAAAAAATCGAATTATTAGTTTGTTTGTTTTTTGTAACTAGTCAAAGCGGCACAAACACAAATACTGGTCTTGAAAAATGTTCACATTTGAAACAGGAGGTTAAAGAAGTGTGATGGAAGCTGCACTTAGTGACTGCATTTAATCAAACTTTAGAATTTATTGATATTTGTTGATCTTGTGGAGCAAACAGCAGAGGAAAGAGTAAGAATAAAACTTCTGACAATACCGTCAGTGTTTTTAACAACATTCATTGAAATACAGAAATCTTATCTTGGTAAAAAAAAATGTTGTTAATGATAAACGATATGATAAATGCCCACCCCATAAAGCCAAACAAGTACAAATTTTTGGCCGACTGAATTAAAAACTTTATAACCACTAAATTGGTTCAATTCTCTACTGACAGTCCCTTGAAAATGTCTTTATACCCTTTGAATACTATTATATTTGCTCAAGTTGCAGATCATCAATGTGTTTTATGTGGTAAAACAAGACAAAGTAGTTCATAACTACGGAGAGGAAATAAAAGGATGTTTTGCATATATTACTTACTTGTTCTTCATAAATACAAACCTGGAAAGTATGACATGCATTATCATTCATTCCTATTTACTCTAATATCCATAAGCAGAAAGTAACCTAATAGCAACTGTGCTCAATGTTTTCTCAACAGTTTTAACAGAACTAATCAGCTTCACAAAAACTGCCTTGGCAGAAGACTGACTCTGGAAAACATGGCGCTGGCAGCAGTTAATATGAAGATGAATGGAGCTCAAGACAGGGATAAAAATATGTTGACAGGACAAGTCTAAGTTGTGCGCTTCACAAAGCTAGGCTTGATGGAAGAGGTAAGGTTATTAACAAAAAACAACGGATCTGAGTTTTGTGTTAAAACGGCCCAATCCAGACTTAGATACTACTAAGAATGTGTACTAAGGTTTGTCACTGATGTTCTCAGACAGCATCCATCTAAAGGTTTAAGTCTCTCGAGACATTTCCCTGACTTAAAGCAGAGAAATGAGGTTTTGTGCTACACTTTTCTACTTTTTGTCGGTCATCAACATAAAATATCAATAAAATGCATTGGGCTCTCTGGGTACAATGTGACAAAAATGTAAAAAAAACAAAAAAAAAAACAAGAAACAAAAATTAAAAGCATGTGAATCCTTTCCCAAAGCACTGCAGTATTGGCCTTTATAGCATCAGTCTTTCTGCAAAGCTGTGGAGATTCTCCCCCATTGATTTGGTACACAGTGAGAAGATAAACCTTCATTTCTGAGCTCAAGGAGCCTCTGTGAAGAGTTATGTGCAGTTACCTATTAATATTTGTTCATGAGCATTAAAGTGGTTAAGGCACAAGTTGAAACGTGGTGCAACACTGCCACCAAGGGGCAAAACTAGGACCTGCGTGGCTTCATCGTCACTCTAGGCTAAAATCCAAGTGTTAAATCTCGTTTGTGGTCAAGTTAGCATCTGTAAAACACTCCACATCATGTTCCCCCAAACCAATTCTCTGGGAAGGCAAATAATAAGGCCAGTGCACAAAGAGAAAGTGGCTATGACAAGTAATTACGAATGTAATTGTCCAAGGGACTTGGACATTAAATAGGAGTCTCTGTTGTTTCTGGAGCAGGTAACAAAGAACGAGGCAAAAAAAATTAGTCCTAATGCATTAGAGACACTGTTTATTTGGCTGGGATTCGTTCTGAGCGGAGAGGAGGAGGAGGCTGCAGCTGTATTATTATTATTTTTTTAAACATGCAAATGTTACAAACGGTGGAGATGGTGAGACACAAAAATCTAGCGTGGCATGTACGTCTTGATTTATGTCAGTCTCAGCATCTTCCTGTAATTGTTTCAGTTCTGTCATGAATCCACCACTAGTCTGTTAAATAATCAGGGCTAAGAGACTCACATATCAGGTAAAAAAATAAAAATACAATTTGAAACACGTATATACTTTAAACATTAAGCAAATGTGTGCAATTCATTTACAAAACATATGTATGTTTTGTAAATGTAATACTGCCTCATTAAGCAGCGCCCCATAATTTTATGTCGTCAATCAACTTTTCCCATCAAATGAATGAGACCAACGCTACTCCACTTCATTTTTTTTCTGTCTAATTACACCAAAGCCCTACCAAATGTTACTCTGACCATAAAATGGTTAACCTGTACTGAAGGTAAACTGCAGACCAATTATTATAACTTTTATATACATTGAGGCACTACTGACAATCTATACAAAGCAGGAAGTATGGAGTAACGAAGTGAATAAACTGAATTCTGATGATAGCTTTACATTTTTTACTTCTGTAAGATTTTGAGATTATTGATTTTTGGCATTTCAGGCCCTCCGTAGAAAACTTCTTGCCACCATCTATCTTTATCTCGCAGGTGTTGAGCTGCCTGGTGTTTTCTACCGGCGCTGGCTAACTACTCGCTGAGCAGGTGTCTGTCAGTCGTGTGCAAAACCTCTGGAAGGAAAGGGAAATTAGCAGTCTCGCAGCACGTTAACAGCATCACCAGTGAATCAATCAGCAGAATGAATCATTGCATTTCTCCATCCTCTCCTCCTTCGCTCCATCCCTCTTTAACTACTCGCACGCATCAGGACACAGTCAGTCAGGATCAGGATTGCCATCTGGCTCCAGATCAGAAACGCACACGCAAGCTGCGAGCTGAGATGAGCTTGAACTACTCCAATTAAGTTTCAATTAAAAGATTAATTCCAAACTCCTGATGTCACGAGTTTGCCCCCCAAAAACATGTTAAAAAATAAAACGTCTAAAAACTGACTGCTGCACCTCAGGGTGAAGGTGATGCAAGAAGGCCAGAGGGAGAGGGGGGAAAACGTTGTGAAGTAAAAAGGGATAATGCGAGGACATAGCGAGTCTCCTACTGTGAAACAACAGCCAATAAATCACAGAGCGAGGAGCTGCTCAAAGACAATGCATGGATTATTTCTCAGTGCCAAGTTAAGTGGTTGCCACTTTGTCCCCCCACCCTTAGAAAAAAAAAAAGAAAGAAAAACCTCCTCCTTCATGCTCCCTCCTTCTCACTGTCCCCTATCTCGTCATGTCACACTGTATTTTGCTGAACATCCTCCCGCCGACATGCGGCGGCGAAAGGAGGGGGCTGCAGATGCGAGAAAAGCCCCGCTGCCTGGCCTTGACAAATGAGCTTTCAGGGCAGACGTCGAGCGAATGGGAATGAAGATAAATCTGATCTAATGGCTAGATAACAGCCTGCGAGAGCCTGACAGACGCCATCAGCTTACACATTCTTTATAGGAGCGTCCCACATCTGCAGCCGCGCGAGCGCCAGGACACTTCTGGAAGGAGACGGAGGGGGGCGGGGGCGACTTTCGCTTGCCGTCTCGACCACCGCCACTTTCTTCCTCTCCATGACTTTTGACCGTCTTTTTCTCTAACCCGTTTCCTTCTGCTCTGCTTAGAAATCACGTATTAGAGGTTAATAATGAAATAGGATTAGTTTAAGAGGAAGAGTAAATTTTTTCCCCCCCCGTTTCCTCGTTTTTGTTGCAAGCTAAAGAAAATCACTTCAAATTCTTCTTTTGTGTTCTTGATACGATGACATCACGAGAGGTCGATTACAAAGGCAGCAGCAAAAAATAAATGTTCTAAAACATTTGTGTAACAAGGTGGGATTTTTTTTAAATTTCAGTAACAACTAAAGGACTATCAAGCTAAACATTTAAATACATTAAACACTAATTGGAGTAGCAAAGGCAGACATATATTACAGCTTGGTACATACACTTTGTGCCACACTGAATCGAAAGGTTCATACATTTTATTTTTTGGATGCAATATCTGGTACATTAATTACTTTATCAAGCTGTTGGTATTGATATTGATTGCCAATTTTGGCAGGATGCGTCCTCCATAATGACACTTTTGGTCAAAATGTTAACATTTCAAAATGTGGTCAGCATAGAACTGACTGGAGATTTGAATTGATTTGATTTGGTCAATTAACACTGGGCAAGTGGGTACAGACTACGCAGAGACAGATGGATTAGAAAACAATGAAACTTATTAAAATTGTAAATATTTTGATTTTTTTAAAAATTTGTGTGTTCTTATAAGATGCCAAAAAAAAAATGCTTAAATTACTACGGAGTTGCTTTAATAACTCTGAAGTGAACAAGTTGTATCAGATTTTTTTGTGGGTGCTGAACCAAAAGGACAAGACTAAAGATTTTCTGAACGAACACATTCATTGTTGCCGTCTGACTTATTACAACACTGACATTACCGTTTACCTCCATCGTAAAACGAAAGTAAACAAATCAGTAGTCACTTTAAAGTTAGATTTGAAGCTGCTAATTGTTAAAATCCCTTTCATTGGATCCCACAGTGACTTTTTTGTCTGAGTGACTCGAGTTTTTCGTCTTTACTTCCTTTAATCTGTCATTTCGTCCCGCAGGGTAAACGTACACAAGCACATAGTGAAGAAGTAGTAAAAATCCATCCATTTGTTTTCAACACCTACTTAATTTTTTATCAATAGACCTAGGCTGCAACACGTTTCATTTTAGCACTAAAATGCATCAACAACTTCCTCTTTAATTATCCGACTCGTTTTAAATGTGTTCACAAGTCATTAAGGCACTCGACCCAAACGAGCCATTTCAAACACTTTCACCACTTTGCAAGACTTATGGGGGAAAGAAACACAACTTTTGATTAAAATTCTTTACCAATGACTGAGGGAAGGCAGAATAATAAGTGGCTGATGTTGCATCACTGCGCAGGTGTTAAGGCCTTTTTTTTTTTTTTTTTATTTAACTCAGGGCTATGCTGGGGTTGAGCCTTTCATGGATAAGCCTGCAGCTTAGACTCTCAAGTCGAAGTCAGTTGCCAGAAGTCAGTGGGATAGCGTCCATGCTCTGTAGCTTTGTGCCTTTGATGTGGATAAATCCAACCTTGAGGTTAAAGGCGATGGCAACCTCTGCCTCACCTCTCACATTCATCTCACCCGCGACCCGGGCAGAAGCGAGCAACTTTCACCGGCTGTTAACTGCTCCACTCCTGCAGCACTTTGTAGCTGATCAGGACGAAAGTTAGAGGTCGTAGTCGGACTGTGGCACGTTGTTGTCCTCTGGACTAGGTGGACTGCTGTGTATGTCACGCTGTGACAAACCTGACTAAAGAAAAATACCACCGTTTCATATAACAACTTTAACGCCTGCATTGTTTTTAACTAAAACAGAAAAACAACAATTATTCCTTCCATTCCATTCTGATCCGATTCAAATGTGAAAATAAGTTGATTCCATTTGTTGAAAAGAAAAAATGGCTGACTTCACGGTCTGTTAAGACTCCAACCATCAAGCGATGACATTGATTACTCTCACTAGGAGAGGATCCTGAGGATAGCAACGGCAGGACGAGACTATGGATTCTGTCACAGGATGTAGCCTTTTATCTCAGTCAGTAACTTTTTCAGCTTACAGTTAAAGGTTAATGGAAACAAAGCTATGAAAACCTGAGACCGATGGGGAATTACTCATAAAACATAGCTAGTGTTGTGGTTTGTTGCACAGGAAGCCTGAGTCTACATTTGTGGGCCTGCTGGATAGCTGGATGTCATTTGGATATCCAGCTATCCAGATATCCAGCTCCCAAACACCAGAGTCAGTTTTTTAAAGGCAATTTCACTTTGGTGAGCATTTCTAAAAAATCCTGCATGCTGACAGAAAGAGCAAGAGCCTAATATGTCTTCAACCAATAGAAACAGCACGGCAGGTAGTTTTTATTTATTTTCTTAGTGGGTTTGAACTCGCAGCTTTTTAAAACCTCCGTTCTCAGAGACAGAGTGAGCGTCCCCCCATTGGGAATCACTCCATGCGATGAACATGCAAAACTTTTCTAAATTACATCTATCCAAAAGCTATGAATACTGAAGATCAAAACAGGCCCGGCTACAAGCCCCCTTCCCCGAACCCCCTTCATGCCAATCTGAATACCAGCGGCCCACATATGGCTCGATCGCCGGGGCTCGCTTCGAGCAACTGGGAGAGGACGGGCTGAGGAAATTGCACCGCTCCTCGCGGGTTCTCGAGCCTAAATTCCCCAGACTAAATTGGCTGGGTTACTTCTCTGGGAAAACAGATGAGTGAATCGGCAGTAATGAGATCTTATTTACGCAGCTGGTGGGGAAAACACCGGAACAGTCTTGAGGAAGCCCCCTTAACTCGCCCAGCTGGACCCTGGAGGCCCACAGCCAAAAACCACACTCCCATCCCTCTCCCCCCCCACCCGTTCAATAAGAAGCCTGTGAAATTTAAAAGGCAGTAACATTAGCACGCATGCCAGCGGTGTTCATCTGGGATATGCAGTGGTGGGAAAGAAGCGACGAGGGCAGGAAGACGGACGAGCAATAACAAGAGCGACAGCTGGCCTTCTGAAGATGGATGGCAAATAAAAACAAGCTATAAAGAGCATGGTTAAGGAGAAATCCACACCGGAGGAGACAAAAAGCAGGGAGAAGGAGGGATGGCGAGACTTACTATTTCTCCCAGGGAGGCGGCCAGCATGTGACTGACAGGTGCCGCACGCGGCGCTGCGAAAGCTCCGCTGGCGCCGAGGAGGGACTTGGTGCACTCGTAGGTGACAAAGAACGCAGCGGCTGAAACCAAGCAGAACCGCAGTCATTTAGGGTCCATTAGTCAACCAGCGTACGGCAATTAATATTCCTCACCGTCACTGACAGTGGGGAGACGGCGAGGTGTGCGTCTCTGCATTTACAACAACACATCGTAACGCCCAGGAAATGATACCCGTCACATATGGACCCACTTTCAATTTTAGTTTATTTTTTTTCCAACACACCCACCGGCTAAATAAATCTATCATGTAGGTGTAAAAAATAAAGAATAAAAAAAAGAGGGAAAAACTTCAATATCTATTTTTCTTGTCATTCTCTGCCTGATTAACAACTGGGAAAAGCCTGAGCTTAATCATATCAACTCATTAAAAAGAAAATTTATTCAGCTGTTGCCTGGATGGCTTATTGATCATCAATTACCGCTGCTTCCACTCCCACGTTACAGCCCCCTCATAAAGCAGTCTTAATATATTGTTACTTGGAAAGATTGTTGCAGGAATAACGACAACTAAAGTCTATGTGGAAGTATTAGAGTTTAGGCATTTACACTTTGCCTAAAACTTGCCAGATTTTAATCAATGGAGAATTCATGCCCAATAAATCTTTTCTCATTTCTAGTCACAAACTTCAGGGCGTTTTAGGTGACACACAAAAAGCAAAGTAAGATGTCACTGTAAGGCTGAGTGGCAAACACAAACATGGTTTAAACATGGTTTTAAAAACTTTTTACAAATCAAGTAAGTTTTCGAATTCGACCAAATGAGCGGTTTAAGGTGAGTTTGTTTCTGCTACCATGTTTCTTTCACAGACCTTCAGCTTAAAGCTCTATAAAAAGAAGATTTTAGCTACCAAAAGCCAATGGAGGCTTATTTGTAGCTCCCGTTTCATTCACACTGTAGACCAGTTTAAAAGCAAAAAATAATGCATATGTGCACAAACGATTTGAGAAAATGTCTTTTTTAAAAACAGAGAGCACTAATTTCTGCTGCGCACTGGTAGAATATCTGACAGTGCTCTCTGTACAAAACCTGAGAAAATTATATCTATAATAGTATCATGTTTTTTATTTATATTGTGCCTATCAGCAGCTCTTGCTTTGATTTGTTTACATGCAAGCAGTTTGGTTCTTGCAATAGATTTCCAAGTTCCAAATCTTCAATGTCTTACCATTGGGGAAGGATCCGACTGCGGCAGATGGCACCCCGGCGTAGATCCCCCTAAAGCCCCCAGCCTTGTGGAAGCCCTGCTGACTCTGCAGTCTGGTCTTAATGGTGTCTAATGGGAACAGGGTCAGATCCACACACATCCCGGCACAGCCTCCTGCCTGAAGACAGGCACCTTTTGAGATGCAATGCATTTCTTTTTAATTTTTTAAAACAACACTTTCTTTTTTTTTTTTTTTACCCTACTGCTTGCTTTACTTTTTCAGTAAAATAAGCACTTTACTGATAACAATACTCATCAGATGTGTACGTCAAGCAGCACCAAAACACACTCATGTGCCGACATGCATTTCTTCAGTTTTTGTGAGAAAAACCGGAAATGTAAGTCCACTGACCCCTGCAAACATAATCCGAATTACAGTGTGAAACACAAGCGTCACAACCAAAGCATAAGCACTATTTTTAACAAGATTAAATGTTTAGATATTATTGTCTCATTTTTATCCTTAGGGTAGTTTGTGTGTAATTTCATTTAGCGAAGTTTTCCAATGAGGTCTCCATAACTAACATTATTCCAACTTCAGCTTTGGGGGGGGTTTTCTATGCAAGGTGTCATTTTTGTGGCAATATGTTTGGGAAAGTTGATTAGAAACACATTGAAGTCAACAATGTTTTTGTTTTTTTTCCAAGCGGTATTGCAAATGAAATGGAAAACCTGTTTTCTTTTTTCTTTCTTTTCTTTTTTGTTCAAAGCCTTTCATCATTACGCAGGCTCCACCGTGTTCAGCAAAATAACACACCGGCTGGTTCTGGCATAAAATAATGGTCGAAGAAGTAAAGTGAAGGACCCATAATGATGTGGGCCTGGAAAAAAAAACACAAACAAGCTGTGTTTTTTCTACAAAAAAAAAAAAAAAAAAAGTAAAAACAAGTTGAGAGGAATATTGTGAGTTAAGTCAAAAGGTTCAACGTCATTTTTAGATTGTGAGTCCAATATTTGTTTGAAAAAACAGCACAGCACGTTATGTTATAGTTTCATGCAGGATATTATTGCTGCTCAAGGTAATCCTTATCGCCTTTTGTAACTGCATGTATTTCATCCCATCTTCGTATGAAACGAGCAGTTCTTTGGTAATGAAATCTTCTGCTTCACACAGTTAGAGGAGAAAACGTGACAGTGAGGATTGTGTTCTTCTTCACAGCATTCAGTCTACGTTCCTTAAACACGACTCGGCGGGGAACGAAAATGGGGGAATACAGAGCATAGAAGCGTCCGTCTTACCACCAGAGACGCGACGAACTGTCGTCTCTCCATTTCCCCTCCTCTCGGCTCTGTCGGCTCTCTTCCTCTCGGCACATTCGCGTGTTTACCGCTTTACCGAAACCAAAACACGCCGGTCAAGGACGCAACCATGTTGGCCGGATTACTTCCGCATGACGTCGTGACGCTGCGCTGTTCCCAACGCCTGACGGGAAATTGTGTTTTGTCTTTTTTTTAATTTTTTTATTATTAGTCGAGGGCGCGCGTGTTTTTGTCACGACGACCTCAAATTCACCGTTAGACCCACGTGAGTTATAACAAGCTGTGGTAAAAAAATAAATAAATAAAATAAAATACACACAGAGGAGACGTTGCTAAATTATTTACATCGATAGAACTCAACCTATCGTCCTAATTTTGAGTTTTCTTGAATATCTGGACGAGTTATTGGGGGGGAAAAAAAAAAATTTCGTGTTTTTTTTTTCTTTTAGTGTTTTTTTTTTTTAACCCATTCTTGTATATGTCTGCAGCTACATTTGTGATTGTTGTAACCAAGTTTTATGTTTATGTTTGTAAGACTTTGAGGTCCAAACGCTGCACTGACACGTTGTCCATCTGATGCTGAAAAGTTGGACAGGTTGGCGCGAAAGCCTTTATTTCACCTTTAGTCAAGGCAAAGCGAGTTTGGACGACCCAGGTGAGAAATCGACAGGCCAGCCCGAGAAGCCGACGAAGTGGATTGATCTGATGTCAGGATGCCCTCACACTGAGCTTGCCGTCAAAGTCTTTCTGTCGGCCTTGCTATGTTTGCAGGTCTTCCCTGTGAGGGTCACGGAGGGGATGAGAGTTCAAACTCTCACGTCGTCTCCTAAAAGTTACCGAGCGACGTGAGAAGAAATTCCAAACCGGGAACCAATGTGGTCATTTGTTTGCAGAACTATTTATTTACCGGTTTCAGTTCCAGTACTTACCACATAGTACCGTGGAACTGTAATGGACCACATTTACATTCATTGAACTTTCCAGATCTTGAAATCTGTAATTTTCATTGTAATCTATCGCTCCTTTCCTGGAACTAATACCACGTGGGAAATCACAGGTGCTTTCCACAAACTTTGATGTTATTTTCTAAAACGTACAAGATACTTTTAGGAACTTAGCAGATACTTTTGTAGGACTTACATGTATATATGTAGTACACAACTCAGAGCTTTCATGAGAACCTGCAGGTTACTTTTCCTGAAGCCAGGATATTATTTCCCAGACTCAGTGGTTACTTTCTAAAACTGATCAAGTATATTTTGGTATTTAACCTGCTGCTTTCCTATAACTCTTTCCTAAAACTTAAGTCGTTTTCCTGAGAAGCAAAGGTAACTGTTCTGTGTATGTACTTTCCCAGGTATTTTTCCAAGATTATTTTATTCCAAGAACTTACATGAAGCTTCGATACTTTCCCAGAATGTCAAGGTTACTTTCTAGGTCCCGTCCAGAACACACCAAGTATTCATCCAGAACTTCCTGGACGCTTTCATTTGATTTTTATTGACTTTTTATTGATTATTTCTTTCTCAGGAGTTACATACTTTCCCTGAAGTTGAAGATTAAATTTCAGAATCAGGTGCTATCCAGAACCTACTAGATCATTTTCTGCTAAGTTTCTGAAACTTAACGAGTGAGTTTTTTTAGATCTTTTATAGAAATTACAAGTCACATTGTTTTCATGAAACCTCAAGCTTTCACATAACTCACATGTCTTCTCCCTTCTTTCATTACCTACATATCAAATAAAGGCCACTAAAACCTTCATATATGTATTTCCTAAGAGATATTTTTTATTTTACCTCAACTTTGTCAATATAGTGCATTAATTACAATTTTTTGTGCATAATTGCAAAGAGATCACTTTGCCTCTATGGTTATTTTTGTCATTAACGTTCAAAATGTGGTGACATCACCCAGAAGAGAATTTAATACGTTGCAATGTTTGCAGTAGGACTGAGCTTTCACAGTTGCATAATAAATCTTATATGTATTCAAGAGTAAAATATGTGTGTCTTCTCTTCAGTAATAATGCCATAAAGACAGGAGATGACCACATCTTATACAGCGCTCTATAAAAAGTTTTATATCCCTTGAGCAGAGCTGTGAGTTTTATTGGATCATTTATTGTTTATTATGACGAATTTCTCGTTATGACAAGACTTTTGAACATCCAAAATGATGTTTTTATAAAACAAATCCCTGAAATTTGCACGTCATCAGGATCGGGTATTTTCACTGTTATCCCCACAATTTGTTGATAGCATCAACAAAGATAAATAAATGTAATAATCAATAGTTCTTATCATTACTTTTATCGTCATCACAGTTGTACAACAAAATATTGTGATAAGACTTTTAGTCCATGTCGCCCTGCGTTTAGTCACATCTTGTGTCTGAAGTCATCCATCTGAACTGTGGGCTTCCATGCAAAACTCAGATACACAGAGAGAAATCTAACATAAACCTTTTCCATATAAACTCACCATTAAGTCTGTTCAAGCCTGAGCTATTTTCCAAAGAACCGGCAGGAAAAAAAAAAAAAAAAACTCAGTCTCCTATAAGCGTGCAAAGCTTATAGGTGTCAGGATCTGTGTTTCTTTTGTTGTTTTTCTTTTCGTTTTCTTTTGTTGTTTCCTTTTTTCCTCCCTGGATCTCCTGCTGGTCTCCGTGGCCGCCACCAGAGGTCGCCAGGAGACTTAGCCCTGGAGTTTTGCTCGGCTGACCCCGTGGACACACCTGTGGCGGAATTGGGAGGCGCGGTCGGGCTATTTAGGAGCAGCGGCACTTCGCTTCCTCGCCTGAGTGTTTGTTTACCTCGGTAACGATCGTTTCACGCAAGGCCCTCCGGTGATTTCCTCTTCGCTAAGCCCTGTGTTTTCCACTCCAGGTAAACCGCTGTCTTCCCGTGGCTCCGATGAGCGGTGTGCTCAGGATTCGGAACAAGCTGTCTTCCCCGTTGCCTCGGACGCTCCGTCAACTCGTCTAGGACTCCCGACTCGAGCCCGGCTCCACCTGCGGACTCGTTGTCCTGGACTAGACGAACTCCATTCTGGTCGCCTTCCTACCTGTCCGCCCTCCAACCAAGTCGTGTTCTCCGACGCTCTATCAAACTCACCTATCAAGTAAGACATTATCTGTTTATCCTGGAAAGACTCGAAGCCCTCCTGCTAACCTGTTACCTCTCGTTGACAGTCACCTTAACCGGACACCTGATCCAGAACGCACTCCTTGTCCCTTTCCCGAACACAATAAACTTGTATTATTTTTCCATTTCCGCCTCCTGATTGTGTTCTTGCATGTGGGTTAAAAACCTTAAATCCACCATGACAGAACACTCAGGCCAGACCATAACCTCAGCGGACACAATCAGAAGGGCTCTGTCTGAACAGCATGCCCTGATTCAGTCTCACGACTCAGCGTTAAGAGAACTGGGAAACCGCCAAATAGAAACAAATCGTCAACTAACAGAACTCAAGTTTTCTACAGAACTCCGTCCAGCAGGTTCCCAGCGTTTCTTCAACTCCCTCTGTGGCTCCTGATCCGCCGAACCGCTCCATGTTGTTCTGGACTGGCCCAAGCCTGAGACCCGAAGACAACTGCAACGTTTCTTGGGGTTCGCGAATTTCTACAGGCGATTCATACGCAATTACAGTCAAACTGCCTCTCCACTAACCGCTCTGACCTCCACCAAGAAGGTGTTTGCCTGGACCCCTCAAGCTGATGCAGCTTTCATAGAACTAAAGTCCCGGTTCGCCCAGACACCTATACTGGTCCAGCCCGATCCCCAGAAACAGTTTGTGCTGGAGGTGGATGGCTCCGATACTGGGGTCGGAGCTGTTCTCTCCCAGACCACGGATCACGATCACAGCTCCACCCTTGTGCTTTCTTTTCTCGTAGACTCTCGCCTGCTGAGAGGAACTACAACGTGGGGGACAGAGAACTTCTGGTGATTAAACTGGCCCTCGAAGAATGGCGACACTGGTTGGAAGGAGCTGAACACCCCATCTTGGTTTGGACAGATCACAAAAACTTATCTTACTTGCAGTCTGCCAAGAGATCCAACCCGCACCAGTCACGTTGGTCCTTGTTTTTCTCCCGGTTTAATCTGTCTATTTCATATCGCCCAGGTTCTAAGAATGTCAAGCCCGATGCATTATCCCGAGTTTATTCCCCCGACGACTCCGAGGAGGCACCAGCTCCTATTCTTCCCTCCAGTTGCACTATGGGTGGGGTGACCTGGGAGATCGAGGATCTAATTCGCCAGGCTCAACAAGACCATCCTTCTCCAGACCACTGTCCACCAGATAAGTTGTACGTTCCCCTGCCTATCCGTTCCCGTTTCTTGCAGTGGATACACGCCTTGAAATTTTCCGGTCACCCTGGCGTCAGCCGCACCATTGGCCTGATTAATCGAAGGTTTTGGTGGGAGTCTATACACAAGGACGTAAAGGAGTTCGTCTTGGCCTGCGCAGTCTGTTCCCGCAACAAGTCTTCAAACCGCCCTCCCGCTGGACTCCTTCAACCACTGCCTGTGCCCCAACGACCCTGGTCCCACATCGCTGTCGACTTTGTCACCGGACTCCCCACCTCGAAGGGTATGACCACCATCCTCACCATCATTGACCGTTTCTCTAAGGCCTGTCACCTAGTCCCGCTCCGTAAACTGCCTACAGCTGCTCAGACTGCATTGCTCCTGATTAAACATGTGTTTAAGCTCCATGGCATCCCTCAGGAGATCCTCTCGGATCGGGGTCCCCAGTTTGTCTCTCGGGTCTGGCGCCAGTTCTGCGCGGCGCTGGAAGCGAAGGTGTCCCTCACCTCTGGATTCCACCCGCAAACCAACGGACAGACTGAGCGCATGAATCAAGAATTGGAAGCTACCCTGCGGTGTCTCACCTCCTCCAATCCCGACGACTGGGCCCAGTATCTTCCTGCAGAGTATGCGCACAATAGCCACATCTCTACGGCCACTGGACTCTCGCCATTTGAAGTAGTACTGGGTTACCAGCCGCCTCTTCTTTCCGTTGATGAGACTAACATTTCTGTTACCTCTGTGCAGCACCACATCCGTAGAAGCCATAAAATCTGGAAGGATACCATTGACGCACTCACCAACACCTCTGCACGCAATAAGCGCCTGGCGGACCACCGGAGGACTCCCGCTCCTCAGTATGTTGTTGGACAAAGGGTGTGGTTGTCCACACGAGACATTCCCCTCAAGGCGATGTCCAGGAAACTTTCTCCTAGGTTTATTGGTCCCTTCGAGGTGTTATCCATCATCAGTCCCTCTGCAGTGCGTCTCCGTCTTCCTCCGTCCTTGCGCATACATCCTACGTTTCATGTGTCCCAGATCAAGCCGGTCCTGTCTAGTGACCTTTGCCCTCCGGCTGAACCCCCTCCACCCGCCCGTATTGTCGATGGTCATCCGGCCTTCACCGTCCGCCGGATCATTGCTTCCCGGCGGCGGGGTAGAGGCTACCAGTACCTCGTGGACTGGGAGGGTTATGGTCCAGAGGAACGCTCCTGGGTCCCTGGCTCGTTTATTCTGGATCCCTCCCTCGTTTCTGAATTTTGGGACTCCCAGCCCTCTACCTCTGCGCGGCCGCCGGGTGGCGTCCGTTGAGGGGGGGTACTGTCAGGATCTGTGTTTCTTTTGTTGTTTTTCTTTTGTTGTTTCCTTTTTTCCTCCCTGGATCTCCTGCTGGTCTCCGTGGCCGCCACCAGAGGTCGCCAGGAGACTTAGCCCTGGAGTTTTGCTCGGCTGACCCCGTGGACACACCTGTGGCGGAATTGGGAGGCGTGGTCGGGCTATTTAGGAGCAGCGGCACTTCGCTTCCTCGCCTGAGTGTTTGTTTACCTCGGTAACGATCGTTTCACGCAAGGCCCTCCGGTGATTTCCTCTTCGCTAAGCCCTGTGTTTTCCACTCCAGGTAAACCGCTGTCTTCCCGTGGCTCCGATGAGCGGTGTGCTCAGGATTTGGAACAAGCCGTCTTCCCCGTTGCCTCGGACGCTCCGTCAACTCGCTCTAGGACTCCCGACTCGAGCCCGGCTCCACCTGCGGACTCGTTGTCCTGGACTAGACGAACTCCATTCTGGTCGCCTTCCTACCTGTCTGCCCTCCAACCAAGTCATGTTCTCCGACGCTCTATCAAACTCACCTATCAAATAAGACATTATCTGTTTATCCTGGAAAGACTCGAAGCCCTCCTGCTAACCTGTTACCTCTCGTTGACAGTCACCTTAACCGGACACCTGATCCAGAACGCACTCCTTGTCCCTTTCCCGAACACAATAAACTTGTATTATTTTTCCATTTCCGCCTCCTGATTGTGTTCTTGCATGTGGGTTAAAAACCTTAAATCCACCATGACAATAGGAGACACAAAGACTTGTATTATCCTCCAAGATTAATGTCCGAAAACATAAAGAAATATGTGGAGTGAATTCTTTCCCTGGGCACTGTTATTTCACCTGTATCTTTAAGGCAGCCATGAGCCCGAGAGCAGTTTGCAGCTAAGTTCAAGAAGAAGTCAGCACTGGAGCAAAAAAAAAAAAGACTACGAACCAGCACTGCTCCCTGACTCTCTCAGCGTGCAGAACCTGGGTTTGCCCACGGATGTGCGCGCAGAAGACGGTCGGACGGGAGTGTGAGTCGCCCCCTTGCGCAGAGGTCAATGAGAAGCACCCAGAGCCTGGGCAGATTTGCAGGGAGCACCATTGATCTTGACCTCACTCGGAGTATGATCTCAGAGATAAAAGGCGGGAGATGAGCGGGGGAACTTATTCACTGTCAGCCACGAGTCAGCAAAGGGCAATTCTAGCCCGCAGGCTGCCTTTGAAACACTGAAGGGCAAAAAGCGCAGAGGATTAAGCTGCGAGGTGGGAAGGGAGAGTTATGCAAACAGCTGTAAGTTGAGTTTTTTTTTTTTTTCCTAGTCAATAGCTGTTGGTTTATCTCTCCTTAAGAGCGTGTGGACTTGACAGCCAGAGTGAACCCAGAGTCAAAAGGTTATTCAGAGTTTCACAGGTTGGGAGAGGGAGGGGGGGGCAGAGTTCCAGCCAAAGTTTTTCTATTTTTGTTCGTATTTTTTATTACCGCTCAAACGTGGTTGTTTATTTGAATTCATTTTTAACTACCCAGCTCGCTTCTCTCTGACAAACCCTACAACTGTCTTTTTCCACCTTCCTCTTGTTTGAGGAGGCGCCATCTGTATATTGGTCGTTATCTTGTGAGAGGGGAGAGGAACACCCGTCTGGACCCCTGACACGGGGGATTTTTATTCATGAGACAGGACGGCGGAGCTGGGTGCTAAACCTGAGCCGGAACATAGCTCCTGCTCATTAGCCAGAATAACATTTGCATCATTAGGACACTTCAACAAACGTGGGTGGGGGGGCAGAGGGAGCGGCGACTAAACACCTTTCATAGAACTCTTTGTGTTTTTACCCCCAGGATGAAAGGGCTACAAGAGGCAGTGACAGTACAATGTGGGTGAGGATTGGGGGGGGCCCTAAACCGAGAGGAGAAAGGTTACAGAGAAAGTGAAGCATAAAAGAACACTCATTATAAATTCACTGAATCGACAAGCTGTCACGCTCGCCGTCTGTGTTGCTTCCAAGCCTTTTCGCCGCAGCATTTAGTCACCAAACTTTGCTCCCTTCTTCTCCTCCTCCTCCTCACCTCACAGGTTGCAGCCCGGCCTCTCAGGACTGACCTCCCCGCGAGCCTTGCAGAGCCGTGTCATCATCCCGTCCTTCCCCTCTGTTTTCAGTGAAATATGAGCCGCCTGCAGCATATTGATCCCCCGCCAGGCTCCCACTTAAAGCGAGATATATCACAGAGAAGACCGAAGCACTTCTCAAGCCTTCTGCCGTGCGTTGGCGGCGGCGGCGGCGGCCGCTGAACCTCCCGTACGGCTTCCCTCGGTGACATTGATCACCGCGAATCAATTTCGACATGATGCACACCTATAGATCTGCACTGCTGTTGTCTTTGTGTCGATAAAGTAAAATAAAATAAATAAATTGCTGTTATACAATGATTTATGTATTTATCTTGCTTAGTTACTGTATTGGTTTATTTATGTGCTGGATTCATACGGCGTCTTTCATACAAGCAAGTTGGAAACTAAAGTCTTTCAAAAGAAATTGCATGAGCAAAACGATTCAATGAAGATCCATGATTTAAAATAAGCATTCCAAGTTTTTTGACATCAATAATGCAGCGTCGCCAGTCCTGCCACATCTGCCCTGAGGAACATTTTCCAAGCTGTTGTCTTGATGATAAGTAATAACTGTCAAGTCACTTCGTTCTTGGCTTTGCAAGTGAGCTGTAAGATATGCAAGAATCAGGACCTTACATTTTTTTGTACAGGTAAAGGGAAGCAAAGTCAGAGTTGGAAGAAATCCAGTTAAAAGTGGACCAACACCTGCTTTGAGTCTCCTAACTTCAGAAAGTCTTTTTGGGTGACATGGGCGGCGCGACCGAGAGGAGCTGAGACCAAAGCAGATTTCTACCATCTTAAAACATTATTACTGAAATAAAACATTGGCTTTTGTGCAAACATTGCTTTCGGATCCTTGTCACATTTGCATTTGGGTGATTCTCAAAACAGAAGCCCGTGAAATTTACACAGGAAATGGAGGTACGAGGTGATGCGCCATTGCTGATCTTCCTCTGGGGCAACTCCTACAAAAGTAAATTGACAAAAAAAAAAATAGAAATGAATACATTGTTACACCATCTTACTTTTGCATATGCATCTTTTACATGACTGTATTCGAAAGATCAGAGCTGGTCCACCACCTCCTACCTTCATTTACAGTGTGAAACAAGTAATTGGGTTCAGTGTGAGCAGCTGCCCAGTTCATAAAAGAGGCAAAATACAACTACTGGTTCAACTGATCTGGATTTTAAATAAAGTAAAATACTAACAGAGCTATCTGCTTTGAAAAAAAAAACTATATCTTTTTAAGAAATTCAAAAATGAACTCGGTCCAGATTAAACTGCTTTTAAGCTGGGTTTCATAAGAGGAGCTTTAAAGATTTAAGAAAAAAACAAAGTAAATTTGACATATTTCACGATTCACAAGAAATAAGCTGAAGTATTACGAAACGTACTGAACTTTAAAATGCAACACTCCCTTTTTTGTCATGCCATTCAAAGTCCTGTGCAGCACATTGATTCACGTATTGTTTTGTCACAGGGTTAAACTGATCAGGTCCGACTTTAATCGAAGATCTCAGCTTTAATTTGACTCGTGGTCAATGAAATCAGAAATGTGTGTTCAGGGACTCTTGAAGACCCCGACGCGACTCTCCGGAACTTATCAGAAACGTTTCGGGAAGATTTCACACAGTCGACCACAATGATCTTTTGTATTCTCTTTTTATTTCATCTCTCTGTTTGTGGAGTCGCTTTAAATGTCAACCATCCATCAGCTGGTTGTCATTTGGGGTGGACAGCCATGAAATTCTGCTGACTTTCTTTTCCTGCAAGGTGACCTTTTCCCTGGCATATTCATCAGATTGGAAGCCATTTCTTCGCTGCCCAAGTGTCACACTGTCATTCTCGATTTCTTCTTTCAGGGCTAACTATTGTTTTTCATGACCAGAATTGGGTTTTTTCCTGGTTTTCTTATGTGCTTGAGCTTCTTTCTCCTCTACTAAAAGATTACCTGCTGCTTTTACTTTTAGAGCGGGGTCATCTGTACCTTCTCTTTACTTTTGCTCTGTGTTGTTTTTTTTTTTTTTCTTTGTGGAAACCATGTATGTTCTGTGCCGTGTCTTTCAAAAGTTAACGCCTCTTCAAGTTTCCCACTTTTCATTACTTCACCGCCACAAACTTGAGTATTTTTATTGGGATTTTATGAGACAGACGGATCAAAAGTTCAGCATTCCACAATCAGCTTTGGCCTTCTTGCGTTCATTTTGGGTTTTGAACCAAATTCAATTACCTTTGATTTGCAAAATGAAACATTCATTTCTCACCCTTTGTCCGTTTCCTGCCCTTTTTACATCTGAGATAACGAGCCAACTAAAGCGCCTACGGATCAAATAATTAACGTCCTCTTTATCTTCATTTCGGTGCACTCAAATGTTACCTTGCCTCGCGGAGACATTGGCCTAAGATAGCCAATTCTTGTATTGTGTTTTGTGAGCTTGTTAGCATTTAGCCCAAACTGTTGCACTTTAAATTGCCTCACAATTTGCCAAAAGGCAATGGAGACGCTGGGCTGAGTACTTTTATGAGAAGTGTAAATTTTGACCTTTTACCTCATGGTATGCAGGTTCTCCTAGTATTTCCTTTTGTGAGCATTATCTGTTAAAAAATGTCACTTTTCAAATACAGGAGGTTGCAGAAAAACTCCTTAAGCTTTTGCTATTGAATTTGGTGTGCAAAAGGAAACAGTGGGCCTAAAATAACCTTTTAGATAGACACGACACATGTGAAAGACGGCATCTTGTCTGGTTTATTCCACTTCTGCAACCTGGGCGTAGATGTAGTGAAGACATTTTCAGGGTCACATGAAAAGGTAGGTGTGAAGGCAAAGGTCAACCTCTTTGGATTTCAGTTAAAATATCGAGGAGTTAAAAGTTTCAACTAGTAATCAAATGCTCAGCTAGCATTATGACATTTATGCATATCAGGACGGTATGTCTAATCTTCACTGGAACATGTTAGTATAAGCAAATATCCTGGACTCCCATTAACTAGGATTCAGTCCGTGTTGGGTTGTGTTTCTCTCTAAGGAATTGCCCAACTGCCCAGGGCAGGAGCGTCCAACTCCAGGCTTCAAGAGCCTCGTGGTTTTAGATATGTCCTCGCTCCAGCACACCTAATTCAAATCCTTGAATTAGTTCCACTGCATGACATACACTGAGGCAGATCCCTGCTAATGAACATGCAGGGCCCGGCCCCCAGAGGGTTGACTTTCCACAGCACTGGCCGATAATCTACCTCTGCCCGTCGGCACCAGCCCATTGAAACCTTGCAGGGCTTAAAAATTTTTGTTGAGACACTGGTTGAACGCAGCCGAGCGGTGCCATCCTACAGGCCTCTTCCAGAGGTGGGACCAGACGTTAACGAGTACATTTCGTCTTCCTCGGCAGTCGTGTCCTTCGGGTGGCGGCAGACGGATCAGTAGCGTCAGTCCTTCTACCCTCAGCTTGAATGGAAAGCTTTAAAGGGGCTTGCTGCGTTCAAAATGTGTGTGTGTGCCTTCCCGTTCACACTAACCATGCATCTCATTTTTATTCCTCCTAAGGGTCAGCAAAGATAGAAGAGCTGGGTTACAGTAAAATATGCACAAACATGCTTCTCAGTGCAGCCCTGGTTTCTCCCGACGCAGACGAGGCTGAAAGAAATCTCATCCCCCGGAGAGCCTTGATTCTTCCCCCTGCTTCTCCCTGACTCTTTCACTCACATGGCAGCTCTAATTACGAGCATCAAAGTGAAAAACATTTTTGTGAATCTCACCTGGGGAATCCCTTTTATCTGAACAAGGGAGGCGACATTTGAACGTTTTGGTAAGCTCACCCTCCCTTTTCTGCACGTTCGCCTTCGTAGACGAGTCGCAGATGATGAATACAACAAAACTGTTGCATCAGATTGTTCAGCGCTGGCAAATTATGACCTTTAAGTGGGAAAGAGTGAAGAACTGAGGGAGGGCCTGGCCTTTTAAAATCTGAATACTCTCCAGACAGTTTGGGCGAGTTTTCTGTGGTATTAGGCTGACATCTAGTGGTTAAATCACGTACTGCTAAACATCATCTGTTTAAACTGTAAACAAACAAATACATGTATTTTTCTTCACTGTCTGATATTAAATAAGGGAATTACTTTGCTTCACATGTGCTTTACAAGACATGTAAAGCAAACAAATATATAAATAAAAACAAAAATTCTGGGAGCCTTGTTAGAATACCTATTAGCATAGGAACATTTTCAAATAGAAGTCTGACGATGATGATGGTGATGACCCAAAACATTGCCAAGACGTCGCTGAAATCAACCTGTCCCATTGAATAGAACAAAGAAAACTAATTGGGTGATCTCAAGAGAGAAGAACATGGGATGAACATCAAGGATTTCTGAAGATCTGGAGAGATTTTGCCAGAAATCCCTCTCTGTGCATGCACCTCTGAAGAGCTGCCATGTTAACAATGGGAGGTTATCCATGGCATTACCAGCAGGGGCGCTAGACTGTGAATCAACAGGTTTTTACACAAGACATTTTTCCCCATTGGCAGGTTTCCAGCTGACTTTAGAAAATTCACTGGTCTTAGTCTCAACATCTGTTCTATTATAGGATGACACCAGACCCTTTAAATAGACCCTTTAGTTTCCCAGTTAATAGTTGACTAATTGTAAGGCCGTCCTTATTATGTAGAAACACCTTCTGATGGAAAAATATTTTAAAAAATATTTAACCAACATTTCTGCAATTTTTAAAGGTTAATGCAAAACTCTTTGTCAGTTCAGACAAAATGAAATCTCAAAGTGAGCAAGCGTTGTACTAAAACGTCCCATTTCATCCAGATCAATAAAATCTGTGGTCTCTCAGTGCCAGTCGGAAAAAAAAAAAAAAAATCAACATTATTTGCTGCGAGCCTTTGGGGATCCGTTATTGACAGTAGAGCTGCTGAAGCTCTCCGCCACTCTGCAGCTCTTCCACTAAAAGACGCCATAAACCAAAGATTACATCTTGACACTGGCCCTGAAGCAGTCCTGTCTGACAACACGTGACCGAACACTGCGACTGGATTAAAGCTGAAGCCTTTTGAATAGTTTCAGATTTTAAATCCATGTCCCGCTGTTGAAGGAATCGCAGGGTGGAAGGATCCTCAGCAGGGACGCCAGCACAGTTTAAAGGCACAGCTCGTCACATTCGAGGAGCAAAACTGGGTTTTTTTTTTTCTCGGTTCTTTCACAAAACACTGAAAACAACATGTGGGACATTTTAGCGTATCCTGCTTATCTTCCTCTTGCCGTTGATTTTTATACATGTTGAATGGACTTCCCATTTGCGATATCTCCAAATAACAGATTATGTTAAGCCTTGAGCTGGTTTTCTCCTTGATGGTATAAGCAGAGAAAACTTCAGGACATCAGGTTGTTTTTGTTTTGTTTTTTTTAGCAAAGGATGTAATGGCTCTGACATAATTAACTCTACTCAACAAGGTGAGGTGCCATTATCTTAAAGACCTTGTTTGCAAGTACCACAGATTGGCCTCGACGATTTCTACAGCAAACTGGGATAATTGCATATCCACGAGTGCATTTTGACAGTATCACTCTTTCTCGGAGGGATGTCTGTGCACATTTACACCCTGATGGGTCTCATCAACCTGTGTTCGGAGATCTATTTGCCTACAGGCCCACTGGATATATCTCCTCTGGTGTGTTTGATGATCATTACCTCAGCTAACAGCTGTTCAAATAGGTGTTACAGTAATGAATACAAGCAGGTAATTCACTAAGTCAACAAGTGTGAACTCTTTTTTTTTTTTTTTTTGTCTTTATTTAGTTCAGTGCCGTCCAACGTGCCAAAGTTCCAGTAGTTGGACGCAAAAAGAAGAATTTATGAAGCTGTTAAAAACTAGTGCGTAAAATAATTTGCATTTTAATCGGGAGAGTAGTTTGAAAACGTAACGCTCAAACGTGGTACAGTCAGATTAGCAATGAGTCAGAGGGAATATAGAACAGCTGCGGCAGAGTGAGAGAGAGCAATCAGCACAGAAAATACAAAGGAGACAACAAAAAAGTCTGATATGGAAAAACTCAGATAAAGACCTCACAAACTATCAGAGAAATATGAGTGAAAACCAAATCCCAAACTATGGACTATGACAGTAAAGTTTGATGTCTTAATCACAAAACAATTCTTCAGTTTTTGGTTTTTTTTTTGTTTCTTTGTTAACATTGAGGACAAAACTGATAAACCAGTTTTATTAGTCAGGATTCTGCAGCAGATGAAGGAGCCTGCAGAGGGGTCCATTATAGATCCGCCGCATCAATAAATCTGATTTATGTACACTCTGACTGCAGCTGGGAGACTGTCATATCCTTATGAAGCATAGTACTTATAAATGAAATATAAACAGCTTTGAAAAGTCAGCTAGAAGTTTTCTGGAAGCCATTGTTCCTGTGGCATCTCGTCTTTCTGGTGACTGTTGATCTTTCTTCGAAAGTCTTGCCGGTCAGAGAGATGTAACACTCAAGTGCACCAGCAGATGGGGCGCGTGTTCTTTGGCTGCAAGGGTTCAGGTCAGGGGGCCCTAGGTGTCAGGGCCGGCATCCTGCATGCTTCAGTTCTCTCCCTGGTGGTAGTGACAACCTTCTCAGAATGCCAACGTTCTTCTCAGGCCTCTAGCGAGCCGTGGTTTGATCCGGGTGCGTTAACGCGCAGAACGCCGGCCCTCCAGGACGCCGGCCCTCCAGGACCCACTTTGCTTTTCTCGAACGCTGAATCATTCGAGAAAAGCAGATTTCCACAATATCCAGACTTGCAAAGTTATATTTTCAACATTAATAAATGCAAAACTGTAAGAGAAAAGATTGGTTGGATCTTTTGACAGGGAATGACACTTAAGGGCATTTGAAGCACAGTAGTGTGTTTGACCAGCTGGACAGACTCCCTGCCCTTAAAATCAACTTAACATAGGGTTTTTTTTTGTTGTTTTTTTTTGGTGACAGAGATGCCAAGAATCGGGGGGGAGAGCAACCACAATATTATCTAATGAGGAGAGAAGCAATAGATCAAGGGAAGTTGAAGTTGCCTCATTTGCAGCAGCTAATACCAGTGAAATGCAGGCCTGGACCTGAAGCATCTTAATAGCCTGCAAACACAGGGATGTTTTCTGGGGCTCAATATTGAGGCACTTCTTCAACTTAGAGCCACGCGTGACAAAGCATTGGCTGAATTTAGTTCCAGCCATCAATTCCAGAGTCTCAGGTTCAAGACGAGGAAGCGGATGAACTAATATCTGGCTGGGGAAAGAAACGCCGCAATCTGCACTTAAAGACGTTTAAAGGGGAGAAGACACAAGAGTGAGAGGGGCTGGCTGGGTGGGGGGGGGGTAACAACAAGAAGTAGCAGCAGGATAAAAAGGATAAAGAGAGATGATGAGTCGAGGCACAGGATCAAAATTCCTCAACAGCTGCAGCGGCAGACGTGGTGAGAAAGTTGGCTTGTGAAGCAGGGAGGGATTGCGGGGACCATTTTTCATGAGGCGCCCGCCGCTAATGGAGGCAGATAATGGCCAGTCCCTGCTTTCATCGCCGCTCCGGGTTGTTTAATTAGATCCAAAAAAAAAAAAAAAGCTGATAAATGAGTCTTGACTTTCAAATAAGCTCCTGGAAGGGGGCTGGAGGTGGGGAAGGCATCTCTGTCCCGGCCTGATGGTGATGGTGAGGTCGGCCTTTCGTCGGCGATTCCGCACAAAGGCTTGGAGGCCTGTTTACAAACTCCAAACCTAGGGGAAGTTTTCGGACGAGGTGGGTCTCCTTGCCTATAAACCATAAACTTTACTGAGCTACTTATCCCGAGGACCATTAGCTCATAAAGGCGAGCGGATTTAATCTGCCCCTCTTCTCTTCTTACCTTCCATCTCTGCTATGAGTCTAATCCTCTGTGACTAATAAACTGGATATGATGATTAGGACTCTTTTTTTTTTTTTTTCTCTCTCTCTCTCTCTCCTTTTTACCTGCACATGGACAGTAAAAAAAAAAAGAGAGAGAGAGACACAAGGAGAAATGAATGGAAAACGCTGATTCTTACAGTCAACACAGAGGGTCAGATTCAGTGTTTCAGCGCCGCTTCAATCCCCAGAAGACGCAATGTTGGCGCAAGCTTCATGACGTGCTTCTGCTTTATTCCGTCATGTGAGTCAGGCAGGATGTGCAGCTATTCATAAAAAACCAAAGTGCTCTTTCAAGAGAGGCATTGCTGATATCCCGTTTCAGCCCGAGGGTCGCTTTCTCTCCTGCTTGAAGGAACAGTGGGACGAAGGGACCCCTAAACAAATTCGATGCATCTCCTTCTCGAGCAAATGTGTCTGAAGTGTGTCGTTATTCATATGTGCTTTTTCAACACTTTCGTGCGTGAGCGGAATGACATCCTTCGTGTCAGGATTGTTTTTCCCCGGTCTTTTTTTTTAAGGAAAATTAAAAAAAAAAAAAAAAAAAAAAAGGTGGGAATGTTTTTTTTTTCTAGTTTTCTTTTCTATGTGATCAACTGTAATTTTCTCCAAATACAAAGTCATTGTTTGGAAAATATATCAGTAGTATTTTTCTCTTGGGTTTACTTGATGTCACAATATATATATAATTTTATTTTTTTTTCTTACCTGCAAGAGATTCTCTCAAGGCATAAATTAAAAGGGGGAATGTTTTTTTTTCTAGTTTTTTTTTCTATGTGATCAACTGTAATTCCCCTTTCATGCCCAGAGCAGCCAATGGCACAGTGCATGAGATGGTGTATTGTCCTGCATGACGGTGATTTTGCTACTGAAGGTCCGGCTCTTCTTTTTGAACCATGAACAGAAAGTGATCAGTCAGAAACTCCATACACTTTGCTGAGGTCATATTTTGACTCCATTCGCCCACTGCCACCGTTTCTGCTTGTTAGCTCTGGTTAGGGTTGGCCCAATAGTGGGTTCATGCACCGCAAGCCTCTGGAGGATCCTCCACCTTGAGGTTCCAGAGGCACCAACAGCTTCAAATAACTGTTTGCTGCTTTGTAAGGACATTTTAACAGCTTCTCTCTTAATCCGATAAATTTGTCAACAGAAACCGTCTTCATTTTGCCTTTATCTGTACAAACCCATCTTTGTTCTGAATCAGCCACAAATCTCTTCACAGCACAATAACGCTTCAGTTTTAATTGAATATCTAATGTTTCACACCTTGTCATACGGCAGTACACTATCTGATGATGTTCGTCAGCAGAGATCCTTTCTCTTTCCCATATTGCTTGAAACCTGCGGCCTGCTCAATAATGTGGAACATCCTTTCTTTTTCTTGGAACCATATAGGTTAACACAACCCAGATGCAAACAAACACATTAAAACCGCTGCACTTATTTACAACAGGATAAAATGACAACTAAACGAGTCACCAAGTCACCTGATATGCAAATGCAAACAGTCTCACAGGAGAACCCTCATTGTCGACACGTCACACACGTCTATTGTGTGTGTTTGACTTCTGCTGCCTCCACCCTGCCTTGTTCGCTTATGGGTGGGGTTCTCGCATCAGACAAAGCAAATTGACTCTATTGGATGAGCTGATGTCAGCAGAGGGGATGAAGCATTTCCTTCGTAGATGTGTAGTGCAACATGTTTTATTGGTGATGTTTAGAGAATGAGTAATAAGTCGCTGCATTTCTGTTGCGAGGACTCTCCAGTCGGACAGTCTGATCCCTGAAAAAGTTTCAAGTGCTCGGGGGGGAAAAGCATTTTTTGCCCCCTTAACATTTTTTTTCTTGGATTTACATGTTCCAGAACTTAAAAATCAGACCAACATAACCCGAGCAGATGGAAACATTTTCAAAGGATTATTTCATTTATTAAGGAGAAAAAAAAACTGAATAATATTAGAACTTCAATGTTCACTCACAACACCCAGGCCAGATTTGTAGAATCAACAATCACAACAAGGAGACAATGGATTACTGGATGACATGTAAATACACGACTCGCAATAAAAGCCATGCAGTGTGTTTGACATCTTCTTTGCATGTCATTTAAAAATCCCCTGTTAGTTCTCACTCCTGATTCCACGCTGTGCAAAATGTTTGATATATCTTGTTCTCATGAAGGCAGACTTGTAGTATTTCAAAGAGGTCTTGAGTAGAACGTCCAGGATTTCTGGTGGTGTTGTGAAGCTGCATTTATTTATTTTTGTTACTTATTCTCATGTTTCACAAATAAAGTACATTATAACATAGAGATTTTTCTGATAGATTGACACAAAGTTGTGCATATTTGCTGAGCAGAAACAAACCCTGATGATTCATTTAAATTGAATATATATATAAAAAAAGACTTTGTCACAAGCTAGGAAGAGGACAGAACACAAATAGAGGAAGATGGTCTGGTCAGATGAGACACACCACACCGTCCCTAAACACGGTGGTGGCTGCATCATGCTGTCTGCATGCTTGTCTTTAGCAGAGACATGGAGTGTTTGTCAGAACCTGACAAACACTCTCTAAAGGAAAAAACTCAAGAGGTACGAACTCTTTCGCTGGGTACTTCATAATCCCGTCCTCATATCTCAGCGGACGAGCCAAACCGCGCACTCTCCCACTCAGCGCCTCTTTAAACTCCAGTGGGAAACCCACAGGAAACCCTGCAGTTGTGATGCCCGGTGGCAAGGAATCAGATCTTTCAAGGGAAGCGGCTTCCTGCTGAGGACAGCGAACGCGGCGCAGCGGTGTGACGGAGCAGACGATCCTTCTCACAACTGCCCGACCCCACAGAGCAGCTCACGCTTTACTGGCTGCTCGCTGAACCGAACCACTTTGCTTCTACTGTCACATAAAAAAACCATAAAAAACAAAATAAATAAAAAAGACAAGAGTGTGTGGGGAAAGGGGTTTTGTTTCACAGTGCACATGTCTATGGTTAGGATGTGTTTCAGAGACAATTAAGCTGCAATGCTTTGAAAAATACAAGGCTTGCAGAAGAAAAGTGTTCGACATTGCAAGACAGGCTGTACATGCGTCATCCATCCTTCTGACGGATTAAGAACGAGGTGCACCATTTGATTTCACATTTTCCACACCGCCGGATACCGTGCATGGTCTGGAGAGTGAACCCATGCAGCCTCCGTCTTTCCTCTGAGCTCTGCTTTGAATTACTCTTTACTTCCTGACTGCAAAATTCCCTGCAGCTGAAGGTTCTACGGGGTCTCCCCCCATCCCCCCGCCGCCCCAAAGGGAACCACTTACAGAGCTTCTGCATGATACTAATCAACCTCCTCCAGTTCCTCCAACCCTCAACCCATCTGCTGAAAAAGGGACCCTCAGTAAAAGCTCCAAATTTGTCTGAAAGAAGAAAACTTGATCAGATAGATGCACTGAGAACTTAATTCCTTTGTCAAAAAGTGCCAATTCTTTGGGCGTTTTATTGAAAGAAACATTACATAATCTTTGAACTAAGGTTCTGTTGAACTGTATTTGCAATCGGTTACTCTTTTGGCATCTTTATGTAGTTTAAATGAAAATGACTTAGTCCTTGAGGTGGATCCACGTGGCTCTGTAACACAACATAATCTAGTTTCTCAAGCACACTTCACTGTAGTTGTTGCAGTGGGGGGCACATAAACATGTGCAACTTTGTCATTTGACGCTGTTCATCAATCTTCAACTGAATTCAGAAAAACAAAGACACCATAAAATGATTGCTGTCTTATGAAGACATACTATACTTAACTGCAAGTAAGACAAGAACGATACAGATTAAGCAGATGCGATAGTTCTTTGGCAAAGGACTAACATGGTTCCTTTGGCAGGAACTATTTTAGTCCAGTTAGCCTTGAATTGGGCTAGTCAGACTCAGTGTCGCTGCAGCCTGGAAAAGGTTGGAAGTGCGACACCTGACTGCTTGCAGGTCATGTGTCCGTGTTGGTCGACTGACCCACTTGTTGGACTGCGTTCTGTTCGGTGAGCTGGTCTTTATCGGTGAATCAGGTAAATTAGCTGGTGTGGCAGTTTGCTGGGATGCAACGTAACATTTGGTCTGTCAAACAACGAGATATTTGCATTGCGTACTTTCATGTTTTGCCCTTCACGGCCAGTTCTTCCAATTTACCTGTTAAAATAGATTTGCAGCGATGTCCTAATATCCATCTTGCAAAACGTGAGGTCGTCATTAATGTTTCTATTACAAATTAGAGGTTTTCACGACCACGTTCATGTGCAGGTAGATGCAGTCGCCTAATCCTAAGGAGGAGGCAACCCTCACTTTTGCTTTTGGACATTTTTCAACATTTTTTCCCTCACCTTTAGAAACAGAGAGTCCTAACTACGCCGAGAACTTCATTAATCCCCATTGTGACCTCAGCCGTCCTCCCGTTCTCATTGGCGTCGATATGACAGCTCACCGCAGCCCAGCCCACGTAATCTGATGGCCTTTTTTTCTGCTGTGCCATTCATCCTTAATCTTCCAGGGTAGCAGCTTTTGCAGGGGCTGCTTTAGTTAAGAGAAGGGATTCCACTCCCCGCAACTGCCCCCGCACCTTGCGTCCCTCCTCTCTTTCCTGCCAACATTTTGCAGATATTATGATGAACGGAGCATTATCAGGGCACAGAGGTAAAACAGATTAAACTGACATATAAAGCGGAAAATGAAAGAGAAGATCCTCCTCATTTGTGGCAGCTGTGTTGAGGCGATGAGCTGGGATAAGTCGTGGGTCAGCTGACTAAACCAGGCGGCTGTGCCACACTCAGAGCCAGTTGGGGCTGCGATGATGTTGATGACGATGATGATGGACCCTGAGAAAAAGAGGCTCGAACTGTTTTCAATGACTTATTAGAAACTGCATCTCAGATTTGCCTAATGAAGCTTTGACACGTTGTCGTGACATACTCGGGGACATTTCCATCCTCCAAAACACACTGAGCAAAATCTCATTTTGTTAAAATAAAGTCTGCGTAATAAACCTGGCAGCAGAATCTGCTCCACTCCCTGGAGACCGGAGTGTTTTTTTCTGCCGTACGTAGATGTATCAATATTTAATGGACACCTGAACAAAGTTGGAAGAAGAAAAAAAAAAGGAAAAGCTAATCAAGCAAGAAATAAGCGAGGAAGTAAAACTAGCTCTTACAAACTTTTTGTAAAATAAACCTACAGACAAATCCAATTTCTGTGGTCGGAGTTTATAGGAAGACGGATGGAGCCAATTACCGTGGAGATCTTTGAAGGAAACCTGTTGGAGGCAGTGAAAGGAAGGGAGTGCAAGGACCGAAACTCTAAACACACAGCTGGAGCTGCACTCTGCCTTTGGCTCTGGAGACGGGACGTTTTTGTTGAGTCCCAGAGGACGACCGGAGATGTTTTTTGTGCGATTTGGGATTAAAGTGAGAGTGAAGTGCACTTTTTGTTTTACGGTCTTTTGTACTTGAGTTTGAGAGATGACGTATTTACTAAAATACTTGATGTTTGTCCAGATTTTGTCAAATTTATTTTTATTTCACTGAGGAGGATTAAATGTGTTACTTAAGTGTTTTGTGTTTCAGTCAGCACAGTTTATTCTGAAGGCCTGGATGATTTTTGTTTGAAGAATATTTATGTCCGTCCGCTTGTTTGGTTTTTTTGTGTCTTGCAAGTTCATGTGGGCTGGGCATCTATCTATCTATCTATCTATCTATCTATCTATCTATCTATCTATCTATCTATCTATCTATCTATCTATCTTCTCTCTCTCTCTCTCTCTCTCTCTCTCTCTCTCTCTCTCTCTCTCTCTCTCTCTCTCTCTCTCTCTCTGTCCGTCCGTCCGTCCGTCCGCCCATCCGTCTGCTAATTTGGGCATACTTATGGATTAGAATGTCCCAGTCAAAGTTCAAATTCCAATTTAGAACCAATAGATGTGAAAATGAATATTTACATCCAATCTGACGTTCTCGTATGAAGACTACACATGTACTACTATTATTATTATTATTATTATTATTATTATTATTATTATTATTATTGCGCATATGGGGCAGATATTATAAGTTCATCCTTGTTTCTGCTTCTTTTCATTCACAATTTTTTTCCCCAGTCACTCAAATCCATTATTGAGTGAATGAAACAAGAAATGAAATGAAGAAACGAAGAAAATGAAAAACAACAACAACAACAACAACAAAAATAAAAATCAAAAACGAAGAGGTAATTGAAAAGACGCTTTGGTGAATTTTCAAACGCAATGGCTCACCAGGATTGATCTGATTGGCTGTGACACGGCGCGTTCAGAAGGCAGAATCCATCACAATCAGCCTCTGGATTCAATCTGCAGATCCCTGCTGCTTCTCGCGTTGCATGTAAATGGGAGCTAATAATAGCTCATGATTAAAATAAAAATAAATAAATAAATGAATAAACACTTTATTGTTTTATTCTCATACAGAAGCTGCCATAACCCAGCAGCCTGGTGGCACAGATTCATTAACGAGAGCTCTCCATGACAAGAGTGCCCACTCTGACTCAGATCTCCTCCAGATCAGCGCCGACACTCATTGCACACTCTGTGGACTGCAGCTCGGTGTGTGCATCCTGTACACACCGAGTGTCATCATATGTGTGTCACTCACTGCCTTACATAACCGGGGCTGAGTTTTTTTTTAAAGAGACAGGCGTTTTGACTTCAACGGTGACGTTCAATTTATGGTATAATGCACCTGCGGTGGTTTACAAGGCTGCTGCGATTTAGAGAGAGAGAGAGAGACAGCGAGAGAGACTCTGCCTCAGATTTGCACTTTATTGCTCCGTGCGACGGAGTGGAATATAGACAGAGGGATTAAGGGAGGCAGCAAAATGCTCACAAGTCGACTCTGACATATGCAGACTGATGGGGGGGGAGTGGAAAGGAAATTTGGGGCCCGTGGCAGAGTGTCTGACTTTGTCGATCTGATTTGTGTGACTCTGCGTGATGGGGAGCTGGCAGAGGACCGGGCCCTGCTGCTCCTCCCCTACTGGAGGTCACGGCAGATGTTACTGGCACACGAACCGAGTCAACAGCTCCAAACCTTCCTTTGCCCTTTATTGTTGTCCTTTCTAAATAATAATAATAATGATAAGAATAAAAGCCCCTTAAATAAATGAGGGCTACAACCTTCTCTCTGTTGTTTCAAGGCAGGAAGAGTTACCAAAATGGTTATATTTAGAGAAGCAATATATCAGTATTAACTTCTTGTTGTGTTCAAAATGAGAATTTTTAAATGCAGCTCAATTAACTGTCTCTCTCTAGACAATGAGGGCACGTCCAGAAGATCCTTTGGAAAACTTCTGGTAGATTAACAAACAGATCAAGAGGCACATGTGGAACATGCTTTACCACCCGGGTGACTAATGAAGGCATTCTTCTTCTTCTTCAGTTTAGTTTGACACAAAAAGTAAAAAAACAAAAAAAACAAAAAAAAAAAACAACCAGAAATCAGCCAAGATTTTAGGAAGAGAATTGCGTAACTAGAGCATCCGACGGCGGCGCCCCGAACGCAACGCCGTAAGAGTCGCAGAGACACGGTGCGCTTCCTGCGGCCTGTGTTGGATACATGGACAGAGAACGTGGACGAGAGCATGCATATTCAACACATCCAGCAGCCAAGCCTCCTGACCTCCTGCTGCACGCTCGCACAGATGGAGAGAGAAAAAGATCAAACACGCACACCGCGAGCCTGGATTTTTAGGATGCTTCCTGGAAGAATGAGACAGAGAATAAAATAAAGAAAGTTCCATTTTACTGCTCCTGGGTTTACAACGAGCAATGACATTATCCATTTGGAAATAAGCACATTGATGCTCATTGTGGAAAATTGATCAGTTATCTTGAAATTTTCCACATTCTGTCACATTAAAACTGGAAAGCGCAAGATTTTTTTAATTGGGACTTTATGTGATGAGGTGACAAAAAGCTGATTGAATTAACAGCATCACACAGCATTCAAAAATGCTGTGTGATGTCACATTTCACTTGATGACTGCCTGACCTCGATCAAGGAATCACTTAAACTGAACCCGACTGACAACACAAAGTAGTCTCGAAGGTTTTTCTTAAAAAAGCAACACAGCTGTCACTGGCAATTTGCTGTCCCGGGAACAGCATTGCCACTAATTTCAAGATGGATATAAACCTAGGATGTCTTTAGAGGCGTTGCAGAAATCAAGCTATTCTCATGTTTGCTGATCAACCTTTTGCATGTTTTCTTTGACATTTTGAGGATTTCTCTTTGGCAATCAGCTCTAAATCTTTGAAGTCAGAAGCCCTTCCTGTCATGGCCCTGATTTTCAGTTCTCACCAGTCGACACTTCAAAATCCATCCATCCATCCATTTTCCGTCACCCTTCTCCCTAACGAGGTCGGGAGTTGCTGGTGCCTATCTCCAGCTGCGTTCCGGGCGAGAGGCGGGGTTCACCCTGGACAGGTCGCCAGTCTGTCGCAGACACTCCAAAATGTTGCTATGATTATGGTCAGAGGAAACGGGTTTGTGACTGTAATAAAACGCCTTAAACCTGAATCTAGAAGACCAGAGTAGATGGATGTACGATGCTGGGTGAAATCGTGGATGAGGCTACGATGTGAGACTTAGGACGTGTGACATTAGACGTATGTTTAGGTTTCATCTGGATGAGACCGGAGCATTAATATCAGAGGTGAAAAACTTGAAAGTTGTTCCCTCACTGCAATCTGACTGAGGCTGGGGAAGTTCATGAAGAGAAATCAGGAGAAAAAGCAAAAACAAAACAAAGAAAGAAACAAACAAACAAAAAAACACGCTGAATATAAACCCATGCCACACTTTTCAGATTTTCACTTTTGAAAAAGTTTGAAAGTTCCCTTGCTCTTCATTGTTACTATCTATGTTTTGTTGAAACCACAACATAGTTGCATGTAGGTCTGTGACTGTACCGCAACGATGTGTGGGGGAAAAAAAACAACAACAAAAAAACTTTTGCAAGACAGTACAAATAATTACTTTAAAGCAGTTAAGTGACTTTGCAGCAAATAGACAAAATGTTCTCTCAACTTTGCAAGAAGCCAGAACTCCTGAGCCCCGTGGTGCCGTCAGGTCCGGATGCCCGTCTTCCATTCCCCTTCCCAGTTTGATGAGCGGGTTAGCATCTTAGCCTGTCTTCCTTTATTTAACAGCTTACCTCGGCCTAATCTATTTTTCATGTTAAAGTCGGGAAAGCGATGTTCGGCCTGTGTCGTTTGATGTCGCTCGGTTAATGGATGTAGACCTTCATAATTCATGGCGCACGTGTCTTCTGTTGTGTTTTACGTTCCCGCCTGCGGGGTAACGTTTGTCGTTCGAACCTCGGCCCGCAGCCGGAGTTTCGCTCGACGTCCTGCTGAACAGACAGGAGCAGGACGGCGGGTTCTACGATAGAGAAGCTGGCAATGAATGGAGATGTGGGAAAGTTACTATTTCCTGTCATCCAGGCCAATGGTTGCCCTCCCAGGAGCACTTGGCTGCCGTTTTTAGGCCGGGAAAAGCTCATCCGCTGCTCCCTAGGTGGGAGGCTCGGCCCATGTGATCCTCTCCAGCCGCGTTTTCATCTCTTTTGTCTCTCTCTTTGTCTAAAGCTGTCTGACTGTCCTCCTGCATCCTTTCTTGGTGAGGTCCACCCCGATTGCATAGCTGCTCTTTCTCACAGTCTCACTGACTTTCTAGCCCTTTCTTCGGGGGGTTATTTTTCTCACATTACATTTTTCTAGACAGGTTTACTTTTGTAACTCTTAACAGTCTTCTGACTCGTGAGACCTTTTGTGTGACGTGAAGGATGAAAACAAGCCAAACGAGAAGGCAGTTTCTGACACGACGGGCGACTAGCAGTGCCAGTTTAACCTGAAGTGCCAGAATCCTCACAGGGCGGCCCCACGTGTTTAATAACTGCTGAGCAGCTGAGTCAGACAAATGAAATCAGCCCATTGGAGACAAATTCTCCACAGCCATAATTGCATAACTGCAAACACGTGACAGATCATTCATACAATATAGCTTTACAATGACATATTTATTGATTTTGCCTAAAAAAAAACATTAAAAAAAAAAGTTACAGAATTACAGGATCTGAATCGACTTTATTAAAGAAGCAGAAGCCTTTAATTCTGTAAAGCCATTTCAGCTCTCGGGGTCTCGGAGTTCCACGCATGCGCCAAACGGGAACCCTGTTGCCTTCAAGCGCTCTTTAAAAATCTCACACTTGCAAGATCCGAACTTAATTATGCAATGGATTCACGCTCCAGCTTGACATCGTGAGTAACGTGACCTCTGACCCCGTCAGTTACAACGGACGCAACGAGTTCAGGTGCAAACGTGGACGGGATTTATCCGATCGAAGCGAATGATGAGAAATATTGACACCTACATGTTGGATAAACAACTGCTTTTATGTTTGTGAACAATTTTTTTTTTTGACACTGAAATACACCAGATGAAAGAAAGCCTCAGTCTTTGTAATGTTTTTGCTCTTCTCTAGTAGTTTGCCATTATCCGACCACAATCTCCGATTCATCATCATGAGGACGATAACCTCTGATCGAGTTTATTAAGATGAATTTGCTTATTAAAAAACTACATCTGTGGATGCAACTGATTTGTCATCTATGTGACAAGGAAGAATTGATAATGTTTTTTTTTAAAGAAAGCAAAGGATTTTACTGCAGGAACTTCAGGGGTTACGGCTGTTATTATCGGTCAGAAATGACAGGTGATTAATAATAATAATAACAATTATAATAATTGCACACATAATTATATTGATAAAATATGATGGGTGGATAATATTAAATCAGCTCAAGTCCTTATTGAATTAAAATAGTAGCTGAATAAACAATAAAATTAGAGAGAGTAGAGAGCGATTTGTATTTTCTATCTTTATTTGTGCTACTTTCTCTCTTATGACCAGTTGTGCAATGCGATGTTTCAAATTAACATGTTAAATGTATAATAATCATCAAATCATAAAATCATATTTTTATTTATACACACTACGCTGGGGATTTTTTTTTTTCTTTGGGAGGAGTGGGGGTTGGATTCATGGTCCCGAAACGGAATTTAAAATTTCCCACCGCTCTTGAACGCAGCGCGCTCGGCCAGGCTTCCCCAGGACTGCGGAGCCCAGAGTGGGACTGAGTCTGAGGCGAGCAACACGGGAGGGAGGGAGGGACGCGCGCCAGGGAAGTTAGCAGCCTGACACGCACGACAGAACCACATCTGGTTTTGAGTTGATTCAGGAGAGAAAACACGTTAAAGCTTTTTTATTCCCCCTTTTCCTCCTCTCTAAGGATTATAAAATAAGAAAAGTGGGACCGAGGGAGATACAACATGACTCCAGCAAAGGAGCACTAAAGTGATGAGAGCGCCGCGCGCACTTTAAGGAGTAAGTCCAGAGTGGACCGGACCGGTATGGCTTGATTGGAGAGCCCCAGGGTAGCTGCTGGAGGCGCTGATGTTTCTGTGGAAGAGAAGGAAAGTTTGCTGCGCTTCTCTCGGATCTACTTTGTGAAACCCACCGCTCACTACTTAGTCTCGCATCTGAGCGGCGGAGGGCCGGCGGGAGCGGAGGGGTGGGGGGAGAGAGAGAGAGAGAGAGAGAGCCGCTGCGGTTCGGCGTCGGCTCCGAGCAACACATCATCACCATGACCAACCCGGCGCTGAAGAAGAACCACTGGACCTCCAGGGTGAACGAGTGCTCCGTGGGGAAGGACGCCCGCGGAGAGCTGAACGTGTCCCTGCGCGGCGGCGCGGAGAACGGGGAGTTCGCCTACGTTGGCCAAATTGACGAGAACCTGGTGTTTTACAGAGACGGGAAATTAAGCGAGGGGGAGCTGCTGCTGGAGGTGGAGAACCTCTCCATTTCGGGGTTACCTTTGTACGACGTGCAGACGCTGATAAAGAACTGCAAAAGTCCCGTGAAGTTGAAAACTGTGAGGCCAGGTAGGTCATCGAAGGAGGCGGCGGAGGAGGGAGCAAGTCCGCATGCGGTCTTAAGCTTTTTGTTTGGGTTGCTGTGTGGAGTAATTTGTTTCTAAATAGTCTTCAAACATTTGCTTTCAGCAGTGGCGCTCCTATGGATAGTGCGGGTCGGGGTGGGTGGGTGGGTGGGGTGGGGGCAGCGCCTATCCCTTAAATTGCTGGCCTTAAAGTCCACATTTTAAACGAAAAGAACAATGACTTTTCATAAATTACAGCATTGATTTATTTCAGAGACATTGGTCAGAAATTTTAGAACTGTTTCCATTTTTTCCCCCCTGAAATGTTATTTTTAAGAGTATAAAAACATCTTATATCAGCAGTTAGCGAAAGCTTGACTAAAACAAGCTTTGTAACTCCTGGAGAATGTTGTAACATTTCACCCTAACCCTGAGATTTCCAAAGTGACTTGACATGTCCAGATCCATCATGTTTCAGGACAGAGATTTAAAAGTCAGAAAACAGAGCAACTTTGCTGTCGTACGTTATTAGATCACCTGTTAAAAATCTTGTTGACTTTGAGCCTAAATGCACCTCAGACGCGCCGCAGACGATGCGATTTCCTTTTAAATGGTGCCTTACACTTCTTCTGACTTAATTGTACCTGACCGTTGCTGAAAATGGATAATTCGGAGTTTTCCTCTTTCCGTACAAACTTCCACACTGAAGGGTGTTTTCGTCAGCTTGACCTCTTTCTTTATAGTATGGCGCTATAACTGAGCGGGAATAGATTAGCGTACATTTTTCTTTTGTGTCCAACCAGTCATGAAACGTGAGGCCGAAAATCCGAGTTTACGTTGCTTTTTTTTTGTTTTGTTAATGCTTTTATGCTAATATTTTTCACACTGGACCACTTTAAATCCGTCACTCCTCTACTCCAGCCATCTCTGTATAAATCACTACTCCATGAGCTCACTGAAGACTTTCAGTTTTGGTCTACCACCCCATCCTGCTGCCATTCAAAACATTTTAGTGGCACCCCTGACTTTTTCACTTTGAAGAAGATTCTTCCAAGTAAAAAGTATTGCACAAATGCATAAACTCACTCGTTAGATTTGCTGAAGAGCAACGACAGGTTAAATGGCTAACTTATTAGCATGTTAATAAAGTTTGATGAGGCTTAAGTAATTTTCCCAGGGGAAATTCCACCTGTTTAGTACCGGGAGACGGGGCATAACCTGCACTCACGCTTGTTGTTTCAGCTTTTCCTTTCGAAACAGTCGCTAAGCTTGAGTTAAAACAGTTTGCACTGCGAACGACGGTAACACCATCGCCTCCCGTTAAGTGAGTATTCTCTCTGAACCCTGAGTGTGCTCTCCTCAAGCATAGCTGACTGGCAACATTTCTCCACCACCAAAGCAGAACATCGTCAGGCTTCCCAACAGGGAAGGCGAACGTCAGGCTAGCATCTTGGTCAGTCCGGCTAGTTCATGGTCAGCCTCATTCAGCAGCGCGGGGAAAGCTTGACACTGAGCTGCCCTGACAGCCTCCCAACATGGCAACGCAGACTAGAACGCTCGTAGCCCGCCTGGCTCACACCAACGTCTGAAGAAAAAAAAAGAGCAACAGCTTCTCAAGGACGGTCGCACGTATTTCTAACCTGTGAACGCTGGCAGCAGCGTCTGCTGGACCCGGTGGGATCGTCTCCTGTGACACAACTTTTATTTATCTTCTGCAACTCTCGTTAGGATGAGCAATGGATGGTGATGTTGTCTGGGTAGCTTTTTTCTTGTTGTTAAAACAGGTACTTTTAAAGTCCAGTGTACAGAGGCGTCGACATTAATCTGACTGATTTACTGCAGCTCCGAGCTGCTGTGCGATACGGAGTACTTGAGTTGAAGGCTGAACAGGACGGATAATGTTTCCTGTTTTCTCACAAGTGATTTGCTAACCAGTAAATCATTCATTCCAGATTGTATTTGGCTTTAAAGGTGTCAGAGGATTTCAGCTTCATCAGACGTGTTTTGTGTTGCAGAATAAAAAATAGACACAAACAATGGACTGTGACAATCAGCGAGACTACTGGAGGATGACCGTCAGTCATTCCTGCTCTATACATGCTAATGCAGTCGACAGAGTGGGCCGGATCAGGGAAATTGTTTGAACGTATGTGGTGGCGTTGGATGGAAACTGGAAAAAGAAGAACAAATGTCTGCCACACTGAATTGTCTGAAACAAATCGTGAGGAATCAGGGTTTCATTTCAGACTCAAAACCAGCCAGTTTAGCTAAAGGAAGTCTCAAACGTTAAGGTTTATGTCCAGGTAAATGTATCTGATGTCTTAGGAAGTGATTTTCATTCATTTATTGTATCAATGTTTTTTTTCCTGTCAGTTTCAGTTTTGCATGAACAGCCATTTCCTGACTTATAAATATCGACTCGGATTTATCCTTCCTGAAAAGTATGTATTGCTTGTCCTTCTCATTTTGAAGAGTTTGCACTAAGAGAAAAGGGACGTCACGAGGAAATTGATAAAGGGGATTCTTGAAAACTTCCATCAAATTAGCAAATTATTGCACTTATTCATTTTAATAAATGGAGTTCTTATAATTTGTATTGCAAAAAAAAAAAAACAAATCAGGTTTTTGTTTTTCAGTTTAAGCAATGAAAACGTGTTGCATGTCTTTGTGCAGATCTCTGCTTTCTACACGTCTGTAAAGATGGCTGATTTGTTAATTGTCATATTTGTCTTTTAGCTCAGCCTTTCCAGCAGAAACCTTCAACTTTTCTTTCCCATTAGGCGTTCAGGCAGAGTTGAGTTTTGCTCCAACACAAATTGTTTGTCTATTTAATGTATACTTATTTATCCTTTGAAGTGCAAGTTCCTTTTTTAAATAAAGCCCTTCAATCTCCGACGCTTTGGTTTGCGTAGCGCGTTCAGGGGACCAGTCAGCGTGAAAAATCTCCCAGATGTGACGGCGCCTCTCATTCTCCCTGCAGCGTGTGACAATAGGAGGAAACTCTGTCCCCAGATTGAGCCAATCAGAAGTCTCATCAGTCCCCAGCCTTTCCAACCAATCCTTCTCCCCTCCATCTGAGAGACCCATCTGGGAATGTCGAGTGTCACAGCGCCACATGATGAGATTCCATTTCCAGTTTTTTAATAATTCACGCTGTCTGGGAATTTCCCTCCCTAATCAGCCCTGATTGGAAAAACATGCTTGGCAGCTAGGACCATCTGTAAAATCTTGCGTGACCTAATTTTACATGGAGCTTGTGCCATTTTCCCACTTTAATCAGGTGAGACGTGAGGAGAGGTGCGGCGGCGTCGCCTACAATCGCGGAGCTGCTGAGAGACACGAGCTTAGCAACGTTACGCCGGCGCTTCCTGACCTGTGACCGTGCGCCAAGGCAAACTCCTGTGTGCAGTCAAAACTCAAACACAGAGGCATTTGTAGTCCGAGTTGACCGAATTCTTCTGCAGAGATTACAGTGTTTGCTCTGGGTATCCATGAAGATGAGCACACAGAGTGAGGAAGATGGATCTGAATCATTTGCTGCTGATGTGAATCCATCTTATTTTATTCCCACAAACTTCAGTGTGCGTTATTGGGACTTTATGTGAACTCAAAGTAGTGCGCAATCGTCTTTTTAGTTTAGTTTAAAACTATAAATCTCAAACCGCTTGGTTTGTTTGTATTCAGCCGATTTGTTGTGATACCCCAAAATAAAATGAAGTGCAAAAAAATGTACTTGTAGTCCTAAGGGCCAGATGCAGTTCATTTTCTCGTGTTCTGCTCACCGCTGAACAGTGGCGCGCACAGACATTTTGGGGGCAAGTGATCACTTGGTAAAAAGGGCTAACTTAGAAATGGGAGATTTTTAAAAAGCAGAGCTTGAAAGCCATGTATTTTAAATCAATAGCCATAGACTGTCTTGCACCACAAACAATACATTGTTTACTAAACATTTACACGGGCACTCAGGACTGCGTGTGGTATTTCCATGTAGATGATGATTATCTCCTGAGCTGTGGGTGTTTTTGAAACCGACAACCCATTTTTAGAAAAATACGTTCCCTTCTGGAATGGGAAGATTTAACCCCATGACCTACATGTAAAACCGTTTGTGTTGGAGAAAACTAAAATATCCCACTGTCCTGAGAACACTGTGGAAGATATTGGTGGAGAAGCTGGTCATAGTTGATGTGAGGTTGGATGGAGCTAGGCCCCTGTGCTACATTGGCCTAGTCAAAGCTCTATCAAATCTGTCTGACCTTGAGCTGTTGTTTGAGCTGTTTTGCCTTGCAAAGTATTTAGCAGTTCTACAAAAGATTGACTTGGGAAGATATAAAATGCAGACCACAATTTTTGTATTTTACTTTTGAAACAACTTGAAAATCCACTTCTCGTTTTTTGTTCACCTTATAACCAATCACCACTTCATGTTGGTTTAAAATTGTTTCAAAACAAGGTACATTAAGCCCCTTAGCTAAGGCGCATGTTACTAAATGGTTACACGCTGTAAAGCAGATGTGCTGGTATCCTGGAGATGATGACACTGATGCCGGTGCATGGATGACTGTGTCTTCAAGCCTTGAATCATGACCCAGTAGCCCAGACCTGGCCTGTTTCCCTGAGGCAGCAGGTATGCTGTGTGTGTATGGGAGTTGTTTCTGGAAAAGGAGAACAAGATTTGCAACCACGCTTTAGGGCACATTAGACTTTGACGTCTTCTTCATGCAAAGGCTGCCATATCTCTCTCAGACCAATCGGGAATCCCTGAGCTGCAGCTTCAGAGACGGGGTGCGCTTGCCTCGGAGTTAAATTATGATATAGAGCTGGTGTGATAAAGGAGGCCTCGGTAGCGATAAATTGAAAGAAGCATGAAACATTCTTACTTTAAATGGTGGCGTGACTTGCTTACATGCTCATATTTATAACGCCGTCATTGCTTTCAGTCCCGACTGTGTTTAGATGCATGTCTTTTGCGACGGGGTCAAACTGTGGAAGTGTTTATTTCCTTTTCTTGGCAGGAAGTCGGACGTGTCTCCTACCCCGACTGCTCCTCCATCTTTTGTGTTCTCCGACACACCGACTCTGCTTCCTTCCTCGTAGACAACTTTGGGCAATCAACTCCGGCTTTAATTTCAGTGTGCGTGTGTGTGCTTCAATTTGTACAAATGCGCAAGAAGAGATGGTGTATAATAAGTACACTGTGAGCGTTGAGATTAAGTACACTGGACGGACTGTGAGTTAGCAACTAAATAGGCCGTGAAATGCTGCCTCACCAATGCAGTAGGAGGTAATCACACGTGCGCCGTTTCCTCGCTTGTTTACTAGAGAATCGTCTTTCTCTCCCTAATTAGCTTGAGTGGAGGCTGTTAGATGGAGTGTGAATGGGAATTGGTCACACTTGGCACTTGCAGTTACACACTCTGTCGGAGGCGGAGAAAGGCCAACTAATTTATTATAGTGAGCTTAGTGGGGTGGCGGGGGGAGCCACTGAGGCGTTCCCTTTTAAGATAAAAAAAAAAGTAAAAATTGATGTCCTTTGAGGATTTTTGCCAAAAATTGCCTAAAAAAAGTCCTAAATGTTCATAATGACTGACATTTTTATGGCAATCAGACTGGGTGCAACACACATACTGGTATTGCTTTCAGATCAGGGCCTTTTGGCAAATTAGGTTCAACAAACCCGGGACTTGCTCCAATCAGAATTCTCTGGTCAAATTTCAATGTCTGCTCTTTATAAAGCTTTGATCTGCTAATGCTCATCTTAGCCATTTCAGATTCCTCTTTCAAGAATTTCTCTCTCTCTGAATAAACTGCAGACATGCTTCAAGGAAGTACACGTTCCCGCTTATACAGCTTCTTTCATTTATTTGCTTCCTCTAATTTCCTTTCTTGAACACATCCCTGATACTGAAAGTACAGTGGACCTCCGCCTATTTGTGGTTCAGTAGTTGTGGATCCACCCACTAAAGGATTTTTCTGTGGAACACAAATTATTCACAGAAAAAAATCTGCTTACTTGCAGTTTATTTTTTAGATCAAATATTTATGTAAAATATTTTAAACAAAAAGCAGCTTGGAAAGCTGTAGACTTTTGTATTCATTTATTGCGTTCCGTTTAGCCTTACTGTTATCTTTCTCCATCTCTTATGCAGCCTCAGAGATATCTCAGCATGTCGGAGAAAATTGTTTCTGGTTTTTGACCTGTTTTCTCTGAATTCAGTTTTTAAGCACTGAAATTGGCTAACCTCAGGTTTTACTAGGGGACAACTGCCACACCAAAAAGTGTTGCTTTGGCTGAGCACCGCTTGTCACTTTGCTGCTGGTAAACCTGAATAACCTTACTCAGGGACAATAAGTTATTTTTTTCTATTGTGTTCTGTTTCATTCTGTTCTGTTCAATGTGAACTGATCAGAAAAAAATATATATTTATGAATTTTTTTCTGAACACTAGTAAGAGTAGAGCAAAGTGAAAGTTGACCATTTCTGCTCTGGAGAACATTTCACAATGCATCTGAGAAATTGTTCTCTGTATTGATGCTTATACATATACTAGGGGTTTGTGCAGTAACATGTCTACCAACTTCCTAATTGGCCTTCTTTTATAAAAAAATATATATATTAAAAATATTTGAATTAGGTTCCTGAGGCAATTTGGGACATAGGTATGAAATATTTTATTATTTACTGCTCAACTTTGCAAATTTGGATGAGAAATTCTTACCTTTCCAGTAGAAACACACTGGTTTTCCTCTGTGTGAGCCACTGACACACTTTTCTGCTCCCTAGTAAAAGTTTTTAATACTTGCCACCAATACGCCTTCATGTGTCGCCATGGTTGTGCTTATTGTTTGCTATGTTACCAGTGAACTTTGTCAACATCCCAGTAACATGCCACCAGTTCTCATTACTCATTCCTTTAGAGGACCACCAATAAATGCACCAAGTTAGTTCCCTGGATTGTTTGATTTTTAAAAGATATTACATGTATGTTTCCAGATGGTAATGAAGTGTGTGAAGAGGAGACTAATAGTGTGTTTGCAGGCTAAACGGGTTGACGAGTCAGAGTCTTTCTGTCGGCTGTGCTTCTGTTAAACTTGGATGAGATGCGGTTCTGCCTTCAGTGGGCATGACACTGAAACAACATGATGGAATTTATAGTGACTGTGGACATTATTAATAGAGCTGAGACTAAAACCCGTAGCAAGTAGACTTTCTTCCACAAAAAGAAGCTTCTTCTTTGGGGAAGAAACAAACTCCTGCATAAAGTAGCATTGTTTTTTTTGTTTTTTTTATAGCAGATGTCAGCCTTTTATTAAGTCCCAGTAGATTTCTTCTCTATGCTAATTCAAACCCTGTTTTCCTGTGGTTGGCTTCCTCCCTTTCTTTACCTTTAAACAAACCCCACCCAAGGCCAAACGGGGGTCTGTCTACATAAAACCCATTACGTGATGTGTTTGGGAAGGTTTTTCACACGCATCCACAAGCAAACGCAGACAAAACAAGAAAGTATCCACAGGTTTGGAGAGTGGTCTAGCCTTGATTAAAAGGATTTACACAGAAAAAGCCACAGTAGAGAGCCGCTTAGAAGTAGCTATTATGCTTGCAGGGTTTGCTGTTCTTTTCCATTCTTACTAGACTCTTCATTTTGTACCGACGTACTGTCATTTGAATGTCATAGCTGTCACTGTGGGACAGCTATTTCTACGGTGGCCCTGAGGTGCAAAACACTACAACATTAACAAAAACACTACAACATTACGCTTCAAGGAAAACGGAAGAGGTATGTCCCAATGGGAGACCTAAGAAGTCGCTGATTGGACAACAGGTCGTTTCACTTTTGAACCGGAAGTTATTCTGGAATGAGTCTTTAGTGAACGCATGCTAACTGACACTTCGTGGTTGATCTGGAGCATGTCCAGTATCACCTCGTATGTATGTCCTGACTCAAAATATTCCCGAATAGCTGTACTAAGGTTTGGATCACTGAGAACATTCATGTTTTTAACGATCAAGTGAAAGCCAGAATAACTTCCGGTTCAAAAGTGAAACGACCTGTTGTCCAATCAGCGACTTCTTAGGTCTCCCACTGGGACATGCCTCTTCCGTTTTCCTTGCAGCGTAATGTTGTAGTGTTTTCCTTAATGTTGTAGTGTTTTGCACCTCAGGGCCACCGTATATTTCACACCGCTACCATCTGGAAATGTCTGTTCAAGCCTCCAATGAAACAAATAATTAAACTGGTCATTCCACAACAGTTGCGTATTGCAGGGTGTGGCAACGCTCTGAAAACTGCTCTGCTGGTAGCGGTCGTTGTCAGAGGAGATATCATGGTTGATAGTATGAGAAAGAAAGAGACTTGATTTTTTTCCAGCGATGAGAAGGTCAATGTCTCAGAATGAGGTTTTACTTTCTGTCTCATCTGGACTGAACTGAATTGCGTCTCATTTGAATGAGAGGGTTGAATCTCGGATTACCTGGTCACACAGAGACGGTTCACGAAGAAGTTGCTTCTCCACTCATTGTAAATGTCTGGTTAAGTTCGAATGTTGGTTCAAAATCAAAATTGTTTTCTGCTGAATGCAAACGGCTAAAGCAAAGTTGGAATAAAATAAGTCAGGGTTTAGTTTGTATGACGGGGTTCAGTATGATTTCCTGACAAATTGCTTTTGCTTTTCTTCATGTTGACTGATGTTGGCCTCAGAAAGCTCAGTGTCCTTGCTTATAGACATTTCATCCACATACCAGGTGACTGAAGCCTGTGCGGTTGGAAATGACATGGAGAAAAGAAAATCCCCACATCCGCAGGTTGACTTCCTCAACTGTTTTGATGTTGCTTGACATCTCGGCGACATGGTCACACTGTCGCGCTGTGTGTGTGCGGGATTGTGTAACAAAAAGTAAAGGTCATTATGCTTATGAACTCTTAAAGGTCAGAGCTGCCAGGGCTGAAATGCTACAATAGGAAGATTTTTGTCCTAATTTTTCACCTCTAAAACTGTAGAGTACAGTGAATGAAATGCGGCGGCTCAATGATAGCATCTTAATTAGACAAGCAGAGGCTAATTAGCAGACAGGAAAATAATTGAGTCTTAATTAAGAGGTCGCCGGTGTCCATCTTTATCTTGGTGGGAGATTTTGGCGAGTGGATTTGTGATGGGATTACTCCATCACATGCCTCACATCGCGCTCCGCCGCTGGACCTCCAGACTCTCTTACGTCCTCAAACTTTAAAGTCGTTTAAAATTATTGCCTTGCACGTGTTCTTTTAAACATAAATGCGGCTCATGACGGCTGTTTGAATTAAAACCTTAGATCTACTCTTAACGGCACTATATATGGTAATTTTCCCACTTTGACTTTTTGCAGAGTTCTGCTAATTCTCTACTTTTAAGGAGATAGGAGTATACATGGCTTTCTCTTACTTTCATCTGCTCTGTTTGAGCCGGAATGTGACATGAAGATAAGTCCTTTTTTGATTTTGTCTCTTGATTTATATATAAAAAGTATAAAGATGGATTTAAAACCACGTTGTGCTGCAGCCTGAGATCAACCACATGCATTTTTGAGAGGAATCCACTTCATGCATTTATTGTAACCTGGGCAAATCTTTATCTTGTCAGGGTTACAAATCCCCTTTTTGCTAAATACTCTCTGTGGTAGCTATTGCGTAAACTACAGTCAGTTTTAGAAATCTCACAAAATTAAGGAAATCGGAGCCTATTTATCACTGCAACCCTGAACGATTTTATTCAGCTGTAACTTTCAACTCTGAATTAGATCCAATTCATATTAACTTTGCTTTCAATCCCTGTTTGGGATTGAAAGCAAACAGGGATTGCTTTCAATCCCTGTTTGGGATTGAAAGCAAACAGGGATTGCTTTCAATCCCTGTTTGACCATCATAAAATATGACTGATTCAGATTCCTAGCTTGACGTGACCTCCTGCAGTCTCTTCTGAACAACCTCAGAGTTATGTGGTGCTCTGAACAGGGCATCATTTGTCACAAATATTAAATACATCGTTTCAGCTCCGATTATACAATCAATTACTCATTTAAGAGGATCTTTTATTATCGGAGACTCAGAAAACATTTGAATCAAATCCCATTGCATGGAACTTTTATTTTCAATCCTGTCTCACTTAATTTGTGGATGGATTTTAGAGAACTGCATAAAACTGAGGAGCTGATAATCAAGAGGGTTTAGCAGTGCGCTCATTTGTCAGCAGTCTAATCAGATGCCCATATGTAAATAACACGACATTGTGACTTTTCACGGACCCTCTAGGTTTGTCATCGTGCCTCTATTTTTACTTTGTTTGCTGCACACTGTGTCTGTTCTTCATGGAGGCCGTGTGAGCCGATTTCTACCCCGATTGACCTCTCCTCAGTGCCGCTCACAGAGCTTTTATGCGGGCATCATGTGATCTTTATTTGCACGCCGAGGCCAAATGAACAGGATCCTGTTCATTTGGCCAGGATGAACAAGATCCTGGCCAAACCTTTCCACCCTGTGGGAAGGGGTGGAAATCCATTTGTCACATGCCGGCGTCCCATCAGCAGCGCTGTAGACCTGGAAACATAGATGCTCTTTGTTGTTTGAAGAAACCTGATGTGGGGGGGGAGCATGCATCCAGATGCGCGTGGATGCTTTTCATAAGGTTTACATACAGGGCTCTGGTCTTGAGTTTTCATTCTCCTCCTCTGTGACGCTCATTGCTGTTTCCCCTCCGTTCTGTTCTGTGCAGGAATGCTGTGTTTACATAGCTGGCTCTGGCTGAGATTAGTGTTTTAGTCTCAGGTGTCTGCTGAGTGTCACTGTTTGTTTCTTTTTAAAGTCGCAATTTTGTCTGGAATCCAGCTAACTTGTCTGCTCCATGTGAAAATTCAATGCTGGATGGACTATGAGATGGATTTACAGTATCATCACGGTTCTCCTTGATGTTTCTTTCGCAGCACAGTTTTACCACATGGCCTTTGATGAGCCCTTTTATAAGCTGCTTCTGGCGGTTCATAAATCACCACTTTAGCCAGTAAAGGCCCGCAATGGTGTGATCTTTCAGAAATCGAGCTGATATTGCAGATCCAAGAGAGAGATGTACCTGCACCAACGCGAAGCAATCCGCACAGTCTGTGTGTTGGACATCTCGCCCACTGGGAGCAGATACCAGCGGAGATCCACGACTCATTAGAGTAAGTCTATCTCCCTTCTCCCTGGGAATGCTTTACGAACTCCAGAATGAGCATTAGAGGGCTGAGGATTCCTAATGTAGTCTTGAGAGGTTTGGAGATTCATGGAATTTTATTTTGACTATATTGCAGGGCTGAAATATAGTGTCTGAATAAATGTGAAATTCTCAACGTGAGTTGTCTGAACAGATTACACATCATAAATGTACTTTCACCTTAGACAAGGTTACTAGTCTCATGAAGAGATGCTGCCCTGGTGATGAAATGCATCAGAGAGAGGATGAACTCTGGCAGGTTTAGACCAGGAAATCATGTGGAAACCAAATGTCTTGTTTATGCTCCTTTTCCTTGTATTTTAGGGTTTTGTTCCAAGTTGAACTCATAAAAATGGGCCAGGAAATCTGACCAATTTAAAATTTTCTTACACATTTTCTGCAACCCCAAGTGTTTGCAGGGGAGAGAGACGTCTTGGACCTTTTGTGTATGTAACTTGGTCTCATGCCGACAAATGGATGGACATATTCCTAAATATACTTTTTCCAAAGGAATCGCAATACAACAATCTGGAGTCACTTTTACTTGTTTGGTTCAGCTTCTCTTAAAAATAATTTAAAGTTTTTATGTTTGTTAGATTCCACTGTTAGCTGGTTGAATTGGTTTACATCATATCATATCACACCTTTACACTGACAAATTAGCTTATTTTTTTTCCTCCTGACTGTTGGGGCGCCGTTACTACCTTGCTTAAGCACGCTGGGGGTTGACTTTAACCCCCCTGATTGCTCCCATGTCTTTCCACACGTCAGACCTAGATAGTAGGAAAACGTCTCTGGCATCTTCATGTTTCATGACAGATGTTAGATTGTGTTTCTCTGAAAATTTGGTGTGCGTTTGAAAAACTGTCTGCTGTGAATTTATGCCTGCTGCGTCCAAATTGTACTCCTAGCTTGTAGACACTTTGCCTTCTAGTCCCTTCCTACCTAAATTTTGTACCTGTTTTCAAACCATTTCATTCCTGCATACTTAATTACATCATGAAATCCTTTTCCTTTGCAGCAAAGTATTCTTATTAATTATTGAGACAAATGGTTCTGGAATGCTCAGTTCTGGCGCTTAATGTGATTTCATCATGTTTTGTATGAACTGATCTTTGTTTGGTACAGCCAGGATTGAAACAAAGGTGTCATGTTGACCAGTGCTGGTCATGCCGACCAGCACTGGTTTCTGTTCTGTGTGTCTTCTACCACGCAATGTTTATGAGGGTTACATATTTCAACTGGATTCATCTCCTCGGGTCTCCTGGAGGGAAATCTTGCCCGTTTAAATCTTTTCTAAAATATTGCGTGACCTCCCTCCCTCAACAGCTTCTGTCTTTGTCATTCCCACCCAGTAGTCCATGCTGTGAAATGACTGGGTCTGCAACAGATGATGTATTGCTCCAATCAGCGTACCACATAAGGGAATCGCCTATTGTCTTAACACTCTAACGAAAGTGAGCGTAAGATTGCCGGCGAACACAAACGTCCCTCCATGTCCTCACGCTCTGCTGGGCACCAGAGCTCATAAATTAGACAAGAAATCTAATTTCCCTGTGGGGTTCTTAGGCTTCTAGTGCTCGCAGACCCACTGTTTCTTTTCAGCGGGAAGTTGATTTCTATTCTTCATGATGTAAATGGGCTGATAAAGGGACAGCTGGAACTGGATTGTGGCCTACTTGCTTGCTGAGTCACAGTGGACAAGTTCTGCTCTTATTGTCATACTGGGCTTCAGAGCAGAGCACGCGTGACAGTCGACTCCACACAACACTGCTTTTTTATGTGTGCGTGTGTGAAAGAGAAGGGGAGTTTATCGCAAACACCGAATTGTGTTGAGCTTCAGATTCTTCAGGGTCAAAAAAAGCAACCAAGCATGTTTGAACAATGTTATCGTAGAAAACAGCTGGAAAAGCAAATAAAAAACGGCACTGATAGGCAGAGTGGTGCCCATATTTGGGGTCATATCTATTCTTTCTTACTTTTCATAATGTTAGAATCAAAGGTATTTTTGGCTGTTTTTCTTAATTGTTATTTTTATCTTGACCGGCTTTCTGTAGCTCCTTTTTCCTGTGTGTCGCTTCCTCTCTTTATCAGTAAATACAGACTTTAAAGGTTAAATTTGAAAGCGTCATTGCAATAACCACATAAAAAGAAATGTGTGCTTTCATTTTAAAAGTGACACCACAGTTTATGTGAGTTTACGTGGAGTGGATAAGACGTACATGTTTAAAATATAAGAATTCAAATATCCAAAATATAATATTTTCCAAGTCGCTTGGGGAAAGAAATAGAAAGCTAACACAAGGCATCCAATAACGCTGCTGATATGTGGATTTAAGAGTTGGTGTATTTTGTTCTAATTTTGAAAAACAAAATGATGTGCATATGACAGCACATTTTTCTAAACTGTTACACCGCTATACTTTTTTTTTTTTTTTTATTAAGCTGTGCCATAGTTGAGTAACACAAAGTGGTGGTGAATGGGGGCACAAATAATCAGCCCATATTTTACTTGTGACCATATTAAAGTCAAAACTCAATTTTGAAGCCATAATCCATCATGCGTCTCGTACTCTGTTATTATACATATGGTCTGAATATAAAAAGTTACTTAAAGCTAGAGGTAAACATTAAAATAAAGTTGAACTGCAGGTGCATCAAACTTTATCATCCATTTGGCTCAGACATAAATAAATAACTCTTTTCTGTGGGTAATTATTGCGGCTAAAAGTATGCCAACGACATGAGTGGACATTTTGTATTGAAAGAAGAAAAATAGTAACAACCACAGTGAAAGAACCATTTTATCGAAAGCGATGCTTTTGTTGACTCTTTGGAAGAAGCAAGAGTACTCACTTCAACCCTTTTTTTTTTTTTTTTTTACCACTCAACAGCCACACATCAATTCAACACTTTACCATTAGGTGTTGTTTTTGATTGTTAATATTAAAATGCTGTTCCAGATGGGTGGTCATCGCCCATATATGGCAGTTCCTTTCTGTTGCAGCGCCACAGGCCTTTTTGCTTAAACTGCCTTTTTAAAACTACTTATTTGGTTTGGACATCAAAGGACAGACTAGTTGTAACTCAATCATAAAATAATTTTTTTTTCTTTGCTTTGCCTTTTGTTGGGACTTGAAGATAGTTTTCAGATTATTTTTCCAATAGCTGTTATTTCTAAAGACATCAGCTTCACTACCGGTGAAGAGGTGTGTTTATTTTTTTGCCGTCTCTGATGGTTCATTATCCTCTTTTGAAGGAATGTGAAGAATCCTTTGCATCCAGTCGGGGCTGTTTGTCTCACCTACGACTGCCATTAACTTTCAGTCCACAGCACAGGAGCACTCCTGTGTTTGAGTAACTTCCTACGTCATTTAAGATATGCAAAGAAGAAAGACGCAAAACGAATACATGCTTCTCTTTATCTGACTTGATGACTGTGAATTCAATTATTTGTAATGTCACAATCTGAAACTTAGAAAGTGTTCATGTCTCCAAAATGTCCTTGGTTATTTATGTGTGGGGCTTGGCAGCAAGACGGTTGGACCAGTTGGACAGGTTGGGATGAAACTGCCGCATACCTGTGCTGCACCTGTTAGGCAACCTGGGTGGCGCACGACATCATCGTGAGGGGGCGGGTCTCCCAGGAGAGATCAGATGCCATGCTCCTTCCTGGAAAGGTGACCACACCCGCGTTCGCCTATCCGACATGTTTTTGTCGATGCAAATTACTCACGCTTACCAAACTTTGTTTTTCATAATGTTTGAATCATTTTTAGTTTTTCAAATGTTCCTTAATTTACACTGAAACTGCCTTTTGCCTGTTTAATAAAAAACAAACAAACAAACAAAAAAAACACGCTTTATCTCTCTCTACCCATCCACTCTTATCCCCTCTGTTCGTCTGGAAATGGTAAACATGACGTTGGAAGTGATTGGTGTCAGGTGACCATTCTGGTTGCCACAGCAACTGGGTCCTAAATCCCAAAGCACTGGTCATCTCCAGGGACGGGGCTGATTGCTAAATAAAATCTTCCCGGACACACACAGAGACTTGGAAAACAGTGGATAAACATTGGCGCGGAGAGGAGCAGCTTTGAGTCTCATGATGTGGTGGGCAGATAACTTTGTTTGGCTGCTCGAGTACGAACAGACCACATTCCTGTCATCTCTGCGCAGAGGCAGCGGGGTAGCACGGCCAAGTCGGACACACTAGTCTGGTCCCTCCACTGGTGTTTTGGACATTTGCATTGGTTTTGAAGGGGAAAAACAAACCTTCACTGTTGTTGAAACTGATCAATTGGCCAATTAATTTAGTTGTTGGTTGGAAAATAACTTGTTTGTGTCAATACGCATAAAACATTGTATGTTATTAGGCCTGTCAAAATAACAAATTTTGTTGTATGATAAATTGTCCCAAAGTTATTGCGATGAACAATAATATTGTTATCAAGAAATATAATGGTAACGGCATGATAATGCAAGATATTCTCAAAGAAAAAGACCCCCGTAAAATTCTAATGAGCATTTAACACGAGAACTGGAAGACGTTTAAATGTCCAAAATAAATAAAACATAAACAACATAAAAATGAATTTTAAGGACTCTATGTAGACAAAATTCTCCGTAAAAGAAAAGACCAAGTTGAGACAAATACATTAAGCTGGAGACTTTTGTTATCCAGGTTTTGGTAGAAAGAGAGAGTGTGAGGAGAAAAATGCTAAATCATGCAAGTGGAAATTGAGCTTGTTTTAATTCTTCTTGTGAGTTAATTGATTTATTCCTTACTGCAGTAAATCAATTATTTACTGCATTAAATAACGATTCCTATAGGATTTGCCTGAAGTTCCTCTTTTTTTACATTTAGTTTTGAAAAGTTTCATCTTCCTCTTCACTTAAATTTCTTGGTTTCCTCATTGATCCTGCCTTCTGAAAATATCGGTGAGAAAAGGGGAGCTGAGAAAATAACCATGCAATGATTTCAATTAGGTGGCCAATTTCCAATCTCGGGTTGACCTAAACCTGACTTTAAGATAGAATTTTACAAATATTTTAAATTACTATAAATTTGTCACTTTGTCTGTGAAAGCAGGTAGCTGGAATACCATGAGAATAAAATGAGTCCTTGTGTGTTTTCCTTGAGTATCTGTGTCCTTACCAGACCATTCGTACCGCATAAAAACACAAAAGGATAAATCCAAGCCGCTTTGCTGTACTTGGCTTAGCCTTCATGTTATCTACTACGAATAATTCTCCCTGCCGCTTTCTTGCACCCTGAATGAACCGTATATTTGTGAACACCTTGCTGGTACTGAAAATTGGGTCGCTTTGAGTTTTTCTTCCTTAGTTGTGAGTATTGGCTATGGTGCATTCACTGATCAGAAAAAGATGAAACTTTTGAGTTTCTGACCAAAACATCACTGGTGTGGAGTGATCAAGTTAAATATTATCCAATTCTAGTCACTGGTTTCTCTGCATCTCTAACAAATGTCATTTTTAGTACTTTATAGGTCTTAATGTAGGTTGTTGTTTAGGGGATTTCTAATTTGGTTTGTAAAATCTCTCTCTGTTCCTTAGGATGTATACAAAGAGCCACACTGGAGAGCATTGGACTCCGAGTTTTATAAACTTGACCCAATTAATGTTTAAATCTAAATGTCAGAAATTTCCCTTTTTAGCATCGGGAGATTTGGAAAAGTAGCTGCGAAAAGTGTGTAAACACACTGAGGGTTTCCACAGGAAAAGACTGCTTTGATTGCTGTTATATTTAAATGCAGTTAAAAAGGACAAAAAACATCTGATGTCACAACTCTGCTGGCCATTGTAAAGGAGAAAGGGAGGAAATGCGTTGCTTTTGTTCTCAGAGTTCCCAGACGTTCGACCACAGGCTATGTGTGTGTGAGTATGTGTGTGCAAAGGCCTAAAAATGTTCACTGGCATTCATGGCTGTGTGATCTAAATACAGCTTTTAAATGCTGCCTAAGTCACTGTGAGCCATTGGGCACAAACAAGGTCATAAAAGTGACCCTGTTTTGCCTTTTAAACATAGACCAATGCTACATTTTTGATACCAAGCTCCACGTGCAATTGTTTCTTGGGATGAATTTAAGTCAAAGATGGATCTACATTTAGCTAATGTTTGCATATAAAACTTCAGTCTTTGACGATATCGTCGTCATTAAATGATCCTCCAGGCTTTGCACACAATGTTGTTAAAGTTATACCTTCACATTCAGGCATTATTGCCACAATAAAGCTTTAAAATATTTAACGCTTTATAATTAATTCCGGAAGGTTAACGGCTTGCATTTACAAGCTGCGATGCCATCCAAACGTGAATATAGACCAATAAATGTGGGGAAATACACATGCTATCCCAGGATGTACGTTCCCCATCTGGTGGGCACAGACGAAGTAGAGCAGAGGAGGAGAGGGTAGATCAGAGTCTCTCTTTTGTTTTGTGCAGCAGCTCACCTGGTCCATTTCTCTCTGACTTGTTTCTGCCTCGCTAGGCGCCAGCTGTACGGGGAGGTGGTTCAGTCAGAAGCCTGGCAGCTCAGCCCAGGTTAACCAGCAAAGCCCGTCACTCTATTTATAGCAGGATGAATGACAGACAGAGGACACTGTAGGTCTGGATTAGACGCTGCTCATCTGGGACAAGATGGAAACTTGGGAAATTCATTTACAGTGATCGTTGGATGACGATACGAAGACTCCGAATGTCGACTGAAACGCAGTTCTGTGAAGTCATGACTCGGGGGAGTTGCACTTTTTAGATTTTAATTTGTAAAATATTTGAAAACCACGTCAGAGTTTTCTTCTATCACATAAAATCTGTATGAAATACATTGAGGTTTACGGATGTGATTTCTCTTCTCCCAATAAATGTTCAAGGCACTATAAATAGGTCAGCCTCCTGCCCAGCCTCCTGCCCGTCGATGACATGAATAAGCACTATCTGATGCCCTGCTCACCTGGAAAGTTTGACTCGTTCCAGCTGTTCTGACCTCAGACCGCCAGCATCTGCTTGGCTGTGTGTTCACTGTACGCCTCGAGTTTCATGCTTGGCACCAATTGTACCCATCAAGCTGGCTTTGCTTTATAATATTTAACATCACAGTTGAGGTGGAAATGTTCTTTTAAAAATAGAATAAGACAACCAGGTGAGGCTGCAGCTGCGGGTCCTGAGGCGAGAAGGCCAAGAACATGAGATTACCTCATTCTGTTCAGATTAGCATTTCAGCTCCCTCCCATTTTAACTTAATTTTCCCTCTCTGTCTCTCTTGGTATCTGTTTGTTTTTTTTCCCCCTTCTGGACTGATTGAACAGAGTAGATGTGGGTCATAAAATCTGGGTGTGTTTGTTTCTTTTTAGTGTTTTTAAGCGGGTGTGGTCAGGGAACGAACCTGCTACTCCCTCCGCTTTTCCCCTGAGACTCATTCCAGCGTAGAAACCAAAATCAATCCTCTCCTTTGTCGCCGAGCCCCTTCCTCCTCTCCCTTCACCGGCTTTAATTTCTGTCGTCTATCCCGTCTCTGAGATCATATTGCCAAGAATCCAATTACATCACATGACAGTGAACTCAGAGTAATGCCAGAGGGCTGTAGCTCTCTGTTTATTTCCCTTTTCTTACATCTTCTGGCCTCAGGAAGAAGAGGCAGGTTGTCCTACTCCTCTGTCATTTGGCTCCAGGTGTGATCTCTTGCTCTGGTCTATGGTTGTACCTCATGGCTCCTCCTTCGGTCACCCAGGGTTTCAGGCTTTCTTAGCATTCCCTCACCAAACAGTTGCTTTGTTTACACTGTTCTAACACTGTTGGCACTTTTATCTACGTGCAGCAGGTGACCCTTGCCTGGAAACTAGAGCCAGACAATGACCAGGGAGAGGATTTTTCTTGACTGCGACCTTTAAAATCTCTTAGAAGATCAGGACTGTCAAAATCTACTGACTTCTTGTAAAATTAGTTCAACTGCAGAAACAAAGACGTGAATGTTGTGGTTACCGCCGTATCCGTCTATGTCCTGTTTTCCTGTCGGTGTCCGAATCATTTAGCTGTCAGGATCCTCCAACAGCTGGTGATGTGTTTTAGCTCCATATTTTATGTCCGGAGGAATACCTTTTCTCAATATGTCTCTGTTTAATGAGCCTGAAGTGCACTGTGTCACTAGTCAGCCACAAATCACCCTCATTTCCTGTTTGTTTCTCATTTGTTGTTCATTTTGACATCTTAGTTGTGTCCTGGACTGAATCTCAGGGAGATTATGAATGACTGCTGACGTGATTGCAGCCGTAAGTCCTTAAAAAGCCAATCTTACCCTTTTTGCTTAAATAAATTCAATAGCAAACTTCCTCCAGTCTCATAACTTCTCTTTTCTTAATTCTCACCCATCTCTTGGTAGTTTACTAGTGTTTTTTTAGGTAGGGGTGCACCGATAGCAGTTTTCTGGCCGATCATTGATTACAGATCTTCAAAAAAAAAACCTGACCTGACGTTTCTAAATTTGGCCGAAACTTACTGTCCTGTATGAAAAGTTGCTAAATATAGCGACAAAGTCCTTAAATTGGCAACAGTGAGACGATAATTTTAGACGCTCATGTGCGGGTTAACAAGCTGGCGAAGTCCTCCATCCCCCCAACCATGATGCGTCCACTCCGTTCTTCATAGTTGATATAAGGTTCTTTTGCTATTTGTTTTATGCCAAACATGTTCCCTGTTCTTCAAATGAAGTATTTGCTTGAGCCTGCAGCATGGGACTCCACAAAGTAAAACATGACAAAGGTCTATTTACTTATAAGTAATTTATAAAAAATCTTGTTGCATGTCGATATGAGCAAATTGATGTGCTGTACTCTCATTTGTGTTGGATGTGAGCTCTCCTCTGTAATAAGAAGCCACTCCCGTTGTTAAACTGGAGGAGTGTAAACACGCTCAAACTTGGCTCTGCTTTTCCCCCCCCTCTTTCTTCCATGTTTTAGCGCCTTTTATTTCTTTGTTCTGGTGAAGTCTAGTTTGCTCAAGGAATTTTTTATTTATTTATTTTCTTGTTTCCCTGGAGCATTTTCCACTTCTTGTGTAATGGGACGAGGATCTTATTTAGCAGTGCTTACGATATGAACTGTTTCATGTTTTCTTCTCCTTTCTTGTTCATTCATTTGTTCACTCTGGTTAGACAGAGTTGCTGAAAGTGAGGATTTATAAAACGTCATGCCGTTCTGCATTATTTTTGGGAGAAAGCTCAGCTGCTTGCACGGTTTCATTAAGACAAAAGGACTTCTCTGGAGCTGATCACTGCATATTAAAGAGTGTGGCACTACACACAGCAGACAGGTAGAAAAACGAAGTCTGTCTACGTTGCTGTGTGGATTTCAAGTCTGCGTCTGTATTCTCTCAGCAGTGGGACTGGCACAGTTCCTCATAAAGTTCCACAGGCAGCATGCTAATGTCAACGCTGTGCTTCCCCGCCCCTGTTTTAATCACAACCATATGCCCAGCATTCCTCCCCCTCCAGATACCTGGACTCTGAGCAGTCAGTAATACGACAACCATGGCTTTTGGTGAGGTTTGCTGAATTACTGCCGTAGAATTTTTTTTTTATAGAGTTTAAGTCTTGCCTGAGGAGCTTTTCAGGTGAAAGAAATGTGATCGAATGCCTAGAGAGCTTTGTGACACTGCATACAGAGAAAAAAAGCACATTGCAAAGGGAGAAATTATTAGTGTGGCTGCTACACATCCAGCTCATGAGAAAATAAAATGCAGTAGAAAAATGAAGAGGTATGCACATTGGGTCAATGTATCCGTGTTGTTAAGGACCCTTAAAACACATTGGAAGGGTTGTTCTGAAGTTCTGATATTTTTAATAGAACTGGTTCAAGAAGGCTGTCTATATGTTGCTTTTTATCACAACTCTTATGTTTTGGGGGTTTGACATACCGCTTGAACAAGAGGCAGGGTAAACCCTGATCAGCTCTCAATCTTTAGACCAACTTGGAGTGATCAATTGATCTAACAAGCATTTGTTTGGGCAGTGGGATGAAATGGACTACGCACAGAGGGAGAACATGTTAATTTTAAGCAGGAGGTCCAAGATCTCTACCAGAATTTGGCACAAAGGATTTTCTCATGACAAGGCAACAGCCACACACCCTCTGGTGTTTTTGTGTACTTCCTGAAAGTATTCCTATGTTTTTGGCGCCCTCATCTTCCAAGAGGTGGAATGATAACAGTGGATAAAAGTCAGTTTTCTCCTCGCAGTCATATCGATTTGTGTCTTCTTCACACTTGCGATCCGGACTTCTTTAGTTTCTAAGCCGTAGTCCTTCATCTTGAAAGTCAGCGAGGTTAAAGATGGTGTTCGGTGTTGCTCTGAGAGCCTGGTGGGTTGATAATTTGGGACACCATAAGGGTTTATCTCGTGGCTCAATTAGTGGGGTAATCTGAACACTCAGTGCACCCCATGCTGCAGCACACAGATGGTGACTTGATGTGTGTTTGTCTGATTTGAACAGTACCTGTCTCTAAAACATAATCACTCTTTGCAGCTGCCTCTATAGTCTCTCATTTTATCCGTGGTCGTTCTGATCTTACGTGGTTTCAAATGACTTGGATATCTTGACGTTCCCGTGTTTTATTTCCATCATTAAATGCTTTGATGGATCGCTTCTACGAGACTTAATAGCCGCACATTCGCATCACAAAATGAGGTATTGTTTCTGCTCTGGACCTGTAAGAAGTCTAGAGCTTTTACAGGAAGCACAGTTGGACAAGAATGCTCGTGGAAGACGGGGAGCCAAAAGAGATGCAGGTTTTCTTATCTTGGAAGAAAGATGAGGGCAATTCAGTCCAGATCTGTGTAGTGAAACTGAGCAGCTGAACAAAGGAACAGGATCGCGTTGAATGAGGCGTATGTGGTTAGACTTGCTCCGTTGGGTTTTGGGTGGTCTGATGTCATCATCTGCACATGCTGCCAGTTTCTGCCTGCAAGCTGAACAGCTCCGGCTTCAGTTTCAATGCAAATACATGTTTTAATATGCTGCCTGCCTGCACTTTGATCTTCCTTTGCCTCTAATGTTAAGGCACTCGGAAAGAGCTTTTAAAGCATCTTTGAAACGAGGAAAAAAATAGTTGTATAAACAGCAGATGTGCCCTGTGATCCCAGGCCACCACGTTGATTTAGATTTATTTATTTTTCCCTCAAACAAAAGTATGCTACCAACTCTGAGTTTAATGTAATGATTGAAACAGGAGAGGATTGAAATATCAGGGATATATTGAATTTTCAGCTGGACTTAAGTTTTGGAAATATTTCACTCTCTTTTGTTCTGTAGTGAGCTGCTTTTGGATCATGCCCTCTGCCCTTCCCACTTAAAATTTTGACAAATCAGCGAGGGTGTTTATCTCTTCATGCCTGTCCACATTTCGGTTGTCCCATACAGGTACAGCCATGCAAGATTTGCTGAGAAGTCAGGAATACACTCTCATTTCTGCCTGCATTCCCACACTGCATGCGACCTTTGTTTCGGATGAGAATCCAGAATCGCTTTCTTGGGCTTTTTTCCCCCAAGAAAAAATCTCAATCTCTGCTGAATAAGAAGTCTTAGGAAGTTGATTTTATGCCATATTTAAACAATATGGCGTTCATTGGTTGGTTAAAGGTAGGGTGATTGTCTTATATTCTTGCCCTGTCTGTTTTTGTAGCACTTTGCAGGGACTAACGCTAATCTGTTCAGATTAATCTGTCCACATTGTGCATTTTACACAATTCAAGGAAAGGAGGAAGCATTTAGCGATAAACTTCTGAAGCTCTGTGTACTTTACGAAAGCTTTATTGGCATCATAATGCTGAGGTTCATGCTATTTTTGTCGGTGCTTTAATTGTGCTGAGACGAAGAGAAATGCCAGCTTCCCCCGCTCATGTTTATGATGAGAGTGATGGTGGTATTTGTTTTTATCGACAACTTTATGACATTCTGCCTCTGCCTCGCAAGCTTGTTGTTTTCTGTTGTACTTCTGACATGACAAAGATATCCGAATTTGGTCTTTGGTTGACACCTCAGTCTTGGCTTCAGGTTTTTGGTGATTAGTGTGCTAAAATGGGTTGCAAAACTGTTTAACTTTGTACTCTGTACTCAAGTTGAAAGGTTGTTTTACCAGCCACTTCTCTTTTACACAGAGTGTTACGACCCCTATACACTCGTACCGTTAATTAATTGATTGCTCACAGCAGGATGGCTAGAAGCTTATTTCTAAAGGTTTTACTCTGTTTGACAAAAACTTTGCTCAAATCTATACTGGCAGGTCAAAATTGGCAACAAATCTTCAGTCTGTGTTACTCCAACAATTACAATTTTCATGCAAGACAGTGGACATACTCGAAACACTAAACCCCTCAATAGTGGATATTTGTAATTTTCTGATGACATAAATCGGTAACCTGATGGCTTATATGTGCTTTTCCATCTGGTCATAGTTAGTACTTCGGAGCCTTGAAGCGACTTCCTACCTCACACTCCGCTTTGTTGTCCACTTGATTGAAATCAATGTGACACACATTTTACCTTCTGTACCTGCCCGCTAGGGTCTGCCAGGACCTTCTGCAGATATCCGTGTGCATCTCCGATGTTTGTGATCACACTGACCAGGCAAAAATGTAAAACTGAGTCAAAGCAAGGCACAAACCACATAAAGAAAGCTGCAACTCAGACCAGAAAATAGAAAAAAAAAAATGTTTAAAGGACATTGCATTTCTCTGGAAGCAAAGGATACAAAAATATACGTTGGTTTCTTAGTAAAAAGTTGCCAAACCTGATATAAAATTGCATCAACAAATGCACATCGAGTAAAGAATAATGGGTGCACTTGGCAAAATCCAAGGTTGGACATTCATAGGCATGAAGAAGTAAGTATATGGCAACCAGCACTTCCACTGCCAGAAAATTCCCGGAAGGTCATTGCCTCTTTACATGGATCACATCATTCCGATTTCTCTCCAAGATATTTAAACTGACCAAAAACACATGAAAAAAAGCAAATTTCTGCTGTGGTTTCTGCATCCAGCATGTTCCATGACAGCTTAGCCTTCCTGTTACCTTCTGAAACTTTCCCTGTGTCTCCTAGCCTAAATGGACATTATAGAAAGTAGTTTCCTTTTAAATAGTGATTACATCTTGGGGCTTCCTTTGACGTTTTTAGTACTGACAGAGATAATTGTATATGTTAAATTGAGTTTTCTCAAGCTGGGATTCACAGTCAAGAGGAAATGCAAATGCATAGATCTCATCGGTTGAGTGACGCAAAAGAAAATGTGGCCTTTATGAGAACTTTAAGCTGATTGGGCTGATGTTGGCGCTTTACTTTGATTCCTTCATCGATACACACAATAAACTGTTGAACCATCTAATTTCCCACCGCTGTAATTAGTACTCAGAGTTATGAATTGCAGTTTTTACCAATATGGACGTTACTGATAACTGAGATTGCCCAGGACATTGTTGGCTCACTAACCAGGCTCCGTTCCACATTATCAATATCCACATGAACGAAACATTAGAAATTCATTATCAGATGCTGATGTGCTACAGTGCATTTGCTTGCCCCAAGAACCACCAGCTACTGTGAACGCAATAGATTTATTTATTTTTTTGGGACTGATGTTCCATCCTTAAAGGGCTGTGTACTGATATCCATGTTGTTTTGATTTGGAAGACTAATTCCCATGTTGTCCATAGGAACTAGTGAATTAAGTTTCTGGGGTTAAAGCCTTCATAATAATATAATTCATATTAGGGCAATTCCTTCTAATTCAGGCCATTACAAACTAGAGTTACCTTCTGCATGGGAGTGCAGTATTTTTGCAGTTTTTAATCTTGGTTTGTAATACTACTGCAGCCCTAATGAGATTTCAGCAGGATGAAAACTCGCTTTCTTCTCCCTCTGAAGTGTGATCGGGAGGAGTTGCGTTATAAAAATGTCATTCTATTGATCAGAGAGCGAGAGGGGGGAAATGGCACTGTCCAGTCTGCATGTTTTAACGACTAATTGAAGAGCCTCGTTTGGAGGGCAGGGGCTGATTGTCTGCAGCGGCAAAGAGAGTCCAGCTTCAGCGATTTGGCCCAGAGCTGGCTGAGCTGCACTCATTTGGGGGTGGGAGGGGAATGCTGGGGATTTGCCCAGAGGCCAATGAGCATGTCAGCAGCTGGCACTCGGAGGTCTGTGGTCAGCAGCAGGTTAACTTAAACAGGAACAAAAGGGCACATTTTCTTTTTCTTTTTTCCCCTGTTTGTGTATTTACAACTTCGTATTGACTTGCAGTCATTTATGAGCGCCGCAACCCCATGTAACCCGGAATGGCGAGTTCTGTGGGCCTTTTCTGGAAGAATGAGCATGAAGCAAACTTGTCATCCCTCATCTTCACATGGATTCTTTTTTTTTTTTTTTTTTTTCTTCGAGAATATTTTGTCCAGTGTGATGTATGTGTGTGTGTGCTGTCTGTTTTCCACAAGCTTTTTTTTTTTTTTTGGCTTGTGGGGGGTTTGCTAGGGTCTTGTGACTTTTGAGTTTTTTTTTGGCTTGAATGGTCTCCTAGTGTTTACAGATTTCAGTAGGAGTGCTGTACAGGGAAGCAGCTTGTTACATCATTAAGGAACAGTTAGTGTCTCAGTTTGTTTATTGGATCTAATCTGCTCACATTGCTGAGCCAGCACCATCATTGTTTTTCTTTGAATATTCAAAACAATACAATAGAGTCACTTACAAAAAAAAAAAACCCTCCTCCACTAATATTTTAATATTCTTCTGCATGAGGGAAAACCTGGTTTACTGTGTTCCAGATGTAAGAACTGTATTCAGCGGATTGTAAAAACAACGACGTTGTGGAGCTGTGGAGGACACGCATGCTGAACTGTGCAGCCATTTGCTTTCGTGTTGCCCTGCAGCCATTTGGTTGGTCAGATGCCAGCTGTCCTGACTAATAAGAGAGCCGTTTCTCTTGCTCGTTTGTTCTTGCTGTCTTTCTCTTTAGTCATCAAAGGAATTCTTAAGAAAAGATCTGATTTAATGCAAACTTTACTTTGCATTAACAAAAATATGTGTTCTTGCTGGTTAAAATAAATGGCAAGAAGTTGAGCATAGTCTTTCAAGAGGATAAACAGAAGCAGAGGATGTTTGATTCATATTTTCGCCTGCTGTTCGTGATTTAAAAGGCATCTGGCCTGTAGCACATAAAATACCATAAAAAAAAATACAAAATAAATAAATCTGATCCCAGCCTTTACTAGGAAAACTCCACAAATACTGCAAAACAACTTTAAACAGCCATAAATACAGTCTTATTTGTGCATTAATATATTATTGACTTCAGTTATTACATTTTCAAGTAATTTTATTGAATGGAATCTTCTGCTTTACCAGAAAATTGTTATAGTATCCATCCAAAAAATGTCACAATGTTGGCTTCATTGCCTACATGACTACTTTACTAGCAGGCATTACTTTATTTACAATTATTAACTCTTTTGTTGCTTTTCTCCAAGGTTGCCACTCATTAACTCATGCTAGATACAAACCGTTCTCGGGTGACATCTTCTTTTTTTTGTATCTTTTAAAGGTTTGGCTCAAAACGGACCGAAAGCGCAAAAGATATAAATTGTTGAGTCATTGTGCCATCGTGCGGTCTGGCAGTGATGCATCTGGTTCTTTTGGGCCGACTTTGACATTAATTGAGCAGCGTGTTCTCCATTCTTCTGGTGATTAATGACACTGGAGTACCGGTCACTTTGATTGAAGTGTCCAATCAAAAAAGGGGTTATTGAGAGACTGTCTTTAATGAAGCGCTTTAGTCTTTGTCAGTGTTGTTTGCTTGATTACAAATGATCCCATTGTTCCTGTTGATGGACTCCTTTTCAGCATCCCAAATAACAGGGTATGATGGCACAGGGCGCCAGCAGTAAATACTAATTAGCCAGCCTGGTGTTCCCAGACTCAACACATTGTTCTCATTTTCAGCAGTGAGCAGGCTTCACTGCTGAAACCTTCTGTCCATGTTACAGTGAACACAAGAGTAAGAGCTGTATTTATTGCATTAGCGCAACAAAAATTAGATTTTCCTCAAACAGTTGTTAATTAGCTGTTCAGTTTGCGTTGGATATGCAATAGAAATTAAAGAATATGTCCTCATAAATCAGGCTCACGACTGCCAGTTTGTTGGAGGTTAAAGAACAAGCCAGTTGTGCTTGTCTTCTTGTGTTTGCATCAGTGAGTTCTGTGTTTTTATCTGGGCCTTTTTTTTCTTTTAACCACAACTCAGCCTCCACAGTGACACTGTTAGCATGGATCTGTTAATCAGCTGTCAGGCTGATGGCCCAATGTGCTCACTGCTTACTGATGCATGCGGCTCAGACCTGGGTGTTCTGTTTGTTTTCATTGGACTGAAGGATGGATGAGCATACTTTCAGTTCAGCTATTGTAGGACCCTAGATGTTCTCTGCCACGGTTAGCTTGATGGACTGCAGATGGTTTTCTTGAACTGCGAAGGTTGAACTGAAACTGTTATTTAAAAAAGCTGTCCTGCGGTGTGCAGTCTCAAAGGACAAGTTCTGTAGTTTATTAGGACAGCTGGAACACTTGGATCACAGAAAAGTTTGTCTGTCTGCTATTGTGTGTTTGAAAAGTCAATGAAGCAACACCGAAATTAGGCATTCATGATTTACTGGTGCTGAGGTAGAGTGGACTCCCCACTCGCTTTTCCGTGTTCTTGGATTCTGCTGTTCGTGATTTAAAAATTGTTTGAAATATTCAAAAGAAATGCAGCGATACAAGCTGATAGACCGTCGACTAAAATATTTGAGAAGCTGCCATTTGCAAAGCAGATAATTCAGGATCGCCTTTCATTTTTCTTCTGCTGATTGGCTGATCATGGATGTTAGCTTTTGCGTTTTGACTCCTGTTAAGATATGTTTTGGTGCTTGAACTATTAAAATAGGTGTTTTTAGAAGTTATCTCGCATACATGTGGATTTCAGGTGTTCGCGGACGGTTGTGGTCGCTAACCTCCCATGAATACCGGGTATACTCTGGGGTGAAAATTAACAATGATAACCATAACTCATCATAAATTCCTGGGACATTAAGGTCTGTTTTCCAGATCTGGATAAGTGAGAAGAAAAAAAAAAACGTATTTCCAGAATAATTTCCGATGTTGCCAAGCCCATTGGTAAATCGAGCTAATTTTATATTCAAAACCTGACCACGAGAGACGTCTGTCATCAATTCATTGTAAAATATAGCATTTATCATTTAAAATAATGCTACACAAGACTGTAAACTTTTAGTCTAGAGAATAATGGAATTTTTACACAAAAATTATATCTGGCATTGAGACTAGTTGATTATTAAATTAGCTCATATGTGCTTACTGTACTGCTAGTTGATCTACAAACAGCAAAAAGGGGAGCATATCATTTAGAATATGTGCGAAATTTACGAGGTGCTTATTCTATTTTTTACTTTTAAGTCTTTATATTAAAATAATAGTTAAATGTCAGCGATACTGTCACTATAACCCTAATGATCCATCTGTTACAGTTGTCGCTTTGGTTCATCACAATACCTGATCCTGCAGTCAGATTACAATCATTCAGCTGGAATTAAGAGCAGTGAACCCAAGAGGGAGCGAGAGAGAGAGTTTCAGAGCAAACGATCACCGTTTTTTCAGAATAATTAGCAAAATGTCAGCAGTTTTCCAGGCTTCTTCTTCTGTTCCCTGCCACTGGGCTTGACTATTTCTGATGTCGCAGAAGAGAGTGCTATCATGCAGAACTCGAGAGTCTCAGCAAAGCCTTGAGCAGAACTTGAGTTTTGTCATCAGACTAATACCCAGACAGACTGCATTGCTGTTTATCCGAAGATTCTCTGCAGCCTGGTATATACCTCTGCAGAAATGGATAGAGATTAAGAGATGAATGAAATGATGACTCTTATTAGCGCCACATTATCTCACAGAACTGGAGTTTCATCAGGTGGCTGAAAACGTCTCTCTAACCTGTAACCCTGGGCCACATGGGGGCTGTCACAGCACGAGAATCTTCTTGAGTGGAAGTTACAGTTTTATTCATGCGAAAAAAGGCTAACAGTGGGAATAGGCTGAAAGGAAGATAATTTTTGGCATTAAATCTTTTAAATATGTAAACAAATCTAAAACTATATCCAACTTTTAGATTTCTGCTCATTTTGCTCCAGGGAGCCATAAATGAGAAATGTAATTAGTTACTGATGAACCGTTTGAGGAATTGATAATTGAATTGTCTTTGCAGATGTCAACAAGCATATATAACCATTTAGTTGGAGTACTTTATTTTCTGCAATTGTCAAAGAAGATTACTGTCATTACTTAACCCTCAGAAGAAAATTTTTTTTTGTGCAGCGGAAGTTGAGAAAATAAGCAACATTTTATTTTATTTTCGCATACATACTTACAATACCTTTCAGATCTTTACCCCAAAAGATGTTCATGTTCACCCTGCAGTGGATCGTCATTTAATTTAAGATTAGCTGTTTTTGTGGGGCTTTAAAAAAAACAAACTTCTCCCACGTCACTTTATCAGATGTGCCCCTTCGTTTCACCCCTAACAAACCCAACCACCACCCTCTCCATCCATCCCCTCTAAAAGCACAGCTGTGTCTTCAGCACTCCCAGCTCTGCGGCTATCTCAGGAATTTGGAGGTTCAGGAGGTGATGAGGGGGTCACCGAGGCAGCCCGCTCTGATGAGTCACTAATGCTGCCTCAGAACTCCTTAGGCACGTTGAACCGAAAGGTTTCAGCTAACCCTGAGGATCCATATGTTAGGTTTAGTGTTTTCCTAAAATCAAAGTTCCTCCTCTCTTGTTGTGGTTTCATTGATCTTTTTAGTGATGTTTCTTAAAAATCCCACATCCCAAACATCTGTTTGGTTATTCACTCAAATCTCCCTTTATTCTTTTCTTTTTTGATGCAGATTTGGTTGTTGACGATGTGTTAATTTGTGCTAACTCAGCAACGTTTCTGCCGCAGGGAGGAATCAGCACAGTGTGTCGGGGTAAGGGATATGATGGGAGCCGTGCCCGGGGCGGCTGGGCTTTGAAAGACTGGCTGTTGTAACGTGTTTTATCATCCAACTCCATCTTTGTTATGTTGCCTCAGAGAGTCTCTCTTTTCACTCATGTGGAATGCACGCTTTGCTGTGCCTGCATGCACAAATGTGTGACACAGGACAGATCCACAGACTTTTACATGGAAATGCATCTCTTGCACTTACTGGGGGGATTACAGTGGAAAAGTATTAGGTTTTTTTTTTTTTTTTTTTCAGTCAGTCTGTTTGTTTTTTCCACATTTATGTCATCTGACTTGACTTTCCCTCTGAGTTCTTTGCCGTCTCTTACAGCTAAGACTTGGTTTTCACTTCAGCTCTGATTAGTGGTAATAAGAGAGTCTGTTGTGGCAATGTGAGATCCTAGATGTGGAGTGACACTTTCTATAATAAGCTTGATTATGTGACTTTACAGCATGGCTAGGTTTTGAAAACACCCTTTAAAAAACGGCAGAGATCAAGTGTATTGAACCTCAGGAGTGCAATTGGCTAAATTAAACAAGTTATTAGTGGTCATCTAAATAAACGTATTTAGCAAATGTTTTGGTTCTAGTGAAAGAATTTTCATTCATTACTGTCCATTTTTTTGTTGTTGCCTCAAAACAAATGTAACTCTATATATTTTTACTTCACCTTAGAAATTTTTCATAAATACTAATATGATCCTTAGTACTTTTAAAGGTAAATTTCAAGTATTATCTCCTCAAATTCTCATAAGCATCATCTTAAGATTTTAAGGAATCCAATTGTGGTACAATTCAGTCTAAGTTGAGCAGTAAATACGTCACACTTGTTTCAATGTAAGGTGAAATAAATGCATGACAAAAGATGTTTTTCATAGATATAAGATTTCAGAAATTTTCAACTGCATTTCATTTTAGTTCAGCGTAGAATAATTCAGTCCAAGTATTTAAGATTTCAAACTGCAGATAGTCAGATGTAGTTCAAATTTGCGGAAAATGACAGAAGCTGCCTTTTAAAATATCCATTGAGATAAAGGCTACAACTGGAGAAAACATTATACAACAATAACATTTTCATGACATTTAGCCAGATTCAAACATTTCCAGGCAGACTGGCTGAAAAAAGCAACTCTTTTGCCGACTCGGGGATCAAATCCAAATTGTCTGCGGTGCAAACGCATTTTCACTACTTGGTGCACCGAGTTTTACAGGAACTACAGACACACTTGAGGTATTATAACATTTCCTTTGCACCATTAGTAACCAAATCTGGCAGGCGGGCGGAGAAATATATATGTAGAAGCTTATATCTTGTTTTATTATAATCCCTCAATCTAAATCGGGATTGGCTAATATTGGTTTTGAGATGGCCGTTATTTTATTTTTACGTGACCCCCTGTTCTTCATTAAGTACTTTTGTTTTCATTTAGCTCATGATGGGTTCACCACCATGCTCTGTGCTTTGCGTCCCATCACTCACACAGCTGTCTGCACCGGAGCGAAATGGAAAGAAAAAGTTATCTGGTGGACTCAGGGGTTAGCCACACCTCACTGCGTTCACCCTTTTCAGTGGGCTGCCACTGATTGATGGCAATTTGCATACAAATGGCCAACTAATTTTGTCCTCCCTATGCCTGGTCGACGGAAGACAAAGGCAAACTGCTCTGCTTCAGCTAACTCTTCTGTGTGACTTCAAATAGTCATTTTAAAGTATAAACTTTGAAATAGTCAATTTGTTTTGCCTCTACGTTTACATCATTCGTCTGTTATGTTACTTCTGTTATGTAAGGTCCAAACTTTATAACTTATGTTTGCTGCATGTTTTTTTTTCTTAGTATTCTTAACCTCCTGCCATAAAACAAATTAAATGCTCATTCATTTTGATAGAAAATATTCTACAATGCTCAATAACATTTTCCAAAAATACATCCATCTATTTAGTGACTTTTTTAATGTGCATTGTAAATAAGTCCAAGCATGATCTCTATTGCTTTGTCTGTGTTTCTCTTCCATTTATTCTCAAGGAGGCACTCTAAACCTCTTAGGGGGTTCTCTCTGTGATGTATCAACTAAAAAGCACCAAATGCAGGAAAAACTGTAGTAGTTAAACCGATAGACTCCCCCCCTCCATTACCTACCCCACGCCTTTCCTTTTCCTGAGCTCCTCTCTTTTCCTCCTCCTCTTCTCCAGCTCATTTCCTGCCTACATTCCTTCTCGTCCTTCCTTCTCTGGTTCCTTGTCCAACGTCCTGTGGATCTTTTTGTTTGTCTCCGTCCAAAAATGTCACCTTAGTCACTTAACGTTGGATGTCTGTGTTTACATTCATAATTTATTTATAGCTGTAACACAAAGCAGACTGGTAGTATTATCCTCTCCATTTTGGACAAGAAATATGCCTCTCAACACTCAGGCTTGTTAAAACCCCCTTTTTGGATTTCTTAAACCAGTTAGCAGCTTGGTGAGAGGGTTTGGACTCTGCATTTTCTCACTGTTATTTGTTCAGCACACACCACTGAGAGCATTGCAAACAGTCAAGTTGGAGCAGTTCTAGTTGACGAGCTGGTGGAGCTAATTTTATAAATTACCCAATAAATTCTCTTTTTTCTCTCTTTTACTCCTACTTGTTTAAGGGAAAAGTAACTTTTGATTACTTGCATAAGCCAGTGTAGTTAGCCTGTTACTGCCAGTATCCTGTCCTGATCCAGTGGATTAGAGTGCTGATTAGGCAGATTTGTTTGAATTAATCGTTATTGTGTCATAGATTGTACCCTAGCTGTGATTTTGTCTGGGGTATGTTCGCAACATTGGCAGTGCAAGACAGTCGACGCAAAACTAGTTAGCTTGTCAATCCATACAATACTAAAAGTAATCCTGAAAACCTATTAATGCATTTATATTTAAATATATTCTGAGTTTTGGTAAAGCTCTGACCTACTGACCCACATATTACTTGAATACAGTTTCCTTTTAAGAACTGTAAGAAGATCTGGGAATGGTGTTCACAAATTTCAGGCTGTTTCTGAGAGAGCAGTCACCCTAAATCTGAGTTTTACTCTGGTTCCAATGCAACATTATTACTATAGAATTAGTATCGAATTTTGACAATTAATGCAGCCGGTAATAGTAGCACTTCATCATCTTTGTGTATTCTTTAGAGAATCCTCTTGAGATTTTCAAAAAGCAGCCAATATATCCAAATCCAACTGGATGACAAAGGTTTGAAGCTCCAGGGGCATCTTTACTTTAAAACTTCTGCTGAAGGTCTTGCATTCAAGGTCTTGAAAGCTATTGGAGTTGCTGTGTGTATTACCAACATGGCTTTTGCATCTTGGGATGTTTCTTCAGGTTATGCGAGAAGAGGCCTCAACACACAGAGGCAGCCTCCAAAGTAAACACGTCTCTAAGCTTCAGCAGCCTTGGATCTCTGCATTGTTAGCTTTGGGTCTAGCTCCTGCTGAAGTTGCCTCTGTCCAGAACTACAAGACTTTACTGCCTAATTAATGAAATAAATAGTCATATTTTCACCATGAGCCGCGTCTTCAGCTGGGATTTGTGTGAGGCATGTTAGGACTTGATGTGATGCCTTTTTGCACTCTTGTTTTGTGCTAAACCCATTGGGTATTTGTCTTCGCATTATCTGGGTTGCGTTGTCTTAAAATGAGATATCTGTCAGTTATTTCCTATTCACAGTTCTGTTTGGAAACTGAACGGATGCACTCTGCATGAGATCAGAACTGGAGAAAAATCCTCCCTATGTTCAGCATTCCTGTCTGTTTTTCTTTTCATTACCTCACCTACATCTACGAAGATATCCTCTATGGTTAGGACTAGTTCTGTTTCAGTTTGTGCCTATAACTATTGATCCGACCTGCAAATATTTACTTTAGCCAATTTTAATTTCCATTTTTGTCCCTCTTTCCTCCTGTGAGGCGGCCTCCATAAAGAGCAGAGGGAATGTCCCAAATTGCAAGTGAGACAACAGTCACTGTAAAACAGGGTTTTGCTTAAAAGTGTATACACTTACCTTAAATGTAAGATTTACAAATGGCTGCTAAAATGTCTAATTCCATCATTTTTATGACAGGTTGGAAATTCAAAGGGAAAGCTCAGGGAAAGTTTGCTTTCCTGTTGTCATATTAAAGTTCATTCATTCATTTTAAGTCTTGCTCTCTCACTCAGCCTGGCTGAAGTATGGATATCTTGACATATTTCAAGATGTAAAAAAAAATACAGTATTTTTGTAAGATATATATTTTTAATACTTTGAGTCTTTCTTCCACAGTAGACTGCTGAACTTTTGTCAGTGTGACATTTTGGTGTGGTGCATTCACTAAATGGAAAAAGAATTGGATTTTTGATTTTCTGACTCTATGAACACTATCATATTTCGTGATTCATCTCTGTTGTTTTGTTTTGCTTTCATTACCAGTGACTTTTTAAATGCTGCACATGTTTACATGCGTGCAAAAATGTTCAAATATTTGATACTGTTCAGGTTTTTCTGCTTGGGAAAAATCATCATTTGTCCAGTATGTTTCTTATATACTTTAGTATCCAACTGTTTTGATGACAGTTTCTTCATTTCAGAATAACTATAAAGTATTTGAAGGGATTAAGCTTACATGCTTCGATTACCATCTTCGACATGTTTTGAAATAAGAAATATGGTCTTTTTAAAACAACTTTTAACATTTTCCTTCTTTCTCTCCATGTCTTCTCTGTCTCCCTTCTTGCTGTGACCATGGCTCTTCTGGACTGACTCCATCAGGTAAGAAAAAAAAAAAAAAACAGCCTAAAAAGCTTCCTGACTTCGACATTTCTTACACATGTTCAGTGATAAATGCTGTTTTCACAGTAGAACACACTTCCCTTCATTTGTCTGCTGCGGTAGGGATAAAAAATATCCATCTTTCCACAAACCGAGAACAGGAGGAAGTCATGAAGATGAGGAATGGAGCAGATGCATCCGCACTACTCTGCATTCAGCGGGGCTTTAGAATAATATTTAGACTCTGACTTATTGGACCTGATGACAGGCATAACAATGATACAGTAAAGCGGTCGGGGTTAAAGTGAGAGAAATTTGAAACGCTGTAAAAATCACCCCATTTTTAAAGACTCACAACTCTGGCAGCTTTGATTGTTAACTCTAGCTGTGGCTAATGTTATGACAGTGGATGATGGCAGCTTTGTTCTTGCAGTTGAATCATTGGGACAGGGCAAAAGCAAAGACGGTGTTTATTTGAATGACTTTATTTGAATGACACCTTAAAATATTTCACTTCTTGAGGTAAACTGTGAAGAAACAGGACTTATAGGTCATTGGTTCTGTCTGCTGTATGAGAGCTGACTAAGAAGACAAAATTCCTATGAAGTCTGAAAAGTATGACTTAATGTTTTCAAAGTCTGCTAGTTATAGTGGAAAAATAGTTGCATTTTAAGACTTTACTATTTTTTAAAAGTTCTCCCCATCTGTCTCACCGCTGTGGATATGTCGGTCATGTAATTATAAAACTCGCATCTATAAATTTCTTTTTTTTTTCTAGATTTGAGAAAAAAATGCAAAAAATGCTTTTAAAATAGAAGTAAACTTAATCTGCATTGCTGAGTTTCAGTGTACCCATAATGCTACGCCGTTAAGATGTTGCTACTTTGTGTTAGCAGAAGAAAGACAACACAACTGCCAGGTTGGACAAATATATTCACATGTTGTCACTTAACATCCACAAACTTGAATGCATTTTATTGGGATTTTATGCGATAGCTATATGGGACGTGTTTTTGACAATTTTTGACATTGTGATATTTTCCTCAAATGAGTGATGCACATTATTGTACCTGCAGGGACCCTCGAGTTTCTTATTTCATCAAATTGGGGCTCAGGTGAAATATTTGTAACAAATTTCACATCAACCTTTCGATATTTGAAGAGTGGGCCTTATTGTGTTCATTCAATGTTGAAGTTGTAGTTTGAATCATCTCGATTTCTTGTAGTTTGTCAGACATCTGCAGTGTTGTTTTACTCAAATAAATGCATGATTATACCGGATGGAGCATTCCTACTGGACTCTCCCTGCTGGTTGTGCGGGAGCCTCTTTCCAGATGCGTGACCTGGAGTCGGATTTTAGGGGATGCGACCCGGGATGAGCTTTACCCGATCCTGACCCACAAACAAGAATAACTAGCAGTGACTGCTGCTGCACTAAACCACAAAATGTAAAAGTTGTACCATATAATTAGATCAACTTTATTCAAACAAACAAAATGGATTTTTGTCACGCAGCGTGAGCATGTTGTACATTTTTAGAACTGGGATAAAATGACAATCATCACATTTTGTTCCATTTCAATTCAAATGTGTTAACCTCTCATTTTTGTTTTTTTTTGTTTTTTGTTGGACATTTTCTTGCATACACATGAGTACATGCTTTCATCTTGCGTCTAAATTTAGATGGGTGAGCAGATGTGCTGCATTTCACAAACCTTTTTGTGTGCATGTGCTGTCTAATGTGCTCATCTGCTTAGGCAAAGATCTGCGTGTTTATTTGTGCAGTTAAACATCTTCAAAGCATGTCAAGCCAACAATGTGACAGTGGGATAAAGTGGATCAGTCATGCCCTCTTCTGGATGGATGGATGATCTGACTAAACCTGTTGGTCGGCAATAGATGTTAAATTGCAGGTGGAGCTGATAGGATACCAGGAAATGATGAGAGGGAGAAGAAAATAAGTAGTTGGGAAGGTTTTGATGTTATGACAAATAACATCAAAATCAACAAATTTCAGTTGTTGATTAAAAAAAATTGACTAAAATGTTTTCATATTTTCACTATTTTTCACCACAGGAGCATCAATAAATATCAGATATTCAAAAATATGATTTCATGATGTGTGTGGGTAGTGTAGTGATATAGGTCATATTTCTTTAAGGAAGTGGTGTGCTGAAGTAGCTTATTTCAAGTAGGTTTGTTATTCAAAAGCAGAGTTTGAATTTGTTGCGTCATGAATAACGGTACTAGCAGTCGGAGCCATATAGCTTTTATTGCCACTTTTGTTGTTATTGCAGTAAAATCCTATATTACGCGCCCCTATTTATTTGCTCTGGGGGTGGAAATGGAACTAAGCAAATATCTAAACTGACCTTTTTAAAAGGACAGCAATACTCAGACAATGCTAACATATTCTGACAAGATGAGTGAAACTGAACCTTTTGGACTGCATACCCAGTGCCGTGTACTAAGAAAAACACTGCGCTTCTCCCTGAAAACTGGTGGTGGCAGTATCATGCTTTGAGAATGTCTTTTTTTTAAAATTATTTTTATTTTTTTTAGAACTTTTTGGTTTTGGTGATCCAGTCTTTCCACTTAAAAACCATGCTGTAATGTGACAAAATCTGAAATGGTTCAAAGGATGTGAAAACTTTTGCATGCCACTCCACACACAGCGCTGTGTACACAGAGACAGCTCACACTTGATGATCCTGAATTACGTGTGCCCCCTGGTGGCCGAGTTAATGAGCTCGCTCTGGGTGTGGAGGTGAGTCAGACTGGGGCAGACCCTGCATAATCACACCGCCTCATGTGGCTAATTAGAAGTCAGGAAGTCTGTGATGAAGACAGAGTCTCGACCGGCGCTTGAACAAATGTAGACAGGCAGGAGGGACGCGTCTCAGTCAGGGGGTATGACTTGAATATGAAAATGCTCCGGCGTCTCATTAATTTGTTGTCTTGAGTTTTTCATTCATGCTTTGTGCTTAAATTTTTTTTCTCTTTGGAGTTATTTTTTTTCCTCTTGTGAGTTACAATTGTGTCCTACTCTGTGCCCCCTGCAGCTGTTTGTTGTTCCCCTCTGATTCTGCCACCTCTGTGATGGCCAGTGGTTGGTCTGTCAATGTTGTGTTTACCCTCTGTGGTGCTGGAGTGACTTAGCACTCTGCCTTTGATTATACCCCAGCAGTTGCCTGTTTGTCTTGCTGTGAAATGAAACTGGGGAAGAGAGCCTGCATCATATTACAGTAATAGGTCTCACTACCGTAAAGACCATATAAAATATTTTATATGGTATAAAATATTTTATATGGTCTTGGATAAGCTTGGAAATGCTCATCTTCGTCATCCGTTTGCTCTATATTGCTGTTGGTTTGTGCACGGTTATAATCAAGAATCGGTCTTTCTTGTAGATTTGCTTTCTTTTCCAATTTTTTTCTCAAATTTATTTTTGTCGATTAGTTGTTATTTTCCAGACAATTAATTTTTCATGAAGAGATCCTTGTACTGTCTATTGCAATCTCAGTATCTCTCTATTGAATTGGACAGCCAATCAGACGTCTCACTACAGGAGACAAACGCTTATATTGGTCTTAAATAGCCACCTGTCAATGAGCATGATCCAGATTGGAGATGTAATTACCTCCACAGCACTTGTATCCCAGTGGCTTAGCCGTCCAATCGTCAAATAATCCCATTATTAGCTGAGCCAGCTCTGGCTTTAGGGAAAGTGGACCGGATCTTGAACTGTGTGGGTGTTTGGTCACAAGAATATTAAAAGGATAAGAGTGATGGTACTTTTCTGTACCTACAAGGAGTATTCACGTGTATTGTTGTTTGTGGTGACTTAAGTACTGAGCTAGGAGATGCTGGTGGTTTGTCATTTCAGACTCAATCCCATTTTGTGTAGAGGGGGATAATGGCTTTTTACTAATGTTGACTCCGCAGGGCGATACGGCCAGACGCGTAAAAAGTCATATGTGTGTGTGCCGCCAGTTGTTAGATTGCAGAATGGAAAGTCTCACCTTCATTGGTGCCTTTCTGCTGCCCTGCATGCAGAAATAAATCCTCCGGATGTGCTTGTGTGGGGAACCGCAATCAATGGAAGTAATGTGACGCATAGTAAACAAGCCTGGGGGCTCCATGGGACGTAACAGCAGAGACGTGATTAAAAATGAAAAAATATGAAGGTTACGAATCCTCACTCTGTTGTTGTCTGATACGTTTTGGTCCTAATTACAGGGGGAAAAAAAAAACCTTACTTTTATTTATAACACTTAAGATAACGTGATGATCAGTTTATACGGGTGTCTGGAAGTGTTTTACAGTAATTTAATTAAAGTTTACAACTCCATTAGCAAATCCCTGCATGGTGTCTGAACTTAATTATTGGAACATTTGAAGATTTGCACCCGGGAGGCATCAGTAAAAAGTTTTGGACCAAATTCAGATATCATGTTTTTGCCAAACTTTTACATTTCAGACACAGATTTTGAAGATGTGGTATGATATTTCATTATGAAAGCTGAGTGCTCAAAAAAAACAAAAAAACAAAAAAAGACAATCACTTTGGTGTTCTCTGCTAAGCCTTCCTGTTATCTGCTCAGTCTTTAAAAATCTTTTTTTTAACAGTAAGTAACTTGACATCACTGACTACAAACTCCTCTCTGACAATAACTAACTTAAATTGAGTCATCGATAACTTCCACACTGAAGAGTGTTGTTAGTATTAAAATAATGGTGCCTTCATGATGTTGTCGGTGGGTTTTCACTCATGATTCTTTATTGATTTTGCTTTATTGTTTTACATATTACCTCTTAAGGTGTAAAACAAGAATATTCAGGCAGTGTTAGTGAAATTAAGTCGTAATCTCCCATCTCTTTGAAAGGGAATAAATGTTTTAGCATAAGTTAACAAAAGAAGCTTAAATGAATCCCCACTAACAGTCTTGACTAAATAAATGGATGCCGACCACTAGCGACACTTTTGTTTCTCTACATTTTTTTCAGCATCTCAGACTCTTGTGATTCCCCACAGATAGAGATGGTATTTGATTGCAAACTGAAATGTAGCACAGAGACGCTCCCCGCTGCGACGCAAATTTCAGCGATTCTCCTGGCTTTAGAGCAGCACAATAACCAGGGGATGAAAGTTCTTGCATCTCGGATGCCTTTGGGATGATGACGCATCAACCCTTTTCTGAGACAATCTCATATCTGATTCTGCTCAGCTGATTATATGATCAGGGAAGCCTGGTGTTCATCACCAGAACAGGAATTTCACTCGGGGAAAAAAAGCACTCAAAATAGATTTTATCACCAGAACACGCATTTCTGTCGCTGCGTGAGCATGGTAGCATATGATATGCTTACACGTTAGATCAGCATCTGAAAGCTTGCAATCCTGAGACTTGGAACCCCACTTACTCATAAAACCCTTGAATGAAAAGCTGCAATGCCTCGCTTCAGTTTCCAACAATGTAAGATCAGTGTTGGTTTTCCTTCACACGCAGCAGGAATAGTCATGTACATTGTTAAGTTACGAAGCCAGCTGCTTTCTCTGTCCCACAAACAGATTTGATTAGAGATTTGATTCCACTTCATTTTGTATGCAGTTATTAATGATGCAGACTAAACTTTGTAATGTATTCAGTGGTTTTATCATTGTTTTTAAGCACACTTTTGTTACCATATTTTTCGGACGACGGAGCACACCTTACTGTAAGCCGCATCTACAAAGTTTTTTTTGTTTTTTTTTTAAACTGGAAACGTGCAAGCCGCTGATATCTCTGCTGCATTCGGTTTTTCACATGGCTGCGTCTTCAATAAATCTGCTCTTAAGGACGCAGTCCTCCGTCTCCAACGCCGAACAATGGATTTGTTCACACTGAGTTTACGTGCAGCGGCTCCATTTCCCTCCTGTAATGCCAGATCGATAGCCTTCAACTTAAAAGCTGGATCATGTGAACTTCTTAGTGTTGTTTCCATGATGAAAGGGCATGAGTCTGAAAACATTTGTCCATCATGCCTGCTGCTAGCATGTACTTGTTCTAAATGAAAATGAGCATTTCTTCTTTCTTCTTATTCTATTTATAATTATCTACAACAACTGTATTTTGTATCCTATATAAATGCCTTCCATTTATTTCGTTACTTTTGCCTTCAGAATTAGATCAATTTACTGGCATATCAATATCGTCTTTTTTTAATAGCCTCCTTTTCCAATCTATATGCTCTTTCATTACCCAAAATACCTTTTGGATTACTTGTTTGTCTCCTGTCAAAGATTTTCCATTTTGTTTCTCTTTTTCAACCATTTGATATGCTTCTGCATATGTTACTTTCTGCATAACCTTTGTTTTCTGTATAATTGTTGACTTCACATCCTCAAAAAGCGACACTATGCTCTCCTCCACAACTAGAGCACTTTGGTTTAACTCCATATTTTCCATATTTATTCCTTTACACATTTTTGCAGCATGCAACACTTGAAACATCTTGCTGGTTTCAGCACAAATTCCCTGACACTAAATCAGGAGCTGCTATTTATACCATTAACACAAAAAAGTTTGTCTTTTTCACCGTCTCACAGAGAGAGGTCCTGTTTATTTTTGTAATTCCTTCAAGATCCAGGCGGGGGCGGTGGATGCTGACTGGCTGCAAACCATCACTGCCTTCAGTTCGCCTTGGCTTAGCAGCTGTTGCTATGGATACAGGGCCAGGGCAGTCAGTGTGATGCAAATTACGTTTGTCAGAGAGGCACAGGGGGCAGTACTGAGCTCATGGTTGTTTTCTCTGAGACCGGTTCTGTCTTGGAATGTCCATTTCCTGTAAGTTTATCTGAAGAAAAAAAAAAAAAAAAAGAAAAGAAAACTTTCAGTAAATCAAATGCAGAGATATATGTACTTTTGCTATCCTTGTTGATTTACTTAATTCTAACTGTAACTGAGCTGTTTTATTTTCTGAATGAAAGATGTGAGTTGGCGCCTGTACCTGCATCAGCTGCAGCTGTTTCCTGCCAGGGGTCACAATTGCCTCCCTCTGACCTCTCCCTGCCTCCTTTTTAATCTTTATGACATACGGTTAAGCTCTGATCTGCAGTGATGGAAATGTTAACTGTACATAGCCGCTGCTGGTTGAATCAATTAAATACTGATTAGCCCTGATTATCTGATTATCTTGAGCCACGAATGCACTCCTCACTTAGATGATTACTTAAGCTGTAACTTTGTGCAGCCTGCATACATCAGTCAGGCTCCAGGGACACAATTCCAGTTTGGCTTTTTCATCTGAGAATAACAACACTTGGTTTGTAAATGGCTCGCTAAAAGAAGGGTTTCTTTGTAATCGTACCCTGTGCCTGGCAATGTGCCCCGTGATATTCAAAAGATAATTCAAGTGAGAAGAGAAACAGGGGAGGGGGAGAAATTGTTACCCTGCGTGCCAGACTGTGTATTCTACATCGATACAAAACCAAGTTCCCAGCCAAATGTGGCCGGGCTGCCAAATCTGACTTGGCTCAGCGCAAGACAGGCTGGCACCCAGGCATATGACTGTGTTCCCTGCTTTGTCACTTAGACTGTGCTTTGTGTTAAGAGGATGATTGTGTCTGGCACTGCCCAGTGTGCTGACTGAAGTTACAGTCGGCTTCTCTGCGTGGAGACCTTTTTCCGGAGCCGTGCACACCTGGCAATGTTCACGCGGTTAGAGAGGGAGAGGAAGGATGAGACAAGTGAGCTGATTTCTATCACAATACGGCTGCCACAATCACAGCTAGAGACGCATCTGGGAGATCAGAATCAGCCAATTATTAACTTGATCTGTGAACACGCCATAGAAAGACTGAAATCTCATCCTCGCGCGTTATCACGGATGCTGCTTCTGAGAGAAGAAGAATCAAAGTTTGCTATTTTTAGCATTGATGGGTTGTTCAAAAATGAACTCAAGAGAATCACAGGCATATACAAAATTGATTTCGGTTTTGTACCAAAATACATTGGTCTTTATTAAAATATTTCTTTAAACAAATATATTATTTGAGAAAAGCTGTCATCCACATACATGTTTGAACATGTCAAACCCATAGGGGGCAGTGTCGCGCAACGCTATGTCACCAAATCGGATTGCTTCAAAACAAACACAACTTCCTGTTAGGATTTAAACAGGGTGCCGGGACGTTCATTTGCGTGGACAGATATATAGGTTGAACTACTTTTAAATAGCGAATTAGAATATAAAGTCTACTAAAGGCAAGATTATTTCCATTGGGAATCATGTCAAACAAGTGGCTTATTTGTCGCAGACCGTAATGCGCGGGACCCTAAATATTCGTTTTCCCATGTACACACACAAATACAAATTCAGAGTTTTTTCAGGTCTCCACTGTGGCCAGAGGTTTTCCAAATAATTATTTTTATTGACATTAAACTGAGGTTTTGTGTGGATGAAAGATCAAAACTCATGAATATGTATTTTCCCAGATATCTGCCTGTGTGTGAGCTAGGCCTCAAGAAGAAAGTGTGTTGTCTACAGCATTTTGAAACAGGCCTGCGACAGTAAGGGAGAGCAGTGCTCTTAGCAGATAACAGGAAGGCTCAGTCGAATACAAATCAGTTATTCTTTCTTTAGCGGGCATACATAAAAATTACTGCTTGGACTGCTAGCCTTGTTAGGAGAAATTACTAACGGCCAGTTTAAATTGATACTGTAGTAATCATTTAGTTTTTATCTTAAATTGGCAAAACTGTTTTACAGTTACTAAGATCTCATTAAGATGCTGTGGGATGACTTGAAATTGGCTGCATATTATGAAACAAACCCTTCATACATGCCACAGCTGAAAGTAAAGCATCTCTTAAGCTTCTATACTATCTAGAAAAGAAACTTTTGGTTCTGCTTTTGTTGTAAGTAAAATAAAATTTTTGATTAACTGCAATTACGTTATTTTTTCTTTTACAGAGGCAGGAAAGAAAATTGATACCTAAGTATTTATTTAAAAGAATAACAAAATTTTTAGTGGAAGTGTCTTGAATCTTTGGATTTTGTTGTAACCAGTGTTGGATCATTCCCACCCAACTCCCAGCGTCCAGGTCAGTCAAGCTACAGCAATATCTTCTTTTTCCTATCATGCTAAGCATTCAGTGCATACAAAGACACTTTTGTAGCGAGAGGTGTTAAATATCAAGGTAGGTAATAACAAGTCTTAGTGGAATGTTAAAGGTCTATTCCCCTTAACTCCTTCCAGTTTCAAATCAGCAGAAAGCCGTCAAAGCTTCCCATTGTTACTATAATTGCCCTGTGAGCAGTTAGCTCAAGTTTCATTGAAGTTTATATGTTTCTCCAGCGTGAACACAGATGTCAGGTGCCAGCAGATCCAGCCAGTGCCGGGTCTGGCTATGCATGTCTGAACAGGGGCTTGGATGGCTGATCAGAGTCGAGGGGCGCTAGGGTGGACTCAATGGTAGATGCCTGGAAAGTCGCGGGGGCTTTCCGCTTTTTCTCGCTGTCTGAAGCGCTTTTGATGTTTAGTCTGGCTTCCTCTGATGCTCTCGTTCTGTGTGACAGACTCTGCCTCCTTCTCTGTTTCTCTCAAGTAAACCTCCCTTCTGTCGAGAACTGTATGTCTCGCTTCCAAAACCGTGCTTGTTTTGGGGGCGGCGGGCTTATGGAAAATCTATACCAGGTGGGCTGTGTTTGAAGGATATGTCTTTTCTAATTATCTGTTTTTCAAGGGGGATATTGGGTGGGTGGTCACTGGGACCAAATGTTCTCCAGATCCCACCTTTCCTACTGCTTGAGATTCACTTCATTTCAGAAAAATGACTCGCACTTCCATCGCAGACCCAGACAGATGCCTGGAGCTGTTGGGCATGGGTATTGAGAATATTTATTGTTTCATGTTTGAATCACATTCCCAAACTGGGAATTTTCAAAATCAGAAGTCAAGACGTTCCCGTCTGGAATTTGTATGTTCATTTGAAGATTTTGGTGAAAAAGTCCTTGCTTCTCTACATAGTTGTTCAATTTCCTTTTATTGTCCCGGTTCAACTATAACCTCTCTGACAACGTGAAGTAGACTCAAAGACCTAAAGAAGGAACGTGTCATCGCCGGTTCTAAAGCTCTTCGACAAAGGTTGAGACGATGTTTACCTGTCAGTTTGGATATCCAGAACCATTTGTTAGGCTTTGGAACTGCAGCAAGTCAAAAGTGAGAACCATTATCCACAAACGGAGACAACGGGGAGCAGCAGTGAACCTTCACAGGAGTCATCAATGGATTTAAAGAATCCATTGATGGACTGACTCATCTCATCAGACTGAAATGCAGTGGCGTGACGCCAACGAGGCCGTTCAAGCTCAAAAAACAAATTTAGTGAGGTTCAATTGAAACAGAAATGAAAAATTCTCAACAGTGATGAAAAAGGACTTGTTTCCAGTTATTACAAACACTGAAGGCAGCTGTAATGGGATGTTTTCCTTCTGCCACCCCCAGTTGGACCAACGTAAATATAAAGGGTGAATAGAGAGAAAACCCTGACATTGTGAAATTCTCAAGGACAATAAGTTTAAAGTAGTATTTATCCCACCACCTTCTAAGTATTGTGAGCTGTGGATATTAAAATCTCCCTTTGTTCTTGTAAAGCCAGCATTGTGTAGCGTCTCATCTTTTCAGCTGACTGCACCTTCCACCTCTAGTAGATTCTAGCGTTTTAGATTGAAGCTCAGGTACCAAATGTTTTGTCATCTGTGATAAAGGTAGAGCATTTTTTTTTTCAAAAAAGGGAAGCGAATCCAGAGGAATATTTCACGTAAGACCAGTTATTTCTTCATCAGATTTTTTTTCATCGCCGCAGTCTTTCGCTGCCATTTGCAGTCGAGCCAGCGATTGGTACGCATTTTTAAAATCAGAAGCAACTATTATTAAACACCAAGTATTGACACCAGTTGCTGATGTGTTATTGGCAGAGTGCGGTCACAGAGGAGCAGCGGATATTGCTATCTACTTAATCAGCACATCCCTCCATAATTACCTCTCCTTCCTTCATCAGTGAAGAAAGTCCTTGAGGACCTTGTTATTCATACCGTCGTGACTTTGAAGGGTGTCTGTTCATTTTAATGAAAGTCGTGTTGCTTTATCAGGATAAGGACACATAAAGAGTGAATGAGAGAGGGATCAGATTCTACATAACTGGATTAAAGCCTCTGCTTTGTCTCCTTGAGGTTATGTTGTAGGCTGCCATGGATTTTTCAAAAATATAAAATGGTTATTTGTATCTAAAATAATTTTTGTAACAAGATGTGTGGAGCTGAGTATTTTTGGATTTTCATACATACCTGTCAGTTTTGTTCTATTTATATGTTTTGGGGGATTGTTTGTGTATAGCACGAATTTCTTGAGGTAGAGTTGGAAAGTCTCGTGCCATGTGGGAAGCATCTGCTCTTTGCTGTTAAGTATTGTACTATCTTCACTGTAAAACAGGATTTGGCTGATTGAAACAGACGAGACAGTTACTGAGTTGATATTTGAACTGCCTTCAGCATTATAAATGAGCCAAAAATACAACTAGCAGAGCTACCATTACTAAAAAAACATCTGTGTTTTCAAGAGAGGATGTGAGAAGACAATAAATAAAAGTTTATTTATTTATTTATTTATTTTTTTACAGGTTAAAGCTATAAATCTGCTCAAGAATCAAAAATGTACTTTGAGTAAAAATAAATTCTTTGGTGGGGACATTAGCCTCAAACCAATTGTCTGAACTCCAGGATAAAACAAAAACAACTTTACAAAAACAAAGTAAAACAAGTTCACGCCAACACTTAAAACCTCTGAGAGTATGATTTAACTCTCAGCCATCCAGCATGTGAATTATAAAGTATTTACCTGCATTCTGGAGCCAGAGTGATATCATTAGTTTATCTGCAACAGAATGTGAAGAGATTTAGCTGCAAGCTAGTGGAAACCTGCTGATTAGTTTTATTTTTTATTTTTTATTTTTTTGGTACAGCTTGTTATGATGGTTTCTGGTGTTGTGCCATAAAGTGTTGCCCTGGCAACTTAAACTCACTGGGAGTAGGTGGTAGCGCCTGCTACTGGCAATTATCCTGTACTGGTCAATTTTATAGTAAGGTAGTATGCAATGAGATTTTTCTTCTTTTTATTATTGAGCTAATATTGGTCTGTAAAAGCTGTGAGCCACTTGGAAAAATACATAAAAGTGACTCCAGATTTCACAAACCACTTTAAAACATATAAAGGTACCAAAGAAAATTGTAATGCAACTAAATCTAATTTGTTCCCTTCTAGTTCTGGAGAGCTGATACTCAAAAACATGACTGAGTTAGCATTCTCTTCACAGATCAAAAAGTCTTAAGCCGGCTGGTGAAGTGGCAAAAAAATTGGCAGATTTTACTCAATGACCGTTTTTTTGATGCAGTTTGTTTTTGGAGACGTGCTTTCAAATGAATACGTGTTTAATTTCATTAAATGCATTAGCAGAGCGGCAGTCGAGCTTTCAACACACAAACATCATTGAGATATGAATTTAATATCTCGTGTTGGAAGACTCAACTAAACACTTGAAGGCACCAATGTCACTGAAATAAAATTTACATTAAAGCCTTTTTTTCTTTTTGTTTAAGTGAAAGCAGTTCTTATATCAATAAAATGGTCTCATTGGGCTTCAGTTGTCATTTATTACATAAATCTACCATCAATATGCCAGTTCAGAATGCTCTTCTATGCTGTGCTAACAATCTCAATCATCAGATGTATACACATTCATGTACACACGCGCGTACACGCACACACACATACACGCACACTTGTTCACCCATATGCACACAGTTTCCATGGAAACTGGATCCAGGGCCTTTTTACGACTGGTTGTGCGCCCCAGACAACCAAAATTGTTCTCAGCAGCCACGCAAAGATGGGAGATAAATAATTTGTACACTAAATAATTGGACACAGTAAAATACAGGAGAAAGTGATGAGCTGCTGTGAATTTCGATGAAGCTCCCCCTCCTCTTTCTTTCGCTAAACGGGGCGCCTTTTTCTTTTTTTTTTTTTTTTTTTTTGTCTGACTGACTGCATCCACCGTCATTGTTTTCATCCGTTATGTTGTCACATTGTTTTTGTGCTGTGTTTGCACATTAAGCGCTGCCAGAGAAGTGGGCGCACTCATTCAGATCAGAAAAAAACTAAAAAAATAAACCACACCAGGCACACACATGGACTTTCTCTAGTCACACTGCCCTTGAGTAGCCTAATCTGTGTCTGATGTCCAGATGGCAAAACTGTGGGAGGGCTGCGTCGTGGTGTTAGCCTTTCTGCTAGCAGTTTCAGTTTTGGCCCGTCCCAAGCTGGTAGGAGAAATGGCTTACAAGCGGCCATCCGTCTGTGGGACGATGGCAAGCGTGCAGGTCACAGCGATGCGCTTCAACTTAGCGGGATCAACTTGTTCACTTCATTTGGTGGGAGCCAAGTGTTCTGGTCATTTAGCACATAATCGTGGACTAGCTGTAATATTTTGGCTCTCCTCGTGATATCCGTCTGCTTGGCTTATTTTTGCATTAGTTGAATTTATGCACCGACATGTTTATTTTTTTGTCTATTTTTGACAGGAACGAAGTTGAATAAGGACCTGAAGCATTATCTAAGCCAGCGCTTCCAGAAGTCATCACCTGACCACGAACTGCAGCAGACCATCCGAGAAAACCTGTACCGTCACGCAGTGCCTTGTGAGTCTGATGCTTTCTTTTTTTTTGTCTTACACCATCACTGCCTCTTGGAAGCAAATCACAATATTCAACTTAATGCTTTCTTTATATCTACTCCAAAATACAAATTAATTCCATACTTTTTATCAAATCTTGTACCGCTTTCCTCCCACCTCTCGTTTACACACTATTTGAATCCTGTCCAGTATATCGAAGTCATTAATTATAACATGAGAAAGTTTGGAAAAGTTTTAAAGGGATACTTCATATTTCACTCTGCTGGTGCAAGAACTTCACACACATTATTACTGAGTCATTGTCTCAGCTTTAGGCCAATTGGTGGTAGATCAGTGTTTCATTTAGGATATTTGCCTCGGACCAACCCTTCACCCTTCTTTCTAATTAGGGCTGATTGTTTAAGTCTGATCAGAGAGTAGTGTTACATTTGTCTGTAGGCCAATATTGACCATGCAGTTAGCCAAGCCGATTAAGCCACATCCTCCCTGGGACCAACCTGATCTTATTGCTTTAACTGTTTTATCACACAACACATCCCTCTTCCTCCCAGCAATGAGCTTCACCTTCTGTTTTTCAAACTGATGAGCAGCGCTGATGACACTCTCCACCCATTCCATCAACGCAGAGCCTGTTTTGCTAATACATCTGCATCTGATCAATCTTATGATATGTGACTTTGTAGCGGATAAATTGGTTGCTATGCAGACAAATTTGTCCTGCCTCTGCATAAATCCAGCTGTTCTGTGAAGGCCTCAGAACTTTGTTGACGAGCATTAGTGAACAGACAGCATCATAAAGAACAAGGAACACGGCAAGCAATGTGAAACGGACAGAGTAGGAAACGGCTGCAAACTTATCAAGATATAGTTCTCTACTTAACGAGGTGGCGGGAAGAAAGTAATTTCATTCAAAAAGCTTAAATCAGGAATGACGACACCTATCTTTAAGAAGGTCCTCTGTTCTATTGAACTTTTCAGCATATATGAAAAAAACTACATAGTCCTTTAGTTAAAAATGGCTGTTTCAGCATCATCGTGTGGGGAAGATATTTTAGAAGAGATGGATAATATGGTCAGAGTTGATGAAATTATTGATGGAGCTAAATACAGGAAATTATGGAAAAAAGCGAGGCTGCAGAAACACAGTCGATGCTACAATGGAAGGGTTTAGATGAAGCATTTTTTGTCAAAATGACCGAGTCAAAGTCAAACTTAAATCCTATTGAATCAATTTTTATGTTTCCTTCTCTATCACCATTACCTTTCTCTGGTTCATCCCATAAAATGCCAGTAAAATACATTGCAATTTGTGTTCGAACCTTGACTAAATCTATGAAAAAAAACTTAGAATTATTCTTTTATGAGGCCATAGCAGAAAATGTACACGAAGCAGATACTCGGATTCATTGCTTAGTTTTAAGCTTGGCATCAACTAAAAACAGGAGTTTCATTCCCTGCCTTTTTAATTAGTTTACTTCTAATTCTCCCCCATAAATTACTTTCAGTATGCGGGAAGCCCATTTCAGGGACTTTGTCTGCACTACGCCATATGTCGGCCAGACACTGTTACTTGGTGGGGGTCTGGTCATAAATGCCCGCTGCAATTACTGAGTGGTTTCAGGCACGCTAATGTTGTTTGAAGTAAATAAAGCATGACAGCACACTCCTAGCCACTTGTTCTCTGGGGTTATAAAGTTTTTGTTTCGTGGTCATGGAGCAGGTAGGTGATAGAGTAAAAGGTTGCAATTGACAGATGCCATTTTTGTTTGACGTAACAACAATGTAAATGTAAAAATTAGTTGTTTACGTCTATCTTACACGAGCTATCTAGTCAGATGCATTGACTTGTATCACCAGATCAAATGTTCACCAAAACATTTGCAGAGATTCAGAAACGGTAGCAGGTGGGGAGGTGTTACTATGCAAAAATGCCTCTCTGTCATTCCTGTACAAGTCTCTGAGAGCTACCAGAACACTCATTTTTAAAGTTTCCAACAAGTATGACTTAGTGGTTTGGATCCAGTTGTATGAAAGCCATCTGTTTAGTTGCATCAACAGTGAGGGGGCTTCCCTTTTATGTTGACTTGTAGCTCTTGTGATGCCTTTTGTGAGTTTTTCACGCCCCTCACCCTGCTGTCTCACGTTGACCTCATTGCCCTTTGCAGCTAAGAGGACACTCAAGGCAATCAATAAGAACGTGACCCCTTTCTTGGTTTTCCATCGTCAATAGCCTCTCAGGAACTGCAAACATGTTAAAAAAAAAGGCCTATAGGACTACACAGAAATAGAAAAAACTCTATTTATCTCTTTGTAAATTTTTTCCTGCAAGGAAAAAGATTTCCTTGCAGGAAGATTTCGTACCAATGATCACTCTGCTGATCATTGGTTTTAGCAGCTTTAGTAGGTAAGAACAGTTCATTTTAAGGCTCCACTAAATGGAGCGTGGCAGTTAGTGGTGGAAGCTAAGGGTCCAAAGTGCATACATTCAATGCCATGCTAAAATCACAGTACCATATTGTGGCACCTTTTCCCAATCAACATCTGAAAATACCAACAGTTTCCATTCAGTTGCAAACGTAGTCTTAAAGACAGGTGAAGCAACGGTCAGACCACCTGGCACCAGAGCTGGTAGATGATTGCCCAAATATACATATTTTATAGATTGCCACTATAGTATCATCCACTGTTGCTTGAATTTAAGTTTTTATCTCAAGGTATGGTAAGTGGTCATTCTTGCTTGTAAGCAAGTGGTTGATTCAAAGTAGCCTCACCTTAATAATATACTTTACAAACTATTTGGGGTTGAGTCAGACCATATTTAAAAAAAAAAGAAACAAATATGTTCTGTTATTTTACTTCATTGAAGCAGTAAAACATGTTGTCCATAGACAGCTTAGTCTTTTCAAACTGGCACTTATGACAACATAGAGTAAGCTCTGGTACTCATGCAAAAACGTTATTATACTATTAAAACAAGTCAAAGTTTGTCGATCAAACATCACCTTGTTCTCTAATCACCATCACTGTCTGCTATAGGAAGTATGTTTTACATTTTAAACAGCTCCACTGTTAGGTACGATTTTAAACAAAGTTCTGTGTCTTGCATCCACACTGAAATGGTGCTTCAGGGGCCCAAAAATGTTTCTTTTTTTAAATGGGTTTCAGAGTGAAAATTTTGCCCTCTTGTATTGCTGTAGATTGTGAAAATGCTGATGAATTAACCCAGCCTTTTTTGTACATTCCAACAACTGATCTTTATAAAGCATCTCAAATCACTAGTCTCAATTCATCCCAAGTGCCTGTTGAGGTGTATTTGATACGGATACTAAGAATTTGTGAAGTATATTGCTACCATTTAGTGGTCTAGTGGTCAGTGTTCAGAACATCCTACTAGTTTTACTGTATTAAGTTGTTACTGAACTACTCAGATGACAGACCAGAGGGTAATAGAGAGAAACATGGTGTAATTAAGTTTCAAAGCCATGTTGTACTACAGTTAGTCAAAGATTAAAGCTATCTGTCCATCACAGGCTCAAATGAAGTAGGTATTAAATGCATATGAGAAAACTAAAAAAAAACACTGATCTTTTTCAGATAGCTTATGCTAACCACACGACACTTATCTGTCGAAGTTATTACCACATGGAGAAGACTCAAAGACTCTTTAGGATCAGTGAGGTGTTTATTATGAACTTGACGGAGTAGTGGCTTTTTATCTTTACCCTCCACAGAACTCACCCATTTCTATATAGAGTAGAACAGAGAGAAATTCTTACCAAGTAAATTTACATTGGATATTCATTGTGTTTATCAGTCTCTGTCCTAATTTATTTAAGGTCGACAGTGTCGATATTGGTTTTAAATCGAGACATCGTCTCTAAAAATCTCAACTCAAATGCCATGGTGGGGAAAAAACAATTGACTTTACCATAACACCCTGATCAAATATAACACCCAGTGAACCCTCCCTCCACTGAATGCTGAGACATTTGTCTGCTTCCCTTGTGGTCACCCCATCAATGCATTCCCATTCTCCCCCACAAGCCCTCCTCTCCCTCTGTCCTGCTTCCATTCCTTAACCCCCCACCCCACTCCACTCCACTCCCCGAAAGCTATGACACAACTGTCTTTCGTCCCCCTGCTGCTTCTGCAGCTCTCTCTTCCCTCTAGTAGCAGTCTCTCTCTTCCTTTCTTATTTTTTTCTTGCCAGTTGTAAGCGGTCGGAGCGATAGCAGCAGGAAGTGAGAAAGCTTGTGTTGTTGGATTTATACCTGGCTTTAACCCCCGATGCTCAGCGTCACAAACGTGGCTCGGGTGTCTCCCGCATCAAGGCAAGTAGCATTGTTCACTGATGGCTCAGTTGTCACGTCTGAACTGAACGAGGTTTGCAAAAGCTTGCGTTCACATGCATGTGTCATGAACAGCGGCGCTAGCTTTGCAGACGATTGGACGACCTGTATATAGGCTAAGAGGACAGCTCAATTGGAAGGGGGGTGCTGAAGCTGTGGGGATCCTGCTGGGGGTGGGGTGTAGTTTTTGTGTGGGGGGGCATAGAAGGGGGATGGGCAAAAAGGATTGCAAGACGCAAACTTCACTGAAACGAATGCTGATTGCATATAACCAGTTAAGCTAATATAAAAAACATAGTGTGGTGTTTTACAGTTGCATTGTACTAAGGTGAGGATGCTGTTGTTGATCTACAGTGCTAACAAAGGTCGCCGTTGTCATGCTGGTTGACTGAGGTTACACATTGCACTCACAGTTGGATTCACTTTGCGATACCTGAGATAAACAAATAACATCGTTACAGCAGCTGTAGTTGTTCCTAAATGGCAAAAAGTGGTGAATAAATCAAAAACCAAAGGGCTGAGAAATGACCAGACCATATTGATTCAGAACAGAATCCCAAATCCTCTGTGTGTCTTCTGCCACGTGTTTCATAAGGTTTGTTGTGTTCATCAAGGATGTTTTTATTGGGTTTGTAAAGACAGACCTGTTAAACTGGTTCTGAGCCGATACATACACAGAGCCCAGTCTGTGTCCGCCGTTTCGGACTTCACCAACAAGCTGATGTGAATACAGCAGCGCTTGAACAGTTATTTCAGAGTCTTTTCTAAAGTTTGACCATCTCTTCCATTGATGTAAGCGTTGAAAAATTAGGAAAGCATCCTTTAAATGTCTTGATTTGTTCCCTTAATTTTTATATTTATGGATTACATGTTTGTACAATAGTGTGTGTTTGTGTTGGCTCCTAGCTATTGTATAGTAATGTTCGGATAAATTAGTGTCGATATGCCATGTAACATCATTGCATAAAGGTATTATTTCATAGTTTGGTTTTGAATTTGATGATATTTTAGCATAGTTTAGTTTCATAGTCTTCCGTTTATAGTTGCAGACCACATAAATAAGGTTCAAATTGAACAATTTTACCATTTCACCCTCCTCCCGTCAACAGCATTTCTTCAAGAGTGCAGATCCTATTTAACCACTACTTACTTTTCTCTGACCCTGAAAATTGTGGAGCGGCATCGCGGGTTAGATGGTGAAGCATGTATCCATTATGGTCACAGTGATGGGCAAGGAACTCACCAAGTGCTGTTTGTAATTTCCAAGGTTTTCTAGTCGTCTCTTAATTATTGTTTAAAAACCGACAAGGCACTGGGTTAAGTCATTCCCAAAAAATCTGTCTCAATGGCTGTGAGGGGGGAAAAAACAAGCAAGAGTGTGGAAAGGAATGCATTTTGTCTTTGACAATGCTTCTCCAAATGTTGGACAATTCACTTACATAACTTTTTTGACAGATGTTTTACTTATACAGTAAAACAGTGTGAAACAAATGTAGCATTGTGTAAATTATAATACAGCTATTTTGTAGATTTTAGACACAAAAACCAGCTGAAATCTATGAATACTTGAGAGCCCCTATAATTACTTATAACTGCCTATTTTAATAGATCAGGCAATGAATATACTTTTAAGATGCATTGAAACATCCAGTGGAAATTGTCTTAGCATCACAGCAGAAGCTAGCATCTAAAGTCTTCCTAATTTTCCCTTATTGAAGTCGCAGCCAATCAGTGTCAAGAAAATGGAAATGCTCTCCTGATTTGGCTGTTTTGCAAATGCTAGCCAATATTCTGTGAAGTACGCTTGTGTCGTGGTATTTCAGTTTCCCTACCTGTTTTTCTGTCTCTTACAAATATTATATATTTGCTTTACAATATACTGAATAGGTGAATTCACAAACACTAGACAGCAAATAGACTGTAGGTAAGAGTACACTGTTAAGTTACTTTGTTGTAGTATGTTTTTTTTATTTTGAATATGCTTTTATAACTTTGAACATGTCAGGAACTGTGGTTAAAACAAAACCCTGCGATAATGATTAGTTGTTTATGGATGATCTGTTGATCTTAATTGGACAATCTTTACCGTAATCTTTTTTTCAGTCATTGAATGGACCAAACTCAAGGCAGCCACAACACTCTTTGGTGTGGAAGTTGTATCTGTGGGAATTAAACTTAAAATTTGTTATTTTAGCCATCAGCAAAAGAGGGTCCAGAGTTTTTTCCTTGTATCCCAGTGTTTCCATCACCGTCCATGAGCTTTAGCTCCATAAAAGGTATGAGCATCAAGACCATGTAACTGGTCAAAGATGTTACTTGCATAGAGTGTGACAACATGGCAAGCTGGAATACTGTGCCATAGCCTTTTGCTTCTGTTTTTACATTTTTGTCCCCAGAAATGTAAAATAAAATATCAAACATAATATAATGAAAACAAAACACAGAACTTGTTTCATGTAGTAATGGGATAAAGTTGGCTAAACTAAAATTGCACCACTTGTTAAATCGTATGACTTGTGTTTTCCCGGATATTTGGGTTCGGTTTCGCCAGCCACACCCAGGCCTAGTTAATGACAGACATGTTGAATCAAACTGTTATTTTATTAGAGCCAACCTGGCAGCATAAAGTTGGCTTAGAAGGCTGAAAAACAACATGTTATATTGCTTTTTGTGAAATTGAAGAGGGAAGCAAAGTCATTTGTCTTTCAGCCAGGAAAGGTTGAGAAAGCCACTACATGCATTTTTGGAAAATACAGCTGATGCAGACTGAGGTCTTTGAATGTCTTGGATGACCTTTGACCCCACAGACTCTTATGTGCTCCTCTCGTTTTTCCCAGCCCCCTTCCTCTGACTTCTGGGCGTAACAAATGAGCCCAACTCTCAGCTGCATGTCTTTCTTCCCAAGCTGCATCTCAACTGGATCTGAGAGATTGCAATTCGTAGTTTGTCGTCTCACACAGAATCTGCGCTGAACTTTTCAACACTCATCTGCTGGAGTTGTAACACTTATAAAAGTCGGTGAACTTCTGAGCTCGTTCTGCTGTTTGACATGTAAATTTATGCAGCTCCTGCCTCACTAAGCGAGGCACTAAAGTTTCTTCCCCTCGCTCCTTTTCCCCTCACATCTTGGTCAAGGATTACTTGCTATGGACTCAAAACAGCAGACAGCTTGCGTATGAGTTGGTGCATGCTGTACCATCGGTGTATGGGGAGAATAACAGAGAAAATAGCAGATTTTAGGATCTGATGGCATCTGTGAGAACAAGAGGGAATGGGGTGAAGAGCTAAAAGGGAGGAGAAGAGGGCTGTGTGTGTGGGGGTGTGGGCGGGTGCATGTGGGTGCCTGAGAGACGGGAAACAGCGGGGCTCAGTCAGTGAGAGAGAGACACAGAAGCCTCGCATTGGTGTGTGTGAGACGGAGCACATATTAAGCCAATGTGTGGATGCTGCTTAGGTTAGCTCCAGTTAGCCTAGCATCCCCAAGTCAAAGCTGGACAGAGGACACAGGCATAGGAGGAGAAAGGATAACTAAATCTGCATCCTTCCCACAACCCCCACCCCTTCCTTCTTTCCTCTCATCTACACCTGACTGGATTTTTTTCTTCTTCTTCTTTTTTTTAAAAATCTCTTCTTCTGCCTCCTGTCGACGTGGTGTTGTTCTCCGGACTGTAGACTGAGGGAGCAGGAGCCAATCACAACCTTTTCTGATTGAGGTATTTTGTTTTTGTGTTTGATTTGAAGACGAGGGGTGGCTGTGACTTAATACTCGTGGAGGTGGGATTGGAGGAGTGGGGGCATGAGGATGGAGGAGAGGCAGGCAGGCTGTGCATCAGGCGGAAGGCACATCGCCGGCAGTAATGGAGGCTGATGTGTTTGTGGTCAAACGGAAGCTGTCTGCGTCTCGTCTGTCTCAGGTTCGACCGTCTGCGCGCGTCTCGTGCGAAAGCCCCCCGGCCGCCAGTGTTGAAATGATGTGTGATCGTGCCGGAAGCCGCTTTACCCGTCCTGTTCGTCCGGCTGGAGCTCCTCGGATGCTAAGCTTAGCTCCTTCCTCTCCTCCATCCTCTCCCTTTCATTCTTTTACCATTTTTCTCTGTCTCCTTTTTTTCCCCCTTCCTCCCTGTTTTTTCCTATCTAATGTCTGGATGGCCCTCGAACCCACCCTTCTTCCCCTCCATTTCTACCCTCCTGTGCCCACTCCCTCCCCGCCCCTCTAAATTGTTCATTTTAAAGCTTTTTCTTTCCCATTCCCATGTAGCTGTAGGTAGTAGCACTTAGCCGGCCAAGCTTGTTTTGAGCGTGGAAGAGAAAAAAAAAAAAAAAAAAAGACAAAGGCTGGCTGCGAGTGTACGCGGGGGGCATTTTCAGGCTGGTTTCTGGCTGATTTAGCTTCACACAGCCCTCTTGCCCCTTAAGGGTTTTTTTAGTCTAATCTCTCAACCATTACTCTGCTCCTCGAGCCCCCTGCGTTTTTCTCTATTTCAATACCTATGTAGAAAAAAAAAAGAAAAGAAAACGGGTCCGAAGAAAGGCCTGTTTTGATTTTTTTTTTTATTGACATGTGGAACACCTCATATCTGTCTGAATCTCTGATTCTCTGGATCTGAGGACGGTCAACCTCTAATGAAAGGCATCCAGATCAGCTGCAAACACTGCCGTCTTTGCCACTTATGTCAAAGTCAACAGCACACAAGGAGATTTTAAAGGGGTTTTGAAGAAGAAAGCAGGATGGTGGAGGCATCTGTCGGACCGGGCTTTCCTCTCTCCAAGGCAAAACAAATACATTTAGCCAGAACGTAGTCAGAAATTTGAGTACTGGAAAATGCTGGCCTGTGGCTTTTGGTTGGATTAACCCTTTACTGGGACAGATGGCTCCATCCCCCTGCCGAGCTAGCAAACCCCAGTCAGCTTGTCAGCCCCTCTTTGCGTGTCTGTTTGTGTGTGCGTCTTTCATAAAAAAAAGAAAAAGGTTTGGCAGGCTTGCTCAGGCCAACATGGTGGATGGATCTGTTTTGGTTCTTGGAATATGATGGCAGTCTGCTGTCCTTCCCCTTGTGTTTGTGTGTAAGCATGCAGGTTTTTGACAAGGATCCACGAGGACGGGCCTCAGTATTTTCTTGGGAAAATATGGACTCGGTTGGCCGGCTTTCACGACTGCATGTTGATTGTGGAGATTTAAAGAAATGATTCAGTTTGTTGTTTGGGCACAGCTTCTGCTTTGAAACTGTGGCCAGATTTCTTTTTAACACGTAAGCTGTTGCCATTCCTGGTTTTCACCCATCAGTTATGCAAAGAAAAAATATTCCTACATTTATGTATCCATTTCATTTGTTTGCATCTTAAAATGATATGACATTGATATAAACACAAGTTTTAGATTAAAAGGAGTAGTTGGGGGAAAAAAAAAATCTTATATAGTCCATGCCTTCTGTCAAAACACAATTGACTGTAGTCAGGGCCGGCCCAAGCCTCCATGAGGCCCTAAGTGAAATTTGGTTTTGGGGCCCTCTAGTTCTGCTAACATTGTGGACTGGCTGGAATCAGGAGCCCAACCATCAGATCCTTCACACACCTGCTTTTAACTAATTGCATCTCTGGCAGTGCTGTTTACATTAAATACATATATCATATAGGATACATTTATTGGCCAACTGATTTATGGACCAGTTGATTTCTGGACGCCGGTTTCCTTCATTTTGGGGGATCGTGATCGACTGATACTTACATGTGAAGCAAATCTTATCCCTTAATCTTATCTTCGTTAGCAAAGGATTAAAAATCAGTCTCTGTTCTTCTGCAGTGAGACACCTGACCCACCAGGTCAGGTCTGAATGTTTACAGTTAATATTCACCTCACTGTTGGCAACTCAGTGACTTTCTTGCTATATTTAGCAACATTTCATTAAAAAAATAAAATCAAATCATATCAACCTAAATCAAAATCGGCAAATCAGGCTCTTTAGAGATCGGTATCCAGGGATCGGCCAGAAAACTGCAATCCGTGCAGCTCTACACACATATTCATGACATTATTTGAGTAAATAAACTTCTTAAGTGTTATTCCAATAGCTAAAAATTCAATTTATATCAAGTGAGTCTTTCTCCCCCCAAAATGTGGACCGGTACCGGTGCTGGACTGATTCTGAGCCTTCAAATGATGTAACTAAAGTTTCACATAACTTAGAAGTTGATGTGAAAATAATGTTCGTTTTAGCCACAAAAGGTTTTTTCTCAGCAGCAAACAACCAGTCCCCAAGTACAGCGTAGAGCAGCTCATCGATGCAGCAGCCATGTAGCCTGACGTAAAAACATTTTGCTAGACGATGTCAAACATTGACAAGTTTTAAGTATTATCAAACGTTATCAAACACGGCATTATGAGGCCAAAAATACCTCAGAAATCTACAGAGTCAAACATGAGAATCAACTCATTTAAAGTTCAAACTCAGTTTCACACAAACACAAAGACCCTCGCATAAATGTTTGGCTGTTGAACTGGACCGTTCAAGGTCGCTATTAAGTTAATTTTCTATTAACAGCTTTACTAATCTTTTACATTACATTACCAAGACACATTAAAACAAACCTTTATCTTGGCTTTTTTCTACTCTTCCTCTTTCTTTTCTCCCTCCCTGAGGGATAAGTCCTTTTATGTGACATTGTTTTGCTTACTTAATTTCTGACCGGCGCGTTGGACGTTTGGATGCTCTGCATGTTGTACAGCCGCTCATGTTACCGGCGAAGCGTGCGGTACCTACCGCGGCAACCAGGTAGGCCACCAGGGGGCCCTAGAGCAATTTATTTTTCTTTTTATCAATAAGGATTTCTACATACATTATCAAATATATTATTGTAAAAACAAATCAGTTCATAGTGGAATTGTGCGTTTTTGACATCATAATGACATAGAAGTTATTACTGAAAACAAACAAAAAAAAAATTAGCTCCACTGAGGGGCCCCTTAGTGCAAATGGTAATTTATTTTTTATGGCCTAGGTGAAACATGGTGGTGGTGGCATCATGCTGGGACTCTTTCTCAAACGGGGACTGGGACAGGTAGATGTATGGACTTTAAATCGGAGAAACCCTGGAAGAAAACCTGGTAGAGAAGTCCTAAATTGAGACATTTATATCAATTATGTTCCAAGATTTCTCCAGCCAGTCTGACTAAGCCTGGTCTGTTTTGTAAAAATGGGCAAAGATTTTCCATCTTCAGGTATGAGTAGTTGATGGAGATCTGCCCCAAAGCCCCTGCAGTAAAAGCAAAGGATGGTTTTACAGTGGTGGCTGAATGTAAATGCACCTCAAGTGATCATAAAACCATCTTTTTTCGTTGTTGTATGTAAATCAGCAGTGATTTATTTACAACTTTGTGCACATAAGTTGCCAATAAATTTTGTGCAATGCGACAAAATACGAAACACCCTCAAAGGGTTGGAATTACTTTTGCAAGAGTTTTCTTTAAGCAGGTCAGATGCTGCAGTTATCGCAGTAAAAAAGAATGGATTTTCTTTGTGACATGTTTAAATTGTAGCGGCTCCTCCACTGTGTTGGCGCGATCTCTTTGACTGCCAAATATGAACATATTTTTACAATATATTGTAAATTTTAAATTAAATTCGACCTGATGGCTCTTGTGTTTTGGAGGAACACTAGAACCATCAGGTGTTAAAACCTTGGATTCGGAAAATTTTATTTGGCGAGATGAAAGGAAAAGCCGCGTTTATTTGATGGTCGTCTGTCGGGCTCTTCTTCTACTGTCTATTATGGCATTGTGCTGCGTTTTTCTGAGCAGCGACTCCTTCCGCAAAGGAAGGAAGCAGCATTAAATGTGTAAATCTAAAATGGGGAAGAGGATAAACCAGAGTTCGAGTCGCCTCACAGTGTCTTATGTGATACTTTGGGAATTAGTTTAGTCTAATGAATATTTTAGTAATTGATTTATTTTATTGATTAATCTGACCACTAGCCTGTTTTAATGATAGTGTGCTCTGTTGATTCTTTTTTTTTTGTTTAACTACGTCAGTCTTTTTATTTTAAATACAACATTAGAAATGATAAATATTTCCAAACAACCTCTAATGATCTTTTACTCGTAAATTGGAAAAAAGCTTAGTAGCTTTATTTTTGGCAGTTTATAGTAAGAGAGGAAAGAGCCAAGTGAATGATCACACAAAACATGGTCTTGTTATGCAAACCACCTTTATATCTGCATTTCTTTACTCTTCTTTTCATGTGGATCGTGGCATAAATAGTAGTTTAGTTGGTGGATCAGGCTTGGTGTTTGAATCAGAAGCTCCACTGTTGGAGTTGGACCGTTGATAAAATGAAGCCTTTGGTGAGTCGGTGGCCTGAAAAGCCACAGTTATCCTCTGGTCAAAGCGGAGACCAAAACAGCTATTCTGGACCACACAAGCAGAACCCACAAAAAAAAAAAAAACACTGGAGAAGCAGAAGTCACAAAGCAGCGGATGAGAAACAGAGGGAGGGATTATGTGGCATTATTGTTATTACTGTTATTTTGTTTTTCGGTTTTATTTCATTTGAAATAAAATAAGTCAATGTTGGAGGATAGAGGCCGGTCCCCTGTACTGCTGGGTCATGACCATGAAAGTTTTGATCAAGCTATGCAGACAGTGACTCTGTCTCTAAACTCACAATATGAAGTGAAACGATACTCCAGTTTTTATTTTCACATACCGGGTGTCAGACCTTAAACATAAATAAAGATTACTTTATTTCTATTGCCCTAATATTATACATAGAAACCACTCAAAAGCTACTCACTTAAATAGTGTCTGTGCTGGATGACCTGAATGCTCTGTAACAGTAGCTGACTCTATTAATAGAACAATTATGATAATGAATTATTGCCAAACACGTTTACGGTGTCCCACTTTGAGCTGATGGATCTGAACACAGCAACAGTTTTAAAATGTAGGAATCTTTTTGGGAGTTTTTTTTATGCTTATTTCTTAATTTCTCAGTGATATTAGTGTTTGTGTTTAACCTTTCAAGGAAACATTTGTAGTCATGTTAATCTTTCTTTCTTGGTCATGTGAAGGTTTTTGAAGCATTTCATTTGGGTGAAAAAAATAGCCTCCATTTAGCAAAAAAAAAAAATAAATTTAGGAAATCTGCTTTTTCCTAAACATCATTAAAACACAAAGCTTTCATATTCACCGGCATATTTTGAGTCGCACAGCACGCCACGAAAGGTACACATAAGAAAAACGTGTTCTAAAGCAAAAAGCTAATGACATGATCAGGTTTTCTCTCAAAAATACAAACCAGTCTCGACTAATAGGATTCCCTCCAGTTCTTTGTTTGGAGGTTGAATTAAAAATATAATTATGACTGGGATGTCAAAATTGTAGCTTTTTTTATGACCAAAGAGAGTGGAAAAAATGTCAGTTACATTTCCTATTTGTTTTCTTTTTGTAAATGAGTCTATAATGCAATAGACCTTTGTAATCAGACAACTATAAATACCATGTCTATGTGGGCTGTAATGTGTAATACTTTCAGCAGATAAATAAATATTTCATAAATGATAGAGATGCACTGATCAGGATTGTGTGGCCAATTTGTAAAACTTTCACTTGTTAATAATTTTGACCTATTCAGATTTCTCTCATCAACTGTAGTATAAAATCAATAATCTAAGAAGATAACAGTAAATAGATATGTCTTCTAGCCTTACTACTATAAACAGTAATGAGTTCAACAGCATTTTACTATTATAAAATAAAGAGAATTGTCATAATAAGAATAACCTGAAAATCAAAACAGAATCAGTAACTACGAATTGATTATATGGATCTAAAGTTTTATCACAATATTTTGTGGTATTCATTGTGTTTTTTTGTTTTTTGTTTTTCTTTGTCTTGCCATACAACCCCCTTATTCTATGAAATTAAAACATCCACTTTTAAAAGAGGATGTTTTGCTGCATTACATAGTAAAATTATTCTGCGAGAACTCAGTGGCTATTTGTAAGTGTAAATGTAGCATTCATTTCTATACTTGTGAAACTAGCACCATGGAAAATGGTACCAAAATTGGTATCCAGAGAACTAATCCCCACCATATTAGCTTTGTGAGCGGTTGGCAGTTTGAGTTCATTGTTAATATTTCAAGATGACAAATTCTTATCACAGCAATTTTTCCTCCAGTAAAAAAAAAAACAATAGAAAATTGCCAAACAATAATTGGCCACTGTAGAACAACCAACTGTTTTAAGTTCGGCTTCAATGAAATGGGTAAATATAACCAACATGGAACCTTTTAAGTTTAACTAAAAACATGATCAAATGCAACAAATAAAACTCCAGATTTCACAATAATTGTTGGGTCAGTTATTTGTAAAATTACAGCTCACATTGGCTTACAGTAGCTGTTTGGATTATATGTCTTCTCTAGAAAATGTACCTAGTTTTTCCTCTAGGAATCTAATGCATATAGAAACAATACCTTTCAGCGCAAAATGACGCAGTTTTAGATCAGATCCCAGATGTGAAGTTGATTGGTGGAAAAGAATGCGCTAAAATCCTTTGTAGTGAGTCGGACTTGGCATTAAGGAAATGGTTTCATTTATAGCCACACGTAGTTCAGTCAGGTTGGCACTTATCTAATGTTTAACAAAGACCTGCTACAAAAGCTGTTCTTGTCTTGGGTTATTTATGGAGGTGCATAGAAGTCTGTATATGATTTCTAAACAGTTACCAAAACTTGGCATAATATTTAGCCAAGAACAATACTGACGACAAACTTGCGCGCTACGTGGTCCGCTGCTGTCATTTCATCAACCGTGAAAAGATTTTATGTGGGATTACTTGAGAGTTGTTGCCCTTTGATGATTCATACACTTTTAAAATCTTTGTGAGCCTTGAATCTTGGTTGTGACTGAAATAGCCAGCAGCTTGCAGTTACTCATTGCAATTTTTAGACATTTTCCCTGGATCTTTATTTCAGCCGAGAAGTTAAACTGGTTCACTTTCCTCTGCTGAAATCAAGCCATCTGTGAGGCTCAGGCACGCTTAAGGAAAGCTAAACAGCACCATGAAACCGAATCCGATGGAGATGTCAAGCAAGACGGCTCTTCAGCTCTTAGCAAAAAGGAGTCAAATTGCCCAAAAAGTCAACACTGGTGTCGCTCCTGTAGTAGGAATTAAATGTAGGTCACAGCTAAACTGCAAGGCCAGGCCTGAGGGATATGTGCGCTCAGGGTGCTGTTTTGCTTTGGGGAGAATGCAAGTGTAGGGAATAAACAGATTTTTCACACACGGGTATTTTTAGAAGCTGGTTTGCGTCTAAGTGGAGGCATGCACCGCCTTTTTGCAGTCTTCAGTGTCACAACAGTAATATGTTGAAGTGGAAAAAAAAAAAAAAAAAAAAGGACCAAAGTTTAATTTCAGATCCTCGTCCTATGATCCTTTAATCACTGAAATGTCTCAAGCACATTTTATTGTTTTGCTTATTTTTGCTTTAGCATCACTATATTGTCAAATGGAGTCTCGTGTCACCATGTGCCAGGATAAATATAACCAATCTTGGCCTATCATGCCACCAGAGATCCAGACACTCCCTTAAAAATAGGCTGCTATCAATTAAATATAGATGAGCTGCTGAATGTGTCTGCCAGTTAATGTTAGTATGAAGCTTGAATAAGAGAGTTTTAAGAGGAGGGCTGTGTGTGAAGCCATAGTAAAATAATGAGCCCTTTTTCAAGTTTCGTCCGGGAGGCTTACTTCGTGTGTGACTTATATGTTTAGAAAGAGTAGCAGCCAACCTATACTCTGGGCAGATGAGATTCAGAGTGATGTGTTGGCCTATTTGCAAATTGATATGTGACAGAAAACTATTGAGATTGTTGGCTATGATGCGGCAAGGGCTATACATCCATCTGCAAGGCCCCGTAAGGCAATCAAACATAACAATGTCCATTGTAGACATGTGTTGCCGTCAACGATCCAAACTCCGAACCATGAACACCACTGTTCGGTCGGAGATGCTGGGAGGACGTCATGAAAAGATGCGTCGATCCGTTGTAAGCTGATTGATGCTAAAGACTTCCCATGACAGCCAAGGTCAGAGTAGATTGTGACCAATGACTGTCTTGACGTATTGATCGTGGTTGGAAAGGTGTAACTGGATGCTCTCTGTAGTCGGTAACAGATCCTGTGTGGAGAGGAAACGTGTAGATTGGTGCTCAGGTCAGAGCGACACTGAACTGATCTTCAGACATCAAAAGCCGCCCAAAGCTGGCAGGATCTAAAATGAGACGTTTTCACTTTGTGCATCTCTTAAAGTCTTCCCATAGGTATTAAAATTTGACATGGGACTTTACATCTTCAAGGTATAGCCTGAAGCAGATTAAGTCTTTTTATTGCTGTTGTTGTGTGTGTGTTAGCATAGAGCTAAGAAAACTCCAACCTTAAACATTAAGGCTTGGAAAAGTACCACAGACGGCTCCAATGTAAACCTTAACCATACAGTGGCACGAAAAGTGGGTATGCAATGCATTCGGGGCGCTGCAGTAGAGGAAATGCAGTAGAGAAAATGTTTTTTCTCGTTGGCATTTTATATATTTAACAGCATGAACTGATCAATAACAGAGTAACGGCACTGATTAGGCATCCATCTGCTCCTTCACCTCCCCTCCTATTGAGTTGTACAAGTTTATGTGTGTATCAGACGAATTAGTCCAGTGTCACTACAGACCTTAGACTCAAAAAGGTTGGTGACTCATGTGAGTTTAAATGTCTTATTCAATATCACTACAGTGGTGTTGTGCTGTATCTGATAAGTCAAATCAGATGCAATGTCCAGTCGGTAAACGTAATCCAACAAGGAGATCATTTCAATTTAAAGATTCATTTTTATTGTGGTTTGTCTGCTGTATTTTTTAAACCTACTTTCCACAAAATTAATGTCATTCAGCTGTGAGGATAGAGAGAAAGAAGAGAAGATGACAGAGGAAGAATCAGGACAGATAGAGGAAGGCAACAGGTTGGTCGAATATTAGGTGGAAGTGAGGGAACAGCTACTTAATCCCAAGCAATAATGTTTAAACATCATTTTTAAAAACTGTCTTTAGCTCTGTAATTTTTACAACTAATACAAAATGCTTTTTTGACCATGTGACTTAGTGGAGAAAGCCACAGACAAGGGGTGACAGAGGCAGACATGAGGTCAGTGATAGAAGAGACGAGTGACGACATCAGGTAGGAATAATTACTTTAGGGTGGCAACAAAAAAACCTACAGTGTGTACCCTGATGGTTTGAATTTCTGATGACCATCTTTCATTGTGTTCTGTTTTTGGGAAAATTAGTGCATGTCAAATTAGACACGGCGAGTCAATCACCACAAAGGAGAATGTGGAACAGAAAGATGGAGATGAGGGAGAGATGCAGAGAGGACCAGATGATGAGCACAAAGCTGCAGAGGAGAGGGTTGAGGCAAGGCTTTATTCAGAAGATCCATCTGAATGGCCTTTACCACACAAAAAGGGGGACACATTTAGGCAGTACATGGTTGAAAATGGCCACAGAAAGTTTCTGATGGCTCATATCCAAGATCAGAGAAGCGTAAGAGGTGTTTTTCCTAAGTTTATTGTCTGATTGAGAGAAAACTGAACGAGATTTGGTTCTTGTATTCCAAAAATACTAACAGTCTATTGTTTTGCATGTAAGCTCTTTGGTGAAGCTCAAGTGCCTTGTGGCGGGGTATAATAACTGCTGATGTCTTTCAAAAACACTGAAGCACCATGAAACCAGTAGTTCTCACATAAACGCTTATTTGATGTGGAAAGAAATGGCTTCTCTCTCACTATAAGACTATTGATATTGAACTACAGAGAACCACTGGAGAAGAGCGTTGACTCGAGTTATTGACGGCATACTCTTCCTTGGAGAGAGAAACTTGCCACTAAGAGGGGAAAAATTCTCAGTTCAGAAATTCTAAAAATGGAAATTTTCTGGGAATCCTTGAGCTCATAGGACGATACGATGTCCCTCTGGCAGAACATCTGAGAAAGGCTGCCTCCAAACAAACTGCTGGATGTCTGACATGGTGCACTGAGAATGAATTTTTAGGTTCAAGTGTGTTTTGGGTAAAGTATCTGCCCAGATCTAAACTTCCAAGTACTTTGCATTGGAACTGGACTGCACACCTGATATTTCAAAGCAAGAGCAGGCCTCAGTCATCATTCGATATATTGATACGGATGAGAAGAAAATGATGATGTGTTCGAATCCACTTCAAAAATATGTGGTTGCGCTCCTGGTTCTCCACAGCAGGAGTCAAATCTGGTCACTGCTGGAATCACGCAGTGGAGGTGGTGCCGTTTCCACTGTGTATCTATCCTGGTAATGTTTCTGAGTGTGTTTCAAAGGTGACCATTGCTTTACTTTCAGCTCAAAATTCCCAATTTCTAAATGTGTGGCATTTAAATTCATTCGCTTTTCTGAGGGAAAAATTGTAGATCGTTTTTACCCCGAGGCAGTCGGTCTGTGTTTCTCAGACGAGCTGCTAGCAGTTGTTTTCAGCGGAGTTAACCCAGCAGCTGTCCAATCTGCAGGCAAGATTTTCTATTTTCAAGCACAGCAGTGTCAAACTTTGAGTGTTTAAGCGCGCCGAATGAGTGTGATTTAACTGTGACAGTTTTATTAAATACTACAGTGCCTGCTTTCTGAATTCATCTCCAACTAACACTGATAACAAGCGTTCTGGGTGATAATAATTTTTGTAGCGATGCACCGATAAAAGATTTTGTGAAATTTTGCTGAATTATATATATATATTTTATAAACTTTTTCCATAAATGAAATATGTAACATTCTTTATCGCTCCCATTAAAAACAGAAAAACCCAATAAAACCGTCCTGGTGATGGGAGAGAGTGTGACCTATAAGTAAAATCAAACTAAATAATTTACATTCCTCTTTTATCCTTCATCAAGACCAGGTATAGCTTCTGTAAAAACACCTCAAAATCTTCAAACTCACTATCACCTTAATTTTCAAAATAAAAGGCAACATTATTCAATTCTTTGCTGTAGAGAAAAAAAACCTGATTCACTGTCTGACAGTAAATCAGCAAATGTTTTTTTTTTTGTTTTTTTTTCAAAGTCATGTATATGTTTCTGATTATATCTTTAAGCTGCTCTGTACAGCATGTCACGTGACACGACCTCTCAGAGTAGTTTTCTGGAATATGCTTCCTGACAGAACTGCTATAGCTAATTCGGGTTCATTGGGCACAATGCTTAAACACATGTTCAGCTTTGTACATAAGTTTTCTATGTACTTGAGCTCAGTGATTTGTTTTCTACTCCCAAACATTAGCTTTACTCCTTAAGCCATTTTGCATCATTTGTTGTCTATTCAGAAGTCTGATTTGTTTCCACACAGTAATATTTCCTCATTCTGCCATCTGTTTTGTGAAGTGCACCGGTCCCTCCTGCAGCAAAACACACAGCTGGTGTTCTCGGGCTTGTTGGTTTACCCCCCTCGAACTCTGTTAGTATCTCTTGGTTTGTATTCTGTATGAAGTTTGTACATCTTACTGATTCAGAAAATTGCTAAATTTGAATCTTCTGACATCAACAACGTCCTCACTGAAGAGGTCTATTGTTATTGTTTCCTAGTGGGACTTCAGTATGTTGTGTTTACACGTATATGTGTATATGTGCAGTTTAACAATAAAATTCTGTTTTTCCTTTTGTTTTGGTAACATCCCCAGGGCACACTGTAAGTTTGACTGGAAAATTCGACTTTTTCAAAGTTCTTAATACGCGTAATGTCATCTGCATGATTCATGATCCAGGCAAAAGAGCAATTTGGTTTGAAAGGGAGAGAAACTTTCACATCAATGCTGTATTGCAAAAGGAAAAAAAACCTATTGACTTCTCACAGAAATGTGACCTTAAATAGTTTTTCACAGTTGAATGTCATTCAAAAATGTAATCCGCAATTCAGTGTGTGCTCCTGGATGGAGTCTGGAAACAGTTAAATAAAAAACAACAACTCATCCAGGATAAAGACATCAATGCTGGGTAATTTGATCTTTTGTTGCTGTTGTTCGTTCGATCTTTGTTTTCTCGTGCATCTCATTTTTGTTTTGCACGTTTTATTTACAGCACTCTGAAATACGTCAAAGCTCTCTGGTACTTCATTCTTCTGTAATTTTACAGAAAATAAGTTTGGGAAGCCGGCATCCATGCAGAACGACATTTCTTGGCGAACAACCCAGACACATGCTTTTTTTCTCTGTGTATAAGAATTTTTTGAAATGATTTGCTCGTCCCTCAACAGTCCATTTTTACTGGTCAGAATGCTTCATTATTCGTGGCAATACCTGGAAATAATGCTATTTCTGCAATTCGTTGGCCTTATTTTGTCTGAAGTCGGCATGAAGCGGAATGGTCACTCAACTCTCATCGCCGACTCGAGTCCCAGAAATCCCAACCTGTCTTTCCCTCTCACTTCATTTCACAGCTTGGTCAAAGGCGCTTTTGTGTTCAGGGTGTAGTGAATGAATTCAGCCTTTGGTGATAACTGCGTCTTAGCCATGGGTTTCAGCCAAGGTCCTGCTTTTCGATTCCCCTTTGATATACTGGTCACAGTTCCACTTCCTATTTGGTTTTCTAAGAGAAGTGTCTAAATAGAGTCGAATCAATGGCGACCATTGTTTGGAGGGATAATAAGCTGAAGACGATTTAAGGTGGACATTCGTTGTGCCTGGCAATGAGCAAAACGGAACCATTCATCTCATGGACTCTAAATAACGCAGCAATTGAGATTTTTGACGTGTTTTACGTGATGTCTTGACTCTTGCAAATGAAATTCACTCCCCTTTAGAGACAGCTTGGCGTTCGAGTTGATGCTGGTCAAGATCACTTTGTGTGAGAAAAGGATGGTCTTCCTGTTTGTTGCACGCCGGTGTGAATGTGACACTCTACTGTTTGAGAGAGGATGTACACACCCATGATTTATCACCAATGTCACCGAGCGTGGCGGCAGAGGGAGCTTTCCCTCCACATCGCCGCACATCTATTTTTACCTTCTTATTACTTACCAGAGACAACGTGATTTGGAGACGAGATGAAAGATTGAGGAGCATGAAAAGAAAGGAGAGGCATGAAATAAATGACACTGTCTGGATGGTTTTATTCATACTGTTAATTATTGTAAGAAAATGTGTGTGGAAATCTGCCCAAATTGGGCCAATATACGTTAGGAATACATGCAACGACTGACTGAGGATTATTTAAAAGGAAAACCTTCTTTGTCGTTGCCACACTGCTCGACTTTCAGCAGCCATTTAAGGGACCGCGTGAATCTCACAGGCTGCGTGCCAAATCAAACACACATTCACACACGGGCTCACAATTCCCCCCCAAACATACGTCAGGATCTCACTAGGTGTTACCAGCGTACCTCACACTCTCTCCCCCTGTGTGACTCAACATCGGCACACAATAGGAGCTTCTCAGCTTTATTTTCTTTATTTGTGAAGAGCGGAAACTCCTTTTTTGAGGTCACTTACAGAGCGGCTTCTCTTTGTTCATTGTTTTTCCTGTACCAGCAATATCAGTATTGTACTCCATAATTTTGCATCCCTTTTTAGGAACATTGGCCATGTTTTATCTTATTTATAGCATGAAAATGTATGTTGTTGTTTTTTTTTTTTTGTTAATTTTTTTTAAAAATAATTTTGTTGTTATTGTACGCCTTGGAAGAGGGAGCTAAAAATGTTGGAAAGCAATGATAGAAAAACAAAAACTAGAGATCTACAAATTGTCTTTCAGAACTAAAATATATGATGTTATAACAGCAGTCAGTGTTTTTTTTTTTTTCTCAAGCTGTCTTACTTTGGTCATTAATTATTGATATTAAGACATCATGAAAATATTTTTAAAAAATAACCTATTTCAGAAATGAAGATTTAAGAAGATGACGGAATTTAAATTTTTTTTATGTATTCCCTAGAGAAAGCCATATTCCATGATCGATATGGCGAGTAATGAAAGTCGTGCACAAGTTTTGCAAAGTTCCTTGTCAATAACTCTAGATTAGCAGCACAAAATCTGTGTTAATTGGATTGTTAAATCCAATTAACACAGATTTTAATTGATTAAAATCCATTGTGAAGTCCTGAAGGGACTGATCAACATAATATGATGTTTGACATGTTTTAAAAAGGCACAGATATAGAGGCAGCTATTTGTTATATATATATATATATATATATATGTATATATATATAGATATATGTATATATATATATACATATATATATTTATATATATATCTATATATATATATAAATATATATAACCACCGCATGGTGTATTTATGTTTCTATTTATTTATCTTTGTTAATCTGCTCTGTACAGTTTCTGAAAAAAACAAACAGTGGTTTGGATTTGGGGAGATCGAAGGTCTTGCACTAAATGTAGCGAAACAAGTCGAGCGAAATGATCCAAAATGCCAACATGCAGTGACTGGCTGCTGCCAGGAAGACACAGGAAGATGCAATTTTATATTTTGTAGATTTGTTCTAAAGAAGTATGTTCTTTAGAACATACTATATATATATATATCTATATATATATATATCTATATATATATATAGATATATATATATATAGATATAATAGATATCTTAGCAGTCTAATACATTTATCAATACATTCTGGCTCAACCAGCCCTTTGAGAACATTAGTGATTTTGATGTGACCCAAAATGAAAATGAGTTTGACATTCCTGTCTTAAGAGCTTCGGTCTCTCTTGCTCTCTTGCTGCCTGATCGAACATCATGCTGCCTTTAAGGATTTTGCAGGGTCTTAAGAAGTGAAACTAATGTCAATTTTAGGCCAGGACCTTCTTTCCTTTATTCCTTTTAGAAATGTATTTTCTTCCTCGTAGTTCTGCTAACCAATGAGCTTTAATACTCTGTTGCACTGTTTCACAGGTGTATAATTTCTGATTGAAGTCCACTAACTTCATCCTTGTCTCTGATTTGGTGTCTAGGTACGACTCGCTCCCCACGTGAAGGAGAAGTTCCTGGTGTGGATTACAACTTCCTCTCTGTAGAGGACTTCCTAGTGTTGGAGAAGAGTGGAACCCTCCTGGAAATTGGAACATATGAAGGTGAACTGCAACACCACAGTTTCTTTCACAGGTCATGCTGTTGCTAACCTCTACTGTTAGGCTGGCGCTTAATGTCAGTTGAATTTGCAGAGTCTACATGCAACTAACCAGCTAGTGGTTAGTTGCTATTAATTAAGAAATTTGCCCTTTAATTTATTTAACATATAATTTGCCAGATAATAATCAAGAGACCTATTAATATGATTTTCAGAAACAAACACTCGAGGGTTTTCAAGCATAGCCAGTGTGTTTTTATTATCACAATACTTGTTTTTGTTTTTACCACATTCTGTTAGTTTTGCCAATCCGACTCAAATTGGACACTCCGGCTTGAGTTGAAATTAGTTTGCAGAACTAAAACCCTCAGACACGACTTCATAAACCCGAGTCTCATTTACAGTTTTTCTCATCGATGTCATTAATAGAGAAATGAAGCCACTGCTGCATGATTCACTGTGAAATGATGCACTTGATTATTATTATGCAATATTCCAGCTTGGCTTGTGAAACTGAATTCAGGTTTCTAAAAAAAACATGTGAGTTATTACTGTTAGTTCATCGGGGGGATAGTTTTTTTCCACACAGGGCTTGATTGTTTTCCCTTTAATAAATCATAATTTGGTTCAAGTGCAGGCCTGGTGTGCATGTTGCCCATGTTCGTGTGTCGGTTCTCACCGAATCACCGGGCACTCCGGCTTCCTCCCATAGTTCAAAAACATGATTCTTAGGTTAATTGGTCCTGCTACGTTGCCTTTACGTATGAATGCGTGTGTGTGCGCGTGGTTACATTATTTATCGGTGTCTCCGTGTATCTGATTTTCAGCAGAATTTTATCTTTCCTTACAAATTCCTGCTTCACAGGAGTTCGAGAATAAACTTGACCACAATTTTGTTGGCGAAAAACAATTCCTAACCCTTCTAATTTTTTATTTTTTTTTTAATATTTTGAAGAAATTTTTGGTACCATTTTGACATCTTTCTCCTTTTGAAATCAACTGATATGACCAATCTGAATCTAAAAATATTTCTGAACCATCTTTGTATTTGAATATCCAATAGTCTTGATTTCAACCCGGTCTAACGCTTCTGACCCAGATGCGCTCGTGTGCCTAACCCTACTTTTCTGTGACTTTAATCTGCAACCTCTCTATCTTGTCATCCTCCCCTCCTTCTTTGTTCCCGCAGGCAACTATTATGGGACGCCCAAGCCGCCGGTGCAGCCTCCCAGTGGGAAAGTGATCAGCGGCAGTAGCGGTGGTGATGCCCCACTGTCAGACGGGCTCAGCGGTAGCCTGCCGGGCTCGCAGAACTCCACTCCCCGACGAGCCAAGTCCTACAATGACATGCGAAATGCTGGAATAGGGCTTGCAGATCAGCAACTGGAGGACGACGAGGACCTCCCTGACATGAACAGCAGCTTTACAGGTAACGTGCAGATGAGCAGCAGCGCCGAAGTACGACGCTGGTTTGAACGGGTGAAGACTGTGACGTCAATGGAGGCAACAGGGAGTTTGTAAATGTTGCTTTTCTCCGTGAAGTGAGCTCATTCATGTAGTGGAAGATGTTTTCAGTCGGTTACACAAGTTACGCCAGTGTTTTTAAAAGTTATGACCTCCAACCTGCTGGATGGGTTGAGATGCCAGAGAAAGTTCAGAAGTGACTGGGTCTGTTTTTCATGGAGCGTACCAGAATACGCCTCGCTGCCTCTCCCCCACTTATTGCTCATCTCTGCAGGTCAGAAAGAACTCCATTACAGATTGAACAAGTAAGAGTATTGCTAGTATTAGTAGCCATTATTTGTAGAGGCCTGAACACAAGTGCAGACTTGTCAAAACCCACAAAAACATTATGATTGACCCAATTGAGGACATTAATTTCTTGGCTCACCAGCAAATTTATCATTAGTAAATATAGATATTATTCTAATTTATCTAAATCAGCGCAGGAATTATAAAATACCGCGTTTACATGTAATAATCTTTATGTGAGATGTTTTGCTACTGGTAATCAGTGTAAGCAGAAGAATCTGCGTCCAGCAGGTCAGAGCTTTGGAAAGGTGGTCACCAAGAACGCAAGGTGTGTTTCTGATGACACCCACAGCGTGTGCTGCCCAGAATCTGCAGTGAAGCTACAGTAAAAAAAAAAAAAAAATTACATTCAAAGTCTGCATGGACGCACGCCGAGTCTCATGAGTCTCCATTTGGAAATGTCTTCATTTTATTTTGGATTTAAAACTACGGTAATAACTTTATCAAAGAACCTACAGCACAATTTTACCTATGATGTTATAGTCCTCAAAATAAACTGGGTGCGCTGATCAGACTTTGAGTCTGTGTGAGGGTTGCTAGACAACACAGCAAATGCAAAATACAGTCCTTTGGTTTTAATCTACCACATAGTACTACAGGTTGTAGATTGCAAGGAACTGTAGCTCCTGCTTGTGTTTGTAAAGTTTCTGCAACCGACACCTTCAACAAATAGACCTGCATGTAGTGATTGTACTGACCAACACAGCACAACACCCGGACAACGCCTCCTGTGGAGTTTGCAACATAAGCTTGGGTTTCAATCCTACTTTTCAGGCACTCGTTGCCTTTGGGACAAAGAGGAAGAAGAAGAATACGAGAGCTCACGAGTTGAGTGGGAGGGGGCTGGAAGTGAGGTGAAGGTAGCCGGAAATAACAGAGAATGAGGGAGTGGCCTGGAAAGGGGGTGCAGGAGGTCTGAGGAGGATTGGGCAGCAGGACAAGGGAGAGACTGCTGCTTTGTGAAGAGGGAAATTAGGAAAGTGGAGAAAAGGTCGTTCTTTGGTATTTGAGTGGGTCGCTGGAATACCACAGCTAATTTCTTTGGTAAGTTTCAGTCTTTGTTTCTTATTTTTTTAATGTATTTATTTCTTGGCGGTACATGAGCAGGTAGAAATGTTAAATAGTGCCATCTTGCTGCGAGTCCCAGAAAGTGTGCAATTACGCAGCTTCTACAATTAAGAAAGCAATTATGTCATAAAAATTAAGGTTCAATACATAAAACCGTCATGTTGACGGCTGTGCTGCTGCTTAAAAACCTGATTTTGGGATTATTTTTAATACTCCCTTGGATGCTGACTCAGCACTCTTTTTTCTTTTTTTTTTTGTTCTCTAAAGGTCAGGCCAAAAGTTAGTTGTGAACCTTTTGTGATTGTGGGAGCTGTAATGGCTGCTGGTCAAGTGTGAGTGTGAAAATGAGATAACAGGAAGCTAAGTGCTAACAATTCAGAGGCCATGACTCGAGGTGTGAACTGCCCCCTCAGCTGCCTGAGTAAATCTCTTCAAAGCTTCAGGAAGGGCAGTCAGATTTATTGGACGCGGGAGGTTTGTGACGCGTCGAGAGTCTACGCATTCACTTTTCAAGTGTGAAATCTGAAATAACCCACGATTCAATGTCCAACTAAAATTATTAGCTACTTGCAAGGCTGAAATGATCAACCGTGATTAGAACGTTACTGAAATAATCTTCAACTAATTTAGTAATCGATTTATCATGAACTGGAATATACAGACTTAAAAAGGTCGTTTGGTGGAAAATGCCACATATTCAGAGCAATAATTAAGACAAAACTGTATAAAAAATATTTACATTTCATAGTTAAGATTAAACACCTTGGTCTGTAAATATGTTTTTGCCAAAACTCCTGAAGTCCTCTTAAGAGTCACTAAAGGAATCCTATGTTATTGCACTCTAGGCAATAACATAATCTCTCATTTAAAAAAGAGATCGGATTATTTGTTTATTTGCGACTTTTAACATATTTCTAATATCGTATGGAAAGGCTTAAGTGGCTAAATGAAAAATCAGTCAAATGTGCCATTTTTTTATCCATATAATCAACAGAAAAATCAATAGATTGTTTACTAAAATAATTATTGCAGTCGTAGTTATTTTGTGCTGACCATGAGTGAACTTGTGCCATTCAATAACCAGCAGAATTTTACTTATTTTTGGAAAAGTTTTTTTTGGAAATTTTGCATCCAACTTTTATATAAATATATTCACTCCATCTGGCTAACATGACCTCTTGTTTTGCTTTGATCTAACAGCTGATTTAAGTTTAGAAAAGTACAGAAATCAGACAAAAACATTACATAGGAACTCTAGATGAAGCATACATCTTGCTTTAAAGGACAAATTTTTGTTGCCACTTGTTTTACGTCGCTTCAGGCTGGAGGTGGCCTCGGCCCTCTTTAGAAGTTCACGTAGTCGTGCCTGCAAAACCTCTCGTTAGCTGATCGTTTTTCATGAGTTCAACGGTTGCTTTTGTTCCAGAAGGTGCTGCTGGTTTGACGAGTGTGAGAGCGAGCTGCATTTGTCTCCACAGGAGAATCCAGTGAATTGGACGAAATTCCTCACTCGGCGCGCCCCTACGTCCCTCGCCATAGCGACACGTCCTACGCTGGGACAACCCCCTCACCATCGGCCACCACGGAGAGCACACAGCAGACAAACCTTCACCTGAGCCATCCTCCCCCGGAGGACCCGCTGGGACCTCTGCCTGACAACTGGGAGATGGCCTACACCGAGACCGGAGAGGTCTACTTTATAGAGTGAGAAACAAAGACCTCTGATTGAACATATTTCTTTTATGTTTTGACATGTTAAAACCACAAACCTCAATATATTTTACTGAACATATGATGGACAAAGAAAAGTAGAGCAATGTTTTAGTGGAAGAATGAATCAAAACATTCTTTTTAAAAGGCTGAACGTGTGGCATACAATTTGTATTTATTCCTGCTGAGTCAATACAGCTTACCTCTTTCTGCCCATTATTCTTTGCAAAATGGCCTGAGATCTCTCAGATCTCAGTAAAAGCATCTGTGACCAGAAATGTTTTTGCCAAAGACTCTTGTCTTGATTTACATCTGGGATTTGACTGGGCCACTCTCACACTTTTTGATCCAGATATGTCATAGTAGCTCAGGCTACATGTTTAGGGTTATTCTCCTGCTGGAAGATGAATCTAAGCAGATTGAATCTGGTCTTTGGTACAAGTCAATACCAAGTATGAATACTTTTGGAAAGCACTGCAGAATGTAGACTTGCACTGCTTTGCCAAATTGCATGTCTTATGTGAATCTAAATCCTAATCAGTCGATGATGATTGATAACCATTTCACTTGTCATTAGCGTGTCAATAAACTTTTTTTATTATATTTTGTTCAGCCACAACACAAAGACCACCTCTTGGCTAGACCCTCGGTGCCTGGACAAACCTCAGAAACCCCTGGAAGAATGTGAAGATGATGGTATGTGATCTTTGGAAATATTCTTCATTTTTCACTACGATTCCCTCGTTCATTTCTCATCATGGTTCATATCTGTGTCACAGACGTATAATCCAGATAGGCTGTTTCCACAGTAACCTTTAGGTGTCAGTGTTGGGCAACAGAAATGAATGGTGCTGCTCTCTTTGCTTTTTCTCCAGCTTTCTCGGGAAAACAAGCCTTGGTACTTTAGATAATCTGTTCTCCAGGAGTTCTCTGAAATCTGCTTAGCATGTTTTTATGAGAATTAAGATGTACAGTTTTCAGTCACATGAACAAGATGCATTTTTAGTCCCGGTCTTTATGTCAATATTGCCTCAGACGACACAGATCCGGTTACATGGCGGAAACCCAGCATGCTGTATTTTGTAAACAATGATCATCACATGACGTTGATGGACTGGCTTTGTTCACCTCTTGCCACCAAGTGGCCAGACATTGCTACTGCATCCACCTAACACCAAATGTCTGTCCCCCCCCTCCCTCTCTCTCATTCTGTCTGTTCAACAATCCATCGTTCTGAGCAGAAGGGGTCCATACAGAAGAGCTGGATGATCTAGGTAAGAAGTAACTCCCGACCTCTTGTTTTATAAATTTGTATTTTATTATGGGGGTAACCTTAAGTTAAATTTTTTGGGGGGTTTTGAAAATTTTGCTTTATTTTTATTTTTTCACCAATGCGCTCCTTGGGCTTCCATAGGTCAAAGTAATGTCATCTTGCTTGAGAATCGTTTTTTGCAGCTTTTATTTATTTCGATTTTGAATTCAGGTCAACAACAAAATATAAGAGTCAGACTAAGAGGTCTTTTTAAAAAAAAAAAATAATAATAATAATAAAGTTTTGATATTAAAATAATACAGTCGTAGTAATATGAGAATAAAGTCTTATTATAACCTAAATGAAGTCTTAACATTTGGAGAATGAAGTAGTAATTTCATGAGACCTCCAACACAAAAAATAACAACGTGATTATTAATTTTCCAGACGTTATGATAAAATTGCGTCTTTATTCTGCTAATACTTTGACAAAATTCTTGTCATAAAACAAAAATTCCTATATTCTGGTACAACTCACAGAATGGATGACTGAAGTTGAAGCCACTTTTGGAAAATATTTTCTGTCATTTGTAAAGAAAAAATGATTAAAATCAGAAACTGGATCTGGCATGGAAGAAAATCAGAGATTTCATTTATTGCCCAACCCTACTCGAGTCTCCTGGTGAGATTAAAAGATGTTTATCAGAAAAGTTGATGTCCACATTTACTTTATCGTGACCTCTGCAGTATGTCCGCTGGCTTATTCGTGGTGACTTGGCTGTAGGCGGGAAGTGACTACGGCTGTAATCATCCAGAAATGAGACATCGTTCTTGCAGAGACTTGACATTTATCTAGCGTCGCCCCTCGTATGTGGCTCTGACGTTCAGCAAACAATTAAAAAACAACCTTTAAAGGGATTGTTCATAGTTCTTATTTTACTCTTTCCCACAGCATATATTTTAGTTCTGTCCTCTGGATCCTTAACCTTCCACACCAATTAATTTGGTTGTTTTAGTTGTTACACCTTTTAAAAATGGCTTCTTAACATGTTTTTATTTCTTGGTTAAATCAATGTTCCAAAATGAAATGGTTGATTTTCTGAATCTCTTATTTCTGCGATTAAAAAAAAAAAGTTTTTGTGCCATTTTTCATCAGAACTCCTTACAAAACAGTGTAAATGTGAATCGTTTTACTGATGTGAAAAGAGAAATGCGGTTTTCTTTGCATCTGACCTGAAACGTGAATCAGATTATCAACAGTTTTTAGATTGGCTTTAGGCAAAAGTAATAAACCCAGAAACTGCAAAGCTGGTATGAATGCAATCAAAAACAGCTAAAAAGGAAAAAAAAAGTCCTTTTTGTAATTTTCTCTTTGAAATCATGGCATACACATGCATAATACACCCACAAGGACCGAGTTCTTCTCTGTGCCGCATTCCTCACTCAAGAGGCCTCAATCAATGTAGCGTATCAGGAGAATGAGATGCAAACAGTTGGAGATGTAATTCACCGAGCTCGGTTCCCCCTCGCTTCAGAAAGCAGGATGTGGGAAGAGGGACACAGGGTGAGAGGAAAAACACAGCCTAATGAGTGACACGTTTTTTTTCCTCTCTCTCTGCCTCGCTCTCATTTGTGTTTTCCACACACGCAGATGTATCTTATCCCTGTCAGAAGCCTAGCAGCAACAGGCATCGTCTACCCTGCAGTCTCACACATCGCCACCACAAACACACGCGCACACACATGCGCAGCCATACAGAGGTGCAGCTTCTGGAGTAAAACTAGTGCAGTGTGAAATCAAGTGGGTGATTAGAATTTAGCACGAGGTGAGGCGGGACCACAATCCATTTAACGTTCCAGTTCAAAACATTTGAATAAAATAATTCACAGCCACCACAGTTTCACACTTGCAGCAGCAGCAGGTTTCTCTGAAGGTAACCTTGCATTCCTTGAGCTTTCTGCATCAGCTGCATGTGGAGAACGGTGAATAATGAGCTAATGCTTATGCATGCTAAATTACCAACTCTAATTGCTGATTGTACAGAGAACTACGATACAAAATGCTGCCCTGTGTGTCATTGGGAGACATTTTGAACGTCAATGTATTATTTTTCTTGTGTCGTAATTGTAGCCTTTGAACTTTCTCACAATTTACAAACAGATTTCTATAGATTTTAAGATTGTATTTGAATAGCGCAAACACCTACAATATAATAATTTAGATCAAACGACAGAATGGCTCAGTCAAAGTCAAACCTATTTCCAAATTAGAATCTACGGTAAGATTTGAACATTGATGCTCATAGCAGCAATCAATTGGGCTGGACTTACGGTATTATAGAAGCCTGGGTAAATATTTCAGTCTCTATTCACAGCAGTCTGAATCTATCTCAATCTTTCCACCCCACCAAAGAAAATTTACATCTGAGCCACTTCTATTCGTGGTGCTAATTTGGATAGGTATGTGATAGTTTTAAAAGCCTTTTATTTTCTCAGATATTCATGTCATTGACGTGAGACTACACATTGAAACAAACTTCTCCACAAAACCCGCTGCTGTTAGTTGGGCTTTCTTTTTACTGGCCTCTTCCGTTTTATGATCTTGTGACGATACTGTTGGCTCCCGTTGCTAAATAAATGTTATAATCGATGCCGTTCGTCATCACTTCAGTAAACGGTGCGCTGCTGCGTGACCTCGTCGTTCTTCTTCAGCACATGCGGGTCGCCTTAGGGTCACAAGCCGTTCGCACAGAAGTCTGATTGTGGTCGCCTTTAATCAGTAGCACGAATGACTACGCAAAAGAAAAAGTATTTCAGCAAAACATTTTCAGGAAACACATAGCCTGAGTGTGCAACTCTAGTTGAAACAAACTCCAAAAGATCTAGAGCTGTAAAAGTGTTTGCCGCACGTTGAAAGTTCAAGGGATATAAATTCGTTAGCGAGACGCTCTAACTCTTCCGTTAATAGCCTCACTCCCGGCTGCAGTAGAGGGCCTCTAAATTGAACATCCAAACAGTGGTTCCGAGTTCGATGGTTGTTTGTAATGAATGCCCACTTGCAAACAGGAGCAAGTGTCAGAAGTCAGAGTTATTGAACAGCCTGTTTTTGGAGCCAGTTAGAAGCCCCTGAAATTAGCTTTTGTGGGTGGATGGCTGACGATGATGAGTGCAGCTGTGAGATAAATATTGTACTTATCGCACAGGGACTGAATTGCTGGAACATAATTCATGCCGGACAATGACACGCCACAGAGGCAATCCCGTTCATGTTTATATTATGCTGAAAGTTCATGCTGCTGTTCTAAAGCCCAGTCAAAGTTTTTTTCAGATGCTGGAGATTCTGTTTCCAACCTGGTGGGGATGGACCTTTTGGTCCCGCTTCCAATTCGGTGTGTTTGAATTCAAGAGAACGCGACAAACTCGAAAGTGGTAAAGGTGAATTCAAGAGCGTGTTATAGTCACACTGTCCTACAGAGAGGAAGGATACGTCAAATAAAATGCATGGAATTTAGCTGAGAAGCCTCACAACCGCAGTACTTTTCTGTTCAAACCAAGAACCGCTTTACGTGAATGCACTGATTGAATTAGAGGTATGTGCATTTATAAAATCCTTCATTTATTAAGCACCCAGTCACACGTAACATCAAACCCAAATCTTTTCAACTCAACCTTTTTTTTTTTCTCCGTTTTTGTACACCGGTTGCAAATCCTTGGTTATTCCATCCGCTCCCACTCCTTTTTTGTGCCTTTGCCTGCTTCCTGCTTTCTTGCTTTTTGTTTTATCCTTTCCTGCTTCCCGTCCTCTTTTGGCTCTGCCACTCTTCGACCCGTCTTGCAGGGTTTTTTTTTTTTTCCTCTCCTCATCTCCGTTCCGTCGCTAAGCCTTTCATACACCTCTGCCCATGGGGTCCAGCTGTGCTCTTATCTGATGTTTGGAAATGTCAGCAGTGGGAGGTGACAGAGGTGAGGAGCAGAAGGACAACCTGCGAAGCTGTCGAGTCGCTTCGATCCCGCCGAGCCACTGACGGATTTCAAAGTATAGGCGCGTCTCATTACATGAGACTAACATTGAAAAGTACTTTTATTTCGGCAGTCGGTGTGTAAAAAGTCAAGTTTATTTGTATCGCACATCTTAGCAACAACTCACTTCGAATCGCAAAATACAATACAGTAACCGATTGTAATAAAAGTTGCATTTTGTCAAATGATCAGAATGATCATGCAAATATATCAAATATAGGAATGAAATCTGTATTTTCAGCATGTAAAATATCAAAGAAAGAAGTTAAATACTTAAGAATAAATAAAAAAATTTAAATAATCAAACCTAAAATAAAATATAAAACTTGCATATCCAGTGAGAAAAAGGAAAAAGAAGACAAAGTTCAGTAAATCCTACTCCTAATTGCTTCGTCCAAATATGTCAACATCACACATATTTACACATCTAATTTTTACTGTGTCTCATTTTCTACTTTTTCAAAGATTATATCTGTGCAATTTATTTATTATGCAGTCTACACCATGCTTACTATCTACAATCTCCTACAAGGTAGCCACACATCTACATTTATCTTTAGCAACCTTATCAATCAATCTTCCAATTATTATAAATCGAAGGCGACTCTAAGCTGGTTAGGTTTTTAACCTTGATTTAAAGTAAGTCGGTGTTTGAGCATCTCTTTCTGGAAGTTTATTCCAAAGTCCAGCTTAAAGGTTTAGTTTATGACTGACTGCATTAATAAGCGACTCTCACCTGCAATTTTGTGTTTTCATGATCTAAAATATTGAAATGTTTTAAAGATATTAGTATCAATGTAAATCTCCCTTGATGGAGAGCATTACTGATGACAACAAAGGTTTCTGATTTTGGCTAATTTGTTGAGCTGTCACCATAAAATTGGATCAAAATGACCCCGAGGTTCCTGACGGGAGCTCTGGACGCTCTGGTTTTGAGATGTGGGCTTATCAGGAAAATCAGGGTTTATGGACAAATAAATCAGTGCTTGTTTCATGATGATGTTGTCCCACAATGATGGTTGAATCCAAGCCTTCCTGGAGCTTCATGTTGTTCTCATCTGTCTGGTCCTCTTTGTGTTTCGCCTTTACAGAACTTCCTCACGGATGGGAGAAAATCGACGATCCGGTCTACGGGGTCTACTATGTTGAGTAAGTCTCACAAAGTACGAATTTTACAGATCAGACATTTATGAAAAGAAATCAATTGAAGGCCTCGTCCAGCAAGTGTTCCCACTTTCAGTCCAACAAGCGAAACTCTTGACCTCACTGTGAATCTGAGCATAGAGTTTTGTTTTCAGTCAATGTCAAACAAATTTTGCCTCGGCTTTTTCGTGGCTGCTTGATTGTAGGACATTTTTGTTTGTGCCAAAACCATTTTGGGAAAAAAAGGAGCCGCCGGCTCTCTGCATTAATACAAATATGCTGAGTACGTATTTGATGTTGTTCAAAGCAGCACCTGGGGTTTAGAAATGTGGCATTTTTTAAAATTTATTTATTTTTTGTCCTGCTTTGTCAATGCAATATATTTCCTCCTATACATTATTCACAATTGCTCTCATTTGCCTCATAATGCAGTGCTTTCGGCTGCTGGGCTCCTCCCAGGCATGCTAGATGATGTGAAAGAGGTTCTGGGAATTAAATCTTCAGAAAAGGCTTCAACTTGAACAGTTTTCCTAGTAAATATATTTCCAGTGGAGCTATTGACATAAAACTCTCACCAGATGTCAGTAACACCTCAAATAATATCATGTATACAAATATGTTCATTAATTAAGATGAGCAAAGTGGAATTAGAAAATGAGCAAACCTAATGAATGGTTGCCTTTCTTTAGGGCATGACAGCTTGAATAAGATTAATTGGCCAGGCGAAATTTTGATCCATTTTTCCATGGCATTTTCAAACGTGGAAACTTCTTCCACACTCTGTCTTCAATTGATGTCAAGTTGTGAGATTGACTTAGTAATCACTTAGCTTTCTGTTGTCTTTTTCTTATTACAGTTTGTTTGGGCTCATTGTTTTTCTGAATAAAAACACTGTTTGTGTCAAGAATGTCCCTTTAAATTTCCCCATTCATTCTGTCTTTAATTTTGTGACGTCTGACGGTACCATTTGCTGTAAAACAACCCCACACCAGATTCTCACATAAAAAGTTCACCATTTTCTGGGGTAAAAAAAAAGATGTGCCAGAGACATCTAAAGAGCCCATATTTGAATTTATCCTCATATTTTATTAGCCAGTGTTTCTTAGACCTGTCCAAATGTTCTGCAATAGTTTTTTTTCTTCAAGTCTTGAGTATTGTGCGTTGAGTTTGCATAGAAGCCACTGACGTTAAAACATACCTATCTGCAAATCCCGGCTCTTTATAAATCTCTTTGCGGATGCTCTTTGGCTCTTGTACAAGTCTTCTGATTATTCTTTTGACTTCCCCGTCACAAGTCTTGCAAGCAGCACCTCGTCGTGGCTGGTTAATGGTAAAATAATGTTCTTTCCATTCCTGGAAAATGCATTATTTAGCAACATTTACAAGTTTAGAAACACTTAATTTGCAGTAATAGAGGGCGGGATTGCTTTCTGAACACCGACAGACTTCAGATAACTTAATGGCTTTCTCTGCCGTTTGCATCTTCATGTGTTCAGCACTTACCTGCATACTAACTTTAGCTGTTGGTAGGTCTTCATGATATCAAGAGAACATGTAATTGGAATACACTCGCAGAATATTAAGATGGCAACATTAATTGCAATCAAACCACGTTTTCTTCAGAATGTCCCGCTACTTTTTTTTAGCTTTCACATCTTGGTTTATCAAGTCTGACCATCGAGAGGAGTTAGATTTTATTCAACGGGCAAAATATTGTATTGGCAAACAGAATTTGAATAAAATGTGGTACATGAAAGACAACATCCTGCCCAAACGTTCCTGAGCTGTGATGTTGAACGTGTTGATTTTATTATTCCAGTTCGCTACGTTGTGCAACGTCTGGTGGGAATTTTGTCAACTTTCCCTGCCAGACAAGTAGAGTTTTTTTGGTGTAACTTCATTATATACATTAAGTAGAGGACTCTTACAGGTGCATGTCTGTTGTGTGGTTTGATTTATTAATCAGAATATTATTATCTTGTCTCCGCCCCCCCCATGCCTTCCTTCTTTGGCCCTATTCTCTATCCTCCTGCTGTTCTCTGCCCCTGGCAAATTTTCCCGTTTGTTGTTGGGTTTTTTCCCCCTCCCCCTTAAATTCATTCCTCCTCCATTCCTCATTTCTCCCTATCCCCTTGATCCACAGTCATATCAACAGGAAGACCCAGTACGAAAACCCGCTGCTGGAGGCTAAGAGGCGCAGGCAGCTGGAACAGCAGCCCGCCCAGCAGCCTCAGCCCCAAAGCCAGCAGCCACCTGAAGGTGAGCGCTACATCCGAGGTTCGTTCACAAGCCCCCGCCAAGGGGCGTCATTTTCTTTCTTTTATATTCATGTTTACGCCTGCGTTTCCTGTGTTTGAGTGTTCGTACCAGCTACTGCTATTTTACTATGTGATGCTGCCTGCTACTGCCGTATGATTTGCTAAGTGCTGTTCCATAAAGGCATAACTATTATTTACGGCTGCGCGGCGCAGCCTTTTATTTACGTTCATTTTGGATTCCTTTGTTGCGTTTGTCTCTTTTGTTGCGTTAATTCGAAGCTTTTCTCCAAGGGCGAGACACAAGTAAGTAAGTTTGACTTCTGCTTGAAATAATAAGCCTCGCATGAAATGTGAATGTAGCTCTTTTGGTGGAAGACTCTTATCAAATGAAGCTGCCGAACTCGACCAGAGTGGATTCAGCAATCTGAGTTCACTTTTATGCACGCATAGGAAACCCCACTGAGGAATTGATTTTAAATGCAGGTCAGCCCACAAGGGAGTTCACTTATCACACCCCACTGTGCGCTCATCCAGCAGAAAACATTAAATTCACCTCAATTACCTGCTGACTTTTACTCTAGATCAGAAAGAACGGCTTTAAAAAAAAAAAAAAAACTCCCTTCATGCAGAGTTTTACTCATTTTGCACCCCTTTGAGGTATTGATTACCTCTCTCCACCGAGAATACACATCAAGGTTTCAATCTGATCTTTCCAATGCTGAAATAACAAGGCAATAAATCACAAATAGCTGCTAAAATGAGTTCAACAGGAACATTGTAGGACCCGCTCAAACTGCTACTGGTCAATTTGGCGTCTTTCCAGTTGGAACTTCATTTCTCCCTACTTCCCTTTCAGACCTGTAAATAAACCGTTTCCTGCCCGTGTTCCATCAATTTGTCTTTTTTTTTCTTGGTAGTTGAGTATTTTTTTTTTGTTTTGTTTTATAGAGGTAAATAGTCGTAAAAATGCTTAAATGTCCCATGTATTCAAAAGTACATTATTTTCTAAGCACTTTATGGAGCCAGTATACCTCCAAGCAACATCATGCTGTTGAGGATTATTTACTGAAGTCATAAAACCACATTGCCTTGTTGGAAACTGTGTGTGCAACCTAGAAAATTACTTTAAATTGTCGACGGAGGATGTGAAACATCTACCTGGTGGGCCTGAATTTACTCGTTCATTTCCCGAATGAAATATCGTCTGTTTTATCAAGAAGCCCGGTGCAAAACCAGCAAAAGAGCAAAGGTAAGACATGGCAAAAGGGCGCAATTAGCAGCAGCCAGTCGAGCTGTTTCCCGTTGTGAGCTTTTTAACTCCTTCGTCTCGTATTCTCAGTCAGCTTCATAAGAGTCAGCTCTTCTCCCGGAGCCGTACAAGCAGGATCGCTGTCCTCCTAGTTATTCCCCCATCTAGAGAATATGTGATGTTTTTTGCTGTTGCAGAATGGATCGAGGACTCGGCATTGGCAGGCGCTCCCCTGGCCACCTATGCCGCCAACCACGAGACATACAGGGACCCTCAGACGGGTCCACCCGTACCCAACGCCATGGGACAGAAACGTAAGTTCTCTTCCGTAGAAATAAAAATGCGCGCTCATTATGTTCTTCCATTCTCTTACCCTGAACAGCCTATTATGTGCTAAATAAGATTTAGCTCCTACTGTCATTTCTTTCTGTCATTGCCTGAGGTTGTGTTTTAGATTTCGCAATGAAAAACCAGCCATGAATTGACACTCTGAAACAATGTCATTTATGTTTAATCAATACGAGGGGGATGACGACTTTATAGCATTCAAAATGTCCAACGGTGTCAAGATTCTGAGGAGACGTCCTTAATATAACCGTGCTCTGTACGGTTTTGTAATGTTCCATGTTCAAATCAAATAATGGCCTGATTTCACCCATCGTTTAGCGACGCACACACCTCCAGCTGCAGCGGGTTTCCTTCTCATCGTTGCCAGCTCCTTTCATGCCAGCCTCCCACTAGCAGCCTGTCTAATTAGCCCAGTCATGGCTCAGAATTAACTGCCTCATTCTGGAGCCCCCCTTTTACTCTCCGCAGTCTTTTGTTGATCTTTGTTTTATAGCTCCCTGTCTTGCTGGGTTTTTCTTACTACCTTCCCTCGGTTTCTCTTGTCTTCCAGTCCATATAACCGTCTGACTCTGAGCCCACTCGTTTCTGTCTCCTTGTCCAAGACCGTCGTACCCCTGTGTTATTCTGCCAGACAAAGAAATCATTTAAAATCTCTTTGTCTGACTCCCTGAGTTCATGCGTTTTTCCCCCCCGCCCCCCTGACTCTTGTGCTGTGAATATATCAGCTGACAGTTTGGCTGTCGCTCTCCTTCTATAAAAAATTATGTCGTACAGTGCGCCTGTGCACAGCCATGCGTTCACCACAAAATGCCACAAACAGAAGGACACAGCTGACTCAAAGGGTAATGTATTTTTCATTGTATGCATAAACTATGGTCCTGCCAAAACACAGCGTTGTACTGCTGATTACTTAAAACACGTCTCTCTAACTTCCCCTCTCTCCATCAACCTTCTTTTTGCTGAAATTCAATTGTCGGAACCAGATGAAGTAACACGTTGGATGTAATCTTTCATTACATGGAGCTTAAATGTTGTTTTGTAGTAAAAAATTAAGCTTTATTCACAAGGTCTCATTCAGTTCAGTTCAGAAATACTTTATCCTGAAATTAAATGCTTTCGCTCATGTCATCCGAGTGTCCTCAAACGGTCATTTTGGATGATGAGGTTGTAGGCAGGATGGATCTCCAGTAGCACTCAGTCTTGCAGTGAATCTGAGGAGGCCTCTGACTGAAGACTGTTGCTGTAAGACACCACGCACCGCTAATCCACCTCATTTGCTTTTGCCGCTTCTCTTTGACTCTCTGACCGAGGCACAAGGTTACAAACCAGGAGATGTTGGAGTCCAGAACATCACCCTTTTTCTTTAAGATCAACGGGAGAGACGACTTGAACTTCCTCCTTCTCTCCCTGCTCTTTGGTTCTGCTCCGTATCCATGAAGCCTCATTTTCACCTCCTCTGGAATTTGGGGAAATCGATGTAAACGGCGGGCATACCACAGTTTCACAGTGTTTACGCAAACGTTTTGAAGAAAAACGTTTAACACGATCAAGCGTCTTTTAGTAGAAACAGACTTGTTATAAATTGAGCAGCAATATAGAAGCAAAAATGTCAAACTTTAGTTGTAGTTCTGTCCTAAACATGTTTATTTTGGTAAATGTTTTTCTCTTTGGGATTTTATAGAGTAGCACAGGAAGTCTGTCGCGTCTGTTTGGACTGTTTGGTATCGGTTGAACTCAGTAGCTTGAAAATCCTCACAGCTTTCCAATTTGAGATTTAAAACACACTGCCCATTCTTGCACGACGAGAATATCTTCAGAGATTTTGCGCAATCCATGACTGGGACTTTACAAACATGTGGAAGAAGGTGCTCCGTTCGGATAAGACCAAAATCTAAACCCTGTATGCGGCATAAAAATCTAAACACAACATACTTGTAATGAAACAAAGAGGTGGCGGTACCACACCGTGGCGGATGCCTCTATTCAGCAGGGAGAGGGAAGCTGGTCAGAGTTCAGGAGGATACCTTGAGCCACGTATCTCCTAACAGGATACCCCTAAACACACGAAGGAGCCTGACTGGCAGTGCTCAGCAAAAGATGGAGGGAGTGTGTTACTCTATGCTTAAAACTGCTGATACCTTGCCTGCGGCCTCATTAAACGGACCTAAAACTGCTCTATTGCTATAGAGGAACATTTTACTGTCTGTCAGCACAATGCATCAATTCAAGGATTATTTTCTTTAATCCTTCACAATAATAGTCTTCGACTTATTTTGCCAGATAAAGTCTTGTTCTGGATGGCACCATCACAAGGCAGATTTATTCTGGCATCATTTTACCAGATCTCAAGCCAGGGGTTGTCCTGACTATTTGTAATTTGGATCCGGCCTACTTTAAAAGAGTAATCATGTCAGAGTAAACAGAGAATAAGCAGAAAAACAGCTTGGATTTGTGCCATTACCCACACCTCTATAATGCTTCGCCAAAAGAGACCGTTGACTGCAGGCAGACGGCTTATTGGAGAAGCTTTGGCACAGCTTAATCAAAAAGGATGTACTTAAAACCTTGTGTTTGCAGGAAAACCAATGTTAAGTGTTATTGTATTTGGGCAATGCTAGCAGATGTAGACCACATTTTAAGACTCTAGCAGCTCTCTTAAGGATCCACATCAAATCCTGTTGGGCCTAATTGAATTTGTGTGTTTTCACATAAGAGTAATTAAAGCAGAATTATCTTTGTGTTCAGGTGGGAAGCCTTTCTTTACTAGGAACCGTTCAGAACTGAACGGGACCTTCATCAATACCAAACTGAAGAAGAGCCGTCGAGGGTTTGGGTTCACCGTTGTTGGAGGGGACGAGCCCGATGAGTTCTTGCAGATAAAGAGTTTGGTTCTGGATGGACCTGCAGCCCTTGATGGGAAGATGGAGACAGGTTGGTGCCGCTGCGTTTATTATTTGCGAAGAGGGAGTACTGGTTCAGTTCAGTCACTGCACGCCCTCTTTCTCTCCACCTCGAAGGGGATGTGATTGTGAGCGTAAATGACACCTGCGTACTGGGCTACACGCACGCCCAAGTTGTGAAGATCTTTCAGTCCATCCCAATCGGCTCCATGGTCAACTTGGAGCTATGTCGTGGCTACCCACTGCCTTTTGACCCTGATGATCCAAACACCAGCTTGGTAACCTCGGTGGCCATCCTCGATAACAAAGATCCCATCATCGTCAACGGCCAGGAGGTCACAAGCAGCTACGACTCTCCGTCCAGCCAAGGAAGTCAGAGCACCAACGGCCCAACCAACGGCGGACTGCCTCTCAATGGCTTCCCCCGACCTCACAGCCCCTCCACCGAGGTAGCGTCCGATACCTCCTCCCAGCTCGGCTACTCTAGCGACGTGGTAACCCTGGCTTCGTCCATCGCTACGCAACCAGAACTCATCACTGTACACATGGAGAAAGGAGACAAGGGCTTTGGCTTCACTATTGCGGACAGCCTTAGCGGTGGAGGGCAGAGGGTGAAGCAGATCGTGGACTACCCTCGCTGCCGTGGCCTTAGGGAGGGGGACATCATCGTCGAGGTGAACAAGAGGAATGTGCAGAGCATGTCTCACAACCAGGTGGTGGACATGCTCAGCAAGTTACCAAAAGGCAGCGAGGTCACCATGCTGGTGCAAAGAGGTGAGCAAATGCCTGATCTTGAGTTTTATTTTTATTTTTTTTATGCATATACATTTGGTTTGTGAATAAGCTTCCTGGCTGCATTTAAACTCATCAGCACAGATGGAAGTGAGAAAGCCAGAGCTGAGATCTATGGCAGGCTCTGATTTATGTGCCCATATGTTAGAGCGCTCCAAAAAAACAACGAACCTTCGCCATGAACGACTGCTCAATGCTATTGACGAAAATAATAGCCTTCTGCCTTACAGGCTGTTTTCACTCACAGAGCTCCTTTATTGACACACACATTTATTTATTCATGCAAATAGACATTGTTGGGGGAAAAAAAGAGATTGGATTGCGAGCAAGGCAAAATAGAGAGTGCGGTGATTATGGTAAGGAGGACAGGAAGAAGTACTAGAGGAAGTTCAAATAACATTTGAGGAAATGGATGATCATGGAGAGGATGAGGCTCTTATTGAATTGCACTGACGAAAATATTGTACAGTGTCTGGCAAAATTATTCATGACCCTCGATTTATTTTTTATTTTTGCTGTCATTTTAAAACCATAAATGACAATATCATTATATGTGGATTTAATGTAGTGACAAACCTACGGTAGGGCATGGTTGTGAACTTCAGAGAAAAAGAATAAATGGTTTTGGGTAAAAATCAGAGGGTAGTTTGCCTTTGTATTGTAGAGCCGTCTGTCACTGCAGGTGTAGCTTCAAGTCTTTTGGGGTATTTATACGGCTTTATACGGCTAGACACATTCCTCTTCATAAGATGTTTCGACTTCAGCAATGTTGGACAAAAAGAGTCTGTGAAGAGCAATTTTGGAGTCTTGCTACTGACTCTCAATTTTATTCAAGTCTGGATTTTGACTGGGCCATTTTACCACATGATCTCAACAACCCAAATGGCCATAAATATGGTTATTTACGGCCTACTGGAGTTCTGATTGTCAATACCAGATTACCAACTACATACTGCACACCTTTTCCTACCCCTTCACTTTTGTGGATTACCTTGTGTTGGTCTGTTTTATAATAAAAAGACAATCAAATACAAAGTTTGAATCAGTGGAGTAAAATGTGAAAAAGTTTGAGGTCTGGATTTTCTGCAGCGCAGTGTGGCTGACCTGAAATGGAAACGGCCATGTTAGAAGAAGAAGGAGGGATTGAAGTGTAAAGAGGGGGGAAAAAAGACCCAAAGCGCTGTGGTGTTTCAGGTCAAAAAGTCTGAATATCCTCTTCTATTGTTCTTACTCTGTCTCACACCAACCTTATCTGTCTCCACAGATGCCCTCTACTTCATCCCTCTCCGCTTTGTTTGCCAGTTGACAACCTGTCTAGTTTATTTTGAGCTTTCAGTCTGCCCATGTTAGAGCAAATGGCTTTAAAGATGCAGCCAATTGGGCTTTTTGTTTTCTCTCTCTTTCTTTCTTTTCTCTCCACCTACCAGTCTTCACTTTGAGCTGAAGTCTGTGACATTTTGCCCTTAACATAAATTTTCCAAGTTCCTGAGCCGGTGTCAGTTCTTTGCAAACAGTGCAGCAGCATGTGAAGGATTCTGTTCAAGCTGCGCCACTCACGGCTTTTGTTACGGCCACTGATTGACAATCATTGTTTTGCGGGAACACCAAATGGGAACAAAGCAGCTGTGAACAAAGCATAAAAGTGCAATAACCGAATTTCAGAATTTCCCATCTGGTCCCTCTCGGACATACCGGTCAGTAATACCAGTATTGGGACCATTTTCTAGGTCAGATTGCATTCTAGGTTGTTCGTTGAAGGAAGAAAACTGCTTTTGTCTTTGTGTGCATGTATGGGTAATTTGCAACCTCTGCAAGGTGATGCAAGTAAAACTGTCTGAGGAAATTCATCAAGTGAATAGCAACCACAAATGATATTTCACGATAAACCTATGCCTTTGTGTTACTCTCTCTCAATGTTATACCTGTAAAACATCCATTCAGTCACTCATTCATCATCTGGCCTCTTAATAATTGGCCAAGAAAGAAAACAATACAAGTCCTCTTCTCCTTGCATTTGTTAATGAGCAACATGCCCTCATCTTGATAATGCACACAACTCCATAAAATAGTAAATCTCACCTTGTTAAGGGATTTAAATGGTGCCAGTAAAACAGTTTGGACCTTAATTTATACTGGGACTGTCCTTAATGGACACCAACTGACGTTAGCTGAAAAATATCAGAGTTTAAAAGAAATATGGACAAATGGCAAAAATACATGAAGCGGCGGTCTAAACAGTCTTTTGACGCGAGTATTCTTCAACCCCGTTTACTGTTAATGAGGAACAAGAGGGGAACCGAAACAGACATAAAGAGCAAATATGTTTGCTTGTTCGCCGTCAAGGAGATTAATAAGAGAACAACAGTCTGCACTCCTCTTGTTTGCACAGTTAAACACCAAATCCCACTGATGAAGTGCTCCATTCCTCAGAACAAGCAGTAATGAGCGAGCCTTAATAATTGGAACGCTTCAGCATCGACATCTTCCTTAAACAGACATTGCTTGTCTGCCTTGGGTAAACACCATTGTCTTCATTTGCTACTACTTTGCCAGATTTCCTCGCAATTTTTGGACAAGTTGAAAAGTGTTATTTCATGACCGCCCCAACTCTGAGGAGATCGCAAGATATGAAACAATACGAGAGCAACTTAAGTTTGTACTCGGCCTTTAGGAATATATAAGGCTTATATACACCTATGCTCTGAATTGTTGATACTTTTGCAGTTTTAGATTTAAAGTGCTCTTACCTACATGTTTTTCTGACTGGAGGTGAGGTAGGCTGATGGCAAGACTTGGAGTTCAGCGCCAAAAATACATTTTGTCAAAATATTAGTGGAAACTTGCAAAAAGCAGATAAGCAATCATGTGAAAGATTTGATTACTATCAGGCTAATTAAGAAGTTTCCATTGATTGTTGTAAAGGGTTTTAAACCTTTTGACATGCCTTTTTTTTTAAATGTACATAATGGCAAAGGACAGATCTGGACGTTGTACTGAAGTTGAATCCAGCAGAAAGAGCTGAGCTTTTTCCATGTTGATGTTAAAAGTATGTATTTATTTGTTGCTGCATGCATTCTTATGCATTCTTTGCTACAAATGAGCCGGCATTCTCCAATATTATTTTATTTCATTTGAATGTATCTCTAACATTACATACAAAGATTTAAATGGAAAAATCTGCAAAATGTGACAATTTTTTTGTCGGCCTCATCGGTTAATCGTCAAAGGAATCGATAGATTAATCTAACTAAAACAACTGTTAGTTGTGGTTCTATTGTAATTGCACAATCTGTCACAATATCTGAGGTTTGGTTCATTTGTGCCATATGTCTGTGTGGAGTCCAGATATATATATATATATTCCAGTGAGCATAGATATAAACACCAGTAAGACACTTTCCCATTGTGATTAATTACAGATTAGAAGCTAATGTGTTCATTAGCTTCGCCAGATAAACTAAAAGGGAGTTTATGGAGTTTTAATAAGCTGAACTTATCATCAGAATAATATCTTCCATTAGTCGAGATGGACGTACATATGTGGCATAAACATCTCGCCTCTCTGAATTCCTAAATATCTTCCTCCCATTTACCATCTTCTTGAATAACCCACTATATATTTCACACGGCACACTTGCACTTCATCATCCACATTATGGATATCCCATGCATATTAGGAACATGCATATTAGGAACTGGTTCCCACGCAGGCCCACTCATGAGAACATTACCGACGGTCTCGTCACACTGCCTTAATTACTCTCCTGCTCTCAGTCTCTCCGCTGCTTTCTCTCTCCGGTTCCCTCCGCCAGCACACTGGCCTCTAATTGGGGTCCTGATGTCAGCTTTGCTTATAAACACCCGCACGTCTTGTTTTCTCTGGTATTCTGCCTCACGCTCAGCCTCCGTCAATCAGTCAAGACTGTTTACCTCCCGGAACCGGCGCTCATTGTTCATGTACGCGCATGCTTGGCGATCCACAGTCGTGCATCTATTCTCAGATTAGAGCCAGGAGTTCAGTCTTAATTGGTGGAGATTTGGCCCATCATCTTCCGCTCTACACCCCTACTCTGTTTTTATTCACCCCCCCTCACCTCCCCACCCGACTGCCAGGATGTATTCACACCCGTTCGCCCACATGAAAATGGGTCAATCCCTGAGGACCGGCTCATGAGGAAACACACTCGTTAAGAAACTCGTCTATTTGCTACCGCGTGCCCCCTCGTCTCTCTCCCGCTGTTTTTCCTCACAGTGTGAGATCACATGCACATGGAAAAGAAAGAAATCTGATTTCATTCTGCACCAGCTACCTTTCTAGCATGTTTGTATCTTCTGTTTTTTTCTGAGGCTTTGTGACCCTGTTCGGCTCAGGTTTAGACACTTAAACGAGTTCTTTTGAGACTTGAGAGAGAAAAATTTTTTACATTTTAGAAGTTTTCAAAGCAACAACCTTCCAAGCAACGACCTTATTCTCTGTTTCAGTGAAAGTCAGAAAGGCATTGGGTATTCATTAACTGCGTAATAAATAAAGTCGGTACATAGAAGGTTTTCATCTGCGGCAGATGAAAACCTTGTTAGCCGTTTCTGCTTGTTAAACCGTCGTGTTTCATCTGGAGATCGGCAGCTGTGAACAAAGTTTCCTATTCTTTCTTTTTTCTTTTTTTTTTTTAAAAACAGAGATGCACCAGTCAGAGCTTTGTGGCCAATTTCTGTTCTGATTTTTTTTTCTGAAGCTTTGATCTGCCAATCCTAATTTTAGCTGTCCTACTTAATGGTCTTTAAAATATGTTTTTTCAAGCTTTCAGCAGTTGTTAGTTATTTAAATGAGTAGAGGCAACGGCATGGTGCGTATTAGAGAGCAGTCCCTCAAAAATAAATGGTTTTATCAAATTTAGTCAGCAATTTAGCGTCACAAATTGGTAGAAAACTTACCACCAACGTATCTATGGCATTTCAAGCTGGGGAATTTTAGAAATATTCCAAGTTGGAAAATTCCTGTCACAGTTATGGGAAATGAAAGATTTTTGGAGAATTAATTCCAAATATGAAGTAATTTACACAAATTATCCAGACCTAAATATCAACATTGATTCATCGTAGGTGGACATCAATGTGACATTTGAAAGTTAGACATTCACACCATGCATTAAGTATATCAACACAATGTTGTGTTTTCTTTTTTTTTTTTTTAACCCCAAAGATTTATTTTTTTTTTAAACCCCAAAGATTTTATCTGCTGAAACTGGCTTTTCAGGATTTAAACATCTCGACAATTTCAGCGTCTATAAAAGGTATTCAGTTCCTTGGATGTTTTACTGCTTTTACAAATCAATCAAGAAAATATGGCTTTTTAGCCAGAAACAAATAATAATAATAATAATAATAAAAATACATTTAATCATAAAGTGAAAACTGATTTCTACAAAAGATGACAAATAAAAATATGCAACATAAAATAAGTGCATAAAAATGTACCACTAGTTGGTAAATACTTGGTGGGGCCGGAGGTTTATGACATTGATCAAAAGAATGATTTTAATAATAATAAAAAATTTTCGTGCAAGCTGTGCACATGGCTCTCAAAAGGAAAGGAACTGAAGTCTTATTTTTCTTTTACGATACCTAATGTTGCCGGAAAAGTTAAAAAAAAGCCTACCGTTTACTTCCACATGCATACATGGGAATATGTTGTTCAGCCTTTAATAACAACTACAGCTGCGCATGTTTTCCATGTCTGCCTTTGGAAACTTCTCAAAATGACAGGTCGTCGTAAAGTTGTAGCTAATTTGTGTAAAATCAGCCGAGTCTGACCTGCTAGCATTTCAGCGTTGGCGTGTTGCTGTAAGTCATTTGAGGGGTGATAATAGAACACCAACATGTTCCTCTGCCAGATTAATGGAGAGCGGTGCCTGTGTGAAAAGGGCCTTTTCTCCTCTGGGTGTTTGGCTGGGGAACTTTTACGTCCCCAACATATCGAGATACAGTTGTTTTGTATACATTTCTCTCAAAAACCACGCAGGAATGATTTATTGCTTCGGCCGCCTCTGTATTTTGTGATACATTGCTCTTTCATTTGTTTAATTACTCTGCTCTAATGGGTTCATTTTCCCTCGCCTATCATCTCTTACCTCCACTGATGTGCTGCACGTGCCCATAATTCATTTCGGCCCTGACGTCTTTCGATTGTTGAGACTGCTGATTTCCTCTCTGTTATTCCCTTTAAAAAATACAAATACATTTTATAAAGAGGTGCAAATGTTGCCTGCTCCACAGGGACACACACCTGATGATTTAGCCTGTCAGTGAAAACTAATTTCGGAGAAGAATTTCTCAAACACATTCTCGGTAGCCCAGCAGCTCAAACCATTAGTCAGCCCCTGAAAAGTAAAAACCTTTCTGCTGCTGTATGGATGCATCCCCCTCCTCCTCGTTACTTGTAAGCTGAAGCAGGTGTTGTATTGAATGCGACATAAGTTGTGCTTGATGGCAGCGAATGCTTGAGGCAATGTGCAGGAAATGGGGAGGATACAGAGCCGCGGTGGGAAAGAGGATGAGGAGTGGATGGCGAGATGTCGAAGGATTGGAGAGATGCTGAAAAGGCAGCATTGAAACCCCAATGATGCTCCCGCCGCCCTCACATCTCTTCCTCCATGACTCATCAATCATCAGTGACACATTAGACCTGCTGGGTGATAAGGACTCTCACTCCTAGGAGATGATGGGCTTTTTTCCCCCATCTTGCACATAACCTGAGGTTGGACAAATGACAGGTTGCAGCACTAAAACTGCCAAGTGTCACAAGCTTCATTGAATTGGAAGAATGCCTCGCAAAGTTTACTGACTGCCATGTTCTGCTTTTGGTAAGCGGATGCATAAAATCTACCTCAGGTTACCTTTATTTGCCATTCGTTTACGTTGTAGGGCTTGCATGGAGGGTCTTGAAAAAAGTACTTATGCCCCTTGAACTTTTTTTTTTTGTGTGTGTGTTTATTATTATCCTCCAAACATCTTCCGATCTATATATGGCTACAAATATTTTATTACCAGATTTGCATCTGGAGACTAAATTTCTACCCATTCATCTCTACAAAGCCAGCAAAGATCAGGCAGGTTATATGGAGACCTGAACTCGCATAATTTTCCTCATCATTTCAGAGTTATGCACGGCTTTTTGTGTAAAACTTACATTTGTGGTCGTAACACTGCAAAATCCGGGGTATGAATACATTAGCATGACACTGCACTGTGGCAGTAGATGGTGTATTTTCAGTTTTTATTGCCCTATCTTATTTGTCCTAGTCATTAAGTTCTTATAGAAAGAGGTCTAAGGCACCCTTGAAAACGGACGACAGATGAAATGCATTGCCTTTGTTCTCTTATTTTTGTTATTTACGGAAACACAGCTCAGATAGGGTGAAAATGTGAAAGTGGATTATTGTCACACTTGACAGCTCCTGTTGGCATAATGGCGGGCAAGTGAACCAACAGCTTTTAAGTGCCTCCTGTCAAAAAGCACTCCGTAGATCCGTGACGCTCTTTGAAAATGCGGGCCGATACACGGACTTGCATAACCCACATAAACAAACTATCAGTTGCATTTCTAAGGCCCATTTAATGCGGACAGGTTTGAATATGGCCATTAAGAGAAGATAAACGCTGATGATGGGTCCCTGCGCAGACCAAAGCAGAAAATCAATTCACTGTACAGCAAGGAAGCGTTGTATTTTTTGCTCAGTTCGCATAAAAAAATCTGCTGACGGAACGTTCCAATGGCACCATAACGAACAGCACTGCGGTCCGGAAAAGCAATGATGAGGTGGGATGTGTGTGGGAGGGGGGGTTGAGGTGGGAGTAGGGGGGGAGGGTTCTGGCTAGGTTGCCAATGATTCACCTCTCGTCACGTTTGGCTTGCTGGAGGCCCAATCCTGTGAAGTGCTGCTTGTTGCACGGGGGACAAGGTGAGCCGCTTCCTCTCCCCACCTCCACCAGTCTACCCTGCCTTCAGACCTCCACAGCCAGTGGCTGAGTGGAAAATCTCTACCTCTGCTCCATCTTTTTGTTTCCATGACGATGCTCTGCCGACAGTCTTCTCTGGGTTCCCCTCAGGGTGGATTTGATGGAGGGAGGCGGGTGGAGGCTTCACCCGTGCTTCTTTTGAAACCGCTACAAGCCAAACAAGTTCTAAATATCATAAAACAAACTTTTATGATTTCTTCTCTATACTTGCATAGATATATTTATCTGTTTTTAAACAAGCGGCAATCCAACAGACTGATGTGCCCAGCTGATGTGAGCTTGTTGCTTATCCATTCAGCGACAACAACTGTTGCTTGGGAAACGGTCCGCGAGTCGCCACAGCCACCAGGTACTGTCGCCACGGTGACAGATGGGGCCCGCCTGTTGGAGGCCATCACTCTGAGGCGAGATCTACCGCTGCGTACATGCACACACACGCGCAGCGGATAATCTGCTTAGTAATGTCTTCCGTTTAGAGACTGCTGCGATGCCAGGTTGGCGCAACAGTTCCTGTACAGCACCTTTTGTTGGTTTACCCGGTTCAGCAGAGCACAGCTAATCCTTTTGTTATTTCTCTCAAATGGTACAGAGCCGTTTTTGTCAAACTCCATGGAATTATTTGAACATGGAGCATAATTAATTCAATATGTTATTTTTGGAGACGTAACAATCAAGGTTTTGTGGCTGATTTATGACCTTCAGGATTTCTTAATGTAGTTCTGCTCTCAGAACATATATATTTTTTTTCACATTTTCTTTATTTATGTGAAGAGCGCACTGTGAGAGCGAACAGTCGCCTGTTCAAAACTGACAAAAGGAATAAGAATTGAATTTTTATACAATTTTTTTATCATCCTGCATTATCGGTTATTGTGGTTAGTATCATTATAACAGTTTGTTGTAGTCCCACTGAATTACTGAGATTCTCAAATCAGTCATGTTCAATTAAATGATAAAGAAGAGCAGATTTGCTCTGCTCTATTCAGCCTTCCCATTATCTGCTGAAAGTGTTGCTCTCTCCCACGCTCTGGCAATCTGAGTGAACCTCAGTTATGTCTCGATGTTTTGTAGAAAATATAGTTTTCTCTTAAAGATCTTCTTGCATCTCTGAGAAAAGCTTTCTTTGAGTATTCTTAGTTTAGTAACAACTTTGACACTAAAGTCTAAAGATGAAAATTAGTGTCTCGGCAGCTCCAGTTAATTTTTTTTTTTTACCCTAAAGGATTTAGCTGAGCACTCTCTCACAGGCAGCCAAAGCGCTGTCCAGTTCGCCCACCTGTCTAAAACCTCTCTTTCCTTCCTCTTGTGTGTAATTGGGTACGGAGGTTGACCCAAACATCCACCATGCCTTTGTTATGAGGGCTTCAAACGCATTCTGCTGCTACGCCTACAGACACACAAAAACCAGCAGATCCGCCTCTGCCTGCAAATGTAATGCTGACCTTTGTACCTTCAATTTTACTTTCAATTTTAAGACCAAATGTTAAGGCTGGGAAAAGGGCTTTTGTCTTTCACTGGATTTGAAAAGCACATAACTAGCTGGAAATGTTTATTATTTTTAGAATTTTAACATCTCTGTTACTCGCCACAACTAGCTATTTTTTTTTGTTCTGAACATTGTCTGCAACTGAATGATGAGGCAAAATCAATCAGTGCATCATGCTGACCAGAGATGCACTGATTGACCGGAAACGGCTTGAGGAGTTTTTCTGTAATCTGTGCTTTCTGGGGTTTCTGAACCTTCTGTGTTTTTTTGTTCATTCATTCCCGTCTCAAAACTAAGAAGTATCACCGTCTTTTAATTCTGAACACATAGATAGTCAAGATTAGATACATGATGGGGCTCTTCAAGGAATGCCATAATTATCTGTGAAACCTGCTGCACAGTTTTTCTATTTTGCTACATTTATTTGGTAAAAGTATTCAATGACTATATCAGCCGGTATTCACAATAAAAAAAATATTATTTTAATTGCATGCAGACAAAATAATCAATTCTTCAGAAGCAAACTTGATATCTGCATCAAAGAGCCCCAGATCTGCACCTGGTCTCTTTCGTTTGCATTCTTATGAAAACACAATTAGAAATTGTAAAGGAAAACATGACATTGTACAGGAAAAGCCTGATCTCTACTTATTATTACAACAGGTGACCAATAAATCTGCCAGGGATCAGAATTGGCCAATTATCCTCCCCCAATTGGCTCAGGTCAGTGCACAAAAAAAAACAAAAAAAAAAACAATCAGATCATCATTTATTGTATTTATTGCATCGACACCAAAACTCCCACCATTTTCATTCCATAAGCACATTCACAAGGGCGGGTGGTGAGTGTGTGTATAAATTAATATAATATAAACATAATGTAAAAATTCCAGAACTGTCGCATCAATTTCTAAAGAAAACCACAGGAAAAGTCAAACATGTGCATCTCTAATGTTGACTGACTGGCATCCTTTTCCCAGAGCAACAAGCCACTTTTGGATTGACGGCATGATCATGATTCGTGTTAAATCGTCTCAAAAAGTAGGGGGGGGGGGGGGGAAACTGAAGTATGGAGGGCGGGGAAGAAAACCGCTCCAGACGTTACGCAGTCGGAGGTGTCAGCTGTGAATGAGCCCAGATGTCTGGGAGATAAAGCAGAGAGGAGCCTGCGTGCGACCCGTCGCGTCCTCTCAGGCTCCCCGAAGGATTCACACAATAGTGGCCCCGTTTCCCTGGAAGAAATCGCCTCGTGCTCGTTTTCAAACGTTGCGCGTGGCTGTTTGTTTGTTACAGGTGTCCACCTATTGTTCAGTTTAAAAAAAAAAAAAAAGAATAGTCTTTGTCCCGTGCGCTGTGTATGAACGAAGTAGAGAGGAATCGGCGGAGGTGAGAGAGGTCAGTCGTATTTCAGCGACAAAAATTTCCCTCCGCGGACGCTGGGCCCCGCGCGCTCGCATCCCGACCAACGTTGTCAGTCTCATTTTCCGAGCCCGCCCGTCTGTGACAACGATATTTCTGCTGCGATTCGACTCTGTTTACTGCTCGCTCACGCAGAAACGCGTCTGTCATACCTCAAGCACACTTTGATTTGTGTCAGGACTGCTGCATGCAGCGAGAATCCGCGTGCGAGTACGCGTGCGCGCGCGAGCGCAACTGAATAGATGTTTACCAGCGCGCGAGGGAGGGAAAGGAGGCAGGCTGAGATGGAGCGAGGGAGAGGAAGAGGGAGGGAGAGGGCGATGATGCTGAGGGAGAAAACGGGAGGGAGGACAGTGAACGGCGAGGTGAGAGAGAGGGAGGACGGGTGGGGAGGAAAAAAGAAGAAGAAGAAGAAGAAAAAAAAGAAAAGCCAGCAGGGAAAGGGAGAGACCTGGAGGACGCGCCAACTGCCTATAGATGCTGGAGCCTTCGACAGCGGAGCGCGGCGCTCAGCGGACACAGGAAGATGGTCTCAGTAAGAGGGGAACTGACGGTTGCCTATAATTTAATGTTCAGTATCTTGGACTCCTTCTCCATGGGTAATGCCTACGGCCAGGAACTCCCGAACAAAGCTCGCTTTTCTCCTCTTTTAGTCCTCTCTCTTTAGTCCTCGGCTTAATTTGCTCACCCAACGGTTCTCTTCTCCGCTCTTAGCTCACACTTTCTTTCTTTTTCTCTCCTCCTCGAACCACACACACACACACACACACACACGCTTTTTCTCTCTCTCTCTCTTTCTTGTGCGCGTAGCCGGGGTCTAGCGAGCGCGGGGCTGGATAAGCCCTTGGGGCCGGTCCCGCTGTTTCGCTGCACCAGTCAAGCCAAATGCTGGACGCGGCGGTGATGCAGATAGATCGCGCTGCCTAGACCCCCCACCCCTCATCCCCTCCCGTCATCCGCCTCCCTCCCCTCCTCGAACGCCAGCCGCGGATGGACAAGCAAAGGCACCCAGCAGGGAAAGAGATGAGCTGAGATAAAGGGGGGTTGAGGGCTAGATGTGCTTCTGCTTTGGCATTGTTTGGGAGTCTGCGTTGTAAAATGATTTTTTTTATGTTTCTATTTTTTCCCCCCCTCACCCTTCTTTTACTTTTTGTCTGAACATGGACTACAAACTCCATTGGTAACCGTCTCCCTTTGTCTTTTTCTCTTCTCTGTCCGGCTTCACAGGAGTGGCACCTGCGAAGAAGAGCCCCAAACTGGTGAGTGATGGCATTCCCACTAATTTTCCACCATCGACTTGTGTCCTCAATGTGCAGCTACCTCATCCCAGCCTCCCACAGCCCCATCCTGCGTGCTTGAACTTGTGCTGATGTTATTGCTCTGTTTGTAGACATGGGGGTGCTATGTTTTTGCGAGGGTGGATCCCTATGGCTTTACATGAGACCAGCCCCCCCTCACAAACCCTCCATCCTCCTCCAGTGGAGCTTGGGACCAGGGGCTTTGATGCGCCGCGTGAGCTGGGTTGCTAACATGCTGATTATGGCATCATGCTGGGTGCTAAGTTTGTAGCGCGAGAGCAGAATGTGTGATCAGGACTGAGAGACCCCCGCAACCTTTTCTAACTGAATGCATGTTTGTTTATTTACTTTTGTTTGTTTTGCAGGATTATTATGACCTGTCTCCTCCGTACAGAGATTACGCTAGGATGGTATGTGATGTCATTTAGAAGGGGATGAAAGTTTTTTGGGGAATGAGGTATTGGTGCTGGGTACATCATGGTGGTGGTTGTCTGGTTGAAGAAAATGGTTTTGGGAAAAGGCATTCTACATTAATGTCATGTTTAAATGTAACGCATACTCTTTGGAGAACCAGCAGAACAAAAGCAATTGTTAAATGTAGTTGATGTTTCCGTCTGCTTAGTTTACAGAATGCACCTTTTTGTCATTTTGATTTTCATAGAGTTATATTAGTAGGAAGAAGACATTAGCTGGTTAGTCAGGCTGCCTGCTCAGGTACAACCTGAAGTCAGCTGGTTTACAGACAGGCCTTTGGAGTTAAATTTAAAAAGCTCATTCATTTTAATTTACCTTCTAACGCAGCAATTTTGTGTTTGAGACCTCTTCCTCTTTAACAAAATTAGTTATTTCTTTATTTTTTATTACACACTGTTTGCATTTATTTTATCTCTGAGCCCATTTTGGACCTGTTGACATTTATGAAATTATTGGTCAAAGTCAGTACCATACTCCCCCCTGGTGGCTGTATGGTAATATGTAGCTTTTGCAAAGATACATGTAACATCATTTATTGGGTTCAACTGTTTTAAATTTACTAACTGTCTCAAGGTCTTAGCCCAACGTTCAGGAGGAGTGAGGCAAAAGTCATAGACAGAGGTTGTCCTGTCAGACCACCATCAGTTCCCAAAACTATACAATAAAACCCCTTGTGAAAGCGCATGCGGGTCAATGCAAACTTGCCAGACCGCACATAGTGTGAAAAGCTTGTTGTGTCCCAATGACTCCAGGTCTTAATCCTCCTGCGGTTTTAAAAGCAGAGTCATGTAGACCCCACAAGTTTTTGACCGCAGAGTCTGATGAGGTTGCACTGACCCCACGTGTGCTTTACAAAGTGTTTTCTTTGGGTGTGTGGCCCCCAAGTTCCCGCTGTCCAACCGTGACATTTGCCGTGCTCCTCCTGAGTGTCGCGCTAAGACCACAGGGCGGTTAAGATGAGCAAAATAATTTTTTTTAAATCATGTTGGTCTTCAAACTTAAGCAATGTTAGACATTCTTTAAAAGGTATTAAAAAGTCTCAAATGTAACTTTTTGGCGAAAGAAAACCCCCCAAAAATGAACTTCCATATTTCCTAACAGCCAAACAGGTTTTATTAAACAATGGAAAAGCCTTCTGTCAGCCAGCTGACCAGCAGTAGCAAGAGGTGGAGGAGGGGGAGCATGGTGATGTCGACATTCCTTGATACCTGGCCAATTCCTACGGTACAAGATCCAGTGTTTGACAGAGCCAATCTCTGTTTCTTAGGCAGAAACCGAGATTTGTTTTCTGTCTTTTGTCTTCTGTCTGCCTGATTTTGTTTATCTTTTAAAAGTTGCTGGAGCTGGACAAACCAATGCATTAGAGCGGTCTCAGTACATTAAGGGAGAACTCTGTTTGACCTTTCACAGCATGTGGCTGTGAAAGGTCAAAGCTAACAAATCCACCAAGGACAAGAGATTTGTTTTAATTTGTAAAGGCAGCCAAGTTTGGACTTCAGGTGCATCAAATCAATCAAATTTTATTTGTATAGCACATTTCAGCTACAAAGGCATTTCAAAGTGCTTTACATCATAAACACAAAACACAAAGTCATGCAACATAGAATAAATACTGGTTCCTCGCTGGCTAAAGCAGGTTCCATTTATTTGGAAAGATAAAAGTGAAGAGAAGATAACTTTGTGAACTGATGAACGCATCGGATCTTAAAGTTTGTTGGCAATCCCAGACAGTGGCATTGTCATTAACTGACTCTATTGATTTTCAAGTTTGTCATTGAACCCGTCGAGCTTCCGCTCCAATCACAAAGTGCAAGTTGCAGCTCCCACTTAGTATTTTCAAGAGCATCAAGCTTCTTTTATGTTTAACTAGCATGATGAATATAAACATGAATTGCAGAGGTGTGGGAGGCAGATTCAGTGAGTAATGAGTCAGAATTTATTGAAGACATGGCTGCACTTTGAAGGCCAAACACTTTGATAGTTGAGAACTGACGAGACCCCTCTCCCCCACCTTATCCTCGCTGTATTTTTGTCCACCGTATCCAAAGTAATATGCCCTCACGTGACGTGAGGAGTCTTAACTGCTGTCATTTTTTCCTCCTGCTGCCTCTATCCCTCGTGCCCCGGCTGTAACTCTTTCATTTTGCTGCTTTCTGTTCAAAATCCACACAGCAGGGTGAATTCTGCACGCTAAGGATAAAGATGAGACTGTAAAAAAAAAATAAAAAAAAAATACATACTCTGTAAAGGCTGTCAGCTTGCACTTGAGCTCAGAAGTGCATGTGCTTTATTCCGACACCTCAAATCCTTGGGCAAGTGTTTAAGCACCCATGTAATTGCGAGGCCGGGTGCAATTTATGACTTCACCAGTAAAGTCTTTGTTTCAAACCCAAAAGTGCTTTATTCACTGTGATTTCTTTTCTCCATATGCAGCAGGGAATGCAGCTCTTTGTTAAAACTCCTCCTTCTGCTAGACAAAAGGAATAGGCAATGTGGCCCTTCTAAACTGATCCACGGTGTTTTTATCTCAGCCGAATGACTTAATCATGAGAAACCACAGAGATTTATATTTTTTTGTCTCAGTACTCATGCAAGGCAACGGAATTTCTCTGAATAAAGCAGCTTGATTATTCTGTTAGTTGATTAAGGTAGAAAGACAGAGCGTGCTTCCTTTTACCCCGAGGAGAAGCAATTGTTAGTCTTTTTGCTGCCCTAATATGAAACTCTTTTGTATTTGTGTCTTCATCATCTCCTCTCACCAGCCGCAGCTCTGATGGCTCTCTTATCTGCGGCAGAGAATGCAATAACCCTTATATGTCAACTCTGAGTTTAATCTTCCATGCTCCATTAAAGCCTATTTTAAAGAGTCAAATGATATTGATCTACTTCCCCTACAGCAATTGTCAAGGAAGGACAGTCAGAGCAGTTCCCAGCATAGTGTTTCCAGCCACCGGAGCACCCACACGGACTCGCCCGTGCACTCGTCTCTGGCAGCCCCCCTCAGTGAGAGCAGCACGCCCCCGGCCCCCTCGCAGCCCTTGCCTGGCCTGCCTTCCCAGGACTCCCAAGGAGACGGGACCACTCACAGAAAACCCGACCCCTTCAAGATCTGGGCCCAGTCCAGGAGCATGTATGAAAGTAGGCGTAAGTATATGAATTTTTGGTGGCGGTTGGATGAGGGCTGCATGGGGCGTGCACCCCTGGTGTATCTGCAATGGGAGTTGAAAGGTTTGGGAAGCAAAGCCTGTATGTGAGTAGCTGGTTCCAGCCTCTTTACTGGAAGTAGTACTATATGCAACCTAATGTTGTGCTCCATTTGTACTCTGAAGTCTGTTTTTCCGAGCTTTTAGTTAGAACTGCAAGTACAAGAAGTGGGATGTCCAACTTGGAAAGCATGATGTCTCCAAAGAGACTGAGTTTTAAAAGTAAAAACCATTCAAAAATTCAGAAGTTCTCTGTTTATTTACTCTTCTGGCTGCCTGTATTTTATTAAATGAACAGAACAGCCACATTTCCTGTAGCAAAATACTTGAAATCTTATTTGCCAATGACTGCCATGGAAGATCTTGAAGCGAGATACAAATTGATGCATAATTGGTATAGGAAGTCCTGTGTCAGGCAATATTATTTTGAAGTCGCCAAAAATCACAAAAGAAATTACTGAAGCTCCAAAGGGATCATTTGGCAGAGTCAACCCCAGTTAGTACCTCAATAATTAGCAAATCCCACTGGCTTCCTGACTCACAGCTTTGTTGTGACATAAATCCAATATCCACGTTTAGACTTCAGAGGCAAATGAAACGCAGCAATAAGTATCCTCTTGCTTGTTTTCAGGTGCTGGAAACTGAACACAAAGCTGCCAATCAGCCTAACTTAGCTAACATTGAAAGCGAGGTTACGCAGTTACTTTGGCTTTTATCCATATGAGTATTCAAGTTTTTGTTACTTTAAACAAAAAAATATAAAGTTTCTTCTTAAAAATATATAGCATTTTGTTTATGTTTGATAGTCCACAATTAAATCCCCTCGCTCTCTCTGTGCTAAGCTAAGTTAGCTGAAACATTTCCTGTGCCGCCCTTCGTCATGAGTTTGAGGTTGCCTTTTTGGGGTGCAGGGTTTGTGAAAGACAGAGGACATTTGATTTAGTCTTTGAAACTTCTGGTTGATTTCAAAACTTAGTCTTACGTTTGGCTGTCTCCAACATGTGTAAATGTTGTCTTACCACTGTGACGCTGCTGCACTTGTGTCATTATTAGTTCAGCTAATTTGGTCATTAGCTGCTTATCACCACGGCGAACCAATGCTACCATGCGAGTGCGGATAGTCTCCTAAAAATCAAAGGTTTCGCACATGTTTTTGGTTCTTTTCTCAGCATGGACTAATGATGCCGCCTTTGTTCATTTCTCAGCATTAACACCACTGACATACTTCCCTTCCCATAAGAGCCACATAGTACGTAATTAGCGGCAATGGTGGAGTGGTTGTCAGTGGAGTGCCCAACCCTTCTTTGTTTCCAGTTACCGTGCTCGTAGATGCCTCCAATTAATAAGAATAGCTCTCAGATCAACTGTCAAATTTTGAAATAGAAAAAGAGAGAGACTGAGGAAAAATTAATAAGAATAGCTTATTATGAGCTCTCACCTAGGAGTGTGAGAACTCATAAGTGGTAACATCTCACCAGATGGCCAAACATCTCCTGTCAGGGATGTTTCATTATTTAGAGGGCTGAGAACAATCGCTTGTGCAAAAAGGAAAAAGAGAAAAGTGAGACTGAGTGGGGGGGAAAAAAAAAAACATTCAAGAGCTGAGTTAGAAAATATTGCTACAAGGCGATTCTAATTTGATGAATTCTTCGCAGGGTTCTTTTATTTTTGTCTTTTTTCAAACTGCCTGACTTGGTTAGCTCATGATAAACAGAGAAAATAAAGGAAAATGATTTCAGAATCAGTAAAGAAAGGTTTCCATTTAGTTGTAAGTGAATCCGAGGGAGAACAGGCAAGAAGACGAAATGGGATTGTGACACACGGAAAGGTCAGGAGGAACACCTGGAATTAGAGAGGACAAGTGACCCGTATCAGGAGGCGTGAATCCTCTCCCTCCTGCTCCTGTTTCAGAAATCCTTCAGTGTTGGCTCCGTGGGCAAAGAAATTTCTCCACTTTCGCTTTCAATGCAATGACACGCTCTGCTGAGATCAAGGTCTTTCCACGCATCAGGTGCTGAATGATTTCCATTTGCACAAATAATCCTCCCAAAAAACTGATTCGCACATCGATGACCTGCTTCAAATTAGCTGGGCCAGAAAAGGTTGGAGGCTTCGTGTTTTATTGGGCTCCGTTTTGATTATCTCTGGGTTTTAACATGTTCCCAGATTAATTTTATTAATGTTTGAACCAAGCGTACTGTTGCTTTGGCTCTGCGTGTCTATTTTTGAAACGCCCTCTGATGCCCTGTTGCCTCACCGCAGGGATCGCTTATGGATCCATTAATCGCCACGGGCAGATTGCAACATTTAGCCTTTGACTCGCTCCGTTACTCTACAGAAAAGATACAAAAAAAAACATCAGAGTAGACTGGAAGGACGAGTTTCACTCTGCACGGATTTGAAATGTTGACTGAAAGAACAGATTGGAAACGGGCTTCTTGCGATTCACACCGCACTGTCGTCGCTTTGCAGCTTTGGCGGTTTTGGCAGCAGCGGCCTGCGCGGAAGCAAAATTGAGCTTTCTCTGGGGTTTTGTTGAGAGATGCACAGCTGCGACTGTACAAATACTAGCTCAAGTTCATGCATTACTATTTGCAGTGTCTTTCAAAAAAATATTCCAACCCTTTGAACATGTTTTTACACATTTCTTCATATAACAACCTTAATGTTTAATGTAATTATTAGACGAGGTAGAGTAATACAAGGCAGCAAAACTGTTTATTGGAAAGAAAATAATAGAGATTGAAAAAACAAAATTAGAAAAGTGTGAGAATCCTTTGCTTTTTACTCACCGCCTTCTCACCACAACCTCCTTTTACTATGATGTGCTTAAGTATCACGAACACAAGTGAAGGGCTCAGCCTGGTCTAAACCATGCAGTGGTCGAGCACGAATGACCAAAGTGAGACATCCAGATAAAATAAAAAGAAACCAAAATAAAAACATCATTGTCCCCCTTGAACTACTTTTAATTTGTCATCTGGACCCCCATGTGAAAAGTTTTGGACACTTCTGCAGGAGAAAGTGGTGCAGCTGCACTTTCAGCAAAATGTTCTTCCACAAATATTGATTGAGGGAGGGCATTGAATATACATGTGCACCATATTTTTCAGATTTTTATCCGCAAAACCATTAACTTTCCATTTCACAATGATTGTTCTCTATCACATAAAATCCCAATGCACTCATTGAAGGCTGTGTTTGTGGAAAAGATGCTGTTTGTCTCTATTGTGAAGAATTTAGAGAGGAATGATTTTTTTTTCTTCTTCTTCAAAGGAGTGTCAGCCTTTTAAGTTTATATTTGGACTTCAAAAAAGAAAGTGAACAGATTCACATCTAAAAAAAAATCCCAACCGTTATTTATCCCATGTTTACTGGAGGGCAATGGAAATGCAAATATAGCACATTTTTCATAAAGAAACATTGTTCTCCAACAGAAATGAGTATATATGTTTTTTACAAGTTAAAAATAAAAAGTTTACTATTTCAGACATCAAACAAGAGACCCAGTTATATAGTTTGTCACACAAAAAAAACAGTTTTTTACTTTTGCTTTGGTCCAAAAATAAATGCTGTCTCCGTTGATGCACCAGTTGTTTACTCCTCCTGTGTTTGCACCATATGACACTTTTCATATCAAAGCCTAAAATTTCTAAGAGAATCATCAACATCCTGACAACAGGTCTTATTATGATCCCCATGTTGTCTGCAAAAAAATTGGACTGAATCAAACTTAATGTCCTCCCTCAAACTCATCATGGATGGGTTTTTTTGCATGGTGAAGGAACTATGAAAAAAAAAAAAAATCCCAGGGGTGACTGATCGTTTTTCATTGATTTCACAGTTCCAGACTTCCAGGAGCAGGACATTTTCCTGTGGAGAAAGGACACGGGCTTCGGCTTCAGGATCCTCGGAGGCAACGAGCCAGGAGAACCGGTGAGAGTCTCAAAAAGTCCCTGAATCTCTCACGAATTGAACCTACTTCCATTCCTCTCCCTGTTAAAGCTAATTAGCTCTATATTTGTGAGAAATCCAACTTGGGTGTTTCAGTAACATAAACAAAAACAAAAAACTGGTTTTATCCTCAGCATCTGAGTGAGAAGCTGCACAGTTATTTACTTTTTTTATTCCTTGACTTCTTTGTAGGCAAGTTATTGTTTGCTCTGGTTCACTGCCCCACACTGTTGAGTTGTTCCTCCTTCTGCCCTAAAGGAAAACCTAATTTATTGTTAGTCCCAGGTTGAATTACTGCACACTTTTGCAAGTCGAAGAGTAAAAACACAATAGCTAGGTTTACATTTTTGCATAACATGCAAAGAGCATGTTATGCAAAAATTCAAATGTGTTGGTTACGTCTTCTGTTTTCTGGTTGGACTCTGTTTATTTGCGTTGGCCTGTCTTCCAGATCTACATCGGCCACATAGTGAAGTACGGCGCCGCGGATGAGGACGGGCGCCTCCGATCCGGAGATGAGCTGATATGCGTGGACGGCACAGCGGTGGTGGGCAAGTCGCATCAATTGGTGGTGCAGCTGATGCAGCAGGCTGCCAAGCAGGGCCACGTTAATCTCACTGTGCGACGTAAAACCAACTACGCAGGTGAGGAGAGACGAGGAGGCCGAGCACTACAGTCTACTTTCCGTGAAATTCTCCATGCGAATGTTTTTCAAACTCGCATCTTGATCCTCTAGTCCTGTTTCACAGTGTTGTTTCACTTTTAACTGACTTTAAAGTCAGCTTTAAAGTCAGTTAAAGCTGACTTTTAACTTTTTCTTGCCCACTGAAAAAGTTTTGCCTCCAGTTATGTCTGAACATTAGCAAGGGTTTGTAAAAAGCCGTGCTTTATTGACATTCAGCGCTTTTTTCAATATTCTGTACATACTTTGTCGAAACTGACCATTTATAAGTTAACTATCCTATCTAGAAAGCAAGACAGTGCACATCGCTTACACATTTGCTTTCCGTCTCAATTTTTGACGTTAAAATCTCTCCCACAGTATTGCCTATAGGTTAGAACATGTTTTTGTCAATAATTATATCTGAAGATCAATCTGCAAAACAAAACATTCTCAATGTTTTTTAAAATGTTTTTTATGACGTTTTGATAACCAACAGTTTGTTGGAAAGATTCAATTATGCTCATAATTATATTGCATGATTAAGTATTTGTACATAAGATTGCCACAAAATGATCACATTATTTTGTCTGCTGCGTACAACAGGGGAGCTTATCTCATCAACTTGCCTCCTTCAAGCACATTTGACTACAAAGACAATGTTAACAGTTTAATAAATGAAATACAAACCAGACAAACTCAAACATAATACATATGGTTAATGAGCACAATGTATATTTATGTTACGTGGAAATGTTGCTGTCTCCATGATCATATTTAATACAAGGGGTTTAATGGGAACTGATTTTTTGCCCTTTGGAACTGCAGTTCTGACTGAAAACATGGCTGTTTTACTTTATTTTTATTTCAGTCTTAATCATTTTTAGGGCTTCGTTATTAAAAACATAAAAAAAATATTTGTTTATTTTAGCTATGCGGAAACTTTATACCTGCAGTTTTTTGGGTTTTTTTGGTAAATACCAGTGAAATAAAATGACTTTCTATTGTCAAGGTGCAATTAATTGTTTAACAATGTTCAAAGTATTGATTAGGGGAAACACCTAGCTCCTAGCTCAGTGGATACTATTAATCAAAAATCAAGGCACACAACAGCCAGATAATTTTTTGTTGTTTTTGTCCAGTTATTAAAATAGTGACAATATCCTCCTGATGCTGTCAGCATATTGAGGGGATCCGCCAGCAGACGTCCCACTAAGCATAAAGTTTACTTTAATGCCAATGACTTCTTACTTTCCAATCCCCAAATGTCTTTAAGACTTCACTTCATAACTTTCTAAGTATTTCTTTTCAATAGAAGCTTGTGTATCAAGCTTTGATGCTGTTCAGAAACTAAGATGTCCTCGTTACTTTGCACTACATGAGCCATGACTTATAGCACTATTTGTATCCATATTTATCACAGCTCCACAGGGAGACTGGGGCCTCCCTTACTACTGTATGTGCACGACCTTTTTCCTTCCCCCTCTTTAGTCTGTGGAGCTGGAAGCAATCGGCCTCTGCTTCAAATAAACATTTTGCCCCGTCTCTGATGTGTCGGTGCTCAAAACTGCCCTCCGACGCCCCGCTCCTCAGCAGGCCCATAAAGAAACGTCCCGTAAACATGATGGAGAGGATACTCGACCTTTGACCCGATGACGGCAGCCCAGACATCAGTCCATTGCTTGTTCCAAGTCCGCCTCGGAGGCAGACGGCATGAGGCGCCTTCCCTGAGCCGCCGTACAGGAAATGAAATGTGGAATGAAATGAAATGTGGAGATTGTGCAGGCAGGCCACGTCCTTGGTTTAGCTTTTGTTCACAACAGTGAACTGAAGGAGGTCGTCCTCCGAGATAAGCCAGCAGTAAGAAGAAAGAAAGAACTTTTATTAGAATTACTAGAGTAGGCGGGTAGAGTATACAAAAACTTTGAAATATAAGTAAAAGTAAAACGTAATCATTCAAAAAATATATTAATTTAAGAGTAAAAAACATTATTTCATATAAGGGCAACTCGAGTGCTGACTTTCTTCGAATGGAGAACATATTATGTTCAATTTCATATATTTTAAAGGCTGAAATACAAAAAAATGCACAGAAACAGTGAAAGGTAAAGTACTTCCAGTGAAAATATGTGGCATTTGCTGTATTCACTTCACCTCCAAATGGCACACAAGGCTCAGCAGATAAAAAAAACCAAAACAATAACCTTGAAGCAAATCTTGTGCAAACGCAAGAAGTATCACTTCAACATAAACTATAAGTTTGTGTTTCTACCTGGTGTATATTTGGGCTAAAACATATTTGTTCTTCCTTAAAGTTACTCACAGTAGGTTGAGTATCCATAAGCTTTACTCAAGTAAGAATGGCAATACTTCGTAGTCTTATTACTGAAGTAAAAGTATGAAAATGGTGCACTACTCATGTAGCTAATTACGATCCACCTCAGCTTAATTGATGATGGAAGATTTACTTGTGTAATCGTCTCATTGTGCGTCGTCATCTCAATGCCTCCCAATTCTCTTGAAAAGCAAAGACTGGCACAACTCTCACCAGGTGCCTTTGATGTTCCTCTTGATGTTTTGAGGCTGGCTCAGCCCTCTGTCTCTCATCCACCTTCCTGTTTGTTCTTCTTTATTTCTTTTTATAAAATCTCTCTCCTTCTGCTTCCTCTGTAACCCCTTTCTCACCCTGCGCTTCTGTCTCACGCAGTTAAATCAGAGGGAGATGTCCCTCCGTCGCCAGCGTCCTCGCACCACAGCAGCACCCAGGCGCCCAGCCTGACGGAGGACATGGGCAAGCGCACGCCGCAGGGCAGCCAGAACTCCCTCAACACCGTCAGCTCCGGCAGCGGCTCTACCTCCGGCATTGGCAGCGGAGGAGGAGGAGGTGGAGGCGGAGGCGGCGCCGGGATTGGGGGGAACGCTGTGGTCGCCGCTGCAGCTGCAACCACGTCCTCCCAGCCCCCAAACGGCACCACAAACTCGGCCCCCGTCGCCGCGTCCGCCGTGCAGCCCTACGACGTGGAGATCCGACGGGGCGAGAACGAAGGCTTCGGTTTCGTCATCGTGTCGTCGGTGTCGCGGCCCGAAGCGGGCACCACCTTCGGTAAGAGACGCTGCACTTAATGAATTTGGAGAATATTCGCAGGTTATTAAGTTACATGCAAATATTACTAAAGCACACACAAGGCCTTTTTTTTTCTTCTTACCTTTGGGTTCTTTCATCTGTTTTTGTCTCCTTTGTGGAACTCCTTTGAGAACCACTGAGCGCTAAATAGCCTGACAGCAAGCACAGATTCTGGTTATTTACAGTCACACCAGATCAGTATCAACAGCCTTCAAAGAAGCGCATCTTTTTTTTTCTTTTTTTTTGCCTCATTTCCTCTCCAGCCTGTCAAACCAAGACACTGAAACCCTTTCTTCCCCCTGCAGCTGCTGCTACACTCACACAAAGCTTTCATAATTGATCACAAGTGAAGTGGGTCTTACGTAAGACGTCTGTATTATTTAGCTCCACTTAAATTGCTTCAGCCGAGCAGGTTGGCACTAAAAGCCTAATGACAGCTTAAAGAGGATGCGGTTCTCCAAAGGGTAAATAGATGAATCAATCAGACTTTACTGATATTTAGCTTTTTTACACCCCTGAATCAGTTTTTAGACAATATTGAATTGCTTAATTGCTAATAAATATTGCATTTCTTTGATTTTTATTTTTTGGTTTTAGTCGTGACATTTTTCAGTACATGCTTTTCATAAATTAGTGGTGCTTCTTTCTAAGCATTGAACTCTTTTCTCTAACTGCTTTTGCCTATTCAATCCATGCAACTCGCACTCCTTTGAACTATTACACATGTTTCAACATGCAACCATGTAATTCGCCGTATTTTCATAGCATTTTATCAGATAGACCAGCACAAAGTGTTGGAACAATTTATTAAAATTGTTCACAGATAGAAATCTGAAATGTGTGACTTGCATTTTTCTTCACATCGATACTACAAAATTGACCTAATTAGCAAATCCACCTGTGTTTGAGTTGTTAAACAGTGTGGCAGAATTATGCAAGGGGAATTTTTTTATTGTTTTTCTTGTGGCGCTATTGCCCTTCATTGACAGTAAACAGACAGGAAATAATCGGAGAGAGAAGAGGGGATGACAAAAACCGAAAGCTTCTAAGAATATATATTTCCAACTAGAACGGTATTTCCAACAGTTGCAAATGGTTAGAGTTGTCTACAGGGCAATCCTGGAAGGGAAGCATGACGAGAGGCTGGAAAAACTTGAAAATGGGTCAGAGGCTCAATGTTCCAGCAGAACTAACCTGTACATACGCCCAGAGCTAAAATTGAAAGATGCGGTTTTGAGAATGTTCATGTATTCGACTGGCTTTGTCAAAGTCTGCACCTAAATCTAATTAAGGTTTATATGTGACATAAGTTCTGGACGGTATCCATGCAGACCTGGTGGAGAGCAGAAGGCCTCCGAGTTTACCTGCATCAAACTGTGGTTCCTGCAAACTCTGGACTAACGGGGGGCTAAAGTTGCCCACCACTTCAAATATTTATTTGTGAAACATTTTGAAAACCATGCATTACTGTTCTTCCACCTCACAGTTCTGTGCCCAAATGCGCTAGTCCATGTGGAAAGAAAGGTTCAAGGCTCTGAACTGCTCTGTCATCCCTCTGCCCTCTGCGCTCCCTGTCTCTGTTGGCATGGATGGACTAAAACTTAGCATCACAGGTTTGCTCACAAAGCCGCAAATTTCTCCTTCGCAGGAGCACGGCGGAAAGCACGAACCAGCAGTTGAGCTTTATTCGCTCCGACTTAACATGTAAAATTCACACGCGGCATTTCCTTCTCTCTCCTTTTGCGCTTAATATTTTACAGCATAAATCTGACTGGATTTATTTAACGGATAGCTGGGGGTGGGCACTTAGACATGTTTGTAGCAGAATAAAAGCAGTAAGTGTGTTGCACAGGTGGAATGAATAGTAATGAAAAGGAAGACGAGATTGATCGTATTCTACCGTCTGCGGACAAAGAGGAAGAAAACACCTCAGGGTGGATGGGGAGATGTCAGCTCTGATGTATGTTTGTCGTCTCTAACATCCTGCAGGTGCAGCTACCTGGGATGTAACAAATGAGAACTGTTTCCATACCTGCTACTGACATGGAAATATCTGAAGTATACTTAGATTAGCGGTATTACACAAGGTCTAATCAAGGGATTAGACTATTCAAGAGTGCACTGGATACAGTTTTCCTGTGAGTTCGAGGGTTCCTACACAATCTTAAAAAATTTTATTTAGCATTTTCCAGCTAAAAATGCCAAGGAGATGGGTTTTTTTTTTTGTCCAGGATTTTGTCCCATTTAATGTCTGATATTGTATAAGTTTAACTTTCTAATATTAAATCGCTAAAAAAAAAATTGACATTCTTGAAGTTAATTACCGGTACAAATAATAGACGTATAAAAGCTAATGCAGTGATTCATTCTGATTGGATCCGTCACAAGATCATGAATTCTTGGCGTTACTCAATTTTATTGTTGTCATATAAAGGGGACATATAGTTTGTGGCAGAATCTGTTTTCTTTTTGTTTGTTTTTTTTCCCATATGGGCCTGGATTATTCACCTTTGAATCTCATATTAATTGAAACACGACACGTCTCGTCTTCTTTCTGAAGACGAGACGACGACAAATACACCTTTAGTCGGTCTTATGTCTGCCATGGAATGCTGCTCCTCAGGTGATGAAATGGGTTTTATGTTTCATTTTAGTACTTAAAACTCCCTGATGTTAAACCCAAATTTAAATGAGGCAACATCACATGTTGGACAAAACATTGAATTAGATAAATGCAGTCTTAAATCTGGAAAACTTAACTCTGGATTATGTATTAAGAAATACTTCTGATCAAAAGCACTATTGAGGTACATTCTGATTTCTTCGTAGAACAGATTACTGTTCGTTCCATATAATCCTGACGGGATGATCCTCTCTTCTTCTCTCAGTGACTTTGGCTTTGCTTGCTTTGGGGCTGCTGGTAAATTAACCCTCTACTCTGTTGATCCTCTTTTTTCTGCTCCTTTCCCCCCTTTTCCCTTCTTTTCCCATCTCTCTAAACACACACACACACACACACTCACGTTGACTCACATATCCCAACATGTCAATGGTTGACCAAAGCTGGAAATGCATGTGTGGCCATGCCTCACAAAATAGGCCGCATCATCGAGGGGAGCCCGGCGGACCGCTGTGGGAAGTTGAAGGTCGGCGACCGCATCCTGGCCGTGAACGGGAACTCCATCACCAACAAGTCCCACTCTGACATCGTCAACCTCATAAAGGAGGCCGGGAACACCGTCACACTGCGAATCATTCCCGGAGATGGTGAGTGGACGGCGGCGGCCGCGGTCAGATTTCCGTGCATCACGCTCGCGTTTGACATCTTGAAGTGGCTTTGTCGTTTGTCAAAAATGCGTTTCTAAAAGGTTCTCTTCCAAGAGGTGTGGATCATCCAGGGTTTGTATGAATTATTGAAGAATGAGTGATCAAGAAAATGCTCAAATTTCAATGAGGAGTTTTCAAGGTTTGGTAAAAGCTTGATATTTATTTACACGCCTTGAAGCCGCACCAATTTGCACAACTGAATGTTTAATGAAAAGCCTAAATTTGCAAAGCAGTATTTACAGTTGAAACTAGATATTTTTGTACACTTGATAAAAGTTGTAAAGATTTAGTAGGTCAAATCAAGCAGAGAACAGATTTCGCCTTTTTTTTTTTATTTTTTTTTTAGCTTTATTACAAGTTTACCAACTCATAAATGAAATCTTATTAAAACTTTTAATGTCATATTGGATTTGAGAAGCTGCTCTTTTCTTAATCTGCACTTTGAGGAGTTGCAACGTTGTCCCTGTGTGATATGGAGCTGAAGTTTCTCTTGCTTTTTAAAGCGAGCGAAGCGCCCCCGTACTGTAGACAGAACAGCCTCTTTGGGGTTATTTGGGAATCTTCCCAGCCGTTGCGTTTTTGCCTTTGGCATGCCCCCTGCTTTCAGAGCATGCAAGAGTAATTTAGTTGTCTCTTTGTTTGTTTGTCTAGAACTTCCTTCTGTGTGCGCAAGTGTGTCGAATCTGTAGTTTCGACTTTAAATTAAAAAACTTCCTTGTTGTTCCTCGCTTAAAAATCACAACGGCTTCCTCATAAATGCCAATTAATAGTTTGTGCGAGCGTGAGGAAGGCGATGCTCCCCATCAACCCGCTCACCGGTGGAGATTGGAGCTAGTTGTCCGCATCGCTGACTTCAAGCTCACTTCATGAATGAAGAGGGCATTCGCCGTCTTCTGTTTCCGTCCAGAGCAGCTTTCGAGAACAGCGAGACAAAACCGCTCTGGCAAACAGAGCTTTGGAGAAAACACTGGGGAGAAATAACCAGATGTGCTCGACATGAAACTTCCTGTTTGCGTTCGTGAGCATGTGTCAACCAGACGCTGTCTGACATGGAGACAGTTGTTGGGGGAAGACTGCAGGTTCTCTTTAGAAATCTGCTTCTAAGTGCAAATTTCCTCCGCTGCTTTTTACGAACGGTTGCGTGTCTCCGTGTGGATCTATAACGTTAACAACGCGAATGCGACAGGAGGAGCTTCTCGCATGGTTCTGTTCTCGTTGCTCCAACGTGAACGTGGGGATGGAGTTTTGCGGTAGATGTTGCTTTGAAGCTTCGCAGCAGAAGTTGGAAATAGAGATGTTAATGCATGGCAGTGTGAAGCAGAAAGCAGATTGTCTTTTAGTAACATTTTATTGCACTGTTTGTAAGATAAAAAGCATTTTAACGCCTCTTTAACCATTATAACGATTGTAACAAAGCTGAAACGTGTGTCCAGTACTTCCATTCAACCGGCTTGAGTCAAAACTTTGTAGAAACATGTTTCCAGTTCTGGGACAATATTTTTACCTTCTGTGCAAAATCCCTCCAGCTTAGTCTGAGATACACATTCATGATTGGATTTAGGTCTAGACTTTGACTAGACCATTTTAACAAATGAATATTGCAGCACTGGCTATGTGTTCAGCCTTTTAGTTTGAAGTCCCAGGCTGACTCTTAAGTTTTCATCCAAGCATTCAATTCCCTGCTGCCCAAAGTTGCAACTACTTTTTTTTAATAAATATAATGAACTTTGTGATTGTAGTGCGATGCGTTGTGGTAAAAGTATAAATGTGTTTGTTTGTTGCACCGTTTTTTATTTTAATTCGGGTCAGAAGGGCATTCTGATCGACTGAGAGGCAAATGAAAGAAATGATTCAACTCTTCTGTGCATTAAAGGTAATTAACGGTAGTGTTTCCCCAGCAGATTGAAAAGAGTAACAGGAAGCATTTTGGGGGGAGAGATAAATAGAAAGATCGTGAAGCGTTATGGTGCATGTTTTGCAAATGAGCAGATGGAGGGTTGACTAGATTTTTATGAGGACAATTATAAAGCTGTAAAAGCCAACATCCAGTCTGGAAACCGAAACTCATCCTGCCCAATCTTCTGTCTGATTGCTAATGTGTGCAACTCATCGGGTAACAGAAAGGTTACGGGGGAAAAAAAAGAAAAAATATAGAAAGTAAATAAAGGTTTCTAAATGCAGCAGTAACGCTTCTGTTGCTTTGTAATAAAACCAAAATCTGACTCCGTCGCTGCAGCGATCCCGGAAAATAACCAGGAGCTTTTGTGTCAGACTGTCGGTTCCGGCCCAAAAGGAGATGCGCGCCTTTCATGTGGAAATGAAAAGCGACGAGTGCTTTGACAAAATGATCGACGGCCCAAACTTGCTGTCTTGCGCTTGTCTCCCGGATGTTTTCTGAGTGTTCAAGGAAGCTGGAGGTGGAGCCGCAGGGCTTTCTGTGGGTCAGCTAATGTTTTGAAGCTGACAGCTGCTGAATGGCCACGAGTGTGCAAATCTGGGGGAAAAAAAAAAAAAGAAAATGTTTCCAGTGTGAAAAATTGATTTAATCCATCACAGTCTCCTGGAACACCGGATAGGCCTCGGTTATTATGCAAATACCGTAAATTATGGATTTATGCTAAATCAGGAAAAAGCAAACGTATGTAGAAGGTTTTATGTTCCCTGAAGAGAGAGAGAGGGGAGTCTTAGGAAATCTAGAGTTTGCATGCAGGCTTGGTGGGAAGCTGAGGAGGCAGCGCAGTCATGTGAAGCAGAGACGGCTGAGACACCAAGGAACCAATTCGATTGAAATTCAATTCCAAAATGCTTTATTTATCCCAAAGGGAAATTAAATGTTGTTGTAACTCATAATTCAAAGAGTTTCCATCCATCCATTCAGGCTTTATATTTAAAGCCTTTCCTCAACAGAAATGGTTTCTGCAAGCTCATTTTTTGCAAAAGCCTTTTAGTTCATTTCAAGTCAGGATTCTGGTAATGTAAAAAAAAAAAAAAACATAGACTTTAAAAAGTAAACATTTAAAGAAACCCTGGGTATTTCACATTGATTTTTTTTTTATCTTTATTTTCTTCATCTGGTGTGGTGGCACCATCTCCTCCTTGTCCGTGTGCTATTTAACAAATGGTAATGTCATTCATCTTTCTGTCTTTTTTTCCCCACAGAGTCATCAAATGCATCTTTGTTGACAAACGCTGAGAAGATTGCCACCATAACCACCACTCACACACCTCAGCAACAAGCGGCACCTGAGGCCAGGTGAGCAGCACTCTTTGAAATAAACTTTGAATTGATCGGAGAAGCTCTTGACGGTCAGCTCTGTTTAGTCCGCTTTAATCAATTTGCAGTTCATTTGCCTAGAAAGTCCGATTCATTTGGGGGAGACGTGAATGTGCCAAGCGAACTCTGGTCTGCCTAAAACTCAGTCTCAATCCGGTTGAAGTGAACTCTGGTGCAGTTTGAATGTATATGGGAATGCAAAGCGAATGCAAAGTTCTATTCGCGTTTTCTTCTGAGATTTTTATGTTGTTTCCTTCAGTTGTTCTTGGTGCAGCGCCACCACAGTCAACATTGGGACAGGATTTGATTTGGATCGTTTGACATGGTGCAGTGTGAAAGCGAAGCGCCCCAGCTGAAAATGTAGCAAATGTTACCATTTTGGTCCCCAATTGACTGAGTTCACCGGTCTATCATGTTAAAAAAAAAAAACATTTCTAAAACAGACATAGTTTGTCAAAAGTCCTTTGTCATTAAATTCTTTAATTTAAATAAGTATTTTTTTTTTTCAGGACCAACACCAAACCAAAACAGGAATCTTATGAGTTTAATACCCCTACAAACGCTCCTCTGCAGCCCCCCATCCAGCCAGACTCAACTCAGGTAAGTAAAAAACACACACCAGTCATTCATCTGTCCATTCATCCATTACATGTCTCCATCAAGCACTCACCACTTCTAACTACTTCCCCGTTGTCTCTTCACCCATCTATTCAAGCTGTTAGGCCATCCAGAACACACATCCAAGCGCCGCTCTTCAGCTCACACACACACACACCCACACAGACTTTCCCAAGGACGAACGGTGTACATTTTTATTTATTTATCTCCTTGCGATCGCCGGCTGCTGTCGGCCAGAGTCCGTGCATTAAGGAAAGCCTGTTTACTTTCAAAGTACCTCCTCAGTCCATTGTGTTCGCTGCTGAATTAATCTGGTGTTGTGGAGATGGCTCTCCTAGATAACATTGATCCCTCTGCAGAGGAGATTAGGAGGGCATGGAGACAAAGCTGCAGAGACTGTCTGCCTGTCCTTGTGCTGCCCAGTCTGTCTCTCTATTGCCTAGAGCCCAAAGCATCAATAATTCAGCATCCTTACACCTGACCATATGCATACACACACATGTAAACGCACGCACGCGATGCGAGTGTGCCTTTCCTGGAGGTGGCATTTGTCCTCCCACTCCTGAAATTAGAGACGGCTTTAAAGGGCGCACAAAAACCGCACACTTTAATCGAATCGCACACATGACCTTGATGCTAACACATCCGTCTCTGTGCATCTGTCTGTGTTTTTTTTTGTCTGTGTGCGTGTGCGTGTGTGTGTCCACGTGCCTCCATCCAGGACTCTGAGTTCTACTCGGTGGACCTGGAAAGAGACAGCAAAGGCTTTGGCTTCAGCCTGCGGGGAGGAAGAGAGTACAACATGGACCTGTACGTGCTGAGGCTCGCCGAGGAAGGAGCCGCAGTCCGCAACGGGAAAATGAGGGTACGCACACGTAAACCGCACCAGCCCCAGATCTACACATTGAAATTGAAGTTTGCAAAGATCTATTAAGTCGAAATGCTTGGCGACGGGAGGCTGGAACAGCTTCTATTTTGTTTGTTTGTCCCTGTGATGACAACAATTTACATTTAAGATTAAAGATGGAGAGTATTTAAAGTTTTACCGCTTTTCTCCCTCCTCCTGCAAGCTACGTCTGAGTTGTGTCTCCTATGAATTGTGAAGTCGTCTTCTGAAACGTGAGTCCCCTGTTCTTGAGGCCAGCTGAGACGCCCGCCGATGCTCGGGCTCGTCTCCCACCGAACAAGCAGGCGATAAATGGATCCCGTTACTGATGGACGTTAAAAATGAGATTGCGTACCTGATAACTTCTCTTTGTAATTAACGGGTTGCATTCGGCTCTGCTGCAGCGATGGCAGCGTTTCACTTTAACTGGAGCAGACCTGAAACACGTTTCGGTGTGAAACCGCAACACGAGTTCCCCGGAGAGTTTTTGTGAGCTCCACTGTTCCACTGCAGGTCTGCATGTTTTCTTCCTGGCTCTTGCCTCCCCTCAATTCTGCCACAGCTCAGAGTTTCAATTTAATTGTCTTAAAAGCGTCTCTGGAGGAGTAAGCTGAGGAAATTTGTTTCCTTTCTGTGTGACAGTGATGTAGTGATCTAAACGGCTTATTTAATAGAAAGAATGGAGGATATTTAATTAAATCTGATGATAGCATCTCTGTTTATATAATCCGATTAGACGTGCTGGGTTTTGTTTTGTTTTTTTTTTCTTCTCCTTTTTCGCAGTTTTGCAGCAGATCATCTCTGCGTTGAGAGTTTTATCCGTCGCATACGATTAAGCTGCTTTGTTAAGGTGCCGTCTAAAACAGCTGATTCTTTAGTCTGCCTGAGAGACAGTACAGCCATCAGCCTAATGCTATCCATCGTAAGGACTGACACTGTGGGAGGTATCCCACAATTACTGCCAACTGTGCTTCATAAAATATAAACGGTCACCTAGTGGCTCATTGAAGCAAAATGATTCACTGAACGTGTGAAGGGCTGCGAATTCATGGTTGAATTACCTTGATTAAAAAATGCTATGATTTGAATTTATGCACAGAGAAAAATATTTACCATGACTTTCACCTAGAATAGAAAGGCTATGGTTAATTTTTCTGCTGATGAAATACTATAATGTCTTTTACAGTTATAATAACATCATTTATCAGATTTAGTGTTTGCTGTTTTAACCTACAAAGGTATTTTTATAAGTTGGCATTCAGTTTAGGGCTGCAACAATTGACCATTTACTGAAGTATATGAACTCACAAAGAGGCAATTGGCTGAAAGAGCAACACATTTAGAGCAGGAACTAAGCCAAAACTGTCAAAAGAAAATTTACATTTTGCATGCAAGGTCAAAAAAATCTAATGATTTCAAAAACCTTTGTAAATATGTTCTACCCAAAACTTCTCAAGTTGACATAGTTGTAGCTTCACCTGGTTCAAATTGTGTACAAAAATCTACTGTTTAAATTTTACAATCCACTTATTAATCAGTTAATAATCAGCTATTAATCAGATTACCCCTGCAGCATAGGGAAATATGCACACATGTTTTTCTAACGCTCTCCCTATGCGTTTGCATGCGAGACACCTTGGAAGAAGTTATTAGTTGTTATTTTGCTCAGTTAGTAAAGTAAGTTGGTGTAATCTGATTATTTGTACATTCATGTCTGAAGCCCACAGCTTTTACAAGTTCAGGTTAGAGAAATTATTAATAGCAGCAGCAGCAGCAACTCTATGAGGCAGAGAGACGTGTCAGACAGAGATCTACTCCCTGCCAAAGCAGTATTCCCCTGGTGCAGACGGCTCTGACAGCTTAACCTGAGGAGGGGATTCAAGGAAGCCAAAAGTGTTTCTTCCTTCTTCCTGTTTTCCCTCCCGTCTGTCTCTCTCAGCGTCACAGTCGCTGCTCTCTGATTTGCTCTGCAAAACTGTTGAGGAAAAGCAGGAAAGCTCCTTCAGTGCATCTTTATCAATCAGATTTTAAACTGTAATTTCTTGTCAACCCGTCCAACCTTCCCTTCTGTTTTTTCCCCCCGACGTCGCGTCTCTCCGTACCATCCCGCGTCACATCTTCGTCCTTCCGTCCTGCCATTTGTTTTCCCCGATGTGGTTTCCTCTTGGGGGTTTTTTGTGTTTTTTTTCTGCCTTCTCTCTGCCTCACCTGTCACTCTGCCTCTCTTTTTTCTTTTTTTTTTTTTTTTCCCCGTTTCCTCTCCCCTCACAATCCCCCTCCTTGTGGCCTTGCGCCTCTCCCTGCAGGTCGGAGATGAAATCCTGGAGATCAACGGCGAGAGCACCAAAGGCATGAAGCACGCGCGGGCCATCGAGCTCATCAAGAACGGAGGCCGACGCGTCCATCTGGTGCTCAAGAGGGGCGACGGCTCCGTGCCTGAATATGGTGGGTCAATCTACGAAAACATTCCCTTCTCCCCCATCTTCACACCCTGAGCTCGGACGGTGGCGGGGTTTGAAGGTGGCAAAGAACTGAATCGCACATCGGGGACCCCTTCGCCCCTTCCTGGCGTTGACACACCAGGGGCGGGAAGGAGGGTTTGCTTGGCTTTAAACTCTTTCTGTGGTGAAGGTCACTCCTGTGCTTTTGGATTCTGGGCGTTGGGGGCGCGGGGGCGGAGCTTAGAAATTGCTCCTTCGGGTGTCGTTGGCCCCTCCTACTGTCGGCTGCTCTCAGTTTCCATGTCATCCCGCTGTCACTTTTCACCTTCTGGCCGCTCAGCTAAAGCACTCTGTCGGGACTTTACAGAATGGTGGTGGGCCTAATTTCAGTACAACATATATACATATATATATATATATATATATTTAAAAAAACTGTTTACAGGGTTTTTTTTCCCAGAGTAGAAAAACAAGTTATGTTTTTGTTTTGTTTTTTTTAGGAAAAAGTGACATATGTTGCTTTAGCTCATTGTTAAACACCAGTTCAGCATTAAAAAGGAAAAAAACTTGACTCTTTGCTTTCCTAGAAAAGGTGGGACGTCTCACAGCTTTGGCCTCATTGTGACACAAACATATTTATGATATTTATTGGAGGTGAATGTAAGCTACTGAACTCCTTAAGGTTTTAAGTGAGAACTGTGTTAAAAAAAAAGAGAGAGAAAAGAAGAGGCAGCCTAATACAAGAACATCCACTGAACTGAATTAAAGCGTTGACTTATTTCAGTAATTAAGTTGGAAATTAAAACCTATATGGATTCATTACACTCAAACCGATATGTTTCAAGTGATGTATGTGTCTCACTCTCTTCCGGACCTAAACATCATTGATTCTCTATCGTGTTCGTTGTCCAGTGATACCATGATCATTAAGGCAGGTTGTGGTGCTTTTTGCTGCGTGGGTCAGTTGCCAGGTCCTGCTGGGAAATGTATATAAAGCGCTTGCTGAAAAAGAGAAGCAGCAAAAGCTCTAAGACGTCCCCGGGGACCAGCGTTGACAGACTGCAGGTCTCTCTGAAACATAACCGACTGTGAAAACTTTCAAGCTCCAAAAAATTTAGATTTTTTTTTCTGAACTGAGGACTTGGGCCTATGCACTGCAGTCCCTTTTTCCTCCTTTGCCCAGTTAAGACAACTCTGCTGTTTTCTCAGCTGAGTCCTATTCGAAAGTTCTTCCTAATCTCAAAGCAAAATTAAAGTCTTGGTTGTCAGTGGCTTAAGAAAACATCAGTCTATTTGTCTGAGAAACTAAATGTAGGATTTCTGCCAGCTTTTTGCCATATTCATCACAGTTTACAGAAACAAACACTTGAAATGTGTCGAACTGTCTGTAATGAATCGTCGTTAAACCCAGTTTGGCTTTTTGTATTTAGTTACTAAAATAAATTCACGCTTTGACTATGATCTCATTTATCGAGATGCCTTTTGTACTCTTTCATTTTCTGTTTCCAAGCCAAAATTCTGCTACAGTGTGCTCGACATTACTCATTCATCCATGGATTTATGTTTTTTGTTTTTTCTGTTGCACCCATTGTCGACGTTGATGTCATTAAAATGCTGTGAAGATTAAAAACGCCCAACGCCGCACGTCCCCCCCATGCAAGCAGAAAATGAGACCTGGCGCATATATAAAGCTTTTGTACAGCGATGAAATGAATAGAGACATTTTTACGAGTATTTTTGTTCATTGTACAGAGCCATGAATCAAAGCCACATATAAATGGAGAAAAAAAAAAAAAAGAAAAGTTTATTACTGCATGAACTTGTCAAGAGTGTACATTTGAAGTTTTTTGCCCCCTATATTGTCGATTTTTCCATAATATTTATGGAACATTTCTTTTTGTATTGTTATTGTATTGACAAGTTTGGATTGACAGTCAAGTCATGAACATTTTTCATTGTCTTGCTTTGTTTTTTGTTTTTTTTCTTTGAGTGGAGAAGCATTTGCTTGTGGAAGTTTATTAGCGGTTTTCAGATCTGCACCGACATGGTGTCATGTGAACTTTGTATATTTTCGATCATCGTTTGTATTTTTTTTTTTTATTTTCTATTTTTTAAGTTGACACGACCTCTTTGACAGTCTTGCCAGTGTTTCTTCTTTTTGATTTCTCAGACTTTTTCTGCTGCTGCTTTGTCAACATGTATAAGTGTGTGTTTGTGTGTGCGTGTGTGTGTGTGTTTGGGTGATTGGGGGGTGGGGCGTCACTGTTCTGTGTAACTAGTGGCTTTCACTGAAGGGTTTGGGCAACTTCCTGGACTGTCTCTTTAATCTGAATGATCAAATAAACACTCTTTTTTCCAATAAGAATCAACACAATCAGTAACTCTCCCTTGTCTTTCTTTCCAGTTGGCTCCAAGCAATCTAAACTTCTGTGTTCTTTGTTGTTTTTGTTTTTTTCTGTTTTTGTGTATGCTCTCCTCTCTCTGTGTTGCCCTGGGCTCTTGTCTTCCTTCAGGGATGGCCGCTCCCCACCTCACCGCAAGTGTGAGAAATGACAAGATGGGGGAGGCCTCTGTCCTCCAAAATCAGACCACGGTTTGTAGCTGTCCTCCTCCTCTGTCATCTGGGTTCTCCTCTGTCTCTCTTCATCCTGATGTGTGTGTGCTGTGGCCTCAGATCACCTCATGCCCGCGCTCTGCCCCATGCATATACAACCGTTTGCCTAAATGCTGCTGCGCAGCTCTCGACTGAAGGAACCCATGCATACGTTTGTAAAAGAGTTTGTTTATCTTTAGTAGTTTTGTTTTTTTTATCCTAGAAAGGCTGTCTTATGTGTGTGGACTGCAGAAGATTCCAACTCCTTATGCTCAGTTTTTTCTGCAGTCGATTTATTTGTCTGATTTATGTGTTAGAGAAAGGGAGAGTTAGACTGCCAATAGATTATATATACACACAAAAAAAATCTGCTGGTTGCTTTCTGGTCTGGGCTCAATAGCAAAAAAATATTAAAAAGAAAAGCAGGAGAAAAGGGAAGGAACATATATGGAGGACGGTAGCTGTGATGATGTCTAATTGGAGAAACTAAAAGAAAAATATAGATGTGTTCACTTACCCAGCTATAAAACAAAGATTTACTCTTCGGCCAGTAAATAACCACTGTGTTGCTTTTTAGATTTTAGTGTCAGTTTTGTTCCAAAAATAACTAAATAAATAGAAGGTTAAACAAAATACAAAAATTGCTTTAACGGTCCATATTTAGCTTCTCACCGAGTTGAAACATTTTTATGTTTCAAGTAGACGCTTCGGTTTATGTCGGGTATTATTCCAAGACAGAACCGAGGCTGAAAAAAACATTGAAATTCAACTTTTAGTGTTCAGTGCAATATTCCCCGGTTTAAATGTTTTAAAGATGAATGAAAAGTATTTAAGAACACATTGTAATTTTTTTTTTTTTTTTTTGGTGATTGAATGTATACCTATAACTTCATGTTACTCCAGTCAAAGCCTCACAGACATTAAAAAAAACAAACCTATTAATTTGACACCAAACAAAACTGCTTTCATATGCATTTAACATTTTACCATTTAAGTATACGCTTAATTATATTTATTGCTGCTCTCATTAAACCAGTAATGGGAACAATAGTAAAAGTCACAGTCTCAGTACTTTGTTGTTGGCTTTTGTAAACGTTGCTCCGTAAAGTTTATGGTTGTCACCATAACGATTAAAATTTGCCCATTCCTAGCTGGGACTATAAAAATCCTGAAATGACTTTTTAGTTCAATATCGACTCAAATAGAGGCACAAACCCTCGATCTCCATTTGTTGATGACCTAAACTCAATAGTTAAACAATAACATCAGTTCTGTCTGCTGGTATTAAAGCTTAAAATAAACCTTGAGACAATGAGACTGTGAATTTTTGATAATCCAAGCCCTGGAGCCTTTTCCTAGTTTATAGGTTTTAGATGTGCATTCGTAGACTTTGAGGATATAAATTTCCTGGGAACTGTTGCAGTGTATGAAACCGCAGGAGTAATCAATACAAGTGAGTGGGTTCAATAGCAACTGAGACGTAACAACCCGAAGAGCTGACACCCTTTCCACTTCAGACGTGACCCTCCATAGGCCAAGGAGAAGGTTTGTTGTTGGTAACAAATCTTTTGGATTCAGTGGCTGCTTTTCCACAATGGCTTTTTTTTTTTTTTTTTTTTAATCTCACTACCGTCATTGGCTGCTGCTGTGCCATCTTAACATTTGCTTAACATCGGATTGGCTTTCATTGGATTTGTTCTCAGCTTTATGTCTGAGTGGATCAGCATGATCAGTGTCAAAAGTCTGTAGAGTCGCTTGGCGTGTAGTTCCATGTTTGGTCATTCTTGCCTCAACTGTGTGTCAAACTGTGTTGCAGACGGCAGCCCCAACGACATCAGCGCCGTCGACGCAGTCACAGGGATACAAAACGCTCCGGAAGTGAGTTCCTTGCCCCTAACTAATGCACCATCAGAGTCCAGCTTCCCACCAGTAATCCCACCACATTCCCGGAGCAAGACGGAGCCAAGCCGCCACTCCAATGGCACTGGCAACCATGGCACTGGCAAACATGGCACTGGCAAGCATGGTACTGGCAACCATGGTACTGGCAGGCACCATCGTTCTCATCACCGTCACCACTCTCCCAGCAAATCCAAGGCAAAGAAGTCCACAGGGAGGAATGGGCCTAAGCTGTTAAAGAAGAAGGAAGACAAGGAAAAAGATGGCCATCGGCACCGAAGCCGCCACCGCTCGCCTCAGAAGGGGCAAAGCCGCTCACGCAGTGCAGACAACACCCTGGACAGCCGCGATAGAGGCCGCCGCAGAGGCCGCTCTCCAGAACGCCGTCACGGTCAACAGCCTTCATCAAACCACCGCCACCACTCTCCTCGACGCTCGCCGTACCGTTCTAATCACCGCTCTCACCCCAATCTCCACGACGCTCACCTTACCGCCGCAGGTCCCCACCCAGGTACCGCTCGCCATCCAGACATCGCCACCGCTCCTCAGACCCCTACCGTTATGACACCCCTGAGAGACACAACGAGAAGCCGATGGCAGATGAAGCCACAATGTCCGATATTCCAAGATTCCCTTATGAAGACTCCGTCCTGCGGGAGTCGTCAGCTCTAGACCGCCTGAACAGAGAGCCGGCTCTTACACTCCCACCACTTCAGAGAGAAGATCGTCTCTACAGACAGGACAGCCCTCTGATGAGAACCTCCTCCATGGAGAGGGCCTACAGGGGAGACAGACTGCAGAAGGACTTTGCATCCCGTGACTACAGAGAAATCACCTTGCCCAGAGTCCGAACCCCCGACTTGGATTCATCCTACCAGAAGTACACTTCCCTGTTCAGAGGGCGCACACCTGAACAGGTGGAGAGGGATGGCCGCATTGCCAGTACAGGAGTCACCCCTGAACCGCGGTACAGAGCTCGCAGCCTGGAACGTGCCATTTCCCCACCCAGAAGGGACGACTCTGAAGATGAAGAAGACGACGACTTTTTTGTTGCCTCGAAGTTGAGAGAGTACTACAGCAGGCTCAAGACCAACAGCAGTCCCCCACCCAAGCCGGTGATCCCTGAGCCTAAGAAGACCTACAAGGATAATCCCAAAGACCTGAGCATCTGATTGGTCAGCTGTCAGCCAATCATAGATACCACCCACACAACACCTCAAGTACTTGTCTCCATTATCGGTTCTACAGGAATACACCAACTTGTGTTCACGTGCTCACATATAAAAAAAAACTTCACACACGTTAACTACATATGCATTCACACACAAATTATGTAACGGTGTTGAGTTACTAACAAAAGTGATTCCAAAATGACTTTTGAAAGCTGTTTTTTTTCTCTCTCTTTTTTTTTTTTAACTGTATGTTTTTCTTTCCCTTATTTTTCTTTTTGTTGAAACATTCTACATTTACAGAACTTTTTCCAGAAAATATTTAAAAAAAAAAATCTGAAAAAAAACAAAAAAAAAAACAAAACAAAAAACAAAACAATGATGTGCCTAAGAGTTCCATTAACAAGCAGCATTTTGTTTTTTGATCCAATGTGTGGCGGGCATTTTGCGGCCCACTGTCAAGACGATGAAATGTACGTACTTTTCCGCGAGGATCCCGTGAAAAGTGCCGCGCGCCCGGACCGCCGCTGCCGGTGCTCCTAACGATGCTGTGCATGTCTTTACCGGTTTCAGTGTCTCTTTCTTCTCTCTTTCTCTACGTCTCTCATGCCTTCAGTCTCTTCCTCTCTCTCTCTCTCTCTGTCTCTGTCTCTCCTTCCAGTGCCACTGTTTTTTAAAACATTTGACCAGACTATAGCACAAGCCTGCATTTGTTTGTATATTTTTGACAGTTTGCAGTATGTGTACATTCAGAGGTGATCATTTTAAACGAATGAAGGGAAAATTAAAAGTTAAACTACGATGACGATGATGTTCAAATAAAATAATATATTCAACGAACAAACTCGTGTCAGACTGTTGCTCCTTTGTTTGCTATTATATAAAACAAACTAAAACTAATATCACACAAACTTTTCTTGCTGAAGGGCTCAGGATGAGAAGAGCTGTTTGAAATGTGTGTGGATGTTGAGCTCAGTATATTCTCAGAATCTACTTTTATAGATTCATCCCCAACAGTGATGACATTTGTATGTCTGTTGCCACAATGTTTCTTGGCAGTAAATGTCAAACCATCGGAGCGTCTGTTTATTTCTGCTTAAACGGTGCCACATTTGCAATAAAATGTTTTCTGGGGGTTGAGTTAACGGAGGGAAAAACTTCCTAATTCCTCTTTGCCGGTGCCAAGAGCCTTTGGCGGAGACGTCCCGAGACCCATTTCTTCTCTTAATGACCAAAGAGAGCGGAGTTTACCTCTGGAATTTGCCGGTGGAGAAGCTTGGAGCCGCCCACCGAGCGTTTGTGAAATTGCCATGGACGTGCTTTTTGCGACAGACTAAACAACGCGACCACGACGACTGAATCGCTCCAAGCCCTGGTTGAAAAATGGGATTCCTCTGCAGTCTGTTACGAGCCTGTGACCAGAATAAAGGAAGAGCCACCCGGTTGTTGTGGTTGTGTACAAACCTCCCACACTCTTACTTCAGGCCCCATTAATAAGATGATGAATTACCAAAATTGCTTTTTTTTTTTTTTTTGTTTTTTTGTAGACGTCAATAATAATAAAATCCAACAAGCGAAAGATGGATGGATCGGCAATACCCACACACGCTTTGTTCTTTGTGAATATTGGGTGTAAGTGGGACAAACAGGTTCTCTCACAGTATGAGATTTATTGCCATTAAAAAGGACAAACTTTTATTTTCACCAAAAAAATCTTCTCAACTTCAATTAAACACAAGCTGTTAAAACTGGGACATTTAGATTTTATGTTTGTATAAAACTGATTCACCAGTTGTCAAGTCGCCACGGAGGTTTTCGGAAAAGCTTTGAAATCTTCCAAACTTTCACGTCAAGGCCTGGACAGGCCAGCTTGTTCTGATTTACTCTGCCTCACTTCTCACTTTCACACCGGCCTACTTCCTCCATCCACTCGGTTCGCTGAAAGATTCATCATTTCTTAGGAGGGGGGGGGAGCTGCATCCTATGGACATGACTGCAGCAGGTGAAAGAGGATTCAGTCCAGCTAACTGACTGTGGGAAGACCATGAAAACGTCATGGTCCTTGCAGAAGCATCCCGCAAACTTAAGACATTTCTCCTACTTTTTTTTTTTTTTTTTCCTTTTTTGCATGAGAGCTCAGTTTAAATTCTTTTGCAGCCTCTAACAGTTTTTTTCCCCCCCTGAACTTTCCTCCAGGATTCATGTATCAGCTCTTAAAAAGTTTCCCTTTTCCTACTGAAGAACCGAGGAAAAGTGTCCCTGCAGGACGAGGCCGTCGCCGAAACGCGTCACCACAACCATCTCTTAGTTTGTAGCCACTCATAGGGATTTTCACTGAATCCCAATAGGTTGGTTCTGCTCTCGTGCACGACTCCAGACAAAATACAACCTCCAAATGTTTTCCTTCACGAAGCTCCGGGTTTGTCGAGCACACGATAAATCATCGCCCTGGTGACAAATTCTCCCACCTGAGCGCTGGATGTCTGCAGCTACCTCAGACTCACCATGGATTTATTTGCTGCCATTTCTGGCTGATTCTCTTAGTTTAGCTCAATAATCATCTTCTTCTCTGTTTGGCCTTTTTTCGGGGGGGGGAGATCATGACATCTTCACAGTGTGAAATAGATTCATCAGAACATTTTCTTCAAAAGCTTCCAGATTTTCTCTAAAACCCAGAGAAACTCTGCTTCTCCTTTTCCTTTCATTTCACAATTGCTTCGACAAAATGTGCACTATATGTTTGCAAACAAAAGCAACGTGAGGAAATTGTGGGGGGCAGCAAATCGCTTTAGTTTTCCTCAATTTGTGATCAGCGTCGAAAAGAAATTGTTCTTTATCGTGGGCCTTTTAAACGTATGTGTAGAGCAGCATATATGCGTCTAACATATATAACACGCTCACTTTTCCTCAAATGTGTTTTTTTCCCCCTTTCATGTGTGCCTGAGCCATATGTTGGGGAAAAAAAAAAAAAAAAAAAAAAAAGTCTGCATCCCAGATTACCCTGTGGACGCAATCTGTGCTGCTCATGAGAGGAAACTGAGATAAAGCGTCGTGATCATATCAGAGCCGAGTTTTTTGAAGGTTTGGCCCAGTTTCGTTGCACTTCAACCAGGCTTTAAACACGTTCTGCTCCTTTCAAATCAAACGTCTGAAATGCTCTCTCGTCACTTTGCAAGGATAACCACATGATCTCTGCTAGTGTCCAATGATCACAAGTAGTTTCTTGCAGGACAATAACGTCAAAAAAACAAAACAAAACAAAAAAACAAACAACACATCTAGTGGTGTGTTCAGATTTCACTCAAATTCCAAGGACGCAGATGTTTGGATCCCGCTCCCCTTCCTCTCTCCATGCTCTCGTTGAAGGGTAACCATGCAGGCCCTAAATAATGGATGTAATCCACTCCGGAGCACTAAAACATTCTCCTCTCCCTTTAAATATCTCTCTCCCTCTCTTTATCAGGACACGCTTCCACCTTTCATCACCAAATGCAAAAACGCAGCCCCGTGTTTTACAGCTCGTGCCACCTAAGAAATGATAAACAACCGGGGGCCCGGGGACGATTTATCATGTCGGCGGCGGGCAGGAGGATGAGACGGTAATGAAATATCCAATAAGAGCGTGACTCCGGCCCGGCAGGCTGTCAGCAACCCGGCTCAAGCACCTTTATCTTTTTTCTTTTGTTTTAGTTTGTTGTTTTGTGTTTTTTTTTTTTTTTTTGTTCCCCATCCTCCTCCTCCCTTCATCCAAGCTCCAGCTGCTCTCTTTTCTGACCCTATAAGATCCTCTGCGCCATTGCCATGGAAACGCAGGAGGGACAAGCTCTATCCTCATGCTGACCGGAGAGCAACGGGAGAGAGCATCCATAAATATAAGCACTAACAAAGAGTGCGGGGGTTTTATTTTTGGCGGTGTGCTCAGGGCCGAAAGAAAGAAAGAAAGAAACAAACAAACAAAGAAACAAAGAAAGAAACAAAGAAAGGAAGTCCATATGACTCCTTGAGAGGTGAAGTGGAGGAATGCATTGTGGACGTTCAAATGGGATTTTGTTAAGGACACATTTTTCTTCTTCTCAATGCCACTACAACAACGTCAGACGTAGAAAAAGCTTCATTTTTACCTGTGTGGTTGATCTAATCAAAGGCAAAATGCCTTATTTGAAATGCAGGCTGATGAGCAGGTTTCTGTTGAATGAATCACACATTTTGGATGAATCTATTCTTTTTGGATCCGAGACATGCAGGACAGAACGGTGCTAGGAGCATGGTGACCCTCTCTCATTTTTTTTTAAGCTAAACTTTGCCTTCTTGCTTTTCTGTTTATTGTCTCTGAAGCGTCCGGATCAATAATGCCCTTTTTTTTTTTAAAAAATCTGAGAAATATATTTAAGAAAAACCTGTGAAAAATGTCTCTATATGAAAAACATACAGTGGAAGAATAATGAGAATGTATTACTTGTCCAGTTTCAGCAGTGTTTATATGCTAACATTACTTTACCGTCAAAAAAAAAGAAAAACTCAAGTGTGCAGATGATGATGTCATGCTGTAAATACAGTCTGTCGTCACTTTCTAAATGTCTACCGTCGATGCATGAATACGTCAATGTATTGCAGAATGTCAAAGAGAAAATAAATATTTCTCAGAGTGACTCATCTGTCTTTGAACAAACAAAAAAAAACCCCTAACCCTCTGAAAGCTCATCTAGATTAAATTAATTACATAATTATAGTTTCGTAAGAAAAGCGAGCCAGAATTTCAGCTTGGCCTCCTGCAGTGCTGAGTGATTCATGTTTTGTTTCCCAGCACTGGGAAACAAAACATTAGCCAGATCTGTAGATATGTGTTTGCTCAAAAAAATATATATCTTTAAACGTGAAATTAAGGCCACTGGTGAATATTTGCCTCCCAGAAACAAAAATACAAAATGAAATGATGTAAAACTTGCAGCACTGCAAATTTCACTGGAGTCCTACAGGATGTAGAAGCTCTAAAAATATCAATTGTATGTAGAGTTACTGCACATTAGCCTTGTTGATGAAATCGTTTGCTACGTTGATCCGAACAAGGAACAGGATTCTACCAAAAAGCAACGTGGGCACAAAGTCGCCTAAACATGCAGGAAGTACTGACTGATAACACGAAGACAGGATTGACCTGACATCGGAACATATCTACAAAACATTCGTGGAAAGCGAACGTATTACTTTATTTAGAGATTTGTAAAGTAACTGTAAGGAAGCGTCGCTTGGGAAGATGAAACATGTCGAGACTCCAGGCGGCTTGACGGTCTGTTGGCTGGCATTTGCAAAGGAGCAAATCCAACAGCACCGTTTTCCCCGTTGCTGATTGGCTGTGCCCTCAAGAGCGAACTCAATAAACATTGCCGTAGTGCTAAGACTGTTTCCACTTAATGCATATCAATCTATGTTTGGTGTTTGACCGACTAAAATAAGCAGCTATAGGTGCTTTTTGAAGGGGTGTGATGTATTCGCCGGTGGCTGTGGTCTCCACACATACCAGGGCTCCACTGTAAACAGCCATTAATGGCCCTTGCATTGAATTCAAAACCATTTGGAGATGCTTTTAACAGTTTGAACAAATCTTGGTGAGGTCTGCTGTATCATTTTGTGGTCTAAAGGAAAAAAAAAACTGTGAGAACTCCTTGATGCATCAGGTCGACGTAAACCAATGTTTTTAGTTTCTCGCGCTCCAGGCTTTTTCTCCTGCTGGTTAAAGCCGCCGTCGTTTCATGACTGAAGCCGAGAACAAAAGGAAATGACCCTGATTGGATACAGATCTCGTTATAGAGATTCTGATAGCATGTCAGCCGCCACCAAAACCAACCGTACAATTAACTCCCGTTGAATACATGAAACACTAAAGCTTCCTGTAGATTTAATAATATGGCCGGCTTTGCTCTGCGGCGAGAGCTGAGTGATGCGACGTGGCGGTCAGCGCAACATTGTGGCAATAAAGACGTCTTGAACAGTGCTCATCTGCAAAAAAAAGAGACAGATTTTATCTCAACAATAATTAACGTTGATAAAGATCCTGGATCAAACTACCCAGTCCTTTACACGTTGCTTCTGGTGCCATGATTAAATATTTTAGATAGCCGGAAAAAGTTTTGTTGAATACAAATGTAGTTTTAATAGTGTATTTAATTTATGAAAAGGGAAAAAGCTGCCTAATCTGTCCCTTTTTTGAAAAGGCTGTTAAAATGTGAGTTTTGTGTCATTACAAAAGCAGGGCTTTGCCAAACGAAGCATCTCAAGATCTGGAAACCGACCTGTAGTATGCAGAAGGAATACAAGAATAAAGTCAATTGGTCTCCATCAGTGTGGAAAGCAACACAAAGTGATTTCTTAGGTTTTGGGAAACACAGACCATATTCATCCACAGATAAAGAACGAAGGAGCAGCGATGAACCTTCCCAGGAGTGGCTAAAATTATTCCATCAACCCACCGCGACTCACCCCAGGTGGCTACAAAGTAACCAAAACAACATGGAAAGCGCTTGGCTTAATTAAGGTCAGCGTTAATGATCCAATGATAACACACACACATGCAAAAAGAGTGTGCAAAAACAGAATCCATGGGAGAGTTTTCCAAGGCCTAAAACAGAGCAAGCAAAAAGGAACACTAATACACATTTACCAAAAACAAACCAAGACACTTAGACCTGACCAGGCAAAAAATAGAGCTTTTTGAAGGGTGTGCGTGCTGGTACATCTTTTGTAAAACAAATTATTAGATAAACATAGTGATGGTAGTGTGATTGTGTGGGTCTGTTCTGCAGACTGTAATGAACTGCAGAGTGAATTCTGCTCTTTACCAGGGCATCCTGAAGCAGACTGTTTGGGATAGTCTCATCAAAGTGACCTTACACAGGCTCCTCATACCCAAAAACCAAGTGGGTCAAAATTCCTCCATGGCAACGTTAGACACCCCCTGCTCACTATCCCAGCCACTTGTTGGCAGCTAACGCCAATGTAGCTCAATCAGGTATTAGATGAAGGAGCAAATACTTTTTCACAAGGAGCCTGGCTAGTTTGGATTTCTCGAGTGCATTAGGTCTGGTCTTACATGAGATGAAGGTTATTAAAATTATGTCCAGTGATGTAAAACTAGTGAGTGTAGAAAAACACAATCAGTGGTCATGAATCTTTAACTGAATTAAACGGATTCAGTTCTCTTTCTTGTTTTGCGGCTTGTTTTACTACAACGTCGTGCGACTGTTTGTGGCCTTCCCATTGTTGCCGGCGGAAAAGAAAGCGAGCAGAAAGAACAAAACGCATCAAATATGCAAAGTAATCATTCTGCTACTCTCCATTCGGAGCTATTCATCACGTCACCACGTCTCATTAGTTCTCTAGTAATCAACGCGCAGTAATTACTGCGACATGCGTGCGTGGATGTGCGTGTGCACGCGCGCGTGTGATTGTGTTGTCGACAAACTCGGAGAGGAAATCAGTCATGTTCAGCTCAGGTCTACAGGCAAACACGCTTCAAAGCGCCACCTTCCCTTCAGCATCGCTTCCTTTTTTAGATTTGACAATGTCGGGTTAAATATTGATGCTCTGAAGTTGCTTCAAAGGAATCAAGAAGAGACGGTGAGTTTTACTTTGGAGCCAAAACCAAAGGAGGTGAGAGATGGTTTCCCAGATGAGTTTGGAAAAATAAAGCGTCATGTGCGTCTTCCTTCTTCCACATGTTGTGGTTTTCTAGAGTTTTCTGTGGAAAAATGTTGAGTGTTATTTGTTGCACAAGTCTGTGCAGTTTGGGGATTATAGAGATTAAGATTTAGAACTAATTTTACGTCAGATTATTGCTGTGCATCCTATTGGTATGTTCTTAACCTGTGTATGAATCAAACTTCTGCATTTTATAAAAAGACAAATAAAGATGGAGGAAGAAACATGCGAAGTTATCCGCTGACAAAGACAAACATTCATCTGGTCTGATGAAACCAAAATTGAGCATTTCTGTCTGTTTTTATTTTCATAGTCAACATGCAAAATACAGTATGTGTAAATACAGTAAAGCGAACATTGCCAAACAATTTGAACTCACCGTTTCTATGGTGACATATGCTAGTGGCAGCGTTATGCCCGTCTCAATGAGCAATGAATCAGTTTTTTGCATGATAAATGAAAATGACCGAAGAATTTTCAAGAGGCCGATTTTATTAAAAAAAATTTTAACAGAAATATCACAATTCTTTTTATTTATGGTTTTGGTTGTGTGTGTGTGTGTGTGTGTGTGTGTGTGTGTGTGTGTTTCTGGTGTATTTATTGTTTTTGGTTCCAGTCTAGTGAGTTCCTTACAAAATGAGCGTTTATGTCTCTTTGAGTGGATGAACTCGCATTATTATGGGCTCATCAATAGATGACTTGAAAATGGCCTCAAAGCAACAATATTATCATTTATTGCAATAATTACCGCAATTTCTCATCCAGCAAAATTTGTTACTGTGACTCAAAAAACTACATCTGTAATTGCAGCGAAATGTGGAGGAATGAAAAAAAAAAAAAAAAGCACACCACACTGTTCAGATTGTTTAAAAAGTGATCCCGAAGCTTCCTGTTGCATTGTGACAAAATGAAACTAAGATTCGGCATGTGTGAATTGTTATTATTATTATTATTATTATTATTATTATTATTATTATTATTATTATTATTATTTATTTTTTATTTTTTGCCAGACACTGTATCTTAAAATGTAGTTTTCTTTTCTTCAGACGGCGTTAAAGCCTCGCTGACACATTCCTGAACACTGGAGCTTCTTCATGCATATTGATTGTTTATGAATAAGATCTGAGGAGCACCGTGCAGCTGACATAGAATATTTTAAAGACTCAAAAGGAAGCTTTACGGTTAAAAAAAATAAATAAAATAAAATAAAATAAATGGTGCCCTAGTTTCACATACATTTACACAGACATGTCACTGAGGTCTTTCCTGCTGCTTAGTGGATTATCATGGAACAACTTTGAGGTTTTTGAGGAGCAAACAGGAGTGAAGAGTTTTCTCTAAAAAACTAATCCACTGACGGTAACAGCCATCTCCACTGTCTTGCGTCTTTCTGACTAATAACGTCACTGTGATGCTGCAGCTTCAAAGATTTTGATCACTTCTCTCAGTGAGCACTTGCAGAGAGAGCGGCTGTGTTGCTGATCCAACATTGTGACCGGAAAGAGCGGGAAAGAGCTCTCCAGCCTTCGGCCCGGCCAAACGCGGGCCGCACATCCTAAGAGGCGTCGCTACGAACGCACCGAGTGGATGTTTGGCTCTTCTCTCGCTTTGTCTGCTCTCCGTTGATGAGAAGGCGCGGAGGCCGCCAGCGCACTGCTGCCGCGCTTCAAACGCAGCTCAGAGGAGACGAGACGCCGGCTTAGGGCGAATTGTTTTTAATCGGGTGAACTCTAATCACATAAACACAACAAGGTGCGCCAAATTAGACGCTTCGAGTCACTTCAGAGTTGCAGACTGGTATTAGCAGTGGGAGTGTTGGAATGTTGGTAAAGCTGGCAATTAGACGTCTGGTAGGAATATTTACTAGAAGCCCCGCAATACATGCTGTATTTGGTGGATTACTATTAAAACGGAAGCGGGGTGACGTGATAGGCCGGTGTGTTCAGGGAGCACTGAACACACCGACGGTTTTCTGAGGTTTTGTTTGGTTTTCACCTTGGGGACCAATGGAGGATTAAATGTGTGTTGAATTGAGTAAATACGTTTCTGCTGTTTCGATCCACGTGAAATTAATGTCAAGTGCCAGTGTGAACCAAAGTAATCCAGGCGTGCAAAGCTCCTCAAACCGATCTGTTCCTGCGCTAAGTTATTTGTAATGAAGTGGAACAAGCATCGGGCATAAAAATGATCCTGAGACGCTTGGAAAGCCAGTAAAATTTGTCAGGTAGTTTAATATTAGCTGTTGGTCACTGAAAAAGTCTCTAACAGCAAACAAACCTTCGTTTCTAAAAGTATGAATGCTCCGGTGAGCGCTGTTTGACCCTCAGGAAGTGGGGGGGAAACATGATTATTTCACTGTAAAGCAGCCATGGCTGCTTTACAGTAAAAGCAGCCATGTCATAACATTTCTGACAAGAGGAATAATCAAGAGTGGTTCAAGATTCAGAAAGACCTGTACGTTTCTGTTTTAAAACAAGAGGTAATCCACCGAAACGCAAAGGCCGAAACGCAAAGTTGCTGCACAAGACTTCACGCTGAAGAAAACGTTGCTGAAACTTGTTTAAGGTTTCATGTAAGGGCTTTACATAAGACAGTAAGACACTGGGAGAATAAAGTCTGGTCTGCACACACCGTGTTCTGGAGGAAATATGGTTCTGAACAGCTTTACCCCAAACAAACACCATGCCAAAAGTGACGTTTTCCGATGGGAGACACTACAAAGTTGACATAACTAAAAACAAAAAAATCCTTTCCCACATTGAATAATCTGAATCCAAATTCAGCTGAAATTGACTCTTAGTTTACGTTCATATTATGTTCTGCAGGTTAAGTGTCGCATATGTTTGACAGAACTGTCTTATTTAAATAAACAGTTTCAAAATGTTGGGAAAACTTATTTTTTGAATGAAAATTTGTGAGAAAAAAAATAAAAATCCCAGTCCATAAGCATCCTCATTCCAAACCCGTTCACTTAAATTGTCATCACTTGGTACGTGTTCACATTATTTATCGACTGCATCGAAGAATATCAAATATATTTTGACTTTAACTGAAGGTATGACTTAATACAATATATAATATACAATAAAATACAATGACTTAAAACTGATTGTATAGACTAGGTCATCAAATCAGTCTGTCAACTACGTTGCCTGCAGGGATTTTTAATGTCCAGCAGGTGTCAGTATTCAGTGACACGGTATCGACACAGTATCAATACAGTTTTGGGTCCAAACGCTTCATGACGCCTCATTTTACCCATCACTGCTTAATATTTTACCCATTGTAAATCTAAAACTGTTGAAAAAACGGTGAGGAAAAAAAAAGTCGTTTTTTTCTAAGGTTTTTAGCTTAGAAAAGGTTTTCCAACACTTGTCACCTGTTTTCATCAGCGACTGGATTTCTGGAGCTTGGAGTTCAATGTATTGTTTCACCATTATGAAATCTCTTTCTGAAATGTTGCCATGGTTTCCATTATAAAACCGTTACCTAATATCCTGGTGTAACGCATGAAATCACTTCGACTCCTTCCTCTGAGAAATTAGATCATAATTTAAGGAGTTTCCGTCACGGTGGTGTTGTGAAATCTGTGGCAGCCTGGCGGCCTGGTTCAGGTCCAGCCTGGTTCAGGTCCAGCCTGGTTCAGGTCCAGCCTGGCGGAGCGCCAGGGGGTGTCAAATAAATAAATAAATAAATAAATAAATAAATAAATAAATAAATAATCAGTCGTTTGAATCCATTTGCTGTCACTTATTTTGCCTGTAATTTTAATAGCGAGTCGGAACCCCAGACCATCTGGTTATTGGAAAAAGATCTCATCTGCCTTAAGTTACATTTTCCAGGGAATCTGGACACAATATCCAGATTTTTTCTTTAGTTGGTAAAAATATTGTGTTTTATGGAAAGAATTTAAACAATGGAGTCGGGGTTGGGGTGCCAGCAAATGTAACAAAGTAATTTTCCTCAAGCGGTTTTGATGAGGATGTAACCAGGCTGTTGATCCTGTTGGCTTCGTTCATATTGTGTGTGGGTGTGTATTTGGATGTGTTTACAATAAAGCCTAAATGTCTATGTGGGCTGTGTTATGAGTAAATATGTATATGGGTAACAACTGCCACACGGTTCGTGGTTGAGAAATGTTTCTGTGCTCGATGGATCATTTCATTTCGTATCCAGCTCTGAATAGATCATAAATTATGAACGTTATGAAATGCACTGATAGTTAGGTCGGCTTTGGCTCATTCAATAATTATTGACACAAAACGTCTCGTAACTTGCTTTAAATGTAGCAAACTATGCGAAGTATGTTGTCAAAATCTGCCATGCTTGCATAACGTCTCTCCAGAACGATTGATAAAAATCTAATTAAGTAAATAATAATGCAGTTGTTACATCGATTGTCATCGGTTAGCGTCCAAGGAAATTAGACCATCAGTGTATAAATTTAAACAAGGAACGTTAATAGAAAGGAAAGTGGTAGAATCTGGTGGCTGAGTGGAAATATCGATCTTTGAGAGTGATGCTTGCGGACAGAGCGAGTGGAGAATACAATTTTCATAAGCATTATGAGAGTGAGTTATAAATCTCAGGCCACGGTTCTCAGCCAGCGAAAAAGGTTAAGTGCTCCCACAAGGTCAGGGGTCAGACTTCGCTGCAGGCAGAGAAGTTCAGCTATTTTCGAGTCTTGTTCGCGGCTGGCGGTGGTGTGGAGCAGGAGATGGACAGATTGTGGCGGAAGAAAGAGCTGAGAAGCTTTTAATTCACCAGCCCTCCTACGTTCCGGCCCCAAATATAGATCATGAACAAAAGAAAGAGATGCTGGAAATAGGTGGCCACGCTCAGCTTCCTCTGTGGGGCAGCTGGGCTTTGATTTAGAGTTGACTCCTTTATCTGAACGGAGTCAGCGGAGGTGATTCGAGCGTCTGATCGCCGCCCTTTGAGGGTCCGTCACGCTCTTCCCTCTGGGAGCAGCTCCGGCGTCACGCCCAGCACTCCTGCTCTAACTTTAAGACAGAAAGGAAGTGGACCCTTTGTCAGCTCTGGGGTCGGACCAGACATGTAGTCTTTGGTTCTAAAGGGATTTAATTGTATGCACAACATAACACACATTTCTATTCATCTCTAAATGACGGTTGGGGGAAAAAAAACTATGTGCGTTCCAAAAACAACAGAGATTAACAAAAGAGACATGATGGATGGATGGATGGATGGATGGATGGATGGATGGATGGATAATTAAATGTCTTATAATCAGAAGCAAACACACATCCAAACAGTTAAATATCTTCACATCATTACATCTTGTGTTTGAGTTTTGTTGTTTTAATATTTTCAAATAAAAAAAAAAAAGAAACATGTTTTAAATTTTTATCCATGCTACAAAACACAACTGAAATGACATCTGCAAAATGAAACGTGGCTGTTAAACATGCAAACACACACTTCTGTCAGATGACAGCAGTGAAGCGTGGAAGCGGCCGCTGGTGGGCGCTTTTGTTCCACAGTGTCACCTTGTGGCCATGTTGGTGAACGACACCCTCCCTTTTATTTAACGCCTGAACGAAGCTGCTGTCGGGAATCGAGCGCAACGAGACGCGTTCCCGCGGCACGCTGCCACGTCTGAGTCTGACGCGCAGACACTCAGGACCGCCTGCCTGCGTTTTTCTTCCCTTCATCTCCTCTGATGAAGCCGTGGATCCTTTCTGAGTCTCTCACTCTCACTGAGAGCAAGACGCGGATCACTGTGCGTATTTGGTGTGTCTTCTGCGCATCTGTCTCAGTCAGGGTCAGTGAGGGATGGCGCCGTGAGGCTCCTTTGGTGGCGGCATTGATTTAGTGCCGCGGGGACTCGGCTGCTGTCGCAGCTGTCAGCAGCAGAGCGCCCCCTACTGTTCATTTCATGACGAGAGAGACGCCTTGAAGCTGCAGTCTTTGCATTGTGTCTCTCTATGTCTCTTAATTAGCAACAAAAGCATTGTTCATCCTTTTTTTTTTTTGCCAAATAGTTCAAGCTTTGTCACACTGGTTGCAGAGGATCCATCAGCTGTAAAGAATTGAATATGTGACGCTCCGGTCTTGGAATAGGCCATTCTAATGCCTCATAAACCTGTGACGATGGTAAGTTTTACTGGACGACAAATCGTCCCAGAAGATGTTACGATAAACGATCATTTTGTTGCTTTGACACAATTTTCAAGCAATGTAATGATGAAGGCTCAATAATGCAGGAACACATTCTCAAAGATGAATCAACTTTAAGTTTTAGTGAACATTAAACACTGGAACTGGAAGACATTTAAAAATACCCAAATAAACGACAGAAAAAAAAACAAGTGAAATGAATTATGACGTCTTTGTAAAGAAGTTTGTTCTTCAAAGAAGGGGATGGGTCAGACCAGTTTTTGGTAGAAAGAGAAAAACTAAATGAAAATCATTGAACTTGTTTTAATTTATCATGCGATTAATTAATTTATAGCTTATTATAAATTAAAAAGTTTGCAAAATAACAAATTTATAAAGGTCGTTATTTTCAGAAGGTGCTGCTCAGAGTTACCATGGGTTCTTATGTTGCTTCTATTACTAACGTTCTCCAACCTTGGTCTCCATGGTGACGCTTGATTGCTAACATGAAGCCTCCACAGAACAGCTGGTCAAATTTCCCACCAGTAAATTTCAGGTGATCTTGAACACAGCAGGATTTTGTTTTTTTAGGGGGATGTTAAAAAAAGTTTAAAACCTGGTTGGATTTTGGTCTTTCCTTGAAGATTTGCACACACATGTGAGCCCACTTTGTTGCCGTCCTTTTCTATCGAATTCCGCTCATTTCAGCGTAAGAAAGGGCAGCAGGTAATTTACTGACTGGTACACAGTGGTGGGGCCCAGGCACTCAGAGGCTCCAGAGAAGATGGGAGACGGTTGTGTGGTGCTGCTGCTGCTCTGCTTACTACAGGAGAAATATTGACTCACACTCCTCCCTACGACTGCGTGACGATCCTGCTGACAAATAACTCATGCTTTTTCTTCAACTGACTTGAAGAAAAAGCAAGTCAGTTGCTTTTTGGTCACGCTTTGCAGCCCTTGGGGCATCGTTACATCAAAGCAGAACGGTGGAGTCACAGACAGGCTGCTGATTCTGGAAGCAGCAGTCATTACCGAGCGACACGGCAGAAAATATATGGCTTTGGCACAAGTTTAGCGTTTCCCGACAGTTCCGTTTTTTTTCCCCCAAACTCGGCTTCTTTGTCATATCCTTCCTAAAGCAGTGGTGAACAAAGAGTGCTCTGAGCAGCGCGTTCTATTGCAGAGCACAATGGGGCTGAATAGGACTGTTTGCTTCACGTAGAGCTATGAAAGAGTAAGGCCAGAGCGCCGATGAACTGATTTGATTCAGTCCCGAATGTCTGCCTTTGGCACAAATAGCCCAGAGTCTATCTAATGACCACAGAGTTTTGTGGGCAGCAACGAAGTTCGTCCCCATCATACTGATAAGCCTGAATCAAGCCAAGGAAAACACAAATTAAATATGCACTTGATTCTGACCTCGCCAATGACCTGCAGAGAGAAACTAATTACATTTGATGAAAGGTGCAAACCTTTACACAAACAGCCTCGCTTGTGTGGTCGGTCAACGTTCGCGCGTCTCTGTTGGCGCAGGTGGAGCCGTCTTTCGGCGCGGACTTTAATTGTTGTTTTTTGTTTTTTTGACACCGGCGAGTCCAAAAACGACGTCTGCTTTACAGCTTCTTCTTTGTTGTTGCTGCTTTGAATCAGCTGTAAAGTCCTTCCTGAACTGCTGCAGAGTGACCGACCTGGTCGCTTTTGAGTGGGCAAAGGTAGTCATTACACAAACCCAGTCTACATTCCAACTGCTTGGTAGAAGTTTACGGCTGGAAAGGTCTGGTTAAAGAAAGCTGTGGCTTTGGCAAAAAACAAAAAACAAAAAAAGAACAGCTTTAGTGGTCCAGATGTATTGTGTGCCGTATATGATGGGATTACTGGCAGCCCCCTGCTATGGCCAGAAAAAGAGTTTACTGGCGCAATAAAAGGAGCCAACACAGAGATGCTTCAGGCTGTAGAAAGAAAACAATGACCTCAGCGACATCTGTTATTTTAAGGCGAGAGGAAAGGTAGAAACCTGGGAGAAATTCAAACACGTTTTCAAATTACTGCAGTACAGACAGACTTCACCTGGGAATTTTAATCTGGCAACTTTAAACTGCTAATAGCCTAAATGCTAAATCGGTTGAAGTCACAGTAATTCGTTAAGTATTCACAAGCTTCTATTATCGTTCTTTTTGTTTTTTTTTGACATTACAACCACAAACATGTATTTTTCTATGTTGAAACATCATAAAGTAGTGAATCATTGGAAAGTAAAATTGAATTAATTATATTTACATGCACACACACACAAAAATACACTTTAAAATATTTTTTTCAAACCAAAAATTTAAGTCCACCTGAGTCAATTATTTGTAAAGCCATTTTTGTAGTTAAACTTACCTTCACTGGTGTGTGAATATAATTGGGCGGCGGCCATTAAACGCAGCCTTGGATGTCTGGGCAGAGCACGTGAAAGGGGAGGAAAGTGACGCCGTTCTTTTTTTCTTTTTTTTTAAACTTCTGCTTGCACCTACTGAGGAGGTTCTGGTGCCGTTGCCCCGTGTTACCTGTGTGATTAATCCTCACCCCGAAATGTGGGATGAAGCACAACCAATGGCTTGATTAAGTCATGTAAATTGCATTAATTGTGACTCTTCTTTGCCAGTCTGTTATTCATTTAGTTATTAGGTCTCTCTGCTGGAGGTAAATAATTTTCTGTTCACTGGGTTATTTCTTCACCTCCATTCGCAACACGCTATGCTAGCAGGTGGAGGGAGATTGAGCAGCTCCACAGATTGATTGACAGCACCAGGACCCTCCTCCTGGCTTTGACTAGATGTTGCTAAATGGCATAGGGAGAATTTTTTTAGCACTATTTTTAAATTCTATAGCTTTTAGGTTTGTGTTTGTGACACAACCTGGCTAGGCCTGTCACAATAAATCCATTCATCACATGATAAACTACAACAAGCTCAATTTCCATTTGCATGATGTATCGTTTTTCTCTTTTCTCTCTCTTTCTGTCAAAAGCTGTATGACAAACATCTTCAGTGCGGTGATTGGAGTCATCAACCAGCCCCCTTTTGTTGAAGGACAATTTTGTTTACAGAAACTTCAGAATTCATTTTACTTGCTGTTTGGTTTATTTATTTTGGACATTAAAAATAACTATATTTTATAATATAGATATTATATAATATTACATAAATATAATATTTATCACGAGCGACAAATGTTCATGAGAAGTTAAAGTTTATTGATATTTGAGAATGCATTCTTGCATTGCTTGCCATTACCAGACTGATACTTGAAAATAGTCTTAAAGCAAAATTATCGTTTATCTCAATAACGTCCGGGACAATTTATCATCCAGCAAAGTCAGTTTTGGTGACAGGCCTATTCCTACCCTCATATATTGTCGAGAGCTTTGAGTAGTGACTGAAAGAATGAGATGTCTGGGAACGCCTGGGGATCATCCCAGAGGAGCTGGCGCACAAGTGGCCGGGGAAAAGGATCGTCTAGGTTGCCTCTGCAGTCTTTTCTTTGTTTTTTTCTTTTGGGCATTAATCAGCCTTGAGAAGCAATTGTTCTTGTGGCAAATTAATTCTGAAGGGTATTTTAAACCATGATAAAAGTTTCTGTCATCCGTCTGCTTCCACAAAACGTGGTTGCAAGTTGTTGAAAAGCTGCCTGTACGTCATGGTCACGTCATGGCAGACATGATGCCAAAACAATCACAAAAAGCCCTGCTCAGCTCTCCTGCCTGCAGGCAGAATCAGATGAGTGAGTGGGAGAGACATGACTTGGGTAGCAGTGCTGGGACAGACGCAGGTAATGGATGATGTGAAGCCGTGTGCAAAAGCAGTTGTTCAGAGGCAAAGGTGAAATCGTCTCAAAACAATTACTTTTTGAGCTTTAAATTTGAGTCATGTTTCTGTCTTTGTAGCCAAGCGCTACTTTGTCTCTGACATGAATCTGTGCTCCAGGGGAAATTTCAACGTTTGCAGAATTATAATAGTAACTCAACCCTGTTGGATGCGTCACTACATTCAACAGCAATGCGATTCGTTTTATTAAAATTTCAAATCTGTTGTGTTTTTGGGATGGCGATTGTTGAAATTAGCAGCTTAGAGTATTCAAATTTTACTGGTTCAAATGCCCCAAAAAGGATTTTCCATCAGGTGCCAAAAACCACTTAATTAATTTATTTTTTAATATTTTCTTCAGGGATACTTGATTGACTGTAAGTACTGTAAATATTCAGCATTTGAAGCAGGTTGTGTTGGCGAACATAAATACCAGTTATCCCTCTGTTGTATTAACCAGAGTCGAGTGAAAATGTGGAGATGTGACTGAACATGATCCTGAGAAGAAATGCTTAGCACCCTGCCAAATGGAGACATAATGCTGTTTGGGGAACATCCAAAAACTACTACCTCTCTATCGAATGTATTTTTCATCATCACCCTGCAGATAAAATAAGGATGATGTAATGACCCCCGAAATCTGCTCTGATTCCTGGAAACGTTTCCCAAAGTGGAAGCTCATACCAGGAACATCTATGTTTGGGAATGTGACAAACGGCAAAATTAAAATTTCTGGCATACGGAGAAAACAACAACAACAAAAAACGCTGCAGTCGCAACACAATCTTAAATAAATAAATAGGACGCCAACAATGTACAGTATCGCAATGATTTATGGTTTGAAGTCAAGGTGAGGATCCTCAAGAATGTGTGTATAAATGTAATAATGGGCCAAAAGAAACCCTGACGTACTCCCTGATGTAGGTTTAATGTTAAAACGCCGTACTTATCAAAGCCTCCTCATTAGTCTCCCATTTGTCCCGTACGTCTGCTGAACATTGTTCCTGTGCTATGATATGTGAACTTCACACACGAAGTCATGAGGGTTTGACAAATAACAACAAACAGCAACTGAAAGCTGTGAATGTTGTTGTAAAAGTTATTGTTACTATTATTAGTCATCAGTAATAAACCCCTGTGGTGTTTTTTAACAAGGCACCGCGGTGAAAAGCAGAAACTGAGGAAATATTTGATTTCACTTAATGGGTTGATTTAGGAACATAGTTTGTTCTCAAAGTATTAACACCCTTAGACTTAGTCACGTTTTTTTTTTTTTTCCTCAGATTTCAACCACAGATTTTTGTGCCTCCAGAGAAACTGATGCCTTTATGAATCAAATACTGATTAAACAGAATCCACACGAGGGAAGTAGCTGTTCTGTCTTTCAAAAAAAAAAATAAATAAATAAAATTCACTGTTTGTGGGTGTGAATGTGTTTGTGATGGACTGAAATGCTGAAACCCTTGAGGTCTTTTTTTTACCGAGGCACTCTAGCGAAGAACAAATCAATTGAGACTGAGAAGGAAAAATATCAATTTCAAATACAGTGTGCCTTTTTCAAGTTCTGTTGACCTGTTACCACTATACACATAAACACACCAAAGAGCTGATGGCATCCCTACCGATATCAGTACATCTTCAGAGAAGTGCTCAGGATGTACAACAGGGTGGAAGAAAACTGGTAAAGGATGATGCAACTCTTATGATATGTCCTGGATGCTGGGAAACGCTAAAACCAACGTCCTGTACACAGACAGGAAGGACAGTTAGGAACGCTTCCTGATTTGAGTAATCTCAGAAAAGAACACTGATTCACCGGAGCAATAAAACCTATTGGGTAACAACTTCAGTCTTCATTGGGGTATGACCAGCAGCTCAGAGTGTGGTGAACTGGGTTAAAGGGCCTGGCGTGTTGTGCGCCTGAGTCCATGTTCCTTCCACGAATTCTTCTCGGCCCAGCGCTGCATCCTCTCAAGGGCGTGAGTCAGCACATGCTCAACCAGGATCTGATGTAATGAGGCTTCTGAAGGCGCTCCTCAGGAGGAGGGGTGGTGGGAGACCACCAGCGCACGCCCTGGTCCGGTACAATACCTGGGCGGTGAGCTAATCCCAGAGACACGGTGGGAACGTGGGCCGTCTCATACCTGAGGCAGCCGGATGGGATGTGTGAAACTCCCATGAGCCGCGCCGTGGACTCAAACACGTAGTGTGACTCGGCCTTACATCCTGGATGATTTCACGGAGTTCGGATGGGAAATGAAAAGTGCAGCAGAGACGCTGAGTTTAAATTCGGATAAAATGAATCAATCAAAGGTCCTGAGCGGGCAGCGGCTTGACCACCAAGCTGGGTCTGTGGGAAAAGAAAGGGAAAGGGCATGATCGGAGACCTCTGGTAACTGGTGACCTTACTCTCGGAGGGGAACTTTCCCCAGTGAGACCCCAGAGGACGCTCCCCTTGTGTGCCTGCTGTGGTGGATGAAAACAAAAAAAGAAACCCCAACACAAAATCACAGTTTATTTTCAACTCTCTGTGCTCCTCCTCAAACTCTGTGCTTCAGACAAAAGCTGAAAATATTTTCAGCCAAATATGTTTGCAATGTTTGGGTTGGTGATAGTTGTTTTTTTTTTTTTCATTGCACTCATAACATAATGTTCGTCTTCTCCAAGTGCACACAGCTTGGAGTTTTCAGTAAATCAGCAGAGACGCTCGTCATAGTCCCAGAGTAAACTAACGCTTCTCGAAAGACATATGCAAACGGTTGAGATTCTTCCTGCTCCCGCTGATGTAACAGGCCTGCGAAAGCTCTCCGGGATTGGAGCGCTGTGACGTCTGCTAACGTGGGAGTTTATTCTGCTGCTCGGATTTTTACTGGCACGGCGTCAGGCTTGGACGCCGACTCATGCACTGCAGGAAGGCTGATTTAGTGTCGGCTAACTCACGGACAAATTAAGACAATTCAGCCTCAACGTTACAAAAGGCCTTGCAAATGTATTCATCCACCTTTTGTCACTTTAAAAGCACAAACCTCAGTGTTATTTTGTTGGGACTTCACCAAACAGCTGCTTTCGGTTTTATGGAGGCAGTTGGTTGCACTCGGTTTTATTTGGGGGAATCAGATCAAAGGTGGTATATTTTCTGCCTAACAAAATGGGCCGTTTTTGTTCCACATAATAATTGAGCACAACTTTGTTCAAAGCTTAAGACATGAATCTTTTGCTTGCGTGATTTGTCTGGACACAACAAACGTGGCTTCACGAGTGAGTTTTTTTGCTGCTTCAGGTAACCGGTAGCCTGGCCATTGCCTTCTTTTGCCTTCTTTCTCCCACTGAGCTCATGTTCTCTTGTAGGATTTCAACCGCGCCAATCAGCAAACAGAAGGAGAAATTGAGTACTCTGATTTTGTCTGCTGTTTCAGAAATGTACTCTTCCTGTAGTTTTAGCAAAAGCCGTTCAGTCTGTGTTGGCCAAGCTTCCAAATCCTGAGCCTCGTTCGGATCGGCACTTCCCTCTTTGCAGTAGCGGATGGTTGTTTACAGCACAGGCAACTTCTGGTAAGCTTCATAGCACAGAACTGGCATTTCATATGTCACGGTCAGACATTAACGGCTGAGGCGGGCTCTCAAGGAAGTAATCATTTCTCAATAGCCAAGAGTCCACAACTTTGTCCAGAGCCTCTGGTCACAGCAAATATTGTAGAATAAGACGCTGTTTTCTTTACACACTAGTTAACTTTTATAATCACAGATGTTTCAAAAACATATAATCAAATGAAGGCAACAAAAGAAATGCAACATATTTTCTTTCACACAGGAAAAGCCCTCCCAGTTGAGCTTCTAGCTGATATCTGTGTGACTGTTCTGATGTCACACCTGCGGGTCAGCTGAGCTATCACAATCTCCCGCCTGAGACGTTCAGGCCTCTAACGTCTCCCTGGAGTCAGACTGCAGTCAAATAATCTTCTGACTCAGCGCCTCTCTTCCCAGAGGAACATTCAGGGAATCAGTTCAACTTGGAGCTCTCCAGATTTATCCAACACCAGATTTTTCTGTAGAAGAGCAGTGGTTCCCTGCTTCGCTTCAGTTCCTTTGTTCTCTGTTCGTCTGAGGTTTGATCCGAAGCGGTCGACTCGAGACGTCCCAGTGAATATGGCAGAGTTCTCTCTTGAGTTGGTGACGTTCTCCGGGACGCCGGCTGGTTTGCCCTTATAGATGCACATTTCAGCTCGGATTCATCTGGATTAGCTGAGTTTTGGTCCTCGAAGTTTTACATCAGCTTCTTTCCTTTTTTCTAAAGGAAACAGGAGCCCAGACTAATAATAGTTCTTCTATTTTGAATTTTGAAAATAGGAGGTTTCACTGATGTAGAGTAAAACTATGTATGTCGTACAGATCTGACCAGAGATTTATGTGCAGTTATCATGAGAGTTAATGTCATATTAAGTTAAAACATTTGGTAGTAAAAAATCTGGGACCTTTGTGGATTCTTGTTAATCTTCACATGTTCAAAAATCAAATAAACGTCCTCAAATATATGCATGTATTGCACCATGATACGTACGATCTCCAATAAGCTGTAGGAGCAAGCTACAAAAAAATTGAAAGTTGTGCACCTATTTATTGTTTTGTTGTGTTTTTTTTTTATTTTTTTATTTCCCTTTATTTAACCAGGTAAACCCCGTTGAGATCTGGATCTCATTTTCAAGAGGGAGCTTGGTTTTTCCACCCAACAATAAAGAATCATCCAATACACACATGACGATGCAGTGCGCAAAAAACACTTCAGAAAGCCAGAACAAAATATCCAGCAAAGATGATCGCTTATCAACTTTTGTATGATCTGCTGTTATCCCCAATTAGGGGAGGGGGAATCTTGCAAAACACAATGTGGCAGCAACTTGAGGAGCAAAGGCACACTAAACAGATAGCTAATCTTAGATTGTTCCCTTTCCTCGTCTGAGGGTCTTTCCCATATCCGATGGGAACGTCGGAACAAAGAAAGGGATAAACATGGTGCCTTTTCGTCCTCTTCCTTTTATCTGACAGTCGGGCCGTTAATTCGAAGGGAGTGTGTTTCTATGCAGGCACATTCCCTGAATGTTCAAACTATCTGCAAAGTAGAACGGAGCCAGGAGCAGAATCTACAGGGGGCGAGTGGGAGTTTGCCTGTGTGTGTGTGTGTGTGTGTGTGTGTGTGTGTGTGTGGGGGTGTGTGTGTGTGTGTGTGTGTGTGTGTGTTTTGATACTGTTTTTATGTTGCATGTGCAATAAAGCTCATCAGAAGCCACAGGAGATGGAAAGTAGGAATACTGAGACGTGATCGGTGTGAAGATTTTCAGTAAAAGACGACTTTTCTTTCCTTCCATGATTCACCTCGAGTTTTCCACAAACCTGCACTCTTATTCCTGATAACTGTGTTGATGATGAAGTGTGTCATTTGTCAGGATAAAGTATGTCATTTGAAAAGGTAAAGAAGTAAAGTTCTTAAATTCCCTGTACAACATGTATTTTTCTCTAACGTTAAGCTGTTGTAATTACCGCTGAAACGTGAGCGTGTGATTGTGTTTGCCTTAGAATGAAAACAAATCTAACAATGAAAGCAATGAAGTTTAAACTTTCATAGCGGATATGTTATTGTTTCAACACACACCAAAAAATTCAGTCAGCAAAAAGCTTGAGTTCATGTTCAGAAAGAGCATCATTTACGACACGTCTGGATGAACTTATAGGATGATTATGTTGATCATCACACTCTACCACATGAATTAGCACAAGCCTGTAAAAATACCTGTTTGCATACTTTGAAACATTTTAACAATGATGACGATGCTGCTGGTGATGGTGAATTAGCAAATAGCGATCATGATGCTGAGTTTTCACATCGTCGCATTGACTTTAGATGGAGGGAAGCGACAAAAAACAAAATCAAATCTTGCACAGTGATTCATTTTACACATATCAAACCAAAAATATAAAAATACTGCTATGGATCTATGAATCTGTATTCCTCTTGATTCAATTTCATTTTTATACAGCGTCAACTGATGCACAACAAATGTTGTCTCAAGGCGTTTCCGCTCCATCTTAACCACACTACTCATTAGTGAAATCAGCTGATTGGTTTTGTTGTACTTGTGTTCATCATACTATCAGATTCTCACGCTGACTCGTTCCTGCCAGGTACCTTCGTCACCTCGGCCGACTCCATCTATTGGCACCCATTCAGACTTAAAATAGGCCTAATCAGCCATTTTAAAGTCCAGGTTTGATGGTTTCTCATCATCCAGTCTGCCCGGCTTCCTCGTCGGCCTACAGAGTTTTTCATGTGCGACTCTGATCTTCTGCCTCACCGCTGAGTTCTCGTTTAACCTCCCACCCCGGGGGATCGAGCTGTTTAGAGGATCTATCTTTCATCTCCGTGGGCGGACGTTTAGGTCTGCGGTTGGAAAATGCCAGACAATGTGAGTGACATCTACGAGGGTTCTTTTTGCTCACTTCGGTTTCCTGTAGTGTTTGAGATTTGCGTTTTGTGTAAAGTTTGGGTTTCTCCAAACCAGATTTAGCAGGATGATATAAATGTGTTTGTGTCGGTACCTGGGGTTTTAGACAAAGGTGAAGCTCATATTTTAAATCCAAATTCTGTGAGAGCAGCCAAAGCTGGCTGCACAAACGCAGCCAGCTTTGGTGCTTGGACCTGCTTACAGGGCCCTGCTGTCAGGCACAAAAAGCTCCACTTTGGTCCCCATCTGCCTTTGGCCATGGGACTGCCAGGCATTAATCCTTTTCTGCCAAACCCTGTCAACACCTGCTCATTACACCACTTACTGAGAACCCCTCTTGTGTATACCTCAGCTCAAACTGGGACAATACCTTTATGGAATGTGGAAAAAACAACAAGGCACTCCGAGAGTCTGGCGCTGGTGGTGAGAACGATGAAATATGTTCTTCCTGAACATGTTTTGGGGTTTTCTGATGGATTTACATCATAAAACCCCAAAACGTTTCCCAGCTTTGTCCCGTTACCGCCAACGACTCGGTGGAAGGAAAAGGCGGGCTTGTTTTCAACTTCTTTACAAATACGAAAAATTGAAAGGAGGATTTTGGGATAGATTAGCACATCTAATGACTGACATTTTTTTTTTACCAAGTATTCTTAAAAAACTCCATCTGATGTGAAGTGTTAGCTGTAGACACACTACACTGGTCAAGAAGAAGATAACTTCTCCAAAGTATTTTTTGTAACCCAATGTTATCGGTCGGCATCGTGTGACGTCAGCACCCACTATACCGCGAATGTTGCCTGCAGAAATAAGGCAGGAATATTTTATTGTAACTATTTCAAATCAGGCTAACAAATTTATTTCCCACTGGCCGCCGGCAAACGTTCGTTTTCTGTCTGGAACGTAGTTTTCATAAGCTTTCTCATCATTTATCCACTCACTCGCATTAAAATGGGCCATCATTAAAGTGTCTCTCATTCACTAATGTCATTTACTTCTTTAAGGGGAAGGCTCCTATTAGTGCGACGTCACTTTATGTATGACAAGCGTCAGCCGTCGCTCTGTTCGTTTCACCGACTCAGCCAAATATTCCCAGCTTGTTTCTCTCAAAAAAAAAAAAAAAAAAAACTGCAGCTGAGTTTTTTTTTTTCTTAACTTCTGTTAAGAGCTGCTGTGTCTGCACTGTTCGTGCTATCGGTGCATGCTCTTTCTGCGCGCGCACACAGAAAAACTCCCTCATATGTCTCTTTCTTTGCGGTATAAGCTCAGAGGGCTCGCCTGCCCTGCTGCGTTTGCAAACGAGTGATGATGTAGGCTCTGACCTTGTGACCCTCCCTGTCTCTTTTACTCCTTGTGCTCATGCTCCCCTGGAGAAGCAGCTGCTCGGTGAGCTCATCGCTCACCGAGCAATGAGCTCGGTGAGCGAAGACTGTAAATAAACCGTCTTTGTCCTTCTCCCTTGCACTGCTCTCTCCTCCATTTGTTGCCGATTTGGCTGACAAGTTGTCAGCAGAGCGACAGCATGAGGTTTTTCGCGCACTTTAGAAGTGTCTGTCACCGAGAGGAGGACAGCTAATGATGTGAACAGGCTTCCGTCAGCGGCGTAGTAGGACATCGGTGAGAGCAAGTCGGGAAGCACGCCAGTGTGTTCTCGCTCTCTCTCTCTCTCTCTCTTTCTTTTTTTTTTCTACCTTCACCTACATAAACCGTGAAGATTAAGCAGATTTTTTCCTTCCAGAGATGCAACTTTCCGGGTTTGCCAAAGACTCACTTCGCCAAACCTTAGATTGCCCCGTGCAGTGCCTTTCATGTTTTGTTGCAATTTTCACTATTTTTGAGATTTTACTGACAAAGAAAAGAACCCTACACATTTGTTAGGGTTTTTTTTTTTTTTACTGACATATTTGAAAAACGTGGCCTGGATTTGTATCCAGGCTCTTTTGCTCGTTCTGTTTCACCCAAATACAAAATCCAGTGTGGGCCAAATGCTTTCAAAAGTCACCAGATTTGTAAATCCGGCCTTCCTGCGTGTCATTTAATCTGAGCAGAAGCCCAAATGTTCTGTGGGGAACTTTTTTATTTTAAGGGAACATTAGTGAACAAAATGGCACCAGAAGGGAAAATGTTTTGGAGAAACTTAAAAGCAAAATTTTGTTATAAAATTATATCCTATGCTCTAGCAAAGTGATGTTTCACAAATCTGAGAATGGAAAAAATGTGACACTTAAAGTCATCTTACCAAGACATGGTGGTCCACCTGAACTGAGATTGCACAAAGAGCTTCGATCATAGAAGCAACTAAGAGATCCGCATGTTAGGCAAGAGAATAATCTCACTAGACAAGTGTTGTTGGTAAACTCCACAATTGTGACCTTTAAGAGGTAAAAAGAAAGCTGCTGGTGAGAGAAAGTCCTGCATCAGGTAATCAGACTGGTTTCTTCAGCTGGGAAAGGAAGATGGACTGGAGCTGGTCAGTGGCCGCAAATGTCTTTAAGACTTTTGGTGGACATTTCCTCGTTTTGTTGCAAAATAAGAATGAGCAAAGATTTAATTCTCCGCCTGTGCCACGCTGGCGGAAACATTTCCCAAAAGACTTTCAGCTGTGACAGTGAAAACAGTGAAACTCTCAGCGAGTGCTAATGAACACCACTCTATTTCAGATGTTATTTTTTTGGGGAACCATGAAAATTAGTAACACATTTGTTAAATGGAAGACGCTACTTTAAGTCAGTTTGTCAACTTCTAATACAACACATTGAACTTTGGGGTTATGATCAGACACAAGGTGAAAATAGTTACTCAAGTTGCAGTATTTTTTTTTTTTACCGCCTGCAGGGAAGAAAATGCACCACAATAACACCAATTCACTCCAGAAATGGAAAAAAAAAAAAAGTTCTGGCCCACTTCTTCACATTGTGACGCATAACACATCCGTTCATTCAGCTTCCCACAGTCAATTCATCGACAGCCAACAGAGCACTTCGTTCTCCTTGTGCACATCCAGCCCTGTTTGCTCGCACCACCTTCGAGTGAAGACCGAGATGACAATTCCTGCAAGCCGTGCAAAGATTTTCATGAGTCGTGACAAGTAACAGATTCATGACATGGCACGAGTCAGCACCATTCTTTGATCTCCGAGATGGTCTCGCTGATCGCAGCAGACAGATAAAACCTGTCTGCCAGCCGCAGCACTTCTGACACAAATTAAAACTCGGGCTTCCCCCGAGACGGAGGCCTTGCTGTGGTCACTCTTTACACTTTGTGTTAAAAGGAGAGGTTGTATTTAAAATTTCCAAAGCGAGACGCGGCCATATTTAGTTGGGAGGAAATTAGCAGAAGCTTTCAACCAGACAAATTGTTGGTACTGGTGACTGATTTACTTTGAAAGTAAAAGTAGGACACTCGATGCTTTTCTAGCTTTTCTTTTGGCAAGGCAGCAGATCTCGTAGGTTATATCAGCAAAAAAGGGAAGGACGAGCTCTACCTAACGTAGAACATTGCAGTATGTCATTTGAAATGTTTACGCTAAAACCTGGGCGGAGACAACAACAGACTGAGACTAGCCGGGTTATAACTGAGCAAGAACTCACGTCTCCATTCACCTTTTGAGGTATTAAAACAAACAAACAAACAAAAACAAAAAAAACTGGAAAATGGGAATAAAGTGTTCTCAAAGAAGGCTCACAAAAGATTCAATGACACAACGGGGGGATGCTGTGGTGGTGCAGGGGTTAATCACAACCCACATAAGGAGGCCTTTGTCCTCGACGCATCCGTCGCAAGTTTGAATCCCGGCCTGTCTTTGCTCTCTCTTTGCCCAATTTTCCTCTCCCAGCACTTTTAAATATCCATCCATCCATCCATTTTCCATCACCCTTCTCCCTAACGGGGCCGGGAGTTGCTGGTGCCTATCTCCAGCTGCGTTCCGGGCGAGAGGCGGGGTACACCCTGGACAGGTCGCCAGTCTGTCGCAGGGCAACACAGAGAGACAAACAGGACAAACAACCACACACACACACACACTCACACCTAGGGAGAATTTGGGAAGGCCAATTAACCTGACAGTCATGTTTTTTGGACTGTGGGAGGAAGCCGGAGAACCCGGAGAGAACCCACGCACGCACAGGAGAACATGCAAACTCCGTGCAGAAAGACCCCGGGCCGGGAATCGAACCCAGGACCTTCTTGCTGCAAGGCAACAGCGCTAAAAAAAAAAAAAAGCAAAAACACACAATGGCACGATACAAAAAAAAAAACAAACAGAAATGGTCAAAACAGGCAATATATTGGTGACATTGGTTTAACAAAAAAAAAACATGAATAATTGGTGATTGATACGAAGGGATTATTATAAGTCTAAGCTGTATATTATATATTTACAAATTAGAGATTGTATACAAACCGGAATGAAATTTCGTCAGAAGAAAAACTGAATAGTGTTTGATGGGATCACCACCTGTACTTAGCAACACATCAAGATGGTGCAATTTTTATCCAAAGGTCAAAAATAGCAAAAAAACAAAAAAACTTACAAAAAAACTTACACAATTATTTCTCATAACGGCTCATATATGCAGACAGCCAAAGCCAAATTTATTCAACATGAAATTCTCAACAGATAATATCTACAGGTAAGGAAAAAAAGACATTCAAGATGATCATGTCCATCAGGCTTATTCTCTAATTTCTATTTGACATACTACTGTTTTAAAGTTTCCGAAAGCGTTCTCTTACAGACTGTACCGACACGATGCTCCATGCAGCAAAATAATATTGCCGTTTGATCAACAACGAGCCTATTGACCAGACATACTAAATGAAAGCAGAGCAAGGAGGACATATCAAGCAGAACACGACTATTTAGTCTGTGTCAGAGCGTCCCAAGGACACACTGATAACAATAGGAGCTGCACAGGCCTGAACAGCAAACAAGTATGTTTTACTTAATGACTCTTTTTGCAGCCCGTCTGCCGTTTCCTGTTCCAATAATCAGACCTGAGCTTGTTGGTCAAGGTCAGGATTTGTTTAATCCTGATTGCAAAGGACTTGAAGCCTGAACTGGAGACAAAGCAGTTATTAGTCATCATTGTTTTCTACAGCAACTCTGTTCAGACACATTAGAAATAGATAAGCTCAGCTTTGGATGAGGGGGGGCCTGGCGTGGCGTTGTGCACACTGTACTGAAAAGCTGTTTCACATGCATTAAGTCCGTAGGAACCGCGATTAAAGATGGACTGATCAGGCATAACATAATGACCACCGGTGAAGGGGATAACCTGGACTGTCTCCTGATGATTGTAATGGTGAACAGAACAACAGCAGGTTGGCGGTAGTAATAATAATAATAATAATAGATTTTATTTTCATGCCGTTTGTCTAAAAACCAATCGAGGCACCAATGAAAATATTGTCCTCAAAGTGGATGTGCTAAAAGTATTTCAGGATGTTTCACACATGAATGCATCAGAGTGAGGATTGCAATTTTCTGGTGGATCGCTGTTTACCAATCTTTAAAAAGCCCGACCCGCCGATTACAATTTTTGGCCGATACCTTTCATCGATTTTATTTGTCTGAAATGTTGCCAAATATAGCAAGAAAGTTGCAAAGCGGACTGACTCGTTAACTCCAAAACGTGCAGACATGAGCCAGTCCATCAGTCAAACCTCTCTCATGAAGAGGACAGTGGCTGATTTTTAGACGTTTGCTGAGATAGGATAAAATCGGTGGACAATATCGGTTTCACATGGAAGTATCAGTCGAGCAAATATGTCCCAAAATTAAGGAAATCAGATGGCCGATAAAATCAGAGCATCTCCAAAACCAAAGTGATGACTGGACGATATAGCCTGTGGTAAATTTCATGATATTGAGCAGTTCACACTCCCTCCCGCTCTCGTTCCTAAAGAAATCTTGCACCCATCTATCGAGCTCGGCAGCTGCAACTGTGTGTTTGTTTCAGTCTTTTGGCACGGTGCTCACCTGACATTCCTCCTTTGTTCAAGGTCGCCCTTGCTGACCTTTTATTTTGGGACTGAACTGCTCCTCTTCCTCTTCGACCAACAAGCCATATTTAAGATTTCCTCCATTTTTCTCTTTTGCTTCTTGGTTTATTTATTTTGTTTTTTGTTGTTTACACATGGACCAGCTTAGTTTTAATAGCTTTTGCCCTTAACTAATGATATCATAGCTCGACGACTGAGTCATTATCGATCTCTCCTGCCCATTTTCCGTCTCCGAACATGTCGCATTTTGTCTGCCCAAACTCAGCCAGCTCGGTCAGCTGCGCCGCCTTCTCGGAAGTCGTCACTGACTTCTAAGAAATTGGCGACGGCCTCTCGTCGTCGAGACGTCTGTTGAGGCTCCAAGTCCTTTGCAATCAACTGTCGAACAAGTTCTTCAAGTTGGTGACCAATTTGTTGCTAAAAACAACAAGTCGTTCACGACTCACATCAAAGGAGATCCTTGAAACTATAGAAACCAGAAAAAAACCCTCTATTACATGCGTTTCCTTGCCACCAAAGAGGCCCACAAATATCAATTGTCAGTGAACATCAACAAAAGCCACAAACTTTCTGTTTCCTGTCGGATTTCCATGCATATCAGTAAGTAATTTGACCATTTTCCTGTTCTTCCTTAATGTTGCGTCCATGATGAGTTTTTGGTCTAGTTCAAACAAAACCAGATGTGTTGGAATAAAGACGGGGCTTTCTCGTAATCAAACGCACCGACAATAATTTATCTCATTGAATCTTCATCATACGACGCTCGAATCCAAGAGGCGAGTTAAGAAAAAAGGCAGTTCTTGGTGCGGATGAGAATTTGTTTGTCGCTACGCTGAAGTTACTTTGCACCAGCTCATTCAGTTTTGTTTTGGAAGAAAGTTTGTCACGCGGTGTGATTCTGAAAACCTTATTTTAAAAGTAAAACAAACAAACAAAAAAACAAGTGATAAATGCCTGACAAGAAGAACACAACTAGACAAAAGAAAAAACAAAAAATTTACAAGACGCAAGCAAACAAAGAAACTGACTAAACGTTCAGAATTGTAAACCAATATCAGGAGAAAACCAAATTATACCAGGCTGAGACACGTGAACGTGTGGAGTGGAGCTCTTCTTTCAGCACGTCACAGTCAGGGCTGTGTGCGCCTGTTTTCAGGAGAAAACAACTACTTGTTTCATTTAAGCAATTCAAACTCATCGTTCTTTGAAATAAGATTTTCAGTCTCTTTGTCAACATAACAAAAGGCGGACTGTTGTGGGCACCGACATCTGTCATAAATTTACGTTTTAGAGCAGTGGCACAGTCTCTTGGATTCCCCTGAGAGCTTTAAATCTGCGTTTTTATGATGTCCCGCTTTATTTTTATGCATCACACCATATGGCACAGCTCTTCTCCACTCATGAGCTCATCTCAGGGCAGAGCAAGACCTTCCACACGCAGCCATATGCAAGAGACAACGACTTATCATCCGGAGAAACAGAACAGATCCCATTCCAGTTAAAGAGTGAAATGATTACTTTCATGAGAGCAGAAAAGATTTCTGAATCCTTTCTGCTTAATCCCAAAGGACTGAACAGAAACCTTTAGTATTTATTATGTTATGTTTTATTAAGACTTTTATTTGTGCACTTGATCTCGTTTATTTTTGTGGTCAAATGAAGAAGTCCTGCGAATGACACAGAAGTTATGTAAGATAAACAACTCGTGATTTTTGTTTTCAAGCACAAACAAGGACAGTCTACATTCTTTTTTTTTTTTTTTTCCCAAACGTGATTGTACCAGGTGGATATTCTGGAGTGGCGTAGTCAAAGCCCAGGCCTCTTATCAATAGAGAATATCTGGTTAAACTTGAAAAGGGATGCCGATCCGCACACAACTCGACGGAGCTTGAACACTTTTACAAGAGAATAAAAAAGTTACAAAATGTATCTAATTGCCATTATTTTGTAACTATATATTCTGTAACTCTTCTTTGTTGGCTCAGACAATCATCAGGGAACATTTCGGAGCAAACAGAAGCCCAATGTCAAATGGAAAACGATGCGCTGCACTTTAATTATAGATCTCAGTCCAGAATCCAATAATGAAAGATGGTGATATTTGGTTGTGCCCTTTATTAATCGATGGCAGGATCGTCATAGCAAACATTAGTGAGATAAAACCAAACCTAACCCAAAGTTTGAGCGGGGTTAGGTTATTAAGAAATATTGTGAAGATTGATCTTTTCAGCCATCATCCTAGAATTCACCGTTTAGCAAAAACTCCAAAACGTTCGCTTACCAAGAGACCACCAGACAAGAGCGTTACTCAGCGAAGCGACTGAACCAAGACAGCTGAGGAAGACCAGCGATCTGAAGCATTTCTTCAAAGAAATCTCAAGAAATTCCGTTTTCATTTCAAAATAAGCCTTATAGAAAACATCAAGGACATGGGGAGGAATGGGTTCTGGTAGACCAGACCAAAATCAACATTTTTGGTCTTCTTGCAAATCCCTTTGTGTGACGTTAGATATCCAAATATTTGCTGTTCGTATTGACTCAGGGGGGTGGGAAGGCTTCAGAACAACAAAAATGTTCTAAAAACAGTCTGGAGAGAAATTCACAGCTTTGTATTTCTGTCTCAATTTAAACACGAGGGAAAGAATATTGAATATCTCTGAAAGTTTTTTGTTTTTCTCAAACTGCTTTAATTCCTGAGATTTTCCTCTCTTTGTCTTTTAAGCGCATGTGCGATTCCCACGATGCAAACCTCCCAGTGCAAACAGAGAGTCGCTCGCTCTCTCCCACCTGCCAAAAGCCAAAGGGGTCGGAGGTCGTTAATCTCTGGCGGGGGAGCGAGGCGGCCGCAGAAAGGTAATGACTCCAGTGAAAGGATATGGAGTTCCTCCAGGGCTACTATTTGGTTGTGACCCATTTCTGTTTGAAGATCTGATCTGCTACTTTAAATCCATTCAGCGGGGCAGGATGGGAGGCTGCCGTCCCAACTTCCCCTGGGCTACTACATCCAATCCGTATCAAAGACAGGCTGACTCTCCTGTAAACACAGATTAAGAACTCTGAAAAAACGACAGCGCGGCTCAAAGCTCTCGATGACGACGACGAGTCTTTCTCAGAATCTGTTCCTCCTTTGGTCTTTCAGGTCCGCGAAAAACACAAAGAAAGGAATCGGAACGTCCCGAATCTTTCACCTTGTCAACGCGCGCAGTGAACGCCTGCTTATCTGAGTGTTTCAAATTCGTGGCATAAGTTCAGAGGGCACTTCTGAGTCGATTTCTGCCGTTTTTATGAGAACCAGACCGAGGCAGACAAAAGGGAGACGAATGTCGGAATCTGTAGCCCCACATGGAGCTGATTGAACGCAGCAGAGCGTCTCCCTTCCTGGTTGCACAATTCAATCAGGCTTTATTTAAAAATGATCATCAAAAAACAAACAACAACAAAAAAAAAAGGACTTTTCAGAACATTTTCGACTGATTTGAGCTGTTCGCCACCACCGCTGGATTATATTTCCACAAGAAGCCTAAACTTGGTCTCCGTCTGGCATTCCCAGAATTATTTAATCCAAAAACAATATCTAAAAATAAGCCTTAAATTACAATTTAAAGACTGTTATTATGGCACAGTTGGAGGTCTGGGGGGCAAAATCAGCTTCCTTATGGTAAAATCTTTCTAATTCACGTTTATGAACTTTGGGAACCCTGGAATAAACAAAGTGGATTTCAGAGCCTCATCTTTGATTTGCCAGCGTTTAAAAACAGCTGAAGACGGATGCTGAGCTACTTTTCACTCTGAAGGGTTAGGAGTGACTTCCTTATCAGATAAAAATCATCAGGTCTTAAAGCTTTCAGTTAATGAGATGGAAATGAGGTAATTAACTCCATCTGGTTTTCATATGACGAACCGGTCTTCGTGCAGCTTTGTGGGCTTTCGCCGGGTGGAGTTAGGACACTGTGATACTATAAGTTTCTAATAGTTGGAGGTTATTTTCTCTACCAGTTCTTGCAGCAATTGCTTGTGATTTTTAGTTTAAAACAAAAAAAGAAACAAAAAAAAAGAGTTATGGGGTGTACTTAGCGACATTAGAGCAATTTTAAGCTGCTTCATGGGATTTTCATGAGACTGCGCAATAAAACGAAGCAAAAGCCTCGTCAGATCTCTGACGTTGGAGAGAAATCAAGCGTTTCTAAAGTTTCCCACAATATTTTGAACATCTGCATGTAATTTTTAAAATTTGACTTTTGCATAACTCATTCCGTTTTGTGAACCTATCCAGTCTAATGTTTCAAGTTTCAACTTTTGGCACGGATGATTTAACACGTTAACATTCCTACAGCCACTGTTCATCCTGAGGTGAGAGACAAGCTGTTAAGAAATAGTTGAAGCAAAATAAAAAGGGAACTTAAGAATTGAACAAACAGCATATCATAAAGGAAGCCAGACCATAGTCCCCATAAGTTTAATCTGAAATATTATTTGTAAAACAAATGCATTATTTATTTGCTAGTGTAAATAAATTACAACCAAAGGACTGGATTTGCAGATTAGCCCACGGCTATAAAACCTTTGCACAAAAACAACAGCTGCTCTATTTTAAATATGTAACATTGTTTCATTTGTTATATTTGATTAAATAAATTGGATTTTAAACTATATATATATATATATTCCATTTAAATTCACCTCCACACCAACAAACTGCAGTGCAAAACCATTCATACCTCTGGAGCTTTCCTGATCCTTTATGCGACACAATCATTGAACATCAACACAAAGTGGAACGCGGCTCTGAATTGAAAGGTAAATGATTGATGGTTTTTGACATTTTGTACAAATAAAAATCTGAAAAATGTGACATGTTTATATTCAGCCTCTAGTTAAGTGTACACTTTGCGAAACCACTGCTCTCTTTAGTTGTATTGCCGAGTCTTTTTTCTGGTCTATCTATCACATCTTGAGAGTTTTTTCCTCATTTCTCTTTGCAAAGAAGCCCAAGCCCAGTCAGTATGCAGAGAGCATCTATAAACATCATTTCTCCAGCTTTTCACACACTCTCAATTGGTTTTAGGTCTGGACTTTGACTAGGCTATTCTAATGCTTAGATATGCTTTGATTTAAAACATTCCATCGTATCTCTTGCTGTACATTCAGGAAGGTGACCCTCCACCCCTGCTTTCGAGCGTTGCTCAATATTTATCTCCACCAACTCTGATCCATGTTGTGGCACCCTACTGTAAACACAAATCAAAAATACTATTTAAGGAAACCTCTTCTAAAGTCGTGCTTCTCGGCTACGTAGTGTTTTTGTGCTGGTTTGTCATAGAAAATGCCATTAAAGTACACTGAAGTTTGGTCGTAACTTGTGAAAAACCTTAAAGGGTGCGACGGCCTCTGTAAGTTCTAACATTATCGGCTGACTCTTATTTCACTTTGTGGAGTTAAAAGTTGGTTTACATTTGCACCAGAATGCTTTTCAAGGTCAAAACAATGAGCGTTAACAAAAGTTAACTCAATGGTGGCTTTGAGTTAGATGTGTTCATGTAGATCTCGTCAGAGAGACCTCATGACGCTCGTCCACATGCAAAACGTTCCTGACATGTTCCTCTGCCGTCTGAAGTCGCTGCAGGGAGAACCGGACTTGTTCTGCCAAAAAAGGATTTCCTTTCCTTCTCTTTTCCTCCTCCTTTTGTACTCTTTATCTTTCCGCTCTTAATCTTTCCTGTTCTTATCACTTCGCAGAGTTCACTCGGTTGCCACAGATTAGGAGCGCAGCTCGACGAGCTGTCGGGATCCGGCCTCTCGGCTCTCGAAGCCAACGTGACGGGAAAGCAGCCGTCGAAGCGTCCTCGAGGAAGCCGCTCCGCTGGGGTTTCTCCATGTGTTGCAATAAAGATGTTCATCGGAGTTAACTGGATGGAAAAGCATTAAAAGGGCACTGATAAAGAACGAGCGGAGCAAAGTAAAACCAGAAACGTGTCTCTTTTACAGTGTCTCGGAGATCAGAAGGGACACTAATTGCAATGAGTGCGACTGATGAAACCGTTTTATGGTTCTGAAGTAAATCTGTCGGCCGCAGGAGGGAGGAAAAACAAATGAATGAATTCTTTCTTGAAGGCTACACTGTCTATGAAACCACTTTATTTGTGTCCGTTCTCTCTCCTTAGGCCATGTAGGGAGAGGAGCAGATGCAGATGGCTTGTTTCAGGAAACCGCAGGCCCAAAAGGGATCCCTCTCTGCTGTGCATTTAGTATACAAACTACAAAGGGAGGCTGTGGTAAGCACACCCTTGTGAAAAAGGCTAAAATAGTGTCAGCAGGATGTCGACCAGACTGCAGGCAGCGAGCGGAGAGAGCAGAGCAGAAATTCACGGAAATCGTGTAAAACGTTTTTGCGAAAAAGGATTGAGCCAAAGAAAAACATATTCCGTCCATATGCACATACAGGAAAAAAAAAAAAAAAAAAGAAAAAAAGACATTTTATATGATTTATTTAACCACTATTCTGCCACACGTTGCGCGATCTGAAAAATTCCAACGGTTTCTGAAAGGAGAGACGTTGCGCTTTCTGGGCACAATTGGGTCATTACGTAATCTCCCCCGCCACCCCCATCATCGCATTGAGTGAAATTAATCTGAGGGGCGCTCTTTTAATAGACGGTAAATTGAGGAAATTATTTGCTAGATATTGAAAGTTTTGGTTGTTATGGGTAAATGAGCAAATATATTTACTCGCATGACATTTACAGGACTGCGTAGAATTAAAGTAAGCAAAAACATCCAGGCGGAGATTTGAAATCTGGGCCACAAAGGGTTAACTGCAGTACAAATGCAGCTGGTGTGCCACATGAGAGCAGTTTGAAACGTTTTGGCCTGTTGTGAAGGAAAACCAAGACATGCTGGTGTCAGGATCATGCTGCTGGGATTGTTTTTCTTCGGTAGCAGGCAAAGACAAGGGGGCGGAGATAGAGGCTCACTTTCCAGCAGGACGATTGCGAACGTACAGCCGGAACCACAATGGGTGTAGTTCCTACTTTGGCCTAGTCAAAGCGCAGGCCTACATCAAATTAAGACCTGAAAGGCGCCGCTCGCAGATTATCTCCATCCGATCCGACTGAATTGGTTTGCAAAGAGGATGTCAAAAACATAGTCAATAGAAATTTATTGTCGTTTCTTGTCTTGCCAGTGACTTCAGACTGACTCCACGCCTCCACTCCCAACAACAATTGCAATGTAGTGTTTTTTCCACCAAATGCTGTTTTCTTTTCATCTTTTGTCTTTCGGATCAATATCGGAAAGACAGATCAATATCCGTGTGTGGCACAGCAGCCGAAAGATGGGATACAAAATGGAGCTTGGCATGTGATTCGTTTATTTAGTTTAGTAACTTATTTCAACAACGGCACAAAGGATCATCTTCCTGTGACTGAGTTGAGACAAAGAGCTGTGTCTTTGTTGGTGTTCTGCAACGCCTTAATTCCACGTCATTTTGGATGCAGGTTGAGCGCTGCAGCGCGAGGGGCTCACATTCTCCGAATGTTTTGTACCGAACATCTCTGTCCAGTTGTTCTTCCTCTGAGGGATTTGCTGTGAAAAGCCAAAAAAGCCAGCTGTGCAGCGGTTCCATTCGAGAAGCCCGCTCAGTTGTTATCTGCACACCGACACAATCCGGCTCCGGGTTTTCTCATCAAAGTTTAGGGATATTTTTCATTGCTGGCTTCATTAGTGCCGTTCTTGTGAAACTGCTTTTACTGGCTGATGTCAAAAACAGCGCCGCTTCCCCCACACAGACAAAAACAGCAGAGCCTTTCAACTCCCCTCTTCGCGCTGTCTTTTTGTCTAAAGTGAACATTCCTGTCATTGTAAGACAAATCTCAAGCTGTTTTTTACGTACTTGATTTGAGTTGAACTACAATCTGAAGAAAATGCATCATACCCCCTTCATTTTATCAGATATAGACCTGATTATTATCGGTATCTTCCCTGCAAGTGTTCGTTCCAAACCTGAAGTTTAAACTCTAGCAACAGCAATCACACATTCTCATAATGTCATAGTTTTATACAGTATGCATGTTTTTCATAAGAGTAGCTTGACTCAAGGTTAAACTGTCACCCTGACACGTGACCAGATGTGCGACGCAGGCCTGAAGAGTCCCAATGGGAGCTCAAATAGGTGAGGACTGCGTCTGTGTGAGGATTTCAGCCACGCGACACCCACGCTGACAGAGGTGCACCGTATTGAGACTCGTTTTGCGCCAGAGCCGGGAGGAAATGAGAAAAACATGCCACAGCTTTAGAAAAGCCCCTTTCCTGACCTTCTTTGGACAAGTTCAGTCGGAAGTGATTGAACTTGGGTCGCATGGAGCTGCACCGGTCGCAGAGATGAAAACGACTTGGATATGTTAGTTATATTAGGCAGTTCTCAGCTCGTGTCACACAGGAAGGTAATTCATGTTTCGCCACCTCATAGCCTCCATTTGCCCCGTCCGCCTCACTCTGCGCGAGACGGTTGGGTTATATGCAGTTTGAAGAAACTGATTCTGTTTTTTGATAATCGCTCACCTGGTGACCAGAATTAACTAGTTACATTTACTTGAGTAAACGCTAGTGACATTTCGTCTTCATGTGTTGTCAGCCAGCTGCACCTACATAGAACAATGCTTAGACAGTGTTTGTTACATTCACCCAAAGTAAGCAGCTACTATTCCTGCAATCATTGGATTGCTTTACTTTATCAGCAGATGAGAAATGTGGCAATCGACAAGGAAAAGGACAGGAAAACAATCCTTACCCCAAACACAGTAACATTTTTAGTGTCGGTAACCTTTTAAATCCCCCACCAACAACTTCACAACAGACACGCCTCTGCCTCTCCTCTGCTCAATTTCCTCAATAGACTGGTGCCCTTGCTTTAGTATCTGACTGAGGAATGACTCTTTCCCCAGGACATAATCTAAAGGAATCCTTTCCATCTGATATGGGATATTTCCTGTATCTCCTCCATTCCCAAGCAGCAACATACACAGGAGAGAAGCTTAGTTAGGATGTTGGAAGTAAAAACAGGATACAAAACCAAGTTTTAATGGACAGAAATTTGCACTGCTGCCAAATTTATGGCAATTCCTCAATGCATGAAGCTGTGAATTCTATTTCGGATTTAGCCTGAAATAGATGTTTTCCATCCACCGCTGTGACAATGAAGTATTGTAAGCAGAGGTAAGCAGAAACACCCCGATTCCAACTTATTGTTTGCACGCTTTGTTTGTTGTAGCATTTGCATTTTTTACATCTGGAAAAATTGTTTCCAGGTGATTTAAAACATCTGTCCAGCTGTGTGGTGGTGTGCAGCATCCTGACATGTTCCTTCACTTCAATAAACAATTCCCAGATTTTTTTTGCGCAGTAACGTGCTTAATCAAGCCTGAATATCCTGGCCACAACCCACACACACACACACACACACACACACACACACACACACACACACACACACACACACACAAAATTATAAAAGAAAGAAAATCTGCACTTCTCATTCTCTGAGAAACTGACTTCAGCAGAGATGCACACAAGTATTTGCTCATGGAAAGCAAAGGCAAATGTTAACTTTTTCCATCCCTTCGTCTTTTAAAAGAATGCGTTATGAGCCTAATTTCTTCTGCCATTTTGCAAAGAATTTTATTGGGTTTCATAATTACAGATCGGAAAACACCATGATGTACTCTTCAGATGTTTAGTGGCTCTTCGATGCCACGGAGCTCATCTGCTTTGAGTTCCTTTTGAGCTGGAATCAGTCTATCAACGCCACATGTTCTGTATTTTTCCTGGACATGAAAACCTACAATACATTTAATTATGATCTTTAAAATAAAAGCTAAACAAAACATGAAAGTAGCTTTAAATCCCATAACTTCCCTTCGTCAAATAAATCCGACCCCTGCATAATGAAAAGCAACTGTGAGGCTGACAAATCATCCACTTTGTTTTATTTTGATCCTCCTGGACAGCAATTAGTGAAATCCCTTTCTCTTCGAAAATGTTGTAAACAGTAAATGGAGTCTAATCTAACCACCATGACCTCCACGGTTTGAGACTTTGTTGGTGAACAAAGGCAAAGAAACTCAGGAAACAGGAAGGCGGTTGTGGAGGCGACTAAAGCAGGCTATGCTAACATGCAAGGTTTGAACATATTACAGAAAAAAAAGTACGGTTTTAAAAATCCTGGACTGGCACATTCGTCTTTTCAATTTAAACAGCACACATGCAGCAGGACCCTCAGGATCATTGCTGTGTGCCTTTGAGCTCGCTGGCTCCTCTTGTCCCCAGATGACCCACTTATATGGTGGCGCTGCCAGCAGGACCCGAGCCAGCCTATTCTACAAACCCTGACAGCAACAAAACAGAGAGCTTGACCCAGAACGCCAAACTATATCCAATATGACAAAGGAGCAGATGGGAAACAGATCTTACTGTACAATAATGTGTGGGTTAATATGTCTGTGTGTGTGAGGTGGGATGGGGAGCTAAAGTGTTTCTCAATAAGTCCGAAGGTTCAAATTACCAGAGGAAACCTCTGGCTTTATCTTTTTTTTTTTTTTTAAAACTGCTACCTGTCTGTTTTTATCATTGCACATGTGATTCAGAAAGATCCAATGTGACGTTCACTTAACACGACTCATTTTTCGTATCTGCGCACGAAAGCGATCGGTGAGAACGCTCACTTGCTTTGAATTAAAATGCGTGAGCCAGCCGGTCCGACCTCTCGTTGAACGCGGCCTCTTGGTTCTGCACGGAACGGAGAATCACGCCCGCTGTCTAAACGAGTGCCTCTTCGGCAGAGCAAGCCGGAGATCGTTCGCCGCCCCAGATGGCTGCGTTTCTGCTGGGTGTTTGCCTCTCCAGCTTACAAGAAGAAGATTCATTTAAAAGGTCTTATGGTGAGCTTGGGAAAAAATAAAAGAGACCTCACTGATCAAGTCGACGCTTTGTTTTATTGACGTGACTATTTCAGTGTTGTACAGGGACAGCCGTTGCAACATGCTTTCCATTAGGCATGATGGAAAAGAGGACTAGATAATAGGGATGTGATGATTCATTAAGCTCGCAAGATGACTCGTGATCCTGGGTTTTACATAAACAAAACAAGATGAGACTGTTTTGTTTAAGTGGGATCCTTAAATCCAGCCTTCGAGGGACCGTGCCCTGCAGGTTTTTGATGTGGCTCTGCCTCACCACACCAGAGTTACATAGTGGGGTCATTAGCAGCACTCTGCAGAACTTGACTGCACTGAGGGGGTAATGCAGATACCTGATTTAGGCATGTTGATCCAGGAACTCAAGGTCTGGATTTGATGACCCCCAATCTAAAGGGTTCAGGAAACCCAAAGTGAATTCGATGGATCCACTGGAACTCAGTCCAGGTTTCAGTAGATCATATTACCGTGATTTTCACTCACGTCTCGTTTTAAGACGCTGCGTTGCAATCCGGTGCTCTTTACAAACAGAACGAAGGCTTCATTCATCTCAAATTCTGTTTAAGGTTTAAGGTGTTCTCCAGCTGAGGTCTGATCTGCTGGAGTACTTTAGATCTTTACCAAGTCAGTCCAAATTCCTCAAAAAACAATAAGGTAGCATACGGCTAGCAGAGAGCTGTAAAGCAGATGCTATCTTCAACATTGGTAGCTGCAGTTTGCTATATTTTGTTTATTTCTGTGTTTTTGTTCCTCTTTAGTTTAATCCCTTGTGTTCTGGTTTATTGTAGTTCAGCCCTTCTTAGTCATCTTATTTTCATTAGGTTTTATTTCTTTAGGCCCCCTTATTCCTTAGTGTTCCTATTTTTGCTTGTTTCACCCTGTCCCAATTTCTCTCTTCCTCCACTCAGTCTGGCTCCTGCTTAAGTTACTCACACCTCCAACCAGTTATCCCTGTCCCCACTGTTTACCTCCCAGCATTTAAGCTCCTCATTCTCAGTCACAACTTGCCGGTTCATCGTGCCTCCCCTCCTCATCACCACTTCCTGGTTTCCCAATATCTCTTCATGCCTCCCGTTTGGCCCCCGTTTTTGGACTTTGTTTTATTAGATATTTTTGTTTGCAAGTCGGCGCCTCATTTTCACCTTTCTTCATTAAATCCACAACAGAAATTCGAGTCCCGCCTGCTGCTTTTGGGTGCATTAAATACACAACGTGACACACATGCAGGGTTAACAGCTCTCGTTTTTCTACCCAGACTGTGACTTTTCTCCTGTTTTTCACTTCCCCGATAAACTTCACTCTACAATCAGGAACGTGTCGAGCCTTAAAGTGAAACACTTTTTTTTCTGAAAATCTTGTCTGTGAATGATCTGTCCTGTCTCTGGAGTTACCGTAGACAATCTATATATGCATTATGAGACTCCAAACTCCACACAGGACGGCTCTGGGTGCAATTCAACGCCTAGACCTTAGTGGCTATAAATGGTGGGTGAGGATATATGCATTTATTTGAACTCTGATTGATTAAAGCTGCCATTGTTGATTTAATTATGCAGTTTCAAGATACAAATGGTGGGAAAGCCTAACGGAGCACATTTATTTCAGAATAATAAGGGGAATATTTCGTAATTTGCTCAATTATTTAAATTCGGAACATTTCTGTATTTTTTTCCACCTCCCTTCTTTTCTTATTGTTGTTGTTCCTGTTCCTGCTTAGAGTGATCGGGGCCATTAAACTGTTTGGTGACGAAAGGCAAGATGCCAATTGTTCCGTGGGTTTAAACGCTCAACAACCAAACCTTTGTGAAACAAGACCATGACGAGTTGTGGCATCAGATTTGTTATGCTTCTTAACAGGCTGGCAGGATCCTGGTGCCACCCCAATCTCTCCGACTGCGCCAGCTGCAAACGTCGCCCTTCACTCGGCCTGCGCATGCTACGAGAAAACAAAATGTGCTCTTTCAAAGGTTTCGCCAAGGGAGGATGCCTGCGTCAACCGGCTCTTGCATAAACAAAAGAGTTTGTGAAAGCAATAAGACGTTCCTGGCGATCAGGGCAATGAAGTTTGGCTCCCCTTCGTGTCTGGATACCTCATGTCACAGTGGTGCCCAAGGAAAAGCTGCACAACACCTTTTATTTGCTTTCTCCTCCCTCTCCACTTTGTGCAGTGATTAATTTGGCATTAAGTCAGTTGTTGCCATTCCACAGAGAGCCAGAGAACCTGGGAAGCATTTAAACTTTTGGACAGACCTGCTGACAGCTGTTGTACCACTTGGGCAGAGTCCAGGCCCGTATCTCGTGCTCTGTGAAAGCTCCTCCAGTGTCCTAATTGCATTTCAGATGTTTGAGCTTTTGTTTCCGCTCAGCTCTCGCCCAACATAAACTTGCCTAAGTCCATATTGAGAAGTCAGTTTCAGAGCGGCGTCCCTCCATCATCCCGTCCTTCTTTGGAAAACCCCTTAAGCTGCTGCTTTGTGCTTTTTTAAATGAAAAGAACAAGGGCATGTGACATTGATTTGCCTTCAACATGTGCACTCTGTTGATGCGGTGGCGTGCGGTTCCTGCTCCATAACAGCCACAAGTCTCTGTGTCCGTGCCTGCTGGTCTTTCCAGGCCGTCTAATGCGGGAAGATGGAGAGTGTGTAATTTGCATTTGCATATTTATACGGGGCTCATAAAATGTATTACAACCACAAATATGTCAAATGTGACCTGCATTTGTGACGATAAAGTAATTGTGTCAAGATGGAAAGATGTGAGCAGTGATCTCAGAGAAACATTTCTTGCCACCCCGCAAATAATCTGAACAACATCAATCCACAAGATGAAAGTTTAAAAGTGGAAAACATCTGCTTTTCACTATGAGAGTACGGAGATGTTAATGTTCATTCGGAGATTGGTTTACGAGTTTTTATGCCTGGGTTTTGATAACTTTTGCCCTGCACTTCCAATGTTCTGTGAATTTGCTGGATTTGCTTCTGATTTCGTTTGAAATCTGATTTTTGTTGTGCAACTGAATTTCTCTCCCGTTTACAGGCTGACATATGCGATGATTGACTTCGGCACCTGTGAGTCAGTGATTATCCTCCCCATTTAACTAATACCGTCATTTGGTTCACTTTATGTTGTGTTTTTTTCGGGGGGTTTAGTGGTGACCCACGTCCATCAAAGGGGTTTGCTCCCTGTTTCAGTTACCTGCAGTGGTAGAGCTGAGAGTAGAGTACAACCAGGAAACGAACTTTCGACTGCATCACACGTCTTTATTACCTCCTAAACCTCTTCAGGTTTAACAGGTTGTGGCGATGTTGTTTTATAGCGATCCACACAAAATTATTGAAGCAGAGCTCAATGTCAGCAACCCTACCAAAAAATGTTCACATGATCACAGTTGAACTTGTTCAAAGTTCCAGTGTTGGATATGTACATCCGACTGTATCAGTAGACAGTTTCCTGAGTGCTAGCAATGTGTAAAACTGATAAGTCAAACAATGACTGAAAACACTCTGATGGCCATCCGTAGCGTGAACAGACGGCTCTCAGGCACTTATTAGCTGAATTTTGCTTCTCTGAAATATCAGTCGATGTACATGTGTTTTGATTCCACACTTCATTTAAAAGTGGCTGAATGATTAACCCAATGACTTCGCTTTGTTTCTGTACGATTTATTTAAAGCCTGTCGACTCAGTGCACTAGAAAAAGAGAATGTCATGACAAAGATGTGCCCACAGAAGTCCACAGGATGGGGCGGAGGGAGCCTTCGTCATCTCGGGCCGATCTCAGGCGCTTCATTCAAGCTCGCCGCCTCCTATCAGGAGATCTGGAGGGGAAGTGCAGTTTACTCTGCCGATAGCGGCCCTGAATGATACTGCCCTGCGCACAACTCAGGAAGGGGTGACGCCGATGACCTCAATGACCAACATCCATTGAGAACACCCTCGCTCACACACACACACACAAACGCACACAGGCGCCGGCAGCTGTAGTGGCGGCTCCATTGAGAAACATGGAAGCGTCTTTTATTTATTTATTTACTTTCCTACTGCTTTTTGGCTTCTTGACATTTTGAAATCAGCAGCTGGTGGATAAATGGTGCTGCTGCTGAAACGGAGTCTTGTTGAAAACTACTGACTGCAGTTGAAGCAGCATTTTTAAGTGCAATCTAATGATACAAAAGAATTCGACTGTGTGGAAAAATGGCGCCCCAAATTATCTGAAGGGCTCAACACTGATTATAAAGAGTGGCAGCCTTTAAAATTTAGGGTTTTGGTAAAAAAAAAAAACAAAAACAAAAAAAAACGATTGAAACAATCGTTTATTTGCGAATATAGTAATCAGTACCTTTGGACTGTCACATTAAACTGCAAATTCAATGTATTTTAATGTCATTTTTGCTGACGGACCAACACAAAGTTGCACATAATTATATTGTGCAAAAAATATAACTACTAAAATTTGAAAATCTCTAATATCAAATTACATCCAGACTTCTTTTAGAAAGTCGTGGAGAAGTTTAAAACGGGACTAGATTCTAAAAAAAACACACAAAAATCCCAAGCTGTAGAAAATCTCATGGAGCATTTCGGGTTTAAAAGTTTCCCATCCAGAAGGAGAACAAACAGAATAATTTAGATTGCAAATTTGTGTGCATGAATGATCCAGTCAAAGTCCAGACCTAAACTGTTGAAAACCATGTATCATTTTCCATTTACCTAACAATTATGCACCTCTGTGTTGGTCTACCATGTAAACCCCCCACAATCTGTCACATTGCAGATGCAAAGTGACAAAAAAATAAAACTGTCCAGGGTGTGAATACTTTTGAATGCCACTGTAATAAAGAGTGAAAGGTTTGCTGAAAGTGTAGGCTGCTGTACATAAACATACTGGTTTTGGTCCAACTCTTTTTGAATGATTTATTCCCCCATGTTGTAAAAGTGTTTTGCAGTCAACTCTCAGAAATTGTTCATGATGGTTTGCATCTGAACAGGTCAGAGATGTCTGTCTGTAATGTCTTATAGTTTTGCTGTACCAACAGACAGGAGAAGAAGAAGGCTCCAGCATCTCAATGACCCCTGTAATCGTACTTAATTGGAGCCATAATTGTTAGAGAATGTGTGTTTCTGCTGCTAATGTGTGGCCCTGGGCAGCTTAGCGTCGCGTTAGCTCTGTGAACAGCCGGAGTCATAATTATAAATGCCGCTTGACTCTATTGAAATTATGTTGCCATTTAAGAAATCTTGATTATTTGTAACACTACAGGCTTCGGTGTGTAATTACCATAACGACCAAAACACCAAACATTTTCTGCTTGTTATTTTGGGCAGGGAAATACCCCGCAGAGGTTGTCTTGTTCAGTTTTTGAATGCGGCTGGCACTTCAAATTAGGCACTTTATCTAGGTTATGGAAAGCAAAGCGTGCAGTCTCCTTAAAGGCTGCACATGCTGATTGTACGCTATGAAGGCATGCCCAAGCTGTTGTCCTTTATTACCAGATAGCATACTGAGAACACAAGCAGATGCCCGCAGACTTGATAGGGGTAGTGACGTGGAGACCACCAAGGTACACACAGTTCAAGGTACTGGCAGACCAAGAGGAGAGGCACCCGCCAATTGTCTGGGAATATCATGAACATCTTTATCTCCCACTCACGTCCCTCTCCATTGAAGTGCGCAACAGCCGCCACGATGAAAAGCTTTCCCAAGAAGGATTTGTTCCTCATATTTCCACTGGAACAGATAGTCGTTATTCAGACAGGAGTGGTTGTCAATTAAAACTATGAAGCCACTAATCTGTCACAGCAACCACTCCTGTCTGAATCAGGAAGTTGTGAGTTTTGAGAACTGCTCAAAAAAATTGATTTACAAATACTAAGTAACTCTTTGTTATTATTATTATTATTATTTATTTTTTTATTTTTTTAAAAACATTTTTTTGGCAACTTTTTATCTGACAAAGACACATAAGTTGCCTCTTTGGTTTGCCTCAAAAGATCAATCACAGCAATTAAATTAAGGCAACATAGCCTATATGTATGATAAACTTTTCCTTAACTATTGCAGATCATCCAAGTCTCTTACATATTAGGAAACAGTGTGATACCCCAATGACACCATGTGATGTTTTTGAAATTGGATCCAGCTAAACTAACCTCTTAAAGACTGAACAGCACCATTAAGTTGATGTAAGCAGCACTCTAATGTTGCAGTCATCGCCTGACATGCTACGGAATACGGACACTCAGTCTGCACTGTTGAATATTTATTCTAGCCGGTCAGATTTCTTGACGACGAGATTCAAAATAATTCATGAGGAACCATTATGCTGCTTATATGACTGCTGAGGTTCCAGCTTAAGTTCTGCTCAGAGCCCAGTTTATTCTTGTGCCGGCCCTGCCACTTTGTCAAGCTGTAAAGATCCAAATAAATGTTTATAATGGTGTCAGTTGGTCAAGTACACTATGTGCAAGCTCGGAAGCAAAGAAAAAAAAAAAAAAAAAAAAGTTATCTTCTCTGTGTATGTGACCACCCTTATCTGGAGCGGCGGTGGGGGTATAAAAAGCGCTCGGCTCCCCCTGACTGCACTAGAGTACCTTTGCTGATCTGATCCCGCCCCTACACAGGGGAGAGAGTTCACGGGCTCACTAGAGCCCATCGCCAGTGGACTGTTCCGAGCTGCAGCCCACCCCTCTCTCTCTGCAGTATGCATGTTCGCCAGGGAGTCCGCGAAGCCCTCACGTCCCAGCTCTGCACCGCTTCACCGGCCGGCCACCACCACCAGCACCACCACCAACACCAGCAGCAGCAGGAGCAGCTCAGCCAGGGCGGACGGCAATAAGACGTGGATGCGGCGGCAGAAAGGCGGAGATCCCCGGAGTGAGCGCAGGAACGAGCGGACTTCCCAACAGGACTTCCAGGCTGCCCCGGTCTCTCTCCTCTGAAGTTAGACAACATGCATGCTCTCCTCTGGGGCTTGGGGTTCCTGCTATTCCCTGATCTCTTGAATGTAGTCGCATCCACGGGGAGACTGCTCCGGAGTTCAAGCACAGGTAGGTAGTCCCCCCACCCCCTCCTCCCCTCTCCTCTCCTCTCCTCCTGACGCGTGGGATCATTCGCAAAGCAGGGAATGAATGACTTTTTTTCCAATTCCACCTCGTAGCGCACGAGTTGAAGTCAGATTAAGTACCAAACTAATGAAAAACACGTGAGAAAAATATATATATATATATATATATATATATATATATATATATATATATATATATAAAAATGCATGATTTTTCGCACATCTGGACTGTTTTGACTTGAACTGAATCCCGCCTGCCTTGCCCTCTCCCCTCCCCGCTCGCAGCGCCAGAGGAGCTGGCTGCCTATGAGATCGTAACGCCTGTGCGAGTGAATGAGGCCGGTGACAGGCTTCCAGCCGGCGCGCACTTCAAGAGGAAGAGACGGAGTTTGGACGAGGGCACCGGGAGCGCCGCGGATCACTGGGCCGCGGCGAACATCCACTACAGGATATCCGCTTTCGGGAAGAACTATCACCTCAACCTGACGCTGGACTCGGGATTTATCGCGCCCGTTTACACTGTGACGGTCCTCGGAGCGCCGCGAGGAGATAACGGGACCGCTTTTGCAACAGATGCGGAAAAGGAGGAGGAGGATGAGGAGGAGGAAGAGGAGGAGGAGGAGGACACGGAGTTAAGGCACTGCTTCTATAGAGGACATGTGAATGCACATGCACAACACGCCGCAGTCATCAGTCTGTGCGCCGGCCTGGTGAGTTTACTTTTACGCACGGCTGCAAGGCACTGTACACTTAGAGCTGGCTCTTATTTGATAATAATAATAATAATAATAATAATAATAATAATAATAATAATAATAATAAATAATAATAAAGTTATTTTAAGTATTCTATGCTTAACAAAAAGAAAGAAACACCAATAAGTTTAACAGAATGTCCAAACTACGAGAAGTTTTCAGGGCGCGTTCAGCTTTCCACGAATTCATTACTCGGGGTCTGATCGCGCGCTCCAATCTCCACGCTTCTTCCCCCGGCAGTCGGTGACGTCTTCACGCACGTTTGAGCAGCGCCAGAGCACGATTGTCGCTGACGTCATCACGAACTGCCCCTCTCATCCCCCCTAAACCCTCCCCGCAAGAAAAAAAAAAAAAAAAAAAAAAAAAATTCCAGGGCTGCTGAAGCAGGAGTTTTGTCTGGGATCAAAAGTGCAGTCAGAGTTTAATGCATAGAAGCCGCTCATTGAGGTGACTTATTTTTTTTTTTTTAAAGAGAGATTGCTTTATCAAAACTATTCATACACGCTGGTAGCATTTTTTTTAGGTTACAATGACAAAGATAGTTTGTATATGAAAATCTGAAGAAAAAAAAAAAGTGCATTTGGTTTTAGCCTCCTTGGGTCAAATCTTTGCAGAACCTCCATTCGCTGGAATCACTGAGGTGTTTTGCGGAGCATCTTTACCAGCAGCAGGTTTTGTGTCTGGATTGTTCCGCGTTTGACTCCGTCCAGCTTCCTGACGCCTGTGGGCAGAAAAGCGCGCCCTCTGCATGACGCTACCACCGGCGTGTTTCACACTTGCTCAGTGCAAGTTTTCGATTCGATGTCTGGTCTCATCTGACCACAACATGTCCCTTCGCTGCGTCGTCGATGTGGATATAGTAAGCTGTGAGCTGGATTTCCTCGGGTGTTCCCCACCTGAAGAAATTTCCTTAAAGGTTCGGACATGAATCTCGAGAGATTCCTCATAGGCTTTTAGTTTTGCCAAACTGATTTAAACGTCCCCACAGCTTTTATCCCTGACCTGTCTGGTGCGCTCCTTGTGATGTTGTTTGATCACCGTTGTTCTCCAGTTAACCTCTGGCGACCTTGCAGAACAGCTGGATTTATACTGAGATTCCATTACTACTACTTACTCTTTTAACTCGTTATAGTGACTTCTAAAGGCGGTTGGTCAGATTAATTTTTTTATTATTATGTTTTCTTTTTGTGCACATGTAGGATCAATGAGTGGTTTCAGGTTTATCCACTTCTGACAGATACATCTACACCAGGCCAGCGTTGCGCCTGCCTTGTTTCCCACAGCTTCCTATGACGGCTGTCCGTAACAAATGAGCAGCAAGTCAAATGTGCCAGTGGTGGTTTAGCTTGTAGAGATCTAAGTTGCCCAGTCATGCTGAAGGTTTCTTGTGATCTACAATAAGAGTGCTTTCCTTGATACACATCACAGATCTGCTTTGATTCCTTTCGCCTTGTTTGATGGTGATTTATTTGTACACGCATGCAAGCGGTCTCCTTTCATGTAGTTACGAAAAGACATTTCCTTATTTCATCCCATATTTTGCGAATAAGCAAAAAACCCATTCTGCATTTGGATAAAATGGAAAACTCTTAAGCGTTTCCTAGAAAGGTCTTCAGGGGAAAATGTCAAAGAACCGAGCTCAGCACGTGTCAAATATTCTGCAGAGAGTCTGGGAATCTAGGGAAATCCCTGTGCATACAGACTGGAACTGCAGAGCGTTGCTGGATCTGGGTCAGCTGCAAGAATTCAGGTGGCGGCGCATGAGAAAACGGCAGAATTACTGGGATCAAGATCAGGATGCATGCGTTCAGACGAATCGAACATCTTAGGGCAGTATCGGCGGATATGGTACGGCTAGCTTCCGCGCGCCACAGACACAGATGTGCATACTTGAATTTTGGTGCGCGGCACTCTCAGCAGGGCATTATCCATAACTTACACTGTACATGTGGCACGGTCGTTTGAGAGGCACAGAGTTTGTGCTTGATGGATCTCTTGCAGCTGAGAGCCAATCCCTGTTGAAAATGCATAGAGCAGTGACGAAAGGAAGGTGCAAGCAAGTTCACCTGCTGTATCATTACTTCCTACACAGTGAGTTAGTTAAGGAGTACCACAGAGCACGGTGCTGGAGCCATTTTTTTTTTTTTTTTTAAATTTATGTTCCTGTATGTGTGTTAAATATGTGTGCTGGATGACGCACCGTTTATTACTCTGTTATGTTTCTGCATAAAACAGCACTTATCTATCAAAAAGCATCAAAATTTATGATTGCGGAGCCCATGACTGAAGTCCAGTTCTCTGTACAGATTTACTTTTCAGCATTACTCATATATGTTATAATGTAGCAACATTACGTAAGATGGCAACATGCATCTCTGTTGTTCTGATGTGTGTTCCTCCTGAGACACGACAGTAGAAATTATTGTACTGATGACACTCAGATATATTTATCCAAAATCCCTTCAAAAGAGACAAGTGTGTCAGACACCTATGACCCTAATCTGGTATTATGCAATGTTATTACAAAACTTTGCTTTGTTTTTAATGTCAAGTTCCTTTTCAATCCAGCATTAAACAAGGTCTTAGGACGTTCTTTTTTTCAATGTTGTCAGAATTAAAAATAATATAACAAGTAAAATTACTATGCATTTTGGCATTCAGATTTGAATCTCCAAATGCATGAATTAGTTCTGGACTAATCTGACAAACTTTGGTTAGTCTTGTTCTAAGTTCCTTGAACCTTTTTTTTTTTTTAGGATTCTGTAGAATTGCAGTCCAACTGTAATCGTCATGGCAATGTCATTTTCCCAGGCTGATAGCAGTTTTAAACAGTTCATAAAAAATAATTAGAGATTCGAATTTGAAATATATTTTTGATCAAAATGGATTCTATGAAACTACAATATGTGATCCGTTTGAATTAAACTGAGCTGACGTGGCACGGCGACGAACAAATTCCCTCTGCAGTATTTTACGTATTATTTATGGGTTTTTTTTGGGGGGCGGGGGGGGTTTGGGACAGATTCTTACAGGTTCTCTTCCTCTCCTTTACAGTTTGGCACTTTCAGGTCTCCTGAGGGGGAGTATTTTGTGGAGCCCCTGCACAGCTATCAAGGGGAGCACTATGAAGAGGAACACACAAAACCTCATATCGTGTACAGGAAACTTTCGTCCGGGAATCGCACATCCGAAGAGAACTCAGCCTGTGACACTTCAGGTGCGCCGTGCTCCAGGATGAGCGTGACAGACTAGCCTTATTATTAGGTTACAGATGCAACTGTAAGTTAGTTTTGACCCTAACTAAACCCTGAGCCTCTTCACCCCCCCCTGACAGTCCAGTGGGCTCTGTCTGTTTGGGGGCATTTGGTGTCAGTTGATGCAGTTTGCTTCCACACTGGACCGTTTTAGACAAACCAAACACTTTGACAAATCTGTTTCCATCTCTTGCCTGTGGTGGCGCTGCACCATGACCCGATGAAGGAAACAACACAAAAAATCTGAAGAAGGCTCTCAGAGCAACTTCCTTCTTCAAGAAGAGTAAACAAAAATGTAGTGGTGTCAGATTTTAGCCAATTTTAGCGGCTGTAGGATTTCTCTTTTCTCATTAGTGAAAACACCACGGCCATTTCTCCTGCTAGTGTTGGACCTGAGTGTTGTTTTTACCCAGAATGCCCTGCCAACTCTGGTCTGCTTGACATTCATACTTATGTTCGAATCGCGCCAGAGTTCACTTCAGCTGAACGCCTCCAAAAGCTGGAAGCGGACTACTGTGCAGGGCATTCTGGGTAAATACAAGCGAAACAAATTAACAAGTCTCGCGCTTGAGAAAGAAATGAGTCTTTTACCAGAGACAAGAGAAATCCTGCAACCTGCAAAATCTCATGCTGCTCCATTTTTGCTTACATTTTGTGACGAAAGAAGTTGCGCTTCTTCTTCAGAGGTTTGGTGTCGTTTTCTTCAGTGTTTCTTGGTGCAGCGCCACCACAGGTGGGTGTGGGGAAGGGCAGATTTTTCAAGGGTTTGGCTCATTTAAGCCCGTGCAGTGCAAAAGTGAGCCACACCAGTTGAAAGTGTTGCAAAAATGATAATTTTGGTCCTCAGTCAAATCGAGTCTACCAGACTACGAGATGGAGAAACACCTTCAAATTCCAGCAGCTCAGAGCGTAGGACTGAAGTTCTATCGGATTTCATCCATGAAGTGCTCATATCAGCCATCAGCTGACCTAAATATCAGCTCCAGTCGCCCCTCCCCCCCCACTTAGTGGCGAAACCCAGCAGAGCTGGCTGCTTCTGGGCTGGGACCTCCCAGTGGCTGTGTTTAAAAACAGTGTGTATGCGGTTGTTTTTTATGTGCATGGAAGTGTTTTCATGGGATGTGTGTGGTTTGCAAGTGGAGGATTTTTCTCATGTGCATGCAACCTTTTAAACTGGTTCCCACAGACATAATCAGGTGTAATCGTTGAGCCACACATGCAGCCTCTCCCCTATCAGCCGCAGCAGAAGCCGATTATGCAACTGCAGCTGCGCTTATGGAGTTATTAAAATAATTGTTCTATGCCTATTAAGCTAAACTAGGTTTATCTAAAAAAAAACAAACAAACAAGGAGGCAGGGGGTGTGGGGTAGTGATTATGGAGCATGAACAAAAGGATGAGTTCCTTATCGATATTGTCTCAGCATGAATAAGAGGTCTGGCTCTCCCACAGCATGCATGGTGCAGTTCCTGCAGCTGCTGCACAGCAGTGAGGAAGCTTTCCAACTCTCACACTACAGGCACACACACACACACACACACACACACACGCAAAAAAAAAGAAAAGTAAAAAAAAAGAAAAGAAATCACTTGGAAGTTCACCCTTGTATCTCCCCATCTCAGTTTACTGGCTGAACTTCCTGTTGACTCTTGTACTTCCTCTGTTTCTTTGATAAGCAGCTCGGGCAGACCCACTGCCACGTTGTGTAAACTGTGTAATGGCAAAAATAACGCCGACTTAAGAGAGTCAAATAATCATCCATCCATCCATCCATTTTCCGTCACCCTTCTCCCTAACGGGGTCGGGAGTTGCTGGTGCCTATCTCCAGCTGCGTTCCGGGCGAGAGGCGGGGTTCACCCTGGACAGGTCGCCAGTCTGTCGCAGGGCAACACAAAGAGACAAACAGGACAAACAACCACGCACACACACACTCACACCTAGGGAGAATTTGGGAAGACCAATTAACCTGACAGTCATGTTTTTGGACTGTGGGAGGAAGCCGGAGAACCCGGAGAGAACCCACGCACGCACAGGGAGAACATGCAAACTCCGTGCAGAAAGACCCCGGGCCGGGAATCGAACCCAGGACCTTCTTGCTGCAAGGCAACAGCGCTACCCACTGCGCCACTGTGCAGCCCGTCAAATAATTAAAACCAAGAAAATAAATGGCGGAATATTTTCCCCGTTGATTGTTGTGCAGCCGTTTCGTGTCACTGCGTATGTATATGTTTGGGTGCATGCGTGTGTGTGTGTGTGTGTGTGTGCATGTGTGCATGTGTGTGTGTGTGTGCATGTGTGCGTGTGTGTGAGTGTGTTTCTCTTTTGATTCCTTCGCACAGCGTGAGTGAGGACGTATGAAAACATAGCCAGAGGGAGCGCCGACCTGACCGAGAAAGCCACATGGAGCTAGAAGTGATTTAGGGCTCACGTGAGGTTTACGTTGTGCGTTGTGAAAAGTATCCCTTTGCCCTTTGAACTTCTGCACATTTTGTCGCCTTGCAACTGCAAGCTACAGTGCGTTTTGTTTAATGTGACACCGCAGGCCCCCCTCTAGCTGAGATTATGAAAAAAAGCTCTCGTCACCTTGCCGGCTTAGATGAGTTGTCACTAAGGAAGGTTCACATTTTTGTGAGAATTAACTGGTGATTAACTTACAAGTAACTTTTCAGCACGAAATAGGCAATAATTTCTGAATATTGATGAAAAAGTACCAAATATATGTAAAATAATCTGCCAGTGAAACAAGACATTATGACTTATAACATAGGAAAAATGTCTTGTTCCACTGGCAGATTATTTCACTTTATTACAAAATTATTTACTTTAAAGAAGCTGTTATAGTGTGAAAAGTGACTTGCAAGTTAGTTTTGCTTAATTTCAAGCTTGCGAAGAGGTTGGCACTAGAAACAATGCAATCCACAGCTAACTTGCTGGATTTCTAAGGATGTATTTATTTTATCATTCAAAGTACAACAACAACAAAAAAAGAGACAGTCAGAGAAAGGTATCGCACGCGGTGGTTCTGTTGCCTTATCTTTGCTTCCTGAGCTGCCTGTGCAGCTCTTCTATAATTTGACTTCAAGTTTCACCTCGTCTGAACTCACTGCCCGTCTCTCTCTCTCTCTCTTTCTGTCTTTTCAAAGCGAGGGAAAAGAAGAAAAATGGGCCTTCACTCTGTGTTAGCAAATCAACACAATATTTGAGCAGAAACAAACATGATACACCCAGAGCACAGACATGTGAAACCAGGGCCTCCTCTCTGCAGTCCACTTTCTTGCGTGCATTTTCGACTTTAAAGCCGTAACCACCAATCTAACCACATCCTCCTCACACACAGTCATTCATATCTTGACTTTTAATCTATTTGTACTTCTTTTGAGCGATCGAATCAGTGTGTATGACTTCAGGTTTTGTGTCTGTGTTTATTTACGCTCTGGATTCTTAACTCTCTCAGGACACAAACACAGGCACAAGAGGCAGAGGACGAGGAGAAGACCGGCCCCCGTTGCTGGCAGCGCTTCCCCTCTGGTCGGCGCTGGCATGCTCGACGACCTGGGGTCACTGAGCGCCAGCCTGACCGGTAGCGCTGGGCTCACTTCAGAGCGCGGCGTTGCTGGCAACAGACCGTCAAATGATAGCGGCGGTGACTCAGGACCTCACAGGAGATCAAAGCGCTTCCTCTCCTACCCGCGCTTTGTTGAAGTCATGCTGGTCGCCGACAGCAAAATGGTGGAGCATCACGGCAGCAACCTGCAGCACTACATACTCACGCTGATGTCTATAGTAAGTGTGACAGCTGGAGGTCTGGTTGGGGAACACTGTTGTGCCCTGCAAAAACCGAATGTTTACTGTCTTGTCACATCACAACCGCAAACTTCGATGCGATTTATCAGAATTTTAGGCGATGCCACCACTGAATGGTGCTTCATGCTGAAGCAGAAAGAAAATGAAGTACAGTTTTGAAAATGTGTCTCTATTCAAAGTCAAAAAAGTGCATTTGTAATCAACTCCCCTAAGTCAATACATCGTCAAACCACCTAGTGCCATGATTAAAGCTGAGAGTTCAAAACAGTATGTCTTTGCTTTAAAGATTTAGAGACTGGTGTTTTTTTTTTTAAATTTTTTTACCCTTTTTTATTTCTAGAACTTAAATGAATCGGATTTAAGATTGGGCTTTGACTAGGCCACTTGAACACATGCATATGCTTTGATCTATCATGTTAATGTAGCCCTAGTCATATATTCAGCTTTATTATCCTGCTGTATTCCACCTTGGATACCATTCTCAATGGCATGTGGAGAGTTAGTTTGTTAAATCTGGACCTTTGCATGTTTTCCACCTCCTCCCACCCGTTTTGTGTGTTTCCTACATGTGTGTGGCAAAAAATTCCAAAAGCGTTGACCTCTCTGGTTCTCCGATTACAAACTCTCCTCACCTGGTTCATCGGTTTACCTGAACTCCCATTACTTCTTCGCTTTGCTGTTAACTGTGGCACAATTGCAGTTGTTTGCTCTCGATTTCCTTTTGAGGTGTTCGACTCTATAAGTGGCTGAATGCAAATGCAAACAGCGCTTTTACAATTTATATTTGTAAATTAATAGAGAACTATGTATTATTTTCCTTAATCTTCTGAGTTTGGCACTGTTTTACATTAGTTGATGCATGAATCGGATGTAAGTCCAATTCATGCAATAACCAAGCCCGGCCTTAGGAAGTTTGGGGTTGCAAAGTGACAATGCACGGAAAAGTTCAAGGTCTTTGCATACTTTCGCAGAGGCGCTGTGCATGGATGTGTCGTAAGCTGGTACACACACGTTAGTGTTCCGATATTGTTGTCAGTGCAGCGTCTCAGTCTGCAGTCTTTTGGGGAAAGGGTTTTGGTCGGGAAATGGTCAGCCCAGGGCAGGAGCAAACAACGTTTCCAAGAGGGAAGGAGGGAGGGGCAGGGGAGGACATGAGGAGTTAGCTTTGATGAAGGTTAAAAAATAATCTCAGGTATGTCACAAAGAGCATTTACTTTCAGCCCACTTCAAACAGCAGCTTCCGCAGGCTGAAGGGGCCAGTGGTCTTCAAGGGGGAGGCTGAGGTGACCTATATTTAGAAGAAAAGGCTTGTTTATTCTCAGGACCAGAGACCTTAGAACGGAGTTACCAGTATGTGTGCTTCTAATCCAGATTTTTCCTCATTTAGGTCTCCTCCATCTATAAGGACCCGAGCATCGGCAACCTGATCAATATTGTGATCGTCAAGTTAGTGATAATCAACAACGAGTTGGTGAGTTTGTGCTCTGTTCTCTGTTTTTCCTCGTGTCTTCCTGAAACCGCAACCATTTCCCCATCTCTTTCTCTCCCTTATTTATCAGGACAGCCCAGCTATTTCGTTTAACGCACAGACCACTTTAAAGAACTTCTGCATCTGGCAGCAGAACCAGAACGTCCTGGACGATAGCCACCCCTCCCATCACGACACCGCCATCCTTATCACCAGGTGCAGGGAAATTATTTGCCTTCTCGCTGGCCTAGGCACGCTTTTAAGTCTCTGAAATGTCCAAATACCCAGTGAACTCGGGGTTGAGTATGTAAAAAGAGGGGCCTGATCAAAGACCGGGTGACGTGTTCTTCGTTGTAATGCGGCGCCGCTGACCATGACCTGTTATCTTCATCTTTCACCACAGGCAAGACATCTGTAGAGCGAGGGATAAGTGTGACACATTAGGTAAGCGGAGCGTTTCCACCAGCAGGCTGCGCAGCGACGGCATCGTGTGGGAAAGCTGACAGCGTTCTCGTGTTACGCAGGGCTCGCCGAGCTGGGGACGGTGTGTGATCCGTACAGGAGCTGCAGCATCAGTGAGGACAACGGCCTCAGCACTGCCTTCACCATCGCCCACGAACTGGGCCATGTGTAAGCAAAGCAGACCTTTGGGCATATGTTTTTTTTTTCTAAACGACAGATGGATTTGGTTAAAGTTAGGCAATATTAGAGCTTCCAAAGTTTTACTTTGTCCTGCAAAAGTATTCAGACCTCTTGAGCTTTTCAGTATTTTTGCTGTTTGGAAGCAAAACGTCATTGTGGTTGACAGCAAGAGGCACGTGATTGTGAATTAGAGGGAAAACGTACGTTTTTTTTAGAAAATAACATCTGAAAAGGGAATTTGTGCTTAATTGGATCAATGAAGCAAACTGAAAAATAATGGCACATTGTGCCATTGTATAGTGCAATCAAGTAACGATGTTGCATTCAGTTGTTATAAAGATGCTATATAATGTCAAACAGGACTTCAAAGAAACTCAACACCTCTTGTCTTTTTGGTGGGGTTCTCCTATGACTTGGACAAAACAAAAAGGATTGGCCAACGCCGTAGTTTTCTTCAGTGATATTTGTTGTGCTTCTTCAGGCTTCAGGTGAACAAAGATAGAGATGTGGGGCATATTACATAGACAGGACGTCCGAGGCAGGTTAAAATCAGAGGAAACAGCAGGACCTTCATTGTGACAGTGTGACTTGGTTGGAGCCTAAACTCAGCCTAACTCCCGGTGGTGCAGAGCCGTGTTTTAAAGCCACAGGCTACAGGTAGACCAAACAAGCAAAAAAAATAAATATAAATAAAAATGAAAAACAACCAAAAAAAAATATACTTGTGACCAGAAATGCAATACTGGGTGTTTCCGTCAGACTGTCAGTCCCGATAACAACACAAACACCAAAAAAAAAAGAAAGAAGAAAAGAAAAAAAAAAAGTACTTAAAAGCAAGTGTGTCATAATTACTGCTGCCACTAGTCTGGAGGGGGCTGACTGGGGATCACGCGGGGGAGATGCCCCCGGACGTAGGAGGCGCTATGTGAGAGATAGCATTCTGGCACCTCTGAATGGAGATTAAAGGATTTCTCAAACATTTACAAAAGAATCGAGGGAACAGTCCAAGAATGTTTTTTTGATGAGGAAAAAACCTAACATGACATGAAGCTCAAAAAAGTCGATTTTACATAAGACCGCCCCTTTAAGCCTTCTGCTGTAAGCCTTCGTTGCCTCTCACAAAATGCTCATTCTTGCCACTAAACAAAGGGCTGGATTATTGAATTCCATCTTTATCCGCACCTTCCAGTGCAAACATGGTCATCGGCTGCTTGGTGGCCAGGCTCACTTGTGATTTTGCCCTGTGTAAGGTAGCCAGCTTAGCGGCGAGCAGCGCGACAGCGTACTGGTTCACACCGATCACATTTCTATGCCCTGCAGCGGTTTGGATGTGGGGCCTGAGATTTTCCCAGCTGAAATGTTTCCCTGGTTTTTAACATAATTTAATATCAGACTGTTTTCTCCCCAAAGTCCCCACAGGCAGAGAACACAAATGCTCTGTTATTTTCAGTGGCAACCGCAAATTAGCTTCCCAAAACCAACACCACAACGATAGTGGGAACGCAGCTACAGAAATCAAACACGGAGAGATATTAATAGTCTGTAGGTCTGTGCGGCGACGTTGTCATCATTCACTGCATGTCCGTCATTCAGGATGCTTTTGCTTCGTCCATGAAACGTTCAAAATCACTTCAGCCCCCCTCACTTAGACCCCATTTGTTTTTTTTTGGCACCGTTTCACTTTTCTCTCCTTTCTAGGTTCAACATGCCTCACGATGACAGCAACAAGTGCAAGGAGGACGGAGTGAAGTCACAGCAGCACGTCATGGCTCCCACGCTCAACTACAACACAAACCCTTGGATGTGGTCCAAGTGTAGCAGGAAGTACATCACAGAGTTCCTCGAGTATGTTGTGCTGTTTTCATCATCACCATAACGACTAGTAGGACGTAGCCAGATAGGATAAAAAATCGCTTGAAAACCACAAGAAAACCTAGTGGACGTTTTCAGTCACGTGCGTCCAAGATGCGTAGGGCATCCTTTCAAATTTATTTTCAAAGGGGGTTTTCTTGTCCCCCGTTCCCCCCAAAAATAATCTGAAAGTGCAGCATAAAAATGTATTCAGTCTGCTCCTCTGAAATGAAATCCAAAAGTTACATAAGTAGTAAATAGGTGTGTGGAACCTGCTTTGGAGCTACTAAATGTTGGCCACATGAGAGGAAAACTGAGCCGTACAGCCGACTTGGAAAACAAAATACATGAAAGTTTTTGTGGCAAGATGTAACAAAATTGCTTGTGGACTTGCTTTGTAAAACCGGAACTGCTAAATTCAGAAGTTACATGAGGAAGATCTGCTTTTATAACTCCTTCAGCCTTGTAGTCTCCCTTTTCCCAGTAAACTCATTGAACTCCTGAGGCAAAAAGTTAACTACTCCGACTGTAGGAAACAGTGAGCGGGACGATGTTACGCGCGGTTGAGCATAAGCAGACGTCTTTTGTGGATGTATGTGTGCAGATAACTGACCACTCCTGCTGTACTGAGTGTGTTTTCTGTCTGTTTGTGTCTCTTGTTTTTTTTTCCCCCTCTTTTTTTTCTTCAAGTCATTTTATTTTTATTTCCTAATAGCACAGGATATGGTGAGTGCTTGCTCGACGAGCCCGTTTCTAGGCCGTACAGTCTGTCGCAGCAGCTGCCCGGGCGGATATACAGTGTCAATAGACAGTGTGAATTGATATTCGGGGCGGGGACGCAGGTGTGCCCCTACATGGTGAGTGGAATCGGGTCATCGGATTCTTTAAAGTCACCCGTATAACATGTCAAAACCTATCAAATACAAGGAAAAGTAACTTCAGCATTTTGTTCAAATGCATGCCTCTTCTTCTTCTTCTTTTTTTTTTTTTTTTAAGGTGTTGCGCATTAATTGTTGAGTTTTGACATGTCAGCATTAACATGCAGCTCACATGCCTGTGTGTAATCGACAGACTCAGTGTCGGAGGCTGTGGTGCACGAGTCCAGAGGGGGCCCAGCGGGGCTGCAGGACCCAGCACATGCCCTGGGCTGACGGCACCGACTGTGCACCTGGAAGGGTGAGCATCACGCAGAATCTGCAAATGAGAAATGTGCATGCAAGGATGTGGGTTCCAGTGGGAGAATGTCCTTAGAAAACTAATGGGAGTGGATTAATGCTAAATTCCAGTTAGGTTAAAAAGTGAGAGTGACCACAGGTTGATTCCACCGGGATTCTCTTTTGAAACTGGAACACAATCTCTGCATTTTGCGTATTTAAGTGCTATAGCAACACGTCCACCCACAGAGGGAAACAATGTTGTCTTTGGAACTGATTTACTGAGCTGCATCATTTATTGAAGCATCTCTGGCTTTGAAAGTGTAGCTCTCTCACCAACTGCAGCTCAAAATCCAAAATCGCTGCCAACTTATTAAGCACAGCTTCTGATAGCGAACACGTTGCTAAACTTGTAGAGTTGGCTGGTGATTTTAATAGTGGCGAATCGACTTAAATTTTGTGTCCGAATTCCTTTTGCCGTCAAAATCTTTCCACTGTTTTCAAATCTAGAACGTCCCATCACAGAAACGTGTTTGCAAAACTCAAAAGGATGAAGCCGACTTTGCTGGAATAAATTCGTCCTTCATGTTATCTGCGAAAACTCTATCTCTCTCTCGTCATTCGATCATTAATATTTCGACATGTAGATTTTTAAAGTTGACATTTTTGAGCTTCAAACCAAGTTATAATGTTATTCTCTCATCAAACACATACCTGAGGTGTTACTTTGATTTTTTTTTCATGCGTGTTTCAGAAATTCTTGAATCTCCTCTGACAGCCATTCGGATTTCCTAAGACTCTTTCTAACGTAGTTGCTTGATTGTGCTATAAAACAGCTGGAAAAATACAGAATGCCACTCCTCTAAGTTACTTCTTTTGACTCTGTGCTTCCTCTACTTTTATTAACTATGCTGATATACAGCTTACTTTGACCCTCCTACACTCACTGACAACTTGTTAGATCAGGACTGATCTAACTGAAAATCAGTCCAGTTCACGCATCAGCCTTTTAGCCATTTTTCAAAATGACGCGTCTTCATGCCAAACTGCACAAACTAAACTTAGTGTAAGATTGTCTGCTTGTTTTCTGACAGACATATTGAGTGTTTTCGATTAAACTTAACCTTAACTTTCTGCTTAAACCCGCCTTCACTTTTTTTTTTTTTTTTACATTTTTTAATTTTATTTTGCTCCATCTGCATACGCTCTTGTCATTAAATTTGTTTCCGTCCTCCCTCTCATGTGTCTCGCAGCATTGCAAACATGGCCTGTGCATTCCCAACGAGCAGGATGCCTCGCCCGTGGACGGAGCGTGGGGGGTTTGGAGTCCGTTTGGTACGTGCAGCCGGACGTGCGGCGGCGGCATAAAGACCGCAATGCGCGAATGCAACCGACCAGTGTGAGTAGTGAGCGTGTCTTTGTAGTCGTGCATGTTTTCATCTGCTGAAGTCAGTGTTCCATAGATGAAACCTCCTTAAGGGGATTCTTTCCATAGCAAGAGTTCAGTGAATCATTGATTGCAGACCTTACAGGGATGTTTTCTTCTGCTAAGTGCACACATCAGCCGGTCTCAGTGAGTGCAGGCTTTCATGCCGGATTAATAGAGTATAAGAAACTAATAAAAACGAGTGAGAGCGAGTGTTGTTGATGTGCAAGAAGCTAAAGAGAAGAACTGACTACTTTAAAGTTGCCATGCTTTCTTACGCTCCCAGGCCCCGGAGCGGAGGGATGTATTGCGTCGGTCGGCGCATGAAGTTCCGATCTTGCAACTCTGAGCCCTGCTCCAAGCAAAAAAAGGACTTCAGGGAGGAGCAGTGTGCTCTTTTCGACGGAAAGCACTTCAACATCAACGGCCTACCTCCTAACGTCCGCTGGGTTCCCAAATACAGCGGAAGTGAGTCCTCATTTTCATTTCTTTGCAGCTTTGCCGCCTGATTTTTCCCTGGTGAGAAGCATTAATCAGCGTAAGCCTTGCACCGATTAGCCTTTGTTTTGTCTCCTCTGTCAGTTCTGATGAAGGACAGATGTAAGCTGTTCTGCAGGGTGGCGGGCAGCACTGCCTACTATCAGCTCAGGGACAGGGTCATCGATGGCACGCCATGCGGACCCGATACCAACGACATCTGCGTCCAGGGCCTGTGCAGGGTGAGCCTGAGCGCTTAAAGTCATCTCCGCCGCATCCCCTGGCGGCGTCCGTTCGTGCGGTGCCTTTTAATGACTTCCACATCCCTCCAACATCTCAAATCCTTCGCCTAAACCAGACCGTTTCCTCAAATCCGACGTTTAGATTTTTAGCTTGAAAGCTTGATTGCAAACATGCCCTGCACATCAAACGAGTCAGTGGGTTTCCCTGTGTACACTCGGAACCACACACAGAGTTTTGGGTCTGACTGTGGCTCAGGAAGTCCCTCTGCCCCGGACAAGTGCATTTCACATCCAGAGATTGTCGCGACATCAAAAATCTGTTTGGCTTAAGGCGGCGGCGCTTTGTTCCATGCTGCTGTTCGGAGAAATATTTGCAATAGTTCGTCTGAGTATCACACACAGAAATCACAGAACCTTTGAAGATTTCCAACACAACAAAGTCAAAGTTCGAACCTAAATCTCATTCCAGTCAATTCACAAACTTGCAGTGCTTTGCATTGGCCTGCCGTATCAAGTCTTTCATAAGCAGTGTCTTTAAGAATCGCCACATTACATTTGTTCTTTCATGATCTGTGCATTTTTATGTAAAAATTGCCAAATACTTTGCATCATAACAACAAAGTTGTGCTGCGTCATTCACATTAACAAAACACTTGTCTCGCCTCTTCCCTGACGGAGCAGCAAGCGGGTTGTGATCACGTCCTGAACTCTAAAGCCAGGAGAGATAAGTGTGGCGTCTGCGGCGGTGACAACTCCTCCTGCAAAACCGTGGCGGGACCGTTCAACAATGTACGCTACGGTGAGCTACGACCTTCTTGACCCATCGCTCTCCACTCTGGATCTTGCCGCTCTTGTTCTGTGTTTCAACCACCATCAAATGTGACCATCCTGTAGAAAAACCAGACGTAATTTGCTTGAAATGATCTATGTATGAGATCCAAAGCAGGTCCTGAGACAAATCTAATCACATTTACAGGCTATAATGAAGTGGTGCGAATACCCAGTGGTGCTACAAACATAGATGTGCGACAACACAGCTACTCAGGGAAGCCGGAGGACGACAACTACCTCGGTGAGAACGCGCCGTTGTTTCAGGCACAGTGTGCTCCGTGTCTTGTAGTTGATCAGATATTCCATCTCGTCTTAAACATCTGCCCGCCTGTCAGCAAGCAATGCTTTGTTTAGTTTTACTGTGAAGTCATGTACTGTAAACTCAGCCAGACGTGCCTGGCGCTCAAAGCGCATTTGGTGTGAACGCACCGTAAGTGTAAAAGGCACCTGCATGCACACAAGGCCTTTGTTGAACATGTGGGGTGAGATGAAGAGAAGCTTGCAAAAGAGATGGCTGTTTATCGCTGGATTATGCTGCCGCTGCAGTAAAACAAAAGCCAAACTTATTTTTGGGTTTTCTACACCTCCCCCGCCAATAAATGTGTTTTAGCTCCACAGCTGTGTGTATTTCACAATGTCAACTTCAGAACATAGTTTAACATTAATCACCCTTTTCTACACAAAGGGCTTGTAAAGTCTCCTTTTTTTTTTTTGTTTTGTTTTTTTTCATATGTAAGAACAGGCAGTAGATTCTTAGAAGGATTTGTACTCTCGACAGTCATAATAATGTAATGTGTGAAATGGTGAGGAAAGAAAAGGCAGGAAATTAGCTCCATAATCGCATTACAGTGAATGAGTGCAGACGACCCCGAACGGGACTTCTCCTGGAAAAAAGGATTATTTTACTTCTGCCTCATGCCTCGGTCTACCTTTGAGTGCTAACATAAACCTTTGTGTTTCTAATGCGTCCCCTTGCATGCGGGGCCATGTGATCGCTCAAAGTAAGTGGTGCTCCCCAAACAAAGCTTTTAAAACCCACGGCGCTCTGGAGATGATTCCACTCGAGTTGAACGGACACGGCTTGATCCGAAATGCAATTACGAGAGTCAAAACGGTTCGTGTCTCCCCGCAGCGATATCAAACAGCCGCGGAGAGTTCCTGCTCAACGGAGACTTCGTGGTGAGCATGTTCAAAAGGGAAATCAAAGTGGGAGACGCCGTCATCGAGTACAGTGGCTCCGACCACGTCATCGAGAGGATCAACTGCACTGACCGCATCGATGAGGAGATCATTGTCCAGGTAAAAACTGTTGACAACTTTGGACAAAATCTCCACTAATGTTTTTTCCATAAAACCTTTTTACATTTTAGCACATCGTGGCCACAATCTGTAAAGTGTTTTATTGGGATTTTGTGCATCAGACCAGCGTAGAGCAGGTGGGCGACGCCCTAAAGGAGCTCAGTTTAAAGTTTATTTTTAATAATTAATCCTGGATTAATTAAATCCTGTAATTAAGCCAATATTTAATTTGTTCAAAGAACAGCAATCTGGAAAGAGTGGCTCTCATTTGTATTCACCTCTCTCTGCTCTGATGCCCAAAAAATGCGATCTTAACAAAATCCAGTCCAGAAGGCAACTCTTAGTCATGCTCTAATTCAGCTCTTTATGGAAGAGAGCCGTGTTTGAAAGATGGCTGACATGGAAGAAGGTGCTTTGGTTTGCTGAAATCCGAACCGATCTCTTTGGCCCTCTACGCAAAATGCGACGTCCTGTCCACATGGTGAAACACAGAGTTGGCGGCATCATGGTGTGTTTTTTTTTTTTTTTTTTAAACAACGTGACAACGATAAATTTATCACTATAAATGGTAAATGATATGATAAATGCCCATCCCTCTGTCTAAATGTCCAAAGCTGTTACGTTTGTGGCCATAACATGACAAAATGTGGAAGAAAGTCCTGTTGGCGTCCCTGCAGCATTAACGCATTAAACGGGTGACTAATCCGATGCTTCATTTTCTCTTCTCACCGTGTTGAACTACCTCTTCTCTGTGCTCCCTCCAGGTTCTCTCTGTTGGAAACCTTTACAACCCAGATGTCAGTTACTCCTTTAATATCCCCATAGAGGATAAGCCTCAGCAGTTCTTCTGGGACGCTTACGGGCCCTGGCAGGAGTGCAGCCGCCTGTGCCAAGGTGAGGCGGGGGGGACGGCACGGAGGGGGTGGAGGCACATGTGGTTGGCAGGCCTGAGTGTTAGAAAAGTTTGAAGATAAACGCCAGAGATAATGCGGAAGATAGCAGACCAGGGAGCCTCACAGTCGCAGACATACAAGAGGAGAACCGCCTTGAAAACATCGCTTGTGACCGAGTTCATTTTTACAGCAAGTGGGCTGTGATGCATTACCCTCCTTGACGTGGCTGTGGCTTTTTCAGAGTGGTTAGGGTGCGTGGGGGCGGATCGCAGGTAAACTCGAAAAAACCTGCTCTCTGCCACGACGCACTTTGTTCTGCCCAAGAGTCTCTTTCTCTGCTTCTTGACACGACTCTGTCGGGAAGGTCGGGCGGCCGGAGCTGGAGGGAAAACCGAGAGCTTCGCAGTTGACAGCAGGTTGCACAGCCAGTATGTAATGTCCTCAGCAGGAACACACTAAGCTCTCATTACACCGAAACGCAAAACCTGGTGGTTCTCATCTACTGTTTGCAAAGCACTTTAGCCTTAAATAGATGGTCCGTGGCATCGACGTATGAAAAATTATAACTTTAAAAGATGCGTACATTATAAGGCGTCATAGTGGAAGTAAATGCTGACAAATTATTATATTTATGAAGAATAAATCCTAGTTTATCCAGAAGCCTTTTGTGGCCTTGAAATTAGATGTAAATTAGTTGTATTTTCAAATAGGTCAATTAAACAGAGCATATTTTGATTTCTATATTAAATAACTGCATGCCTGTTGTCCAATAACACTTTAATTGTTTTGTAAAATCATGCACTGCAAACGTGGGCAGTTTAAATTCAACATTGTACATGTGTCAGTATTAGGCCTGTTGGTGCCAAACAACTGGTCTGAGGTCAGTTGAGGAGTTATTGCATGCTTTCTAAAACTCTAAACATGTGGTGACCTTAAAGGTACAGTACGTAGCATTTGCAGACATATGTTCGCCTACTTCACAGAGGAGGTCCAGCATTGCCAGCACATCTAGACCTCTTCTATGCAAAATGTTCTAGATCTGCCGTCAGCTTGGATGGACCACTTGTTAACCACAGGGTTAGGTCAAAGATGGCCACCAAAAGGAGAACCAAGATGCATTTTTTGGACTGGACCCAAGCCAGAAAGCTCCGGTTGAACTTTACCACAAAGACCAAAAGTTTTATTAATCAAAGCACTGCATACAAAACCTCTTAAATGACATTTACTCAGTTCTGCTTTTTTTGCATCTCAACAGGAGAGCGCAAGCGTAAGATCCTCTGCAGCCGGGAGTCGGACAGGGTGGTGGTGTCAGACCAGCGGTGCCACAGCTCGGCTCGACCCGCTGCCATCACTGAGCCCTGCAACACCGAATGTGAAGTGAGGTCCGTTTGACCGATTTAACCGACTTCTCGGTGCCTAAACGGGGCCCGGTCAGTTCGTCTGCTGCACTTTGTTCGACACCTCTGAGGGACCCGTCCTCTCTCTGTCTCTCGTACCAGATGGCACGTGGCTCGTAAGAGCGAGTGCACAGCCCAGTGCGGCGTCGGATATCGCACTCTGGAACTGCACTGCGCCAAAATCAGCCAGTCTGATGGCAAGACCCAGAAAGTCGACGACAGGTACTGCAGCGGGCAACGCAAACCTGACGACAGAGAAGGCTGCCATGGAGATTGTAACCCTGGTGGTGGCTGGGATTACTCACCCTGGTCAGAGGTACGATTCTAGCAGGATGGGAAGGATTTTGTTGGGTTTTTGACTGGGCCATTCCCTCCTGTTGATGGCCGGCTATTTCGATCGCAGTGCTCAAAAAGCTGCGGCAGCGGCACCAGGCGTCGGGGCGCAGTGTGTCGAAAGGCGTCCGACGGCGGCGACGACGAGGAGAGCAATTGCAGTCAGAGGGATAAACTGACCGTCCAACCCTGCAATGAGTTCCTCTGTCCACAGTGGAAGACTGGTGACTGGTCTGAGGTCAGTTGAGGAATTATCATGTTATTTTTAATTTTATGTTTTTGTATAATTCTAAACACGTGACATTAAATGTGACTTAGGTAACTTTTACAAAAATCTAGTTTTCTCCATAATTGTTAAAATTGTCACCATCTCATGCCAGTTTTAATTTGAGACGGGATGAGACTGAACTCCTATTGCGCGGCATGCAAAAATGGGCCGCACCCGAAAACAACCAGTAAGAGTCAGGAGGAAAGGCTTAGTGCTGTCAAACATCCTGGTGTACACGCTACTTAATCGCAGAGAAACTTACCATTACAGAAAAATGGTTTATCCACTGTCATTGTGGCCATGCTAACTAGTCCTAGCATTCGTGGCAGGCTCTGTTGCGAGGAATCAGCTGTTACATAGCAGAGAGCAAAGTGTAGGATGTGAGCGGTGTGTACACCAGAGTGATTCACAGCGCTAAGACTGTCCTCCTGTCTTTGACTGGTTGTTTTTTCACAGATTATCTTTCTTATATGACGTCATGACATGACAATAATTTCTACAAATATATTAAAAACATATTTTTCATAAACTTACTGCAGTTTTTAACTAAAATCTATGCAGACCTATTTGCTTTTCTGTAATTTTAATTAATTCGGACCAAAATCTTAGGACTAATTTGGTTTGTCTCAGTTGCTTTAAATTATCCACTTCCTCCGCTGTAAGTGAGTGTTGGGAAAGTGGTGATTGCAGGGTAGGAGCCTGCTTAACCTCTGCTCAGTTTACTCATAGTGAAGCTTGCAAAACTGTGGGCTGCATTCCAGCATTTTTTTTTTTTTTTTTACATGTTTCTGCCAAAACACTTCCACTCTTCCATATTTATATATATGCATAATCACACTTCCTATGGCTTCTTGCTCCCATGCAAGGGCAATTTGCTCTGAAAGCGTCTTCATTCAGATGATTGGAAACACAGCAGTTGCGACAACCGTTAATATCTTGTGCTCTCAACATTTTCCCTTTCAGTGCCTTGTGACATGTGGGAAAGGCTACAGGCACCGACAGACGTGGTGCCAGTTTGGTGAGGACCGCCTGGATGACCGCTTCTGTGGCGCGGCCAAACCCGAATCGGTGCAGGCGTGTCAGCAGCAGGAGTGCGCCTCTTGGCAAGTTGGACCGTGGGGGCAGGTGAGTTTGGTACACTAAACATGTTTTGTTTCTCTCGAAGTTTTGAACAGACGTAAAGTCAGGGTTCCGGGGACTAGAGAGAAATTAGTAGCGTCTCTGCAGAAGGCGGCCTTTTTGGCAAGTTTTTGCTCCAGCGTTGTTAACCCAACGGCAAAAGCCGGAGGAAGAACATCAGCAATTGAAAACAAAATCTAAGGTCTGTCATCATGACGTGAAAAGGAGTACTGACAAGTGGAAAACCTACTCCTGATCTTTCTGCGATGACTAGTTGACGGTTTTGGAGACTCCTTTTTCCATTACTGTACATCTATAGCTGCAATTATTTATGCCACACTGGTTATTTAGACCAGATTTTTCTGCAGCCGATTTGTGCTCAGGAAGTTGTGGCAGCTGTGGCTCAGAACATCAACGTAGCTACTTCTGCATGAAACTTCATTCTGTTCTCATTATTATTGACAAATTTAAAGTTCGACCCCAAGCATTGCCTTGCGATATTGTTCATATCCTTTAAGGTTTTCTACGTTTTTTCACATTACCGCCAGCAACCTTTATATGTATTTCAATATGATACATTAAGCAATCCAGGGCAGAGTGGTAAGAGTCGAGAGGAAGATGAATGAAATACGGGTGAATCCAGGAAGAAAACCTGTTGGAAACTGCAAATCTAAACATACAAAGTAGGCCATAAAATGGCCTACTCAAAGTCCCGACCATGACCCATCTCAGAAACTTGAAAATTGATCTCTCCACCCAAACCAACATTCATACGGCTGTATTTTGCAGTGATTTCTACCATTTATTAACTGCAGATTTAAGTCTCACTTCCCAGAGTTTAGTACTTAATAAAAATAATTTCCTTTCACATTAACTCTCCACCTTGTTGTTAGTTTGTAATGTAAAATGCAGATAAAGCTGACCTAAAGGGATATAAAAACTTTTGAAAGAGACTGTGGTCAAGTTCCTGACATCCTCAGCAGACATGAAGGGAAATATTTTACGTTTCACACATAAATGGAACTTGATCGTCTAATTTTGCTCAAAGCCGCGGTTTGTCAACTCAGACCAACGATTTGACGCTACAGATTAGCTCTTAAACCTCCAAATCAAACAGTGCTGGAATTTCCCAGCCGTTGATTTATCAAAGAATGGGAAAACTGCGACGTGTAAGAAGCGCAACGTAAAAAATTCCCCGTAGAATGTGCACTGAAACAGGAAATGTGCTTGTTTTGATATATAGACAATGTAAGCGGGCCAGATCCCCCTGAATAGCCGTGTGATAAAAGCCTCTTCCTGAAACGATGCATGCGGCGCGGTGTCTGTGTGCATTCTCAGTTTGTAAACTGTGCACACAAAACTTAACACCCAAAAAATGCGAAATATTCCTGCGCCTCCCATCAGAGGATGTGCGCATGTTAACGTGCATTTGAAGTGGTTTAATGAAGCGCGGCCAAATGGTAGCTAAAGCCGCCGCCACACAAGTTTGACCCTGTTTCACCAAAGGCAATGAGCCAGAAGCGAGCGCGGGATTGTACCCTTTGACTTGGCAACAGTGGAAAAAGCAGTCAGAGCAACTTATATGAACTTCTTCTGCTCCTCATCGGCGGGAAAGCCCTCCATTTGTTCATTTATTTTCAGGGGGGATTTCATTGGCTCCTCGGGTAAGCCAACTGTTTTGTGCTTGCCTCTCTGTCTCCTTTTCACAGTTGTTAACATTTCCCCCTCCGCTCCTTTTTTTCCTCCTCTCTCTCCCTCTTTGAACTCAGTGCACCACCTCTTGCGGGCCAGGCTACCAGATGCGAGCGGTGAAGTGTGTGGTGGGCTCCTACGGGGCTGTCATGGACGACGCTGAATGTAATGCCGCCACGCGACCCACTGACACGCAGGTGAGAGGGAACGGCACCTCCGCCGCACCCCTTCCGTCTCCTCGCTGTGAGATCTACGGTTTATCCGCAGATGAAGGAGACGACGGGAGGAAGCGCGCATGCCATATCTTCACATTATGTCATCTTAGGCTTGTGAAATCTGAAAAGTGTGGCGTGCACTTGTATTCGGCATTTGGAAGGTGAACCTGAACCCCGGTCTCAAATGTTGTTCAACATCTTATGGAGAAAATGATTTCCGTAAGATGCCCACCTTCTGTGTAGAAGTGGTGATAAAACTTAGTCGTATCGCGATATTTTGTGGTAGTATTGCGATAACGGCACAAGTGATGATGAGATCTATTACTTGTCTTTTAGGTAACTACATGGCAGTGGCTGCCACAAATAAATACTCTTGAAAACAAAACCCATTTGTATTGAGCTTCTCGAGGACGAAGTGTGACTTGTATCACCAAAGATCAGATCTTCAAATTGATTGATATTTATTCAGACACCTTCGTTGAAAAACCGGTGGAGGAAAATGGTAAAAATAATAATATGGACACTTTTTTTTCTACACATCCTTCATTGGAATTTATCATGAAAATGATTAAACAAAATGTTATGATAAGAAACTTAGAACTTTTGCCATCTTTTACACTGAGGATAGTGGATTCAGGGAGATGATCAGTGTTATTTATTGTCACTCATAAACCAATATTCAACTTTTTGGATGGTGGCCTTTCTTCCTTATATTTGCTATGTCCCCTACATGGCTAATGGCAATCTGCAAGACATGGTCTTCCTGCCCCTTCTTAATGAAGGTCAAACTTACAAAGGCAATCATTCAAATGACTGCAGTTGAGTAAAAACTTGAAGTTTTCGGGGATTGCTGAGACCAGGGCGGGCCTTTCAGGCTTAAACATGGCCGGCATTGATAGTTGGTCCAATTTGTTAGAAACACTGAAAGCGATTCATTTCAAATATATATATATAAAAAAAAAAAACACTTTTTAGATCAAACTTTTTCTCCAGAAAACGACAGACATGAAAGTACTGACGTTAAAATTCTTACTGATCTGGAAAGCACGTTATTTACAGTATAAATTGTTGGAAATGTACAATTTTTGATGGATATCTGAACAATAAATGTCCACTGCCTATGAAGGTTTTCCCTACAAGTCACATAGTGAAAAGTTTTTTTTGCTGTTGTTTTTTTTAGGTTTGATGTTTTAGATATCTTTGATCTCTATTCCAATGTGTCCATTTTGAAGGGGAGAACACTACCTTGTATTCATCATCATAAACATGCGCACGCATACACACACACAAACACACACACACTCACACAAAACAAAAACGACAAAGAAACATACAGTATTTTAAGCTGAATGAGAGGTTTGTTTGGTCAGCGTGGGGCGTAAACCCGTTGCAGAGGGCTGATCCTGCAGAGTCAGGATGAGGCCCCCTCTAGTCGCAGCAGTTCTTAATTCCGGTGCCTGGGTCGGCAGAGACCTCTGACCAGTGACCCTGAAGCAGTCGCCTTACCTCGTTGTAATTCTGACCAGCCAGCCATGAAGTGGGCCACCAGGCCGCCATTCCCACCGCTGCTCTCTCTGCTCAGCGGGGCTCAAGAGAAAAAATAGAAAAAGACAGAAGCATTCATAGAAAGAGGGGACTTTTAATACAAGGAACGAGAGGTGGTGCAGAAGAGTGCGACACCACGAAAGGGTTTGATCTCCTGCGGGGATTTCTTGAAGTGAGACGCGTATAAGTGTGGCAGGAAGTGTGTGTGGAGCAACCTTTCACGCTGCTGTGGGGCCTATTTGTTTCTTTTAGGAAGCAGAGTGTGGAATGTGTAGTCTACTCAGTCTGTGAGACCTGATTAAGGTCGTCATTCCTAGAGACAGGGGGTCAGAGGGCACCAGAGGGCAGGGGCAGCGGGGGAGAAGGCGGAAGGTGAGGGACAAGGGGGTGGATTAGGGGTGGAGCTTCGGACCACGCCAGCATGGGCATTGGAGCCCTAAATACCACTCCACTATGACCTGTTATGACAGGGATCAGGGCTTTATGCTGAGTGGCTTACGGCCACAATCCATAGTTTGAACTGACAGGGCAGACCCTGATAATGTTGTTGTGATAAGGTGGAGGTGGGGGGAAAGGTTGATGGGAACCATACCCACTTTCAAACATGGCGCTGAAGGAACAGAGCCGAACTCGTTAACAGTGGTCCCTTGTCATAAAAGCCTCTCTCTGATATTCCTGGCATTTTGTTTTCAGGGACGAATGTTGTTACAGTACGGTGGTTTTATTAACCGCCCGCATGAATGGGCGTATGTGTCTCGTATTTCACAGGACTGTGAAGTGGCCCAGTGTTCCGGCAGCCACCCTGTCCCCCCGTTAACCAAAGTCCCGTCTCACCAAGGCCACAGGACCCAGTGGAGGTTTGGTTCCTGGACTCAGGTTGGTTCCCTTCCCGAACTTCCCATCGCGTCTGTCGGCGCGACGTTTTTCTTGACAATCCTCCTCCTCTTCTTGACAGTGTAGCGCCAGCTGCGGCAAAGGGACGCGGATGCGCTACGTGAGTTGCCGCGACAACCAGGGTGGCGTGGCAGAAGAGTCGGCGTGCGCGCACCTGACGAAACCGCCTGCCAGGGAAGTGTGCACGGTTGTAGCCTGTGGACAGTGGAAAGTGCTGGAGTGGACAGCGGTGAGGAAGCCGCCATTATCTGCAAAAACCCTAAGTCTAACCAGGAATTTTTGTTTGACTTCCAGTGCAAATATGTCATCACTCATAAAATTGAGATGGAAACTAACTTTTCAGCAAGATATACAACCTTGTTTTAAGTCTATAATGATATATATAATATATCATTATTGATATATTCAAGTCTATGCTTGAATATATCAATAATGATATATTTATTATAGATATATTCTATAATGAATATTATAGAATATTGGCACTAGTACTGGCACTGCTGGTACCACTAGTACTGCCAGTACTAGTACCACTGGCAGGTTTCTTTACTCATTACAGAAAAAATGTCTTGCTATGAGTGAAACAATCTACCAGTTGAACTAGTACTTTTTATCAATATTACTTCAATAAATCACTGCACATGCAGCACAATGAGTGTCCAACGTGGACGGGAGAAGAGGTGCAAGCAGGGACAGAGGAGGTGTGCGTTCGAGTAGCAGGCCGAAGGAGTGAGACGCAGGTTTCTGGAGCAGATGCGAGAGGCTGCAGCGAGGGGGCTTCGTTCTTGTTTACAGATGTTTCTCATCAGAGGCGTGGCGATACCATACAGTCGGGCTCCAAGTCCGGTCACTGTGCACCGTGCACGCAAATGCACCCCCGCGTCCACCCACTCATAACGCCCAGCCAAAAATACCCAGAGACCATCTGAAAGGAAACAGTTCATCTTGAGGCCAAAAGCAGATCTGCTGTTCTATAGATAGTCACGCTCTCACATACACACATATTGTGCACAGAGGCACATAACGCTGCAAAAACCTCCTTTCGTCTCGCCAGAGTTCTTGGCACTATATTCTGCAATAGTTTACATGCGACAAACACCAGGTGCATTCATGAAAAGCTGTCCGACAGTATGCTATGTCAGGAGAAATGTTGTGACATAAATGTATAAACTTTAGTAGATGACTTTATGTAAGGACTACAAGGTTTCCCCCAGAGAATTTGCCCAGTGGTTGTGCACTAGGGCAGATATACATCCAGTTGTTCCGTTGTGTTTCGGAGTTGAAAAAAAGTTAAAAGTTGACAGGAAATTTTGAAATATTGCTTGACAATTATGTTATTAAAAGATTGGCAGAAAAATACCTGAACACCAACTATAAAGTCATAAAATATGCAATCATTTTAAAAATAAGCAGTGCTTAGCCTGGTGGGGGCACAAGAAAAGCCTGGTGGCCCGCCAGGCTTATAATACACTGGGTGAAACCCTGGACTACCTTAGAGAGAAGCAGTATTCCTGGTGAAAAATCGGACGGACCTGTCATTTTTCATTCGAAAACAGACACTAGTCGAGTTTTTATGCAAATGTTTTGGCTTTTTCATTTTACGAGCTGGGTAAAGAATTCACTCCATTCAACTATAAATTCCAAATAATTGAATTCAGATGTTCCATTCACATCCAGGGTCAAAGGCGTATAAATATATATTATATTGTAGAATTGCGCCGCTCATAATGGCAGCACATTGGGAGTCTTTTGTTCATAATTATTTTGGCATTGTTTTTCATTTTTTGTTCTGGACCCATTATTCTCCCTGGTTCATGGATGCTGTGCAGCTGGAAGGATTTTTTGTTCTCCTTTTTTTTTCTTTTCTTTTTTATAATGCATCTCCTGGATTAGCATGCCCAAGCCAAACTAATACCTGAACTCTGAGTTGAAGTAGAGGCTTCCTGGATTCAGAGCAGAAGGAGGAGAGGCTTCAAACCATCACTTCCATTAGTCATGATGGGACGATATCTCCAATTCACACATTTCTCCCTGAGGTGGGTTAGCAGTACCTGGCAACAGATGATTGTGCTACCTGGGACATGGTTCTATGAAATATTGTCTCTGTTGCCTAAATTTTGAGCTGTTAGCACGTCATGCCGTACAGCGACAGCGTCTTCAGTCAGGACACGTTGCAGGACTGCCCACTACTGGAACTCCTTCCTTCCCACAGTGACTCTTTGAAGATACTTGGATGATGTACGACTTATGTCAGTATTTACTTTCCTTTTGGGATAAATAAAGTATTACTGAACTGCATCAGATGCGGTGGCATGCTCTACATAAAATGACGACAGGAAAGCCATACTGTTTGCAAGCAATACAGGGAGAAATAAACTGAGCCTCAAGATCCTGAGATTTAGAAATGGTTGCCAGAAGGAGCTGCAGCCATTTGGAGCTTGTTTTTCTTCTCCCAATCTTTGTGAGACAAACAGAGTTCAAACCAGGGATGAGGTCTTTCATCTCCTCCAAATCCTTGAACTCAAAACAGTGAGCGAACGACGTTTGGTCTGAAACACGTCGACTAACGCCGCACGTTTGTGTCGTACACAGTGCTCTGTGACGTGCGGCCAAGGGAAGACGACAAGAGAGGTGTTGTGCGTCAGCTTCAGCGACCAAGAGGTGAGCGCGAGCGAGTGCGATCCAGACGATCGCCCAGCCACAGAGCAGGACTGCGCCATGTCTCAGTGCCCGTCCCGACCCAGCGAGTCCCGACCTCTGCCGTCCTCACCGAACACCATCACCAGGAGCAATGTGGCCCGCGGCCACTCCCACCAGTGGCGGACTGGACCGTGGGGAGCGGTGAGGCATTTTACCTACCGATTCAAAAATGACTTAAGCGATTTTGCAAATGTAGCGCCAGCCACAATATTTGTTTTAAGAATTCTTAAAAATGTGGATTTCTTTCAGTCTTTCAAAAAAATGTAAGAAAAAAATCTCATCTTTACCATAGTTCGAGCATTCCATATCGTGACTGAATAGCTTTTTTTTTACTATAACGGTGTAGTAAAAAATTTTTTTAATGTTTGTGTTTAAAGTCTCATATCCTTTAAATCAAAAATATTTTAAAGGCAATCAAAGACTTTAAACGGAAATGATTCTTCACATGAAATCATTTCTGTGCCCCTCTGATTCCCAAAACTTTATTTCTGTATGGAAACTAAGAAAGTCCCATTACATCCATTTTTTTTATTTTTTTTATTTACAATTTTAAAATGTTATTAATAGACAGTGCTGTCCTCCTGGCACAAGCAGAAAACCTTTCCAGTTCTGCCTTTATGTAACGTTTTTCAAGTGTAGTTTTGGCAGAATCACACTTCAGAGATAACTTTTAACCTTGAAATAATTAGAGGAAGTGAAGCTATTTTGGGAGAGTGCTCCTTCCTCTGTGTGTTATTTGTGTACACAATGATTTAAAGATCCAACTTATTCATATTTACCGAATAAATAGATGTAGATGTAAATCATTTCATTGAACATTATTCCGGGGAATACCTTTGACCGAGCCCGGTACCCTTTCTCTGTTGACCACAGTGCTCCAGCACGTGTGCCGGAGGCTTCCAACGCCGAGTCGTTGTGTGCCAGGATGAGAACGGTTACCCTGCCAACAGCTGCGAGGACCGCAACCGACCCACTGAGCAACGGTCCTGTGAGTCAGGCCCGTGTCCCCAATGGGTCTACGGCAACTGGGGCGAGGTGAGGCGACGCGTCATATTACTAGAGCTGAGATAAACTAGAAACTTTGTCGCCCTTGGGTTATAAAACGCCCGTTTGTGTTGTCTTTAGTGCACTAAACCTTGTGGCGGTGGGGTAAAAACGAGGCTGGTGGTGTGCCAGCGTCCCAACGGAGAACGCTTCAACGATCTGAGCTGTGAGATCCACGACAAGCCACCAGATCGGGAGCAGTGCAATACTCAGCCCTGTCCTTCTAGTCCTCACTGGAGCACAGACCCATGGAGCTCGGTACGCTCATAAAAAAAAACAAAAAAAAACAAAAAAAAAAAACAACCACATCTTTTACAATATCCATGTTTTTTTTTTTCTCAAACAATAGTCCTGAAGAGGCAGAATGACTGTGGTGCTGCTGCACAGAGATATTAGGTTTTTTGTTTTTTATGACTCCGTTTCCGGATTCCTCTCTGTCGATTGCTTAGCGTTTCTTCAAAAAACATTTAGAACTATTCTTCTATTGCACTTAAACGACGAGACATCCTCACATGCAACGTGCCAAAAAACCCTGAAACGACACGCTCCAGAGATAGCTGCGACCATACGAACAAGAAAGCATTTCCTGCATTGCTAGAAACTCTTGAGCTTTTACTTAAAAACATCAGGATCAATTTCTTCCACAAAGACGATGCAGTAAAATATTGGTTTAAAGATAATTTATTTTTGTTTCTCTTTAATTTATGTAAATACTATTAACTTCAATAATTGAAGGACTCTTTGTGTTCATACATTCAGCCAATCACTGTTCAAATGCAAATACTGATGACCAATTTTGTATATCAGGAAAACACCATCGATGCCTATTCTTTATTATCCAAAGAATGGTTAATAGTCCTCAAGCATAAAGCGTCTTACACAGCTGTAAGAGTTATGCAGAAGCAAACATAGGATATCAAGTGGATTAAACTCTTTGTGTAATATTTGTTTGATAAACCTTTTTTTTTTTTTTTTTTTTTTAATGGCTGTTTTTAACAATTCAGTTTGTCTTAAGGCACATGAGGGTTTTTAGCAAAGTTACTAATCATAACAAGGCACTTTATTTTACAGTTTATGTACGTATCTTCTGCTGAGACGGTTATTATAAATGGATCTGTATGTAACGATTCTCAACACCTGCATCTGCAGCAGAGGACAGTCAGAGCCAACACAGGTTAGAGGAGCATGGAGAAGTTCTCACGGGACAATAAGCTTAAATACTCAACAGAACCAAACAGTCAAGAGCAAATTTTCATCATATAAGGCAAGTTGAACACAAAGTGCTCTTATTTTCTATTCGTCAGCCAATAGAAAATAAACTGAATCTGGTTTGATTCTTTAATACACATCATTCAAAACGACTTGATCTGATATTTTAGATCAGATTAGGACATTACCATTGGCACCGTTTTCTTAACCATTGTTCTTGTTGGTGAGCCATTAGTACAAACATGTGATTGATGGCTTATGAAAAAAAGAAAAGAAAAAAAAACCCTAGTTTTTTCAGCAAAAGTATTTTCTACATCTGCAGAAGTTTTTAGCAGTAGCTCATTTATATGGTGGCAGTATAGCAATGGAACGCCCCCCTAGACCTAGCAGCTTGCTTAATTTATATTTCTTAAAATCTGAGCGATGGGCTACACACACCCTCAGCGCTCCAGAAAGACCGATTCACTTTTTGTAATCTCTAAATTGTACTGTGCACATTGTTATCTTTGGATTAGATCCAGGAATCTGCTTGCCACAAACAATTTGTAACTCTATATTCTTCCATCTCAACATGCAGTTAGCAGAATAACATTAGATTGTTGGATTAAAAAAAACAAAACACAATGTTCGCTGAATTTTTTTGCAGGACTAAGTGTAAATACAGGTAATCTGGTGTTTATTTTACGTATGAATAAAGTTTGCAGTGATTTAAGGGGAGTGCTCATCGAGAGCGCCACAGCTAACAATTGAACCTGCGCTAACTTTCACCTTTAATAAGCCTTAGATCCATATGCTTGTTACGGATCTAAGGCGTAATGCCGAGACTGAACTTAATGTAGCATCGATACGCCTGGGGTTAGAACGGGCTGGGAGGGACTAGCGGGTTCCACGCCTTGAAGTAACCACTGCTAGCTAGTTTTAGCTAATGTGGGTTGTTTGATGGAAACAACCCACCGACGGTACCCATGCATTCTCAAAACCGGGAGTAGCTTAGCTTAGCTTGATTCTCCCATGAGAATTTCACTTTTATCCTCCATACTGGGATTCTTGAGACTACTGTCTGCTTCAGTAACACACTGACTGTTCATGACTGCTTCACACGACTAAAATTGAAAAAAAAAATGTTCTTTTAAGTTCTCAACACTGAAGTGCCTAAAATGTTCCCTATCAGTGCTTTACCACAAACAACAACTGCTGTGCAAGGACTGTAAAATAATGTGTCCCACTGAGTTTCTGGAAATTATTAGAATCTTTGTATTCCAGGTTTTCTTAGTGTGGCCAATATATTTTTTTAATTTTTTGAAAGATATCTCCCCGAATATTGCCTGATGCAAGTGTTTTATATATGTTAGTCGATGTTTGCGTTGTACAGTAAGTACCAGGAAAGTCAAAATGTATGATCCTGTGTTACACCTCATAATACCTCACTTGAAACGCGACACGACTCAACTAGCCATTAGACAACGATAGCGTATTCTTCCTTGGTGCTTTTTTTTTTTTTGCCAAATAAGGGATAAGTTATGGAAATCATCACTTTTTTTTTACTTTTTTTTTTTTTTTTTTTTTTTTTTGCTTTGTTTGGTTCTTCTTGTGGTGCGACGCTGTTTGATGCTGCCTGTTCTGTAATTTTGTTTCTTTCCAGGTGCAGTTCATGCACTGACAGCTAAATGCAAAGAGCAGTCGGTTCGAATTGTTCCACAGTTTCGATCGAACGTTGCCACGTTGCCATTACTTGTCGGTCAAATACGGAATGCGGCTAAACCATTTGGAACGGATTGCTAAATGTTGTGCTTCAAAACATGTAATTCCTGTGACCACAGGGGCGGCTATTGGTGTTTTGTATCCGGAGCTCCTACCGTGAGCCGATCTAAAGTGTCTACCTCAGTCTTGGTTGTGATTGCTCTCTGTGCGCCATCTTTGTCATCCCTCGCACCGGAGCGAACGTGGCCCGCTAAGATTAAGGATTCATTGTTGGGGCTATCCAATGCAGGTGATGGCCCTAAACACAGATCTAAAAAAGTTTTCTTCATATTTCACTTTGATTTTGCTAACTTTTCTGTTCTGGAGGGGAACGGCGACGGTCTAAAATCTGTGGTTAGGGACAAACTTTGCTTACAGCCCACCTGGTTGACTCCTGGCCATAAATGTCTGTACTGACATCCCACTTTATTTTAAGGGCCTGTTAACACAGCTGTGAGTAGTTTTTTTAACAATCATTTGCTAATGAGAACTATTTGTTTCAATGACTCCCATGTGTGATTGCTAAGAGGCAAAACGTCAACATCCAGGCAGAATTGCTAAGAAATCGCAGTGGATTTTTAATGTTCCCCATTAAATTTTTTCGGCTGTGCAGTTTGGTTTGTAGTCCGGTACTTGGTGCAAACAGCACTACTAAAACCTAAAATTAACAGGCTCTTAAAATAAGTATATTTAATGTCTCTTATTCGCAAATGGCAGTATTAGTCTGTTGCAAATTTATTTTCTGTATATTTATGTAATTACTTGTATTTATTGTTCCTTCATTATCATGCTTGTCAGTATTTAATTTTTTTATGATTTTTGTTGGATTTCTGTGCATTTCCAGAAAAGGTCATGATTAAAGTGAAGTAGAGGTACTATTCAAGGCGTTTTATTTCATTCTTATTTGAATAAACAATAAATCTCCTGTCATGTACAGCGAGCAACGGTAACTGAAAGACAGTTGAACTGGAAACGTGGACTAAAGGGATGACACGGGATGGTTAGTGAGGTTTTGGTTAAGGGTGATAAGCAGTTAATGTCCTACCTGTGGTGAATGACGTTCTTGGCGTCGTCATGTAGCGTAAATCCAGATTGGATGTGTCCAGAGAGCTGAAGCTAGTGGATAATCTGAGAGGAGCCAAGAACAAAGTGCACTTCTACTTCCTTAAAATAAATCCAATCTCCAAAGTGTCAACAGTTCATGCCATGACAGTTTGATGATATTTAACCTGGTGTCACATTTGCATTGGGCAAATAATTACACAAAAACAAATTATTATTAAACAGCAGATTAACCGGTGGACTTCCTGTGTGAAGCAACACGGAGTTACCAGTCTCGGTAATTCAACAGAAAACTGGTAGTGTTGAAACCAATAAACCAACGTTAATTGAAACTGCTGTGGTGCTTTTTCTTGTGGCACCTGTAAAGACTATTAATGAGCAATTCTCAGTATGTCTCACCCCAGGAAATCCCCCCTTTTATCTACTTTTCCTGTAAAAATAATGACTACTGTGTAACTAAAGTGCCCAATGCAAACTTTTTGTTGGCTCAAGAGTCAAATAGTATGTAGATAAACCATTTTTTACATTTAAAGTTCTGTTAAACCCCTCTTGGAGTAGCCATTTGCTTCACCCTCCAGGTTCAGTTCATCTGGATTTATACTGCAGTTGACTAGAGCGAATAATTTATTAACTCCCTACAACGTTTCAACAGAACCTCACATCAACAGTCCTGCATTATTTTTTAAAGTATTTTTTATTTTTTGTAAGTCTAGAATTATGTTGACTTACCTCAAACTTTTCTTTGTTGCCATGAAACAAAACTTCCCCAGATCAAAACTAAACCAAGCAAAAAACAGGAGACGCCAACATTCTACAAAGCAGTGAAAGTGAAAATTCACAAATGGCTGAACTCAACTTGACTCTCTCGTTGTTTTATTTTTTTTCTTCTTCACATTAACGTCTACATCAGGTGTTGAAAACCACTTCCATCCAGACGAATCTCTGCCCCGCTTTGTCACACTTCAAAACTCATTTACTGCGCTCAGACACTCAAAGGGCCGCGCCGGCGCTTTTTCTATGATGCATTGTGGCGCAAGCGCGGCTTTGAACTCGCTAGGCCTCATTATTCTGGTCTGCTGTGTACCGGTGACTCGGACCTCAGTGTGAGCCTGTGAAAGAGACTGGGAAAAAGGGCAGTGTCAAAGGTCACCGTCAACTGACTTCGGTCTGCGGACGATGTTCTTTCATCGCATGCAGAAGTCTCTAAGAAATGTAGAATTATTGCAACCAGATCATATTTGATCAAGTTTTCTGAATAGAAATATGGAAGACAGGAAATGCAGCACGTTGTTTCCCAGCTGGAGGACAGAAGCCTAATGAACGAGTTCAATTTGCACAAATGCAAAAAAAGTGGGGGGGAAAAAAAGCGAAAGGCGTGACATCACATCTGAACAGAGGCCCAGCCTCGGTGGTATGAAGTGGGCTGTAAATAACTAGATGAGCTAAATCCTCTCTCAAACCCTCGTCCCTCTTTTTTCTGTTACGTTCTGACTGAAAGGATAAATTTCACGTCTTCACATTGATTGAAAAGAAATGTCTGCTGCTAAGTCTAAAACTGGAACCTTTTGGGTTTATTGATGTGGACCGTTTCATATTTTAACTTTAGGAGAGAGGAAAAACAAAACAGTCCTCCTTTTACTCTGCACTGCCATTTACTAAAAGTTGTCACACACCACACACACACGCACAAAAAGACGTAAGCCACACAGTCAAAAACATTTTTATTAAAGTTTGAAGCGCACCTTTAAAACTTATTGCACATGTTGCATGTCTTTATTCAATGAAAAAATAACAGACTACCAATAAATTTGCACTAAATTTGAATAACCATATCGCAATACAATTATAATATTTTTTTTTTATCTTCAGAGGACAAACGAGCTACGAGTTTCAATGTTTTTTTTTCTTCTATTTTTTCCCCTCAAAATCGTCCTACCTTTCCTCCTCCTTCCTGAACGAGGTGAGAGGTTGTTCCCGGTCCAGTACGGTCCAGTCTGGACAGAGCTGCACGCAGAGCTGTGCACCCGTTCAACCCTGAGCCTGTCGCTTTTTATCCATCCGCAATGTGAAACGCCCCCTTCCAGGTTTTCCGAGCACAGTCGATCCCAGCTCCAGTCCCTCCTGTAACCCTACTGTGGGTGTGTGCGTGTGGGTGTGTGTGTGTATGTGTGCCTGTCACGCCGAGTTAGACCTTTGATAACTCGGTGAACCCGTACATGAAAAAACTGCTACCAGGTGAACCGGGCGCCTGTCGGCACTGGACTTTCCTTTTTATTATTTTCCCCTAACTCAATAAAAAAAAAGAAAAAAAAAAAGAGTCCACCCTATTTATTCTGTTGATCCTGAGATCTCCATCAGTTTGGTGTTTATTATTGGCTTAAAAACAAAGAATAACTTCCAATTTCCATTGCTCTCCTCCTCCACCTGCTGCAGTGCTCGGCCTCCTGTGGAAGAGGTGTGAAATCCCGCAAGGTGAGCTGCGTGACCAGGTCCGGCCGCTCCGTCCCGGACGAAAACTGTCGTCACTCGTCCCCCAAACCCAGCAGGCAGAGGCGATGCCGAGGCGGAAGGTGCCCCAAGTGGAAAACTGGCGGCTGGGGAGAGGTACGGAGCCCGTCTCCCTTTGGTTCTCACGCTGCCAGACATGTCAGCCCCTCCTCGTTTCCCTTTGCTCTTTTACACTTTTAATGCCTACCAGCTTCTTTGCAACTCTGTCTGTATGTGAAACATGTGCGGCGCAACCTGACAGCGTTTAAACACAACCACTAACTAGGACGGGGTGCCTGCGCAGATCACAGCGTGGTGGGCCGAGGGCAGAGGCAAACAGAGGGGCTGAAGACCAAGGCTGTGACACTTTAGTGCAGACAGTTGAACAGCTGGAGGGAAGTGCAGGCTCTTTGATCTCAAGTCCAGCCAAAGTAAATCTACCCTTCTCTGTATTTTCTCTTCCTCTGCCCCTCACCTTCCTTTCCTCTCTGTTCCTTTTATCCTCTGCCTCGGTGAGGCCTGTGCCTCCGCAATGGAAACCACATGTTGTGTTTTTCCTTCAGCGTTTTCTGCGAGAGGCCGTTCTCTCACGTCACGTTCCCAGACAAACTAACAGATTGCACCTGGGTGTCTGCGTTGTACTTGTTCCATTTTTTTTTGTTCCTCCTCCTTTTTCTTTTTTTTCCCGCCCATTTTTTTCCCTCCCTCCCCACTGAATTCACTCCCATCGCTCAAGGCGGTGACACACAAGTGCTGTGCACACGTCAAGAGAGGATGTGCTTCTCCTCAAAACAGCTGTGGAGGAGCACGCATGCCCGGAGTAAATGGGAGCAATCAAAGCGCTGGAAAGGCGAACGCGGCGTCTCGCAAAAAGCATTCGTGCTAACCTTTTCGTCTCGTTGACGTTCGAGAGATTTTACTTGGATTGCAACACAAAGTTCAAGTATAGCACGTAATTTTGAAAAGGAAGAGACATTGTGCTTCTTTTTATTATTATTATTATTAGTTTTTCAAAACATTCCACCCCCCTCACTGTTGAACCCTAAATTTAAAACAGAGTAAAACAGTGTAACAAGTAAAGCGCTCAAGTTATGTTGAATTTTTGCCCATCTGTGTGTAATTTAATCCAGATATCCGAGACAAGACCCCAGTGGTTTGTTAGGGAAGATTAGAGAAGAGCATCATGGAGACTGGGGGAACACAGCATGTAGGTCAGGGAGAGGGGTATGGGGGGCGGCGGGGGTGTTTGTGTAAGGAGGTTTTAAGCAATTTAAAGCAGTTTTGATTCTTACAAAACAATATCCAACTTTTGAACAGTACACAGAGCTTTGTCTAGAATCAGTAGGAATTTGTGAAACTAGTTAGAATTGATATGAAGATGTATGGAGCTACGTATGTTAAAATTTTCCATGAAAACTTGTCGGAAGCTTCAAAAGACTTTAAAGTAGCTGGTGTGAAGGTTTTGTCCCCCAGCGGGGCGACAACCCTGAACACACAACCAGAACTACAATGGAATAGTTTAGTTCACACCATTTTCCAGTACCAGAATGCCAACTGAGAATCTGTGGAAATGCCTGAATATTGTTGTTTACAGACACGGCCAATTCCAGCAAAAACTGGTTCCACACACTGAGTAAGGGGGAGTGAAAACAAAGGCGCATCAAACCTTTCAGATATTTTGTAAAGAGAAAAGAAAAAAAAAAAAACGTATAAAATTGAAATAAAATGAATTGACGTTTGAAATTTTAAAGTGGGGTGTTATGTAAAATTGACTTATTGTGCTTTACATCGTGCTCCGATACATGTTTTGGAAAACCCTGAATATCGTATCGGGGTGCCTAAACGCTTGCTCTCACTAATCCCCGCCTATTTCCACAAGCTCGTCCTTGGCGCTGCAGTCTGCAGCCGAGCTTTCGCCTCACACTCCTCTCTCACTTAGCAGAAGCAATTAGCAAACACCTGATGGAACCACGTCATACCAACTACTTCTCAGTTCAATGATTGTAAATGGCATAACGAAGGAGCGTTGTTGGGACAGCCTAAAGGGGGAGTGTTGGGAAGAACAGGAGCTTCTTAGGGCAAGAGGCAAATTTCAAGGCATAGTCAAATTTCCTTAATGTATTGTTACATATATTCACAGGCTTTTTATAACAACTAAAGGTTACATAGTTCCCTTATTTTGCTGTAGAATGGCATTATGCGCCTGAAAAATACAGAACACCTTTAATATCACTTGTGAGACACTACATGTAGTGTGTTGGCCCATGCAAAAGTTTTCACCTTTAAAGAACAGTGATAAGACTTTCATCTTTTATTTCTGTAATGCTTGTTGCCCAACATCTGGTGTATGAAGGCGACTGGGGCTCGAGTGTAAAAGTGCTTTAAGTGGTCTGGTCAGTATGACAGGAAAGGTGCTCTATAAATTGACTCAATTTAGTATTAATATCTGGAAAATGGTGCAAAAAGAAATGTGCATTATGCTCCAAAAACAAACTTTACAGCTGGAAAAAAAGAACATGTTTAAATACTGATGACACCATTATTTATCTCTGTTAGAATTCATGTAAGTGACACTAGACAGAGTAAAAATTTAGTCGTTTCACAGAAATGGCACAATATGAGTTAATGAATAGCAAAATAAATAAATAAATAAATACAACACCGAATTACAAGATTGACAATTCTATGGTTAAAAAGCAAAACCGATCAAAAATGTGATAAAGTTGCATTTAAATACTGATGTAGAGGGTTCATCTTATAGATGACCATTTTCTTTTTCAAAATGCAAAAACAAAGACATTTGGAAAAGAGTTAGCTGAAAAGAAAAAAAACTCAAAAGGTTTTGTTCGTCGCCATAGACACCGAGTTAAATGGAACCCCATTGTTGCCACAGTTCATGAAATGCTTCTCGTGGCTCAGGTTTTACCTCTCCTGCTTTCAGTGTTCGGCCTCATGCGGCGACGGAGTTCAGCGGAGGGAGGTCTTCTGTCAGGTCGGAGACCGCCGGAGCCCCTCTGAGACCGGCTGTGCCCAGCGCTCTCGTCCGCCGTCCAGCCAGAGCTGCCGCGTCGCGGACTGCCCCGCCCGCGACCGCTGGAGAGAAGGGACCTGGCAGGCGGTAAGTCGGAGCGAATGCCTGCAGGTTTCAAAACGTCTGTAAGTCTGTAAGTCAAAACGTGCAGCGCTGCCTTACCTTGGCACTGGATGAAATGCACTGAAGTGGAGTTGCTGCTCCCGTCGGAGGCCAGAGAGAAAGACAAGAGGGGAGGGCAGAGGCAGCGAAGCCCCTAGTGGGGTTTTTTTTTTTTCTTCTTCCTCTCAAAACAAAAAAGAAAAAAAAAAATTGAGACAGAACACGGAGTCCCAAAATACATTGGGGGGGAAAACATTCGATCTTTCCCAAGTTTAGAAATATGTCACAGAGCTGCAGAGCTGCAAAGTTGGAAGAGGTTGGAAGTTGGCGTGATACAGACTGCAGGTCATTATTTTTAAAAAATTGATTTTGACTGAAACCCAGGTGAATGAATGATGGCATTGCTTCAAAATAGCATTATTCAAGTTGAAGCAAAAAGTTCCCACTTGAAAAATCACTTCTGTACAAATAAAACAGTATTTGATTCAATCATTTGTTAAACTTTGAGTTGCATTGGGCAACTTTAACGGTGCAAACTACTTCCATTCTCAAGATTTTATATTTACTTCAAATTGCACAGTTGGCTCATCCAACCATTTGTCCATCATTCCTACCTTCCTACCTTCCTACCTTCCTAACGTCCTTTGTACCTATTTTCAGTGGGTGTTGGGTAAAAGTCGGGATATAAATGGAGAAGATTGGGTTATTTTTTATAGACTTCTCGCTTTAGGTAGAATCAGGAAGATGAGGCCAACTCAGTGTTGTAGTCAAGACCACCTAACCTGAGACCAAGACGAGACCAAGACCAGAATGTACTGAGACTGATCAGAAACACGTTAAGTCACATTATTGCTTGGATTTTAATCGGTGTGTTTTGCATCCAGTGAAAACAAACATGATAATAAATAAACTGGACGGCACACTGTGAGTTTAGTGATATAAGACAGTCATGGTCTTGAAATAAAACCCCGAGTCCTTGGCGATTGATTTGATAACTATTACAACATGCAAAAGGCTAGCACCAACACAAACAGCAGAAATGAGTAAAACACACAGCAGTCAGTCATGACTGCTCACATGTGAACTGGAACCAGAATTAAAGTACAACACAAAAGTAAAAACACCTTAGTTTCCTCTGACTATTTGAGGCATAAGTTGGTGCAGGACTGACCGTCCCCCACATGTTGCTGCACATTGCCTATCGACTGGTTGAAGGCAATCTGCAGAAAGAAATATCAGTTTTATATTTGTAGCAACGTAAAGCCATTTGAATCCTGCTATTTTAAGCCCACTGCATTTACTTAAAAAGCAGGCTCTTGAGAGACAAAGTAAAGTTATAAAACTGTGAGAATTCAGAGGTTCTTGGGGGACCCCTGCTGGTTCTGGGTCTCCAAGCAGAGCCGTTTTTGGGTTATGCCTCAGATTGCTTCAGTTTCCCCACAGCTCTTCCTCTTCTTCAGTACTTTCATGCACGTCGTTCCCTTTAAAAACTTCTGATATTAAAAGTGCAATTAGTTTGAAGAGTTGAAGAACACTTTTTTTTTTTTTTTTTCCCCCTTAGCTAAACTCACTTTCTGTACGCTGAAGGCTTTAGTCGTTCCTACAGGAAAGTTCAGACGGAGTTTCCTCTTCATCAAGTTCACTTGATGTCGGATTTGGATCACGAAGCAGCATGAGCCGCGTTTCTGAAAACAGAGCTTAATTAGCAATGAGAGGAGTGTGCAAGTCCCAGCCTGTTGGTCCCAATTAATTTCCGAATTCCTGAAATTCGGGAGTCGGACCTTCAAGGACCAGTATAAGTTTTATTCCTTCCTCTTAAAATCTGATTTCATCCCCGTAGATGGAAGCTCTGCGACAAATTGCCGTAATGTGTGCATGTTTTAGTGATAGCTGTACTTTAGACGCTCTGACACTGTAGTGCCCGTCAACACAACTAAACACAGCTCTTCCAGTTGTCAGGGTTCAACACTGCAGGAGTGACGAGGAGCGGCTGCAGCAGGATGTGGCCGTGGTGATACGTCTGACGCAGCTGGAATGCTTCAAGTCGAAGCCTGCGATAGACTGAAATGTCATGATGTTTGACGTTTCTCCTCAGCCTGGATTCCTTTTTACTCCGGGCTTTTTGATAAATCGTCATATTTTTGTGTGTTTTTATGCTGCCTTCCTTGAAGCAATGTGCAGTTCCTCCCCCCCGACCCCCACCAGTTTGCTTTTTGCAACTGAGACACAAGTTTGAATGCAGTAAATAATAAATACAGAGGCTTGCCAACTGTAGTTTTAAAGCTGCATTACCTTAATTAGAGTCGTGGGTGGCATTGCTCTAGTTTGCCTCATGTTTTCTTTCACCCTCTGGGTTATTTCCAAACAGTCCCGATTTGTGTTGGTTGTAAATGGAGGCGGGGTCAGAGTGTAGGATTTTTCTTTTGGCCAGTTGCCTGTAAGTGTGCAGCAACAAGTGGGGGAGTCGCAGTGGTGTTCTATGTACCATGCCATAAAAAAAAAAAAGATTCTTAATGGACACTTCCTGTTTGGTCTCTTGAAAAAGGACATTAAAGCACAGTAGCGAGTATAGGGCAACCTTTGCACCGTTTCGAAGTGTAACTTTCTTAAAACATTTGTATGCTTTAATACTGGTGGTCGTCTTATTTCTGGTACATATACTTTAGCAATAATTTTATTCCCCACACATTGTTTTTCCCTCTTCTCTGATCGTTTGACATTTTCCTCTCTTTGCTCCGTGCGATAAAAGCACAAACTAATTCATCTTGCTCCTTCCTTCTGACTTTACGTTCTCTTGTCCCACAAATCGTGGAACGATCCCCGATGTCACGCCGCATCTTTTCCGTCCCGCTTCCTCAACAGTGCAGTAAGTCCTGCGGATCGGGCCATCGGAGGAGAACATTGCAGTGCGTCGATTACAACGATCGCGAGGTCCACGAAATGTACTGCGTGAACCAGATCAGGCCGCCGGACATCGAGAGCTGCAACACACAGACTTGTGAGCTAATCTGGATCACTGGGGAGTGGACAGAGGTGAGCCAATGTTGCGTCTCTGTCCTCGTTTTTTCAACGCCGACTTTTAAGTTCGTTGAGAAATGCTGCCCTTCCTTCATGCCAGTGGTTATCTCTCTCTCTCTCCTCCAGTGCTCGGTGAGCTGTGGTCAGGGCTATCGTCAGCGTCTCGTCTCCTGCAGCGAGGTGCACGTGGAAAACGACAACTACGAGTACGGCCATCAGTCTCTGTCCAAATGCCCTGGAACCCCCCCAGAGAGCTACGTGCCCTGTAATCTGGGCATATGTCCACTTCCACAGGAGTGGAGGGCTGGAGTCTGGGGACCGGTGAGCTACACTGTCCAGCCAAAGACTGTGTCGTCATTAAAAAGCACGAGTGAGACATGAGTGACGTCAGGCGCTGGGCGTCGTTGAAAGTCTGCTTTTTAAAAAAAATGTGTCGATACCAATCATTTAAAGATTTACAATGTAATAGAAGAGAAGGCCGCTATTAATTCTCGAGACAGTAGTGACGCATTCACAGTCTCCACAAAAACTATAATGATGAAGTAATTTGATATGAGTGAATAATTTGTAGTGAAATTAAAAAGGATTTTAAAAAAATACTCATAAAATGTTTGAAATTTCCCAAGAATCTAATAAACAAACAGGAATAGGCCTGTTTGAGTCTGTCTGAGCTATGATTATCCTAAACGATTTGAAAAATTACTACATTTTTAACGCAGTAATTAACCTATGGAGCTTATGTGAATATACAGCATGTTCCAAATTATTATGCAAATTGGATTTAAGTGTCATAAAGATACATTTTTTTGTTGTGCTATCAAATTTATAGATAGTATTGTGTGTCAGGGCTCTTTGAATCCCTATAATTAATTTCAGAGAGCTGGTTGATTAGTTTAGCTGCTGAGCTCAATTAAAGGAAATCTACTTAAGAAGGATGTTCCACATTATTAAGCAGGCCACAGGTTTCAAGCAGTATGGGAAAGAGAAAGGATTTATCTGCTGAAGAAAATCATGACTTTTCGTCATGATTTTGTGGTTGCCTTCCCTCTCATTCAGTGCTCGGTGAGCTGCGGGGACGGTGTGGCAGAGAGGACGGTGCAGTGTGTGTCGGCAGACGGGCAAGAAAGCAACAGGTGTTCTCCAAACGAAGAGCCTGACAGCAGAAAAGCCTGCGGTAATCCAAGCTGTGAGTGTCGCTAAGTGACCTGGATGCTGTTGCTGTGCTTATAGGTGAAACAGTAGAGATGCACCAATCAGTGTCTGGGTTAAAGATGATGTGGTATGGAATCCGTTTTTTGAGTTGAACAACAGCTGAATCAAGCTTAAAAAAAAGAAAAAAAACACCAGTTCTGGTCAAACGTAGATTTCTCGGTGCATGTCTAGATTTAAGATCAGATCAAATTGAACCCTTGCTAAGTCCAGTGTGTTTGTAGTTCAGTGTGAATCATTCATGTCAGAAAACTTTGGGTGAAGCAGAGTTTAAAGATTTATTGTTCCGTGTATTGACTCTTTACCCTTAGTTTAGTTGGACAGGATCCACTGGTAGACATGACTTAGCAAAGTGTCTGTCCCTGAATAAATAGCATTCATTTGAGTACTTACTTTTCTTCCTCTTGTCTCCAAGGCGATTTGCCTTTGAGCTGTCTCAACATTCAGAGCACAAGCGGCCCCATTCCAGACAGCGAACACTTTCTCAGTGTTCAAGGAAAAGCTCTCAAGGTAAGACGGTTTAATCTCCCGAGAACAGAACGAATCTGTTGTTTTGTACAAATTGAGAAGCTCAATATTTTGAAATGAGTGAAGCTCGACAAGCATCTATTCGATTGCATGTCTGGAGTTGACCTTAATTTGCCCTTTGTGCTTTTCCATCACCTCCTTTTCCTTCTAAAACCTGGTTGCCCTTTTCCTCCTGTTTATCTTCTCTCACCTGACCTTTATCTCGACTCTCACTCCTCCTCTGTCTGTCTTGCCCTCAGGTCTACTGCGCAGGAATGCAGACGGAGACTCCACAGGAGTACATCACCTTGACAACTGGAGAAGAGGAGAATTTTTCTGAGATCTTTGGCTTCAGGTGAACCTCCAGCAGGATAGCAAGGAGAGCCGTCGGGGTTTATTGCAAAAATCCACACGTCCGTGGAATGAGGAAATTCCACGCACGTGTCAGCCGAAGCTGAGGTTTTTCCTCTGTACCTCTCCAGGCTCAACGACCCTACTCAGTGTCCTGCCAACAGCTCCAGGAGAGAAGACTGCGACTGCCGAAGGGACTACGCCGCCGCAGGCATGACCACCTTCTCCAAAGTGCGCCTGGACCTGAGACGGATGAGCGTCATCAGTGAGTGGCCCACGCACCCAGAGCTAATGTTTACTCTGCGCTACACTCAAATGAGGACTGTCTTTTCCTTTTAATTACGTCCAGCTTCATGAGGGTTAATGGGATCAAGATGTCTGCAGTTTAAACAACAGACATTAGTGAGGCTTACATGAAACTGCGGCTGAGTCACACCGACACTGACAGTGTCAGTTACGCGTTGCCTTTCAAAAAGTGTTCATAGTGCTTGATATTTTGTCACATTAATTACAGCAAACCCATCTATTCTGGAGTAACTTCATTTGAGAACAGGAGCAAAAGTAGTGCAGAATCATGAAGTAAAAATAACCTAGTGAGGTAGAGTTTTATTTTTACAAAACATAAATGTGTAAGTAAAAGTGAAATTAGTACTCTGTCATCTTTAGTTCTTTTTGGTATGTCTCTCCCAGATTTGTTAAATTGTGTCTTTGTTTTCACATTCATTTTCAAAAATGCCTTCTGCAGTTTTCATATTTTTATTTGTGAAAGACAAAAAAGCAAATCGACATTGATAGACGATGATAAGCGCTTTTGTCAAGACACTGCCAAATGTCGGCAAATATTTCTGTATTCGTTAGCCTGCATGCACGGTTGCACATCTATCCGAAATGCATCCTTTCGAAACATTTTTCGTTATTCCTTTGGGTCCCACTGAGTTGAATTTTCTGCTTTTACTCGATGTTTTAGCTACAGATTGGCGGTTTGCTTTCACTCGTGACGGCAAGAGTCCTGTCCCGTTTGCCACAGCCGGAGACTGCTACAGTCTGGCCAACTGTCCACAGGTGAGCGTCATCTGCAAAGACTGAACTCTACCCCGAGGCATTTTGTTGTTATGTTTATGCAGAACATGTCTTCAACTGCAAAAAAAAAAAAAAAGACAAATCAGAGGACAAATAGCGGGAAGCACTAAATGGACCCGTTGCATTAAAGCTGCATGCTTCTGTAGCTGCAGCTGGAGTTTGTAAATTATTTCTAAGCTCCTGTTTCAGTCGAAGGAGTCAAGGGAGCCGAGGGTTTAAGCGTCCTTTTTCTTTTTGACACGGCTTTTATATTCGGCAGGAGCTTTGATTGAAAGCAACATAAAAACAGCGAGGGACACTTTATCCCACACCTCCTGCACCAAAGAGACTTCATCCTATTGTGAGGCGAGGCAGGGGACTGATGCTTTTATGCTTAGATGAAACCTCCAATATTTCAACAGGAAAACAAACAAGTCACAAAGCAGCAGACGGGCCTCCCGCATTTTCTCCCCGTTGCTTCTGCCCTGCATCTGCAACATCTCCTTCAATTCACCTTAGTTGTCTTACTCTTGACATTTTTCCTTGGCTGTTGAAAGCCTGCATGTAAACATCTCTCCCGCCGGGCATGATACGCAACGGCAAGAGATGGAGGAAGTGTCTCCAGATGATACCACGCTCAGAGGTGGTATCACCTCTGAGCGTGATACCACCCTATCACTAACCCTAACCCTAACCCAGCAACACAAATAGTGTGGAAAAACATGTCAAGCACCAGGTTTTGCCAGTAGTGGTTCTTACGTGTTTGGCGCCCTGGACATGCGGCGTCCCACTCCTACTTCATGAAATGTCCTGGTTGAGCGTAGCTGGAGGTACCACTCGACCACTCATGGTCAGAGGGAAGAAGATGCTTCAGAAAACTTTGTTCATTCAGCTTGGTACTCTGTGGTTGGCAACAAACACAACCCGATCTCCCGCTTCCCAACAGCAACTCCCTCATGCGCAGGAGCATCAGCTCCTTATTGGCTGCACTCGCATAAGAGTAAATAAATTGTTTTTAGTGATATAATTCTTGTACCACTCTACCCTATAGCCTGATGCCGCCCTGGGCAACTTCCCGTTTGGCCAATGTCGAAAGCCACCATAAGGTTTCACTGTAAAAATAAGCTGATAGTTATATGGGAAAGAATGAAGCTTTGGCCTTCAATTGAAACTATGAGAATGTGCCGGTCATTCATCCTCTTCATGCTGCGACATATTAAAGCATGTCTGTGAAAAAACATCTGACTTTCAAGCATTTAATTTAATGCATGGTTATGTTCACTTTCACAGAACCTTTTTTTTTTTTTTTTTTAACTACCTGCTGAAATTTTGTTTGGAAAACAGTTGGCCCTTCACCAGCTGTTTTCTGTGTCTCTGTCGTTTATGTTTGATGAGCCTCACTATTTTATGTCTATTTTTCTCATAATGGTTTCAAATTACTGCATTATTCTTTCATTTTGACCTGTGTCCACTCTTTATGTCGCTGTCTTTCTTTAGGGACGGTTTAGAATCAACTTGTCAGGAACAGGTTTCAAGGTGGCGGAGGAAATCACCTGGATCTCCCAGGGAAACTTTGCGGTGACTCGTATCCAGAAATCACAGGTACACATACACACACCAACACACACACATCACTTGACCGTATTCGATTTCCTTAGATTCACCTTCATCTCGGCTCATAAACCTGTGGTCGATTGTGTTTTTCTTTTTAAGTTGATTTACTTGTTTTATTCTTTTATCTGTCACTTGCTAAATATTGAATAGAGTTCATCTTTTGTATGCCCACATTTATGTTTTAAATCCCCTTTTTCTATTGATCTCATTCAATGTTGAAATGTTCTAAGAAAGACAATCTTGGTTGTCTTTCTTAGAAAGACAACCAAGACCATTTCGGTCAGTAATTAAAACTGACCGAAATGAATAAGAAATACATCACTGTGTTTTTTTGTGTGTTTTTTTTTAAGTCCACATAATATATTTTTGTCTCATTTTTAATAGAATGATTGAAATAAATGAATCAGTTTCAGCCCACTGATTTGTTTTGTAAGTGTCAGCTCAGGTCATTATTTCTGTGTCCACAGGATGGCGCCAGAGTGACGGGGACCTGTGGAGGGTACTGTGGAAAATGTTCACCGTCCTCTGGTGACGCTCTGCCTGTCACAGTTGAATAGACCTGCAGCAGCAAAGCAGGTGCATTATCAGTAACTACAGAAGATAAAACAAATACATCGATGCGATATTTCTGCTTTTTCTCTACCTTTTTTTTGCTCACCTAACACACGTTTTCTTGGACAGCTCTTTAAACGGCTGGATGTTGATCCCGATTGTGTGTTTTGCTTTTATTTACTTGCATCGCTGCTGCAAGTATTCTTCTTCTGGTGCTCGACTTCCCTCCTCATCAATGGTGCTACGGCCAACGTGGAGCTCAAACTCATCCATCACCTCTTTGACTCATTTTGTGTGTGTATAGTATAAATTATTCCACTGTAAGTACTGTAAATAGACCGATCAAATCTATTATTTATTCTACTTGCCATTTATTTTTGTATTGTAAAATAATTTAAAGGTTTTGTTGTCAAAAGCTTGCGCTAAATATGCTAGTATTGATGCGGTTTATGTCAGATTTGCCTTCCACATTTTATCATTAAATGTTTAACTTTAAAGTTACTATGCATTGCAGCCATATGTGCATGTGCATGTGTGTGTGTGTGTGTGTGTGTGTGAGTGTGTGTTTGTTTCTCTCCAATAAGTCCAGTAGTCGCGTTGCGATTGTTTCCAAACAAAATGTTCTCATGCAGTCTTCTTTTGAAAAACCAATTACTCCTCAAGCAGCAGCGGCACTTACACGTACAAGCGTTAAGCAACGGCTGTTCGCTGCCGGACCTTTCAGAGGTTGTCCTGCAGTAAGTCGATCCGACTCTGTGCGCTTTCTGCTTCCACTTACTGAGCCGCCGAACTCCTCCACGACCTCCACGCTTAAATTCCCCTCCCTTACAAACGCGATCCAGCTAAATTTTCCTCGGATCTGCTGCGTTTGAGGCTGATCCGATCTGAAACCAGTGGTCTGAAGCCGCCTGGACTGCGTGGGAATCCTTTCCTCCCTGCTAACTCTGGCTTTCATTCGCTCGGACTGGAGAGAGGAGGAGGTTGGAGGTTGTTTAAAGAAAGTGGAAATTGACGGGGTCAGGTGCTATGAAAATGTTTCCGCTATGCAGCTGCGGAGCTCTGGCAGTTTGGCTTCTACAGATTCTCGACGTCTTAGGGACAAAGTTACCCGGGTGGTAAAAAAAATATATGAGGTGTACCAGTGCTGTGCAGAAAAATAAAATTCACACGCTGATGAACTATTCATATTTGGCCAGGTTACAACCAGAACTCTTTGTATTTTATTGGATTTTTGACTCCAATGCTAAGACAAAGAGTAAAGTGCACATATATGTGTGTATGTGTGTTTTGTTTTTCTTTCAATAAAAATAAAAGGATACAGAAAAGCCTTTTAGTCAGCATGATACCACCACCACCATGTGTCACCACGGGGTGATGCGTTCAGGGTGTTGGCTTTATATCTTCTTCAAAATTGGCCACAACCTGAACTCCAGGCGACCCGTATTATTTTATTTAGTGGCATCAAAATAAAAAGGAGCTGAATGCTACTTTTAAGGTTGTGGTTGTAATTCGGTATAGTTCCAGGGTCTGGATGCTTTTGCAGGGCTTTGTAATTCTGCTTAGTTGTGTGAAAAGACACATGACAGGATTCTGATTGCAGGTAAAGCAGAGTTTAAGATGCCATGCATCAAAGGAAGCTAAAGTCCTCTGGTCCAGCATGCAGGAACCAGAATAGAGCCGTTAGTCTTGTTAGTTGGGCATCTTCTCTCCATTTTCTTGGTAGAATAGGAGGAAAAAGACTTCACCTCAAGCCAAATAAGATTCCACAGATACTCTGGAGATGTAACGAAGATGCGGGGGTTGTTTGACCTCAGAGACAAGTCAGTCTGCTAAATCCGCGGGCCCTGCAGTGCGAGTCTGTCCAAAGCGCTGCTCGTGCGTCCTGTACCTCACGTTCTTTTCTGAATCTGAGTCTGTCCAAACTGCACTTCGTCTTCTGGCCTTCTGCTGTGTCGTTTTATATGAAGAAATCAGGGTACTTTATACTTTTAGTTTTATTTTATTTTTTGCTCCCCTCTAGCCACAGTTACCCGCTACTAAAACCTGACCTGCTAAAAAAAAAAAAAAAAAATTAGAAAATCCAGAAGGAAATGTGTGGATAATGCATAACTGACGTCAAAAAAAAGAAACGAAAAAAAGCCATTTTGTTACTGTTGTGAGCCAGTGTGTGTGTGTATGTGTGTGCGTGTGTGTGTGTGGGGTGCTATTTCGATGCCCTATGTGCGCAGCCTTCAGCCAAAGGAAATTCACTCGTCTTAATCTACGACTTGGCAAGTATTTAAAGACACAGGGATGAAAACAGGCTGTGTCTCACTGAAGGTCATGACTGACAAATGCACTTCTGATCGTCAGAACGTTGTCCAATCAGGTTCTCAGGTGTCATAACGAAGGGATTATTTTATTTAAGTGTGTCCTCTTTTTTTTTTTTTTTTTTTACATCTTCTAACATTTAACTCTTGTTTACCAGGTAACACAGCACGTATCAATTCTTTAACTATTGTAAAATGCCTTTATATGTATAATTTCTGATTTATATGCAAGTATTTATTGTACCTATGTATGTGATTGTACATAAAATCGTGGCTATGAATGATTACAGACGAGTGTTGCCATAAAATAAGCAATCTTGCAGTATTATTGTTATTTTTCTTCTATTGTATGAATACAGTTATTTATATTTCAATCCTTTTGGCATAACAGTGTATGAGCAGTATTTGTTTGTGTCATGTTAAAATAGTGATTTATGTATGAAACGCGGATGGGGCGATGATTGGATTGTAATAAAAATGTTTGACATGCGTCATGGTTGTCTGTCTGATCAACTCAGTAATGCATCATTTCCACAGCAGCTGGTCCTGTGTGGTAAAAAATTATGTATATATATATACATACATATATCACGAGAAGATGACGGTTTGCTTAATCGTTGCACAGTAAAATTCTCCCTACATAAAGCATCTGTGTAATTATGATTACGCAGTTTAAATCTTCTGAACAGTCTCACTCATGGCTTGATAGATGGTTTCTACAGAACTATATTTGGTTCTGTTATGGCAGTAAATTACCAGGTTAACGGTTGTAAGGACATATTCTTTTCCCCTGGAGAGACGCTAGATTGATGGGACGTAATGCCAACTGAGGGCTGCGTGGTGGAGCGGTCGTTTGTCATGTTGGCCCGGCTGCAAAAAGGTCGGCGGTTCGAATCCCTCCCGGAGATTTGAGTTTGCATGTTCTTGCTGTGTACTTGGGCTTCCTCCCAAAGTCCAAAAACATGCATGTAGTTTGGTTCAGAGACATCCGATCTTCTGACTAAACTGATGACATTTTGTGACACCATCGCTTCATTTCCGTCAATATTTCTCATCCAAAAAAGAAAAAAGGTTTTGGGAGAAGTGAAATATTGTGTATTGAACAGAGTGTATTGAATAAATGTCACAAACTTGGATTTCTGCAAACTGAATAATAAACACTGATAAGGAGAAGTACATGTAAATTGAAGATTACGTCTTGCTTGTGCTTGTGCGTGTCTCTTTTTTGTGCTGGTGGCGTCTCTCCTCCTGCTCTGCACTCACTGATCCTAAATTCTCAGGATCCAGATGTGAGAACAAGTCATGCATTTTAATGCTCACGTTGGATCCATAGTTCAGAAAGTTGATCTGATTGAGCAGAACCAATGCGACTTTTGGATTCAGCTCATCAAAATGACCCTAAAACAGCTGAGAAACCCCAGACATTTTTTTTTGACCGTTGATCAGTGAATGCATGCAGGGAACACACAAACCTGCTTGCTGTGTTCCGGGGTCTATATGATGCTGTTTGTTTTCTCTGAGGCCTTTACAGAGCAGATTGGACGAAAACCAACTGCTCGCTGTGCATCTTATTTAGGTGTATCAAAGTAAAGGGTGCTGATTATGAAAGTGTGCCATATTTTAAAATATTTTTTCACCATATGAAATGTAAGAGGCTGTGTGACATTACATTAGCCTCACAAATGCAAATTTTGCATTCAGTTTCACTCACAGTCTGAGTCTTCACACTTTTAAAATTTCATTTTATTTATTTCTGCTTATTATAGTGTAAAATATGTCTTAATGCTGAATAAAAGAAAAAAACTCCAGTTTTTGTTTCTGTTGAGTTTCTATTAATGAAGCGACACACACACACACGCACACACACACACCCGCACACACGCACAAAGAAACATCAGTGCTGGTATTTCTGTATCAAAGCAAAATAAAAATCATTTTAAAGATGGCTGCCCACTTTCTAAACCAAGTCAAGGTCTGAGCGACAGCCTTTCAGGTTCATCACAAGCAGGTATAAAAGTTCAAATCCTCCTTCTTGCACGGTAGATTTTCAAAGTGAAACAACTGGATTTTGTGTGTGTGGCACTAGTTTGGCCTCAGTTCAAAGTCAGCCCAGATTACCTTGAGGAATGATGATGATAACGCTTGAGACTCGGGGCTATAAAGCTCCCCTCTTTACTGTAAATCTAAATTAAGACTTTAAACAGGGCTCGACAAATCAGAAACAGCCTTCTCGCTAGCTCTTATTTCTGGGAGCGAAGCAAAAGAAACAAAACAAAAAAAACCCCAAACCAAACTCGGTACAAGCTGGGAAAAAAAGCTCCTTTTTTGGCTCTCGGCATGCGTGCAGTTTGTGTTATCACAGTGAAATGGGCCAGGACTCCATAATTCCTAAAATTCTGTTTCGCTTTATCTTAAGCATCTCGCCCGTGAACTTTGGACCTGTAGAAGTGTGCCAGGTCTGATTTAGCTTCCAGAAAAAAAACAAAAAAAAAAAAACAACAAAATATCAAAACAAAAATGGTTAAGTAATATTTAAACATGGGAAAATATAGTTTTCTAAAAAATAAATCTGAAAAGTGTGGCAAAAGCATTTTCATTGAGCCCATTTTACTCTGATACACCTAAATAAAATCTGGTGCAGGTAATTGCTTTCAGTATCGCCACAGTTAGTGCAGCTGTTCCGCAAAAATCCTATGAAGGATGTCGGATTACGTTAATAAATAAACAATTTCAGGGAGCACGATGCTGTTCCTCAAAATGGAGTTTGAATATAATCCATCCATCCATATTCTAACACCCTTGTCCCTAGTGGGGACCTTTAAAACCACAAAATAAAATCGGAATATTTTTCTCCAAGAACCCTGGTGCTTTAAATGTTGTGTTGAAGTTATAATACCCCGCAGATTTTCATTTCTATCTACCTTTTGGCTATTCGCCACCCAAGACATGGCAAAACTAAAAAAGATTTAAAAATAAAGCAACTTAACAAGTTAGAATTCAAATAACCATTAACTCATACTCCAGTCCTCAAGTGGCCTTTGTGCTGCGACTTTCAGATGAGCCTCTGCTGCACCACACCTGACTAGAATAATCAGGTCATTAGCAAGGCTCTGGAGAACTGAACTACACAAGGAGGAGGTAATCAAGCCATTTCATTCCAGTGTTTTTGTTTTTTTTACCTGTGGCACGTTTAAAAACTGCAGGACAGCGGCCCTTGAGGACTGGAGTTTGACACCCCTGCCTTAGCTTGTATTGGGAGCCATTTCAATAAATCAATGTTCATGAGGAATTTTATTGAGAGCAGTTACTCATTAAAGCTTTTATTATTTAGAGCCTTACATTTTTGTGAAGGTGTAGCAGAGATGAGATCAGTCAAACTGAACAAAACTCACATAGAAGCAACATTTGAATTGTTGCTTCCTGGCTTACTGAGAAGATGTGCATTCCTAGTGGTTCTTGGTCCTGCAGCTTCAATGTGTTTTTGATCCAGACTCTCAAGGTGGAGCAAATCGCGCGCGCACAACGTTGTCTTTAAAGGGGAAGGGGTTTCTGTCCCGTCAATAACAGGTCTGAGTCGGCGAAATGAACTAATGCACTCTGTAATTCACTGGAAGCGTCTCCTAATTATAGTTCGTCCTGGTGAAACGCGGGCCTCCCATTGGCCGAAGAGCCGCAGGGTGGAGCTGCCTACCGGAACTCCATTCATTAAACACGGAGCTTGTTTGGACTGAACCCGCAGCCCGGTTTTGGAAGCGTTTTTTTTTTTTTTTTTCATATATATCTCCTTCTTCTTCTTCTTCTTTTTAAGTAGGTATTGAACTTTGTGGGGGGCTTTCCCAGCGAAGTTTCAGTTTTTACGCGCTTTTGCGTGGGAAGACGAGGAAGGAAAGTGACCTGCGCTGCTGTGGGCTCTGCGCGTCATGTGGAGCCGCAGCTCCAGGAGGAGAGATTCCAGCAGATGGGTAGGCTCTCCCACAGCTGTTCGTTTTTTTTTTGTTGTTGTTGTTTTGTTTTGTTTTGTTTTGCTTTTATCCTGCGTCATTTCACGTTTCCGGTTCTGGCGACGGACGCAGCTTTTTGTTGCTGTTTAATGTAGAAGAGCGCGCTGTTGTTGTTTTATTTTATTTTCCGTCTGTCGCTGCTCCGTCCCGTTTCCATGGAGACGGACTGTTGTACTCTTTGACACTTGAGTCATCAATAGCTCATCCAGGATTTCTTTTTTTTTTTTTCTTTTCTGTCACTTTAAGAAACGTCTTGTTTGGCTCTTGGGTTTTTAAGGTGAACATGGAAGCATCTCATTTGAGTGACGTGAATTAAATTAGGTCTATTTATTCTGACCCAAGTCCTGGTGGTCAGAGCAGGAGTTATCTGAGTCTCTCATCCCCTGCCTCTGTGTCTCCATCCCCCCGTTCAGCTGAAGCCTGCGGAGGAGCAACAAAGAGGACAGCCTTGTATCACCTGTGGAGATCAGTGCCCGGGCTTTCTTCTGCACAAATGGAGGTAGACCACACATTTTTTTTTTTTAGTTTTTTCCCCCCCCACATTTACTTAATTTATGTTTTTTTTGGTTCCTGTGACATGGAATTGATTCACGTCGTGACTTGTAAGCTGCTCATTAAGCTGCTACTAATTTGGCAACACAGTTTTTTTTTCACCCAATTAACTCCTCAGATTTCCTGTTCAAGTGAAGAAGCATTTAGAAAGAACCTCTCCTTCAAGATGGCCGTCTCTTTGAGTGAAATCAGCTGCTGTGAGGAAAAAACAAAACTATTTTCCCTCAGAGACAACACATCCAGCACGCTGGGCCTTCTCTTTCTGCTTTAGTCACAAGTAAATCATCATTGTGCTTTCAATGTTAAACAGGCTTTTACATCGTATGGGGATGTTGTGTTGCTGTGAGCTACAGGTGATTTCATTTAGGGGCATTAAAGTGTGACCAACCTGGGTCACAGTGCTGTGGGGAAGCGGCAGGAAACGTACCGTTCACTCACCTTAATGTTTGAAACGATGATGACCGATGATTATTTCTACAATGAAGCTAAAGCTGCTTGCCGGAGGGTTGGTGAGAATTATTTGTGTTCGAATGCACTGGTGTAAATTCTCAGTCATCCAGGACTGAGAACACTTACGTTGAAGGCAACAGGATTTAGTTTCTTATTTTACTTCTGGTAAAATAAGAGACGGTTTCACAGCTGCCTTCTACTTAAGCACTTTCTGCTTGTTTGTGGAAGAATGCTTATAAAATTATGAGCTTTGGGATCATTATTTTCTTTTAAGATGTAGCCCTACATGGCAGCACAACAAAACCCTTACTAGTGTTTCTCCTTTCAGAACATATTTAGACTGCAGCTAGCTTGGACTCGTGTGCCGCTTTGACATCCTCAACAGCAGCTAGACTACCAGAATATCCACGCAGTCCCCTCTTTGCTTAAAGCAAACCATGAAGGGGCAACAGTGAGCTCAGGAATGCAGACTTTTAATTGCTTGTCTTTGTAGTCTCGCAATAAAAAGCTAAAGTTTTCTTCCCCAGAAGGCTTGCATGAACGCCAGCAGGCTCTGGTGGAGCAGCTTTGGAAAGCGACAAACTAAAAGGTTAAAGCGGGAGTTTCTACAAAGCATACTATGAAAGATGGGTCAAAGGTTAATACATGTTTTACTTAATAGTGGTGCGTATTTTATCTAATAAAATGTGTCAAAGGCGATAACTGAGGTGTCTCGAAGATATGTGAGCCAGCTATTCAAAGAGAGCTTCATGGAAACTATTTGTGTATATATCATGTATATCATTAAGATTTTATGTGATAGATGCTAAAGCATTTAGACATACAACCAGAAATAGATCAAGTGGTCCGGTCAAATTTGACGAGGAGTTATTGGCACAACTTTGTAGTTTATTTTTACCAAAGTTCTACATCCAGCCCGACTGTATTCTGCAAAAGAAATGGACAAATAATGTCTTGATGCTACTCCTGATCTCAAGCTGGTTTACAAATGATCCAGGGCTGAATGTACAGTTAGGCCCACAAGTATTCATACCGTTCGCAGGTTTAGTACAATGACAGCATGTGAAAAGGTCTAGTAGTCTGCTACGCTTCCATTAACGTGAACAAGTACTGGCACTGCTTTCACCCCGTATTGAACCTATAGAGGGATCTGTCACGTTGAGCACAACTGTGTTTTTCAGTTTGGCCCTTTCTTGTGAGCTGACTGAGGGTGTTGAGCCATTTCCTATTCATGATGAAGAAAGGGGAGACAGTGTGGCGTTGTGTGTACTTAAGATCCCCTCTCTCCCCCGCTCCACCCCAACTGGCCTACCAAAACACTGCCCTCAAGAATGTCCTCCTGTTGTTAGGCTCCGGTGTGGCAAACCAAACACTTCATGAGTAACAACGTTAAAGGTCTCAGGCAGGATCCGTCACAGAACCTGGTGGGAGTTTAGACTCATAGATTATGTCAGAACTTTTCATATTAATTTGGGTCTTTCATTAGAACTATTATTTGTGAGTAGCAATGTGAAAAGGTCCATTTTGAATGAAAGAAATTGTTTTCTGATCCACATACTCCATACAGTTTGGACAAATAACTCTTGGCAATCGTAAATCGATCACTCGTTTTGGCCAAATTAGCTGTATCCATTTAAACTGCTTGCATTCTCGGCAACAGATCCAAGTTCCACACCTTTTTTTTTTTTTTAAATGAGTTTAGGTTGGGTCTTGCTTTATCCAAGTCTTCCCGGTCCCGTTTCGACATGTGTGTGGACTCGTCGTGAACAACCAAGCTGCGTCAAACTGTCAGCTTGTTCATCCAAGTGGTCTCCTTCTGAGGAAATGAAATTGGTTAGAAGAATGTCGACCTGGACCAAACTGACAGCCACTCCTATCCACAGCGAAATGAGTTTCATGGCCAGTGAAGGAGGTCGAAGAGAGAAAACTGATCCAACAATAAAGAAGATAAATGACCTTGAAATTTGTCAAACCAAGTAGATGGTTGAAACATGGGTGCTCCATTAGGACAATGATCCCAAACACGCACACTGGTTTGGGATTGAATAAAGCCGGTTAAACTCAAGCCTTTGCTTAAAAGCATTGATTGGTTTATTGATGACGGCTTTAAGTTGAGTCTATGTCGGAAAGCCGAGAAACTTTAATAAGTAAATAAATAAAACAGCTGCTGTCTTTCTATCATAAATCTAGAAAGAGTCAGGAAAGCTTCCTTCGCCCGCCTGTTCTGTTTTCTCCTGGCGTAACTATGGAAGCTGAGTCGGCTGTTCAGGCCAGGTTAGTATTCAGCGCGGTCTGTGCGCTGCATGTTCCTCCTGAATTATTAATGGCTGCCTTTAGGTTGATTGATTTTCTCTGTGCTAATGAGACTCATTACCAGCTTATTAACACGAGCCCCGAGTGTCGCTGTGATATTTGATCAGCGAGATCACATGGCTCTTTCTCTCTTCACGCTGCCGGAGTGTTTCAGCGATTGAATGTTTCACTTGACCTGCTTTGCTAAACGTGGCTCGTGACGGACACGGTTGCCAGGGTTCCTGAACGCGGTCTGGAAAAGCCTGGAGAAGTGTTGAATCTGATTTCAGTGTTTTCCAGCACTGGCTAAATGTGGGAAAGAAAGCATGCAAAAAAAAAAATACTCATTTAAATACCTTATCCTTTATGTCATGGTGTAAATGTTGTCCTCTGTTCCTTTCCTCTTTCCTTCCACACTTCCTTTCTTCCTTATGTGTTTTCTTTCTTTTGTTCTTTTGTTCTCAAGTCGAAATAAAGAACTCTAAAAAAGGTTTATACTCAAAACAGTTTGGAACATTTTCTTGAAAAATGTGCAGGAACTCTGGATTTCAGCTTTCATGTATTCATCCCATTAAAGTTCACCAGTTGTTGTTTTTTTTTTTTTTTTTCTTGTTAATTTTAGCCATCAAGTTGCACAACATGAGCATTTAAGCTTTAGCCAGAGCTGACTGCAAGTGAACAAAGCCCGTGCTTGTTTGCAGCGAGGTTTAAGGTGAAACATTAGCTTTCCAAAAGCAACGCAGAAGGGGAAGAAGACACAGAGAGCGAGAAAGGAAAGGAGCGGAGATAATGCTTGAAGCAGAATGAGAGCAACTTGGATTGAGTTTTAACCCGGCAGTGAATGGCTCGCTGACGTCTGTCCCCTCGGTAACCCAGTTTGATCAGCATAACACTGGACGGCCCAGCTATTCACTGTCTTACCAAGACGACCCGGCAAATAAATCTGTCAGGGTTTCGCCGCCGTATGAATGCGCTTCGGCTGCTGCAGAGGAGAATAAGGGGACAAGGTGGGACAAATAACCCATTGGTGGTTCGTCCCAAACAACTGTGATTTATTTGTGCTTTGGCACAGAGATGATGAGGTTTTCTGACCTGGTGGACTCTCTCCTTGGTTTGGAAACAGAAGATAGGAGTAGTTTACAGGGGATTCCTGAAATATTCCCATTTGTTAAACTTTTAAAACATTTTGTCACATGAAAGCCTTAAAATTTCGAAATATTTGCTACTCATTTGCACCTTTGGAACAAGCATTCTTCAAACCCTAGTTAGATAAAACATGTAATTTTTATGCTTGAACTGCACACTTCATCATATTTTCAAATTTATTCATATATCGATGCACTCAATAAATCAGCAGTGTAGAAAATAGTAAAGCTTACGAAGCCTACCATGCTGTTTATGTAATTTTTCAGACATTATTAAATAGAATTTATGGTTGTCATGATAAATTAAAGTTCTTATAATAGGAAGACATTTCACGGGAACGATAAATGATCATTATAATGAACGTTCACACGTTTATCATAAGCACACGAACATGCTTATCAAAGCATGTTTTAATGAGCTTGAACTCTCATGCTGAGAGGAATTTGCTACGAATGTGCAAAAAAAAAAAAGCATTTTCAGTTAAAGGTGATTATGCAAAATATTGACGAAGGGAGGTAATATTATACAAATGTGTGACACACTTTTCAGATTTCGTGCTCCTTTGTGTTGGACAGTGTTTCAAGGAGCTGCCATATTTCCACATGTGATTATGTAGTGTAATGTATATCGTTTGTCATCTGGAGGAGATTCTTTTTCTGGGTTTTTTTATTTTGACAGGCGTTCCGGATCCTGTGATGTATGACTGTGAACCTTAAAATAAATGGTATTTCTGACCTTTTAGCTCCTCAGATGTCACAGACTGAACACCTCTCCTTCCATCTCCCTGCTCTTATCCTCTGCTTGCTTTGTCTCATCTTTTCTACCATCACTCCTTGTTTCCTCCATACATCCCTCTGGTAGAGGACTGTGCTCGGGGCCTGACGGATCCTTTGGGATCGTTTGCCAGTCAGCTGTTGGATTCGGACGAAATCCCGGCGTTTTTAAAATTCAGGAGCCAGGCTCATGCACGGTGAAAAGACACTGACGTTACTGAATTCCTGCAGGATTTCTCATTTCCTCTCCCCTCCCCTGCTATTTCAAAATGAAAACAAGTAGCTTGTACAGCTTTACGATCAGACCATTTGCTCTTGCTCTCTTCCTTCAGGAAGCTTCTTATGATGTCATCGTTTCTTTCCCAATCGCCATATATGCTGCATCTCTGTATGTGTGTGTTGTTGTTGTTTTGTTTTTTTTTAGTCGATAAAAACCAGACTTGATCTGGTTCAGATTCAGCTTTGCCTCCAGCCGGCGTGTGCTGCGTTCTTCCTGTGGTGTGCTTAATGCCTGAGTGGGTGGTGTCATTTCATCCACCAGGTGGGTTCTGGACGTGTAACAGGAGACTCTGTGACGTATCAGGTGTCTGTACCGGTCGGTGCTTTTTCAGACTGCGTCCCTTTAACCAGACCCACTACGTTTCTTCCCTGCTTTCAAAGTCTCTAAAAAGCTCCAGATTCATTTTTAGCACTACTTTCAAACGACCTCTTCCTTACAAGTTGAAGTCTGTTAAATTATTTAGTTTTAACAGATTTAAAAGCAAAAATGACAGCAATGTAAGTAAATAATAATGATAAAAAAAGAAGTCCCTTTCTTCTTCCTTTTTTTCCCAAACCAGCAGGGGGCAAACATGTTTTGTGACTTGGACGGGGCGATCAATCACAAACTGCTTGTCCAATCAATATTATCGACTTAAACCAATAAAAAATAGTCATTCAATATCAAATGCTACGGTTTTGATTTACCTTTGCTTTGTGTAAAGTGTTTTGCTCATTTTTGCTGGATAAATTATTAATGGTTTCTATGGGAACATGAATACATTCAACTCTTAAGATGCAGAAATGGAAAACGTACAAGAAATACACTTGAGGAGGAATGAAAGTAAAAGTAAAACATGCATAATTTCTGTTGATCTTTTATGCAAAATCCCAAAAACATTACATTACATTGAGTGCTTGTAATGTGAAATTGTGTCATCAAATACCTCAGAATATAAGGTATAGAAAATTTACACAAATCTTCCCATCAACTGACTAATTGATGCATGTAGCACGAAGGTACAACCCTTCATGCTACAGAAATAAAATTACCCAACTAATTGATCTAATCTAAACATAATACATCAATGTATAGCACAATTTTCTGATCAAATTCTACTTTTGGTTTCCTAAATTACTAAACATAACAGCGGTGTGTGTCAGAGTCGACCCTGCAGCTTCAGATATAGATCCAGAAGATCTATATCTTCTAGAGTTTCTCCATCACTGTTATCAGGAACAGGTGCTTAAGCACTGGATTAGAACCAATAGGCGTCAGAAATGTCTTCGCCTCACAGACACAAATGGGTCACACCATTGTGACTCATTCTCAGTGAATTTAAGGTGGAATATGAATATTTCAGACAATCCAAACCCATTTTACTTTGAACCAGATTCTTTTTTTTTAATCTTTACAAATCTGATCACCACATAAGACAGTTCTCACCCCTTTCCCCAGTAGCAAAGATAGAAGCTTCCCGCTGGTACTAATTCACCTCGATGTTTTGCCTGATCCGGTTCTTTAATGAAGGCTCGTTGTGCTGAGCTGCTTTTGAACTGTCACTGTGAATAAAGGGAGGCAGGCTCATGGCTGTCAGGGAGTTAACATTTACTGTGCAGAGGACTGCAATTTCCAACCCGTTTGTCCCGGTTCGATGGTTAATTCATGTCATCCTGACCCAAGCCCCCTGCTGGGATGTGGCAAACCAGTTTAGTCTTAAAGGGATGTACTTCATTACTGTCTCAGTTTAAGCCAACACTGACAAAATTAATATTCTGACGTGTTGTCCTTGTGTCTGTCAGTGACAGGTTCTGGTCTGGAGATGTATTCCCTCTATCAGGACTTTTACCTTCTCCTAAAATTATGTCTTTGACTTGTCATTTATTCAAACCACTCTACTCGTAAATATCAGCACTTCAAATGATTATTTTTGTGCTCAGAGCCTAAAACCTTCATAGAAGTCATGCAACAAGACAGAGAGCTGGTTACCAAGAAAAAACCAGAAGCGGGGATTCCTCTCTTGATCCTCTTTGATGGTCAGGTCAGAGACTGAAGAGTCAAATTATTATTATTTTTTTTCTCTATTGTGTTTATTGGAACGAAGAAGTTCCATCACATTTGTTTTTTAAAGCACCAACAAGCGACACCAAAGAGCAACTGATCTTCTTTTTTTTTTTTTTTGTCAAAAATTAAATAAAGGCTGTGGAGATAATTTGTGTTTTGATGCCTGACTGTTAATTTCTTCATTTTCTCTGAGCTTACTGGCTCTATTGAAGTCTCTGCAGCAGATGTTTATGATTGTTTTTATTATTTATTTTACATGCAATGTGTTTAGAAAGGAGAATCCCAATCATTCAGAGTCAGCAGCAGCCAGATGGTTCCATCTCCACTTGACAAACATTAGAAGCTGAAAACGTCTGCTTTCATTCCTGCTCTGTAGTTATTAGCATAACTTGCTGCTCTGTCGTCCACCTGCGCTTATCCATTTTTATGCCGTGCTCCACCATCCGACCTCCGTCTGAGCCATCCCCCACCTTTAAAGTGCGCTTTGTGATTTACACAGTGCGCCACTTCAAAGCCCTCTTTGAATATCTCTTCATGTTTTATCCCCTCCTTCCCTGTCTTCTCCCTGCTCTGCTACTTGTTCCCTTTCTGAGATGAAACTAGAAATAAAATTAACATTCATCATGATGTGTCGTAAGTAACAAACAGTATGATGATGCAGATTTTTCTGTAGGATTTTGTCAGTAGGAATCGTGTTGTAGGAGTTGGACGACGTGCACGGCCACTAGAGGTCAGTGTGGTCTAACGATCTCCATCACCTTTGAATCTGGATAAGAAGCGAAGCGTCTGATTCGCCTTTCGTTCCATTTGTATTGAACATTAAGCTCTTCAGTTCTCTTCGACACGCTTATCATTTTAGTGAGTTCAGTACTGATTTTTTATGATAGACCCGCCATCCCAGCGGGAGTCAAAGCCTCATTTGTCTGCTCTGCACACAGTGTTAAATTATTTGATTGGTTTATTGATCCAGCCGCCCCTCTGATAATTGGTTGGCTTAAACAGGATATTGACCTGAGAGAGTTTGGGATCTCCGCCTCATATCGTGAAAAGAGGCCCTGACAGCTACTCCATCAAACAACACTTAGAGGGGGGAACATAAAGATCATTTGTTGTTTTGATAGATGAAATGAAGTCTTCTAATAAAGCAGAGATCTGACTCTCATCATCTGCCTTTGCTTTTCCTGTCCACCAACTTTAATTCACCTGTTTGCTCCTTATGTGCTTCTCTGCCTGCGTGCGATTTGCCGTCATCTGAACGGTTGGCGACGTGTCATCTACGCTCCGCTCGCACGTGACTCAATCAGGCAGGAGGGTTCAATCCTTCTGCTCTGTTTTTGGGTTTTCTCTATAAATCTTGGCGCATTGGAATTGTGTTTGGGTGTGTCTGTCACGGAGAGAAAATGATACTAAGAGGGACTTAAACCATCATTTCATGGATGAGAGACTTCAATCTGCCTCCCATGGCTATTGTGCACCTTGTGGGTCTCATCTGTAAAGGTTCAGACAAAAATCTGCTCTTCAGGAACATGTTAGTTACTCTTAACCATTGTGTATGACTGTTTTAATTGGTCCTTGCTTTTGCAGATCCATGATGTGAACAGGCAAAATCTGGTCATTGTTGCACAGCAAACTCATTATGTTCTTGAAACCTGCAGTTTGAGATGATTTGATGCTGTGTTGTCCTGTTGGAAGAAGCAATCTGAGTACATGCCTTTATGAGTACATAAAGTCATGGAAATGATAATGAAAAGTAGACTGAGGTGAGCATGATGATGATGCTCAGTTGATACTAAAAGACCAAAAGTCTGCCACTGCATTATACCGCCGCCACCACCAAGAGATGGGAATTTTTGACACAAGCCGGGTTGAGTCCAAGCGTTTATGTTTACTCCGTATTTTTATCCCATCATTTGAATGTGGCAGCACAAATTGATGACTGGACACAAACTGCCGTGTCCAGGTTGCTTCACTCTGTGCAAGCTTCCTGTTCTCAGCTGATTTGGTGTGTGGCCTCAACATGACCTTTCCTTCTACACAGCTGATACATGTTGAATGTTTTATTTTATTTTATTTTTTAACCATTCACCATTAACTAGCAGGATGGTTCCTCATAGGAAACCATCCCAAATCCCCTTTCAGTCCCACTTTTATCCTTGGTCAGGACTTCAGCAGACTGAATGGGTTGAGTCGCTGCTCTGTGGTTGCAGGATTTTAAAGGAAATTCAGATCTATTGATGAACCTCAGCTGGTCCTCTGGGGAGCTAAAGCTAATGGACTGCGACCTTGTTGGTTGATCAACTCCTCGGAGACACTCCCATAGGAGACTAATTCTCTGACACCACAAAACTGGGCAGAGCGTTATTAGTCGAAGGTCAATTGTGTAATCAGTCTTTTAGGACTTAAGCTGTGTGTTTTGTGTTTGCACGTTAACCTTCGTGCAAACACAAAATGTAAACATGTAATTCTGTTCCTTCAATATGTTTAACTAGTTAGTTCTTTTTTTTAATGGCCATTGTTATTCTTTAAATGGATGTGAATCCAGACCGAAACTCTAAAAACAAAATGTAGAAATTTATAGTTTAATGTGATAAGTTTAAGCTGTTGGATACATGAGAATGGATTTTAAAAGTAGTCAATATTTTACACATAGCTACTATTATTCTGTAAAGTTATTTTGTGTGTGTGTGTTTTTTACACATGAAGCAATGAATACGTTGCTTCATGTATTTATTGTGTTCGTATGCAGTTTTCAAACAACTTCAAAGTTTTTGTGACGTTATATGTTATACTGAATGTACGGTGGGCATTCAATAGTCAGCATTCACTAGGGATCAGAGCTGCACACAAATAGTTAAATTCCTCGAATATTTGAGACCCCCTGTAAAAATTATTATAACTAGTTATTTGAATAGGCACAAAATATATCTGATTATATCTGATTATGCAGTGGAAACCGTAGAAGCTAATATCCAGTCTCCATATCGCTTGGAGGTATAGCCAATCAGCAGCAAGGAGAATTAATGGCACTCCTGGATTGGCTGCTTTGTAAATGCTAGCCAATCGCATATCAGGTAGTATTGCTATTTCAGCTTCTTAAGCTGCATTTTCTTTAGAATGTCTTACATAGAATTGTCAGGTTTTACACAGAAAAATAACAGGAATCAGAAAAATCAGTAAATACTGAACCACCGATTGGCGGGGCTTCACTGTACGGCAATTTGTTGTTGGACAGAAGAACAGAGTCAATATTTCTTGATTGTAATTGAGTAAAAATAAGCTTAAAGCCTGACTACCTGGAATATATATACATAAAAAACAGTAACCTTCCAGTGGACCATTTAATGAAAAGCCTATATATTATTGTGAGATTTTACGAAAACACTGTTTGTGCAGCAACTCTGATCTTCTGCATGGCAACCAGCTCTGCTGTCCTCTGCAGCTAATGAGACATCAGCTGAATGACACGACGACGACGAAATCCAGACGCGAAAGACAGAATGAGCTGATTTGCTGAATCAAAAGTCCATTGTATCCATGTCAAAGGGCAGCGTTTAACCAGCAAATCCCCATTTCTTCCATCTAATCCCTTTTCTGGGGGGTTTCCCACACCACTGGGCTCATCTTGGACCCTCCAGACCGCACAGAGACAGGCTGGCTCTGGGGTGGCTCCTGTCACCTTCAAGTCAACATCTACTCATATTTCTGCCAAAGTTCAGTCGAGAAGGGAGGTCCATATATTTATTACATGTCAATACTTTGCAATGCAACCCTTCTCTAGAGAAATAATGAATTATTAAGGAAGATTACATGTAGCGTTGAAAAGTCTGCAGAAATTTGATATTTGCTATTATCGTCTTCCAGGTCTGGATATGTAACATGCTGTATAAATGATTAAATAGATTTTTGTCATTGACTTCATATTGAAATAAAGCCCTTTGTCTTTACTTGATCAAATTACATCATAATTTTGAAATGATGCCCATAAACATTTTATTTTTAAGAGTTCCGGATTGGATTTACACTCATTTAAAAATTAAAAATGGCCTTTTAAATGAGCCTAAAAGTGTCTCAAGCAGGGGAGATTCTGGAAAGGATATATGTTCTGTAAAATGAGGAGAGCTGTGCCGACAGCCGAAACCGCTCCTCTGTTTGGTTTGGTTTTCATGTCCTTCACTTCCCTATTTTAAGTTGGTCGTTTCACCATTTCAAAGACATTTATAAAAGCAGGCAATCACGGTAAATTGCTGACAGCTGAGTGTCCACAATAATGCATCAACTGGATGTAGTAAAATGACCACAGATCAAAATAATGAGGATGTAAATAAGATGCAATCAAACATGCTGATACTATGAGGAAAAAGACTTGATTTTTAATGGCTTCATCTAGACTAGATTGCATATTATAGATTGTAAATTACTTTCTATCAGTTGGCTACCTGGGGCCACTATGATTTTTTTTTTTTTATTGTTTGTCCTGTGCATAAAATCCCTAGACAGTGTCACTCTTAGCAACAGGGTCAGCCACACCTAGCAACAATCAACCACGCCTAGCAACAGGGTCAGCCACACCTAGCAACGATCAACCACACCTCCTCATTAAGATCTTTATAGGAGCTCCCTGAAAACATTCTGAATTCCCAGTGGAGTTTTTCATGCTACACACGCTTATGTTTGTGATGGTTGGACTTTTCTGCTCGCAGTGTAGAGTTGGCTGCTCATATTAATAAACTGGCTCTTTGTGGATAATGCCAGTTTATCTGCGTTGCGCGTCTCCGCCTCGTTTAGCCCTGCTCATTACAAGAAAAGAAAGAAGAAGAAGAAGAAGAAAACGCCGCCTGTGGCACTTTGACACACACACGCACATACACACACACATCATTCCCCTCGTCTGATGAATCGCTAATTCACCGCAGAGATCAAAGGCTCGCATATTTTTGTAAGTGGTCTTGGGCTGGTGATTTCTCCCTCGTTTGATTCTCATAAGCCCATTCCTTGTGCCTGTCTTATTTTTCTAATTTGCTTATTTATTTATCCGTTCAGACCAAACTTCTTCTTCCTCATTAGGGCCTCTTTAATGTCCTCAGCAGGCGGAAAGTAATGGGGATATAATGAACGGCGTGCGAGCAGATAGGGAGTAAAATGTAAATTGTTTGCCTGGAGCTTCGGTTGATGAAACGGGAGGCAGAGGGGTCGGATAAGCCGCAGCGCGCGGAAAACCCTTGTCTCCTATCATGTGGGAGCGCAGAGCTCAGCCTGTTTCAGGCCTCTATATTTTGTTTTTTATGGCACATTTTATTTCCATCTGGCTGGCTTATGCGTCTCTTGGTTTTGTTTGTTTGTTTATATTCTAATGGTTTTCAGGGTCTTTTTTTTTTTTTTTCCTGCATAACTCTTTGAGAAACGCCACATCTGCGTCTGGGGTGCTGCGCGCGACGCCCAGGTCGTGTCTCTTCTTCTGGTTTCCAGCCAACCAGGTTGAAGCTTTCAGCTCCGCGGAAGCAGACCGTGATTATTGACTGCACGTGTGGACTAGGGAGGTAAACGGGGGGACGCTGACGGGGTAACCCGACTCGATCCTGCGTCAGGATATTTGATTCCTGACGCAGGTGGAACGCGGAGCGTCGGCGCGAGACGCGTTGGAGGTTTGGGCCGGCGCGCGCGCGTGTGGCAACAGGTGCGAAGGGCTGGACGCGCTTTGTTTAAAACCCCCAGAGCAGCTTTGTATTGTATGCTGCGCGTTTTTCTTCGCTAAGGAAGACAACAACAACGACAGAAAAGGGTTTGTAAAGGACGGAAACCTGTATTATTAACTCGCTTGACACATGAGCCAGAAAGCGTGCCTCCGTTTATGTCAGATGGCGGGCAGCCCCCCAAAACTAATTTCCCGCTCAAGTACACGAAAGGACACATTTGGAGCTTTTATTAAAATCTGGAAAATACAACTATCCCTGTAACATCCCTCCCTCCCTCTGTCTGCTGAGTTGCAGCTCCTCTCGGCCTTGTTTGGGAAACCCAGATGCTCTAATTGAACCAGGCTGTGTCTGAACAATGGCTCTCCAGCACCAGGAGGTTGGCTAATGCTAGCTCGAGTGTTTCTTTGTCTCTCTCTTTAGTGGTCTCTTTCCTCTGACAGTGCGCAAAACTTTTATTGGGATTTTATGTGACGAAGCAACACGAGGCAGCGTTTGAGTAGGGAGAGGAGGGAAAACAATCCACGTTTTTACCACTTTTCACCCAAAAAACAAGCGTGTGAAATATATTCAGCCCTCATTTTAGTCCCATTCCTCTAAACGAAATCATGTCCGACTAATGTGCCGTCGGACAGTCAGCTGATTTGTACATAATAAAATCCATCTGTCTGGATTTTATTCTCGGGCTGCATTTACACGAGGCTGCCGCCTGGAAAAGGTCGGTATGTTCGGATGCTGCTCTTAAATCACAGAAATAAGACTTTTGACTCAAGTGCAGGTTTGGAATCCTAACCTACAGTGAATCAGGGTTAAAAATTGACCTAGATGTGGATTTGATGAGAAAACCATAACATTTCTTATCAAGTGATAAAAAATGTCATTTGATAAGATGACATTTCATTGTCAGTCTTACACTCACCACGGGGAAATTTACCAGAGGTCAATACAAAAGGTCAAATTAACCATTTCTATTCTCATTGGTTTAACAAAAAATTTGTGGCCATGCAAAACATACCTGACGTGGCTGGGAGCTGTGAACAAATAAATTATAATTTTCCATTGTGAAACTTGCATATAAACCTCTCTTTGAACCAAGGAAATAGATCAACAAAAATACCAAAGCACTAATTTTATCTAAATTAATCTCAAGTTGTAAAGAGTCTCTTGCTTTTTATGGTGCCTTCACACCAAACGCGTTTCGCCCGTCAGGCGCGTCTGGTTTACATTCAAAATCTACATGGAGGCACATCGAGGGCCTTTGCAATATAGCGCGGTAAACCTTATAAAGGAAGAGTTCTTCTTGTTCTCGCTACGAATCGAGCTTGGTGACAATATTAGGAACTTCCACCTTGGACACTTTCAGATTAATCAGAAAAAGGTGGATGGCTCCCTCCTGCTTAGATGAAAACACTTTTCTCAAGCAGAGAAGTTGAAGTAACCTGATGCCATGTTCTCCTGTGTGTCGTTGAGAATGATGGATGGAAGGATGGATGGATGCCAGTAAGAAAAAAAAAAAAACCCTGACCCATCATCATAACGACAAGTTTGACAGTGTTTTCTTTGGCCAGTTATGTGTGATAAGATTTATTTAGGCTAGCCTGAGAACTAATGACGCATATTATTAGCAAAGATGCTATCCCAGGCTTAGTGTGTGATTAATGATGCAGGAGAACAGGAGGGAAAGTAGATGGGCCAAACAAAATTGGCCGATGCGGATCAGTTGCTGGGACACACTTAAGCCGTTTGTTTTGAACTATTTGTGCCTGATGCAATTGATTTGTGATTTGTCAACACCTGGGAAACCCAGCAGCTGATGCAGAAGAGGAGTGAAATGTGTTTGCCAGTCCAAGAGGAAAAAAACAAAAAAACAACCCCCGTCTGACAGTGATGTAGCGTCAAGGAAAAGGTTTTTCACTCACGCACATGGCTGTAGATATAAATGAATTCAGGGATGTCTTTTTGCATTGAACTGGAAATTCTCTCCCAGAATCACAATGTTTGCTGAGCTCGGGTTTCGGCAGTGGAAGAGACTGTGACGAAACCAGCTCTGACAGATGTAAAACACCCGCAGAGCACTCGCTAGGTTTGGCCGGGGGCGGCGGAGCGTGAGCGTGCCTGCGAGTTGCACAACACAGAAGAAACATCGCTGCCTCCACACGCTCATGTCAAGCATGGCTTGCACTGTAAGGAACTCGGCTCTGTGTGTGTTGCTTGGATGTGTCATTTTCATAATCAGTAAAATTATGTTTTTATTGCCCCACAATGGCTTGTTGAATTAGTGGTTGGATATTTCTTCTTAGGTTGCAGAACTGCTGAAACGGAAGGATTTACTGCAATGTGTCAACTTAGTTGTTATTTCCCAGAACTTTTTGTGGGTCTAGTAAATTTCACAACAGCCTTGCTTTGGTTTACACTTGACACCAAATAGTCAGTCCAGTTGAGGCTGACTATTACATTACATTACAGTAACTACATTACATTACATTACAGTAATGCAGGGGTGTCAAACTCAAATACACAGAGGGCCAAAATGTAAAACTTGAACAAAGTCGCGGGCCAGCATTGAACAAATGAACCTTTTAATATCAGAATATCTGTTTACATATGTAAAAGACAAACAGGTCTGTCTTTTACATATGTAAACAGATATTCTGTCTCCCACCTGTCCAGAAAGCTCCTGTTGTCTGCCTTTCTTTTCGGTTCTACAGTGACAGTTGTAGCTTGAGATCGCTATAACTACTGTCACAGAGGAGAGCGCGTTTCTGGGACCCGTCCTGATTGACGCGCCAAAACAACAGTAAGGCATTATGGGATTTGTAGTATTAGCGATGAATGAATGCGCTGTATCATACCGGTGGGCCAGCTCGCGTAGTCATTTGGTATAGCCTCGCGGGCCAAATATAATTACACTGCGGGCCAAATTTGGCCCGCGGGCCAGAGTTTGACACCTATGCAGTAATGTAATGTAATGTACATTACAGTAATTTAACTGCTTAATTTTTAAGCAGTTACATTACATTTATAGAGACCTGAAATGTACTTGCTCTAAGGTCGTCAGAAGAAATGACTGTTCTAAATCTACTGTACCTGTTTCTATGATCTCCATAAGCAAGGTCATACTGACAGAAAGTAGAATCCCAAAGTAATGACAACTTCATAAATTTGATTTCCTCCTGTTAGTCTGTCGTCCAACTTATTTTGACTTCCACAATTTTATTTTATTGTTTTTATTTATTTTATTTCCTTTATGAATTCTAAGGGTCAGTAACAATCCTACTGTCTTATTCTATCTATTTGTTCTATAATAAATAGAGGTGCAGTGCAATTTCATCATATAAACTATAACACTATAAACTGTAAAATGCCATGATTTTGCTTGTCAAAGTGAAATATTCTGACACCATGCTGTTTTTAGCAACTGGCTTCCGATCATCATTACAGAGCTATTTCTAAAATATTTAGAATGATAACCTGAATCAGTTTCTTTAAAACATAGTTTGATATCTTGTAACTGGTTCTCCTATATGTTAAACCCCCAAAAATGATTAATGTGCAATTATTTTTAGTGCTACAACCACTATACAATAAAAACCCAAAAACCCAAACATATGGACTATTCAAACCTAGACTGAATCAGTTTGCGCTAATTAAATATCCTGTACAGCATATTTTATAATTATTGAAATCTGTGTGGTGAGAATAAAACTACTGAAAGGTATTTTTTTTTTTAGTTTCCTACATTTTAAAAAATTATATTCTGTTCTCATAAACCCAAAGTTATCACGTTATCTTAATGCATAATCCTACCACTAATTGTTTTTTTTATTATGATTATTTTGTCATTGCTATCACTTCAACGCTGCTCATATATGTGCTGCTTTCAAATTTTATTCAATTTTAAAACACGACATGCTGTCGGTTACTTTTGCATCCATATATTATTAGAAAACAATTTTTTTTGCAAATAATTCAGAGTGACGATGACTTATTTGCTCATGTGCGACTTCAGTGTGCGCGTGTCTCTCTTCTGTGTTTAACTAGAGATTGACTGTGAGAGTTGCAGTAATCCTCTGGCTGCCATCTGCTGTTTGACCTCCTCCTCCTCATCAACACAGATCCAGCCTCCATGCAACCGGTGTGTGTTTGTGCCTCCGTGTCCAGTAATGAGCGCCGTTTGTTTGTGTGTGTACAGAGCGCGACTGTCAGTCAGCCGTCATGAGCCAGACGAGGTTGAAGGGTAGCGAGCGTCTGCATGTGTCTGTTTGTTTGCGTGTGCGTGTGTGTGAAGAAGGGGTACTGAGGGGGTCATTAGCAAGAACTGACAAAGGCCTTATTTGGTGGGGTTAACGGGGTCGTGAACCGGCCGAGGGTGAACATGTGGGACTTATTTCAGTCCATGGAGCATGGAGTTTTGGAGCTACTGACTTAGTGACAGGATCAAATTACGGAGTTCATTCATTGACGCAGAGCTGCTTGCGTTAAATTTCAGGAAGTGAATTGAAATTCATCCCATGACTCTATAATCCTTGCATTTAGATGAGGTTGGCATGGCATATTGTTTAAAGTTCAGTTCTGTGATGTGGATTGAGTCTGAGAATTTATTTGTTTTTTGCTAATTTACTTTGTTAAGACAGAACCAGGCCTGCTGGCATATTAGCAAGCACTGGGGATTCCCAGCTAAGTGAATTTTCTTCAGCACAAACAGAACATCTGCATGTCAGGGAAGCATTTTAACGTAAAGGTTTAATATAAAGTTGATCAGCCCTGTTCTTAACATCATCCAACATTTAAAAAAAAAAAGGGGGGGGAATAAGTAAAGCATCATTGTGAATCATCGATATTGAATAATGATAATAGGGAACAAGGTTCTCAGGTTCTGTTCTTCAGTTTTGTTCAGTTTTTGTTGCCCCACATGGTGAACAGCGCAATGTGGCCGATGCACAAAGTTTTAGCAACGGGTTTTGAAAAGCTGGTATGCTGCTTGTTAAAGAGGACAACAAAAGCGTTATTGAGCGACAACAAAAGAGACACTGAGGAAGTTAATGTGAAGCCAAGGACCCCTGCAGGACATTCTCGCACAGAAACCATCACCGCACCAAACCCACATGAACACAACCACATCTCCAATACGCATCATGTGTGCTGTGCACGAAACCTCCAAAATGCGCCCGAGCCACAGAAATACAATAAATTGATCTGATTTAATTCATTTATATTAAAACAAATGAGATAATTTGTTTTGCTTTCATAATCGTGAGGGAAATATAAGCATATTGGCGACAGTTTGCAGAGTTTAGCTCAAGGCTATAGTCCAATGATTTCTACACACTGATTGCTGCAAATTATGCACACAAACAATAGACTAAACCCTATTTGACTTTTATCTGGAGGTTGCTTGGCAGCGTTTCCTGCTTTCCAAAGTCTTCAGTCACTTACAACTTTGTCAGAGAACCAGCAGTGACACTTGGACTTTATAGCACATGAAGAGTCTGGTTCCTCTCTGCACTGCTAGGCTATAGCTGTTTTCCTGCTGTCTATTGTTTTTTGTGCTGAGTGAGAGATTTTTCAAATGGCGAGGCGCTCCTCCTCCCTAAGGGAGTGCAGTAGAGTTCAAGGGTGTGTATGTAGAGGGAGCTGTTAGAAAAGTTCAAGTTAAGCATCCCACAGCACTAATTTGTGGGAGGGGGAGCTGATAATCTTCTGCTTTTGTTAGAAAGAAAAGAGAAACTTTTTGTTCATCTCAAAATGTGTTTTTAGTCTTTATCGGCATGTATTTCATTCATTTTAGATCTGCAAGGTTGTCGCTTCTTCTGTCGTCCCAGTGATTCAGACGGCGTCTTTCATTCGACCCGGTTGCTGTACTCCCACACCGCCGCTGTCACTTCTTCTAATTCTGGTTTTTGCGTCATTGCTGCTCGTTCTCTAACTATCCTTGGTGATATTTCTGCCAGACTTTTTGTGGCATGAGTCATCCCACTTTTCTTCTGCTTTGGTCTTGAAATAGGTATGATCGCATCAGCAGTCTGCTTCATTTGGGGACTGTTAATATCTGTGCAGTGGAAGAGAGATCAGAGCCGACTTGAGATATTTTTGGTTGAAGGTGCCTGTTGAGGTCATATCCTGAGCCACTCTGTGGGGGGTGTTAGCTGATGCAGTTGGCATCTTGTCTTTTACACTTTTGTGACATTATATCAAAGTTAACATAGTAAAAATCCTTACATTTTGCTACTTTACAGCCATTAACTTCAATGTGTATTTTATTTTAGCTGGTAGAAAATGTGCTGAGATGCAGGAAAGTCCTGACGGAAACTATTAGACACTAATAGGAGGCTTGAACTTGGCGTAGAGAACAATGACTTCAACCCAGCCAGGGGTAGATTATTCCAGATCAAAACATATCATTGTGTTAGAAAGGCCCATTCAAAGTCTAGAGATAAGTCCAATTTAAGGTCTCTGGCAGGGCTTGAACGTTGATGTTCATGGATGCCAGCCTGAATGAGCTATTTTTGGAGTGAATAATGGAAAATGTCTGCAGCTATATATGAAGAAACTCTTTTTGAGCTACATCGATTGCAGCACTAAGCTGATGCTGGCATGTAGGGAACGCCAGTTCTTTTTCTTTACAACACCAGTAGCTTTTTGTCTCCTCTAAGAAAGCCGACTCTTTCTTAGCACCAAATCTGAAATGGCCCAGAGGAAAGGACTGCTTTTTGTCAGGGCTGGAGTCAGCATGGGCTCACAGAGGCCAAGAATTAAAATGACATTTTGAGCAGCTTGTTTAAAACTCCAGGGTTCTATTTGTTTTGGATATTTTAGACAAAAACACACACAAAAAAAGTTCAAGTTCTTGGAACTTGGAAACAAAATGAGGGGGAAAAATATAAGGTTTCCTTTTATTTTGAGAAACGGGAGAAACTCTTTTTTTTCTTACTTTTGCGCAACCTGCCTCCGCTGCTGGCAGGTAAGAGCAATTTTCCCTCAGCATTTCCTCAACTCCCACTACTGAGGTAGCATCCAAGGCCAGAGCTGTTCAACACACCAGACTGCCAATGATTTGTGTTGGGTCTAATTCATTCTCCACATGGTGGATGCAAACACGTGCACAGACAGACAGATGGATACTGGCTAAAAGACGGATGCACACGGTTTGGCATGCACACAGATGCACGGGGAAACCAGCGTGACCTTTGTTCCAACCCTCTGTTTCAACACTGCTAGCATTAAATGAGTCTCACACGTTTTACGTCTGTACATTAGAGACCAATTCTTAAAGGTAAGGGGGAGGAGAGCCATGTTGGCTGTCATGGATCCTTCTGGATTTAATAAGACACACAGGATTCATTTGCTATTTCAGGTCCGTGGAGCGTACGGTCTGAAGACGAGCGAATCAAAATGTTTTGTGGGAAAGACGACATGGTTTCTGTGAATGCCAGTTTTCTGCCAAACACGCAAAGCATCTTGTTTTTTAAAAAAAGCCTATTTCCTAATCAAATGGCTCTTTTAGAAGTATGTCGACTTTTTTTATTGCTACGAGTTGTTTCTGAGCAACATCACAGGAAACTGTGTGAAAGGCAACACTGATGAGGGAGTCAATTCCCTCTCCGCTATGGAGAGTAGCACTGGTGAACAAGCAAACATTAAAGGTACAGTATGGAACCGATTTAAAAAAAAAAAAAAAAAGCTAACTTTGTTGTAACAATATAGGATGCTCCTCCTGGCTCTGATTGGTTGTTTCTGACCGGGAGCTGTACATTTCGCAGATCACTGTCGTAGCTCAGGGAAGTGGTGGAAGAGCTTGATTTGTTTCTTTTATTTCACAGATTATCTGTCTCATAACATACTGTCACAATGGAGGGAAAGCTTCAGCACATATGTCATTTCTTTTTAAATAAAAGTTACATAGGTGTGAGACATAATGGTGGCAGTATTATGCTGTGGGGATCCTTCTCTTTACAAGGTTTCCCCCAGAAAACCTGTTGAGCCTTGTGGTTGGATGTCAGGGGAGTTATTCATCCAGAATCCCTTTGTGTTTTTGAGTTAAAAATGTTTAAAGTTGACAGGAAATTTTTAAATATACTTTGATAATTATGCGTTATTGAAAGCTTGGAAGAATAATACATGAATACTAGCTACAAAGTCTTAAAAATGCAAACATTTCAAAAAGACTTCAATAAATAGTGCCTAGTCTGGTGGGTGCACAAGTTTTAAATCTTTATGTTCTATTTTGTGTTGATTTGCCACTTACAGTCCCACCGAAAGGCATGAAAATCTGTTGGCGTAGCATTGCAAAATGTGAAGAAAATTCCATAATGAATGCTTTTCCTACACACGTAATATTCGACGGTCTAACTGGAGCAAAGTTTGCAGTGGATTTTTCCCCTCATCAACTTTTTGTGATCACCTGAAGTTCAGTTGCTCCTCTTAGGCCCACATCTTTCTTTGAATTGGGGATATTTTAAATCGAGACAACAAGAAAGTTTGAGCGAAAGACATCGGGAGGTTTCATTTCTTCCGTTTTTTTTTAGCCACACACCGTTGCTTGTTTAAACACAGCGTGCTTCATGACCCATTACTGCAATACATTGGTAAGAGGAAGTTAAATCTGCACAGTGAAACTGGTAACAAATTGAGGCAAAGTGTTTCAGCAGAACACATTGATGGTGTCTGCATGAGGAAGACGCAGATATAAAGCAGATGTGAGTATGTGACTTCCAACCAGGTGGTGTAAATTGACTGCTGACCTGCTGCTTCACCAGCAGAAGCAGCAGGTCAGCAAAATTTAATCTTACCAACAGCTTTCGGTTTCCGATAAAGTATTGCACAAATAGACATGACTGAATAATTTGTGGTCAAGCCTACTTTGGGGTTCAGCACTATTAAAAGTCCAACCTTCTAACTTTACCTCCATATCAGAAAACAAAGTACAAATCTGCAAAACACTGAAAGTTTAAAATATCCACAAGGCAAGAAAAGAAAGGCACCGAGTTACAAATGCTGATTAAGGCTTATAGTCTTTTTTTTTTTTTTTCCCCAATAGTCAAAAAGAAACAGCCCTCTCCCACTAGATATTTGCCTTGTTTCACATCAAGTCAACTGGAATCAGATCCCATTTTCAGCTCAGGTTGGGTGTCGATGGATGCTTGAGGAAGTCTGGTTGGGAGACTACCCACCAGTTTAACCAGTCAGGTGACCAACCAGTCCAGGGTGCAGAGCATGTTTCAGAACATCCGGTCGGTGAAGCGGGGGCATGTAGAGGCTTCCCTCAACACTTTGAAGCTCTTCTTCTTTTCATCTTTGTGTTTATTCTCATTTCTCTCACTCGCTTTTGCTCTCATTTACCTCTGTGTCGCAGTGCAAAAGGCAGCCTTGCTGTAATTCGTGCTAATTAAGGGACAGGCTTTCAGCAACAGAATTTAAAAGATCAGGCAAGGTAAATAGGAATTCATGCTAAATCAGTGCATAACCTCACAGCGAAACAAAACTAAGGCAGTTTTAAGTTTCTTGATAACGTATTCTTTAACCAGATTGCTGTACATTCAAACTGCCAAGCATAGCTGAAACTGATTGTCTATAACACCCTGAAGGTGGAAGCAATATATGGCAGAGCAGATTTATATCGTAGCAGGGCCTAGTCAAAAATTCACAGCAACATCAAATGGAGAATATGTGACAAAAAATACTACATTGGTGTTGATGGAAAGTCTCCATCTAATCTCACTAAGCTTAATCTATTTTGCATAGAAGAATGAACAAAAAAGGCCAATTCTTCTACCGTAGTCTAAAAGATCATTTGTAATTGCTACAAAACGTGGCTACGCCAAGAACCAGTCAAGAGGCTGAATGGATATGCATCCTAAATACGTTTTGTTTATTTTCTTTTAGTGTTTGTGTTCATAGAACATTTTTAAAACGAACCGTCATCGATCTTCGACTGTACTTGGAGGACATGAATGTGTTTTGTCGTCTCAACAAACTCACATACTGCATCAGAGAAATATTTTCTACTCTCTGATCAGAGGTGGATTCCTCATTTGAACAAACAGCGTAACGTAAAATCCAAATTTTCACTGTTTTCCATAAACAGGGGGTGTTTTTTTTAGTCCCTTGATGTCAATTGAACTCAAAGCGGCACCGGAGCGTGGCCGAACTCCAAATTACTCATGGGCCCTTAATGGCCATTTCTATTTTGTCTGTGTCCAAACTATGCTGGGGTCGGGCTGATGGTTGACAGCAGATGATCCCTTTTTTAATGAGATTTTGTGCTTTCCCCGCCCTCTGTGTCTCGCCTCATGGAGTCACAAGGGAATCGACTTAGTCAGATAGAAGCCCTGAACCATGAACAGAGGAGTCATGGACGCAGCAAGGACACCAGCACAGAGAGAAAGAGGGAGAGAAAGAGGAGGACGGCGGCGGCAGACGGGATACTGAATGTGAGGGAGGAAAAATGAGTCGTCGTCATGCATGTTGATGTTCATTTCAGACACACATGAGCACCGAGGTGATTGACTGACCACAAGAGACTTTATTTTGTTCTTCACAAATGTAGGCCTGTTTTGTACCACATTTAGTTCCCTAATTTGTCATTTTTGTCAGTCTTACCAGTCACCTCAATATCCAGTCCTCTGTATTTCAGTTTTCTGGGGTTACAAAGTCACATCCAACATTCAGCTAAATTCGTTTATAGCACAATCTTGCATTTCCACCTCCATTCACTATCACTGGCGTGAACACGCTCAGTTTAGAGTTAAAGTGTTTGTGTCCTGGCTCACATGGTTCAGGTTAGGAGGGGGGGAAAAAAACACAGCGCAGTGCAGCACAGGCGACTTTAGATGCAAAATCAGTACTGATTTTCCTATCTGTCCAGTCTGCGCCTATTGGAGAGAGAAACTAGAGCAAGCGGAGGAAGTCCATTTCAATACTGGGTCACACAGCTGGTAAACACATTGGAATCTGGTGCCAAGATGAATGATTGATAGGACGGCAATGTAGGTTGGTTTAGATGATCTTTCACTCTTTAACAGATGGAAATATTTCAGCAATAATGAGATATTTCCATCTGTTGCACAATTTAACAAAAGAAGACATCTGGGATTTCCAGACCTTGTACAATACTTTCACTATCCTGTGTTTGTATGCTTTACAAGTTGTAAAAATCGTTATAAAAAAACATTTTACAACTTTTCCTTTTTCAAGTGATTTTGGTCTTTTAATAGAACCAATAATTGACCATATCTGAAGCTGTGGAATGTGTAATAAAAATAAAAAAAAACGAGAGTGTAGCCAAAAGTTGCTGCAAAGCAGTGATGGTACATGCAGCACACCGTTTTAGTACATGCACACTGGTGTTGATGGCCTCCAACCTCAGTTTCAGGTCATAAAGTGACCATTTAATTGGTGTGAAGGGAGGCAGGAGAAACCTTGTTTGACTGCTTGTGATTTCTGATCCAGTTCTGACCAGCATTGTTGCCTTATGCCAGCACATTACTCCCAACTACAGTCACCATAACAGCCTTTGTATAACCGAGCTGTGTTGTGATTTTGTAAAAAAAAAAAAAGAAAAAAAGTAATGCCAGTGAATGGAAGCAGCTGAAATCCTGACTTTTCTACTAATGAATCAGACCTTGTTTTATCCATCTATGCTACAGTAGTTAACCCTTGCTGCTGCTGTGGTACTCAAAGTCTGTCAGATCTTCTGCACTTATTTTTTGCAAATGCTACACGTGTGGTGGTTAGGAGAGGAAGTGAAAATAAATTGATAAAATATGTAATTCATTTGGCTCAGACATTAGTTATCAAACAAGTGAGGAGATAAGTTTTCCTTAATGCAGGGACAAAACTTTTTCCGACACAGGGAAAAACTATGGGATCCAAACTGTTTACCCTTAAAGCTCGCTTTTTTTGCAAAGTAGAATATTTCTGTGTTGCCAAATGTTCAACATTTTCCAGTTTCAAAGATCTTTTGATTCAAATATTGAGAAATATTAGATTTCAACACTGGGACGTGGACAGTTTCCAGATAGTTACATCATAATTTATACAGCAGTACATATCTGTTCGATAGGGCGGGGCTTGAAAGTGTGTTTCAAATGTATTTTTTTGATTAGGATATAGTGGTACTATGTACTTTTTAGTACATAATACAATATATTTGCCTTTGAAGCAGCCAGTTAGCTTTATGTTTATGCAGTGCTTTTGTCTGTGGGTCAGCTGAGGTCTTTTGTTTAGAGCTAGTCACCAAAATCTGTAGATCTGAACCTGTTCAGCATGATGATGATGATCCAAACATACATTAACGTTAAAATGTTAAACATACATTAATGACTTGGATAAACAATCACTTTGAAAAATGTATCCAGAGCTAATTTTCCAGCTTTTTTTTTTTTAATGTTCAAGTATTTCCTAATGAATTCCCAAAATTATTTCATGTTTTTTTTTATTATTTTTTTTTTTCACCATCTATCCAACTAAAATTAGGGTAACGAGGTACATGACAACACTAAATGTATGGTAGTCATTTACCCGGTACAATGCATTTATTCACCATTTATCCATACTGTCAGCCAACCTCTCCTCACCCCCCACCCACTTTTATTTTTTTTTTTTTTGACTAATGACTTCTGCTCAGCTCCAACAAATCTTAATGAGCCCATCTGACAACCTTTATCCTCCACTTAGCCAAAGACCAGGCCCACAGTGGGGGAAAAAGTCACTTTGTCCTGGAAACTATTCCCGTCTTTGTTTATCATATACAGTGGGAGACGTGGAGAAGACGTAGTTAGGAGAAAAAATTGTATAATGATATGGAAACCACATCCGTGTTGCTGATACTGTCCCCCTGTGTGTTTGAGTGTATCTCTGTCTCACATCAAGGCGCCTGCTGCTTTTCAAAAGCCTTCTCGATCATTCCTTTGTTCCTCGTTTTTCCTCCTTCCCCTCCCACTTTTCCGTTCTGTCTCTCGGCGTCAGATAGAGGATGATGTATGACATCTGTTTGATTGGGACTTACTCCTGAGCGTCCCCCGTTGCCCAGCGAAATGTGTCTTTGGCGTTTCTTGATATAGTGCACGTCTTGCGTGGATACAAAGCGGTGTTGGAGATGAAAAAAAAAACAAAAAACAGCTTGTTAGGTGAGGACCAAAATGACTTTCTGAACTATCGACACTTCTGGTGAGAGACAGAATGAAGAGCAAAGGGAAGACACCGGGGACACGAGAACAGAAAACTCGAGCCAGTCAATTTAGCGCATGGCTTTGAAATCAGAGGAAAGCCGACTCAGAGCGTCATTAAACTGACAGCCTGCTGCCAGAAAGCTCGCCGCCTCATTTCCATCTGGTTGATGAACCATCCTTGTCTCCTGCCTTCCTTCACTTTGACTCCGTTTCCTGTTTTAAACGTACATCCAAGGATAAAGAACAGGAATCGGGCAGTTTAGCAGCTCTTTGTTAGATCCACTAAAGGGAAGGGGTTTCCTTTGTCAAGGTGAAGTTAACTGGCTTCCTTTTCACTCACAGTCCTCTGTTAAGTGTCACCTCACAACACAGAGGATGTTCAGGCACCGTGACCTGATAGTTTAGCTAATGGGAATCATTCGCACAAAGCGAGACCAACACAAAAATATTTGGGTGACTCGGAACTGAGGAAATAATCATTTGTAAAACAGCCATTTCTGCCTCTTTTTTCCTTTTTCCTTTCGACAGTATCTACATCACATGTTAATGTGATGATGAGCAGAACTCACAGGCAAGCTAGCTACAGAATTCCCAATAACTCAAAGATTAATTATGTAAAATTAGAAAAAGTAATTATAGAACATCCATCAGCACATTTTCTAAATCCGCTTATTCCATGCAGGATTGCTGAGAGCTGGTGCAGATTTATACATATATTGTTACAATCCATGTCAAGCATAGGCTCAGAATCGCAAGTAATGTTTAGAGAAAGGAAAATAATAATGACTTTAAAGAGGCTTAAAGTTGGAGTAAAATATATTGGGATGTTTGTCAGCATTATGCCAATACATTTATTATTGCTGCTCTGATAAAAAGAGAGATTTTCCTCCGTAAAATCGTCGCTTTCCTGTTACCATTAAATAACGGGATAACGTTCAAGGTAAGACGTGGGCCATGATATAGATGAGAAATGTCAACAAAAGGTTGTCATTTTAGTAACTTTAGTAAACTGAGGAGAAAAATGATTTAGATAATTTAATATGTAAATGCCACTTCCAACATATCTACGAATTGATTTTGCCTCTAATAGTAGCTGATGTATTCCAACTTGTTTTAACCAAATGATGATATTTTCTTCTGTGGATACAAGTAAAAATCACTTTGGATCCCTAAAGATTTTACGGTTTTCAGTGCGAATGTGTAGCATTCAAATTAAGGATGAGTGATGGGCTGTTAGCCGGCACTACAGCGTCTCATTTTCCATTTCATTTCCCCGTCTTACACTCTCATCCCTCCCCTAAACCGTTTCTACATTATGCATGGAGCAGAAAGTGTATCGTAGTAGGTATGAAATATGCATGAGGCTTTTTGTAATGACTCCCCCTCAAAGGAAGAAATAATCCCGTGTTGTCTCTGTGAGGAAAAAGGCGAGGATCAATGAATTGGTCTACGTGTCATCTCTTTGGTATTTTCTTTAAATGGCGCTGAAATGGGGGGAGGGAGGGAAAGATAGAAGATCGTTGCGCAGAGCGGACGGTGTTGTCGCGCGGGAAAGAAACAGGGGAAAGAAATGGAGATGGACTGAAAGGTCAGCGTATGACAGAAAACCGATGGAGGAGAAAACAGAGAGACACACAAACAGAGGTGACAGATTATCAAGCAGAAGGAGGCTCCTCTAGAGACTGTCAATAGGAGCAATATCAACTGATTGATTGTGCCACCGTGTCCCACGGAGCTGATCTCTGGAGACCTTGTGTGTTTGTGCGTTTGAGTCACCACAGAGGGGTGGATTGGGGCCTCAGCTGTTGTCAGTACAGGGGGCCACGCGCCTCTTTTGGAAGCGCTCCAGAAATCCGGTATTGTGAAACATCAGCCACCACAAAGGAGGGCTGGGGGGAGCTGCTTTTGTTCCCTCTCCCCTTCCCCGAGCAGTGATTGCATTTGTTTGTGGAGGAACAGGAAATATTGGAAATCGGCGCACGTGTTCTGCAAGATCTAGAAGCCAAAGTTGCGGTTGCGAGGATAAATACAGGCTTTTCATACACCGCACCCCCTACTGCCAGCAACACAGCACAGCCCCAGTGATCTGTAGGAGAGTACCCTGTGTACAGCTGACACAACGAGCAGGAGCCTCCCACGGAGACGTTTAGATGGCTCTGTTTGGAAAGTTGCGGTCGGATTATGAATTGGGGCTTGACGGATGGATACATCACAATGTCATTTTTTTCGCTCAGGAAATGATTATACCGCCGTGTGTGACGAGAGCACACACATGCACGACTTCAAACTAAGTTAATTCAAAGTGCGGAGAGTTTGTTGTCTGTGTAAAGATTAATAATACTTTTGGAGGATGCTGATTTTAATGTTCTGCTTTAAAAAAATCTGCTGCAGATGGTCCATCTGTATTTACGGCCTGTGGTTGATTACTCATTAGGGGTGCTGTGTTGTGTGTGTGTGGGGTAAACAGGCTTCATGACTCTCACTGAGGATGCCTCCTGCTGTGAACTATGGATGATGGGGATGACTGACTGGTAACTGACTCACTTGTCTTGTTAGATGCTCAGCAGACGACATATCAGGCTGCTTACATTTCTAGCAGATGTGGGCAACTTACTGGAACCACATCACTCCATTCTTTTTTCAAATAATGTTTTGGTCTTCAGTGCGGTTTGCTAGGTATGTTTAGAAGTGACAAATTCTGTATTTATTTATTTTTTGATCATTTGATGAAAGCCTAAATGTGTTCATTAAGAACAAAAATGGTCACTGCTCGTTTTCCCCACTTTTCCATTTCACATTTTTGCAGTTTTGGTTGAGATTCATACATGATTGAGCCAATCATGTATCAATTCATATGTTTATGAAGCAATTCTAGCATCCAGTGATTCAAATGTTCTGTAATCTGCTCATTGTCAAATGAAAAGGAATTGCAATAAAGTAAAATAAATATTGTTCGATATGTAATATCTTTTTTGAGTGGGGCACTCATAGTTACTTAGGGGTTTGTTTGATAATATATATATTATGACAGAATCTGACAATCAGATGATTATCTGATTATGTCTGATTATTATGACGTAATCTGTCATAATATGATTGCCATATTATGACATAGCAACTGTCAAATTGTCAAATGTCAAATTATGTCATATTGCGACATAATTTGTCATAATATGACATGTCATAATAGCATCTGTCTATGTCATAATATATTACTATAATATTTCTATATAGTAAAATATCCATTACAATATATGTAATGTATATAATGCATAAGAAACACTCATAAGTGTTTCTTATATGAGAAATATTTGGTAAAAACAATGAGCACATAAGGAAATGGAAGGTCTTAAACAGATAGGTAACCACTGGGCGATTCAGCCAGGGATGAAATTGCTTTTTTTGTGTGTGTGTGACACTACATTAACTTTTGGGATCATCAAACAATTTTCAATATCAAAGCTTAGCCGAGTAAATAGAAAATTGAGTTTTCAAATGATTACGTGAAAATGCAATCCAAACCAACCTTGCCCTTTGTGAAAATTCTAAGATGAAAAGGTGAAGCTACAAAATGTTCTCAAGTAAGAATTGCAACAAATCTGCTCACAACAAAGAAAATTGACCTGCTGCGTTACATATTTACTACTTTCACATTTTCAAGTTTTAACAGCAGCCCTCTTACATGTGTTTGCCTTGTCTTTGCTTGACTGACGGCTCTAAAGCGCACTGAGAACAGGTCATTAGCCGAGGTGATCAGCGGATCGGCGGACAGGTTAGCGTTATTGCGGCTTACCTGGAGCTTCCGTGGAAGCTTTTGTGAAAACACCTACATGTGCCTAAACACGCTCTAAACGAAAGGGGGGTGGTTGCCATTTCCGAGAGATTTACCAAATTTACTTTGGCAACAAAACGTGATCAACGAGACAAAGGAGAGGAAGATAAATCAACAGAAATATGCTGAAATATATGCGGCATGCTTCATCATACTTTACTCCCTTGATCTCCATGCGTGTGTCCACGTGAGGACGGTAGTAGGAATTTTCATTGCCGATGCTTGTGCAAGTAAAATCCCATGTTGTGAAATCCAAGCCCCCCCCCCCTCCTCGGAAGGAGTGCGATTGAATCTGTGGGGCTCGCTGAGGACACGGTTTACATCCTGGAAGACGCTTGCTTGATGATTGGCCCTTGAGTTAGAAAGTGTCTCTCTGCCGGCATTCCTTCCTTTTCCATTCCTCCTCTTCTTCTTTTCGGCCCACGTGAGGCCAAAACAGATCGGAAACAGCTGTGAGAATTATTGCGTCTAATAGGAGCCAAGTTTGGGCTTCTCGGTTAGCCTCAGACTCCGAAAAGGCACGCTGCCTTGAAAATCCCCTCAGAGTTTGCCGTTCTGCTTTAACTTGGCTGCAAGTTTGCGTGTGTGCCTGTGTGTGCTTTTTTGTGCGTGTCTGCAGGGTTACCCATATGCTGTGGATAGCGTACATTTTGCCAAAAGGCGGACCGCCAGGCCAGAGAGAGAGAGAAGAAAGGATGCTAACTCCTTCTTCTCTTAACTTCTCTCCCCACAACACAGCCCATTTACTCTCCTCTTGCCTTTTCAACATTGTTTTGATCCTTCTTCAAACAATAGCACAAACGTTTCAGTTTCTCTTCTCCTTGTTTTTTCTTGACCTCCGTCTTTCAGTCTTCCTTTCATTCAGTCGGCTCTTGGCCGAGACTCAGCTCATGGTCTTCAGCCTCACCTCTCCTCTCGCCACCGATCCCTCTGCTCAGGGGAGAGAAAGAAAATTGCAGTTAACCTAATAAGCAGCCGGAGCTGACAGCCAGAGACCATGAGATGACGAGTTCACTGCCGAATTGTTCGGACACACTGAATCACGAGGCGAATTCCAGGCCTTTCTGCAGCTACACGCAATAAGTGTTGCCTTTAAAAAAACGGTCCAGACTGTGCATAACTTGCTCAATGAGTGCTTTGCTGATTTTGTCAGACTGAAAGTTTAGCTGCCAGCGCCACAAAACTAAATCATCTTTATCTTCTGCTGCACACCGAGCACGAGCTGGCAAGTTTTAACAGGATCTCAGTCACACAATACACACATTTTCAAGGTACTTATGCTAAATTGAAAACAAAATGTGCAATAGGATCTAATTGCTTTAATTTGTAACCAAATTTTTGCCATTAAACTGACATCATTTAGTTAATTTGTAGGCTGTCAGATAGTATAGCTCGCCTGCAGGCCACCGCTTAGCAGATTTACTTCTCGTGGCTAATCAGCTGTAGTTTTTAACCATCGTTGGCATAAGGAGTCATTCTGAGGCAAATAAAAACAGAATTTTATACCATTTATCCCAATTCGGATGCAATATGCAAAATGGGGGCATCAGAAGCAACTTGCATACTTCTAAGTAAGGTACATTACCTGGTTTTGATACTCTTAATACACATGCCAACAAAGTTAACAGACTGACAGCAGTTTCAGTTTACTGATCCATGAGCAAAGCCATAGTTTCATTGTTTTACTTGCACCTCTGCGTTCTCATCATATACAGACGATGGTGATCAAAGTGAAAATTGTGATGATCGTCCTTCTTTTCTGTACTGTGCAGCTCGGCTTTTAAGCAATCACCTTTGATCCCTGTGATGTTTTTGGCCGCCTCAGCTTCTCCCTCTGAGTGCGTCTGGCTCTTACTTCCCTCTCTCGGTGGGACGGTGGAAGTGATTGATAACTTTGTGTGTTTGTCAAAGACAGAGGGAGACAAGTGTATGATCTGTTACAGAGATCAGGGTGCAGTTCATGTTTTTAAACATCGAATCATTCATGTTGACTTGTTGGTACAGATATGTAAAAAGCTTGCAGGATAATCTGTTATAAAAAATAAAATAATACTACCTTTACTTTGAGAGCATTTTGTTTTGTTTGGTTTGGGGAAGAAAATCATTTTGTTAAGATTTGTCAAGACTTCTTCTAAGTCCACTTCTTAAGTGCTGCCACTTTTGAACTCATTAGTGCTTCAATTCGTCTGAATCGAATGACTCGGTAATCAGCCGGGCCCTGAAGAAGTTGACTGAGTGCTGAATAATTAATTCTGCCATTTGATTCAGGGATGGATCGAAACATAGCAGAACACCTCCAGAGTTTGAGGACTGAATCTTTAACCATTACTTATGCGGTGAAGTTTAGCAAACGCCACACGTTTTGTTTACGATGTAGAACAGAAAAGGCTTTTTTTTTCTCCTGGCGTCTATCCCAAAGTACCAGTTTGGCGTGTAGAGAGTGTAACGGTTGTTATGGCGACTTTGTGAAACCAAGAAGCCACTCTTTACCGCGGTTCCCTAACAGTGATCAGACGAGATCTCTGTTAGCTCCACCTGCTCTCTGTGTGTTGTGGGGAGATAAACTTCAAGTCGCGTTTCATAGTTCCCCTCTGCTTTACTTGAGTGATGTGTTAATACCTCAGGAAAAGCTCCACCATATTAGATCACATTCAGAGTAAAAGTATAAGTAAAAGAAAAAAGAAATGAGAAAAGTGACATTTGATTGGCATGGTTAGTGGTGTCAGTGGGTATTGTGTAAGGGATTTTCTTTTTGTTTTAAAGGTCCTCAAAATAATTTACATTTTTGTACATATTTTCTTTCTGTCACAGCAAGATAATACCTAGCATATTTTGGATATTACAGATCTTTGTTCTAGTTTAAGTTATGTGGATTACAGTAGGTTAACTTCCATAGTAGCAGAAATGAAAACGTGAAATCCCATGGTTTGGTCATAAATGGTTCGACCTTGAGCAGTATTGTTGTTTTCTGAGTCATTTTAGCTTTAGTTTGCTAAGCGAGCTCATTTTGGTTTAGCATACTGACCCCTGCTTGATCCCATTATTTCTTTTTTTTTTTTTTTTGCTCTTTTTCCACCCTCACTTTTTAAGCGTGTTGTGCAAGGTAGATGCTATATTGAAAGCCTGCGCATTTCCTAAACAGAAACCACACAACAGGTCTTTGTTGTCAGGTGTGGACAGGCTCCAGCCCTGCTTGTTCTCCAGAAATACCTCGAGATTTACCGCTGCAGCTACACGTTTATGAGAACAGTAGGTGCACAGTGTCAGCCGCACAGACTCGGCGACGATGTCCTAACCACATCACACTGACTAATGGTTCCAGAAACGTCGAGCTGGAAAAGTATAGCAGAAAGATTACACTTTCTCCATGTTCCAATTTGTCTTCTTGTATTTTTGTTTCTCTGACAAATGAGTGGCAGAGTGGGAGGATGGAAACCCTCATCCATAGACAACTCGCTCCAGCCAAGGTTAGTTTGGGGTTTAACATCCTAAGACTCATTACAAAGACGCAGTCAGTTTATGATTTAAGTTATCCGCTGCACACTGAATGAACATCAGTGCAGGCTTTTCCATAAAGTGCTCCTGCAGATGTTTCCATAGAGTGCTGCCACTGCAGGATTTACAGGGAAAGTAGACTGACGAACTGCTGATCAGGGAATACTGCTCCAGCGTTGTGCTAAGAATGTAAAGAATTATTTCTGTACAGCTGAAAACACCCAATTTGCAATAAAATGTGTGTTGCAAGAGCTCAGTTGTTTCCCATTCATGCAGCATTTCTTTAAATATAATAGCTCAGCTGTCATCATCACAGTTCTGATCTACTGTGTGCAAAAGAAAGGACACGTTACTCCTGCTGAAGTCTGGCAGTGTATGCAGAGTGCTGTGAAAATGCATATCTCCTTTACGGTGCATGCAGGAAATTGTAATATTAGACTTAAGATATTTTGGGTAAATACAAAGTGTGGTTTTTCCAAAAGTTATTTTCTTGTTGAAGGGAAACAAAAACTTTTTTTTTTTTTTTTTGCTGGGCTATAATTTGGTGGCAGGCATTATTGAAAAATTTTTTTTTTATCTGGAGCTTTTCTTTTATTACTATAAAATCACCTCATTATGCTGCAGTGGAGCGACAGTCCCTGCCCCATTCTGCTCCTTCAGACTAGTGGCAGGAGCAATTCACAAAAACAAAACCTTCTGCTGAGCTTATTATACGAGCTACTTCCTGGTCCAACAGTCCCAAGAAAGACTGTAAACGAAACCATTGTTGTGATGTTTTGCTGAAGGCGGAGTAGCAGCTTCTTAAAGAGACAGAGGCCAATTGCAAGGCTTAAAATCGCAATTTTATGTTCGATACAGACAGGATGTTAGTAACAGCTCAAGGTAGCTGCTGTAGTTATTTAATTATGCAACCATATTGGCAGACTTCAAAAGTGTTGTACAGGGGTTTTAAAGCACTCTGCGTTGTGAAGTTGTTTCATTTTATCGGGTTTTATGCTCACCTGTCAGATTCTCTGCAGGATCCTCTTCAGGTTGAGCTCTGAACTTTTACAAAAGCCTCATTATTTTTCTGAAACATTTGTTTGTAGATCTGCAGCTCTGCTCATAGTTTCATATTACATGACCCTGTTTGAGCCAAACGTCAGCTGTCAGGCAGATGACCTCACATCAGACTCTTAAATTTAAACCCTCCTTGGGTTACAGAGGAGTTGGTAGTCGACCCAACTTCTTTTTTTTCCCAATTTTTCTGATTACGTTCCATAGCTCCAAAACAGCCTCCAAAAAGTATGTCTTCCCACCAATGAACTTCATGACTGGTATTAGATGTTTGTGCTGCGTTTGATTTCACCAAACAATGCCGTGGACTAGGGCAGCCAAACATCTCTGCATTGGTCCTGCCTGTCTGTCTCGGGGCAACAACATTGTTGAGGGATATTGAGCTTTATTCAGATGCAGATTTTGTAAAACTAAAACGTATTATGTTCTTTTTTTTCTTCTTCTAACCTAATAAAGTTATTATTGCTGACTATTGTTTCAGTTGTACTGTTATGCCCTGCGGCATTAATACGTTAACTGAGGTCTGCAGAGTCTAAGACTTGGCTTGAAATAAACTTTTTCTGTGACAATCGGCAACAGTTTGAACATTTCCCTCTTGTGAATAATCTTTCTCATTGTATAAATGTTGTGAAGTTTTTTTTTTTTGTGCCTTGTAACCGTTGGACCGATGAACTGTAACAGTTTCCTTTCAGAGACTTTGTTGTCTTTAATCCCTGGTGCTTTTGTAAAAACCCACCCAATGGTTTCAAAAAGCCTAATGAGCCACTCTGCTTTTATATATTTGCCCACTCTTACTGATGCCCAAATGGATACAAAGACGCAAACATATGTGAATGTTTAATGCTGGAGTTTTTGTGTGTGTGTGTGTGTGTGTGTGTGTGTGTGGGTGCGTGGGTGTGTGTGTGTGTGTGTGTGTTTTTGTTTTTTTTTTTAATGTGGACTAACCTTTCTTTAAGTCCTCTGTGATCTTGTAAATCTTCAGATGAAGGTAATTTGGCTTCCTGCTCTCACATGATGTCAGCACAGAAGAGAGAGAGAACATTTATGGGATTAGTCTGAGCTGGGAATGAGCTCCGAAAGAAACTCTTGACTGCTGTTGGCAGGCAAAGGGTGTGGTCAGTGTTGTGGACTGTTTGGCTTCTCGGCAACCAGTTCGGTGGTCAGCCGCGATCACTTCATCTGTTGAAAAGCTTGTCCGTTCAGGGACTTCCTTCGCACACTCACGCTTTCACCTGTGAGCAAGACCACTTGTCTCCTCATCATCACCTCAACTTAAAGTTTCTCCTCTTTCTGGGGTTTCTTGTTTGCTGTTCTAAGACATAAACATGTTTTTTATTTTCAATAAGTGAACCGTGTTGAAAAGTGGTTTAATTTTTGTGTCCGAAAAGGAAACTTGCAGCCGCTCGGCTAACAAACTCAAAGCACTGTTGAACCTCTAAATGGTCTCTCAGTCTGAGTCAGTAAGCTGCACAATCACAGGGAAGACCCATAGATGAATCACGAGCTTAGAAAAGACAGTTGCGTGAACTTTTCTCTTTACTGAAAGTGGCTAATTTTGAGACTTCTTCCCTCAATCACAGCATTACACAATGAAGAGTGTTGGTTTCTGCTGCATCTGGTACACATATTTGAAAAAGAGTGGAAATTCCCTTTTCTCACGAGCCTGTCATCAGTTTAATAATAACAAGTTGACTTTTGGTCCCCTTTTTTTAAAGATGTAAACAAATCACTTAATACTTGTTTTTGAGTCTAAGTGACATCCGTCTGGCATTTATTGGAGCCATCAAACTGCACTCTTCAACAGTAGACTGCAATCAGATGATAGAAAATTACTCTAAAACATCTGTTTTCAAATGGTACAAAATGTCTTCCTGGTGTGTGAATGATGTACGGCCAATACAGGACAGTCCTCAGGACACTGAACCATTTCATACCCAGAAAAGTCTGATATGAACCAACGAAAACTACAGATACAAGAAATGATGGTGTAAATGGACAACATATCTTCCTTTAGGTTTCACATGTTTGATGAAGTTTGTCTAACGGGTTAGGAAAAATTGATGGAGCAACAGCGAGTAAGACGGCAGTAGAAAAGCGAGGAGGAAAAGGCGTTTCGGAGGCGTCGTCTTGTCATTTCAGCTGTTGTGATTTAAGTGAGCTGCCAACATCTCACAGCTGTGCCACATGCCTTCCTTATTTTTAAACCAGGCCCTTATATCTGAACTTCCAGGTCCAGCCCGCATGTTATTGTTTCTTACAACACACCCGTGTGTGTATGTGTCTGTGGCTCCCATGTGTTTTAACCTACATGTGCTAGAACGGCTTGTCTAATTCTGCATACCAACGCCATTGACTGTGTCAGCAGATAGCTGTATATATATGTATATATAGAAGTACAATGAGGTTCTAATTGATGGTACTGAAGGCTCATTCAGTCATGAGACTCAAGGAGTGTCACAGGTTTAGGACTCAAGGAGCCCCTAAACCTATGACAGGTTTAGGAGCAGTTTGCATGCGTGAGGCCCAGTGCTGGCCCAACTGTTCGTAATCGTGACGTGAACATGTTTGGAGTCTGACAGAGTGCATTCCACACTGACATGCTGCTGGCTCTGCTGATGGCAACGCCGCGTGAGATGCTGGTCAGCCGAGTGAGGGCTTCAAAAGGAAGCTTGGATTTATTGCATTTAGCTCTGTAGCTTTTTTTTGGGGGGGGGGCTTAAAGCAGTTCATGGTAAATACAGCTGGATTTTGAGAAGCAACCTAGTCTAAGAGCAGCTCTATAAAAAGTTTTTACAGTATGCTAAGGCTTAGTAAGTCCGGCACTCACCCTTCAGGAAGACACCACAACATCGCTCTTCTGTTAAGCCTTTAACAATATTTATTTTTACCTGCGTTGCACTGAGAAGTAGCTTGTATAATGAGCTCAGCAGATGCGCAGCTCCACCGGGTGTTTGCTAATTGTTGCTGGCTAGTCTGAAGGAGTTGAGTGGAGGAAATGGGTGACAAAGACGGAAATGGGAGAGAGGCGAAAACATGGATCTGTTGAAATGCTACTACTCAATTAACCCTAGTGAGAGGGGTTACATGAAAAAAAGAGGGAAGAATGGTTACTTTGACGTCCCCCGTCAACACAAACCGCCAAACAACTAGTAGCTCATCCAACATCCACAAACAGTAACTGCTATCAAGCTGCAGCTTGAAGGTGGAGCTACACCTCCAAGGTGGAGCTAAGTCACTTGAGATTAAAGGATTTCTCAAACATTCATGAAATAATCAAAGCAACACTCCAGGTATGTTTTTGATGAGGGAATAACATTATAACATGATGTAAAGTCAAAAGAAAAACAGTTTTACAAAACACTGTCCCTTTAAAATGTTACAGTGCGATAACCAGTTGATGTTTTAGGCTTTGCTATTCACTATGTAGTCAAAAAGCTGACTATGTAGTCAGATTTTTCTAAAACGAGGCATTTCGTTTTAGATTAGATTAGTGAAGTAATGCCCAATTTTGATTTGCAAAAATTAGAAACCATGGTCAAAAGGGCTTCAGCTAGTGAACCTTTAGGTCCTACTTGTCATTAACTGAGCCTTTCTGACAAATATTACTTTACCGGTGCCAATTATTTAGTGTACTGGTGACTTAACGTTTTTAAATACTGAAGTTCAAATATGACAGAAAAATTTCGCCGAGTTAAAAAGTGTCCTATTGTTATTTAACTTTTATAATCCAGCGGTTTGCATTGTGAGTAGTCATCCCTTTTAGTAAGCATTTCTTAACCCTACTAGTTATCAGCAAACCATGAGAAGTAATTAGTTTAAACATGTTTTGTATGGGGAATTTATTCAGAATGCAAGACGAGACTTTTTCAGGTCTTACAAGAAGTACACCAGAAGATGCGGAAAGAAAAGAGAGGAACGAATAAAATTTTGAAAGTGAAGCATTCTGTGAGAGTGGCGATTGATCTGGTGAGTGAGTGATGTCCTGCCTCATCCACAGCCCCCATCCTTCCTCTTGCTGTTTGTCCTGCTGCCTCTGTTTGTGTGCTGCGAACCAATCAATATGGAGGAGTTAGCTCTCAGCAGTGTATCAGCTTCGAGCCGTATCGATTAGCCTTATTGATTTTAATCCGTATTATCTTTCATCATCTGAATTCCTAAAAGGGCAGTAAATGCGCCACTCATCTGCTTTCCGATTTCATCTTCACAATCAAAGCTGGAGGCTTCTCATCACATCCGTGGCTTTGATACGTCTCACGTTCGCTGTGAACGTTGAATTTCAGAGAACCCGCCTCCGCAAAGTAGATTTTTTTTTTCACACTCAAAAAATGATGGCAAGCTTTACATAGGAACAAGATCGCACCAATAGTGAGGAATGTGAGGGGGACTGCCATCAGCTGTAGCAGCAATATAAAAGAGGACCAGCCCAGCTGAAACCAAAGCTACGCTTAATGATGCCGATACAAGCTAAGTTTGCACTGTGGCACAGCTAGCTGCCTTTAGAAACTAAATGAAGCCTAAAGTTTAGAAATGTAACATGTGATGACTTGCACTTGTTTTTGTTATGCCATGTGGTAACTATTTTAGCAAATAATCATACAATTCATTTGGCAGATATTCAGGTAAACAATTCTAATGGGTTTGTTTATAACTTCTCAAATTTAATGTTGCTGGCGAAGTTCCATCCCTTTCCTCTTTCACAAAACGGTTCCACTGCAATGCAGCAAGACAATGGCAACGATCATAATAACGGCACGGCGATGTGCTTGATGCACCACTCAGTCATAGTCTTAGTGTATTTTGCCTGAAACCTGCTGGCCAGCTGGCTGAATAGACAGTTTGTCATTCCCACATCACATCTTGGAGCTGCACAGCCAATTTAACGGTTCCATGAGTCACAGAGCCTTTAAACTCTCAGTTGCAGTTAATCTGTTGACTGGGAGGGACTTAAAGGGTAACGATAGAGAAAGTGTGTAATCAGACATTTTGATGGGGAACAGTTGGGTTCAGTGGTCGTTTTTTTGCTTTTTAATCTATCTCTGCAACGTAATCTAATGGCAGCCGCATCACTGTGCTGTGTATTTATATAGCGTTTTAGAGGCGTAGAACGATATGCAGCTTTTATCATATTTATCAGCTTGACCGTTATGTGTGTTTGCCGCCGTAGCACGTTTCTTTGGCATGAACATCACAAGTGAAGCAGCAAAGACACAATTGCAACATTGCGTGAAGTCGTGTTACACCATGCATGCGCTCTGTCTGTGTTGATGAAGATTTACTCACCTCACCATGATGAACTACACCATATTCCAAATTATTATGCAAGTGATATTTTCTCAGATTTTCTTAAATGGTCAATGCAAATGATGGTCAGTATAATTTTCAAGTCATGAACTATTACAATAGAGTTCATAGTTCAAGCTCCCTATGAGAATATTTTTTTCAAAAATAAAAAACTCAAAATGCACTGTCCCAAATTATTATGCACAGCAAATTTTCTAAACATTTTATGGATTATATAGATAGTAGCTAATGACACAGTGGTATTCCTTGCAGCATGAGATGGTGCATTGTCCTGCATGAAGATGATTTTGCTACTGAAGGTACGGCTCTTCTTTTTGAACCATGAAAGAAAGTGATCAGTCAGAAAGTCCATACACTTTGCTGAGGTCATTTTCACACCAGGGCCGACCAGCTCTCTCTCTCTCTCTCTCTCTCTCTCTCTCTCTCTCTCTCTCCCCATGATTTCAGTCCAAAAAATTACTCCACCACCTTCTTGCTGAAGTCACAGCCATTGGTATGTGTTGACCATCCATCACCAATCCACTCCTGCATCCATCTGGACCATCCAGGGTTGCACAGCAGTCTGTTTGAAAATTAATCTTCATGTACGGCTGGGCCCACTGCCATCGTTTCTGCTTGTTAGCTCTGGTTAGGGTTGGCCCAAAAGTCGGTTCATGCACCGCAAGCCTCTGGAGGATCCTCCACCTTGAGGTTCCAGAGGTACCAGCAGCTTCAAATAACTGTTTGCTCCTTTGTAAGGACATTTTAACAGCTGCTCTCTTAATCCGATAAATTTGTCTAACAGAAACCGTCTTCATTTTGCCTTTATCAGTACAAACCCATCTTTGTTCTGAATCAGCCACAAATCTCTTCACAGCACAATAACGCTTCAGTTTTCATTAAATATCTAATGTTTCACACCTTGTCATACGGCAGTACACTATCTGATGATGTTCGTCAGCAGAGATCCTTTCTCTTTCCCATAATAATGAGAACATCCTTCTTAAGTAGATTTCCTTTAATTGAGCTCACCAGACAAACTAATCAACCAGCTCTCTGAAATTAATTATAGGGATTCAAAGAGCCCTGACACACAAAACCATCTATAAATTTAATAGCAAAAAATGTAATCTTAAACACTTAAATCCAATTTGCATAATAATTTGGAACTCGGTGTATTCAGCTATTTGCTTAATAGTTCAGCCATTAGCTGAATTATTTTCCTGCTTTGGACACTTTCAGGCTATAATACCTCTGGTTATATTTCCAAGAATAAAGAAGTAAAACAAAACGATGATACCACAACAGTAACTTTCCCTGTTATGATTTGAGAAGAGACGATGAATTTGACCTCTTTTACCCACACACACACACACACGCACACACACGCACACACACACACACACACACGCGCACACACACACACACACACAATGCAAAACAGTGGCAGGTCAAAACCAACACACACTTCAAAGATGGAATAAGACCTGAGGTTAGCCCAAATGAAATTTATTCACGTTTAATTTATTCACATTTACACGTTTTTTTGTTTGTTTTTTTTTTCTCAACCGATAGAAATCAGTTTGACAGCAGCTTATATAAAGATTGAGGTTTTTAATTCTGCGTCTGTGTGCTTTTCATGCCAGCTCAAATTGGCCCGGTCTTTAATCTACATGAACACACACCTTCATTAAACACCCTGAGGGTGAAGAGTGCAGCCAGATAAAGCCAGCTGCCACTCATCTCTGCAAAGCACATCCACCGATAAGGTCGACCACGAGGAGATGTCGGCACTCCGTCAAACACGGGATTCTGTTTCCGCCTACTTCACAATCGAGAGATGAGAACGATTGCGGTCCGGGGGCGGAGGGGGGAAACGAGTGTGAAAGATGGAGCCCAGGAGAACCATGATTGAGACAGATGACTGAAGAAAGGGAGGGAGTCAACATAAATGAAATGTAGAGAGAATCCAAGCTACCACCCTACAACTGAAAATGCAAAAACTAAAATGAAGGCGTTTGGCCTTCCACCTATTACTTCCATTCTTCCCTCTACCCGTCTTGTTTGCTCCCCACTCCTTGATTAGGTTACACAGATTAAATTAATTACCATGAATATCTTTCAGAATTGAATTTGTAACACTCAGACACACGCAGAACAATAGCACATTGTTGAAAAAAAATAAAATAAAAATCACGCAACATACTTTTGGTAAACACAACCCAAATTCAAAAATGTAGCAAAACAAAAGGCCTAATGACAGCAGTTGTTCCTAGAAAACATGATGGCTGTGAGGTCACAAGCTGACATCGGTGAAGAATGAAGCCACTGGATTAAACCTCCGACTGAGCATTTATATCACTCTTTAGTAATTAAAAATAAACATATAAATTTACTCACACTATCTCTCTTTTTGTTGCATTGTTGTCCAATGTCAAGTTATGAGTTATAAGTGATGAAGGAGACCCCAGAGGTCCACCTTTTGTCCTCGCCCAATCTCTTGACATGATGGTGGAAGTGACCCGAGTCGAGCGCCGTCAAGAATTCATTACCCGCACAGAGACATATCCGTGTTTCGTGGAATGTGCATCAATCCTCCATTTCCTGTGTGAGCTGATGCAGAAATGCAGCACATAGCTGAGTTCTGAGTTAGCAACAAACTAACTTGATTTTGGTCCAAACCACCCCGTTATTTTCCCGTTGTACACGACCCACTCTAACTTCAAAAAGAAGGACAACTTACCACCTCGCACACAATTGTATCCCAGAACTTCAAGCTGTTGAAATAGCATTTGCATTCATCGCACAAAACACTCTCTCACTTGGTGGCGGACAGTGATGAACGAGTGTGATGCGCTCTGTTGGGCGAATAGCTTTTGATTTGTAAGTATTATGTGGGATTCCAGTCGGTGACTCGGTTGGCAGCTGTAGCCTCTGGCTCCAGCTATGATCCATGTGTTAATACTTCAGTGCCATAAGTCTTCTGCTGAGGCCGCTCTCTGCCAATCCCAGGGACAGCTGTGAGATGAGGAGTGAGAGTGCGACAGAAACTGTCACCTTGACTGATCTCATACATGTCTGGAGGTATTTCTGTTGAGTTGTTTTTTTGTTTTTTTCCAACTCAAAGATGTTGTGACTTGGTATGAGCTGGCATGAGATTCAGTGAGATAAAGTATAGTTATTTCCCAAATAGTTTAAATACATATAAATCCTACCGCTGGTGAAATTGTGATAATGATCGCTACAATGATAATATTGTCATGAATCATTTTTATCAAATGTACATTTGATTTTGAGACATGCTGGCTGAATGTAGCTGTGGTTTTCAAGTAGGGGTGTAACCAAACTAAAATAAAAAGCACAGAGATAAAGAAAAAAAAGAAAAAGAAAATATTTTAACAATACACACATAACCTTTGTTTTAAAATATCTAACCGGTGAGGAACTTACCAGTCACGTTTTGATTTGATCATTTTCTAATTTTAGTGTTAGCGGCGTGCTCAGGTGCTTCCTTTGCATGTCTTCCAAAGCTTTATAAAGGCTTTAAAATCTCAAATTTTCTTCAGAGTACCTAAATTAAATTCAATCGGTCGTAAAAATTTCTCCGTTGCCCAAGAGTTGATCAAATGCAAATCCAGCAAGGTTTCTGTGAATGGCTAGCCAGTTGCAGTATCCTCAGTGTTTCTGCCAGCAAAACGAATTACTATCACACCAACAATTTGACTTCTTTGGTGCTTTGTTTTTCCAAAACAACAAAACGTGTTTCCCTACCAGTTTCCCCTTGTTTCCAGCAAGGGGGAGGTGTGGTAGTGTTCTTTCAGCTAACTCAGAGGCAGTGCATAAAAGTCACTAAGTGGAGAGGAAGCACTAAATTCTTTAATGCTCTATACAAGCAGATAAAACTCCAGTAAAACTTAGCAATATTCAGTTCACTTTTTTATGGGCAAAACTCATTACAAACCATTGAAAAACTTAACGCTGAGCTTTAAACCTTCTAAAATTTAATGATTGGTGTTTCAAAGCCAGTTTTTATCTACACCAAAAGCTTTCTGAGGATGACACCGAGAGTTGGGAAACTGCAGGAGTCGGTACTGCCTCTCTTTTACTGATCGTTAAAGAGAATATCACAACTACGTTGCAAGGGAACATGCTATGTTCATGTCCCTTAAAGGCAGAGAAAGCTCCAGTCTCTTTGACATCTCATTAAAAAATATTAAACCACAGGAACAATATGAGTTTTGAGTGCGTAACTTTTTAAAACCAAATCATAGTGTCCATCGTTGAAAATAGAAAGGACTTTTTTTTTTTTTCTTCCACACTTACATATCAGGCATGCAAAGAGTCTGTTGGTTACTCTGTTGCCTGGAAACTTTATGCACTGTCTTTGTGGCAACATGCAGAGAAATCTGACTTGTGTTCTCCCTTTATATCCTCTTTATAATGCTGAGTTGCCATAAATGCAGGACTTCGAGGAGGCCTTATGGTAATTCACCCAGCTTGTGGGGCAACAAAAGCTTTAATTAGGCAGAATGCCAACCATATGGGACAGCAGGTAGGCTTCCTGCATGTGTGGTCCAAACACGCACACACACACACACGCACACACACACACACACACACACGCACACACACACACACACACACATGCATGCACGCAGATAGGCTCTCCAACATGAACTTCTTGTACATGTTGATGCAAGTCGTTCAGTAAAAATGCTCTAAACAACCCGACACAAAACTCTGTGTAGAGATTTGGTGGTAAAAATCAAGGCCTCTGCAATAATCATTGTAAAATACTGAAGATAATTTAGTTCATTCAAGCCTTTAGCCCTTTGAGATCTCAAGATAAAAAGGGTATTATAAATAAAATCTATTATTATTATTATTATTAAACCACTAGGTTTACATTGTGGTTTCAACATGTATTGTGTGACTTAATAATACGCCTGGTGTCTGCACAGAACAGTGGAGCTGGTATTAATCTAAATCAGAAGCTGAAAGCAAAAAACAAAAAGCAAAACAAACAAAAAAAAAAAAAGCAGAGACTCATAAATCAGGTTTATTTTTTTTATTTATTTATTTTTGCTTAATCTGTTCGGCAGCAGAGTGAGACTCCCAGGCTGCGTTTCTTCAAAGTTTTATGTATTTTTGACAAGCTGTAGTTAGTCCGTTCACTGAAATCTCCTGTGTAGTCACTCAGCCATCGTGACAGCACAGTTGGATTTGCGAAATTGTGATTGTGAAATGTTTTCATTAATTGGTTTGGCAGGAGTAATGCAGGCCTACAGATGGTGAAATCTCAAAAGTCCAGTGCGAGAACTAAAAATCCACCTAAACATAATTTCTTAAAAGATTTGTGAGCACACGACTGGGAAATCAGTTTCCTCGTTAGTTTATCGCCGGAAACGACATGAAAAATGTGTTTTATGAAAATGAAATGCCTTGCATCAAAACACAACAATGTCATTTTTAATATTAGCTATTGTGCTCTAAGCAAATGACTGGATGATATGAATTGCTTGTAATGGTGTTCTTAGTAATTATTTTAACAAGCCGTATTTATTTTAAACTGGACACCGTCTCTCATATTCGTCCTTGAGGTTTATGCCGTTTTCTCACATGGGAAGCGAACTGGCCAGCAGAACAGAAACTGTCTGGAAATGCATTTGTATGTTCTGGCAGAAAACCTCCGAGTTCTGGACCGAGTCCTGCTTAACTGGCTTCCTGTGCCTTCACCAGCTATTGTTTTAGCAAATTGTCTCGCAGATTTAACTCTCTACTCTTAAAAAAAAAAAAAAAAAAAGCAAACTTGAATCCCTCTACAAACTCCTTATTTTTTAAAATGTCAAACAGATTTGAATGGGTATTAAACGATTATTGCCCGAGACGGTAAAGCCACAGAAGACGGTAGGAAGCCAACGCGAGAAAGGTTCGGTTTTTTCCAATAAAATCAACGTCTATGTATTTTCTGATGTCTTGAAGCTCTACTTCATGCAAGTCTCCCCTGAAAAGAGACCCGATCCAATACGCCCGCTGTGTTTCTGTGAAAGGTTTTCCATTAGTCGCTTTTTGTGTGTGTTTTCAAAAATGGCAGATTTAAGTCTCGTAACTGAATCTCTGTTGCGAGACCAGCAGTCTGCTGACGTTTTATTTTCAGCTGGATTCGGGAAAAACAAATAGAAATTGAGTCAAGTTGCGTCAAGCCATGCAGGAAGTAGTTGAAAAGGGATTCGGTTCTGAAGAGGGGAGCCGTACTGATTGTGGTGGGAAGTGGCAATTTTGAGGTCCTGATCGCAACTTTTAATGAGTTTTAATAGTTCTACTAGGGTTTGTTAGATTAAAAAAATGACAAACCCCAATATAATTATTAAATTATCAGTGGTCCCCGGCAATTGGCAAGAGGCACTAAGATATGAGTCTCACACCAAGAGCCCAAGTCAAGTCCCAAATATTTAACTCACAAGTCTTGAGTCGACTCTGAAGTTTTTGCCACTTACTGGCAAATTGGACCAAACTCTCAAGCTCTCTGTTGTTTTGAACTGCAGGTCAGCTGCCTGAAACAAGGGAAGTACGCTGTGTGACTGAGTAACAAATGCAAGATTTGTATGCTTGGAAACATTTCTGGTTGCACAACAAACTCAGCCAGCCACGGAGTGGAAATTACAGCCTCGCCTCCCGTCACTCACACAACTGTCCTTATATTTCAGATTTACCTTGAAATATAAGGACAGTTGTTGAGGCACCGGGAAGCATGTTTGTAAAGCAGCTGAGCGCAAGCTGATAGTTTCACTTTGTGTTTTTTTTTCTCCAAGTATTGGACAATACAGAGCCGGAAAGCAAAAACAGATGGCATTCTGTACTTAAAAAAAACTATTTTAAGGTTGGTGTTTGTTCTACAGCAACTTTAATAACAGGTTATTCTTTGCCCCAGTAAGAATATAAGCAACTCATTGTTATGTGTTAATAGAGTATTTTTCACTTATTGCTTTTATACCATGAGAATCTCTGTGTCTCGCCCACAGTGATATCTGGGATCTGAACTGGACACACACCAGTTTTTGTTTTTTTGTTTTTTTTTTGTCCATCACTTTGTCATCCACCACTGACCCTCCAAAAAACACCTTCATCCTGATCAGGTGAGGATTCATCGGGGTACAACGACTTGGCCAATTTGGTGGACGAAGGTCAAACTCAATTATAGAGGCAGGAGAGGTAGTGGGATAGTGGGAATGACAAATGAGCTGAGTTGGGGGGTTTAAAAAAAAAAAAAGGATAAGAAGAGCTGGAGGGAGCTAATGAAAGAGTGGGAGGATGGGTCAAGACGGGGGGATGCAGTGGATTAGTGAGAGTTAATTAAAAAATAGTCAGAGGGGTATAGAGTGAAGGTTAGACAAAGGTAAGCAGCAAGGAAGAGGCGATTAGACAAGCGTGCAGAAAGGGAAGTGTCCGCTTAGGGGAAAAGAGGAGGAAGGCTCCACAAAGGGCAGGTGAACCGAGGGAGGAAGACGGGGCGAGGCTCCGGAACGATGAACTCGCGAAGCCGTAAGCGTGGATCGGAGACTGCAAGGAGGAGATGAGCGGGGCCCTGAGAGCCGTGCCAGAGCTGTCCCGAGGGTGATGAATGAGGCCATAATGAAGTATCTTTGGTCTTCTGCCGCCGCCGCTGGCCGGAGAATAACCGCAGATCTGGCACGGCCGCAAGACCTACTTAATCACAGCCAGGGAGCACACACCCATACACACACACACCCATACACACACACACCCATACACACACCACCCATACACACACAGACACACACACAGACAGACAGACAGAAGTTTCACCACACTTTTCTACACACTAAAACTTATGACAGATTATACCTTCCTTCCTTCCTTCCTACCTCCCACACACACACACCACACACACGCACACACACACACACACACACACACTCACGCCTTTACCTTCATTTTGTTTCCGTCTCGCCACCATGACCAGGGGTGGCAGGAGTGTGGGTTTTAGTGAAGCAGCCCATTGTTCAGTGTGACAGGCTGGTAATGCTCCAGGACATTTTGTTTTGTTTTCTTTTTTTTCTCTCTCTCTATTCTTGCCCAGACTCACATGTGTGAGTGATGGAAATCAAGACAAATACTACATTCTTCCTCTGCAGTAAACAAGTCATGTTGTCTTGCGGTTCTCGCCGCCATCACCGGCACACACGCACACGCACGCACACCGCTATGTCAACCTGCCAGTTTTGTTGCTGTGCAAAGAACAATGCATCTTCAGTGCAAAGAGGGAAGAAGCCTGTATCGGTCGGCCACTTGTTTACATGAGTCTGCGCTCGAGTCTGTACACTCGTTGTGTTTGCGATCCAGAGGATCAACAAAGACATCTGCCACTTGCATGGAAGGTCTGGGAGAGGATGTCAAATTAGGGCGCATATAGATTAAAATGTTTGCTTTATGTAAACGAGACCTGAAGTAGATCTCCATGCTTCTCTGAAGCGCAGATGTCTGACGTCAGCCGTAAATCGCAGTAAGAAGCAAAGATCTAAACACCGCTGTAGGTCTGTGAAGATCCCAAAGATTAGAACGAGGAAAATACCTCAGTTTAAAACATTAGCTCCGATGTGCACCGTGTTCCAAATTATTATGCAAGTGATATTTTCTCAGATTTTCCTAAATGGTCAATACAAATGATGGTCAGTATAATTTTCAAATCATGAACTATTACATGAAGGCGTGGGAGAATTTGACTGGTCAAAGCTCCCCATGACAACAGTACTTCTTTCAAAAATAAAAAACTCAAAATGCACTGTTCCAAATTATTATGCACAGCAGATTTTCTAAACATTTTATGGATTATAAAGTACTGCAAACGGTCATTCTTTGAATGTGCAGCATTAAGTGGTCACATGTACTAAAATCAAAAACTATTTCAATCAAAAACATGTTAACAGACCGAGTTACATGTTAACATAGACAAGTTAACATATCACCTTCTTTCATATCACCTGCACTATTTTATTTACCAAATTTGCACATCCAAAGACTGAACGTTATACCCATCATTCTTTGTGAAACAACTTAAGCTCAGATGGTGTCTGCGACCCACATGTTTCAAAGCTTTTCACAATTTTCCACCTGAGTTTAGGACTGGTGGTCATTCTGACACACAATTTAGCTTTAATAGTCTCTTTATGTTTACTGTTTCTGCAAGCATTGCCGCAACCCCACAGCATAATGCTGGCACCGCCGTATTTAAATGTGGTGGGTTGTGTTCAGGTGGATGTGGTCTATTAGTTTTCTGTTATTAAAATAATACATTTTGGTCTCATCCGACCAGAGGACATTCTGCCACTTTTGTTTTGTTGCCTTTATAGCTTGTGGAAAGCTGCAAGCAAAGTTTTCCACAAGCCAAGGCCGAAGTGGATCTCAAAGTTTCTCTCTAAAGCCACGTTTGATGACGTTTTGCTGTCTACAAATTCCCACATGTGAGCCATGGTTCTTAGAAACAGGTTGTGCTGGATTTTTATTTCGGGGTATCAAATGCATACCTCTCTGTTTAGAGTTTTATTTGTAAAAAGTCTGGAAACCTTATGTTTCCAGACTTCTCCCACTCCACTTTTTTTTTTTTTTCTTTTTTTTTTTTTTTTATGCATAACGTTTTGTTGGCCTATCACACAAAACCCATCTAAGTCTGTGATTCCAAAAACATGTGAAACCAAGTTATAAAGCTTCGGCGAGGCTCGGCACGTCTCCCATCCAAGCTCAAGATGTCTCGTGGATCTGATGTGTCCCTTCACGGTGTTTCTCCTGCTGTCTTTTCTTGATGTGACTAAGAAAAGCCTACCAGAGACCGAACAGATGTTGTTTTTTGAATTTCAAATGCTGTTTGAAATTCACAGCGAACTTGCGGTTCGCTGTGCATTTTTCCTGGAGGTCTCAGAAACGCAAGTTCATGTCAACAAAGTGCTGGGGCATTCGGGGAGGATCTGGAAATGTCCCCCTCTAGACGGGGGCCTGCGTGCGGTTGCCTGCTTCCCTGATTTCGCAACAGGCACGCAATCAAGATGAACGCCGCCGAAACCTCCCGTTCACCCCCAGATGTTGTCATAAAATATAACGACGCACATTTTTGTCGAGAAGCGACTTCTGCTCGAGCTGCACTCCGCCATTATTTTTAGTCAGCAGCATAAATGAAATCCTCCTCTGGAAATGACTGAAAGCACTTTCTGCATTTTTGTCTGCATATCAGTTTATGAAATCAGATTCTGGACTTGTACTAAGTTAATCTTCACTGAGTCCTGCAAAAGTATTCACACCTCTTTAACTTTTTGACAGTTTTTTCTTGTGTGTGTCCCAACCACAAACTTCAAAGTGCTGTTGGTTTATTGGGATTTGGTGTGTTTGAACAACAGAGGAAGGAAGGAGGAAGGAATCGTGGTTTCCAAATTATCATTATTATTTTCTTTTTACAAAAGCCAAAATGAAAAGCGTGATGTGTCCAAGCACTCAGCCTTTGTCTTGCCTCACTTAAAGTCTCGGACAAAGTGGTCTTGACCACAACGCTTTGGGGTTTAAATACAAATGCATGCCACACTTTTCAGAATTTCTTTATTTTAAAAAAAAAAACCTTGTTAACTTTTTCTTCCTCCTTCCAGTTGTGCTCTACTTTGTGTCAAAGAGGAAACGGTGTGACTGTACACTTTAATTGCGTTTCTCCTCTCCAATATTCTGCTCTCTGATATTGACGATGTTTCAGAGGCGATATTTGAATTAGGAGGTTGCAGAGCCGACTTAGCTTTAATGCCTGAACTTTGCTGAAAGGCGATTTATCACTGACCAATCCCAACAGACCAGAGCAGCCAGAGAGAAAGGAGAAATATGGCGCAAAGGAGGACAGGAATGGTGCATGTCTTTTTTTCTCTGTCCCCTCTTTTGTAATGAAGGAGGAAGGCAGATATCCAAATTAGTGTTTTTTTAAAAAAAAATAAAACAAAACAGAGGCGCTCTCTAAGACATTCAGAAAATGCTTGAAAATTTCAGCAGACGCAAACTGAAAACAAAAAAATAAAATAAAATTACCTTTTAACTAGAGAAGATTTATATGTCAAGAAATCATTTTCTTTCTTTACTTCAACAATATTTTGATGTCTTTTCACTCAGAGGCCCATTTCTTTAAATGTTGCTTCGTAATGAGAAACATTGGGACGACATTCTGTTGATGAAAGATGTTCACATCAGTCAGATAATCACTAAAAGCTGCATAAACCCACTAAGAGAAGCTGTTAGCCTACCAAAATCCTAGAAACGTAAAAATTCAAATTTAACATGGTGAGTGCAACTGGATAACAAATGTCGCAGTCACCTCAGAATGAAATTCAATTAATTGCACAACGTGGTACGACTCTATGCAATACGGGGGGAAGGAAGTCCTCGATCATTTTTGGCAGACCTGAACTGGAGCATATCACGGTGCTGCGTGTTTGTGCGTGTTTTGTGTGTGTGTTCTTTGACTTGGCTTCATACAGTCACAGCTTGTAGTCTGATCTCCTTCCAAACACGTCATCTTCCAAGCAGAACGGCCTCCTGACTCTTCTGACATGTTTCTCTACTGTTGTTGTTAGCTTGTTCTGCTACCTGCCACAAATCCTCTTTTTCAGGCTTCGTTTCGTTCCATCAGTCTGTCTCACAAACTGACTTTCAATAATTTGATCACTTATGGATTAGAGATAAACCCCCTGCTGTCTGGACCCATTGTGGCCTCCTGGTGTCTGTCGCTGCGCTGAAATCAGGGAAAACTAAGAAGAGAATGTAAATAACTGTAATGTCATGAGGCTCTTGTGCACTCAGGTGCTCATTTTTGTGCTAAAAGCATGTTGGAGACAGGGTGTTATAATACTCATTGTGATCAGACTTAGACGGCATAATCAAGCATCTCAGGAATCACTCCCTTTCTTCCTTCAAAATACGCATCTACAGTATAACAGGCTTAAGCAAATACCTTCAAATCCCATAATAACAACATAGGCTAACCTTACCAGACGAAGTCTATACCAACAGCAACAGAATAGCACTTTGCATCACAGACGTGACTTATAAGAAACATTGTGACGGTTTAATATGGTAATATTTTTTATACCGCAGTCTCGTCACACCCTACTGACAAACTAGCAACGCAAACTGATACGCATCGGTTATTTTCAGGTTATTTTCAGGTACAAGACAGAAGTGGCAAGAGGCTTGGCGGCAACCCGTGGGAACAAAATGGCTGCGCAAAAATTGCCAGCAGGACGAGTCGACCCAACGCGGCCCAGGTTACATAACGCAAACACATGGCGCTGGCCGCCTCGATGAGCACAGGCGGTTTTGTTGTGTCTCTGTAGCAGTGCAAGTTTGCTTGTAGGTTTGTTTGATTTGTGAAACCAAAGGAAGGAGTGAGAGATAAACATTAGGCGTAATTGGAAACAGAGGAATGCGGATCAGAAGAGTGGCCTGGACTGAGACAACGCACGTGTTGGCCCTTGAAAGATTTTCCCGTCACTCCTTAGCATGGACTGGAAGTTGCCTTTTTGAAAAAAATAAATAAATCTAACGTTCATATTCATTTACCATTTCCGAAATTGCTCACCAGAATGTAGAGAAAAACAGAGAGAAGCATGCCTCATATAATACCTATCTCCAAATTAACTATTTAGATTCTCATCCGACACTTCGACTTTCTCTCATTCCATAACAAATTTTCTCTGGATGTGAGTTACCAAAAAGCGTAAAATAGTAGGTTGCTAGTGATGATGCTGCTCTGGTCTCAGAGCAGACGTTCCCTCCGTGTGTGTTTGTGCTGTATGTTTCTCTGCATGTACCCTCAGCAGAGTGTGTAACGTTAATAAGACAGCAAGAGACGGACCTCGTCACTGGCCTTTAAGTTCCGGGTCAGAACTTAATTGGTATTCGTAAATGCTTTGGTGCAGACCTGGCTGCCGTAGAGATGTTAAAAGATGCGCAGGACTGTGTGCAGATCCAACGCATGCATCCGGAGGGCTGAGATAATGTTTCTTTCGGTTTCCAACAGGCCTCCTGCCGCAGATAAAATAGTCTGGGCTGTCACTTGAGACACGTCTTGCATGGTGTTGTAAAGCTCCTTTAGCATTCTCATTCCCTTCCTGCCTGTAGTTCGCCATGGTGACATCAGGGTGTAAACGCGCTCAGCGCCTTCATCCCAGAGCGTCCAGACATGAGTCTATAAGGGTCCCAGTGTTTGGTTCATGTCAAAAACCAGTCAGTGGAGAAAGTTTGGTTTCCCTCCCTAATGCACCCATCCCCCGGCTTCCTTGTCATCCATCCAGCAATAGAGGTTTTTCTTGTTGTTGGCAATAAAACACACACACACACACACCCCCCCACACACACACACACACACACACACACACATAGTGCCAGTAGCTTGGTGGCGTGTGTCAGACTCTGCATCATAAAGCAGCGCCTTAGAGACACAGCATTTTTTCTTTTTTTGGAGCGGGGCTTTGGGGTTGTGCTTTGAAGTCAGACAATGACCTCCAAATTGTTCCTTTCTTCCATCCCCCTTTCCTCGATTTCTGTACTCACGCACTCTTCCACTCCATCATTTTCTTCCCAGAGGAGGCACTTCCTGTAGACACTCTCTGTTTGTGCCTGATACAGAAATTACCACCATTTTATTAGTCTTAATTTTAAAAAAAAATGTATTTATGAAGACTCTCGCAGTGCCGTAAGTTATTACTGGTTACAGCAGCATCCTGAGGATAGGAAAAAAGTTCCCACATGGGTCTCACTGATCTAATCAGGCCACAGGCCCCCACACAGCGGCGCATGTGGCTGTGGACCCCCATCAACAAGCATTCAAAGATAATAGGAAACAGATTCAGGCTTTTAATTAATCTGTATAATACAGTTAGATGCTGCTCTGGTTTCTCGCACGCCAGGTGTCTCCGATCTCTCTCCCCTCCAGCAGCAGCACACAAATTTCACAAAGGGTGCCCTTCCAAAAGTATTTATGCAGCCATAACTTTTCCACGCTTTGTCACGTTACGACAACCACAAGCTGCAATTTATGTTATTGGGATTTTCTGCAATAGATCAGCACAAAGTGAAGTGCGTGAATGTGAAGTGGAATTTAAACGGTACGGCTTGTTCTCCAACGGTGAGCTTCGTCGGAGGATGCTAGTCAACAGAGAGCACACGAAGATCAAGAAATGCACCAGGCAGCGCATGGATAAAGCTCAAGTTAGAATAGATGAGTCCCTCATCCACAAAAAAAAAAAAAAGCAAAACGCACAACTGCAAATCTACCAAGACATGGCAACTGACCGACCGGGCAGACATAAATTCTGGACTTGTGAAATTATGTCTGAATTTATTCTCAAACTCGGTGGAGTTTGAGAATAGGCGTTCAAATGTTCCACTCCTCATCCTTCAGCCGACGGAGGAACTTTTTCAAGCAGGAGTCATCTGATTGTTCTCAGACTCTGCAATTTCCCAGTAGGGCCGATTTTCTATTTGACTTTCGGCCCCAGAATCAATACAGTCGACCGAAGATGTCAGAGATCTTAATGAATGCACCAGTCCATTTGTCTGCAATGAAGCTCAACCATTCTCCGTCCTCCAGCGTAGGCACTTAGAAATGTGTTGTTTTTTTTTCCTGCACTGAAGCTTCATCACCCTTTACTCTGTATCGTCATCAAACTGTCCACTTTACCGTCGTGTCAGGATCATTTCTCCGACAGACCTGCCATAGACGTTCTTCTAATAAAGCGTAAATCCATCACACTTCACACGAAACAAAGACGTTGGGGGAGAAAAAACAACCCAGACATGACATTGTTGCAATCCAATACCTTGCTGTGTAAGAGTCATCCTTCACTTACAGCTCGAGTGCCTACATTTTTCTCCATTATTTTATCACTCCAGATAAAGTGAAGGGGCTTTTGTGTGGTGGTTCATCATTTTTTCTCCCCTTTCAGACTGCAAAGGTTGTGTTTCCGTTCCCTACCGAGTATCAATCCAAACTATGTTCTTATTTTCCTCCGTCGCAAGAAAAGAGACAAGTAAAACAACGCAGCTGTGTTCTTCATCTTCACCAGGATATGTGCTGCAGTTTAAACACGATTGTATCTTCACTCTGAAACTCATAAGTTGACTTTTACGGTGATAAATTATGATCCAATCCAATCTGCAGGCACTAATCTATCGACCCAAAGTTTTATTACTAACTAAATTGCTCCTTCACAACGACAGTCTTTTTTTTAAAATTTTTATTTCAGTAAACACTTAATAATGAATTCAGAACATGGTAAGAGATTTTCCAAATTGGGGCATTTACTGACCCTTTCTCTGGAGTGACGACAACCCCATTAATCACTTTCAGAATAAGTGCTTTACCACTGGCCCAGTAAGTGGCTAGTTTTCCCCAACTCAACATTGTGTTCTGTTGATAATGATTTCCCAGACCAGACACATAAAGATCCGGGCCCTCTGGTTACATCCTTTTCCAGGCTTTGATCCAGTTAAACGAAGCCTGGAAGGTAACGTCTTCTGTCGTTCATGGAGGCTACATATCACTCCCAACAATCACTAATGATCACACTACCAAACTGTGATAATGTATTGCCTGGCAACAGCAACTTGCAGGCCAAGGCTGGCCTTCAAAGGCTGTATTTGGGCGAGTCGGGTGGAACGAGAAAACTTATGGCACGTTGTGTGTGGCAAGACATAACAGACCAAGTCAGCTCCGCCATATTCCCAAGCACACATTGTACTCATAAACAGAGAGCACTGTGCAATGAGTTCATTGACTTTAAAGCACAGAAAAATTATTTGGATCAGTTTTATAATCCATTCTTTTGACTTGGTGAGAGAGAGATCTGCTAGGTACATCCAAAGTAAGCTTATTGAGCTGCAGTGTAATGGCAAACTCAGGGCAACTCAAGACTTGGGGTGTTTTCACACCTCATAGCCCGGTGGACTCGGTGCAGTTGGGGTCAAAAATGGCAACAGTTGTTGCATTTTCAGCCGGTATAGTTCACTTTCACACTGCATTGTGTCAAACGATCCAAACTAATCGAAAAAGCAGATTTTTTTTTTGTTGTTGTTGTAGGATTTCTCTTTTGCCACGAGCCATTTCTCCCTGTAGACTAGACTCGAGCATTGATTTTTGGCCCTGTTGACCCACAATGCCCTTTGCTATCGTTCACTTCCTGCTTTTGGAGCGGTCTCCGGTACGCTTGCATTCATATGCATTCGAACATTCATTTTAGTTCATCTCAACCAAACCGAGACCTCGTTTGGTTTTTTTTTCATTAGGTGCATCTGCTTTTTTTGGTCTACCTTAGAGTTTGATTGTGTATTCACACTTCCACAAACAAACCGGACTTTCTAGACAAACAAACCACAGTTCGATGAAAGTGGACTAAACAGGGCAGGTGTGAATGCACCTTTAGTGACTTGGAGAGTTTTTCTGCTTTCAGAGGCAATGACCCAATTCCATCTCTAAGCTAAACTGACAACCATTGATGATCTACTCATTGTGATTTTTTTTTTTTTACTTTATAAATATCTACCAATAGGACAGTTTGGACAAAATCCTAATCTTCAAAGAGGAAGCCATTCTTCTTTGAAGAGTTAATGGCTTTTTCACCTTAGTTCATTTCCTCTGCTGCATGATGTTTTTGGCCTGGGGCTAAAATTCCAAGCTAAGCCAAGATAAACTGTCGCCCTCACAAAAGGTGTTATCATGGGTCTTGCATTTTACAAAGAACCTTATTCAGCTAGGTTATTTAGGGCAGCGTGCAGCTGCTTTAAATTTGCATGCCGTTTTTATGCAAGTGAGGTGAACGGGGAGGTATAGAATATACACATCCTAATTTATATACACCCAGTCCAAGGAAGAGTCCCTAACCTCTGAGGTTTGGCTGAACGGTAGACCATAATGCATCACTGAGTAGATCCAGGCTGACCAGATGTGGCTGTGCAACACCACAGATCTAACTAGTGGCTGTGTGGCCGGTAGCCTCGCCACCGCTCAGCTGCTCAGTGTTCGGCGCAGAAAGCCAATCTCGTCACGGTGCTGCGTCTCCAGCAGGCGCGTGGGCGCTGACAGCCTGTACAGGCTTTGGGTCGGAGTTGTCGGAACGTTTGTCGAAGCCACGTTCTTTTTTTTTTTATTGTTATTATTTTTTTGGTCGTTTGAGTACTGTTTGTTGAGATTTAAAATTTATGTCGCAAAAGTCTACGATTTATTCACTCATTGGTTTATTTGGTTGTTCTTTTGTTCATTTACTTAGTGAGTCACAGAGAGTCCCGTCTTATGACTGACTTGAGTAGATGGAGCGACTGCCTGGGTTCACATCCCGGCCAAGTCGAGGCCTTTTGTTCTCTTAACAAATAAATAGATTTTCTCTGGCTTCTCTGGTTTCCTCCCACAGTCTAAACAAAACATGTTTATTAGATAAATTTGGGATTGTAAATTAAGCCTAGGTGTGACACTATTTAAATAATATGTCTTTCTGTTGGTCCTGTGATGAACTGACATGTCAAGGCTCAACCTTGAATGGAAATATGGATCTATCGATAGACAATTTGTTAATTTATGCTGGAGCCAATTTTCTATTTAAAAAAAAAAAAAAAAGGCTTTGTCTGTGATGGTGAAATTGGGACGCAGATTTAAAGTCTTGTTTGAAAAGTTAATCCAGAACTGCTGTCATCCAAATTCGAGGAGAAGAAGTGTTCAGCTTCTATGCATCACACATCTGGAACAAGCTTCCAGAAAACTGCAAAATCATACAGAAGCCCTTTAAATGTCTGCCATTTAAATCTAGTGAACATGCATTTTTTTAATACATTAGCATACGTCTTAATGTAGGAGTGACGGCATCTTTGCATCAATCAGTCAGGAATTAACAAATGAAAACATTTTTTCACATATTTTGGCATTTAATTATCAAGCAGAAAAAAATTCTGGAGAGGTAATGATCCTAAAGTGAAGTCACACATTTACAGTAATGGATCAATCAAGGATGATGTGGCTTTACTGGTTTACCTTTACTCCCACATGCAGATGTAATTTTATTTTACAAGAATGAAATACAGCACAGCTTCACTTAGCTTAGCATAAAGTCTGGAAAAAAATGACGTTTCCATTCCAGTGAGTCTTGAAAAGCAAGCAAAATGTGTCTTATTTAAAAACTGTGATGCTAGTTTGATGGTAATCTACTTAACTGAAAATACATACAATTAGTTTATTTTTTGTTTTACTAAATTGGTGCATAATTTAGCCAGCAAGAGCCAAGAGGCCTTTTCAATAAAACAAATAAAAGTAATGTCTCTATTTTAAAAATTGAGTTGAATTGTTTCATGGCCAGATTTGTAAGCGGTTCCAGTGAGTCGATAAAACAAAATTCAAATGACAGTGGGAGTGGAAGGAGCTTCAGCGGCAGCCTTCATATTTCAACAGACGGACGTATTAAAGATGTTTTTCTCTTTGAGCGCTCTGTGAGAAGTTCCCCAGAGTGTCGGCACTTTAAAAGCTCTGTCCTCCTCTTGTCTTTAAGTTACATCCACTGGATGTGAAGTTAGCCAGAGTTACTCAACTTGATGAACACGGTTTTGTACGCCGACACAGGAACTCGAGCGTTTGCCGAGCCTGCCAATCATCAGGGTGACAAATTTCACCCTTCTGCTCTAAAATAGTTATTCGCAGCTGAGAGGCTCTCGCAGTGTGAAAAATCCCTCTTGGTAAAAAAAAAAAAAAGCCACATTGTGTCTGTGGGATGTTATTCAGCTGATTTTTAATATTCTTTATTTTTGTCTCCTTAACATCTTTGTCAGCTTCTCTCGTAAAACAAAATCAAGCGCTGAAGTCACAACAGGCAAAGCCATGAACAACAGGAATAAAATCCCACCAACAGATTACAGAGTCCAACGTGGCTGACTTTCCAAAAATATATAATTCATTGCACATGGGTACGAAGCGTGTCCCAGATGTGAGAGGTTTCGCTGTTGCTCAGGCACGGTTTTCTTCACCCCGACATCAGTGCTGTGTCATCAGAAACACTCTTCTCTCTCACATCCGTTTCCCAACGTAGGACACATTTTTGTGTGCTATTGTCTAATCGTCTGTGTGTCTTGGGTTTAGAGCCAACGTGGCTTGTCATCGCATTCGGCAAACCCTACTTATTCACGTCATGTATTGATTCAGTGCTGCTCTGGGGAAAATGAAAGTGTGGCCCAGCAGTGGGGCTTCAGAATGTCTCACTGTTGGTCTTCGAACAATCAATACGGTCCACAATAGACCAGCAGCACACCAATCTCTTGGTGGGATCAGTGGTATTTGGAGGATCAGATGGAGAGAGCGGGTCAGGTGCAACAGCTAAATGCAAAGTAGTCTGCAATCAATAGAGCTGCGATAGGTTTTTCCAAGAGTTTCAGCTTTTTGAGCAAAGGCTTTAAGCCGACAGATGAATCAGGGTTAATGTCTTTTTCTCCTCCTTTGTGCCAGATTACAAATGAACTGATCAATATTTATTGTCCCTGACACCGATTTGATTCATTTGCAATCAAGAAGGGGATTCTGATGCAGAATCCCAGTCCGTTTCCGACATTGTGGCCTCGTCGGTGCAATAACTCATTTGAAAGTCATCGTCGTGCGATAATTGACTACCCGGTGGTTTTTCAGAAGATTGAAGTGCCTAGAATGACAAATTTGGTAGACGATCGGCTGAGAGGTGTTCACAACCGTGTTGAAATCATCTCTTGCTTTTCTGTCCATGTTTCTCGCGTTATCTTGCAGTATGACAAGAATTCTCTTTGTCAATTTCCAATCTCTTTAGCATCTGTTGCTCGTGTGCTCTGCACTGGAGTATCCACCAAACAGCTGGACATGCTCCACAGCTCCAGTTTGATCAATGAGGAGTCGTATTTACTGCCTTGAAGCTAAGCAAAGACATCGAGCAAACCTCCACACTCCAGATGTCTGCAGCAGAGTCAATCGCTTTAAGATCAGATAACACAAAATAAAGTTTTTTTTGTTTTATACATATATATATATATGACACGGATAGATTTGTGTTTGGTGATTGGTTGAGAGGGGACAACCTCCCTTGGCTCCAGCAGCAACGAAAGTCAAAAGAAAACTAAATTAAATAACCAGAGTAATAAATTCAATACAGGTTTATCCTGTTTGCTGTCCCTTGAAAATTTATCTTCTCTCTTTAGTTTTCATCCAAACTGTGTTGCTTTTTTAATTTTTTTTTTTTTTTATTACTTCTGTTTACTTTGCTGCTGTAATTAATATGTTTTGTTTATTGTGCTGTTTGTGCTGCACAACGTCACCCACTGACGTGCTTTCTTGCTGAAATCAGTGTAAGCCAAAGAAGTTTGTTGTTTACCTGTTTGGTGAAAGTTAGAGTACTAATCTGCTCTAACTTTTTTTTTATTTTTTTTTTTTTTATGCATTTCTGTGGTATTTCACTGTTTGTTCCTTGCCAAACCAGAATAATCAAAAAGCAAAAGTACAAAGATGTAGAAACACAGCAAGTCTTTTGGTGGATTTTCTTTCTTTCTTTTTTTTTTTTTGGTTTGAAACCATTATTTAGGCAGTTCTTTGCTGGTAACGTTCTGCGGCCTGTCTCGCTCACATGGCCCCATACGTGTGGCTGGATCAGGCTGGTGAGACTGCGGGAAATCTTACCCGTTTGTTGACTGATCGAATCCAAGCAGCTTTGTAAGTATGGATTAGTCCGTCGGGGGTGTTCTTAAACAGCTTTCTCCTCTTGGGCCATTGTGAGGTTACCTCACGATGAGGGCCGACCCAGCGTCGAGACAAATCCACGGCTTGATTCAGTGGAATGCGTGAACGTTTTTGGCATATGGCTTGACTACAGATGGATGGGCTTGGTGATGCCATGTGCTTCCTCCCTCTGTTGTGTTGCCAGTGCATTGTCTCAAAACGGCACCCTTCTTTTCACACCATCTTTTATGTATTCCTCCCTCGGCCAGTCCATCACTCATTGATCTGCTTTTATGATCTGCTTTTATGATCTTTTTCTTAGTGGGTCTCTCTTATTCCCTCTTTAAGGGACATTCTTGGTGTTTCCACTGTGGAACAGCACGGTCAATGTCAATAACTCTGATTCCAGTATTGAATTCTGTGGCTGGGACAGTCTTTGGCATAGCAGATTCTTAGTCACACAGAGCTGCCTTTCCAGTCCGGGGTGTATTCTGCTGGCTGGTATGCCGGCCCACATACCAGACAGAAGCCAGAGCGCTCTTACTCTGTAGTGCCTCTTAAGCGATTTGACACGTTATGCCTTTTTATAGATTAGTAAGTCACTGTTTTTTACACAGTTGCCATTTTAAGTGTCACCTTTGCTTCAGTTTATTACATTTGGTATCTTTCAACCAAAGAATCAAAGTTGATGAAACATTCCTTCCCCACTTTTCTATTCTTTATTTCCATATCCTAGTGCAAACATGTGTTGTAGCCTGATTTTTAAGTCCCAGCACATTCCGGCAAGGACAAACCTGCTGCTTGTGTCAAACTATTCAGACTTCATCTGAACTATAAAGGCCACACCTTTGACTTTTATTTCTCTATTATGTTCACCAGCCAATTAGACTCACCCTGCTCTTTGTATTGGTTTTTCCCAACGTTATGTTTTTCTATTTCCTGCTTGTTGATGTCTCTGGTATCTGAGATTTTGTTTTGTTTGAATGCTTGGCAGCCATTCATCTTCTCACACTTTCTTCCAGTCTTGCATACCTCTAGAACCGTGACGCCTTATTGTGCTTTCACACCAGCGCAGTTTAGTCCGCTTTAAGCAAACTCTTTAGTTCATTTGTCTAGAATGTCTGGCTCGATTGGGGAGGCGTGAATGCGCAATCAAACTGATGAAGACCAAAAAGACTGACTAAAAATCTAGGTCTCAGTTCCATTGAAGTGATTTTTGGTGTAGTTTGAATGTATTTGTGGATACAAGCGAACCAGACACCCTTACAAAAGCACCATGCTAACCATAGCCCTGGGCAATCTGGGTAAATACAACCAAAACAAACGTGGGAGTCTAGGGCTTGAGGGAGCAATGACTCGGGAAGAAAAATCCTATAACCACTAAAATCTGACGCTACTCCATTTGTTTCCTGTTTAGATTTTGTGAAGAGGGAAGTTGTGCTCATGTCTTCTTCTGAGGTTTTCATGTCGTTTCCTTCAGTAGTTTCTGGTATAGCGCCCCCTCAAGCGAGGAGATGAACATGTTTTTGAATTAGTTTGGATCGTTCGACATGATGCAATGTGAAAGCGAACTGTACCAGCTGAAAATGTAACAAATATTTCTATTTTTATCCCCAATTGAACCAAGTCTACTGGGCTATCAGTTGTGAAAACACCCTTAGATTCTTAGGTCTTGTCATCCTGTCATCCTTCTGTTTAAACACTTCATCAGTCGATGCTGATCAAGACTGAGAAACCATCTGATTCTACTTACTAAGCAATGACTCGGTGCATGTCTAGTTTTAACCTGACCCTCGCTGACCTCACAGTTCCCCAACACGCCTCCATGTGTCTGTCTAAAGTCTTCTTGGAAACCACTCTCAGTGTTAAACTGTACTTATAATTGTGTGCATTCTGGGTTGTGTTGCTCACAACAGGAGTGATTGTACACTTCCTGTGATGTCATGTGTGGGTCAGCAGGAGGACAGTGTTATTTCTGTGTCTGGAGCTCCACAGGGGGTGATAGAGGTCTGTTTTCAGCTCGGTTTTGCCTTAACCGGGCTACACAGAGGCCTGTCTGTGGCCGGCACAACCCCAGGAGCGACAGGAGCCCGCGGGGGAAATAAATGCACTTAAAAAGCGCATTAAGAGAGGTGTGAAAGGAATCAGAGGGTGTGACCGTGGGTTTTGTGTGAAGCCATTCCCTTGGCTACACACGCTCCATTCTGTCTCTCTCTCTCTCTCCCCTGCACACACACGCTTGCACTTTTACTTTCACACACACACATTTCAAATGCAGGTTCACAGTTCAAATAAACAGAAGCTGGTATGTCGAGCCAGGTCCGGTGGAGCCGGCCCCAGGACGATTTTTCTCTCAGGGTAGCGCTCTCTTTTTCACGTCTTCTTAATGGGCCGTGCTTTAAATAGGGAGCGTGGGGGTAGACGGGGGGGAGCAGCTGCGTAAGGGGAATGAAGAGGGTGATGAAAAAGCTGCAGATGGATTGAGACTTGCATGCGACTTGATTTGCGAGTAAGAAATATGCGCAGAGCTCGAATCCAAAACAAGCTCACAGTATGCTTTAAAAAGCAGTAGAGGTGATGGATTAAAAGTCTGCCTTTGCTCTGAGACGCATTCGCTCGGAAAATCAGTTTGATAAAAGGTCTTTTATGGGATTTGTGTGTGTGTGTGTGTGTGTTCATGCTCTCGCTGTGACTCATCTCCATTCTTCAGCTGTGTCTTTTCTGCACCCTTGCCTGTCCTTGTGTGTGTTTTGCTGCCGACAGTTTGAACGCGCAGCAGCAATCTGTCAGCAAAGCTTCAATTTCTGCGGTTTCATCTGCCCCATGATGAAACCCACGGCCAGCCAGTCACGTCCTGGAAATACTTACTTCTTTTGCAATCCGTACTGTCCACAGGCCTCTGGGAAACTGCAGGAGAGAGAGAGAGAGAGAGAGACGCTGCAGTGGCCTTATTGATGGGGACGTGGCGTGTTTTTTCTGTGCGGACGTTCTTGTTTTCGTCCACCCAATCGGTGTGTTGGAGAAACAAGCTGAAATGGAGATGATTAATTTGCTCAAATCTGATTCCAACAAATATTCGGGAACATTTAGAGCATATTGTGACACTCTACTGATCAGTTTCTTCCTGGGAAAATGCAGAAGTAAGAAACCTGCTTCCACTCGTGCAGATATATCACAGTGTAAGTGAGGAAGTTGTGTGTTTCAGTAATTCACTTTAAACGTAAATCTTGTGATTTGTATGAAACATAATGAAATGTTATAAGCGTTCTGTTCATTTTCATGAGTATAGTTAGTCAGAAAAAAAGACAATATTACAAGAGTCCAATAAAAAGGGTTTTTAAGAAATTAGCAAATGTAATGTTATGGCAAATGGGAAAGACTTGACTTGGCAGTTCAGCAGATGACAGAATGTTCAGAAAGAGCTGGATGAAAGTATATCAATGGAAAGTTTAGTGGAAGGAAAAAACAGCAGGAAAAAATGCTAATCTGTTTTAATCTATTCATTAACCAGAGACATTTTCTTCTTCTGCTAAAGAAAAAAAAACTGCTGGACTGCTATTCACTGGCCCACACTTCCAAAAGTACCAAGACCTGCTTTGATAACTTAGTTATCGTTAAGTTTGAGAATCCAAGATGAGAATTTTAGGTTTTCAAAATAAACTAAATACTTGAAATAAACCCATCAACCATTCTTTTTTTTCCAGTTTGTCTCCTTAAGTTTGAAATAATAACATAATTAAAAATGTAAGAGTCTCCTTCTTATTTATTCGTGTTTATTAATGTTTGTGTCGAAGTTTAAAGAAAAAAAAAGAGATTCATTTCAAATCAAAGTTTTCAAACAACTAAAGACAAACCTTCATAGTTTCCACATTTACCAATGCCCTTGTGGTCTTCCCCATTGCGTGCATTGATTTCTAAAATTAGCCATGAATAAGTCGTTTCCACGCCTTTGTTTGCGGTCATAGATCAGTCTGAAGGTACATGAGCCAAAGTGGACCTGTAGTTGTTGCTAATTACTGCTCTGCATAAAAAGATTAAAGTGCTTTGAATAATGCCAGCCTTGCCACTCCCACCACAAATAGGTTGCAGCTTGCAGTTGGTTCGCTTCTATCGCGTCAGTGCAAAAAGTTAGACCTCAAGGTAAATTCCCACTTGGCCATCGTGACTCATGTTGCAGGATTTTTGTCATCATTAATTTTCTCCAAACCGCTGGCGTAAACACAGGCTGCCTTCCCGATGAGGAACCCTCGCACATACATACGTATAATAAACTCCGTGGAGTGTTGAAAAGATCGCCGCTCCTTCGTCTATGTTGGGTTGTGGGGATGGCAAATCGCAGACCAACCTCTTACATAAGCACGGCGTTTACTCTGCGTACGTTTTTCAAGTCGGCTTCAACGGATCCATGGCCCTCCAGCCAAACTCTGTTTGACAGACTGATCCCGTCTGTCACCGAGGTCCTGGAAAGCTAAATATTTGAATTCGTCGTGATAAAGTACCGGCTTTTATTTAAAAATGGGTCTTAAACCATTACAGTTGAACCACCGTCTCAGCGTAGAGTTCTTTGAACAAACCACTGAAGCCATTTGAAACTGTTTTGTTCTCCAAATTTTGTTCAATTTTTTTTTTTTTTTTTTAACTTGGAGTTCAACTTTTGCTAATAATAGATGATAACATGTTTAAGGAGAAAATGTTGCTGCATCATAAACAAAGTGGATGCATCTGAAACTTTCCAGCTTAATGAATTCAGAAACCCTTGATTTTGTTGTTGTTGTTGCGTTTTCTTATCCTAACTGGTTAAATTATTCTTATTAGGTTAACAGCATGTGCAAATCTTAAATTGTTTAGTGTTGGTTTGATATTGTCTTAACAAAAACAATAAGTCAAATGTATAATTTTAAAAATGGCTATGTGCGCCGCAAAATATTCCTCCTGAAAAGTATTTTGATTTTTGGATCCATGGCGTATAAAGCAGATTTTTTTATTTTTATTCTTTTTTAATTGACGTAAGAAAAATCTTTTTGAGATAAAAAGTTAATAAATCAATATTTACCCGGGTGAAGCTGAATGAGCAGCTGCCGGCTGATAAAGCTGGTCATGTGTGGCAATGCAAGGAGTGTGGCGTGCTTGGAGTTTTGACATTTAGCTTTAGCTCACAGGGCCGACGACTAAACCACTAACCCATCCAACAGGATGAGTTATTTACATCCGCAGCTCTATGTGCAGGATGAGCCCCTGGAAGTAAGAAACAGTTGTTTGTTTTTTTTGTTGTTTGTTTGTTTTTTGGTTTTTAAATCTCAGTAGCAGCAGCTCTGAATCCTATTGGAGAGATCGCAGACTAAAAGTTAACATCCAAACCACAAAGTGCTGGGTCTGCTGCAATACCTACATTCTGACACCGTGGTTTAACATCTAATCTTAACCCAAAGCAGTGATAGACTGCCATTATTACAGTGAGAGGGACTCTTAAAAACTCAAGATTTGATTCATGGTCTCATAAATAGCCTTTTTGTCTCAGGTAATTGGGGGTGAAAGAAAGCCCATAAGTGTAGTTCATTTAAGTGAGTAAATGATTAATGCTGTTCACTTTAAAGTACCGTGGTGTATCCAAATTAGCGCCTGGAACAGCCTGCATGCTCCAGCAAAAGAAGTGACTGCAGGTTCAAAGTGTATCTGTTCCTATTCAATGCGATTGTCAACAAAAGCACTTGCAGTAAGGATTTATTTACTTCATTAACCAGTCTGAGGAACGTGGGCTTGGTTTGTAACAATCTGCTGGTGTCGTAGCGTCGTCACTATGACCAGCTGGACTTATGATTAAATGACTTTGGATAATGTCGGAACGACAAACTTGAATTGTCTCCAATGTATTATTTTCTCACTGTCCAGAAATTCTCGCAGTTTTCCAGAATAAAAGCCCTTCTTGTTTATTTCAGAAATGAACAGGTTTTAATCTATTTCTACTATTTATCTGTGAATATAAACTGCTTGCAATGTTTTTTTTAATAATCTACATTAACTAAACTGCAGACAAAAAAAATTGATTGTTTAATTAGTTGGGGTTCAATAAGGCATAAGGATAATTATTTGCATTCTGTAACATTCTGTAGGCTGAGAGCGAGTTAACTTCAGTCATTAGAGGTTTAAGACTTGACATGCACTTAGAAAAAATGTGAACATCTCTGCCAAACCACTGGAACAGCAATTAGTTACCGTGGAGACTGGATGCAGGGCGATGGACAGATGCTGCTCGATGGGAAGTTGTGCTGATTTCCTGGGTGGATCTCCCTGAAAATAGGTGTGTGAAGATGCGTCGACAGGAGTTGCTCCTCTTCTGGGCGATGTCTGAAGGAAGATGATGACATCGAGAGCTTCTGGAGGTTTGTGGTAAATCATCTTTGGAAGACGCAGATTGCAGTCCGGTGAGTCCGCACGGGAATGTGGAGGCAGAAACTGAGGTCAGAGAGGGTTTATCAAATAAAGTAACGTTGTGAATAAGACTGAAAAACCTCCACAAATCAGCAATGACGCCCACACCACACATTTTAGTCTTGATGAGGAGATAAAGAGCCGGAACATCAGTGGAGGCTGAATGAGTCAGAGAAATGTCTGCAGGCTCCCTACTGGGAGGTGGGTGGTTCATTCATAAGGAAAGATATTTATTCCGTGTCGGAACAGTGGCTTTGCGCCTTGCTGGGAGAGAAAAAGGAGATTTTTACGTGATGCTTTACAGCACCTTTTAAATTAGACGGTTATTCATCGCAGATGTGGTTGCTGAGTGAAAAGAAAGCTGTTTTTTCTCTCTCTCTCTCTCTCTCTCTCTCTCTCTCCTCCAAGCGGTCTCCAGACTTCTCAAGCTCCGAAACGGGATTACGAGTTATAGCCTGTGTGGTTTTCGCTTTTGTCTCGCACACCTCTGATGAGATTCTGCTGCGTCAAAGCCAAGGTTTCCACTGACGCTTCATACTCTTGAAATGAGCAAAAAAAAGCTCAATTGGATTTCAAAACAAAATCCACGCTCATTGAAAAAGAAAACGAAACAAAAGAAAAAAACTGTTCTTGGTTGCAGCGAGCTGAAAACTGAGCTGCCCCAGTCCTGAAGAGTTTTGTCTGGGGTGGAGATGGATCATGGTTTGCCCAACCATTGTGTGATGGTTGGACAAAAGTTTAAGGGTGTTTTTTTTTTTTTTTTCTCTCTCTCTCTCTCTCTCTGTTGAAGAGCAGTTGTGAAAGTAGGCCAGGTGGGGTAAAAAATAGCATCCAGTCTCCATGAGGAGTCATTGCACAAGGTCACCTCATTGCCCTGGGCCTTAATGCGTGAAACTAAGTGTTAACAATCTTTCTGTTTGCTTCCACTTTGCCCCTCGAACCCTTTTTTTTTTTTGTCTTTTTCCGCCTGTCCCCCTATTACTTTCTTCTCTGGCTCAATGACTTACACAGGCCTTAGTATCAGTAAGGCTGCAAGTCTAGAGCTTATGTGCTAACGAACCCTTGAGCTAATTAGAAATACAGCCAAGCTGGCCGGTCCCCTCATTTCCTTTCCATTTCCATCCCTTTGGACAAATACAATTTTAGCCCGTGACCCATGCAGAATTAATCCTGTTACTCTTGAGCACAGGATGAATAATGGCCACTTATCTCCTGGGAACATGGCTACAGAGGGTCTCTTTGGCGGACTGTACCCGTATTAAGCCCCCAGATTTTCTGCCTTGCCTGAATCTGCAGTTGGGTCGTCGTGTTTTTTGTTTTTTTGTTGTTTTTTTTCCCCAGTCCTAAAAAAAGATTAGTGCTTTTTTTTTCAGCTAAGAGTCAGATCTGTCCTCATTCTTGATAAAGTAGAGCAAACTAACACCAAAGTGTCAAGATGGATGATTGACATTTAACAGAAAAGTTGACCAAAGGTTAGTTTCTACACCGTCCACAAAACGTCTCTGTTTTTCTTTTAAAAATGTCTGTGAGCATTAAAGATGAAATCAATACTGCATTGCCAAACAGTCCAGTTAGTTAGTAAGCTTTCTGGTCTTTAGAAAAGAAATCAACCTTTTTTTAAGAAAAACAGATAAAAAAAAAAAAAAGCCTAAAAGCACTCCCACCCTAATACATTTACAAATAACAACAACAACAAAAAACATTTTCTGTGTGTGTATTTTGCACAATTTTCTGCTATCACACCTTTGCCTAATTAATGCCGGACTATCTCGCTATTATAAAGCTTTCAGATTCCATTGTGGAACCATCATCCACAATGGAGAACACCTGAAACTCAGTGGTGAATTTGCAGAAGTGGTTTGTGTCCCAAAAACACTCCAACAGTTCATCGACGATTCATCCAGGAGGTCACAAAAAACCCAGAACACCATCATGACCACCGAAAGCCTCAATAGGCTTAGTTAAAGTCGGTCTGGATGATTCAACATTAAGAAAGATGGAGGGAAAAATCTGGGATGGTGGGACAGTTCCAAGATGGAAACCACTGCTGACCATTAGGAGCATTCAGGTTGGTTCCAACAAATATCTTAATGAATCTGAAGACATTATGACTGGTGTTGAGCTAAAGATCATTCTGACTCAAACTCCTCTCAAACATGGGGGTGATAGTATGGTGGTCTGGGGGTTCTTTGCTTCTTCATGACTCGAACAATGCAGAAAATGCTGTGGAAGAATTTCTGACCATCGATTTGTGACCCTACGCCCAAATTCAACTGGGTTATACATCAGAACAGCGGTCCAAAGCACACCAGCAAGTCCACCTGTCAGTTTCGTAAAAACTGAGCAAATGTTGTGGACTGGCTTAGTCAAAGTCTGGGCTTAAATCAATTTAGAATGCTTTGCTGTTGCATTAAACGAAACAAGGCCGTTAATGTCCAAAAGAGTCCAGTGTGGCTAAAATTCATTCAAAGGGTCCAAAATTCCCCCATAGCAATCATGACGGCTGCTGCTGCCAAAGGTGGCACGAACCAGGCGACTTTTCATTTGACTTGGTGAAGGGTGGAATTTGGATTTGGAAAGTTTCCGGTTTTGGACGGCGCTCAGACCATTAGGCCTGGTTTTTAGTAGTCAGGACACGACTTTAAAAACATTCTTCAGCGGTGAGAAGAAAAGCTGTGTGGTGAGTTTTCTCCCTCACTCCCGTCATGCCAAAGCTATCAGCTGTTGGGGTGAGACCCAGCTGCCTCGTGTGTTGACTTTAGAGTGATACCCATCAACATTTGCCGCATGAAAGGAGGAAAGAGTGGCACTCCTAGAATGAGGGAATAAATAAAGGCTACATTAGGACGATGTTTGAAATAAGATAAGACCTCCGCTTTTATCAGGTGTGTGTTTTTGGCTGCATCAGATAATATATAAATCACTTCCTTTCCTGGTAGGATAAAAGAAATGCTGTTGTAGGATAAGATTTTCTGAGCCCCTATGATTTACTTGAGTACTTTAGATAGGCCCCAAGTACAAGGTACAATGTTGTGCATCCTCTGCTTTGATTTAAAATTGGAATATGTTTCTACTCATGCCTACGAAGTCTAAAATTACCAAGCATGTACTCTTTGCGTGCCAGGAGTCCATGCAGCCAATACTATCTGAGGTATGCTCCTTAAACTGGCCTTGGTGCTTTTATTCCAGCCCCCTCGGGGCATTTGAAGCAGTTCCATGCGGTGCTGGAAACAGTTTAATCACGGAAAGCAATGACTTATCCGGAAAAATGGCCACCCTTAATTTGAATGACCCCTTCTGCGGTTGCTCTGAGTGCAGGACGGTGTCACTTAAGGGCTCCTTGTAAAATCCTGTGGATAGGCCCTAAGTGCAGCCTGAGCTGTAACTGATACCGCTATGTTTGTAAAGAGTTGGTGATAATACATCCTTGTGTTTGAGCTTCCTCCTGCCACGTGTGAGAGGAATGCCAGGGTCTGAAATATGGCTTTCATTAAGTCACCAGGCCTTTAGTCTTCAAACAAGGGACCCCGAGGATCGGTATCCGAAAGGTGAAGAGTGCAGCTCTCTCAGAACCACTGAAAGGTTGTCTGGGGGAAGAATCTAGAGGTGAAAAAAATATGAGCAATGATGCAGGCTGATTAAAGAAATTGGCTTTTGGAGGCAGAAGTTGCTTAAAGTCGAAGAAGTAATGGCTTGGTTGTTGCTCTTTATGCTCATAGTTTGTCTCTGGTGGTGGAGCCGCCGCTTAGGCTTCTCCGCCCCTTCCAGGAGAACCTAGAACGGACATTGCGGAGGGTCGCACAATTCAAAGCACTTAAGCTGCCGTAGTAAATTAAAAAGCGATGCAAATTTTACGTGTTGCAACTTTTATTGCACATTGTGCTAAATGGAAACATGGCCACAATGCATTGCAGTTGTGCATAAAGCAGTGTTACTCATTGTGTTACTGCTCATTGTCATTCCAAAGCAACAACAAAAAAAGGTTGCACAATGCAGTCTGCTTAAGACATTGTGACTGGTGTTAAACTAAAGATAAATCTTCAGTGGTCCAGTGGACTAGACCACTGGCTTGACATGGCAACCGTCCAAGTCCAACCCACACTGCTGTGTTTTATTTTGTTTTTTAATCTTAGTTATTTTTCTGAAATGTTAATTTTTCACCATACCTTCCCACGTTTGTCTCATCAGTTCACCAAATATTTACCGAGGGGTCCTGAGGACCATCAAGGTGTTTTCTTGGAAAACATGAGTTGACCCTTTGCAATCTTTTCGGGCGGCAGCAAAAAGATCACCTCCCCCGCATGGGTAAAATATTTTTGTCCAGTCTCTTTCTCATTATTGAATTCTTCACACACGAAGAAGCTCAAACCAACAGAAACTTTTTCAGTTTGTGATAAAATGTCATAGTGACGGTTTTATCCTGTGACTCTCACAGTGGAGGTCAGCCAGCCCCACGATGGCCACAAAACTTCATGTCGTGGGCAGAACAGTAATAAAAATCAACTTTTAAAATTCTATCTCAAAGCATATGTTACTGCAGGTTTTTTTTTCCATTTGCATTTTTAGCTTGCCAGCAATGAAAGTAAACCTTGACTGCCAGAGGTGACTTGATTGGTAAGAAGCTGAAAAGTTTGGCAACCTGTAGTCTCATTCTTCTTTGTGTGCCTGAATCACCAGGTTTCTACTGAAAAAAAAATATATATATACCAAGGGATTTTAAAGGTCCCGCTACATTGGGCTTTGCAGCAGTTCTGTGATTTTTCATTTGTCTGTGAGCCTTTTGTCTCCTCTCCAGCTAAATGGTCATTTCTTATGTTAAACAGCCCTGTTGTGTTTACAGAGGCCAGCCTGGCTGTGCTTCCACGCAGCTCAGCTTCCTGGGGGCTCCTCGGTCCCCCCTGTCTCTCCTCCTGGCTTGAGTCGGTGTATTCAGGGGAACTGTGCTAATTCACATGGAAACTCTGCCAGAGCACCAGCAAGTCGGGCTGCTAATTACACCAATGTTGGATGGATGACTTGCTGACATCACAACACACACACACACACACACACACACACAGAAAGAGAGAGAGAAACAGAGAGAGTAGGAATGGTTGTGTGTGTGTGTGTGTGTGTGTGTGTGTGTGTGTGTGTGTGTGTGTGTGTGTGTGTGTGTGTGTGTGTGTGTGTGAAGCCACCCAGAGTCCAAAATCAGCAAGGAAGTTAACCAAGCAGCCTTCAAAATAAAGGTTAATTATAGATTTAACCTGAATCTAAGTTTGACTCAAATGGTGAATAATACCTGTAAAAGGGGCACCAGATGGTAGAACGGGTTCAGTCTGCGATTCGACACCCTTCTTTTCTTCCTCGTCTTCTGTCCAGCTACCAACGAATAAAGGCTGCCAGTGCCTTTATTCACACAAATTTTACATTTGTGTGAATAAATTCATTTACACACAAATATAAAAGAAGAAGAATAAATAGATATTGAACCATGCTACAAAAAATGTTTTACATTTACAGCCCACAGTAGCTCCAATGTTTTTAATAGCTATAATTCCTCCTATGTGTTTAAGTGAAAAAAGTGACACAGCACTACTTTCTCTGGCATCTCGGTAGGTAATTACTTTCAACTTGTTGGGATGGCGTGATAGGAAACGTTAATGTTCTGAACTTTGTCGCACCTTGATGCCAGCAGCTCAATTTCCGCTCATTTGGGCGATCGTCTAAATGTTCTTTTATTTTTGAAACGGCAGCCGGAAGTGGTTTAGCTCCGACCGCTGACTTGACATCCTCATTAAAGTCGTGCTTGGTTTAAAGCGCCGCCGCTGCTCGCTGGCTTGTCCTGCAGCAAGAAGAGAGGCTCTGATGGACTCTTCCTGAGCGCACCGGAGTGTCCGCCCGGATCTCTGCTTTGCACAAACTTTTCTTTTTCTTTTTCTTTCTTTTTTTTTTTTTTTTTTCTTTTCGATCGGAGGAGTTTGCTATTCTTTCAGTGGGACTGAATTCACGCTTCCAGTGGAGTCTGCGCTCTTCCTCGGACCTTCGGTCTCCGCTTGGAGGAATCTGTTTGCGGCAGTTTTCTGAACTCCTGCGCGTGTTTGCAGCGCGGCAGAAGAGACGAGAGGAGGAAAGGGGGGGGGCTCACAAAAGGCTATTTTCGTGTCCCCTTCCCCACCCCACCACCGTCCCTCCCTTTCTCCGCGGATAGATGTAGCAGAGGTGCGGGACACACAGGCTGCTGCGCCTTCGTGGCACCGCGGTGGCGCTGGAGCTGCGCGAGGGAGTCTTGCAATGAGGAGCGTTTCACTTTAAAGCCCGCAGCAAGCGAAGCGGTCGGCTCGGGGTGTCATGGCTTTAGCCCGCGTCGGTTTGTGAGAAGGTGAGCTGCAAAATTTCATTTTCACTTGTATTTTTTTATTTTCTTATTTTTATGTTTTCAAATCATTTGAACGCGCAAGCCCTATTACCCAATGTCCTCTGTGATCCAAACGGGTAAAAAAAAAACGTGTCTTCTTACCCACTCATTATTTAAAACGTTAGATGGTGTTTTCATGTTTCGTTTTGCTTATTGAAAACCTTTTTTTTTTTATTACTTTTCCCTCTTATCTAAATCAACACCTGTTTGTAGGATTTCATTTGGGTGTTTAAAAGTTGTGGCTTTCACTCTCTGGACGTGTTTCCATTGGTGGCACCCACACACACACACACACACACACACACACACACACACACACACGCACACGCACACACACACACACACACACACACACACACACACACACACACACAACCCCAAACCCCCTGTGGCGCAGCGGTCAGCTTCATGTGTGCCACGGTGCCAAACGGATTGCACTATAAAATTCATTTAAAGCTTAATAACTACCCTCTCTCTGTTTGTCCTCTGTATTTTGCAGTTGGAAATAACTGGCAATGGCATCGGAGGATGTCATTACAGAACCCCACAGAGGCTTATTGGACCATGACGGCGGTTTACTTATTACTCGCCGTTTAGCAGTAAAGAGGAACACTTTATTAGCACTTGAATGGTAACTGATGAGGGCTGCACAGTGGCACAGTGGGTAGCGCTGTTGCCTTGCAGCAAGAAGGTCCTGGGTTCGATTCCCGGCCCGGGGTCTTTCTGCACGGACTTTGCATGTTCTCCCTGTGCATGCGTGGGTTCTCTCCGGGTTCTCCGGCTTCCTCCCACAGTCCAAAAACATGACTGTCAGGTTAATTGGCCTTCCTAAATTCTCCCTAGGTGTGAGTGTGTGTGTGCATGGTTGTTTGTCCTGTTTGTCTCTCTGTGTTGCCCTGCGACAGACTGGCGACCTGTCCAGGGTGAACCCCGCCTCTCGCCCGGAACGCAGCTGGAGATAGGCACCAGCAACTCCCGACCCCGTTAGGGAGAAGGGTGACGGAAAATGGATGGATGGATGGATGGATGGATGGATGGTAACTGATGAGTAACGTGGCAGCTTGGAGCTGCAGTCACTGGTGTGAGAAAGTCACCAAAACGACAGGAGCCTAATTAGAAGCTTTACGCATTAGCTTCCAATATATATAGGCTATATATTTCTTGAAGAAGTCAAAGTTATTATGTTATAAATTCTCATTTTACATGTAGTGAACCTTAAAAGTATGATTTTATTAATTTTTTTTGCCGTATTTTGTTGTCATTACTTAATTTTCCCACAGGCTGGAGGATAACAAGCAAAAGCTCCAAGCTGCAGTGTCATGTGCCAATAAAGCAACAAGCATCTCAGGGGCTGCTGGTTGTGCCAACGCGAGATGAGGTTGATAGGCCGTGTTTCTGTTCTCTGGTATGGATCACAAACCTAAAAAAAAAAAATGCTAGTGCTGTTGAGAAAAGGAAAAGCACAAAACAGAATTCTCCCATCTCTAGTTTTGCAGAGCTTTGCAGCTGATTCCGACTTTTCCTTAAGAGCAACAGCCACTGTACGAGAAGTCAGTACTTACCAATTTAGAACCAAATCATGTTTGTTGAGGTAACCTTTATAGCTGTCTTTAGCGTCTTCAGTTCGTGATTGTCACACGACGCAATGCAAACGCTACCATAGCAACAGTGGCCTTGCTTTACTTTTGAGATTTTCAAAACGCCACATACAAATCCCAAAAACCCTGGCCAGGAAAAGGTTGAAAGCTCGAGAGGATAAAAAGGAGCAACTTTGCCGCAATACATTTAGCCTTCCTGTTATCTGCTGAGCGTCTCACCCTCTGTTGCTGTCTCTCAGCCTCAGTGCACCACAGTCATGTAGAAAACAGTTTCAAATCCCTTGCGCTCAGTGGAATCATGATGGATGAAACTGAAAAAGCCGGAAAATCGTTCCGTTTCCAGCTGATCTCTTAGCACGTCACTATTTTCTTTTAACTATTTTACAGCAGTGTTTCAGACCAAGCACAAAAGAAAATGATGGTCCTTAGCTTATTTGTACAAGCAGTCATCAATGCTTCCAAAGTAACATTTCAATTCAATTTGTGCTGCAGTCAGGTTCATGGCTCATGACCCAGACACCGTCGGACCAGAAGGCAGGACCTCGGCTATCTGTAATCTAAAACTGGCTTTGACAGGTGGAAGCAGGACTAATCTCTAGCTTCGGTAACACATTGCATCAGACTGTCGCTAATTGGATTAAGGAGGGGAACCAAAAAAAGAAAAAGAAAAAAGTCGTCCGGGCGAACGCCTCAGTCCTGTTTTATCATTGATTAACTCCTGATGATTCTATCGTTAACAGCTGCAGTTTTGAAGCATCGTTTGTCTCCAAGCTTCCTACATTTGTACACATAGTTCTGATCAGAAAGGTTGAGAGTTGATTAACAAAAGGCGAGTTGCCTCCATTCACTTCTTCCAACGATAACAAATGGAGTAAAATCGAATAAATGATGAAAAAAGAACAACACGGGACTTGGACGCCTCCTGCGTCCAGCTGTTCTGTTGCTCTGTTTCCTGAGGAGCGACCTCATTAGGATCGGATTTTTAGCCCCGTCCTCAACAGTGATGCCATGGAAACGTTTCAGCGGTTTGAGGACTGAATGAGTGTTTTGCTTCAAAGGAGGCAGACAATGTTCAAACTCCATTTGTGTGGTATGTAAGCTCCACACAAATGGATTTAATTTGCTTCAAATCGTCCAGAGTAATACTCGGGGATACATTTAAATGAGGGCAATGCAATATGTCAAATGGGACTTTTACTTTTTTTTTTTTTTGTTTTGCAACGTGAATCACATGGGAGGTAGTGTTTGGAAGGATTTTGTATTTTAAGTGTCTTTTGTACAAACTCTGCACTCAGACGACACTTCTAGCCTGTTGGGTTGAATCTCACAGTTCATTCTTGCTACCAACCAAAAACAAATGTAGTGGCGGTTTTCACCCTGGTGGTTGTCAGTGTGTGGCAATGGGTCGGGCAGTCCTGCAGTTTGTGAAACCGCATCTTTAATTCGTTTCACTAATAGCAGTAACTGGCCTAATTCCAATATTAGCATTTCTTAGGATCATAGCCAATGTTTTTGGTCTAAACAGTTCATTATATGGATGAACCTTTGTATTAATTTTGTATTTGTGTGTCAGAGGATAACATATTGCAACTTTACTTTATGACAGACAATTTGGTCCAATGAAGCACCAGGCAGCAGAGACTTAAAATGACTTTGGTGCATTTGACTGAGTCGTCTGTCAGGCCCCAGTTGCAAATTAAAATGACCCAGAATCTGGGTAAAAGGGCCAAGGTTGTAGAGCTGTGTGAGGATAATTAACTGGAAACTGTGAATCATTGTCCACTGACATCATGGTCACAGCGACTGCCATCTGAAAAGCATACCCCCCCAAGTACTTAAGTAAACCTCGCATTCAGCCCGACCAATGATATGCCAGCATTTACAACTCCCACCGGGGTCGAGAATGGGCAGGCAACGTTGAGAAGTGGAAGCTCCCTCCCCGCCCCCTTTACTTCCTTCTCTGTACCTTGGAATCATTTACGAGGCATTTGCGATGTACTTAACTCGTGTTTCCAGAGTCGCTAAATCTGATCTAATTGAAATCATGCAGCTTGCTCGGTGGAGCTCGGTGGGGATTGTGTTTCGGCGGAGGGGAAATCCCCGGCAGGTCCAAAAAGGCGTGACGTCTGACGGAGAAGCGGGACTTGTAGGTGTGAAGCGTCTACTTCTGGAGATGTTTGCTAGGTGAATCTCTGGGGGATCATCACAACATCTGGAAAGAGGACGGGTGAGAGAGGAGCTTCCCTTTTTATAATCACCAGACCCTCCGCTTTGAATTCCAGATACGCCGTAAGAGGCGAAGTGGAGGACAGGGTCGTGAAATGCTTCCTTTCGCGTCAGCTCGGGTCATCCTTCTAAAGAAAACTTGGTCTCGGCCCAAGGGAGGCGTAACGTTTGAATTGCTGAAAGCATGTCTAAAGGATGGAACAGATACTCATGTGTTTTCCATCTCATCATGCGCTGCTACTATGGATTAGTGATGCATGCAGCTCATGAGAAGAGACAAGGCAGCACCTCTGACTTAGGAAAATAAAGCAAACTGGGATTATGCCACAACAGTAAGGGGGAAAAAGAGAGAAAGAAAGAAAGATTCCAGTTTTATTTTCACAAATGCCATATAAAAGTTTCACAAACTGATTAGTGAAACCACAATAGATTTTCCAAGCCTGACTCCTCTGCATATTGGTGACTTTGTGCATGTCTAATTCTGGGAAAAAAAAAAAAAAAGAGAGAGAGAGAGAAAACAATTGAAATCATGTATGCATTTATTTGCACACGTAAAATAATTGCTTCATAAGTCTCAAACTATGTTTAGAGAGTCTATTGTTCAGTGCACAAATATCCACTGATCAGTCCAAACGATGATCAAATGTGGTCAATGCATGCTTTGTCTTCTATACATCCTGAGCAGAATCCAGTGACCATGCTGGTTGTACATAGGATAATGCTGCATCGTCCTTCTCTTATTCATTCCTGCGCACTGCCAGACAGCTGACTGCAAGAAGACTAGTATTATTTTTCTTGTGTTTCAAATACATTTAGGTGAAGTATTTTTTTTCCCAAAAAGTTGTGCTGCGTCTTTTGTTTGTGACAAGTCAGCTTTCTTTCAGCACACGCCACCACTAGTGGCAAGCCAGTCGAGCTGCTGCATGAAGGACTTAAAGGCGGTGGAGGCCTTATTCACTGATTTGGTCATTGAGTGTTTTCTTGTAGGCTGGTGATTAATCATTTCTGGTCGGCGTTGGAGGCCAGATCCCTTGTCGAATATCGGGGTGTCAAGTTGAAAGCAAACCCGTTCATATACCAGTGACTTCACCAGACAAAGGCACACGCTGATGCAACAACTGGAAAACACTTCGCAAGACAGCCTGCACTTTGAAACGCGCATAGCTCAGTTATCATTCGTAAAGCGTCTCGACTAACCAATCAGTTTTAAACGGCTCATAATGTTTAAGGTTCTGTTCTGTAACTGGACCATAACCCCAGTTATGACGCCTTGCTGTATGGGTTCAGATTTGCTTGGCCCTCCTCCCCAGTAGGTCTGATTGACTTAATCTTTTCCATCACTGCTTCTTCATCAATATTCATTGCAGCAACAACATCTGGGAACTTGGGATCGTTTGTTAATATGTATGTCTTCCGTTTGCGAAGTCTTTGGCTTACCCTTCCACAATGAAAGCAGAAGATGCAGAGGTCTGCCTTTCTGCACACAGAGAGTGAGAGAGAGAGAGAGAGAGAGAGAGAGAGACAGCCAGAGAGAGAGAGAGAGAGAGCTGATGAGGCTTCAGGCATATGAAGAAGAATCTTAAGAGTTGATGAAGGTCGCGTCCCACTTAGCATTTATTTAAAGTTTTTCCTCTGTGTGATTGAATCGCTAATGACCAGTCGATGCACATTTGTTACCCTGGCCAAATGCAAGCAATATCCGGGCTTAACTAGGGTCCTGTGGTTCAGATCTGTCATTATTTCAAACCAAACCGGAGCGCTTTAATTAAAGTCGGACAAGAGGGGAGTTTTAATCTAAAGAAAAGAATTTACAAACGTGACAATAGCAATTTAAATATATGCCTTTCTTCTTGTTTTCTGGGTATGTAGCAATTAAGGACTAAGAACTAACCAAAGCTATAGAAACAGAGAGCCAAAGTTGTATAAAATAGTCTTTATTAGGACCGAAAGGTGTCGTTGCAATCTCATAATACAAATGAACAGCATCCATGTTAACTCTGGGAATTAGCCATGTTGCTGTTTGCCTTGCATGTGCGCATCCTGCAACAGATCCGCACTCACTTGAGGCATCGATGTGTCAAACTGTGTCCTGGGTGTCCTTAAGCTCCTCCGTGGCGCTGACTGTCAGACAGCATCCATCTGGGAAGGTAATGAGATTCTGTCTCCTTGGTTTAGCCGCCTGAGGGGGTTACGGGTTTGTGTGGTGCGACCTTTCGACCTTTCCATTTTCCCGGTCTGTCAAGGACGTACAAATTGGTATGCATACACCGTCTCCTCGGTTTGCTTCCGAATACATATTGGGTAGATTAAAAGGGGAAAAATATAGGTAGACTCTACCCTAATCAGGTACTTAACCCACATCTATTGTATTTATTTATTTATTTATTTATTTATTTTTTATGGCATCTTCACATCCCTACTCTGTTCTAATAAGAAGTTCTCAGTAAGTTTGAAACAAATTTGCAGAAAATAAAGCCTTTTATTACTAATGTGTTCCAGTAGGACGTTTGGAAGCGTTTCATGCCAACTTTGTTCAGGCTGCTGTGTAAATTTTGTTACTCGCAAAGCTCTGTTTTCTATCACTGCCGCTGGTTGTATTGAGTTCAGCTACTTTGTAGTGAGAAATGTTATTACTTGTTCTCGAGTCTTTCTTCATGTTCGGATACACCCACTGTTTGTGGTACCACAGTTAAAATCCTTGTTAAAGCTGTTCAAGCAACTCGAACCAAGTTGTGGGATCGTCCCTTTTTCCTCTTGAGATACTATTCATATTACTTAAACGTTTTTCCCCACAATATACACAGGAGTTGCCTGACCGATGCTTCCCTCCTTTGTCTGTCCAACCGCAGGAAGATCTGTGTGCACTGCAAGTGTCGGCGTGAAGAGCATGCAGTGACAGCCATGCCGGTGGAAATGGAGAAGACTGTCACCAAGCTGATGTACGACTTCCAGAGGAACTCCACCTCGGACGACGACTCGGGCTGTGCCCTGGAGGAGTATGCCTGGGTGCCGCCGGGACTCAAACCGGAGCAGGTACCGGCACGTCTGCACACGTTTCCATCCGGACCGCGCAGCGCAAACACTCGAAGGCGCTGGAGCTACACGGTGTTGACTTTGGGGTTTTTGTTTGTTGGTTCAAGCGTGAAAGTCCTGAGATTTTTCTTGACGACGCCTGATGCGTAGCGATGTGTGTAGGCATATCAAAATAAGCCGTCACTGAAAAGAGCGGTTGCCATTTTGAATGTTTGCTTCTTTTAATAAAACAAGATGTCAGAAATGAAAAATATAGATATATTTTTTCTCTAAATCATATGTTATGGCAATGTTATGATTTACACAAGGGTTACTAGGATACAAATCTTAAAGGGCCACAAATATTTAGTTTACTAATCCATTGAACTAATAATACGGTTGGTGCCGTTGTTTTCAAAATGACTTGGACATCTAAAAAGTAAAAAAAAAATAAAAATCCTAAGTGTGTCAACTCCTCTGCAGAGTTCATTGCTAAACAAACCATCAAGATCTCAAGAAACAAAATGCTAAGAAAAAATTAGCTTACATGCTCCTCTAAGTGAACACTTGCCTTTTGTTTTTGGGTCCCAGACGTAACAAGATTAGCATGGAAATGCTTGGCTGACATGCCGGCATCTGATGGTCTTCCTGCTTTTCTGGAAAAGCGATGATATTGTGAAAGAATCGCACAAATTCGAGGTTTTCAGAGAAGACGGGCCTGCACAATCGCATGGCGTCATGTCACAAGGAGGACGAGCCACAAAGAAGAAACGAGCTTTTAGCAAAACGCTTCGATGGAAAGTTGAGCGAAAGGAAAACATAGGTGGGGAAGATATTGCACAAGCGGCGAGGATAGCAGCATCCTTGGGAGGATTGCGAACCAGAGGCCATTCATGAATACGAGAGATTCACAAGGCGTAGACTCCAGCTGGAGGTGACGCCACGCAGAAACGAGTCCGGGGAAGTTTAAAAATCATTATGCTCAACCGAGAACCAGAAATCACATCAGAAGCATCTTACCAGGGCGAAGGAGAAAAATACTTACACTGCGTCTCTCTGGTGTAGTGTAATTTTGTCAGATTAAAGTAAATTTAGCATTTTTATTTCTTTATTTTTTTTTTAGAAATCGAGGTTTGAATCGTGAAGAAAAACTTGAGAGTGGTTTTACTTAAGTGACTTGTAAATGTATCCAATGAAAAGGTTTTTGCAGTCAAACTCTCGTTAACTAAATGACCGACAGAGACACAGACTAGCAGGTTTCACTCATAATCCCCCGCCAGATTAAGAGGTATAACTCCAGTATTGGTTAAGACGCCGCGTGTTTGCGCCGACGGCGTCTTCACCAGGCTAACGGCTAACAAAGGATTACGTGGCTCCGGCCCTCAAATTAATCTCCCGATTGTTTCTGCCTCCGAACATGTTTACAGGAGGTTTCCTGGCCCTCACAAGCACTTGAGTGAAGCCTGCACAGCACATTAAGCAGCTTCATGCACGTTGGAGGAAAATCCTTCTTTACAACGCTCCGCTGAGCTGGAGGTGTCTCCGCTTTAATTGGACAATAGGGGCGTTTATGGACGCTGGTTTCATTTCGTTGAAGAGCTGAGTCAATACGCTGCTGGCAGAGGCTCCGGTTTTCTCCTCGAGAGGACCGAGGGGAGCTTTTTATTTTTCCTTTCCTCCAGGGCTACACTTGTAAATCAAAGCTCAGCATGGTAGATCAGTGTAAAAAAGAAAAGGGGGGGAAAAAAAGTGAAGACCCTAAAGAGCAAGTTTAATAACTGATATATATTTTTTGTTCCACGGATGAGACCTGCGTAACATCACTCAAAATTTATTAGCTTCTATTTCTAATATGCAGGAGTGCACAAGTGTGATGCCATCTCTGAAATGCTAGCACCTTTAAGCTGTGGAAACTTTTCTGTGACCTTTTGCACAGGAGCGGATCTAAACAAAAAGCTAAAGCTTTGGGCCTAAATGGTGGGTTTTAGATTTCCGCTCTGGGAGCCAGAGCTCTTTATTAGTCTGCTATTCAGCTGGCAGTGGTGTAACGTCCCCCTCTGTGTAACGAGAGATTCCCGCGCAGCTGTACAGCAGTCAGGTACGTGGATCCAAGGGATTACCAAGGAAAGCTCTGCGCTCTTTTGGGACCTAATTTACCCTAAACCAAAATATGAGTCTGCAGGTTTCTCTCTTAAACCCAATAACTACCACTTTGCAGAAGTGCAGTCTTCACCGAGCGGAGATGTTGTTGGGTCTTTGCTGTTGTGTTTTTGGAGCAGTGTGAGGAAGGCCTGTGTTTTGAAATAAAACTCCTCGACGTTGCCAGCTCACGGTTCAGCAAGGCCAAGAATGTAACTCTGCTGAGTCCTCTTAGGGGCATTTTCCATTTTTCGTCGTCATGCAGAGTCGGTCTCGGCGGTCACAGGGATCTGATTTCAATTTTCTGTCCAGCATGACGTACGTGTTTTCAGCTGGATGTTTGTATAGCATTTTGGCCTTCAGGTAATGAAATATAAGCTAGCTGCAGGGTCTGGACCCATAGCTTTAAAAAAAAAAAAAAAAAGAATGGAGAGAGAGAGAGAGAGAAAGAAAAGGAGTGAGGTTAGTTTGACCTGTTTCCTAAATAGAGCTGAGCACAATTAAAACAATTCCAGGCCAGCATGGAGGCCAATAAAACTGTCAGCAGCTGACCTGATCACTGATCTATGAGTGATTGTGGCTATTCTCATTTGCATCACTGACATTTTTTTTTTTTTTAACAACTACTGCATGCGTTGCAAAACGTTTGTGACAGATATATATATATATCCTACCCACCCGCCATTGGATGGACGAGGGATGGAAGGTTTTATGAGCAAATATCTTTAAAGTTCATGACATTCCCATCAGTCTAAGAGCGTCTATTGTCCTGTGACTTGTGACCCTTTTTACGGCATCACGGTTTTAGCCTCATTCAAGGAAATGCAAAGAAAGTGAAGGATTGTGGGAATTCTAGCCGATGCACAAATTAGCCATGTTAGCCGTTAGGCTGTTGGATTAAAAGTAAAAGCACGGGGCTGTTACTTCAATCCTTTTTATCATTTTAACAAACGCTTCCTCTGGTATGGCCTAAATGAATAAAAATATCATTTATTGTCCCAGAATGAGGAGATTTCTGTGCAATGGCACCAAAATGAGACATAAAAACAGCAAATAAACCCATAAAAGCTTATACAGCTCTGAAAAAAACAAAAAGCTAAGAGCCCACTGCACTGAACCCCATTGAAAACCTGGTTATTCCACCAAATGTTGACCTCTGAACTCTTCCTGAGATAAAACATTAGTATTGGTGTTTCTAAATGAATATCAACTTGTTTTCTTTGCATTATCTGAGGTCTGAAAGGGATGCATCTTGTTATTTTGTACGTTTCTCATTTTCTGTGAATAAATACTACATTTTTCTTTGGAAGTTCATAGAATAAAATAACCAAATGTTCATTTTACTCAAACGCATACATATAAAGAGTAAAATTAGATAAACTGATAATTTTAAGTGAGTGGTCTCTCAATTTTTTCCAGAGCTGTATAAAAAAAACAGAATAAACAATGAAATTACTGTACAGTAAAGGCGTAAATTTACACATAATTAACGTGTAGTTATAAAAAATTGTGCACTCCAGTCCATAGGAATGTACAACTGAGTCGGTTTATTAAAAATTGTACAATAATTCCGTCTCTTTGAGCATTAAAAGATGAAATATTTACAATTGCTGACGATAAAAATGCGGTGAAAGAGTTAAATGACGTGAAACAATACAATAAGTTTGAAACGACTGCTAGCCAAGAGGTAGTAATTTGATTATTCTCCTGCTCAGTTATGAGTTTCCTTTTAGTTTTTGGCCTGGATGAAACCCGTCGTCATTCAGCCATCTATGAGGTTAAGCCGGGGAAAACACTCCTTTCAGTTCAGCTGAAACGTCTGCCCCGTCTTGAGCTTCGTCTGCTCCTGATTACAGTTATTATCGCAAGCCTGGTTCTCGCTGTCTTTCTGCATGTCTGCGTGTGTGTGTGTGTGTGTGTGTGTGTGTGTGTGTGTGTGTGTGTGTGTGTGTGTGTGTGTGTGTGTGTGTGTGTGTGTGTGTGGTGTGTGTGTGTGTGTGTGTGTATCTATCTTTTGATCTCCCCCCCCCCTGGGGCAGTGAGCCTTTCACCTCCAGATTCTAACCCTGCTGTTGTTGTAGGCATGTTTAGTAATTTATCATCAGCCATCAGCTCTACGTGTGTGTGTGTGTGTGTGTGTGTGAGTGTGTGTGTGTGTGTGTGTGTGTGTGTGTGTGTGTGTGTGTGTGCGCGTGTGTGTGTGTGTGCATGTACAGTACATTCTAGACTTCAGTCAGTCTTTTATGGACTGTATTCCAACAAACACAAGGGAACGCCAACCAAATCAGCGCAGGAGGAATTGGGTTGCGCCCCGAGCGAGAGCTGTGAAATCATCCCAACCCAAACTGGCTTTGATAAGGCTGCTTTACTGAAACATCGGCCGTCGATCGGGTTTTCTTAATGGCCCCAGCTTTACAGTTCAGCTTGAAGATGTGTGTGTGTGTTGGGGATTTTTTTTTTAAGCATTACAGTTTTATTTTTGGTCCTTGGCTCACCGGCTCCCTTTTGGAGGATTCAGGTTAATCCGTTTTTGGTGTCTCTTGGCAAAGACGAGTCTGAAATCTTCCAAGTCAGCAAATCCGTTCAGTCATCGAGCCAGACGGAACGTATCAATCAAAGAAACCGTTTCTACTGAGGACATCAGCTCTGATTTAGTTTTGCCTTTATTATCACTTTCTTGTATCTCTCTCTTTTCTTTTTTTTTTTCGTAGCAAATTCTTCCAAAATCTCTCCTCTCTTTTTGGCCTCTGTCTTTAAACCTTCCTTTGCAGTTTTGCTCCTCCCCCCTGCGCTGACCTTTGTGACACCCCAGCCCTGCAGATACAGTGTAATAAAAAAGGGGCCGTGATGAATAACAAGGAGATGACACCCATTGTGTGCCGCGGAAATGTGAGGAATGCAATTTGGATCCGTCCAGATTAGCATTAATCTGCGGCAGCACACACCGCGTTCATTTAGGTCAATCACTGCTTTGGCCGTACGAGTGTTTGTCTGTTTTTGTGTGTGTGTGTTGAGTGTTTTGACAGGTCAGTGATGCATTCCCATGTCAATGTGCAGAGACAGAGGAGTGGGGTTCCATTAAGTCTCCACTGGTGGACCATAAATCAAAGTGATTTCTTAACTGTGTGTGTGTGTGTGTGTGTGTGTGTGTGTGTGCGCTTCTGTGTGTTGATGGCTTGCTCTGGTAAAACTTAACCCCATCGTTGTCCTCTTTAAGTTTATTCAGTTGTTTTTTTTTATTTATATATATGCATATATATCTATAATCTACCCAGTTTGTAAGCTTTATAAATTAGATGATTCATCTTGAGCATTCAGGGTTTTAGAGACGTTCCAGCCTGATCAGACATCTGTTTCCACAGTGGGTCGATTTTCCCTTGATTAGGTCTGAGCAATTATTACAAGTCAAATATTCAAAGAAAAAAATAAACATATTTTACTCTTCAACAATTTTTTTCAGTGTAATCAGAAGGTAAAACATAAAAAAAATTGGAAATTCGGTTCAACCAGGAAAACCCTGATCTGTTCATATTTTAAGATCGTTTTTGATATTTTTTTTTCTAAGGCAAAACAACTGAGAAATAGAAAAGTACCAAGTAATGGACCTGAATTCAGAATCGACCAATTTTTCCTTAAGTGCTGATGGACGTTTCACACACTGGAAAAATCTTTTTTGTTTGTTTTTTTGTATCCTTTGTTCATCATGTAAATGCATCAAAACCAGGGATTCAGATCACTTCCCATCTATAAACATATCAATCAGCCCCTTGTAAATTCTCCATTTTCTGTTTAATTTAAGTCTACAGCCTATCAAAACCCTGCAGAAACATTTTTCTCTCTTTTCTGGACTCACCGATTTCACCTCAAACAGAACGGCTATTGACTAGGAAGAGCCTAATTAGCAGATCTCTGTCTGCTGATTAGGCTTTTCCTAATAAACAATACTAAAAGGAACATTTTTCACTGGAGTAATTACAATAAAGAAGTAGTTTTTTTTTGCTGACACAACAAAAAAAAAAAACATTTTTATGCCATTTTACAAAGAATACAAATAAATTTCAGAAGGTTACAGATTGAATGCTGATCCAACGTCGCGCTTACTCTTTTAAATTTATCCCTACGTGTCGTCACTTCAAGCGGTTTCTCAGATGGAGCTCCACCGCGCCTCATCCCGTGTTTGTTGTCCGGCAGGTTCATCACTACTACAGCTCGCTGCCCGAGGACAAGGTGCCCTACGTGAACAGCCCAGGAGAGAAGTACCGCATCAAACAGCTGCTCCACCAGCTCCCGCCTCACGACAATGAGGTGAGAGTTCGGACCGACCCGCTCGCCCTCCCCCCACCTCCGTCCATCCATCTACGTCTCCCTCCCCCCGCCTCTCCCCGCTTTGGGCCATTACGGAGATAAGAGGGGAGACGGTGCAGGAGGAATCAGGGGAGGGGGCCTGTCTCGTTAATGGACGTGAAAGAGACGGAGTGATGTTTGCAGCCACTTATTGAGATTTGTTACATTAATAAATCATAACCACGAGCCGTCCTGAGGGGCAGCTCCGTAGGAGATCAGCACGCGCCGCCTTAATTGCTTTGCTTTTTTGCTCTCACGCCACATGCTTTTGCGCCACCGGCTCACTAAGAAGTGGCTGATACTTTACCTCCAGTATTGGTTTGAGGTTGTAAAGAAAGTGCAGTCATCCCTATGAAGTGTAATTTTATGGACTTGATTATTTTTTATTTATTTTTTTTGAAGTGATGCTTTGTAAAAGTTGTCAGTCAAATATTTATCCCAAATGCACAGCAAAGAAACATTGGTCGAAAATGAGAATTTAATGACATGCAAAATTGGATGGAACCACGCAGATGGGTAAACGGGACGATCAGGTTGCAAATGATAAAAATCCAGCTTTAATACTGAGGCAGAAGTGGAAAATCCCAATGAAGTCAGAGAAACTAATTAAGAGTCAAACGGGGAACAGCTGAGGCTGAAAACAGGCAAAGGGAAATTGGGTGATGGGGAACAGCTGACAAACACAGGAGCAAAACTTCAGATGCTCCAGATGATGCTTTGATTTCATGATCTGCACATGTTCTTTATGCCTCACAATAGGTTCAATAGAGAGGAAGTAATAATCCTGCAATCAGGACACTGAGGTCTGCAACTCTTAATTAATACATTCAGATTGTTTTGGAAGATGGACAGAGTCTTTTACCAACAATTTACCTGTGATAACTACAACTTTAACGTAATGTTATTCTTCTCTGGTCAACCTTGACCTCCACAGAACGGCAACCCAAGTCAGTAGGCTGATGATACGATGCATCGTGTTTGTGTCCAGGTTCGCTACTGCAACAGCCTGGATGACGAGGAGAAGCGAGAGCTCAAGCTCTTCAGCAACCAACGGAAACGGGAGAACCTGGGCCGCGGCAACGTGCGCCCGTTCCCCGTCACGATGATGGGGGTCATCTGTGAGCAGGTGCCTGAATTTTTCTTTTTTTCTTTTTCAAAACCCTCAAAGGCATAATTCTTGACCGTGAGGCCTGGTTTGGCTTCTGAGTGGCGTGACGGGATGGGATCGAGCGCGACGCGGCCCAAAATGTGTCACATGTCCCGTGGAATGAAAGCCATGCATCGTGCCGCCGACACATGGAACGGTCTGCTGGCGTGATGTATAGGACAGCTGCTTTGCGTTGACACGTGAAGGCCAGAGACGCAACATTTGTCTGGCTTTTCCAACGACGCCCTGACCTTTCCCGTCTCGCCTCTGAGTCTTCCTTCACAAAGGAGTGTGTCCAAGTTTTTCTCTCTGCCATCCTGGCCTTCCAACCCTGTCCTAGTGATTTAAAATCTGAGCGTGACGTATCGTCTTTGAGAGCGAGGCCGGCATTCAAACATCCGTGTTATTTCTCAGTAGTACCCAGTGTGCTGTGAAATGGTCAATATATTGCTTAAACGTTCTCCTTTAGCTTCCTTATGGGACTAGTGAGTGTAATGGAGCGTTCCTTTAACAACAAAGCTGCACAGTTTAGCATCGACTGTGAGGCGAGTAGGTTGAACTGAAGTGCATGTGGGTCTTGTCCATTTAGCACAAATCAAACCACATACCCAGTAAAAGAATTGGTGGAACGTCCATCACAATTTCTTGGTTTTAGTCTTTATCCCTCTTTCGGCCTCCCAGCAGCAGCATTTTGTGTTCACTAGAACTTACAGTGCTGTGGAAAATGATTTTTCCCCTTTGCAGATTTTTATGGGTGGCTTGAGCCACCGAGGATCCAGAACAGCAAAGTAACTTTGGACTTTAACTGGTCCTTTGCAACACTTTTCCTTTTCGGCCATTCTGCATTGAATTGGTTTTTCGGTTTTCTGGAAGTTTGTCCCAAATTGGAGGAGCTTAAAAACTGAGTGCTGACTCCGATATCCACTACTTCCTTCAGTGCTGCTGCAACATTCTGTTTGGAAAGAAGACGTCTTGCTCTGGAATCCTCACAAGCAAACAAGCCGTGTGAGTTCCCTCAAATTTTAACTTCTCTGGCATGAACTTTTAACTTTACCATGCACAGTGAGGGCATGTCGTCCTAGATGTAGTTAATGAATTTTACAGGACCTTTGAAAATTGCGCATCTCTAAATAAATAAATAGATTTGCTGGGACGTTCTGGTTGTGGATTTAAGCGATTTTTCACGTGAGGATAATTTTTCTCTCTGCAGAATAATTAACTCCACAGTGACATGGGGTCAACACGGACCGTCATTCAAAACTTGTGGTTTTGCTGAACTGATGGTCACATTCATTGAAAACGGCCACTTTCCTCCTTTAATCCTACAGAACCGGTTCCTCCGGGATGTTGGGATGTTTTTTTTTGTCTGTGATTTGTAAAATTACAGATTTTTGCAGCATCTTTTTTCAAGTCAACATGAACTGCATAACAGTATAAACAAATCCTACAGAGCATCTCTAGATGGTTGTCGCACCAAAAAAAAAAAAAAAAAAGGCAGAATTAGGCTTTTGGGACATGTTGCGAAACGGGAAGTAAAATTAAATTAGATAGGCGGATTGGTCAAAGTGACAGGGATTCGTTAGATTTGCAGAAAAGTTTCGATGACAGGTGACAAGAACATTTTCGAACGATGGGTGAATTTGCATTAATAGTTGCAATCGCCAACAGCTCAACTTCCTGGTAGGACTGAGAAGCACCCAAGGTGGACTTACTTGGTCATAACATTGTAATCGTAGTTACTCGGGGGTTTTACTCGATGGAATAAAGTTTCAACAATTGTTTGTTCTTCGCAGTGTGGAGGCCAGATAAACGGCGGCGACATCGCTGTGTTCGCATCTCGAGCCGACCACGGTGTGTGTTGGCACCCCGCCTGCTTCGTGTGCAGCACGTGCAAGGAGCTCCTGGTGGACCTCATCTACTTCTACCAGGACGGGAAGATCTACTGCGGCCGGCACCACGCCGAGAGACTGAAGCCACGCTGCACGGCCTGCGACGAGGTAGATGCATGCAGACGCAACCTGGCTGCAGACAGATGACCGTTTATGAGTAAAAGTATTAATGCTAATGGTCAAATCTTCCTCAGCTACAAGTAAAAGTTCACAGGTCGAAAGTTTACTCAAATTACAGTACTCCTTTGAACAATACTTTGATATTAAAAGTAAAAAAAAAAAAAAAAAAATTCCCAGTGCATTGCTGTGTTGTTTTCACAGAACCTTGTAACTTGCTGGAACTGCCTGATGATATTTGTGACGAATGTAAAACCGCTCTGCTACAAAAAGTCAACACCACCTGTAAAAACCTCAGCATAAAAATGCAACAAAACAATGACGGCCATTATCATTATTTCTTATTATCTGAAACGTCCCCAACACCCCAAAAGGAAAGAAAAATCAGGAGAGTAACACTGGTAGCTTCACATAAAACAGCGGACGACTAATATATTCTGACCAAAAAGGAACAAGAAACCTTCCTAGAAAAGAAGTGGAGTCAAAAGCCCTCTTTGAAATGTAGTGGAGTGAAAGTCATCAGTTCCCAAAAGAAAAACACTCGAGTACAGTAAACATCCTCAAAAATGTTACTTAATAAGTTCAGTTCTCGAGTAAATGCACTCCGTGAATGTCCCCCACTGCCGTCTACAAATAGCTACAGATGTAACCGTGTCTGAAAGCCTATTTATAAAGCATCTGCGTACAGCTGTCTGTTTCCAACAGGCTTTCCTGTTTAATGGGCTCATCTTACAGCAGCCTGATCTCCTGAACATTAACGGTAAATTACTTACTGTACAAATGGGAACAGGGACACTTGCAGCACTTAAGAGGCACCCCGACGGTTTTAACAACAGTTCAATTAAAAGCAAATGCACCACCTAGCCTGCACCAAGTCCCCGCTCAAATTAGCCTCCTACTCAACCCAGACACAAAGAGGGACGACCTCAGAGTTTGAGGCGGCAGCGGTGAAGAGAAGGCGTGAGAGAGAGGCGAGCGAAGTCTCTGTGTTGTCGTTCAGCACCGAGCAATAACCCGGGCTGCAGTCAACCATTATCTCTCCTTTCCTCAGATCATCTTTGCGGATGAGTGCACCGAGGCGGAGGGCCGCCACTGGCACATGAAGCACTTCTGCTGCTTCGAGTGCGAGACGGTGCTGGGCGGCCAGCGGTACATCATGAAGGAGGGACGGCCCTACTGCTGCTCCTGCTTCGAGTCTCTCTACGCCGAGTACTGCGACTCGTGCGGGGAGCACATCGGTATGCTGTTTCTGCACAGGTTTTCAACACTTCTTAATGGAACGGCGGGCATTTGGGGCCAATTGCGCCGTTAAGTTCAAGGGTCTGGGTGGAGGAGGAATGAGAAGCTAGTCAAAAAGAAACTTTTAGAAGCCATTCAAACAGCCTGAAAAAGCCCATCTTTTTCAGGTGGTTTATTTTAATTATTTAGCAGGCAGGACGCTGTGAATGTATTTAACTAAAGAAATACTGAACCACCAGAGGCCGCTTTACAACCAGATGGCAGTCATTAGCAAATAGCTGTTTTTCTTTCCCCCCATCGACTGAAAATATTCTGAAAAAGCTGCGTGTTTATGCCGCCCTGGGCAAGCTGTGTAATGAGTTTGCCACACAGCACTTAGCTTTCCACCTCCAGTTCCATTTTCCCAGTCAGCAAACTACTTAAAAATGGGCCACTTTTCACACCAGTACACATATTTCAATATTCCATTGAATAGTCGTTAAAGGCATTTAAATTTGTGGTAGGAGTTAGCACATTTGAATGTGTGTGATCTCGCATACACGCAAATCTTTTTTTTTTTTTTTTCTTTTTATCTACCATTCAGGAATTGATCAAGGTCAGATGACGTACGACGGGCAGCACTGGCACGCCACCGAGGGCTGTTTCTGCTGCGCCCGCTGCAAACGCTCCCTCCTCGGTCGGCCTTTCCTGCCCAAACAGGGGCAGATCTTCTGCTCGCGCTCCTGCAGTCTGGGGGAAGAACCCAACGGCTCGGATTCCTCCGATTCTGCCTTCCAAAGCGCTCGCTCCACCAGGGAGTCCAGGCGCAGCACCAAGACGTCAAAGAGCGGCGGGGGCGCGCCACCAGAGAGGCACTCTGGCGAGGTGGACCCTCTGTCTTTACAAATGGACCTGCTCAGTCTCTCCAGCCAGACGCCCAGTTTGACTCGCGAGCCGCCTTCCTGGCAGAACCAGGAGCAAGTCTGCGACGGCTACGGCTACGAGCCGCAGCCCGACCCGACAGCCGACCCCACCCCGCTCCAGATCCTCAGCCAGTGCAAAGTAAGGAGTTCCTGCAGCAACACTTCCCCCGGACAGAGTAACCAGCAGCACGACCACAGGATCACCGAGAACGGTGGTCTGAAGCGGCCCCCCATCTCCGCCATGAAGGGCCAGTCTTTCAACGAGAGCTGGCTCCAGCCGGCAGCTCCGGAGGAGTACTACCCACCCAAACTGAGGACCCAGAAGAGCTTTGCCGAAGTACAACACAACGGATTTTCCTCGGACAAGCGCTCGATCAGTTTGCACGGGTTTCAGAGGGACAGAGACGGAGGCGCTCAGACAACTGCTCAGGTGGCGAGGAGCAGAAATCCCATTAATGCACTTAGCTTCACAGAACAGCTGACCCCACTGGAGCAGACCCCGAGAGGTTCCATGGAGTCCCTGGCTTTGTCCAATGCGACCGGTGGGTGTGGTTTATTCCCTATTCCACTACATTTAAATGTTTCAGATTGAACTAAGGGCAGTATTATGTAAAGTCGACCTTTTTTTGCCTTAAGTCATGTTATAATGTTATCCCCTCATCAAACACATGCCTGGAGTGTTGCTTTGATTCTTTCACGCATGTTTGAGAAATCCTTTAATCTCCCGTGGCAACCATTCAGCCCTGCAAAACGCCTGGGCGGGACGTAGCTCCGCCTTCGAGGCGCCGCTCCTTCTCGAGCTTCCGGCTCACAGAACTCTCTTTGCGATCCAAAGAAATTTAAAAACAAATAAGAAACAAAGATATTGACAGTATCGTTCTTGAATGGAACCTTTAACCAGAAATGGAGAAAACAATGAACCGGGGCAACCCTGTGGCAATTTAACCAAAATTACTCTTGGCAACTCATCCAGGAATTAACGACTAAACCCAGAACAACATTTACTCACCTCAATTACGGTCAATGTTCCTGAGTCGATAATAGGAAATTGCCTGGGAAAAAATTACATCAGGGATTGAATGCTGAGCTAAAGGAAAACAAAGGCACATCTTACTTAAAAAAAACAAAACAAAACAAAAGTAAAAACATAGGGAATATTTTCTGTGCTCTGCCATCTGGACCTGAACCGTCACATCATTTCAGTTCGTTGATATCATACAGTCAAACACGGTGGTGGTGTTGTGATGGTCAGGGGCTGGTTCGCTGCTTTAAGACCTGGCCAGTTGGCCTTAATTGATGGAACCATGAATGCTGCTTTCACTATCAAATCTTACAGGAGAATGTCTGGCACAAATATCTGGACAGTTTTCCAAACCCTGCCAGGAAGTCCATTTCTCATTGGCTCAAAAAAAAAAAAAAAAAAAGGAAAATGGGAGTTTAGAGGCGGTCTTGGTCTAAATCCATCTGAGAGGCTGTGGCATAACCCAGACAGGTCGCTGATGGACAAAAGCCCCAAAATGTGGCTAAATAATAAAATTCTTCAAAGAAAAGTGGGTCAAAATTCATCCTCTGCAATGCAAATAAACTCAGTCACTTATCACAAATGCTTCACGGCTGCTGTTGCCACAATGGGACAACCAGCAAGCATCAGGGTTCAATTATTTTTTACATCATTTAATATTTATTCAATATTAAAATTTGTTAATTGACAAAAAGACTAAATCTGAAAGGACAGATTGTTTCCACTTCTCAGTATTTTGAGACTTGATTTACATAATCTGATCACTCTTTATTCTTCTCTGCTCCCTCCCAGGTAACTCGGCTGACGGCGGGGGAAAGACTCAGGATCACCTCTCCCGTTTCTCCATGCCCGACCTAAGCAAAGACTCGGGAATGAATGTGTCAGAGAAAAGCAACATGGACACCCTGAACTCGTCCACGCAGTTCCGTAGCTCCGAGTCTATTCACAGCCTCAACGCCAGCCAGCCCTACCTGGAAATGAACCCACCCAGGTCTTCCCAGTACCAGATGCAGTATTGCGACCCCTCAGGAATGAGAGTCAGTGCTGCCATGACTCATTTACCTCCTGCCTTCGCCTACCAGGAGGAGGACAGGATGGTCAGCAGCGCCAATGCCGCACGCCTGCCGCCCATCAGCGAATGCAGAGTGAGCGGCGTCGGCGTCCGGGGGGCAAGCGTCCGGACAGACGCCACAGAAGACACCCCTCAGAAGCGCCGGCATCACCATCACCGCCAGAGACGATCCCGCCGCTCTCGGTCTGAAAACGCTCTAAACTTGGTGGCCGACCGCAGGGTGAGACCCCAAGACAGGCCCCAGCTGAGCGTGCGAGAAGATTACGACCGCTTCCCACCGCCCAGGAGCGCCGCGAGCCAGTTTGGCGCCGGAGGACGGGGACGATACCAGCCCCAACTCTTCAGGCAGTGTCCCCGGACCACTTCAGACCTTTGTCTGCAGAACCCCGCGGAAAACAGGCGCACTGGATTGAGCCAGTACTCCTGGGACGAGTATTACGACGACGGCTGGTGCTCCACCTGCTCCTCGTCCTCTGAGTCCGAGGACGAGGGCTACTTCCTGGGCGAGCCCATCCCCAGGCCCATTCAGCTGCGCTACATCAACAACCAGGAGATGGTTCACAAGTACAACAACGCAGGAATTGGAGGACCCAACCGCAGCGGGCAGCTGCACACGCGCAAACGCAGGAAAAGCAAGAACTGTATTATTTCTTAACATCCGGACCTTTTCTACGGGACACCTCTGTTAGTTTAGCTTGAGTACACTAACGTCCTCTATTAGGAACAAAGAAAAGCTGCGTGTTTAAGTGCGAGTTATCAAGTAGTTGAAAGTCGGCAATGAATCAAAGCTGGCAAATCATGAAACGGCAGTAACGTTTGCATGGTTCATCGTTTTAGTATTTCATATTTCCATGTGCAGTTTTATACGCGTTTATCAAAAGCTGGTGTGCAATTTCTCTTAAACATCGTTTTCTTTCTTTGCTACAAAGAGGAACATAATAAAGTCCGTTTGGTACAGTTTTATGTTTTCAGTCAGTGTGACCTAGATGTAGGATGGATCTTATGTTCTGCTAAAGTTCATAACCTGTACATAGATAAATGGAGTATTAATTTCACCTAAATTAAAACAAAAAAATGGCACTGTAAATATGATTGTAAATGTGGGCCCATATTTTTATATTTTGTAAAGATGGAATGAGGTAAATATCTATAATGTAGCGCTAGAACGTAACAAAAACAACTTATCCATCGTGCTGTCTGGCTGACTTGGCGCTGCATTTGGAATAAAGGAGTGTTTCAGAACAACACGTTGGTGATCGAGTGTGCAAAATAACTCCACTCTCAATCTGTTGAACGCACGCCTAGCATGACTGACGTCGTGGCGCGGGGGCTGATTGGAGTCATCCTCCACTGGTTCGTTAGCTGGTGATGGGTGCAGTCACAGTCCGACACACTCTGTCCATTGTCCTGCTAAGAAACGGGAGATTATTGCATCAGCGTCAGTGAGACGAAAAAATGTTAAATAAAGGTCTCAGTTATTAAAACCAGGTGATGTTTTTTTTTTTTTTGAGGGGGGGGGCAGACATTCCTTTCCCCTGTATTGGTTTATTGGTTTGTTTTGTTCAGTGACATGCTAATGTAATATTCATATCTGTCTGCGCTCTATTTCTAGACCCGGGATTTGAAAGTCCGGTCATCCCATGTCTTGCAACATTTAGATGCGTGTCTGTTTGGAGACACTTCAATCAAATAATACTGTTAGCACATTCTTTAGAACTTGACTTCATGCTGACACTCGACACTCCGGTGCGATGGATCAGGGAGACGTCTGAAAGTTTAATTATTTTGTGCCCCGTAGCAGATTTAGTAGTTTAAGAATGGGACTTTAGCTAACAAAGAGTCCTAATCTCAAAATTAGCTAAAATCAGTGACATGCATATGTAATAAAATTACACGGGGCATTTTACCAGTATTAACTCCCTCATGAATGATGATAACATTGCTGCATTATATGTTTTTTGGTTTTTTGGGGGGGGCGGTGCAGGAGTTCGGACATATTTTGTCACAACTGAAGTTTTCCCAGGTCAGGCCTACTGTACAGGTTTTAATTGTATATTTGACTCTACATGTACAGTCTTCAATAAACTCTTGTTTGGTTTCTGCAGAAGACCTTTTCATGCAATGCCTGTGCTAATGCTAGTGCTAATGTTTCCCCGCTTTCATACGACTTGTTGTTGATGAATTTGTGTGGGACATTTTCACTGCAGACGACATGAATACAAAAGGTTTTGCTTCATAAACGTCGTAAAATTTTACGACGAATGTCTGTCTACCCTAGATGCACACGGTCACTGTGATTGAAAAACTAACATTTTTAGGGAAAACCCAGATTTATTGCATTGGCAAGCTAATATTTCTGGTCTGTAGGTCCATAATGCAACCTTTAAACACACCAGCATTTTTTTTAAAAATGGCTGAACTGATTGAAAGGGTAAAGCTCACTGGATACATCTGACAGAAAGTCTGACTGTAGACAAACCGGTATTGAGAATTGACTTTAGTCTGGGACATTCCTGGTCACGGCGGAAATGTTAATGTTGTCTCTGTCTTCCATAACCTTTCCAGTGTGTCTTCATATAGTCTAATCTACTTTTCTTCCAGACTTTAACCTTTTCCTGTTCAAGATTCTATCTCAGTCACAGTATCATGACTCATTCTTTCGATACGTCAAGCAAATTGCCTCAAGGACAGAAAGCCATGCCGTGAAAAGACAGTCAATGAAATCGTTGAATAGCATTTCCTGTGATTGGTTTATTGTTCATGAATTGGAACGTGTGAAAACAGAAACCGAAATTAAACACGCACACGAACAGAACACGAGTCCCAAAAACGTCAAATCGTTTTATGTGAGCTCCACTTTATGAGTCTTTTTGACCTTTCCGATTTTTGACCTGGGTGGTTATTCACACAGCAGCTGATAACTATTTCCACAGGAAAAAAGAGGTAGGAGGTGGTGCGCCACTGATGACCTTCCTGTGAAACGCACACTGTGAACAGAACACGCAAATCATTTCCAGACAGCAATTACCTACTAGGAAAGCAGAGCAGTGTAAATACTCTAAAAGTATCATTCACTCCAATTGCTGATATTTTTTCAATTTTACACCAATTAACTTTTATGTCGGACGATTGCTCCGACTAAAACGCTTTACACGTTATGTTCCCGGTGCATGTTTCACATGGGAATACAATAATCACCCAAAGCAAAAGGTGACAAAGGTTTAAAGGTTCATAAAAGCCTTCACACAAAACTCCTGAGATGTTTTTGAACCGGTTTTGGAGTTGCCCTCCCCCGTCATTAATTTCATCCTCCTGGTTGGAGTTGAAGCTTTTGTAGAGTTCAGAATCAGAACTGATTCAGCTGAAGTCACAAATATGTTTCCTGTGTGCTGGGCTACAAAATTATATTTTCCATGTGGTTCTTGAACTGGAAGTCCGAGGTGTTGCTCTGTGTTGGAGATAAAATAAATGAATGAAAATCCACGTTTTCATTCATTCGTTTTCCGAAGCTGCCGTGTCCCATTCAGGTTACCAGTGGGGTTGGAACTGATCCCAGACACCCCGATGGCTGGATTGCCAGTCCGCCTGTGTCTGAGGGTTATCCACTGGCATAAATTAGCTGACAGGTTGTATTGCAAAGTGTTAAGCAGTGTCATACTGTAAATCCTATTGCCTCTGATGTCCATGTGGTGAAGGGATTACCCTCCCACACGGACCCACCTACTGTATTTGCAGCAAGGTGTATGAATGCCGTCCTGCTGATTTAACGTCACAGACCCATTCACACCATTGGGGAATAATTGGGCACATAAGAGTGTTTACCTTACCTCAAGTGCGTTTCAGTTTTCAAGTCAACTCAGAAACAGTTGGATAGCTCCTAGATGAGGAGAGAAAACAAGCAAGACACCAAATATTTAGAAGTTTCAAACATGTGAACCCTATTATTACGTTGGGCTGCTGATAGCCTGGCCCATAAATCCAGACGATTCCCAGTTTATAATCAGTCCTTAAAACTGGGAGTGCAGAGAGGACAAAGTTGTCTTTTAAACACTTACTTCCTTTTACATCATCATCACTAACCCTCATTAGTTTCTTTATTAGTGCCTCACCAAAGTGTGTGTTTGTGTGGAGTGTCTCCATGTGTTTAATTAAAAGCAAATGGAGGCGGCACAGCGAGGGCGGTGGGGGCACAGATTGCTGCCATATGTTTCTCAGACCGTGCCACATCCAAGGCGGGCGGATAATCCGAGAGGTGCGTCAAGGATGCTTTCGGTTGCCACGGTCAGGACAGACGATGGTGTGCGGCCATAATGGCGCCGGTTCTGTCTCTGCAGGATGTCAGGTCACGCTTTCAGAATTACAGCCAGGATGAGGACGGTTTGTTGATCTCTGAGACTGAACCAGTCAGAGAGAGTGAAGGCTGAACATTTGTATTTGCTTCTAATATTGTGTTTAAGTCGACAGTCTTGATGTGTTCCTTGTATTACAGAGGAAAGTAATGAATCCTTTCTTCACTTCCTTTCCCAACGCTTTCAGAGTAAGAGTTTCTCGTTTTACGTCACTTTGGGTTGCCATCTTCAGTTGTTTGAACTTTGTCCAAATTTAGAGGTTTATTTTTAACTTTCTGAATCTGGGAGAATTGCATTTATTACTCTCAGGGTCAGCCATCTTGGATTTCGTTCCAAAAGCCCCCCATCTTCCATCAAACGAGTAACTGAGTCTGGATTGTGGGCCAGCTGACTCTCGCACATCTTTTCTGCTCTGCCATGTCTACTGAGATTAGAGCTTAGCGAAGGGCAACTCAGGACCATAACTCGGTTGTTCTCAAGCCACTTTGAAACCGATTTGGCTGCATTACTAGGATCGTTGTCTATTCGAAGGATCCACTTCTGCACAAGCTTTGCCAGTTTGGCTGATGTATTAGGATGTTGCTTCAACATGAATACATTGAGCGAAATGCTGCAAAAATAACTCCACAACATTTCCATTTTACTTTAAATTACGACTACTGGGTTTTTCTCCAAAAATGAAAGTGTTTTTCTCTAAGAGAATTTGCAAGTTGCAAGTTAAAATAGCTAGGTTTAGGGCTATTTGTATAACAGATGAATGCCAAATTGTCACAAATGCACACATAAGCAACTTGTCTTTCAACAGCAGCAGCGACTCGCTGACTGGCCTCGCTGAACGAGGGAGGCATGTGACCAGGCGGAATGAGCCACAGGACCATCATGTGTGTTCAATTACTGTGGCAAGAATGCACAAACATCAAGCAAGAAATCACTTTTTACAAGGACACATGTTGCAGTTTTTTTTTTAATGTTTGCAACTTCAGAGAGATATTTACCCTCTCCGACCTCCCTTCTTCAATGGCGGCAGTAATCCCCCATATTCTGACACCGTATCTTACCATGTCAGGTATAATCGCTCTGTAAGTCTGTGTAAAAAAAAAAAAAAAAAAGAAAAAGGGTCAGGGGGGTAGAGTCGGATCATCCTCTGCTCACAGACACCGCTCTGTTTCAACTCGGCTGTCCTCTGTGGGACGTGGCGCATTAATGTCCTGTGACAGCAACCCTGCTGTCCATCTGTCTCTCTTCTCATACTGTTTTTTTTTTTTTTTCTTCCTACCAAGTTGCTCTAAACTTCCTCAAGCAAATACTGAAAAGGACATAGATTTTCAAATCACACAAATATCAGTTATGACATGTAGAGGCCTTAATTAGCTGCCCTCCTCCACGAGGGGCTCCGATTCAACATGCATGTTGGAGACAGTTATCCATTTGCCACCTTCACTCAGTCTGACAGGTGGCTTGGAGGGATCGTTGCCAGGTCGGGGCTGAGCCACTTCGCCAAGAAGGAGCACTGCATGCTGGGGCATCTTAGAGCCGTGCTGCCAGAAGGATCCATCTGGTTCAAGATGTCAGCCCCCACCGCTTCTCCAAGCTCCTTTGAGCTTATGGGAGTTAGCTCTGGTCTCGAGGGGTGGCTCCATCTGTGTGGCACCTGTAGGCAATCACAACAGCTAATGAAGCTTAATGCAATTCAGCATTTGGTGGAGAGATTCCATGAAGCACGTTAATTAGGCTTAAGTTGTGCCTTTCTTTGTTTTTGGCCGCTTTTCTCCTGCTTCGCACTCTCTTTAGCAGATGATGATGGATGAACTGTTTAGTTCTCCAGCTAATCATCATTATGTCAGAGACACTTTGAGGCAACGTGTCTGAGAGTTTGACTTGGGTAGATGCCATCATGACACTCGCACTGTGTAGCAAAATGAGACATATTTACAGCGCTCTGCAAAATTGTGAATATTTCTTGAACTTTTTCACCTTTTATCAGAGCATAAGCTGAAATCTTTTGGTAGTTTTCAGCAATCTTTGCATGTAAAACTCACGAGCGTTGCTTGCATTTGTATTCAGCTACTTCAGTTAAAACTATTAGGTTTTATTTTGGCGTATGCCTCTACCGGCTTTGCACATCGAGAGCCGGTTCTTCTGGGAACAGCAAGTTTCAGGTATTGACACAGATTATTGAGTGGATTTGCATTTAGATTTTGACTGAGTCTTTCAAGTCAAAAGACTCGGTCTTTAACTTTATACTCAGTTAAAGTTATACTATTCAATTTTAGGCTGCATGTTTCGTGTCGTTTTATTGTCCTGCTAGGAGAAAGAAGCCGTCTAAAGTGTTTCGCAGATTTTCTTCCAGGATTGACCCATACTTTGCTGAAAGCTGTGAACTTCTTGCTCGGTTTAATGCTGCCATCGCTATGCTTAACTGATACAATCGCATATTGAGGAAGTTAGTTTGCAGGCCCCACAGTATTTTTGCATTAAGACCAAAGCATTCAAATTTCGTCTCATTTGACCAAATTTGACCAAAACTTGACCAAATGTTTGACTTGTGGTGGTTTTCTTTAACCAATGGCTTTCTTCTTGCCAGTCTTCCATGAAGTCCAGATTTACGGAGTGGCGTCTACAGATTCTTCCAGCTGAGCTGTGTGTGGATCTCTGCAGCTTCTCTAGAGTCACTATGAGAAGGTTATGTGGTGTTTTATGTTAATTATGACCACAATTCATGTGTACATGTTCAGAGCGACCCGCTCAGTTCTCCTGACGTCCGCTCCTCATCCTCTTCCACTTAGATCATCTTCAGCAATCCAATCAGGAGTCATTTTTGAATGCCAGGTGTTTAAGTAATTTGAGTCATTTCATTATCACATTCACATGCTTACACAGAACAGGATGTGGGTTTGCCTATGTGCGTGTGTGCGTGTGTGTGTGTGTGTAAGGCCATTTCTTGGACAAATCAGATGGCGCATGTATTAGAAAGAAAATCTCCTCTATATTTAAGTCTGCTTGCTCCACTTTGATGTGGTAAGTTGTCAGTGAAGCTCCATGCAGGCAGGTGGAGAAATAAGAGCTTTTGATGTCCGTTTATCAAAACTAAAACCTTGAATAAGGGGAGAATTTGAACTTATGTTTGCCTCCTGATCCCCGCCCCCTCTCCTCTACCACCTCATAAGATGGCAAGAGAGTCAGATTTACTCTTTTCTTTGAACATCTTTATCATTAGCAACGGTTTCGATTTTCATCATAAAACGAAAACAATTTTGAGTTGCAGTCTTGGGCAAAGATGGATGCACTGATGTATTGCAGCAGAAGAGTAACGGCGCCATCTACTTTTGAATGACTGTACTGCCCTTTTTTTAAGCCTGCCAAGCAAAAATACTGGATGAAAGATTGAAAACCAAACCACTGGCTCCTCTAACTAAGACTGGATCTATTTTAGGAGATCATATTTATTGTAACGACAGCTTCTCCAGGATGACAATTAACTAATTGTTTGGTAAAATAGGAGGTAACTCATATTTAGAGGCATTTAGCATGCAAGTTATTAACTGCATGCTAAATGCCGTTAATTTTAAGCGCTTCAATTTCAATTTTAAGATTTAGTACATAAACATGACTCGAGATCCTAACTTAATTGAAGGGAAAACATTCTTTCGTAATTTATTGGAACCAAAATCTGAAAAGTGTGGTGTGCATTTGTGTTGACACCTGATTTACTTTGACAGCTTAAAATAAAATAGAGCAAGCAGAGTCCACCTGGGTATCAAGTAATCTCAGCATGAATCCTGCTGTTTTGTAAAGGTTCATTAAAGGATATTGGTAAATAGGCACGACGTCATGACGACCGAGTCGAGAATAAAGCTGTGAATTTTGTTCACGCCTGACATAAACTCCAAATTAATAACGGTAAAATTTGCTGTTGATACTTGACAAAGAACGAACTGTGAAATTCATACGTCTCCTGAGAAAGTGTGTTACGTGTTGCTGAGTGTTTCCTTTCTGGATTGGCGCTGAGAGAGCGAGTGCAGAAAAATCTACAAATATGAAATTCCTCTGTGAAAGGTGCCAAAGTATGAGCAGCACCGCTGAACTGGACGCGGAGCTCTCAGAGTTTCTGCAAGACGCCGAAAAAGACAAAAACCTATAAGAAAAAAACAATTAATTTCACTCCTGTTGGGTGTCTTATCAAAACACGACAGAGTCCAAAGGCAAAAGTGGATGATTTATTACAGGGTAGGATGAGGCAGTGGACATCTGACAACTCGGTGAAAAACACATTGCAGACACAGATCATGCAGCCACCGCAGCACAGGCGACCTGCTGTGTGTGTGTGTGTGCGTGTGTGTGTGTGTGTGTGTGTGTGTGTGTGTGTGTGTGTGTGTGACAACTCGAGCTCAACTGAACCGGTATGGAGGTATGGGTACAGGAATTGAGTAGCTATCCACTGAAGGTACAATGATTCGTAGAATAAAACTGACAAAGGATGAATATTTGCACTTAATTTCCAGATGTGTAAAACTGAGGTGTGGCTCATCCTACATCCCTAAATGCTTTGTTTCAATCCGTCTTCAATCTGTCCGGGACAAATCTCGATATTTAAAGCATCTCTCGCAATGCCGTGCCTCACAACTTGGTCTCCACTCTCTCGGTCTCCACTCTCTCGCTCTCCAGGAAGGATTTCCCACAGACCGTGATGGCTTTAAACTCCTCTGAAATGTCCACCAGAGTCTTCCCCTTGGTCTCAGGCAGAAGGAAGAAGGTGTAAAAGCTGCCCAGCAGGGACACGACAGCAAACAGCGTAAAGCAATAGGAGCCGAAAGCATCCTGCAGAGAAAGAGTGGACAAGCAGAGCTGCGTTGGTTAGAGTCGTCCTCCATTGTGCGGCATGCAGGCTGGTTGCTTCAGAGTTGGGGGATTTTGACTGTACGCACAATGATGAACGGGAAGATCAGGCCCACCACGGCGAACATCAACCAACGCTGCAGCCCCATGAGAACGAACGCTGCCAGACGATCGGACTGAATGAAGAGCTCGGCACTGAGTGTGGCTGTGGCGGCGCCTGGAAGGGCAAAGAGTGATCTTTACAAGATTTCTGATGCTTTGCAACAACAAAACTTATTTAATTATTTGACTGGCATTCAGTGATAGATCAGCACAAACATGAACTAATTACAAAGAGAAAGAAAGGGTAAGCACAATTGTTCACATATCTATATATATATATATATATATTTTTTAATTCATTTATTTCTTAAATAATAATGACCTGAAAAGTGCTTGCGTTCTGACTGATCCCCCCCCTTTTCTCCGGCGTCCCAAACTAAAATCCAATGAAACCAGTGACCCAATAATGGCCGAGATTTTCAGTCTCTAAATGTGCAAAGCTGGTAGAAATGCATCAGAAAACAAATGAACCGTTTCATGCATGAGTTATGATCCTTTATGTCAGGATTTTTTTTTTTTTTTTTTACAAAGTATTTCTGATTTTCTTAAGTCATAAAAAAGGTGGGGGAAAAAAATGTAAAAAAAAAAAAATTATAAAAAATAAAAGATTTTTTTTTCTAGGCGATCGATTGTAATTTCCCCCAAATACAAATACATCACTAGTATGAGTGTTTAGGGATTACTTGATGTCAAAACATACATATGTGTGTTTTTTGCCTCTACAACAGGAGTGACTGCATATTCCTCAGTTGCTTTTTCATATGTCTGCCATATTGGAATTAACAAGAAAATGTTTGCAGTGGATGGCTAGTAGTTGATAGTATATTGTCCGATTCGCTGGTTTCCACTTCAGTGCTCTGAATCCATTTGCAACATAAAGATCCACAAGAAACACAGGAAAATGGCTTGTGTCACTGCAGTGACCTCGATGCATGAAAGGGTTAAGATTCTATAAAGTTCAGATTTTGTAAAATCACACACTATGCTATACAAAAAAAAAAACATGCCTCGTTTCAATTTCAGTTCTAAATGGAGCACATCAAATCATCCACAAAGTCTGAGGCCTGATTTTGTGGATGTGATTTGGTCCTAACCTGACAAATGCTAAAAAGCTGAAAGATTATAAATATATTTTTTTTTGAAGGCTCTGCGCAACATGCGGCTTGTCCTCTCAAAATGAACCAAAGGTTTAATGGTGCGGTTGCGAAGTTCTCACCGGGTCCTCCGCAAAAGGAGACGATGAAGAGGAAGATAAGAGAAGAAGTAACGTAGGGAACCCAGCTGAGGTCCTGCAGGAGTGACACACATTATGACGCTTGACACAATCACACCTGCTGTCTGCACTGTTTGTGCATTTCATTTTTAATGCAATGCGTGTGCCGAGTAGATTTAACGTGTCCATTGTTTTTACCGGCCGCTGGATCCTCTGGCAGCTCAAAGATGACATCAAATGGACTCGTATCTATCATTTGGTCTCCTTTACAACATTTGACTTAATCCTCTGTGCTTTGGTTGTGTAAGTTACACCCACATTTGAAGTGTTGAAAACTTTAATGTGTGGTAAATATTGGGGGCTGGGGAGGTTTCTCACCAGTGAGTGGCTCAAGGAAAACAGAAATGTGTGATCTCTTTGTAATGATTTTTCCTTTTACCACATCCTTATCATGTTTACCTTTAGGTTCAGCATTACTGTTGCCACGATCCAGATAGCAGATATGACGGCGTACCCTCCCCAGAATAACGGCCTCCTCCCCGTGTGCTCGATCAGAAGGCTCTGTTGGAAACAAAGGAGAAAAGAAATGGAGGCGGCATTCGAGACAGAAAAGAAGCCAAGAGAAAACAAGGAAAGAGCTGAAAAAGGAAGATGGAATGAGAGGAGGGAGGAAGGAAGGAGGAAGACAAAATGAGAGGAACGAAGAGGAAAGGTAGGAAGGAAAGAACGACACACAGCCACTCATCCTGCATTTCGCTCAATATGAAGCACCAAAGGGGAACAGAGTCAGGTGAGAGAGGCAAGACGGCGGCGGGATTTGCTCACACAGGAGATGGAGGTGAGGATTTCAGATATTCCGAGACCGAGGGTGACGTAGCGGATCTTGTCTTCAGGAACTCCAGTGTTCCGGAAGATGTCAAAGGAGAAGGTGCTGATCTGGGAAGGAGGACGCCACTTTGAATTGTTAGGACCGTTCCATCCAGCGTGTCTTTAATTGTTTTTCTAATCGTTTCTTGCTACAATCACACAATTAAAGTGCTGTGACTTCAAGCAACAATTAGAAACGAAGCAGTGGATTTAAGTCTGGACTTTGACTGGGCCTGTTTTGTGTTCTGTGGCCTCATTTTGTCCCAGCCAACCGAGACAGAGACATGTCTATGTTCTAAATGTCGGGCGTCTGTGTCTCACCGCAGACATGCCCGACATCTGATTGCAGCAGAAAACGACGAGCATGGTGATGAGCTGCCATCGGACGCTCCGGTCCATCATCAGCCGCAGTGGACTCTTTGGCGGAGACCCTTCGAGAGCCATGTGCTCAGTCAGCATCTCCTCCATTTCCTGTTTGTAGTCGCCTTTCCCCCACAAACTCTGAAGGGCTGGAGCGACGACAAAATAAGACCATTTTAAAGCAAAAACGGGAGAGAAATTGTTCCCGTGTGGTTGTGGCAGAGGGGGAAACGCATACCTCGCTTGCATGCCTTTTCGTCTCTTTTCTCTATGAATAAATACCTGGGAGCCTCTGGAAGGAAAGGCAGCACCAAAACCTGAACCGCTGAGAAACACACAGGGACACAGAGGACGATGTTCCACAGGTCACGGTGGCCGAGGATCTCGCTGCCAAAAAACACAAAATTGAGTTCCTAGCTGAATCGTTGCCCTTGCTTTATGTAGAGGTGACGCAGACTGACATACCTTAATCCAAAAAGCTGTCCAGAGAGTTTGCCGAGGGAAGTAAAAGTGGCTGAAGTAAGAGTCACTCTACCTCTTATCTTCCTTGGTGAAATCTCCCCCAAATACATTGAATGGAGGCTCCCTCCTAAACCTGCAACACACACGTCACCGTGTGCAACGTGAAGGGTTGCACCACTGCAGAAACTACACCCACTGTTGAATGATTCAGAATTATTCATAGTAAATATCAGGACTCTCACCCGCTGAGTATCCATACAGCGTCCGCGCCACGATTATCATTTCAAAGGATTTAGCCGTCTTGCTGGTCAGCATGATCGCGGCCCCCATAATGGAAATCAGGCTGTTGCAGATCATTGCTCGTTTTCTGGGCAAAGAGAGTCAAATTCATGTCTTCTTCGGCTGCACGCGTGATGACGGAGAGGTGCGACACTGTGGGTTTATTAAAGATGTTTGTTGACATGTCTCGAGCGTGTCCTGCAGAACAAGGGTCATTTTCGGGAAACAGTGCTGTTTCCTTTTACATGTTCCTTCACTTCTCGCAGTGTTCTCACACTTAAATGTTTCAGGTCATCAAACAACTCCATATTTTTCATTTTTACTGATGACTAAACCCAGAACAGCAGAGGCCCTGTGCGTAGAGTTAATGTTAAGTTATAAACTAACTCATTTGCACACATCTTTTGGAAAACTGAGCTTTTATGCCAAGCCTGAATTAACGAGGGCAGATGGCGATTGTAAAAACTTCTAAAGCCTGAGCTTTAAAACAAAGAAAGCACTTAAGTAGAACCTGTCTGACTTCAAGAAATAAGGGAACAGACCTCCAAAAGTAAAACATCACGCCGCAAAAACTGATGAGAAACAAACTAAGTGATTGACACCAATCTGGAAAGGATCATAAAACCTTTCTTGTGTTTTTGGAGCAGCGACTTGGCGTTGTTGGTAGGATTCCATGATTATGCAGCGCAGGGTAAAAGTGACAAATGATTGTCTAATACTTACTTGAAATTAGTGATCATTTGAGATTGGACACACTTGCTTCCCGGACTTGATTTATCATTTGCCTCTTTACCACTATGAAATCTCAAACAGGAGCTCACATACAGTTTTCCGATCCAAGTGGGAAACACTTCCCACATTCACGGATACCTTTACCCATAAGCCACGTACACACACCTTCCCAGTTTTCGCGAGAAGAGTTTGACGCTTACGGCACCAAAGAGTCCCCCAACAGCGTACATGGAGACGATAAGAGACCAGATAATGGTGACCTTCTGAGGACCTGGAGACTCCTTGTACCTGTCATACCAGCTGCTGTTGATGAAGTGCTGAATGTACTGGAACGACATCAACAATCCGTATCGTCACCAAACAAATAACACCAAAATGTGGGAAAACTGAGAAAATGGGCTTGTAATCTTTTTTCTTTTCTTTCTTTCTTACTGGTGAGGGAGAACTGAGTCCGGTTATGTGGTAACCAGTATGGAAACTTCCTCCACAGCCCAAAATTATGATTACAAGCAGAGCATTGCCTTGAGTCTGAAATGAAGGAGTGAAAACAGAATCATGACCTACACAACAGATATATATATATATATATTTAAATACATTTGTAATTCTGTTGTTTTTAATGTTATAATTTTATTCTTTACTTTGATCTGTATGTATGTGAACTCCAGTTAAGGACATTTTAAATATACTATAAAATATAAAAATACTGAAAACAAATAGAAGTTTTTTTTTTCAAAGTAAAATAGCCATGTAGTTGTGATTTCATTATTGTTTAGTTTGTTTCTTAAATTTGTTTGACGTAAAAAAATGAAAGATAAATTTAAAAATTCTATAGATTTTTTTTTTAAGTTGTTAATAGGCAAGAAGCAGAATTATTGTTGAAAGAGAAAGCCGGAAGTACCAAAGTCTAATTTGAGCAATATCACTGCCTTCAATAACAAGCCCTTTGTCAGAAAAGACAATTAATTTGGGTACCTAACTTTATTTTTTCTTAAAGCAAGAAAACTTGTAAAAGCTTAAAATTGTGAAAGAAATTAAACCAGAACTGCATTCTTAACGGCATTAAAAACCAAAAGTAAATACGAAGCAAACTTATCTGCAGATTGGAGTTGGAGTGTTTTCTGACAACCATGAGAAGTGCAGGATTGGCTTTAGGGTTAAAGCTAACCCTAAAGCTTTAACCCTAAAGCTATAGGGTTAAAGCTTTAGGGTTAAAGTATAGATGAACTGATGGAGTTTGAGTGAGAAACTGTGTGCTTATAATGACCTTTTGACCTTTACTAACTGTTGTGCAACTAAATTCGTGTGAGTGAAAGAGGGACTGACTATGTGGAGAAAAATGAGACGTGCATAATTGATGCATGGCTTCTTAATATAGATTATTCTGCTGAAACAGTTGCTGGGACCACAATGCTGCCAGAATTTTCTTAGGAGGTTTTTGTCTGTCGTTTTTCTTTTTCTTTTTTTTGTTTTGTTTCATAATTCTTGACTTCATACACAGATGTAAATATAACTTTGCCGAGCCACAAGTCTGAATATGTAAAGATGAAAATGTGAAGGTAGAACATTTTTTTATTTGATTATGAAATCAGTAGGAATTATGATAAAAAAGAAATACTCTTAGCCGTAAAATGATCTCAAAATAATTTGAAGTAGTGTTCATTTTAATTGATTATTCCACCTTGAATATGTTTAAAAAGTGGGAATAAAAATAAAAAAAAGTAACTAAGCAAGACACAACCTACAATGACTCAGCTAAAACTATGATCTAAATAATTTATTACATAAAACAACAAGTGGCTAAAAACAATATGGATGCCAGTGAACCATAACATGTGAAGGTAATCATGCAAATTTGCATCAGTATTTTTTTTTAAGCCGAAATGCCAAATAACAGACATGTATATTAAAAGTTATCATCAGTGAATCTGATATTGCCGCATATGTTTCTTTTCCACTGCTCTTTTCAGCGTTTGCATGTTTTGCATTTAAAAATCCTCCTGGCATGTAAACAGATATGTTAGTAATCTGTGGAGCTCCTACCAGTTGGTGAAAGAAAGTGTCCATTCTGTCTCTACGGCCTTGAACATCGTAGTCCACAAATCCAGACTCTGCCGGCCGCTTTAAAACCCAGAGGCTGGTTATCATTAACTAGTTTTGAGTAAAAATTAATCACCAGAAACAGGCCGTCTGCCTGCTGATGGGAAGTGAAGAGAGCTGTAGGAATCTGGCCTGGAGTGACAAGAGAAACGAACAACTCCTGGATGGAAAATGACGTGCAAATTCACGGTTCGATTAGATTTGGCACATGGTTTCAAGAATTAAAAACTCACACGAAAGACAACTACCTTTAATTCAACTCTGTATATGATTTAGATACGTAACTCTGCAAGTCATGAACCATTACGTAGAATTGAAACCACATATTTACACTGTATAAAAGGACGTTAAACCAGACTAAATCCCAGCCGAAACTGTTTTAGGTCAGCTAGGATCTAGTCCGGTGCCAGAATAATGACTACGAGAGGTCTTCGTAATTTGACCAGAGTCCATGTTCTGTTTTAAAGACTCACTTATGAGATGTTCCATCAATATTTGCACATGGTTCCTCGTTAAGTCAGCTGTTTTGAGAAGTGCACAGATGCTACCACCCTTGTAGGGCACAGCAACCTTCTTGTATATAAACTTTTGATGTTGAAAAAAGTGATAAAAAAATATTTGCAAAATGTCTGTAATAACTAATTCAAAAGAGGAAATTTCCATCTCATTTAATGTCAGTAAGGATTGGGGGTTTTTTTTGTTCAGTGTATCTCATTCCCACTGTATTATCGGAGAGTTTCATTTCATCAAAGCACTGTTCATCTTGTGAACAATAAACATGAGTTAATTACGTTTTAAATCGTAAAAAACTACTTGGCTGCTTTTTTTGTGTGGAAACATTGGAATCGCTCCTTGTGCGGTTAAACATGCGTGTTGCTTGACGTCCGCCAGGGGGCAGCAATATAAAATTGTGTTCATTTATCTTGTGTCGCTCCGCTCTTTCCTCATGTCGCTCCAGCGGAAGCAACGCCGTTCAGTGTTTCCCGTAGTCATCGTTGAGTAGCTGGATAACAGCGAAGAGTGGTTCGCATCTCCACAATAAAAAAGGAGCCTTTTTATTTACTCGTTTGCCTATTTACCAAGAGACAAAAATGCCCCTGGAGAACTTGGAGGAGGAGGGTCTGCCTAAGAACCCCGATTTGAGGATAGCTCAGCTGAAATTTCTGCTCACAATGGACGGACACCGACGAGATGAGAAAGTGAAAACCGAGCTAATGGATGCTATTAAAGCTAAGAGTGAGTTAGCCTTTTTTATTTTTATTTTTTGAACGCAGCGATTTTCAACTAATACAACCGAGCCATGTGTTGACAGCTGTTCATTAGACAGATACGCTTAAGGAATTGCTTTTACTGAGGTGTGGGTGAGGTATGTAAAAATAAATACGTTAAAGTAAATGCTTAGCGCGAGCATTAGCCTGTTAGCTAACACTGCTAGCGTCAGACAACAAAAAGTTTAAAACGGCTTTTTTTCTTTCTTTTACAAAACTAGTAAAACACAAACAAGACAGACTTTGTGCTCATTCGATCGGTTTCAGTTCTTTGTCATTTTTTGTGACGCAAAAACACGTGAACTGGGTTCCCGGGGATACTTCACACCTTCCTCACCCTTACACCAAATATTATGTGTATTCAAAGTCTCGCGTTGATTTAGATCTTTGGGGTTCTGTGATGTGTGTGTGTGTGTGTGTGTGTGCTTCAGACATGGCGCCGTACTATGAAGGTCTGTGTAAGGAGCTGAAGTGGCCGCTGGACTCGGAGCTGCTGAGCAAAATGAAAAAGGCCAACGAGGAGGAGCTGAAGCGCCTGGACGACGTGCTAGAGGACGCGGAGAAGAACATGGGAGAGAGCGAGATCCGGGACGTCATGATGGCCAAGGCGGAATATTTAATCAGAATCGGAGATAAGGTGAGGGATGCTTCAGCGAGGACTGGCCATGTGTTCAAATGCATCTTAAAAATGAATAAATAATCGACGTGCAGCAAGTGAAACCCTCCGAATCTAGTCATTAAAAATGCATGCAAAAAGGTTTTTTGATGCGTAAGTGTTATTTTATGACATCTACGCATAAAAATGTCATAATATATCATTTTTATGCGTTGTGAATAGGTATTTTATGACCTATATGTATTTATAAGAAAGATGGCTGACTTCACTGATTCCACATTCAGGGTAACTCAGGAGAGATCAAAATTTTAGTGGAGTAATTTAATAGTAACAAAGGCCGTGAAATGTGCTTTAAACAGGGTAAAACAGACAGGTCCAAAAATAATTGGAAAAAAAAAAAAACAAGAGCCAAAAATCAACCAATCATAAAGCATGAAAACAAACGCATGACTTTCAAGCAAAAGAACAACTCAAGACAGTGAAAAAATTTACAACAAACTCTACAATAGCGTACATAGGAAATATTAAAAGTACTGGCGCAAAATCTAGCACAATAGCAATTTCAGTACAGTAAAATCAATTATAATAATCTGTGTAAACATCAATTTCTATTTTCTCTTCTTTAGTTTGTTTCTTCAACATAAAAGTCCTTGTTGGTTGAATGGCAGTGCTCCTCTGCAGAGAACTATAATTTTCTGACAATTCGTCTTGAATCTTTTGCACACCGTTTTGAGCGAGCGGCTAACTTGTGTCGTTAGAAATAAAGCAATAATGAAAATAAAGTTAAGCTAAAACCAGAAAAAGACTGTAGAAAATTCACCTTCACAAGTCTGTTTATGATTTGAATGTTTTCGGCTGCGTGCTAATTTCTCTCACTCGTCTGAAAGTCTTGTGACAGCTGCTATTGTCGCACGTTTAAGCATGTTTGCATCGCTGAGAAATTCATTGAATTTATTCCCCTTCTTCCTGTGCGCCACCGCAGGAGGGCGCGCTGACGGCTTTCAGGAAGACCTACGACAAGACGGTGGCTCTGGGTCACAGATTAGACATCGTCTTCTACCTGCTGAGGATCGGTCTCTTCTACATGGACAGTGACCTCATCACACGCAACTCGGAAAAAGCCAAGAGGTTCGTCCTGCCTCGTCCTCATCCGCCTGCCGGCGTCGTCGCGGAGCGTAACGGTTGTGCTTCTCCTTCTCTGCGCAGCCTCATCGAGGAGGGCGGGGACTGGGACCGGAGGAACCGCCTGAAGGTCTACCAGGGTCTGTACTGCGTGGCCATCAGGGACTTCAAGCAGGCCGCCGAGCTTTTCCTCGACACCGTCTCCACCTTCACCTCGTACGAGCTCATGGACTACAAGACGTTTGTCACCTACACAGTTTACGTCTGCATGATCGCCCTGAAGAGGCCTGACCTCCGCGAAAAGGTAGGGAGAAGACGTGGTTCCGCTTTTTAAAATTGTATCTTTTGTTGAGCATTCATTACACAATCGATGTATACATAACCAATACTTGGACCTTTTTAAATGATCTGCCTAAAAATGAACCAGAGTATGAAAAAGCCAGAACTACTACTATGACTAATAAAACCAAAACATATTTAGCAAATAACTAATGAAAACAAGGAAGCACATTCTAAAAACTAATTAAAACTAACCTAATTAGACAAGTCACAGTGAAAGTAAACTAAGAGAAAAATATCTAACCACCTGTCCTCCTCCTCAGGTGATAAAAGGAGCAGAGATCCTGGAGGTGCTGCACAGCCTCCCGTCCGTCCGCCAGTATCTGTTCTCCCTGTACGAGTGCCGTTACTCTGTCTTCTTCCAGTCTCTGGGTGAGTTTGTCTCTTGCGGCTTTTTCAAAATAAAACGGCACGGATCGAGTCCAACGTGTACTCTTGTGTCGGATAAACGGCTTTGCTATGTCATCCTGACATGAGCGTGTTGGTTGCAGCCCTGGTGGAGCAGGAGATGAAGAAAGACTGGCTCTTCGCCCCGCACTACCGCTACTATGTGAGGGAGATGAGGATCCAGGCCTACAGCCAGCTGCTGGAGTCCTACCGCTCCCTCACGCTGGGGTACATGGCCGAGGCCTTCGGCGTCAGCACAGAGTTCATTGATCAGTGAGTCGACATTTACGCCACTGTTCTATAACTCATTTGTTTAGTCTGCATGAACTCTACATATTGGTTCTCCTTTTCTCTAATAATTATAGAAATAGTTATGGTCTTAAAAGTTCTTTTTACAATATTTTATGGTACTGCTCTGATAATAAAATAACTACAATATGTATATTCTTTAGGTAACTATGTTTGTGACTACATGGCAAAGGAATCACAACACAATTACTGCTTAGCTTAGCTTTGAGTATTTTGAATTCCCTGACCATCCTCTTGACTGGTTGGTGACAAGATGGGTCCTCCAGGATGGATTATTAATTAAAAGTAGATGAAGTCGTTTGCTTCATTTACTTCAAATGAAGTAAATGATTTTACTTCATTTATGTTCATCTTAAAAGAGATTGCTTGGGGAGCCAACAGTCTTGCAGATTTTATTTATTTTGCTAAATTCTCAATTGTTTTTCTTTGCCAAACCAATGTTGTCAAATGAAAGGTTTCTTTCAGTTTTATGTTTGCTGCTTTAAAAAAAGAGATTAATTTGAAAGTTTTTACACATTCTTAAAAAGGTTGAAGGCTATATTTAGATCAGACATCCACAGACTACTAAACGGTAGTTAAAGGTTTTTGGACAAACTTTAACTTTATCCAAAAAAAGAACATTTATTTAATTAGTAACTTATTTTTAACTCAGAACTGTGATTTATGTGAAGGTTCACAGGAATCCTCACGCTGTCGCTTTGTTTTAGGCCAACCGACTCAGATCTCATTTCCTTTCCGTAGGGAACTGTCCCGATTCATCGCCGCCGGACGTCTGCACTGTAAAATTGATAAAGTTAACGAGATCGTGGAAACTAATAGGTAACATTAATACATTTAAATACTGAAAATGCAAGTACAGTGAACTCCAGCAAAGCTTTGAGACTCAGCTTGTTCTGTTTTTTTTTTTAAACAGACCTGATAGCAAAAACTGGCAGTACCAGGAGACCATCAAGAAGGGCGACCTGCTGCTCAACAGAGTCCAGAAGCTGTCAAGAGTCATTAACATGTAACCCTGGCAACCATCGTTTTTCAGTGATGGAGCGTTACGAATTTTCCTCTTGGTATTTGTCTGACAAAGTGGCTTATATTGTGTATATAATAAAACCTGTTTACCTAAAATGTCCCCTGCTGTTGAGTTGACAAACAAGGCGGAGGCAGCGTTTCATATAAATAACAGTATAAATTATTTTATTTACACAAACTTGTTACAAAACAAATATACTATACAATCTTTTTCTTTAAATATTAATTCTAACCTATGTTTTGTTCATGAATTACATAGCAGCCAAATACATAAGTCCAGCTGAAAATGATTCTGATAATGTATACAGAAAACAAAAATCTATACACGCTTTTACAAAGTATGAATGATTTTTTATTTTTATTTTTTATTTGTTTTTTTTTTAATCCATTTTGTTTATAATTCTTTTTCCTTCCCAGACATGAGTTGGATTTGCTGTCACGTTTTAACATTCCAGGTCTGCGGTGCAGATAAGAAACAAAACATCCTCAAACGTTTCCTTCTGAAAAGAAAAAAAATCTCAGTGGAGTTTGAAAGGTGAGACGGAACAAAATTTCAAAAATGTCGTCTGAAGGAAAACAAAAGTGTTTTTAACCGAGTGGATGAGAAACTCTGGTTTATTTTTTATTTTTTTTGTTTTTTCTTTAAGTGTTCACAGGCTGATATTTAAACCAAACTCCAATACTTTGAACATTCAAGTAGGGTAAAGCCACCCGACGAATACTGTCCTCAAAGAGTCAGGGAGAGGAACTAATTCAGGCACTTTCTTGATTTGATATTTCTTTCGAACTGCTGCTGAACTCATCCGGGAAAAGCTGCGATTTAAACCGGCAACGAGGAAGCAGACAACTTTTCAACTGCTCTTCTTCCTCGCGAAGATCGCCACGTCTCTGTAGCACCCCCACCACCACCCCTCCAATCATGAAATGTGTTCAAGTCTGCACAGCGGACGACTTAAAAAAAAAAGTCCCTAAAACGTCTTTTTTTATTTTTTCAAACGGGCACAGCTTCAGGCTGTGACATTTCAGACCTACGGGGGGGTCACACAGAGTCGGATTAGTAGGCAACATAAAACCGTCTGGTGAAAAGCACGCGTGATTCAGACCTTGGTACATGAATAAAGGTAGCTCTCATACAGACACATGCTACGGCGGCGACGTCTCCCTGTCCCTCCTTTAAAGGTCGAGTACACGATTCATGAGATGCTTCGACGAACGGGGATGTATTGCATCGTATAGACTTGGCAGTGAACCACTTCAAATAGTCTTGTCCGCAAGATCTCTCGCTCTCTTTTTTTTTTTTTCTTAATAAATAAATAATCTTTAAAATTGTACCAAAAAGTTCAGCGTGTAGGAAAAATGCCCGTGCAAAAATACATACTTTACTATGTACAATTCGTTAACAAAATATGTATTCTCAAATAGGGACACTTGATACATAGGCTACAAGAAAACATGGTGAATTAAAGAGCATTTCTTAGAAAACGACAAAAAAAAATTTTTTTCAGCTTTGACATCAGTGAAGGATTTTTATTAGTTGTTTTTTTTGTATATAGAAATCAACGGGAGTTGCTAAAAAGCTTGTTTTCTCGTGAAGCCATCTTTATGAATCTCGCACCAGAAAAACTCACAAACAAAAACAAACGAGTGAGTATTGCCTGTTTTTTTTTTTGTTTTGTTTTTTAAATATCGAAGTTGGACTGCATTTCAATTTAGAAAATCCAGAATTCAATTCAAACATTGAAGCTCAGACTTAAAGGGATCCATTTCAAGTGTTCTAAGTTTGATGATTTATTCCTTTCAGCTGATAAACTGTTTCTCGTGTAAATCATGAATTATTACGTGAGGGATATTTTTTTGTTAAAGCACTATTGTGGGGAAGACTTTCTTACAGTTGTCCAGCAGACGGTCTCTAAACACCTTCCGCACGCCAGGAAAAGGGCTCTGCTAAAGAAAATGAAGTGGAAGGAAAAAGTGCTCAAGCAAAAGAAGTAACTGCAAAGTCAATTCAAGAGCGATTCTGGAACTGCAGCAAACGTGATGCAGGACGACGACTGGTGAAATTCCCTGTGGTGAGATATTCCAAAAAAAGATAAAACGGAGTCGTAGATTAACCGGATAAGGGCATAAGGACAAAACGTGGTCCAAAGTCGACATTTGAAATGAAAGAAAATCAAGTTGCAGTGGCATCCAAGTTGTTGAGCTCCAGTGTTCAGTTTTGCTTTTGGGGATGAACGGGGGGTGGAGTCCCATGAACTGCTGGTGTTGGTCCACTCGGTTTTATCAAGTCCAAAAATCTGAACGTTTTAGAGCAATTCGCCTCAAGTACCAGCGGGTGCAAGCAAGAGGAAGATGAGAGAACCAAGAATGCAGGTAAGCTGAAGGCTGCGGTTACCGTCCAGCAGGCTAATCCACCTGCTGTACCGTCTCCATCGGCAACATTTCTAAGAATGAAAACATCCCCCTTTTTGAAAAAAAAAAAAAAATTAAATAAAAATCATCGGTAATATTTTCATTTTCCGAGAAACTTGACATTAGGTTTCTGTTGGCTGAAAGCCTCGATCTTCAACCTGAATAGAACTAAACCATTTCGCTTCAATTAAGTAGCTGAAAGACTTTTTTCAAACACGTTTTACTGAGATCCACCTATGTTAGTATTACGCTATGGTTCTATGGAGATCCAAAGGTGCCTAATTTTGATTTTTCTATTTTTTTATTTTTTTTTTACAAAACAACTGCAGTTGCAAACAAATGCATGAAACGTTTATTCAATTTATTATAAATTTTTGAGAACAAACCTTTATTTGAAGAATTAGTTCATGGTTTGTTGCTGCAATACATCATGAAGCTTTTGACTCAGACATTTGAATCGTTTCATGATGTACTGCAACAACAAAAACAAAAAGCCATGAAATAACTGAATACTGAAATAATTATGAGATATTAAGTTTTGATTTCATTTTTTAATGAATTCATCTGGTATCCTACAACCATATTATATGCAAAAGACTGACGTAATAAGTCGGGATATTTGTTTCCTCTCAATTTGTTTGTGGATAAATGACGTTTAAAATTTTGTTTAGAACATTTCTGCAGTTTTGGCACTCCATAGCCAACAACCACGCCTCCCTCTTTATGACCGCGAGGCGTCGGGTTGGGGGAGGGGGAAGTAACAACCAGAGATTTGGTAGTGGTTACTCACTGGGAGGGACAATTACACCCCGCAGAAGACGAGTAGACGTGCAAGTTTGTTCCAGTTAAGACGTACCTTTTACCTGATTCCATATGGAAAACATTACAATTCACATCTGTCCACACATAGCTGAGAATTTCACAGCGCTTTGTGGGGATAAAGTAGGGAAGTTGTGGCTTTAATGGTCCCCCACCTTTCTCTTATAATAGAAAGTAGTTGGCAAAGCTGTGGCAGTTTGTTTGGCGAGCTTTGTGGACAATTATTTAGTGCGCTTCACAGTTCGGGGGTGGGAGGGTAGGTCTACTGTTGCTGTGTTTTTTTTTTGTTTTGTTTTGTTTTTTTGTTGTTTTTTATTTTATTTTTTTTACAATGTATAGATTCAGGAAACTGAGACGTCCCCTCAGGGACAGGCTTTTCTCGCTGACTAAAGAACCGATCCAATGGGCACATCAGGTGTCCTTTTTCACATTTAAAAGCACAACCGTCTTCACCAAGTCTACAAAGACCCTTTGTAGTCCAGTGTTAAAAAAAAACAAACAAAACAAAAGCTCATTAGAAATCAGAAAAAAACAAAGGTAACACTTGCATAATTATTCTGGACGATTGGAAGAGTTGACCAGATTATCCGCTAGGGGGCGACTGCGTGTAACCCTCGGTTACTGAACGTGTCGGACTGTAACGGACATTTAAAAAAAAAAAAAAGTAGTTATGGTGTGACTTAAGGTGTTGAAATTAGAAACGTTGAGTCTCCTCCGGCTCTCCTTGCAAAGGCTTCTGAGATCAGGCGATGGGGGTGGAATAAAGCTGGGGACTCCAGCAGAATCTAACATTTGGGGGCAGAGGAGTAATATAAAAACAAATAAAAAAACTCTCGCACTTTTACACACTCGCTCTTGAACTCGAACGGAAATTAGATCGGCTTGTTGTGTTCCCTCCATCTCCAAAACAGCTGGGAAGACCTCTCGGATTGATGGGGCAGAGGAGTACAGGGCGGCGGGGGGGGGGCGGGTTCTGCTTTGCATTCCATGTCTCTGCCCACCTCTCTTCAAACACACACACGCACACACCTGACACACACATGGCTTTGGGAGAAATAGTAAGGACCACGTCTACTTCACTGGGCAGTCCAGATCATCTCCACCCTGAGGATTGTGGGAAGCTGAGAGTCATGTGGATTTTATTTCACAAGGCCTCGTGCAGTCCAGAACAGATTGCAGACCACTCTGGACTCTCCTCTGGCCGCCTGTCTCCGTCGCAGAGGCAGGAAGTCGCTGTCAGGGACGAGCTTTTGGCTGCGGAGGCGAAAAGCAAAGAAATGGAGAAAGACGAAATAAGCCGTTGAGATTAGAAAGTAGATTTAACTGAAGGATGATTTGGTGAAGCATCAAGTATTTCTTGAACCTTTACAGTTCATTGTTTATATCACAGGCGGTCCAGAAGTGCTCAGATGTAATCTTCTCTCATTATTTTGTCCACAACTTGAACTCTTGCCACTCTAGAAGGCAAAGCGCATTCTGTCTCATTACAACTACAGACTCTTACAAACGACGTTTCATTGGGATTTTCAGCGTTACGCTTATTTGCGAAGACGACAAACAAAACTTGTCGCAATTTTAAAAAAAAAGTTCAATGCTCATACCTACCCTCACTTTGTAGAGGCAACTTTATGTGGGTAGAGAAACCAAAACTTGCACTCATGCATTTGTATCTTTATATATCCTCCAGTTCCAGTGTTAAATGTTCATTAGAAATTATTTTAGTGATCTTTGACTGTGTGTACTTGCATTATTATGCCATTATCTTTACTATGGTTGAAAGTACAGACAATAAATATCGTTTATCGCAATAATTTCTTGGACAATTAATCGCACAGACAGATTTATCGTGGCAGGCCGAGTCGCACAGACACGTTTACATATGGGACACTAACCTGATGTAAATGAGAGTTGTTGGGCAGACCCGGTGTCCCTGGAATGCTCCGGCTGTGCTTCCCGTGGATGTTGTTGAGAGCGGGGGACTTGGTCATTTTGGGCCGGCCCGGTCCGGTTCCTCCTGCTGCTCCTTCCCTACCCAGACCTCCGCCTCCGCTGTTGACGCCGCTGGAGGCGGAGGAGCTTTTCCGCTTCTTGGCCTCCAGGCGACCGTCTGCTGAGTGGTGGCTGAAGTTGGCGTGGTGGTCCGACGACGAAGCGGGCTGGTGGTGGACGAACGGCCCCAGAGAGAGCGTCGAGTCGCTGCTGTTCATCACCACGCTCATTCGCTTTATGGACTCGGCGGGGCTGCCCGAGGGCGGGCCCCGCGCCGGCGGCCCGGACGAGCCGCCCGCCGAGGGTTCCGCCTTGAGGCTGAGCGAGTTGGTCCGCACGCTGGGGCCGCAGTTCAGCCCCACGCTGTGAACGCCGCTGTGGGAGGAGGACAGCGAAGACGAAGCTCCCAACGAGCCGTGATGGTAGGTGCTCCCTGAGCTGCCCACGTTTGCACAGTTCTTCTTGAATGAGGAGGAGGACGAAGGGGCACCGGCGTAAGAAGAGGATTCAGAAGAGCAATGGGATGAAGAAAGGAGAGAACTGTTCTTCCTCTTCTTTCCCGAACTGAAGTTAGTGCTGCTACTGTTGTTCGCTCCAGCGCTGCCCCCGCTGGTGGAGTTCGGTACGACAGGCGCGGAGGAGCCAGAGGAGAGCTCCTTGGGCTTGAAGGATGAGGAAGATGATTTGGTAGCAGCGCTGCTGCTGCTGCTGCCGGATGAACGTGACTTCAGCGCCCGGCCGGAGGCGAGCGAAGCAGCTGAAGAAGACGAGGATGAGGACAAGTGGGCTGAAGGCATCTGCGGCAACGAAGACACTTGTCTGGCCTGCGTGGTGCCATAGGCCGGGTGCTCAGGCCCGCCCTGGAGGGAGCTGTGAGCGTTTAAGGTGGTCCCGTAGGAGAGCGATGACCTGCTCTCGACAGATTGGCTATAGGGGCTTTGGGGCAAGGTCGCCGGGGGGCTCAGGAAGCCTGACGAGGGCGTGCTACCGTGGGAATTTGTGCTTGTCCTGTGGAGGGGTGTGAGAGATGAATTCTCCAAGGCCAGGGGGATTTTTCTACACAGCAAGAAACACAGGAATTATTACTTTCTTTTTTAATACAAACTAAAACCTTTTGCGCCTTTCCCAAAACAACTGAAGTTGAAAGCTATAAGGCGTCTTTTTTGCTGTCTCGATGCGCTTTGGGAAAGGATTCATACTATAAAATTTCAATAAAACACAATGAAGCTGACGTTTGTAACGTGTCAACATGTGGACAAGAGAAAAGCTTTTGCAAGCTGATGTTTCTCTTTCTAGATTTAAGATAAAATACTTCAATTGCATATTGACATCCACACAAATGTCATTGTAAGATTTTTTACTTCTAAAATTCTAGATATTATTAGTTGCTTCTTATAACATTCTGGTCATTTATGTGGAAAGTATCATAAATAATGAAAGCCCAAAATACTCATATTTGTTCTAGGAGTGTAATAAAAAGCAAATTAACTGCTTTTAAATCAGTACAATAAAAAAAAACCCAACTAAATCTTGTATTTTCTTATGTTTAAGAAAATGTTTAAAGTTTTACACATTTTTTAAACAACATTCAAAGATCTGATAAAGTGAATTTTAAAAAGTAGAGACAGTAAAAAGGCAGTGAAGCAGAACACTTATGAATTCAATTGTTCAATTGGTAACTGAACACAGTAAATTCTGATAGCGAATGAGTTAAAATCAGTATCTGGTTTAGCAAATGAAACCTATAAATCACTGAAAATAACTAAATTTGCTAAAATTTTTTAGATTCTTTTTTTCTTTGGAAAAAAAAATATCTGAAAACTCCAAAATTTTTCCGTATTTTTTCACACAACAGGAGCTGAAAAATGATTAAAAACAAAAATTAAACAAGTCACACACTTTTCTAGACTATTGCAATCAATTTGTGGTGCTGAAACTGACTGAAACTGAACAAAAACTAGAGATTCTCACTTCCACATCTGAGAGTTAACATGCTTTTCCATCATGGTGGTCAGGGCGCATCGCACTCTGTCCCACCGCCTATCAAAGGAGTAAAAGCCTCTCCCCATCAGTCGACTTCCAAAGGTACAGTACTGGGAAGAGAGATGGGGTTTGGGTGAGAAACAAAAACAGCCATTCTTTGTTCAAAAGAAAAAGAAAGTGTGCTAACAGGACTTACAGCTGCCGGTCGTGGGTGGTAACCTGAATAGAGAAAGTCCAGTTTGTCCGTGCCATCTTCCCGCTCCTCGTTCTCTCCCTCGTCACTTGAGGGTCTGGATAAAACGTCTGGGGTGGGCTGGGGATGGTGCAGGGACTCGTGGACTACTGAAGGATCCCCAGAGGAACCTCCAGCGTGACTGTTGTTCAGTCTGATTGACACAGATGGACAGAAGCATTCACAGAAACATGCTAACTGTTTCAGAAAACCACGCAAGCAGGACACAAAAGTGTTTGAACAAACGCAGCGCGGCGCTTACCGAGGAAGACCAGGACTGTGAAATTTGGACTTTCCGAGTGACAAAGGCTTTGTGGTATCAGGGGCTGGTCCGTTGCCATGAGAAACCGGGTGGGTGTCATGGCTAGGGGCAAGCTGGGGAGAGGGGTGTGGGTCCCTGAGGGGGGCAGTTTGCTGGGAATGGGTTTGGTGCAGTTCTCGTTCCCTGTCCCGTTCTCTCGTTCTGTTCTTGTGTTCTGCCAGCAAAATGTCGAAGCGCTTCCTTCGCCCAGGCACGGCCCTCCGATGGCCTAAGGAATGTGTCTGCAGGGGCGTTAAACAAATGGTCATGCAAACGGCTGCAACTTTTTTCCTCACCACACTTTTTCCTTCCACTCAACCATTCATTAAAACTTCTGCTCGGCTCATCAACACAGTGTAGGACCAAGCTGTTGATTAGTAATAATTTGTTAGGGTGTTTGATAGGTTTTTTTTTACAGAATTTGAAGCAGGTAAATCTAAAACTGTGTCAAAAGTTTTTATCGTAAATGCAAATGTAAATACTTTTGTACATCTTCAGCTTAATTACTGCTCCGAGTGTGTTGTTCCTTCAGCAACTGGCTGTTTTTGAGTCACTGTACTCTAAGAATTGACTAGATGATTGTTATTTCAATAATCCATTCATTCATTAATCCGATTAACCATTTCAGCACTAGTCATCATTGTGATAAATTACAATTCTGATTACAATAAAAAAAAAAAAAACAACAACAACACAAAAACCAATTATAGTAAACAATTTTTAACCAGCAGAAATGATGGAAATGTTTTTTGAAAGATTAAACCGTCAGTTGCTTTGAAGGTGAAAACTTTACTAAGATTCACTGTAGACTGAAAAATGAGAATATCCTCCCAAAAAAATAATAATTTTGAGATTGATCTCAGAATGTTTCTTAGGAAAATTGTGGAAATTCGAGTTTGAAGTCAAATTTCCACGAGCAAATGTCTGTTCAGCATTTGCTCATTTGCCGAGGTACAAGCAGCGTGATTACCTTGCATGTCAGTGATCTTGTGCAGGGTTTCCGACCTGTAGCATCCATAACGCCACAGTGAATATCAGGATTGAACTCGCGCTCTACAAGCACAAAAAGTCAGGGTAAAAAAAACAAAACAAAAACACGTTAGCTCGTTCGTCACCGACATGTCCTGTGCGTTCTGTCTCTGAAACGTTAATCAGATGAAATCTGTTTCTTGTTAGAGGTGGTATTTCTAAGATGAACAAATTAGGGAGCTGATGTAATACATGAAAATTGAAAAATACTGCAAGAAAGAAACATGAATACCTAGAAGAGTTAGATGATTAAAGAACAACAAAAGACAGCAATCGTGATGGTATTAAATAAAAATAATCTGGATTTTTTTAAAAAAAAAAGGTGTCTTTGTTCCCCTTCCGACTGACCTGAGACCTTCTTGTTAACGTGGCGTTTGCTACTGGTGCTGCTGTCTTGCTTCTTGTCTGCGGGGAGGCTCTTGCCGTTGGGAATGGGACCAGATACCAGCAATGGAGGCTTTGGTATGAGGGGACAGTTAAGGCCTGGTTTAAGGGCTGATGATGATGATGACGGCAATGATGAGGACGACGACGACGTGGGAGTCGTGATGGCGGCAGTGCTCACAGTGGTGTTAGAAGAGGGCGTAGAGGAGGAGGAAGTGGCGGCGGCGGGGGCGGAGGGAGCCTGCAGCGGCTTCACTGACGACTCCACCTTCAGGTGCATCTTCTCCACCTTCACAGCTGGACTGGAAGAGAAGGTGACGGATATGAAATGTGAAACTCGAGAGAGCCAGGGCCGATTTTATGGATCTGAATGTTACATTTTTTGAAATATCTGTATTTTCCTTCTATTCCCCACTAGTGCATTCCTTGGGTTTCCATATTTTGGAGTGATTTCTGGCAGCCATCGTGTTTGACAAGCATATTTACCAGCTTCTGTATATTTTGACTTTGAATTCATGTCAACTTCAGGATACAATTTATTTATTATTATTTTTAATGATGTGAATAAAGTCATAGGTTTAGGAATTTGATGAGAACCTGACCACAACAAATAAAAAATTGAAATGAGAAATGTTCGCATCCTGATGTCGGTTTTACAGGCAAGGACATATTTCATCTTTTACCACATCAGCATCTAATTACAATCAGCAACGACAGAATCTACTTCGACAAAAGAATCACACAGACTGAAATCGTCATGTCAAATTTAGAAGCTTTTTTCTCATTAAACCCATTTTTTTCTCTTAATTTTAAGATGTTATTCTGGTAAAATTCCATCATTATTCAGATAATATTATGACTTTATTCCAATAATTAAACAAGATAATTAAACACTTGTACTCCGTTGCACAACTCTCAGAAGCAATGACTGAAATGAAAGCCACTCTTTGAAAATATTTTGTCATTTGCAACTTTTTTTTTTGGAAAAGAAAGCAAGACAGAAACATTTATTAAAATTGGATCATATGCGGGGGAAAAAACAGAGATATTGTTTTTAAGCCAAATCGCCCAGCCCTACAACTATCATATCTTGTGTCAGAACCACTAATGCAGAAGGAAGCAAATTGTGAGCAACAAAAAGTATGATTCCAACATACAAGAAGTTTATGTTGAACAATAAAGAATTCGCAATTCCCAGAAAAGTTGGAACAACAAAAGGATTAAAACTTACATTTTGTCAGATGGGCCCGTCCTGCATGTGGAGTGGGGAGGCCTTCGCTGAATGGTCTGCAGCTTGTCTTTGGCTGATTTCGGAAATTTGGGATTGGAGGAGGAGGACGACGAAGACGACGACACGCTGGAGAGGGCAGTGGATGTTCGGCCGGGGATCCCTCCGCCCGGAACTCCGGCCACGGAACCCGAGCTCAGTCCGCTGCCGGCACTTCGGTTTCGGCCCGACACCGGGAAGGGCGACGTCGAGACCGGTTTGCTGGTGGAACTGTGCCTTCTCTCTGCAATAACGACACCAAAACAGACTGACATCAACAAAACCAGTACGAGCGATGAGATTGCTGGAGGTGGGTAAAGAACCCAACGACTGTACTCAAGAGTAGCAGTACTCCAACACATTTTTACTAGAGGGTGCAAAGCATGACCCACATATTGAGGCTTTAGTCCTCGTGGCAGTGGTCACAGGTTCGATTCCTGGCCTGGCGTCATTTGCCGCATGTCTTCCCTCTCTCTCATTATCCTGTTTCCTGTTGAACTACTTTCGAATAAAGGCCACTGGAGCCAACAAAACCTTTTTTATTTTTAACTGCAGATCTGTGTCTGGTGAATCTTTGGTTAAAATGGTTTGTTCTTCGTTCAGTGTGTAGAGAATCCAGAAATTTTAAGTAATAGTAGCAATACTTCATAATACATTTACTCAAGTAAAAGTGAAAAGGACAATACGGTAAAAATACTCCTAAAGGTACCCAGCCCTTATTAAATTTTCTGAGACAGACTAGATCACAATGAGGCATGAGCAGGCGAACAGAGATGTAGATATTCTTTAAAGCACTGAACAGGTTTTCCCCCTAACAACAAGAAAAGAAGCATTTGTGATTCATGCCTCCACAGCCTGAAATAGAAGCAGCCAATAGGTCAAGAGCTTTATTTCCAGACTGAGCATCACTCAATAGCAGCCGTGCAGACTGATAAAAGGCTGCACGGGAGAAAGGAAAGGTTAGGGCGAGTCTTTGTTGTGGAGGGGGGGAAAAAAAGGGACAAAAATAGAAGAATGAAATATCACACATCAGATCCGAAACGAACTCTGATCAGTTGAGGGTTTTCCAGAATGAAAGACATGGTCATGTGTCAGAGCTGGTCCAGAATCCCAGGAGGCATCTGCAGAAACGTTGGGTCTCGTAATGGGACTCTCAGCCGCTAATTTTAGAAATAAAGCCAATCAGGGGTCTGAAGACAAATTCAGGATTTACTCTGACATGGTTCTTGTTGATGTCCTCTGCTCCAACACTAGAGAAAGAAAAATGTTTTTAACACTGAAGCTTAGTCTGAATTTTTAATCTGACAATTCAACGATGACAAGCGTATGGAAGCTGCAATAAGAACAATCTGCAAGGAAACTGCAATTAGTAATATGTGCCATGCAGTCACATATTACTAATAAATAGTTTAAAAAAATAACACAAATCAAAGGCCCCACTTCCATACTGGTTATAATCTTAAAGCAACACCTAAAATATCCTAAATATATTCAGAATACACTTTTCAGTAAATAAAGCATTTCAATTCCTTTCATCCAAGAAAAAAGAAAGAACCCCCCCACCCCCACAAAACATATAGTGGAAGTCTATAAGACCAGATCTGCACCTGTTCAACAGATTTATGAAAGGGCAGTAAAGTGAACGGGCGCTTGCAGAGTCCCGTCCTGTAGTCATATCCCCCACCATATCCCCCCTGCTGGAATCAGCCACAGAAGCTCAAACACCTTCCAGAAGACAGATGGGCTCAAAGAAGCACGTTCACATCATATTGAGACGATCTGGACGGTACCGAGATCAGTGCTTCTGCCCCGGTGTTAACTCAGCATGGTCAATTCCCGTAACGACATCAGAGGGAAGAACATGGAGTAAAAGCTCAGCAAGAGACCTGCTAATCTGTATGGCCGCGTACGGCTGCAGAGCTGCACTTTAATTTGACAATTTTGTTGCAGAGTTGAAACAAAAAAAAAAAAAAATTGAAACCGAAGCGTATCTGCAACTAATTTGATACAAAAAGTGAATCAAGAGAGAGGGAAAAAAAAAAGAAAAATAGAAAAATGCAAATATGAGGATTTACTTAGAATTACTGCAGAGGGTGAATCCTCGGCTCCTGAACAGCTCCAATAAGGGGATTTAAAGCTGCTACTAGCATGTTGGGAAATAGAAAAATAATTTGTACATTGGCTTACAATATGGTCGTACGACTCATCATTGCACAACTGAAACAAACAGCACAAAACATGTTAAAATCACTGTGAATGATTCATTACGGATGCTCGCTATCTATGAACCAGATTTTGAGTCTATAACAGTCTGGCAGTCACCTGCTGGGATGCTGTCAGTGCGGCTTTAATTTCATTTACTGCCAGGGGACTAACCTCCAGGTCCCCCCATGTCTCAAATTAACAATCACCCTGACAGGATTGACAGCCAATGTACACGGTGAAGCAGATCAGAAATAATATATCCCACACTGATGATAATGTTTAACGACGTAGGAGGAGTCAAGTGAACCTTGTTAGCATAATTGTAAAGGTAATTCCTTCCTTGCAGGAGCACTGCGCTGTTCTGCCTCCCCCTGGTGGCTGATCTTGACAAGAATTACAGGTGTCACACTTTAGACAGGATAGAAAGCACTGAGAAGAATCCACTGACAAATACTAGCATTTGAAATGGTACTTTATAAAGTATTGATTTAAAAAAAAAAAGTAAAATAAAAGGAAGGAAGGAAGGAAGGAAGGAAGGAAGGAAGGAAGGAAGGAAGGAAGGAAGGAAGGAAGGAAGGAAGGAAGGAAGGAAGGAAGGAAGGAAGGAAGGAAGGAAGGAAGGAAGGAAGGAAGGAAGGAAGGAAGGAAGGAAGGAAGGAAGGAAGGAACCTCCGATTGAGACTGAAATTGGGTGCTGGAACAGCTCCAATGATATATTTTCTGCATTGATTTTAAAAATGTTTGTCTGGCCTCATCTTATCTAATGTCCTTCCTCTTTTAAAAATAAAAGAGGAAGGACATGTGGAGATACAGTACATACGTACTGTAGGTATGTGGAGATTCTTTTAAAAATTAACTAGCTCTTATTTAACTTTTTTTTGACCAGGAATAGTTAATGTAAATATTTTTTGTCCTTTTAGTGTAATTTACTCATTTTGCTTTTTGTTTTTGTCTAAAATATTTCGCACTTTAGTCAGCTTATCTAATTAATATGCTATATATGTACAATTGACATTAACAGTGACATCAACAGTGACATCGGATGCGGGAGTTTTTGTTAAATTATCTTTAAGCAGGTGTAAAGCATGGTTTTGCCTGATGTAGTTGAAATAGAAGATGCCCCAGCTACTCTTAAATCATTTATTTGGCAGTATTTCAGGTTTCTGGTAGGAATGAGAAACGGCAACGGAATGACAGACAAGATCAATATGTAAGTGGACGTCACTGTCACAGCAACAGAAACTAGGAAACAGTAAATGTTGTACCGCAGACCATGTACAGCTGAAGCGCTTTCCTTAAGTCTGAAGATCAACAAAGAAATCCAAAAAAGAAAAACATCAGATTGTTGACTTTGTGGCAAAGCAATGGATTAAAAGCATGTTTTGCAACACAAATTTGATATTTTAACCTTCAAGATTAATGTTATTTTATTAATCAAATCGTAGCTTTTTTTAAAAAAAAATCTGTACACTGCTAAATAATTTTTAAATGTACAGTATTTTCACGACCATAAGGCACACCGTACTAAAAGGCGCAGTCTGAGTTATGTGTGCCATCACTGTACTTAACACACACATAAGGCGCACCTGATTATAGGGCGCAGGTTTAATATGCAATCCGTATATAAAACCCGTGCTGGTCCCCTTCTTCTCCACAGTGTGACTCACCGGGATGTCGAAAATGAGCGTTGCCTCGTCCATGTTAGTGATGTGGCTGGGCTGGATGTGTTTGCTGCAGTAGGAGCAGAAGACGGCCAGCTTTTCATTATAATCCGCTGGAAGTTGCTACGCTACCGTAGTCCTGGTCCGGATGGAAAAATGGCACCGTTTCATGAAACGAAAGCACCAAGATGGACCTCCTTGGAAATGTTCAATTTTAATTTCTTCTGCTAGCATTACTGCTTTTAGTCGAATGGTGACCGTCGAAACGCTTCGCCCACTCGTTCTTTGCTCGATGATCCACTGCTCGAGACTTTCCTCCAACTCGGGCCACCTCGCCTTATGTCCGCGGAAACTCAGCTGCGTCTTCTTGACCTGTCGGAGCTCGTTTTCCAGCTTCCTCCACTTGCGTACCATCGATTCATTAGTCTTACATTTTCTCGCGGCCGCTCGATTTCCATGTTCCTCCGCGTAGCTGATGGCCTTCTGTTTAAACTGTGCTTCATAAGCGTCTCTTTGCCATTTTCAGGGTTGTTAAAACAACGATGTTCTGCATAACGCACATATATAAAAATCAACTCCCACACTTCCTCCTTTAACGTTCTCATGGTGTTCTCTACTACGTCCGCCTTGCAACAACAACACACACAGGGCGCACTGCACTATAGGCCGCGCTGCACATTTTGAAGAAAATCTAAGACTTTTATGTGCGCCTTATAGTCGAGAAAATACAGTACTCAACATTATTTAACTTTAACAAGTACCAATGCAATGTAGAGACAGCTATTTAGTCACTTTTTAACAGTTTGTAAATGGGTCTTTTATCAATGCATTCTACCACAACTGACCTTTTGAGGACATTTATGACGTTGATATGGCCCGAAATGATAATGCATCTGAGACCCCTGCTTTCCCTGGTAACTATACAAATAAGCATCAGCCATCAACTGTAACATAAAAACATCCATTAAATATCCTCAGAAAGAACAAAACAAGCCGCATGACTCAGAGGCTGTACATCTATCAGCAGTGTTCCCAAGACCTTGACTTAAGTTTTGGAAACCCAGGCTCACAGTGTCGTGACAATCAGCCTTTGTGTGGCACTTACCGTAGTGTGCTTGGAAGGCTTGTGGCTTGACCACATGACCGCAGTGGCTGCACATCACCAGGTAGAAGTCGTCCTGTGCGGGACACTGACCAAATATGGGCATGTCTGTAAATGGTGGACAGAGAGCACTAGTTAAAGAGGGGAAAACAAGTTCAACCTGCACATTCATTTATCTCTGAAACAGTTATTTGTTGTAATAGCTTTGTGGTGGCTCCAAACAGGTTCATCTCAGCATAAAGGAACTCCCTCTTTTTTATGTGCATGAATGAAAAGATCACCAGACCACAAACTGTTAGCAATTTAGTTTTAAAAGCTAATTTACACATTACAATATATTTATTTAGTATGTTACAGAGCTACAGACTACTTTGTGTCAAACTGCCAAGTAAAATCTGCACAAGGGACTTTGCTCTTACATGGGAGGGAACTGGAAACACAGATCAGCAATAGGTTTCTATTCGCCAAGGAGAGCAGTGACAAACGTCTAAATAAGAGAAATGCTGAAGTAAATGAGATAAGAATCAAAAATAGGTTACTCAAACCTACAGACTGAATAAAGTTTTACCCAGGCTAACTGGACTGCCTTAATGACACAAAGAAAACTGGTGGCAACAGAAAGCTGGATGTCTTAACGTTATGTGCAAAAGCTGATTGTTACGTTGGACTTTAGGAATCTTTGGTCTAATTAAAAATTTTACAGACTTCAAGCACGTATGACTCAATTTCTGACATTCGCACAACTTTTTCTTTACCAAGTCCCAACAAGTCCAAAACACTTCCCAAAAGCTGTTCGATAGAAATATGTGGGATCAAATGAATGTGGCTGCACATCAGACCACAAACTCTGAGGGAAGGGACAGAAGGGGGCGTAGAAGAACAACTCACTGCTATACTTGCTAGGATAATCATCAATGAAAAATCTGATAGCTTTTATTTATGGACACAAATCTTTACTCCAGCACACTCAGCTTCGTTTTAATGAAAAACAATCATTAGCAACAATAGGAGGGGAAAAAAACATGCTACATTGTCTTGCTTTGGATTCATACCCATTAAACTTTTCCCCCCATTTTGTCAAGTGACAAACTTCAAAGCATTTCATTTAGATAAATTCACAAAGTCATAGGGGAGCAGATTTTTCAAGGTTTTCAACATATTCAACAACAACAAAAAAGTAACCAAACTGGAAATCCAAAGGCATCACAAAGACTAAGAGGATAGAGTTAAACATCTTTCAGTCAATATGAAAAATCCTGAGCGTGGCAGAGAAACTCCACATGACCATGAAACAGCATTTATATTGAGAAACAAAGTGGTGGCAGATGGGGGTTGAAAGACAAATGAACAAACCTAATGTGAGGGAGACGACCGGTAGACCAGGGGACGAAAGTAAGAACGGGGGCAGCAATTCAGGATATTTACGGCTCCTTTGTTCGTTACACTCAGAAACTCATCTACCAGCCACGTACCAACACGATGGTTTCCGCCACCCGTTTGGTGAGATGATATTAAATTTATTGTGCGTAAAGTTACACTAACACTTTAACCATCAACCACTCAGCCGCCCACCATGTTCAGTCTATCTGCTCACTTGTATAAATACTCCCGCAGCGCTCTTCCCGCCGCTCGCTTTGAACTGGAGGAGAAAGGCTGCCATACTCCAGGCATCGCGCCAGTCATTTTAAAGATGTCTACTGGTCCCCCAAAAACGATGAAAACCTGGGCATTATCATTAATCAATAAAATCCCGAATTTGAAAATCGGACGTTATGCCTCTAATAAAATAAAAATAAACAAAAGTCAATACAAACTCCTAATATGGGTAGAAATACAAACTTGTGTTTGGTGGTCTGAAAGCCATTACGGACTACCCTCACAACACATCCAAATAAACTACACTGACGTTCATTGTTGTAAGACGACCAAAAGTAAAAAACAAACAAACAAAAAAGGTTGGGCGTTCATGAATAGTTTTACATGACAGTGTGTGTGAAGCCTCTCCGCCCACCAACTCCACCTCACACCTTTCATGCCCCTCTCCTGCAGATCGAGAACAGAGTTTCTGTGTTGAGAATCTACAGCCAGAATCAGAAACCGCCTCATTAAGGAGGCTAATTAAGAGATTGCCTGGGGTGCCGGGATGAGATGAGCAGAGGAGAGAGGATACAAGAGAAGCCAAGTGGAGCCCCTCTCTCTCCAAGAGCTACTTGGCGATGGTTGTCAAGGGTTCTCCAAACATCACTGGCTGAGTCTGGGCGGGAGAAGGGCCATTAAGCAAAGACCGTATAAAAGCATCTACCTGCTGGGCTCCCCCTCAGAGAGGTCAGCGGCAGCGTTTGGATGAATTGACAAGCCTGCAGCTTGTTAATATGTCAATTGGTTGAATCCTGTTGGCAAAGTATCTCCTTCAGTAGCCGTGGTGTGGAAAGGTTTATTGTAGAAAGTCTGGTGTGAGTCATGGCATAAAGAGGGAACGATCTTCTGTAGGATATGAAAGGCTTGTATTTTATCTAAAAAATAAAGTGGACAATTTCTAAATCAGTCATTTCTAAAGTGATGTTTAATAAAACATCAGATTTTTTTTCCCCTTCAAATACTCAAAGCCTGAGCTTACCAATTAAATGTTTCAGAGAGACCCCCTTCTCAACTTTGAGGCACGATGGAGTGGGCTTTCCCAACATCCCACCTTTAAGACACTTCACTGCATCAGCGATCCACATGCGTCACAGAAAGACTAAAACAAAGCGGCACAATTCCAAAGCTAGTCCAGAGGAATCGTGTTTTGTGATGCGCAGCAGGTAGCAGGTTGTGTGCTCCAAACCACCGCAGTGAAGGAGAGGAAATGGGTTTCGCAGAAAAATGGCTGGTGATCATGAAGTTTTAGCTACAGATGAAGTAAAAAGCAGTGTTGTATAGTAACAAAGTAAAAATACTTCACTACTTTACTTAAGTATATTTTGGAGTACTTCATACTTTCCTCGAGTAAGAAAATTTTTGATAACTTTCACTTTTACTTCACTACATTTCCGAACTTAATTGCATACTTTTACTCCGATACATTTTCAATGTGTGGTTTAGTTACTCGTTACAAAAAAGCGAGAGAGAAACGTAAGTATTTTGATCCCACCTACTGATTGACTGCAACAAAGTCGGTAGCCGACTTGCCTGGGCTTGTTCATCACCACCAATAGGATGCACAGGTTTCGCACCTCCCCATACGTCAGAAAGTCCAGCAAATAGTCTGATTGGTTAGTGCTCCGTTTGTGTAGGTTTGTGCAGCTTTGGTTTCCGAGATATTAAAATGATTTTTTAGTCCATCCAGAGTTCACCATCCCCCGCATTTTGCTCCAAAACAAACCAAAGTGGGCTGGTTCGTTAATGCTCCGTTTGTGCAGGTTTGTGCCGTTAAAACAAACGCAGCAAAGTTGTTTTCAATTTGGATTTTGGCTATTCCGATATCCGGTGTCAGCGGCGCCTAACTCGAGGTTTATCCGATTCATGAACGCTAATTTCGGCCAGCCGTTCTCTCGGTCTCCCCTTCCTCAAGGTGTCGGAGTTTCACTCAGGGAGAGTCAACAAATTTTACATCCAAATTCTCCTGAGAAACTAATGGAAATAGATTTCTTGCCTTGTGACCAACTGACACAAAATTCATTTTACTTACTTTTTAAGTAAAATATATACTTAAAAACTATATATTTTGGATGGCCTAAAAAATAATTTTTAATATCTCGGAAACCAAAGCTGCACAAACGGAGCTCTAACCAATCAGACTATTTGCTGGATTTTTTGAGTAGGTGGGTGTCAGCATCATGGAGGTCTGTTTCGCTTCTCCCATGAAACACCAAGTTAACAAAAAAGCTCTCCCTCTTCAGATGCCAAATAAGCTGCATTTCCCTCCCAATTCTTTTTTTCTTTTGCATAATGACCAGTTGTGTGCACCTACATGAGAAGTAGAGTAATCATAACAACTTTTTTTCTTCATGTTGGCCGCATTTTCTGTACTGACTATTTTTCTCATTTTCAGCACTGACCTTACTGAAAGGGAAAACTTAAGGCTTACAAAAACTTTATTTTCTGTCCTGGAGGGTTTACTAAGAAGCTGGTTCAGTTGTAAAGCAGGTTAAGTTAACCTTGTGGTTTAGGTAAAGCACCTAATATTCTTAACTAAATGATGCCTGCAGGTATATTTATTAGCAGGTTTAATTTTGCCTGCACTTGGTTGTGTACATTATTTTAAGTGTATTTGACAAGTTTACCAAAATATAAAAAATGTCATTCAAACTGCATTTGCCTTGTTTTACTTTTTACTTGTACTTTTCATTACATTACTTGAGTACATCCATTTTAACAGTACTTTCCATACTTAAGTACAAGACGTTTCAGATACTTTAATACTTTAACTCAAGTAACATTTCAGTCAGTGACTTTTACTTTTACCAAAGTCATATTTTGGAGCTGTACCTATACTTTTACTTGACTCCGAGATTTCAGTACTTTATACAACACTGGTAAAAAGTTCATATGAGTGCAGGTGGGGGAAAGGATGTCAATGCATTGACCGATTTAAAAACACAAGTGCCTAAAGATTTTCACCTAAAGGTGCAGGCAAGATTTTAGTTGCCTGCACCTGTAGGCAACTAATAACTAGTTTATTTAATAAACTAGTTTATTTAATAAACTAGTTATTAAATAACTAGTTTATTATCTGTATCTTGAACAAATGAAATGCCACCATGCTGAACAAGGTCTCTACTTCAGTGAAGTGACACCGACCAATATACTTTTAGCTCTAGGAGGAACCTTACAATGTGCTCTTCGTTTATTAGGAATGACTGTGGCTCAGAGGGTAAGTGGCCGTCTTGCAATGATTGTAGGTCCAATTCCAGCTTCCTTCTGTAACACGTCACTTAACTGACCTACAGATCTGTGTAGGAAGGTATAAATGTGTGTCAGTGTTGTGGCTCTATTGTAAAGCACTTTAAGTGGTCAAAATGACTGCAAAAGTGCTATACAAGTTCAGTTATTTACCATTTACAACCCATTTGAAGATGGTGGGGCAAAAAGGCAAGAAAAACAGAAAACTAGCAAAGCTTTAGGTATAACAGAACTAAACAAAGAGCTGAGAACCAGGGAAGAGGCCTTGGCAACACAAGAACGAAGAGGAGAAATCGAGCCTGCGAATCTTAGAGGAAAACATTGAGTCTAGTTAATTTCAGCATCCTCAGCCAAGGCAGTGATGGATGAGCTAGGTGTGATCGTAGCGGCTCTAACAGCCTCTGAGCGCCACACATGCTGGCTCAGTCTGACCCGTGGCTGACAGTGGCGCTGCGTTTCCCAGCTTTGCTAACTGTGACAGAGCCACTGTAAAATTAATAAAAAACCCATAACAGACTGCCGAATTCATAAATCATTAATTGGCTTTTATTTCTACGGTGCGTGTGTTCTGGTAATGATCTGCGTAGAAACACAGCTATACCACAGGAGGAATCTAACGATGACTCATAATGGAGAGGTGAAGTCATCCGCTTCTGGTACCCCTTCTACACTCATCCGCGCAGACAGACAGTTTTTATGAAGGCAAACTTCTGGCATGATCAGCATGTGTTGATCAGGCTCTATGACACAGACAACCGTCACCGACAGACGCTGCTACATGACAAAGAACGTGTTCTAAGCGGGACTGCAAGTCGGCTAATCTAGCAGCCCGAGCAGAAATTTTAAAACCACCACTCTGCCTGTCAGTCTTCATCTGACCAGGGGAGGAATTAATCTGATATGCCATCAAATGCCATGTCCTCACAGAGATCCAAAGAAATCCCTCTAAAGACTAGTCACTGCTTAAAATGGATGCAAAGAGACTATTAGAACTAAAAGAGCCGTCTCTTTGAAGACACCAACACATGTGGCAATAAAGCGGCGCTCCTGTCACTCGGAGCTTCCAGGAATAGTGTATTGGTTCTTCGGATATGTACACAACACACCATGTTGACCAATGAGAATTTAATATTAGACAGAGCACCAAACACAAGGCCTGGCTGTAATCCTTAACTTTCTGAAACTCGTGAAAAGTAAAGAAAGATTAGACTGGGATTGGGGCTAAGCAATAACAACAAAACATGAGACAGAATGTTGATAATATGACACAATAAATACACAGACAACTGTAAATGTTGTTCACAGCAAAAAGAAGAAAGATTGAGAATAGAAAGGGAAGATAATGGGAAAAAAAATCTAACTAGAGCTTCACAATATATTGAATCGCTATGGCAATATCAAGATTGCAAAAGACTGTTTGGATGCAACGTTTGGAAGGATATAAAATGTCAAGAGTTATGCGCTCATTCATTACTATCCGCAACATATCTGGCTAGTTAAATGACTCTTAACTCTCCCTGAACCTCCACACCAGGTGCATTTCTTTAGTCAATGAGGTACTGAAGTTCATAGAGAAACACGGAGTTATTATGTGATGCTAAAGAATAAAAAGTGTTAATTGTAATCTACTTCACTATTAGCACTTTGCAGCATCAGTGTTGCAATATTTTCCTAAAAGCCACTCAACTAATTTCAATTACATTTTAAAGATCCTGTTTTGGCAATGTAAAAACTAATGATTCTCAGTGACAAGCCAAACATCTTAATCTACCCCTGCAGCATCTGATGCTCCAAAGAGGATATTGTTGCTATACAGCACATAATTACTTAACAGAAATGCTCTAATTATTCTTTTAGATGTTGATGCAAATTTCTGGTTTTATTAGCGGTCTGATTTGTCAATTAGAGGTCAGAAAACTTGGTCATTTATTCTTTGCATAATTGATAAAAGTGGTTAAGATAAAATGCCTGATATATTGCGCAACCCTAATTTGCACAAATTGTGATTAAAAGATGTTGGTTATTTATTTTTGAGTCATTTTTATTAGATAATAAAAATCTCACATTCAAAGTTGATACACTGAGAGTGATCTCATAGGACAACACAGACCGTCCAAAAACAACAGCGATCAACAAAAGCCTCCAACACACTTCCTATGGAAAACCTGGTAGAGATCTTACAGCAGTGTGTTTTTCCAGAGAGAGCCGTCTCTATTGCATTCAGCACAGAGAAGGGGAGAATTGTGCAGGTGTTCAAGACATGGCAAACTTTGCCGCAGGTCACAAAACGGAGTAAAGTAGGGAGAGCTCCAAACCTCTGCTTGAACTGGGCTATATTCTCAAAACAGCTAAAAACAGTGCGTCATGTTTCTGAGGCATAGCAAAGGACAAAGCAAAGATCATTCAAATGGCTGCATCTTACAGACGCTACTGTTACTTTGAAGTTTGTACTGAGGGTAGATTTGCACTGTCGTCAACCCGAACTCTTACACAGCTCAGCCTCTCCGATTGTATGCAAGCTAAACTTAGTGTCCTGCTTCTGGGACATCCATACCTTATGATAACACTGCTTTCACATCGATTTGACACTTGGGAGCAAGGCTGTTCATGCAAGTGTTCAGGTTACAGAACCTCTGAAGCTGCTTGAGGAAGACAGTTCAGACTGGTGACGGCTCAAAAAGGCATTCAGATCATGCAAGTCAATCTAATACAAGTGTGACTTCAAAACAAGCAGCTAAAATCACAGAAACGTTTAATGATTTTGGTTTAAAAATCATTGTCAATGACATAAGCACTAGACACTGAATGTGTGCTGGGCATTTCTTCAATATTCAATAACATCTTGCCCTGTTCCACAGCGCAATCCTCTTTGTGGCCGTCGAAATCACGTCAACCCTTGTTGCACAGTGGTCATTTGTCATCCTCATGTTATCTGCATCAGACTCTGCTGAACGTCCTACTCTGATGCGGTCTGATCTTACCCTTTCACATCATGAGCATCTCCATTTGTGCCTTCCCAGTTACGGCGGATCATAGTCGAAATTAAGTCTCTGATCCGGGCGGACTCTTCTCTGTGATCAGATGTTCAGAATATTTATAGATTTCAGACTGAAAGCAGGACCTGACAGGGAGCTTGATCAACAATCACTAGACAAACTGCAATGTGTATCTGTGATTCGACATCTATGGGTGTCCCTAATTTATGTGCAAAATTATTATTTTGTTCACGGTGTGTGAATATCGGATGTCCAAAACTTTCCTTCTGAGGAAAGTCTAAAAATCTCTCTAGTCCTGAACTTGATTTGGTGTGTGACGCAGGTTCTTCTAACAACTTCTGATAACCTTAAACTCAAAATCAAAATCTTGGCCTGCAATCAGGACAAAAATCAGTACACAAGACGTTACAAATCTATAAATTATAAACCGACATCAGAAAGGCAAATGACCACATTCTGTGTGCCGTCTATTCAAATATTTAGAGGGTGTATAATACTAGGTCTCCAGAAAAGATTCCTCTGATAGTTCCTGAATTGTGCACTAAATTGTTTTGTCAATTAGACAAAACTACATCTTAAAACATATGCTCAGTATGTGTAAAATAATATTCAGACCATGCTGAGTCCTGGTTAATTACTCAGTCATCTTATTTAATGACAAAAAAAACAATAACCCTTTTGAAAGAGTTGCAGTTTTAAATATGAACCTTTTTAATGTCTTGTGTATTTTACTTCTTTAATTTCAATTTTGTATTTCCAAGACTAAGCGTGTCCTTCATCTTGACCACAAGTCTCTGCCAGAAGAGAGATTGTATCTGGACCAAAATAACGGCAAAGCTCAGGGATTGTTTGTTTTGCTGACTTGACTTCTAAGGACATAAGATATGCCCTCTGTTGTGTTGAAAACAATGCAATAAGAAGTAATAATACACAAGTTAAATCCATCAAATGGTGATCCTACAATGGAAGAAAATTGTCTAAAGCTTCAGCAGGATAAAAGCCATTTTAGACTGGTTTCTTCAATGAATTTAATGCTAACTTTACAAAAGGAAAGAAGAAGCCTCCTTTTACAAATAGCCTTTGTAACTACAACTTTTTTAGAATTGTGACACTTTGATGGCTTTGGAAAAGGGAGGAGTTTTTTTTTAGGATATAACACAGATTCAATTAAGAATTGTTTGTTTCTACAAAGAGTTATATTGCTGCTTTGAAACTTTATAGTGAATTAACTTAAAGCTCTTTTTTTACATGCTAAATGGTACAAATGGAGACACTTAGCAATAAAATTAGCTATGCAACCATCAAGTGTGTAGCTGACATTAATGCTGTAGTCACTTTACGATAACTAGCACTCCCGTCCTCTCAAAAACAGCCCCTATTCACTTTTGCGAGTTGCAGTTTTGAGAATTTCTCTTTTGAACAAAAACACCCAGAGTATAATTTACTTTCGTTTTTCCCTGTGAAGGCGATTATTTTCAAGGAAGTCATTGCTGAAGTTTTGTTTTAACAAGCACATTTAGTCTCAAATGAACCAAATAGTCTTAATTTTGGGATTCGACTAAAAAACTGAATTTTCAAAACAATAGAAGCTGAATTCACACTTGACTCAAGCCAGCATATTATTCATTGTTTTCTTATATTAGAGAAAATACATTGTACAATAACGATTGTGGCTTTGAGTTTAATAAAAAAATAAAATAAAAAAAGGTCAATCACTTACAGGCATTCTAACTACTTAGAAGACACATCGTTTCAGTGAAAGTTTTATGTCGACATCCGAGTTATTTTGCAAAGTAGACATTTTTGTTGTGATTTTGTTTGAGTCGCAACCTTCCACTGGTTTAAATGTAAATTGAGGGGCTTACATTTAATTCCAGCTTTAAAAAGGCTGCAATTGCTTTTATTTTGGAGCCTGCAAACGTGAAGTTACACTACAGTGAATTCACATGTAGTAGTTTCTTTTGAGACATTTCCTCACATGCATAAAGAAACGTACTAAATCTGTGTTGCAGGGAGAAAACAATAAGCAGTGAGTATGTTTGGGCCTAAACTTAACTGCTGACTCCTTTGTTTTTGTGTACAGATGTAAAAGGTGAAACTAAGCACGTTAACAACCGTGTTTCACATGCAATAGCCAGTTGTTTACGTTGTTGTTTATGCGCAGGAGCTACAGTAAGTTCTGACTGATCCAAACGCCGTAAAGTGTTTTGAGCCACTGTGTCTTATGTTCAAACCCTTAGAACCAAAATACACCTTTGGCCCTACAGCGAGAAAAAAAAAAAAAAAACACTCACCTTCTCTGCACAAACGCATGGCTTCTCGATTTTTCCCCAAGTCTTTGAAACTTTCCTCCGATTCAGCACCTGAAAACAAGGCGATCCGACACAGGCACAGATAAATAGTTGCACTTGCTGGTCTGACCGCGCTGCTGCTACCAGTAGCGTTTCTTCATATCCAGCCTAAAAAAAACTGCATGCAATCGGCCGAATCAAAAAAAAAGACGGACTGGCAACTGTCACGCTTCCCTCGGCTTCATCCCGCACATTCGGGACGCCGAGGAACTCACCGTCGTGTCCGTGGAGTTTGGCGGCGTCGACCCAGCTGCTCCAAGGCTGTCCCAGCATTATTTCAGGACTAGGCAGCGATCTCCGCTCCGCAACAGTCGCCATTGCTGTGGAGCCTTCTCCCCGCTGGATCTGCTGCTGCTGCTTCAGCTGCTGCCTGGCCGCTCGGCGCTGCTCCCCCCTGACGTCATCCTCGGCCCTTTCCGACATTCTTTCCGCTACAATGTAACAACAGAGAGAGTCAGCTATGGGCGAGCTCGGGATAGGACGGCTTTCTTACCTAATGAATATTTAAAACGGCCGGCACTTGTGTTATTATTATTTATTTTTTATTTTTTTTTGCGAAGAGGACTCTCTCAAATGAAATGAAAATGATTTCATGAACCAACCCGTGCGCGCCACTTCCTATGTGCTGAACAGATCCAAGTCCTATTGGCAGTTCAGCTGGAGGTCTCTGGGTCGCAATCTAGTTAACACTGACGCTTGTGTGTCACCTGACTCGTATGTGTGCATAAGCTTTGTTTCTTCCTCTATGCAGAACACATATTGAAACGATAGCTTTGCTATAGCATTTTGCATTAAACGAAAAACAATATGAATCTCATTCCAGGGCCACTTTATTAGGTACATCTTGCTGGTTCCATCAGACACGACCCAGGACATGGAGTCAGAAACACTTCTGTGGTCAGCAACAACGACGAACTGTGATTTTGAAAACAATGCTCAGTTGGTACTAATGGGCCAAAGAAAAATATATCTCGCACCACTACACTACCACCAGCAGCGTTGGACGACGAAACACGGCAGGATAGACTCATGGGCTCGTGCATCAGCTTCCAACCCCACCATCTGAACGTCGCAGAGGAAAACGAGACTCGTTGGACCTGGCGACCTTTTTCCAATCTGTTGTCGTCCAATTCTGCTGAGTCTGTGTAAAATATACGCCTCAGTTTCCCGTTATTAGCTGATAAGAGTGGCATCCTGTGTGTGTTTCTGCTGCTATAGCCCACCTGTGGAAAGGTTTGACATTCAGATACAGCCATCAACATATTTGCTTGTAACACTAGATTATTTTTGCTAATGTGAAATTTCCATCTTCTTAAAACAATCTGTCCATGCTCCTCAGAAAAAGACATATTAGTCCACACAGATGAACATTACTGGACGTTTTCGAACCATTTTCTGTGAAGTTGAGAGATGGTTGCGTGTGAAAACCCAAGACCAGTCCACAAGTCAACAACACCCAAACCAGTGTGCATATGTAAGCGATGCCTTGGAATAAATACTGATGAGAACATAATGTTTTTCAGTCATTAAATATTTATGTTGAATGAAATAAAAAGTCTTTCACATATTTTTTTTTTTTTTTTGCCAACACCCTTTCTAAACAAACATTTTTTAAAAAAAATGCAAATCTGAAAACTGTGACATCCACATGGTGCTGTTCGTTCACTATTATTCTCAAACATATATTTGAAGTCTTGAAAGAAAAGCTCTCCTGAAGTATAATTAAGATAATTATTGACATCGAGTTTAATTTTGGGGTATCAAACTAAAGAAGACTCAAGTTTTTATTTGTAAAAATGTCATGAAAATTATGTTTTTATTCAACTTTGCACTTATGTACCACTAGAGTCCAAGTAAGGTACATTTAGTTCGATTAAAAAAAATTTTAAAAAATCAAGGGATATGAATACGAATAATTTCCACTCTATTTCCACTCTATTTCCTTGTGGAAATAGAGTGGAAAGGGAATTGACAAGACACTGTTGGTAGAACGGTAACATGCACTACAAAACCGTATGACTGGGTACAATGGTAAGTGACACCTTTTCAGAGAAAGCATTAGAACTGTACACAAAAGAAGAGATGAAATAAGAAACCAATAACAACTGGGTAAATCTTACTTCTCCGTTTTTAAAATGCACTATTGGATTCACAATCTCAGTACATATACCATTCAAGTGCACAAACTGGACATGCATGGCTTGCGTTGTGCAATCTATGTCCACAGATTGGAAAACAGTTTCTTCCTGCTAAGAACGAGGAAGTGGGCCAGTGTGTATAGAGCTTCAGGGCAGCAAGTGGGACACTAAAAAAAAGATAGCTCAATATTACTCCTTGGACTTTAAGAAAATCCCTCTACTATACAAGCATTATTACCAAAACAAGGTTCATTTTACTTTCACTTTCTAAATGATTACTCCTGATCCAACAGCAAGAGAAAAACAAGACTTTTTCTAAATGAATATTGTACCATTGAGAAAATAACACACTGGTAATGAATACCTTCTATTTTCCAGCTCTTTTGTGTACACTATTGACTTTTAAGTCTTAGGAACCACAAGCTGTTAGTGTGAAAAGGCAATGTGATTTCTTGATGTTTAAAATAAAAGGCATATTGGAACGTCCTCTTAATTGTCTTCACCTGCCTGTGCACTTTTAAGTTAAAAACTACACCAAATTGGAATTAACAACCTCAAGTTAAAGATCATTTTTGAGTTAGTATCAGATAACAACGAACCGCTTTTTGCCATTACAACCACCACTCGGAAATATGGATCAGAGCTAGCCTTGACTGTTGAAAATGATTTGCAAACATCGCAAAGTATTTTCTCTGTTGAATAGCTTTTTGTGCATTTGTAAATGGTGTGATCAATAACAGAGACACAGACCGATTAGCCGCTCCTTCACCTTCACGCACTCAAGCGCGCCTCCCTTCGAGTGAGGGGGTGCGCTTTTTTGTTTTTAATTCTTTTTAATCGCATTGTCATTTGATGACAGGGAGCTAAACATGGAAAGAAAGAAAAGAAAGAGGAGGGAGAATGAGAGAAATATTGTAAGAATGAAAATGAGCTTATGCAAGTGTTTGAAAGTCAGTCGGTAAGTTGTCAGTCTATGAAGAGGAAGCTAGAATTCAGGTAAGTCACCAGTAAAATGACAGGACATTGTGGTCCAGCAACTGTGCCTTGTAGTTACAATATAGCAGATTATGCTTAGGAAAACACAGGAACTTGTTTGTGGTTGTTTTGTTGTTCTGACAGTAGCCAACAGTAGCGCCTATAATGTGCCAGGGTACAGCTTGGAAAGTATAGTTTCAGTCAAACATGGAGGCAGGATAATTTAGGGTAATGTTGTAGCTTTAGGACCTTGACAACTCAGTATCACTGACGGGTGAATTCAACACTCTACTAGAAAATCGTGGTAGAGAGTTAAATTCAATGAGCACAATGATCTTAAGCACACCAGCAACCTCTGAATTGTCATAAATTTTAACAAATACAAAGTCTTATAAAAGTTTTGACTGAAATACGATTGAGACGGTGCTGCATAATTCAAACTAAAATTAGTTTGACAACAACTTTAAGTGATTTTCTATAATGTGTTTTATACCTGAAAACCAACATTGTTGAATAAAAACGATTCCTGAAAACGGTAACCAAATATGAATCCCTTAATACATCAAGTCATCATTGGAAAGTTGTGTTTTACTCAATTTATTTTTTGTTTTTTCTATTTGAACTTCCATTATCTGGATCATTTGAGCCAGTAATCTAATTCTGACATTTTTGCCGTTTAAAACTACACGGTGCAACTTGCGTGTTACTTGAAGATGCTGTAAGATTTAATTCTACACCTGACACTTGAAATCTACAGGCACATCGACTTAAAGAGAAATCCTACCTTGAACAGAATTTCAATACAGTTTTGGTGTAAACCATAAATCCTCACAGGGTGACCATGTCGTTCCTTTGCCGTTTTGATTGCTGAATCGCTGTCCGTCACAGGACCATGCTCCATTTTGTCCTTGACTGCAACATGTTTTTATATCCACCTTGGCAACCAACAATTTTAAATAACTTTCTGTCAACTAATGATAGGAAATGTGGTACTGTGCATTAAATATTTTATCAGCAGAAGCTCACGTAAGAGTTGTTTGGTTTCAATCTGCGTTTGAACATAATCTGCCATATTTTATGGATTGGTCCAGACAGGGATCATCACAAAAATAAATGTGAACATTGTACAATGTCTACTGTTTTCAGACAAAAAAAAAAAAAACAAATAAATGAGATGTGATGGAACGTTTGACCATTTTTTTAAGAATATTTTCCCTATGCATGATTAACTAAAATTTTAAATAAACTGCATACAGTACTCTTTAAATCATAAATTCAAAGTGGTTTGCTTACAAATCCAAAATGGAAGTAAAAATGTATAAAATGACAATGCGTAGGCATGATAGGTTTGGCTTGAATTGCAACTATTCTTTTGATTTTCTTTTTTAAGCACAAATTACTTTTAAAACTCCATTTCAATTGTATGAACTAAGTTCTTAACAAAGCTTTGGGGAAACTATGTAACCCAGCAGAGGTTGAAATGATACAGAGATTACTCATAACATCATTGGTAGGGTTTATAGTTATTACTCATCCGTCGGTCTTACCCTGCATCAGATTTACATATTTCTGTCTTACTCATCCCCATCTCATCCTCTCATTAGATCATAAAATGGTTGAACTTGAAGTTGTAAACCAGGAACTACAACATCGAGAGGCAGAATTCTAAGAACAGCAAAAAGCTAGGAAGAAATCCCACAACCTCTTCTACAAATGAAAACAAAGCGGAAGTAGATCTCTTTATTTTACAGCTATGCATCAGCTTTGTCATCAGTAGTGCAACTTTGAGTAAGCAAAAATGGCTGATATTTTTTTAAAACAACCACATAAAATGTCCCTAATCCACTAATTACATCTCAATAATATTGAAAAAGATTTTTAAAAATAAAAACTCTTATAGTTTTCTAAGAAAGCATTACAAAGTAATGCTTAGTGAATTGCAGCCGTCTGTTAACCAACCTGAGCAAATCAAGAAAATAGAAAACTGTCCTGTGGTTTAACAACTGAAAACGTGAAAGTGTTTATGGAAATTATGCACTACACTTCTTCCAGGCTGAAGGTAACAGTCGCCATTTTACTTTGAAATTGAACATGAATTTTGGAAAGAAAACAAAACTGGGCAGTTTACTTTTTCACAAAGAAAGAAAATAAAGAGAGAAATCTGAAAGGTGTGGCATGCATTTCCAAAGGCCTTCAAAAGTCGCCTAACTGGTGAATTAGCTTTCACCTATGCATACGTTAATCTCAGTATAAATCCAGTTGTCCTGAAGAAGCCTCAGAGGTTTGCTAGAGAACATTAATGAACAAACAGGATCATAAAGAAAAACAAACACAGCAAACAGGTCAGGGAGAAAGTTGCAGAAAGGTTTAAAGAAGAGTTAGGTTCACAACACTTTTTTGCTTTAGTAGCAAATAAAAAGCAAACAATATTTTACTCAAGTTTTGCTCATAAGATAAAAATGATGTGCTACATTTTGCTGGTCTATCACATAAAACACCAATAAGCTATTTTATGCGTTTGTGGCTTCGACGTCACATTTTCAGAGAAAGAACCACAGATGCTATGCATTGCGAAACTGTTGCCTAAATGCGACTAAACAGCTAAATGAACAAAGAACTGAAAAAAAATTATATGCAAATGATGTTTTTGTTAGTGACGTTATGGAAGAACTCAACATTTTTGGAAGTGCAGTTGTATTTCAGAAAAACCTGACGTTTGTGTAAAAACAAGAAACAGGATTGCTTCACAACTGACTTACCATACCTAAATGTACATAACTTTTTAAGTGCGACAATAATAAAAGGTATGAAAGAACGACATTTACCTGCTACGTTAAGAAGCTGTGAGATCTTACCTTGATAGAACATAAAACAAGGAGTTTATTTTTAATTTGATCAGCCAATCCTCATCAGCTTTAGTGTTTGCAGGCTGGCACACACCAGAGAGGATATCTGGAGAAAAACAAAACAATACATACCGACACAGACAATTATGCAGGGTAAATTAAGCTGAAGTGGGTCAAATCGCCACTGTGCCAAATCACATCTTCATTTTACAAATAAAAAGAAGCAACTTTAGGTATGAAATGTTCCTATAAACTAGCGTCTTGAACTCTTGTCCTTGTTGGCATCTGTTCTTTTGTGATTTACAGTCCTTGCTGGAACAAGTCTGATTAAAATGACTGGGCCATTAACAAGTTTCTTCACAACCTGCTGAGGAATAATTTCAATCATTTGAAAAAGTAGTTTGCTCTCCAATTCATTTAATTAGTCATTGGATAAATGCCCTTTGCGTTGACCTTAAAGTCAAAAATATGAGCTGCACTGACTTAGAAATTCAACAGGCTCGGCTGCAGGATTTTTGGTCTGATATTTTAAAATTTAATTGTGAGAATTAATGTTTTCTTCTTGTTTTATGCACCTAAAGTCTAGATGTAGCCACTGGTGAATTTATTTGGACCTTAGTGTTTATGTTGATGAAAGTTTATCAATTGAATAAAAGCCATATGAATCCCATATTTACATTTTGCACACCTTCTTTTCCAAACATCCACACCCTTTTCAAGCTTTTTTTATTATTTCTTTTCCTGTGAATTTGTTATCAAAGACAGGTCACGTGAGTCAATAAACCTTCAAAAGAAATTAGTATTCCTATGTACGTTGCATTTTACCTACAAATAGATCACCGGAGTGATCAGAGATCCAGGCATATTATCACACCACCACCGCCTGTTATTGAGCCCTTTGAGCCATGATGCAGTTGTCAAAGATGTTTCTGCTTTTAGTGACCAATGTGCTGAAGCACGCAGAGAGTGATGGGAATATGATGATGTTGGAAAAGAAAGAGAAGCGTGAGGTGATGTTGCGATTATCTGTTTTCCTAATATAGTGCCGTCCATCATAAACAGAATTTAAATACAAATGTCCAGTGTGATAAACTTCCTCAAAGCAATGCATGTCAGTCATAGATAATGAAGAAAGGACTACCCTTTATCAATAATGTAAAAACTAATTAAAAACAATGAAACAAGTCATTGTTTCAAATGTAAGCTGTAGTACGTGATGTACATCGATTTATGTAGAAATAGTCAAATTTTATCTTCAGCTTCTACACTCCAAAGCGTATTGTTGTATGATGTACTTTAAATATGTACATCATACATGGGGGGGAAACAACTTTTTTCTACTAGAATATAAACAGATGTTTAAATCTGCACACATGAGTGATTGTAGCTGAAAGTTAAAACATCTTTTAGAGGTTAAAAATGGCAACATAAGTTAATTTTGTACATATTATGACCAAAATGTCACAATAAATCAGGTAAACTCGCTTAAAGCAGCCTCTGAAAGGTTTGAGCATCAACATTCACAATTAAATCAACTCTCTCATCACAGTAAATTTATTTATTTGCATACTTTCCATGTGAATTTATTCACATATTTCCACGTTAGACTGGTATTTAAACTCTACATCTACGGCGCATCGAAAATAAACTAAACGTTCACAAGGGTTACATAGAGAAATGTCTCCATTGGCAACAAGCAGGTGCAAATGGGGTAGCTAGCGGGTAGCAGCTATAGGACACAAACAAGAGGCAGCATTTTTAGCTAACGTTGCTCCTGCACTTTTTTACTACATTTGTAACAACACAAACTACACTATCTGGATGAATTCTCTTTAAACCCCAATAAAAACTAACGACCAACATCTGGCGGAGTTATATTCGTCAAAAAGGATGCATGTTTGAGTAGTCCTGTACTATAAATAAGCTCCATTCAGAGTGCCACTGGGGCTGGCACTTCACAGCAGCGGTGGCTAACTGTTACATTAGCCTGAAGCCAGCCATGGCCAGCGTTAGCGAGGAAGCTGCCAGAAGCCTGACAGCACAGCGGCGGGCACGGAACGACGACATCCGGGAACTTACCGAGGCCCTGGGTACTGGAGCTCTAAATGTGTCCCCAGGTCGGTGAACAGCAACTGGATGCACGGGGTGAACGACGAAGAGGACGGTGGGAGAGAAACGAATGCAGTGTTCAGCTTCTGAGGAGGTCTTCTCCTGGTGCTTCCATGTCTGTTTACCAGATTGCATTCTGGGACAGGGACGTCACTGGTGATGTGTCGGTCGCGAGCGAGTCAAACCACTGTGCCGGTTCTTCTCTGTGAACGATGGCAATACAAAACCTGAGTGAAGATGGTATTTAGTGCATGATGTGTGTTGTATTGTTGTTTTCTTAGCAGTATGATATTAGTTGTAAGTCTGTGGAACAGTGTGGCCATTCATCATATTGTAGGTCTCACTCTTCTCTTAAGTTACCTTAGTATTGTAAGAATTGTTAAAGGCTGTGTGTTTCATATATAACTCAGATGAATTACTTTAATAGCTTTCGAGCTGTAAATTTCTCTTTTTACTCTAGATAATTTTTAATAAGCCTAATTATTTAATAAGTCTAATTATTTATATAATTTGGGATAAAGGTGATCACAGATTTCTTACAAACAGTGAAACAGTTAACGCAACAATTAAATCATTTAGTCCTGAATTTCACTGTTATTTTTATTTAACCATGAAGGGCCTGTTGAGATTTAAAATTTCACTTACAAGAAAAACCGTAAACATATAAAAACTTCATTGTTGTCATACCAATTGTCTTTACAATCCTAAACAAAACACACGACATGACAATAAGCAGTTCAAAACCCTTGAATCTGAATAACTGTTTTTGTGCAGGATCTTTATGTTACTTCCCAATATACTGCATGCTGAGTAAAATGCCATACTCCCTAAATTACAAGCTTATGCTGTTAAGAATATATCATTCCTGAGTTCTAAGAGGCTGAAATCAACTTGAGCTCCCTTCCAGTTAATTCTAACTCAACATGAGGTTTTGCACCTTTCTCATGAAATGAAGCCCATTCAAGCAGGACACATCCTGGGTTGTCACAGAGCCAGTGAATGATTCTGCATCTTCCAAAATTGTTTTCCATTCTGTCTCCATCCTGGCAGCACACACAATAAAGGCATGGAGAGCATATGTTGGCATAAAGTAGGACCTCTGTTATTGAACATGTCGCTAGTTTATTCAAAAATATTAAATGCAGTCAATACATTTACATTAAAAATACAAAGGGGAATTTATAATAACACAGTTTAAAACCAGACATCAATGCAGTGCAATAAATACATCTGTCTGTAGAAGAAATGAACATGGATGAGAACCCTTAAAATTACTTACTGCTCATTCTTTAAGACCCAACATGATTGCTGTATTTAGGAAATAGATTACTTTGTACTACTTTAAATAATGACAATGTCTTACAAATGTGAACATTTTTAATTCTAGAAAAGTATCAAGGTTACATTTAAATGAATCATTATGAAAGCTAAAAGCTGCATTAAATGGAGATTAGATTGGATTTGAAATGATTGTTGAACAAAGTAAATGATCCGGATCTTACCAAAGAGTTCCAACGCCCATCAGACGTCAGTGTGTGACGCGCATTATCATTTCTTCTTTTTTTTTTTTGTCTACAATAAAAACACAGAGACATAAATTACTGAGCAGAACACAATAAAAAGATTAAGATTAAAATGACAGAAAAAAACAAAACAATAATAAATAGGGACTACAATGCAGTGAAAAAGTGTTTTCCCTCCTCACATTTTGTACTGGTTTTTGCTCTTATTCGTCACACTTATCTTCGCCTAGTTGCCCATGCAGTCCAGGGAAGAAAGGCTCAACTTCTGCTCGTGAAGATTTCTGTGACATTAGGACGTTAAACGATAAGATAGGTATTGACGTGTCTTGGATTTTTGGTTTATTAAACTGTAGTGAAACCATAAACGCCCAGAGTTGGAAAATTTCATAATCAATTGCATCACATGGTAAGTCAAAATGTTCTCATAAAATTACAATTGTAGTAAAACCATGATTTTTAAATTTTTTTTATTAATGATTTATTGTGGTTTCACTACCTTTTACCAAAATAGCCAAGCTGCGGTGAGAAACAATAAAAAATAGATAAACCTCGCATCTAAATAAACAGCTCATTCTTTATTTACTAAAGGAATTAAAGTAATTGAACATATTTGTTTTAAGCTTACTGAAAAGCAAATGCACTGTGAATACGACTACATGCACCAAATTCAAACTTTTACGCCTCAAACGTCCTAAGCAGCAGTTCCTTTTACCGCCAGAGGTGGCGTCATCGGCTGAAAATGTGTCTGTAAGCAGAAGAAGAACATCAACAACACCATGGGGGCTGTTACTGATGGTAAGTAATTGTGCGATTCTTTCGTTTTATCTCTTAGTTAAAACTCATTTTCTGTTACCGTCTTCTCAACCCTGGAAAGAATCAATATATAAGAGCGGTTTAATTATCAATCGCCTTTAAATTCCACACGAAAATCCGTCTTTACCGAGAGCAGCTAACATGCTAACAGTTAGCTAAGTCAGTGGCTTTCCAGTAGCACAGCTTTGAGCTGTGCTCACTTACCCTCCCCTCCCCTGGTCTGTGTCACAGATGAAGTTATAAGAAAGCGTCTTCTCATTGATGGTGACGGAGCTGGAGATGACCGCAGAATCAACCTGCTGTTGAAGAGCTTCACTAAATGGTGCCACTCTCCTGGGAGCCCGGAGGAAGGGTGAGCGAGTTCACACACACACACACACACACACACACACACACACACACACACAGTCTGGAGAGTGTTGGCCCATTACATTAAATCTTTTCTTGAATTGCTAGGCATGTGACATATTTAATGCCAAGCACGCGTTTGGAGGAATCGTAATAGTGCTACAAAGGTCCTCAAACATTTCCAGTAACAGAAAAGGAAATATGATGTGGAAAGACAGTTTGTAGCTTATCACCTGTCATCTGGACCAGAGTAGAAATACATTTATAGTGAGATTTTTTTTTAATTATTATTATTATTATTATTAAAACCGGCCAAGAAGGACAGGGATGTTTGACAATTTACTGCAGGATTTTAAAACACGTTCAAGAAATCCTGTTTTTTGGGGAGCTCAACTGTTTTTCTGTGTGTTTAGATTTACCCAGTATCAGAGGATGCTGGGAACTCTGGCTCAGTGTGAGTTTTCTATGGGGAAAACGTTGATGGTTTACGACATGAATCTTCGGGAAATGGAGAATTACGAGAAGATTTACTCAAACATCGGTAGGAACTGATTCAAACTATCCTGAGTCTGTAATGTTGACATCTTTTGGCAAATAATTAACTAAAATGTTTGTTTGTTTGTTTGATTTTTTAATTCAAGAGCAAAACATCACGTCCGCTCATGACAAGATTGCAGAATGCAAAAAAGAAATACAGAGAGCGAAGAGAATACGAAAAAATCGACAAGGTAGAGTTCTTTGATGTTTTGTACTTTTACAATATCTGGGAAAGTATTGATGAGCTTTTAAACGTCATACAAGTAAACGTCAAAGTGTTTTACTGGGATTTTATGTGGTTGAAAAAGTTGCGGATAACTGGAAGCAAAAAAAACCCAAAACATTATTTCACTATATTCTACGAGGGAAATAGTTCTACTGTTTATATTTAGTTGTTTTGGATTATCTGAATCTTGTAAACGTTTGCATATGTTCTTCCAGAATATGACGCTTTGGCAAAGATAATCCAGCAGCATCCAGACCGGCATGAAACCCTCAAGTAAGCCAGCATTTTATAATCCAAGTCATCTTTTGTTTTTAGATCTTTTTTTTTTCTAAAGTCATGCATTTTGTTTTGTTTACTTAAAGGCAGCTGGAGGCATTAGACAAAGAACTCCAACATTTGTGTCACATTAAGGAGAACGTGGATGCAAAGGTAAAGAAAAATTATTTATTCTCTTTTCTGTTTAGACATTAGTTTCTTTCGGTTTTTTTGACACCTGTCTTCCGTTCAGTTGGAGTTGAGGAAGAAGCAGTTCCATGTTCTTCTCACCACCATTCAGGAGCTACAGCAGACACTTGAGAGTAAGGATTTATTTTTCTCTAGTGGCACTTACATTTCAAACTGTAAAAGCCCTCTCTACATTGCTTATCGTTACTTTTCCCAGATGACGAGAAATCAGACAACGACGACCAAAGTCAGGAGAGCCCTGCACAGAATGGGGAATGAAATCTTTCTATATTTTTAACGGAACTGATTTTAAGAATCCCTCTTTTTTTGTATGTACTTTTTGAATAAACTTGACTTGCACATATGTGTTTTTGCGTGTATTTGATGCATTTGACATGCTTTTTTTATTTTATTTATTACACACTGCATACCAAACAAAGATCAGAGTGATGTAAATATTATCAGAGCATAAATTAAGATTTAAAAAGTTTGGATTTGCATTTTGGATTTTCTCAGTTCAAAACATTTTTTCTGCATCTTATCAATTAATTGCAACTCAGTTCTGCAGTAAACTGGTTTCTTTTTGGAGAATTAAACACCACATTTGTTCACTAGTAACACTGAAGAGGAGAGCATGTGTTCATCTGCTTGCTTTAACGTTTGAAGTTTTTAGATTTGAGTCAAATGTCCACAAGGGTGCGCTAAAGTCCATTTTCAGTTCACTGCTGGGTTTGAGCAGTTACAGCAATGCATTACCTTCCATTAAACTTAGTTTTGTACATCTACAAGAAGACAAAAAGATTTAAATTGTTTAAACCTTTCTTTAAATTTATTCCTAAGACAGAATTCTGTTAAAAAAAATGTATACTAGAAAAAAAATAAACATTTCCAATGCCTTCTGGGATATTTTGGAACATATTTACGTTCTTCAGTACTACGCACTGCAGAACTTGCAGTGCAGGAAATTACAGCAAAAGATCCTCCTGGATGGTGCTGCTCCTCCTAGAACTCCGCCAGGTATCTGCGGGCCTCCAAGAGGCGCTTCGTGCGACTCTGCAATGCATCCCTCTTGTTGCCGATATCGTAGTCCTCCTTCAGTAGGAAGTCCACATTTTCCTTGTCCTGAAGCATCTGCAGCATTTCCCTCTGTAGCTGGATGGCGGACTGTTGCAGCATCTCGTAGCGGATCACCAGGGGGATCTGGTCGGCCAGACGCATTCCGGCAATCTGCCACAAAAAAATGGGCAAAATGGTTTAAGACTCTGCGACAGACTGGCGACCTGTCCAGGGTGTACCCCGCCTCTCGCCCGGAAAGCAGCTGGAGATAGGCACCAGCAACTCCCGACCCCATTAGGGAGAAGGGTGACGGAAAATGGATGGATGGATGGATGGATGGTTTAAGACTATAAGAAAAAAAAAAACTCAACCTGAGGAATTACCCCTTTGTAGCTTGAGTATGCAAAGTTAACCTTTTGTGTACATAAATTAATCCAACTGTGTGAAATGAATCATTTTCAAACAGTTGAGTGATCTCAGTTAAGAATCTGGAGAGTTACATTTCTCAGAATTGAGGTGAATTGAGTAACAACCAACGGTAATTACAGTTCAATTAAACAATAGAGTAAATTCACTGGGATAAAGCCGTAGACATTGTACAGATTAACATCCCAAGTCCTGTCAAGCTTAAGACATCACTAACAGCTTTTTATGGATGGACTTTGACTCATTCACGTTCAGATATTGAGCCCGGCATTTATCAAGGTGAACCAACACAAAGGAAATATTAGTTTGGGGATCCTCCGACATCAGTTGCATGTGAGAATTTGTTGCAGCAACATGAGACGGGGATATTGAAAGTTATTTGGATGAAAAAAATAAACATTTAAATGAGATCCAATCTGAAGTGTTTGTGTACTGAACCTGTAATTTAAATCTTACTCACTTTGTAGTATGATTTTAGGTGCACCATCAGCTCTTGAAGTGTTGCGTGATTGTCCATGCAGAACACCGTGCTCCTTGATGAAGAGCGGTAGTCTTCTTCCTCTTCCTCCTCTTCCCTCTTGCTCTCGCTCAGACTGTTGCTGTAGGTCTTATCCTGGGAGTAAACCAGCAGCTCCATCTGAAACTGGTTCCTCAACATCAGTTCAGCAGAGGATTCCTTTAGCTGCTTAATGGCCTCAATCTTTGCCTGCGAAATGAACATCTGCGTTTTAATTTGACCAGAATAGTGAAACGAATTAAGAGAGCGGAAATGCTGTGACTCGAGCGGCGGTGCGGTTTTTCCTCAGTCTTCACTAAACCGCTACCTTGGTTGTTTTCAAAAGATTGGGGAATCCTGTGAAGCTGGTTTGGGCCAGCTGAATGAAGGTTTTCTTGATAGCATCTAGAAGAAAGAGAGAGAAAAAAAAGAAGAAAAAGTTGCTTTATTTTTATTCCCCTGTGGTTGTGTTGGAAACACAAAACTGAGTAATAATGACGAAAACATTAGGTGAATTTTCTTTCCTCTGTGTTTACATTCAACTTGAGCAGTCTTGAAAACTTAGTGAAGCTTTAGATAAAAACGCCACAAGTACAATGTAAATATGCAAATGCAATGTCATATGTACCATTATTCAATTTTAGCGCTCAAAACAATAAAATTCAGTCTTTTTTCCTACACAGTCAAATTCAATTCCAATAGCTTCATTAAAGACAGAATTATGTTCAATAGTAGAGATAAAAAAAAAACTCATAATACTACTAATAAAAAGGCTGCATCACATATTGTTTACTCATATAGGTAGGAACACCAGTGCCTCCACATTAGATATACTCCTAACCCAACATATCCAAGGATCAGGTTGATATAATGCAGTTCTACTGATTTATGTTTTTACTGTAATATCACAACAACAACAAAACAAGTTGTCTTAAGTTTCGCCCCATGCTTTCTGACTTTGTTGCACGATTTATAGCTTTTCCTTTACAGATTTAACACTGATTCAGGACTACATAAAGTCTACCTCAGCATTGTAACTACGCTAAAAGAAGTGCCTCCAATCACCTCCAACATCCTTAAGCTTCCTGACGGCTGGTTCTTCCAGCTGTCTGATCTGCTCCTTCACCATCACCTCAAAGGTCTTGTAGTTGATGAAGCCTGGTAGCTCTCTTCCACGGTACCGCTCCTCATATTCCTCCACCTCTCTTTCAATTTTTCTGTTAACTGCACCACAGAGGACATGTCACACACGCCACGGCATTGACTCACCGCTGTGCCCCTGCTTAGACAACAACAAACTCGAAAACGCTCACAATTTTCTCCTGAGCCTTCCAGGTGCGCCTTCCACTTCCCAAACTCTCTCCTGAGCACAGTGAAGACGTTGAGTCTCTCCCCGCACTTCAGCTCCTCCCCTGTGGTCAGGCTGATGGCGTCCTGGGTGAACGCCGTCACTTTCTGTAGCGTTACAGGAAATGAAGTGATTTGTTGGAAGGATAATGCGCAACCAAGCGTTAGTCACAGTGCAGGCAGCTCACGTCGATCAGGAAGACGAGTCTCTCCGCCGCATCGGATGGAGGTCCGTTACCGTACCGGTCGAGCTCCATCTGAGTCTGCTTCAGCTTCTCGTCTATCTGCTCTTCCAGTCTTGGGAGAGATTTCTGTAAAGTCAAACATCCAACCGTTAAAAACTAAAACGTTCAGCGAGGAGCCAACGCTGAGGTAACGCCTCACCTCGATGTGATGCACCAGCTCAAGAGTGAGTTTCTCCGCTAGAACGGGAATGGTTGCAAGTTCTTTGTTGTACAAAGTGCTGCAAAAAGAATTTAAAAGGTAAAACATTTTGCAACATGCAAAGTCTACCTGGTGGCACAAGAAGATTCAACTTACTGGAAATAGGGGTGATTTTTAAAGAAGTCTTTCTCTCTCTCAATGGCTTCAGTCAGAGACACCTTCTCCGTGATCTCCTTCTGGCCTCTGCATTTGACGATCATGTAGCCTTTCTTCAGCTGGATGACTTCGTTGTTGACTATTTCCACCACTGTGTCTTCCGTGCCTTTGTCCACCAAGTCCGGTTTGGTCAAAATACCTGAGAGCAAGCGAATTCATAAGGTTTTAACTGCTTAACTGAGAGTCAGTTAAGCAGTTAAGCAGGTAGCCATTTTATGCAATAGTTTCTATTTACCCAGAGTCCTCTCTCCATCAGGATCAACCTGTTGAGCCATCTTCAAAGCCTCTGTGGTCGCGATGTCCACATTGGATGGAACCACCACCAAACTGATGGTTTCTTGTTTTCTAATAAACTTGTCGATGAGTCGCTTTATCTGAAATTTTCCACATATTTTGCCTAAGATTTAGAGTATAAAAAATGGCACATGGCAACACACTAGGTCGAGGTGATCTAAACTGAAAGCTTACAAAAGCTAAAAGGTTGGGCTTGATTTGCCCAACCTCTTAGGTTGGAAAAGATCGTCACGAAACGTCTGAATTTGAAGCCTTCTCAGTCACTTTAATGCTCCTCTAACATTCTTTGAACAATTTACTAGGAAAGAAGCAGATTCTGAGGAAAAATGAACAATGCTGACCTGATCACCGATGTTCTCTGGTTGTCCCTTCACAGCCACCCTGGCGATGCCAGGAAGGTCGATGAGCGTCAGGTCCGGTACTTCCGGGGAAGCAATTTCCAGAGTGATGAGGTCATCGCAAATCCCCACTCCGACTCCAGCCATTTCATCCTGTGCTGGAGGGAGGAAACAAAGGCGGTCGTCCTGGTGAGTGAACCAAACAACGTAAAGAAATTGCTTTGATACTTTTACCAGAAAAATGCAATGTTGTACCTTCTCTGATTTTTTTCTCCACAATTGCAGGATCATTTAGCTCCTCCTCAAATTCTTGGTAACTAATCTTTCCATACCAATCCTGGCCTTCTTTCCTTCTCTTCATCTTCAGCTCGAGAGGACATCTTGTGACGATGCCTGGATTAAAGATGAGTCAAAGACAAGACAAATTAAGGCAAATACAGTGAGGCTTGTGACCTCAAGCTAACTTTGGCTAACATATCTTGAGTTATATCACGGCTAAAACTAGAAGTTTATATAGACCAAAAAAAATATATATAGATGTCGTTTTTGAAAAAGCCAGACTGCAGTTTGCAAATGCTCACTGGTACAAATACCATTATTTTTGGAGGCATGTCGTCTGGTTGGAGAAAATGAAAGTGGAACTGCTTGTCTAAAATGGTCACTGCTTCATATGGAGGAAAAAGAGCATCACCCAGTGTGGGGACTTCTGCATCATGTTGCGAGGTTGCTTTGCAGCAAGAGGAACTGGTGCACTTCATGAAATAAAACAGATGCTATCCAACGATGCGTCGTTATGTTATGGGGAAATACTGAAGCACTGATCAGAAAGTCAAAGCTCCTCTGTGAATGGTCTTCCCAATGGACAATGAGCTCAAGTCTGCAGCCAAAGTGGCTATAAAATGGCTTAAAAGTAAGTATGGCATCTGTAGATTACCTGATGTCAGTTCCACAGCGCATTTATGGACAGATCTGAAAAGGTGTGTGGGTGAGACCAGACAGAGTGTTTACCTCATTCTTGTAGAATTAAGTAGAAATAAGTCACTTTCTAGTTCTAGGTCACTTACAATGGCCTAGAACTAGTGGGAGCTCGGTCTGATTGAACTTCAGATGGTTAGATCAGAGAAAAACAGAGAACTAGGCATAAATACACTCAAACTGGAACATGACAGATTTTTTGTTGAGATAACTCAGTACATCTTGTTTTGTGAATTACTTTTTGGCCTTTAACAGGATTTGCATATTTTTAAAACCTTCCAACAAAACTACGATCATGTTCAAAATTATGATACTTGCATCAAAAAAATGTGTTTTTTTTTTTTTTCTTCATTAAAACCATAGTTTTATGTCGGCTACAGCCATCAAATGACTTTTCACCACCCACCGCTTCCTCTCGGCAGCGCCACCCCGGACAGCGCCTCCAGCACCGAACTCTTCCCGGAGCTCTGGTCCCCTATCACGGCTATGGCAGGCAGCGCCAGGTCCTTCTCCACCCCCAGAGAGCGCAGGGAGTCGATCAGGTCGATGCAGGGACGCACCTTCTCCTCGTAGTGTTGGTTCAGCGTAGTCATTGCTTGTGGTTCGAAACCCGAAAGACAGTTCTGTGGCTGAGAGCAAGTTTTGCGTGCTGCCTGTTTTGAAAGATGGGAGAGCACTGGCTGAAACTGCGCTGCAAAAGCAAAAGGGGGGGGGAAAAAAGCCCTCCCCTGACTTCTAAGTTTCGTTTCCCAGCATCACAGGAAGCTCCTGCGGTCCGCCCGAAGCCTTTTATTTATTTGTTGTATTAGTTTCGTTTCTCCCCCACTGCACGCCGCGAGGCGAAAGAAACTTACAGCCACTCAAAATTAGGGATCGTTTTCCATTTGCGTCACAACAAAGGGTGGTGCAATTGCGATTAGTTTGAGCCTCAATCTGGACCCTCACCTTCGCCTTATCATTTAAATGAGAACACTGGCGAACAGAGAGCTCAATGCACCCATTATATGAAACAGCAGAAAATTCAGTTTTCTCCAAGGATGTTCCACCTTGTTTTCTTTTTTTTTTTAGCTCACAAAATCGCAAACAAGAAAAGCTATTCCTCGCCAACTGTGCTAGGAATAATTTTGCAATTATTCCTAATTGCAGAGTAATTTTGTGTTCCAATTTTTAATTGGAAGTCAAGTTTTGTAGTTGGTCATGCAAAAAAATAAATAAATAAATTACTCACCATTTATGATGGCTCATTGATCAAACATACCCTGTTGAATTTGTGCATGTCTGCTAGAAAAAGTTTGTTCTGTACATGAACAAACCTTTCAGCGCTCATTTAGTATTCTCCATGAAAACAACACACATACTGATCTGATATAAAAAGGGGGTCAATGGCAAATGTTTTTGTTGTTCATTTTGTTTATTATTTCGCCAGTACATTGGAACAAAAGGCTTACATACGTGATTTAAGTCTACATATTTAAGTCTGCATTTCAAAGTAAAGCAGCTTCACTATGTTTCCGTCTGCTTAACGATCAAAGCAAAAGATTTAGATATACAGCAAAGATTTTAAATGACAAAAACCTTTCTTTTTGAAAGCGTGGACATTTCTATAAGTTCTAGTTAGAGAAAATAAACCACGCAGAAAAACCCTGCAAAAGTAAAGCCGAGAACATATGACCACAAAACTTTCCCTAGCTGTTCAAAAAGGAACGTTTTTCGATTTCACGCAACACACGAAGCTTCTGTTGTGCTGAAGTCGTATATGTTCATGCTGAATTCACTGAGCAGGATGCGTGCCTTGGAGAGACGCTTGATGGATTTGTGCAGGAGGATTCTGTGGTCTTTTATGCCTCCGTCCTCCTGGAGCAGCAGCTCCATTTTCTCCTTGTCTTGAAGCATCTGCAGCATGTCTCGCTGCAGCTGAACGGCAGACTCCTGCAGCATCTGGTACTGGATCACCAGGGGGACCTGGTCGGCCAGACGCTGACCGGCAATCTGTGGTTGATGGAGGAGAGAGAGTAGCGGAGTGAGACGTAGCTCTTGAGCTTCGTAGGAGCTTCTTGGTAGGGAGCCAGACCTTGCATTAGCTTCTCATTAGAATGTGTTTTATGACTGAAACTTTTTCATAATATTATCATTTTGAGCTTGTTAAAAAGTACTTTGAAAGTACACTTTTCAAATAGATGTTACTTTTTTTATAGCTAGTATCTTTTCTGATGAGTCAAAGTAACAATACCCAATCTAATCTCTGGTATTTGCTCCTGGTACTAATAAAGCCTTTATTACTGTAGTTTCTGACTAGACTGTCGTGTTTTTGTGTGCTGTCTATGTACAAACCGTTCAGAAACAAAATGTTTAAAAGACATTTTTTTTCCTTTTTTAATATTCTGTCTATTTTCATTCGTACAAACTGCAAAACTGTATCCTGGGTCAGGCCCATTGTTTTGTTAATCTGAGAAACACACAAGAAAAATGAAAACTCGTTCAATTCATCACGACATAAATAGCATGTTAAAAGATACAAGCAATGCAAAAGTAACCATTTTGTTGCTGTCCACTGGCTGACATGAAAGGTTTGGTTTCAGCAACACGCAAAATGGTTTGATTAATCGCTAAAAGGGCAGAAGTCTTAAGTCAGCCTTACTTGGTAGTAAGATTTCAGATGTCTCATCATCTCCTTCAGGTTGGCTCCAATTTCATTATTGATGGGGCTTTCTTCTCTCTTCCTCTTCCCCAACTTCTTGCTGTATCTGCAGTCCTGAGTGTAGACAATCAGCTCCATCTTAAACTGGGTCCGCAGCATGGACTCCGCCATGGCTTCCTTGTCGTTGGCGATGGCTTCGATCTTCATCTGAAACACACATGAGGTTTTCTGAGGACATGCTGTTCACTCCTTTATAAGGTAAAACAAAACTATTTGGAATGACTGGAACCCCTGCATAAATATGTAATGAATTTATAGTGATAAAAATGTTGCACTCAATAGAGCATGTGGTGCTCTTGTCAAACTTGGTTCGACTTGATTGTGTGCGAAAAATACACATGGGGAACTCCAATTGCGGTTGCCAGTCAAAAAAACCCTACATTCTTTCATTCTTAAAGGTCAAACTGTCTATGATTCCTGTTTCTTTGCTCCTGTTTAATTCTCATTCATTTCCTCCCTCACTTCTAGTCGAATCCAGAGACCAAGACTCCCTTCGTTGAGTATTTATTGTTGAAAAATTGCTATTTTTTACCAAAAAAAAAAAGTTAACTGGACATGTGGCACCCTCCCGAAGCCTTTTGAGAATTTATCTTTAAACTCTTAACAGCAATACCAAAGCTTCAACAAGATGCATAGAGCTATCTGAAGTACATGTACATTTACCGTTTAACTGTTATTCCAGCTTTTCAAACACACTTAATCGATCAAATCAAGATAATTTATTTACAAAAATATCTGAATGTATTGAAAATGTTGATCCATGACATGAACAAGAACAACAAAAGACAATACCTTAGCAGTTCTGATAAGGTTAGGCAGGCCAACCAAGCTCCTCTGGGCCAATCCAAACAGCTCTTTCTTCACAAGTTCTTTGGATAAACAAAGCAGACAGTAAGTTTAAAATTGTATGCAAAGTCTGAGAAATTATTTGTAGTTCATTACAATCATCCTAATTTGATGAAGTGCGTGTACGTTTGAATTGCTGCAAGTTCAATTTCAGACCTTTCAGAGCCCTTTAATCATTCAAATGTTTTTTTTTTAACCAAAATTACCTATCAAAAAGAAGTCAAATAAAAAGGGTTTTTCAATCATGTGACTTATGTAATTTTAACTTTATCCCCTCCTGTATTTAGTAAGTAGGTTATGAACAAAGTTTTTTTTTTTTAACTCCTCCCAACTATTAAGATACTTCAAATATTTGAAATGCAAACTAGCCCAGCTACACACTTTAATAAGTTAAGCCAGTAACCTAGCAACAATGTTTTGATTTTAAACACACTAAACCAGTTCGATGAGCAGAATCCTTTTAAGAATGGCTCGTTGTTGGACAAATACAATACATAAATCATGAGTCTGCGGTACATCATGTTTCTTGTTCACAATTTCCAAAATGTACAGACGCCATGTTGTCTCTGTTCGATACAACACTTTCAATTTGGTTTTTCGGACAGAATGTGTCAGATGTCACAGATGCACAACATAATTTATGTAACACCCATAGAAAACATCTTAGCATATTTGTGGACGAGAAATACCTGAACTTATTTGACTACATGCCATGTTCCAAGGATCATGTACAGTGTGGTCAAAAGTGTCCTGATGACACTCATCTCAATAGAGCAAAATGTAGAGCTGGAGAAGAGTCGTTGAAACTGAATAGTCTCATCTTGTATTGGGATGGTAGGAGATACACCAATCAGAATTTTGTGGCTGATATCCAATATCCTATTTTTGTTCACATTGACCTTTTTTTTTTTTCTTTTTTTTTACCTATTTCCTATATAGAGGTTCTTTGTTGCAATTTTAGATAGGACGATAATTGATGACTTGACAACTCACCGATTATCAGCCATCCTATGGCTCCAATATTTCTAAAAAATAGACAAACTAAAAATAGACAAAAAGCCAACGCTGAACGTTTTTCACTCAGTAGCAGAGTCCACGTTTAAGGATGCTGCGAGGTGAGTTTCGTATGGTGTGTGTGTATTGATTGACCGGACAAGTCAAGTCAGGCCAAGATGAAGTCAACCAATTGCGGTCATCACCCAATTTCTCTGTGCATCTCCAGTGTTTGAACTCACTGGAGCATCACAAATAGCATACCTGTCACCTCCTTGAGTTTTGTGATTGCAGGCTCCTCCAGCTCCTTGATCTGCTCCTTCACCATGGCCTCAAACGTCTTGTAGTTGATGAAGCCTGGGAGCTCTTTCCCGCGGTACTTGCGTTCGTACTGAGCCACCTCCTTCTGAATATTCCAGTTGACTGCAAGAAAATCCAAAGTAAAATCGCATCATGTAGTACCTGGAGCTCCACGACCAGAAAACAAAAGACCAGATTATCTTTCAGAGACGTTTCAATGGCTTGTAAATCACTTACATGTTGTTCCGGAGTTATCGATAATTGTTTTCCAAACGGCAAACTGCTGTCTGAGTATGGAGAAGATCTTGGACTTGTATCCGCATTTAATGTCCTCCCCTTTGCTGAGGTAAATGGCGTCCTGTGTGAATGCCATCACCCTCTAAGATAAAACGATGGAATAAAAAAAAACTCAGCTTCGTAACACTTTTACTTCCGACGTGTAAAAATTGACAGTCGGCCATTAAACTAACATCGATAAGGAAACCGAGTCTCTCCGTGGAATCAGTCGGTGGTCCACAGCCCATTTTGTCCAACGTTGCCTGAGTCTCTTTAAGTTTAGTCTCCATCTGCTTTTCCAGTTCAGGTAGAGATCTCTGTAGAGTGTAGGATTGGGTGAAACTAATGATCAAAATATCTAAAGTCATTCAAAGGCAGGCTATTTAATTTCTGATAAGAGAAATATTGACCTGGATGTGATTCACGAGCTCCAGTGTGAGTTTCTCTGCTAGTTTAGGGATGGTGGCCAGACCATCATATAACAGAGTCCTTATAAGAAAAGCAATGCATGTTACATGTTATGTTACATGTTATTCTGCAGCCTAAATCAAGTTGCTTTGTAAAATTCCCAAAATAAATGCACTTACTGGAAATGCGAATGATCGTGAAAGAAGGCGTTCTCTCTCTCGATTGCTTCGGCAAGAGACAGTTTCTCTAAAATCTCCTTCTGGCCTCTGCATTTGACGATCATGTAGCCCTTCTTCAGAGGGATGATTTGATTGCGGACTGTTTTCACCACTGTCTCCTCTGTGCCTTCGTCCACCAGGTCAGGTTTAGTCAGGATACCTGAGCGACAAGGGAGGACTTAAGCACTGAGGGGATTTTATGAGTTGTTAGGAGATTTTGCAATATAATTTCTATTCACCCAGAGTCCTCTCTCCAAAGGGATCAACCTGTTTAGCCATGTGCAAAGCCTCGGTGGTCGCTATGTCCACATTGGATGGAACCACCACCAGACCGATGGTCTCCTGTTTTTTTATGTACTTCTCGATGAGTTTCTTTATCTGAAAATTCCAGTTGAAATATCTTAAATGTGCTAAATGACAACAAGTGTGACAAATTATTTGTATGTTCAGAATATAAGAAACTTATATTCTGCCAAACAGCTAAACCCTTTTCACCCTATAGACACCACCCCTGAGGAAATGTAAGAGACTGACCTGATCACCGATTCTCTCGTGCTGTCCCGCCACAGCCACCCTGGCAATGCCAGGCAGATCGATGAGAGTCAGGTCGGGAACATTCGGGGAGGCGATTTCCAGAGTAATGAGTTCCTCGCTGATCCCACTGCCCTTTCCAGCTATTTTGTTCTGCGCTGGTCAGCGGGAAAATATGCGGACATTCTCGTGAGTAAACCCTTTCAGCAATAAATTTCTGAACAACAAAATGTTGTACCTATTTTAATTATTTTCTCCACAGTTGCGGGATCCTTTATCTCCTCCATGTGTTTTTGGTAACTGATCTTTCCATACCAGTCCTGACCTTCTTTTCTTTTCGTCATCTTCAGCTCGAGAGGACATCTTGTAACAATGCCTGGACCAAAGACGAGCGTCAACGACAAAAGAGAGTCAACAACAAAAGGGAGGCAACATATTGATAGTAAATCTGCTCTTTTCTCTGTGTGTGAGCTAAATGAGGAATAGTGTCTGACTGTAACTGATTATGAGAAAGGTAAGTCATAACTATGAGATTTCTTTCATCCAAGTGGTGGAAATGGTCTTCAAATAGATTTTCAAATGTACTTTCACAAGCTTTCACGTAAACGCAGCTTGTGAAACTGATCATATATGGATAGGCTGCCTCAGAGCCAAGGACTACGGGGCCTAGTCAAAGTTTCTCCTTTACTCTCTGTTTGAAATTGCCAATAAATACAAATAAAAGAATGATGGACACCCTCCCCTCTTCTTCCCCTTTTAATTCTGCATAAATATATGAGCAACGGTTTGAAAGTATGATAATCTATTAACGAGCTCACTTTCCCACCTTAGTTTCTTAATGTCATCATTTCCACAGAATGTGTCTTTTCACCACCCACCGCTTCCTCTCGGCAGCGCCACCCCGGACAGCGCCTCCAGCACCGAACTCTTCCCGGAGCTCTGGTCCCCTATCACGGCTATGGCAGGCAGCGCCAGGTCCTTCTCCACCCCCAGAGAGCGCAGGGAGTCGATGGGGACGGTGTCGCTGGCTGGCAGGTGAAAGCCCACACTGCCCCGTGTAACAGGAAAAGAAGCAGAAGCTGGTCAGGTTAGGTTTCCATTTCCTTGGTACGTTTCGTTTCGGTGTAGGTTTTTGTTGTCAAAGCCAGAAGTGGATTCTGCTCACTGTAGTTAATGTAGTGCAGGATGCAAGACGGTATTTATCTGGTTTCAGTTTTATGTTGCAGACTGAATCTTTTTTTTTTTTTCTTCCCCTTTTTAAATAAATAAATAAAATATTAGCGCCCTGCAGCTTGGGTATTCTTTCTTACTTCATATTTTTGCATTGTTAGAAAATATTTACAAGTGTTTCTGATAGGAAATTAGACACGCATAAACCCCAAAAGCTATAATGAAACAAAATAAAAGGAGATGAAGTAAAAAGAAAGTCTTTATTAACATCTTAATAAAAATTGGGTTTTGATTTTTTTTTTTTATTCATTTTTATTTTTTAAACCAGTCTCAATTGCTAATGTAGAAATATTTCTCCATTAAGTTACAGAACCCCAAGTTCTGATGGTTGCGTGATTTCAGGTGATGACATACGATCCACAAACATCGACTCACACTCCACCCGTTATGTGATCCTAACAATTCGTGCAGATGGACAAATAAGTTGTTGGTTTTTTGCAACCCATACTGCAGAGAGCTTTCCAGACATTGCATGTATTTTGGAAAGCATGCAAACGCATGCATGCTTTCCAACATTCTGCAGAACGTCACCGATCCCGCACGATGACATTGTGATGATTGTGTTTCAGTAGCTTGTACAGTGGGGTTTTTATGGAGTGCAAAACTCACCATGATTCATGCAAGAAACACCGCTACTGTTTATGACGTAAGATTTACTATATCAGTCAACTGACTGAGTTACTCTTCAGATAGATTTTTTTTTTCTACATTAGTGTACATCAACACAATCACGCTGATTTACTTCATCAGCTTTTAAGCATATGTGAATGGCCCCATCTGCTGGCCAGTCACAAAACTGTCACAATTTTTCAAATTTGGGATTTTTTCAAATGTATTTTATTTTACATCGTTTTCCACTTATTGTTTGTTTTGCATTGTGAGTGTTAATCATAAATTTGTATTCCAATTAGCATAGACTGAACTCCAGAAGAAACACAAGTTGTTTCAGCTGAAACCGAGGCCGGAGACTGAGCGAACAACTTCTCCTGAAAAGAGACGCAAAGATGAGCCACAGAACAAAGAACAAAGTTGTCCATCTTTATTATTGAGTCACGGACTTGTGCATGTTAGATATGAATGGCAAACCGTGTTTAGACTTTTCAATACCAGTGCAAGTCACATGCTCAGACGGTCAAAACACAAGGGCTGGAAATATCATATTAAATTAACAGGAAGCCAAGCATCCCGTTCAACGGTCGTGACTTTACAACACTTGAACAGAACAGACGTTGTTTGTACAAAGCTTAATAGTGTCATATTTTTTGGTCATAACTATGGCATTTAGGTGCTTTTTGCAGGGCTTTCCTCGTGCATACGAACAGCGAGAAAATGTCTTTGAAATGTGTGCTTTAAGTAAAAAGGAGGAAAGTTGTCAAGGTGACTTGTATGAAGAGTGGCTTCTATAGTTTACATCTTAAAAATATTCTTAAAACTGCACGGTAGCATCTGTGCAGGAGAAAATAAACATCGGAAGTCAGCGCGCACGGCAGAAGTTGCATATATTGCAGATTTCTTGTACAAACCTATTTTTTGTGGAGGATTTTGTAGAATGCATTTGTTACTTGTGATTTTATTTTATTTAATTTTTTACTTCTTGGCATTATCAGACAAAACGTCAGAGTTGCAGCTGTAAAATAATAATAATAAAAAAAAAAACAAAGCAGGAAAAAAACACCTGGATTATGAATACTATTGGACTTATAGAAACGCCTATTATCAAAATATATTCGTCATTACAAGAAAAAACATGACTGAATACCTGATTAGCTATCGGTGATGTGCCAGAGCAGAGTAAGTTTTGTAAACTTTTACACTTAGAATGCATGTTTTATCTTTCTTTTTTTTTGTTGTTGTTTTTTTTTTTTTTCCTGGATTCACAGAGACCTTACTAGCACACAACGTCATGCACTGTAAAACTTTTACAAAGAGCACTTCTCCGTCCGACACAGAGTGCAAACAAACTATTAGAACAGAGACGGCCGGTCAGAAACGGAACAAGTCGATAGTCGAGCACGGAGAAACTGTAATGCGTTTCCAACTACTAGAAGGACGACAATCAGCTAACACAACCTCTGACAGAGAAAGGGCGAGGGACTACGTCTAATCATGTGTTCTACGATACCCAACTCGATTTCTTTTTTATTTTTTCAAATCTACAACAGGTGCACTCTGACTCCTTGTGGCCGTCTTTCTTTTTCAACAGCATGCCCAGCCCCTGTCTGCCTTTGTTCGAGGACGCCGGAAGACAAGTCGCGGCTACATCTGATTGGAGTAGGAGGTGGGCCCTCCCACCTGGCTGTACTCGGATGGCTGGTCGAAGCTCCCCTGGGCGCTGTAGCTTCCCGACTGGTCAAAGCCGCCCTGGTTGTAGGGCTGCTGGTCGAAGGTGCCGGCCTGTTTGTCGGGCGCGCTGCCTGCCAACCTGGAGCCGCCCTTGTGCCAGCTGGTCTCCTTGAAGACAAACCAGATGTTTCCAGCCCACAGAACGAAATTGAGAAATCCAAACACCTGAGGGAAACGAAAAGGAGCAATCATGAATCTTGACTCATAAACTCTGAAACTATAAGCATGCTATATTGTAGAAATAAATGACAAATAAATCAACTATGTGACATTTTTATCACTTGCAAAACTAAAAAATTTGGTCTATATGATACAGTGCCCATGCAACAAAGTCCTCTGCAAGAATGTGTTAATGAATATATAAGATCAAAAGGAGTGATTCAGTCAGTCCTTTTGCAAGACACTCTAATGAAATAGCTCACCTTTTATTCTGATATTGACAGAATTTAATCTGAAACTTTAAAAGAAAAAAAAAAATCTTGCTTCTTTTCTGGTTTCCCAGCATGACAGCAGACATGGTTTTTAAGCTTACCACCGAGGTGTTGAGCCCAGACCACCGAGGCCCATGCAAAGAGGCGCACTTGTTCGTCGGGTCTTTACAGGCTGGGATGAGAAGCTGCACCTCGTCCGGATCAGTGGCCACCTTCACATCGGACAGGGCCTTGGCCCAAGCAGAGGAGCTGACCAGCCACATGAAGGAAAACACCACGGTCACCACAAAGTCCTGAGGGAAACGAAGAAGTGCTCAGTTTCAACAGACTCACCAAATAAAAATAACTTTTTCCTTTTTTTTTCGTTTGTCAGGAAAAATGTATTTTCAACAGTGCTTTGCGTTCACTTATAAGAACTTACAAGATGTGAAGGAACGAGTAAGAGCTTATCATACTCACAATGAGCGGTCTTTGGCTGTTTTCGCGGTACTTATTCAGGAAGAAAATGTAAACCACAGTGGCCACGAGAGAATACAGGAAGGAGAAAACGGCAATGGTGACGAAGAACTCAGCAGAGGAAGAGTAATCTCCGGTGAGGAACACACGCTCCGTCCTCATGGCCTCACACATTGGTGCTTCAAACGACAACTGGTGCAACCTGCCGCACACAAAGGGATGTTGGACTTCATTATCACACACGGATATTAAAATACGCCGTCTCGGCTCTGAGACAATATTGCGACTCTACACAACGAAGAACACTGTCCAACTCGTGACACGAGAGGGAATGTGCTCAACACTCACCTGAAAGGATAACCAAAGTCGATGCCGATGTTCAGGTCGCTGCTGGACTTCTCCATGCAGTCCACGCTGACCCTGAGCTGCCCTGAGTAGCCACCACATGTGGCGAAAGCGAAAATGGCAAAGAGCTGCAGAGACACGTCAACATGTAAGAAACACTGACCAAAGAAACGCATTCAAAGGCTGAGAAAGCAGATAAGAAGTAAATCCTGGGGGAAAACCTGTGCGAGATTGCCAAGGCCAGTGCTTTAGGTTCACATTACAGCAGGACAGGAACGCTTCAACGTGACGCTACAGTCGATTAGTTGAGAGCAAAGCAGTTTAGTGATGCGGTACAACGGCCTAGTCAAAACGTAGAGCTCAAGCCAACTGGGGATCCATGGCAAACTTGAAAATTGTCTGTGGATTATCTGTGGATAATCCACATCTGTGGTCTAACTAAGCTACAACTAAAAACACTGGGTCTCTACTTGCCACTGCACCGTCGCAAATGATTGAAAAGACACAGGAATGCTTTTGAAAGGCACTTTCTGCAAAAAAAAAAAAAAAAAGAAAAAAAAAGAAAAAAAAAATGTGAACAGGAGAACAAACCAACAATCAGTTTATCTCCTCTAAGCAGAGACTTGTGAACTACTTCACACAGGTAAAACAGGTAAAACAAAGGGCAATTGTCAAAGTCAGTGACATGATCAGGGCCTTCATCTAAATTAACAAACATGAACATGCAACAAACATGCACCCACACACACCCACACACACACACATTTCCTGCCCTCAGTTTGCTCTCTTAGCCTAGTTGTCCATATAAACCCCCCACTGCCTCAAGAGTTCTCAAAGCCGTGATCACCATAATCAGAGCTGATGCCCGGTTTGCATGAACTACGCCTTTCCCATATCATAGGCAGCTGGATGTGCAGCTTGCCAACAGCCGGAAATGCTGTTTATTTCTCAGTCTGAGTGAACCTGGGCCACTGGAGGGCGCTGTGGGATCACGGACAAGAAGTAACTATGCTCAAATGTATGCCTGCCATCTCGGAGACAAAACTTGAACACAGAGTCAGTATCGCTTCACATATTTGAGTTAAATATCAAATGCTTAGTTGATCCTCTGGACGTGTACCAGGCCCAGGACTGAAACTCCAGGATCCGCAGAGTGACCGTAACAGACGTGGGCAGCACACCTTCAGCGGGTGGCGTTCAGCGCTGACACGGTTCAGGATCTGGACAGTAAAATATAGCAGTGAATTAAGCAGATTGTTGCCATATTCATGCCTTGAGTCACTATGCAACCATAAGACATAAACATAATATTTCCTTAATTCAACCTTTTATTAAAATGAAAACCTACACATTTTAGAACCAACTAGTGAGTGTAACCACAACAAAGCCACAAGGTTCTCAAATCTGTCATTGCCCCATACATGTGTTGCATCCATATTAGCATTGGTAATTACATAATCTCCACTGTAGTGGATAAAATATTTGTTGCCCTACAGATTTATTCTGTTTTTGCTTTTTCTAAAATCACACTTGACGATTTCTTTTTTTCCTTTCTTCAAATAATTAATGAAATTGCTCCAGAAACATGATTTAGTGGCTGTGCCATGCATAATCCAAGCGTGCTTGAGCTTTATGTCATGAGCCGATGCAACGTCAAGATTTTCTGGCGGTCCGTTTTTTTCTCATGAGTAAGTGGAAAGTTTTCCTAAAAGTTGGGAACAACAACCCAATTCCTATCGAACCCATTTAACGTCGGGTATTTTAAGTTTCACAATACAGTGAGCTTCAACAAGTTTCTCTGGGATCTTGGAGAAGAAACGAATCCACAGCATTACATATCCATACTTTCAAGGGGGCAGGAGAACTTTTTTTTTTTTACTTAGATAAGTAAATTATGTCAAAGTGGGTCTTTATAGCTGTACTATGTCAGTTTTACAAAAATATGTTTCTTACATATTTGTTAAGACTGTCACCATGTCGTGGCAGCACAGTATGAGACAGGTAATCAGTGAAAAGATCGACCTCTTCCACCTCCTCCCTGAGCCACTATTGCCGTCTGAAGGAATGCGTCACTCCCGGTCAAAAGCAACCAATCGGAGCCAGGAGGAACCCGCCGTCAATCAATCTCGTGCACGTGCTTCTAAATGTGGCCATGCTAACTAGCTTGAGCATTCACTGCAGGTTACGGTTTGGCGAACTAGTGGTAGTGTAGCAGAGCAAGGGGGACTATGTGTACACGAGGATGATTGACATCACTAAGACCCTCCCTTTCGCTCTGATTGGCTGTTTCTTATGGAGCTGTGTATTTATGTTCATGACAGCAAAACAACAGTCATTCACAAATGATCTGTCTCATGTTATACCGTCACAGCATAGTGGCAGTTTTAACAAATATGTTAAAAAACTTTTCTTGTTTTTTAAAAAATAAAAGTTACATACTGCAATTTTGACTCAATAGTCCTATTTTTGCTAGCTTAAGACTCAGTCGGCCTTTCAAATGACCATTAGCTAGTGATCAGAGGAGCTTTCAACGGAGGTAAACGTGAGTGTGCGGTGTTGATGCTGTGTAGGCATAATCTCTGATTACAGCAGCCCAGATTAGTCAGAAGCTTAATAATAAACAACAGACTCTCATTAGGGTTTGTTGCCTGCAGCTTTGGGCCTCAGGTGGAGCCGGAGCGCCGCATACACTGAGCACAGCTGGAACATCTGCAGAAAAACCTCCAAACTGAGGTGGCTTGTTCACCCACAGAGACGAGTGAATGGCAGCGCAGCTGAAATCTCCCACCGAAAGAGCCGAAAGAGGATGGACATGCAGACAAATCGAATCCAGGAAAGTGACCAGAGGAGAGACGGGAATGAATGCCACCGTTTAATTAACCACGCAGAGCCGCAGATAAGCATCTCCTTCACGCTCTCTTTCAGCTGCCTCGTCCTTACTGTGATTTCCCAGCTCGGGTTTTAGCCCCTTTCATTTCTTAGCCGGGGCCTTTGAACAGGAGAGCGTGGCATTGTGGAAGGAGGGTGGATGCTAAGCCTCGCGCCCCCGTGTGTTTATCTGCCTCTCCCAGCTGGGCTCCTCAGGGAACAAGAGATAGAAGGAGAGAAGAAAAAAGAAGAAAAAAAAAGGGAACGGGGGGGCAGGGAGGTAGAAGAGGGAAGCTAAAGGGAGAAATAGATACAGTGGTAGGGGCGAACGAAGCGGGAGCGCAGGAATTAAACCGGTCTGCAGTGTGAACAAAGCTACGAAACATCTCAGTCGTCACTCATCTCTACTGACCTACATGGCACCAAACGCTCCGGTCTGATGTGAAAGTTATGATTTGATTTCATGGCAAATCAACAACCTGAAATATACAAACAAAAAGAAAAAAAACAACAACAAACACACACACACACACACAACCGGGTGATATTATCTGCAGATTTTAATAAGCGGACAAATATTTTTTTCTAATAATTGAGCTCGAGCAAATTGAGAAGCTCCAGTCAGTCGAAAGGACGCATCAGGGCACAGACTTGGCCACCAGTGGTCAGAGTCGATGTCTGCCGCCCCAAAATTGTTGCTGAGCAGGACAGAAGCGAGTGTTGCTTTGGTGTGAATCATGGACAGAAAAGACAAGAGGAGACAAAAACAATCTACATTTAGAGCTTCATAACCTCGTAAACAAAAATATGTGGCTGGTGAGTAATTCATTCTTATTTAGTTTAGTTTTCACTAGTTATGGTAATAGTTTTAGATTTCTCATTTCTCCAGAGGGAACCCATGTTTCCACTAGTATGCATGGGTTCCCTCTGGATTCTCCGGCTCCCGCCATTCAGTCCAACGTCCGTGTTCATCCATTACAAACTTTCTCTATGATTATGAATATATATATATATATATATATATACTTTGACAAAATCTATATTTTGTCAAAATATATATATATATATGCATGTTCCCTCTGTTTCAGTAGTTCATACTTCATGGCAGCATGGTCTGCTGCTAAAAATACGCATTTATTGAGTTTTTTTGGAAATTACTTTTTCTTCTACCCCTTTACAAGAAGGATGTGGTTTATGAAGGTGCAATAGAAAACAAGTCTTAGGTAAAAAGCTGTGTGATCAATGCTACACTGGAAGACAGTAGTTAAAAATAGGTAACTCGTTTAGAAGCAGCTAATCCTTTCCTGCAAAGGAAGCTCTTTGTCAGACGCACAGACTGATCTTGCCTCTCTGTCTCTTTGCTCCGCTCGGCTCTCACGTTGACTCGCCGCGAGAAAATGGACATTTATTTTAGTAACTGGGCCTTCAGTGCCAAAGGACAATCACTACCCATATCCGAATAAAGCTGCATGTGACCATTTTTCTGCATTTGCAACAGTTGGATAAATACAAAAATTAGGTTGCATTTGTGTCCGTTGGACCGCAGTTTTGATCACGATATTTTGTTGTATATTCTACCACGTTAACAGAAGTATAATTAAAATTCAGACAATAAAAGTAAAAAAAAAAAAAAAAGCATTTTAATTATGAAAAGAAGCTGCATTAACTACAAATTCCATTAAGTAACAGTTGGATTGGCAAAAAATCATTAATTTATTTGATCACCATCATCACAAATGGACTAATTCTTCTTTTTACGCAATGATAAAAGACGTGATAATCACTAATTCCTCATGCAACCCAGAGTCTCTTAAGGAAACTATATAATTCAAAATAATTCAGCTGATTTGCATGGCACTGACTATGTTCGAGTAAATCTGATTATTCTGTATTTGACTTGCTGGTCATCAGACAGGAACAATAAGGGGAAAAATTGCCGTCGACTAGCAGCCTGACTGCTGACGTTTACACGAGCAGCTGATGAAGCTTTTGTGACAGTCAGATGAAATACCATCGTCTACCGAACCTATTTTAAGACAATACCAAGAGAGAGATGTGAAGAACATTTCTCACCTTCCCCATTGATACTAATTTACTCTATGTCAGCCATGGTGTTATTCACAGCCCTGAACCCAGTGGGGACTGAGATTTTTGCCTAAGTAGATAATAAACGTCATCTCCTTCAACATTTTGACCAGCCGCGTCTCTTCCTGTCACAGGGAACAGTTATTTCAGTTGTGACAAACAAATCTCTGACCTGGCAAGTCTCTTGCGATATCTGTCAACAGCTGTCGCTAATCTCACTGCATCTCCCTTTGACTTTTTTTTTTTTTTAAGTGTGTGTGTGTGTTTGTGTGTGTGTGTGTGTGTGTGTGTGTGTGTGTGTGTGTGTGTGTGCACTGACGCTTGTGCACAAAATGCTAATCGTATCCACTTGGCACCTATGGGATTGAAGGCCAGATAGTGGCATATCAAAGAAAGTTGCAGGACAGTCAACAACAGAAAACGTAACATATAAAATCTGATACGGTTGTAACACAGAGAGATGGAAGTGATGGATCCGATACAATCTTTGGTTTAATGCGGTGCTCCTTATCCAACAGCATACGGCCCTTTAAGTGACAAAATCTACAGCAAATAAATAATAACAGAGAAAATAACACAAGAACTTTGTGTTAAATCTAACACAGTGTGCAGTTCAGATGTCTTTTTAGACAGTCTTATCGCCAAACACCGCAAAACAGAGGCAGTAAAAAAAGCGTTAATGACCCTTTAGTTTGTGCACACGAGATTCTCCGACTACCCAGAGGCAAACGAAGCTGGTGTACAGTACGGTACTCAGGATGACATCATACAATAGTTGGTCAGACGCGGGTTTGGATGGGAAGACCACGATTACTCATGAATGAGACTCACAATGGACGCCCGGGCTTTGCCCCGTGAGTCACAAGGCCTCATATAGTGTACTTGTAGAGCTGCTCTGTGCGACAAGCTTCAGCAGCATGGCTATGTTTATCATTTGCAATCATGTGCTCAAGCAACTGTGCAATTCTCTTTCCTGCCCCCCACCCTCTCTCTCCCCGCCTCTTTCCTTTCACTATTCAGACGCATAAGCATGAGGCTGGAAACGGTGAAGAGTTTGGGCACATCTCAAAGGACAGCTTCTGCATGAGTTGGCCAACATGGGAGATGAGGGGGACCTTCCAGCTGTTTGGAGCAGAATATGCCAGCCGCTGATGGCGTGCCAGCAAGAACAAGATCCGCGCACACATACGTTTTTATTTTGTATTCGAAATGGCTCACTTTTGTTAATATAATGGATCACCAAGCCTCGTGCTATAACACTAACCCAAACACTTAAAACTAAATTCCTAACCTCAATGCTTAGTTTTATTCAAAGACTTAAATCAAATAGTTTGGTATTTTTGACAAAAAACACATTGTGCATTTGCCTGCAGGCCTGACGAATTATGAATTCACATTGTGCTTGTGCAGATCCAGTGCTGACTATTTATGCGGGAAACCAAGACATGCAGCATCTGACTCGGAAGTCTTAATTATAGTTGACATAACCTTTTAAAAGCCCACTATTTGTCCACACAATCAACCAGACGTACAGTCCAAGGTTCATTGTCTGCAAACTAAATGTCATTCGCTGCCTTTATAAAAACCTTCAGTGCCTAAGGGCGAACACACAAAGCAAACCAGCAGACATGTTTCCACTGATCAGTTACTGTTTGTACAAACCTACCACGGGGATTAAGATTATAGCACACGGTCATAATGAATAGGAAACACTGTGGCTGATTTTTGTGGCGTTGCTAATGACTTCAGACAGGTGATGCCAGTGTAAAGGAAGGCTCCCGTTTGAAACACAGTCTGAAAATGTCTCGTCTATCTGGAAGAGCTGAAATTCGCCCGTCATTACAGGATCAAGCTATTGCTGCAAGATGTCCATTTGTGGGATTTGACTGTCAGCGAAGATGTCTCAGTTTTGCTGATGGGACGCAGCCAATGTCTGGCCAAGGTGGGCTAAAAAACAAACTGCTCAAAACCATTAACCTGGTTATACATAGCTAAAGGAGTTCATGTACTAACTTTAATTAGGAAGTAGGTCTATTCCTCAATCATGCCTCCACTCACCCACAAGTCTATAACTCAACTCTACCATTTAGCATTTTTTGTCCTCTCTCTCTCTCTCTCTCTCTCTCTCTCTCAACTGTCCTTTCACCTGTATGTGTTCTGACCTTCACCCATATTCATAATGTATGGACACTAACCAAATAATTGAACATTCAAGTTCAGAGTGGTTGAAATGAGGTTCTTCTGTACAGGGTGGACAGGTGAAGCCTTAGAGAGAAAATGAGGACCTCTATCATTTGGGGAAGCTTGCAGTTGAGTCACTGCTCCTCTACATCGAAAGCAGTCAGTTGAGGTGGTCTCTTTGAAGGTTTTAATGAGGAAAAGATGTCTCCTTTGGTCTGAGAATATTGTGGCATTCCCCACAGCGAGCTTGAGGGTTTTGCTGGGGAGAGAGTTGTCTGTCTGGGTTTCCCTCCTGGGCCTGTAACACCCACGATTTTCTCTGAAAACAGCTGAAAACAATCAACACAGTACTTGATTGTATTTGAAATAGTAACTGCATTTGCGAAGCAAACCCACTGGATATGGGGGCAATGTGCAACACCTTTTCTGCATAGTGCTAATATCAGTGGTGGCATTTTGTACACGCTCACTACGGTCTGAAAAGGGACCAATGTAATAATCTAACACTGCCCTCGCAGGTTCCTCACGTCACATTAAAAGTAAGACTGCAACTTTGGCTCAAATGAAGACGAACTACAAATGATTGGAGAAAAGAAAAACAGGATCCCGCCCGTCTTTTATCAGAGAAGAGCAGGAAAATATACCGGGAAAATATAACCACGGGTGTCACAGCAGAATAAATCTGAATTCTTGACCTTAATTAAAATAGCTAGTTACTGTATGAACCCGCGGGCCAACGGAGACACAAAGGAATATTCTCTTTCGGGGGGAAGACAGACGGAAAAGACGTAAAGGTGTTGCACTGAAAAGGTCACTTGTAGTGCCAGAAATGTGAGGAACAGAGGTGGTGTGTGCTGGGGGAGGCAGTGGAGCGCACATAATGACCCCCACTTCCCTTCGCGCACGCACACAAATAGTAACAAGAACATGGACATGTGAGCTGTGATAGAGTGTTACGCAGCTAAATCCATCCATCCATCCATCCATCCATCCATCCATCCATCCATCCATCCATCCATCCATCCATCCATCCATCCATCCATCCATCCATCCATCCATCCATCCATCCATCCATCCATCCATCCATCCATAGAGGAAATGGCCAGGAGGAATCCTGATCTGATGCATGAACCGCCTCACCCTACTCCTTTACATGTAGAAGTAATGGCTCTACTTTGACTTCCGTACCACCTTGTGGAGGGAGCTCATTTGAAACACTCCTGATCGCTCGTTGGCTCATCATCCATATAAAATGGCCAATGGTGAAGGTTTGAATGTGGAAGGCCTGCTAAACTAAGAGCTTTGCTTTCCTCGCTCAGTTCTTTCCTTGGTGTGACAGACAAGAGTAGCACCTACCTCTCTGGAGGTGATCCATCATCCGCTCCGTTCTAGAATCGCTTGTGAACAAGACACTTGGATATTAAACTCTTCCACAGAGCACCGGCCTAGAAGGAGGAATCCACCTTCTTACCAGCTCAGATCCACGGCTTCAGGCTAAGAGGTCACTAAGAGTCATTGGTGTTCTGAGGTTTTACAAATTCAAACACTGAAAAAAAGTGTACGCAACATAGTTCCTAGGTTTTAAAGTCTTTTGTGAGATCCCAGAGAAAGGGTCAGAGCGATCAGCGTTTTCTCTGGCTGTATGCAGCGTAGAGTATTGCAGTGCTAACCGCCTCGACGGTGCTGCTGTGGAATCCAAAAAGTTACATAATGGCCACAACGACGGAGGATAACGCTGGGCAAAACGTGGATCCTGGATATACAAGCCGCCATTTGAGACCAATTTCAAGAATGCCCTGCTAGATTTTCTGGCAGAAGTTGTGTTAAGTTCACCAAAATGAGTTCCATTAAAAAAAAACAATGTTGAGCACAGTCTCAGAGTATTCATAAGGACTGAGCAAACTCCATATGGGACCCATATACACATTTTAGCTGGGCACGAATGCTTTCTTTGGTATGATGAAATAGGTGCATTTTATTTTTCCTTTTTTCTTGTCAAGGCCACCAAGTCTGCTTCAGGTCAGTTCCTGCTGACAGATACGTGTAAAAATCACATTAATCTGCGGTTCGTTGAAACTGAAAGTCAGACGCGTGGGTTCACTTCATGCAACTGTGATGAACCCCCATCTTTCGTCAGCTGATGAAAACTACGACCCTCTTCACACTTGCAAAGCCTCACGCACAGGCGCACAACGAAACACACACACTTACACACACTATCTGGGCGAATGCTGAACACCCTGGTGGCTCCAGCAATTTTTCTCTAAACTCACATCAAAGAAACTCACTTATCTCTTTTTTTTTTTTTAGCTCCAGGCTTCTGTGCAACTGTACAATAAATACTGAGTCAACACAACCCACTGCCTGACAGAGAGGGATGGCTGTAAAGCTTTGATTCAGTCGCAGCGAGGGTGATCCCCGTTATACCGTTTCCTGAGACTCCGGGTAAAAACGGGTCATTTCAAGTACACAGTTTGCACAGGACACACGACGATCGACTGCAACGTAAACATAAAAGATCTGGTCACAGCGGGTCGGATTTGAAGAAAACGGCATGCGCGTAATGTGCGCAAAAAAAAAAAATAAAAAAAATAAAAAACAACCCCAAAAAATAAATAAATACATAAATTTAAAAAAAAATCCAGATGCGTGGAAAGTTTCACCGTCCAAATGCGCGAATTCAACTCAAAATAATCCAGTTTACTCCTTGCAAAAAGCCTGTACTTTCATTAGCAGCACACACGTGAATCGGAGCGACAGACATCTACATGTTTTGCGTCGCAAAATGAAGTTATTGCACGCAAAATAAACGGTGCACATTTCAACTCACCCATTCCAAAACCCGGATAAACCCCAGAGGCAGTTTGAGCACCTGAAACGTCCCCGCGGGCGCCAGCTGCACAGAGACAAAGCGAGGGGGATGAAAACATTATTATTATTATTATTAGATTTTTTTATTTTTTTTTTCACCGATTAATGGAAATTGAGTTGTGATTAACCCGTCCGCGTCCGTCCGTTCGGTTCCTCACCTGGTGAGCGGTGTCCATGTCAGCTGCAGGGAAATGGATCAGAAACGAGGAGAAAATCTTGAACCGCAAAAACAAAAACAAAAACAAACAAAAAACAAACAAACAAAAAAAGAGACTCGACTGATGTATCTGCCGCGTAAACACAGGGAGGGAGGGGGGGGTCTCTGAATCCCGACTGCGAACGGAAAAGCCCGAACACTCGTCGATTCTCCCCTCCTATCTGTTTACTTTTCATGAGTGAAAAGCCATGGAGACGCTCAGAGAGAGAGAGAGAGAGAGAGAGAGAGAGAGAGAGGCTTCATCCCCTCATCCCGTCATTTGCACAGATATGAAGTTCAATCTGTGTATTTCGTCAGTTGCCGAGTTCAGTTTCCACATCTATGTATTTAGTTAAACATTCAGTTTCCTGGGATGCTGAAGGCTTTTCTCCAGAACCGCTTGCTCAAAACATATGGAGCGACCGCAATGCCAAAACGGTATCAATAAACAAGTGTGGACAAAGAGTTAAATAACTGTTTATTCATCTCACAAACAAACAAAAAAGTAGTATGTCGAAGTTAAACTATCGGCTATTGTATTATAGTAATTTTCAGGAAAAAAAAAAAAAAAAAAAGTAAATTACACAGCAGTGTGTGCTTCTTGGAATCCTGAATTTGTTTTTAAAATTCGCGCAGAAATTTGTGCTCAGTTTAGTTGGACTCCCGGAACCGAGTCTCTGTGGAGTTCTGATGCTCTCATCTAAACCGGGGTAAAGTTGGGGCCTCAACCAGACTCGGGGAAAATTCTTCAACATCTGCAACTCAAAAACAGACACGGGACTGATGACTGTGTACACGTGGAAGTGGGTTAAAGAAATTACCCCCCCCCACACACACACACACACAAAAAAAAAAAAAAAAAAAAAAAAAAAAACCTGAATAAAATTGTTCAGAAGAAAACCAAAGATGACTTTTGGTCGTAATCGTCCTATGTCTTCATGGCTCTCGTGTGCGGGTCCACAAAGCTCTGCCGTCGTTCGCCATTGAATGAGTTTCCCCCAAAAGACCAAACAAGAACAAGCCTCCCAAAAAGGCCACAGAGAGAGGAAGAGAGCGCGGAGAGGGCTTCCCTGAGTCTGCTTCACTGGTGACACTTCCTCTAAAGCAGAGTGGAAAGCGCTCTGACAGCGTGGCTAATTTCACAGCATCCCTCCGATCGCCCCACATGAGCGCGCACGCGCTTTCACGCTGCCTTCCGGGGCTCCTCTGTCTCCACGATTAGGCAATCGCTGCGTCTGATTGGCTAACACTTTCGCCACGTGAAATCGAAATGACGTGAACAAGAGGAATGGAGTCTCGCGCGTTCTTTTGTTCTTCGAGCGCCGCGCCGTTTCAAGCAGTGAGGTGAGTTAGTACTGGCCTCAATACGAACAGCGGGATCCACGCAGGTCCAGGACCAGCCTCACGCTCCCGCCATTGGCCCTCCTATTGGCTTGGAACCGTTTGCTGGTGGCAGAGACTGTAGTCTTTACCACTCAAGACAACAGAGATGCCATCTTCTTTACCACTGAAAAAAAAACAACAACAAAAAACCCATTAATGAATGGGGAGAACAAGGAAACTCCACGCCTGTGTTCCCCCCGCCTGGACTCAACCCTGATACAGCGAGGAAACATTTTTAAACGCTTCGGCTGATCAACATAAAAAAAAGGTTGAACAAAGTTGAGAGACTTTGGCTTCAGTCAGATGACCATATTTCCCCACCAAACGCTTGTGCTAGTTTGTAATTAGTGCCTTAACGACCTGCAGAAAAAGTTTTTGGCAAATATTTTTGATGAATCAACTGTGCAACTATAGGAAATAAACAATAAAAGTCCTACATTTGTCCAGAGGATGTTGGGTTAACACCCACACATTTGTAGCTGCTTCAGTCGGCTTCACGTGCAAGTTAAGCTCTGTCTCTGTCTTTGTGTTGAATATGAATAATTCCCTTTAACTCAAATATTGTTCAGTAATTCAGGTTGTCGGTTAATCTATTACACCCCTTCCCTCAACACCTTAGCCTTAGAGGCAGACATCAGCACTTCCACACATTTTGGAGGTGAGCTTCTGATCCAGTATGCTTACTGAAACGCATAACTGACTGGTTGAACCCAGTGCTGGATCGGTCCATGTCTGACCGACTAGATCGGAACAATAACCCCAAAATTGGCTGCCTTTTTGCTAGCAGCTTTTAGAGAGCAGGACTCTGGGCTCTCGAAGCTAATGTTTGCATTGTTTGCACGTCTTTAAACATGCGAGCCTTTCCAAGGTGAAGCAACCCTAGATGTCAGTCATCTCTCAATTTCTGTACACTGCACCATTTAGGGTGAAGCTACAAAAATAAAAGTGGGACTAGGAAGACAAATCACAACACCCCCCCCCAAAAAAAAAAACAAACAAAAAAAACATATTTAGCTATAAGCAAACTCTCTCTTTGTTTCCTGGGTTTTGCTTTGTGTGCTGTAACGACCAGATTTTTCTGCCCGAGGAAGAATAACCTGTCAGGCGCAGTGACAGGTGTCGAAACGCATCTGAGGAAACTGGAAGTGCACTGAAGAACCAGACAGAAAACACACCTGGGTACAGTAGCTAAAGGCCAGACTGTGTATATGTGTGTGCGTGTGTGTGGATGTGCATGCGTGCGTGTGTTTGCTTTAAGTAAGAAGAGTCACAAGTAATAACTAGATACATCTCGATAAAGTTAGACAGGCATTGATGGGGAAGCATGTCTAGTTCATGTGATCCTGATGACCAAACTAAAAACATTATGCATGCATAATGCATAAACTCCACATAATGAAAAAAAAAAACAAAACATAAGTATTCAACCCTTCATGGATTTCGTCTGAATTTGATTTATTCTTGCTCCTACATGTTTCAGATCATTAAACAATTATTAATATCAAATAAACAGCATGAATAAATACAAAAATCAGTATTCAAATTCTGGTTTAAAAAAAAATATACATGAAAATAACAAAAAAAAAGAACCTAAGAAAAAATAGAGGGAGAGTGGAAACGGCAACAGCAGAAACCATCACCATTCTTCTCTTCTACGTAAGCCTCCTTTAGAATGTGCCTCACAGAGGAATTACTGCACAGAGACTAGGTCACCCGCTTATCCATCTCAACGCACCAACACAGCTTCACAGCAATTATGGCTGGACTGCAGTCGCCGGCAGAACAAGTCCACGTATTCTGCCGCCGATGCTTATGCTCCTAATCTGTTTTCACAGTAACTGCTGAGTTGAAAGGGAGACAGGTAATGAAGAGACACAGAGACAAACACTGTCCAAGCGAAAGCTTCAACATCTGCAGACGTGGAGGTATAGCAATGTGAAGTATTGACTTGAGGCCAAACCTTATTCCTGTTATTTTTCCTGCAGTGATGCATTTTCCACAGATGCAAATTTTGGATGGATTCAAATGTTTCACACTCATATGTGAATTAAACCTGTCCTCGTGTGCTTATGACAACACAAAGCAATGAGGTGTGAGTAGATATCGCAACAAAAGGCGGTCTTCTGAAGTGTTTCTGCAGAGAATAGCATTAGCCCGGGTCTCATTTTGCACCATTCAGACGATGCACAACGCAATCAGGATTAACTCCAGGGGAGAGAGAACAAAAACCAACCAACCAACTGACCCACCAAGACGGGACCAATCGCAATGATGCACGCAAACCAGATGTAGAGAAAATATCTGTCTACAGCTCTTCCTCAGGAATCTGTGTTTTCCTGCCAAGTTCAGCTGGTGTTACTAAATACAACAGAGAAGCGTTTGCTTTTGTTGCTGCTTAAACGTCTGGAGAGAACCTCAGATCAGATCCTTCACAGCCCCTCAGGTATAAGGGTTTGATACTGAAGACGACGTTTGGGTGAGTCCAACACACAGACTGAAGAGCAATTTTTGTTTCTAAAATGATTCACAAAATCTAACCCTTCCTCCAGGTTCCTGATATAAACTTGAAAGATGGAGTCCAGATGGGTTCTTGTGTACTGTGCCCAGTTGGGATCTGATTGTACCCAGATTTTCCCAACATACGACCCACACAGGTTTAAAAAAATAGGGCCATGATGGAACCTGCGGTCTATCCGACCATTTTTTTTCAGCCCATTTCCGACTCGTGTATGTCTCATAGGAAATGTTGCCTGGGGCCAAGTTGAAACTCATTCAAAATGCTCCAAATAATAACAATAATAATAATAATGCTGCGATAGACTGGCGACCTGTCCAGGGTGTATCCCGCCTCTCGTCCGGAATGCAGCTGGAGATAGGCACCAGCAACACCCGACCCCGTTAGGGAGAAGGGTGACGGAAAATGGATGGATGGATGGATGGATGGATGGATGGATGGATGGATAATAATAATGATAAAAAAAAAGCCATCACATCGTTCCTTTTTGCCCTGCAAAGATCAACTGGGTAAAGTTACCTGCCGTTAAGGTTTTTATGCTTTTATTTTGGTAACTTTCTTGTCAACGCATCTTGTCCACCGCAAAAAAAACCAAACAAAAGGTTAGCAGCAAGACAGAAAAAGGGACAAAAAGCCACTCAGTCTCAGAGAACGAGTTTCACAGCAACGATTTAACTGCATTCAAATAATTTGACATGTTCTTAGACAAATCTGACATTGCTTTATTGACGGATGCAATGAGGTGCATGATGACGGACGGAGAAAACGATTGTGATTACTTGTTCTTAGTCCGGCTCGTACGTGGGTTGACTGATCCAGATGGCTTTAATAAAATCACTTAACCATCACTTCAGACCTTCTCCAAATCAACTGGATGCTGCGTGGCCTGTTTTCTGTTTGTGGTTTGTTTAAATTTGTACGTAAGACACAAGGGTCAGACGTGAGGGTCAGGCAGACCGTCAAGCCAAAAGGTTCCTCCTTCCTCCCCATCATAGTGTGGAGGACCTGATGCAAAGGATAATGAAGGAGAATGGACACTGTGATAACAGACTTAGCCTGGATGGGTTGCTAGGCGACCCATCCGGCAGGCGCGGAGCTAACGAGGCCTGCATGTTGTGGCATTGATGGCCAATCGTTGGAAGCGTAGGAATGATGTGTTAACATGTCTGCGCAATGGTCACTGGTCCATGCCACTTTTCTGGATGCGTTTTCTTTTCCGACAGCTTCAGTCACTCGCATGAGCAACGTTCATATCTCAAGGCACATCGAGTGAGCGCACGCACATCGCATTGCTTGCTACATTATTCACTATTTTGTTTATCACTATAACCATTATTATTTTGTTGACCCTGTGTTGAGTGATCTGCAAGAGATGCCTTCACTGAGCCGATCAGGAGAACCATCTGCCACATCTGGTACCTCTGTGGCTTTTTGTCGCCTGTGCATGTTTAGTTACAAAGTGCATAGTTTCTAGCTCTCTCTGGAGGCTTTTCAGCAGCACTACAACAACGTTACGGCAGCGGGTATTGGTTGCACTCCTGAAAGGTGGTTGAGGCAGCATGCGTCTTTGACAGCGGCTGCATGTATTCAACCTGCAAAGGTGATGAGCTCAAAGAAAGCCCAATTTGGATGAGTCAGTGAAAACTCTGTTTTAACGCCTTTCTTTCTCACAAAGATCAAGATTCTGATGAAAGACCAATTGCAAAAGACCGCCACGGTTTAAAAAAAAAAAAAGTATTGCGTATTATTATTATTTATGTATGATCTATAGAATACTCGGAGCTAACGTGTTGGTTTGAGATTTACATACACTCAGAAAGGAAGAGCGTTAAAAAAACAACATAATTAATTACAAAAACAAGAATTGACTAATAGTTGATTGTTATCGTGAAATTTCACACAGGATCAGAATTGCAGGTTGAAATATATATATATATATATATATATATATATATATATATATATATATATATATATATATATATATATATATATATGGAGCAGTAGCTACAACAGATCCCAGGAACAACATCAGACATCTCAGTCCAGAAATGTGCAGTCCTTGGCACAGCCAAGATACTGCGCAGGACCCTCAAGCTCCCAGGCCTCTGGTAGAGGACCCGAGCTCAGAGGATAAGAACCACCCACGGTAGGGTGAGAGGGAATTTTTATATATATATATATATATGCAGATGAAGGAGATTCATACAGTCACAAAGATTTTCATCTGAAATCGATGAGAAGACAGTGCAGTGCAGAGCTCTTATGAAAAACAGCTGGTTTATTGTTACCTGACCAGAATTCAACATCGCATGAAAATACATCTGTCTTGAGCAATGTCTTAAAAGTGCTCTGCTGTATGTAAAAGATAAACCATTTTTGCTTCATTACAGGCTTTCATGCAAATATAACAGTAATTCATTCTGAAGTAAACAATTAAATGTTCAGTGTGGCACATCTTAGTATGACTACTCCCGTTGAGAAGTTATCAGCCAAACATCTGCCGTTTCATCATTCACACTGAGTTGTCACCACAGAAACAACAGTCATGTATTTAACGCGCTCTCAGAAGTTTAGGATTGTTTTGTTTCTCAGTTCATTGACTTGTAGTCGCTCTACTGGAAATTTTCTCTGAGATAAAAGCAACTGTTCACATGATAAAGTCAACATGGAGTTTACTGCTCCATGTCGTTGTCGTTCTCATTCTGCAGCGTCTTCATGGCCAGGCCCCAGAGAGTCACACTGGAGATAAACTGGCCTTCGCTCGACCTGTAGGGCCTGCCAGTCCCCGTGAAGGAACCGCAGTGATTGTCCGACGGAGGCAAGTAGGGTCTGCCCGCGGGGTCTCTGTCCAGACACGTGTTGCCGTTCTCCACGTACGGACCGTACACGGCTTCCTGAGTGGGTTTGTTCAGCTTTAGGCGGTCCGCGGGCAGCAGAGCGGCGATTCTCTCCTGGTGGCCGGACGAAAGGAGGTGATGGGGAACCAGGGAGCGCAGCTCTGGAAGGGAGGTCATTGTGGGGTTAAGGTGCATGCTGGGTCCTGGAGTCTCTATGGGTTGTATTGCTTGTGTGGGCGGGGGACTGCACGACGAGGGTTTCCCTAAATCCGTGTCAGGCATGATGGCAGGAAACTGCTGGTCGGTGGTTGCAGCTGATGGTTTACTCCGGCGGAGTGATTTAGCAAACGAGGCCGGTCCGCTTGAATTTTGGGTCTGCTCAGAGCTGGCTGCGGCTGGGCTGGGGCCAGACGGCCCCTTGCAGTGCATGCTGCTGTGCCTCCTCAGCATGGCGGAGCGGGTGAAGCTCTTTCCGCAGGTGTTGTTCAGACGTACGGTTTCTCGCCAGTGTGTGATCGTATGTGACGCTGAAGGTCTCCTGAGTCAATGAAGCGCTTTCCTGGATGAAGGAAAACACAGCAGATATAAAATGCCGCTTGGGTTTCACATTAAGCCTCTAGTTTTAGTGGGATTCGTCATCCTGGGGGAGCTGAAGTTCGATAAAACGGACAAACAGAGAGAAAAAGGAAGAACTTCAAATGGTTGCAGTAAGAAGTAAGAACCGTTTCTATCCAACAGAACTAAACACACTGTCTGCAATCAGTTTGAAAACTCAACTTTAACCTCTTTTCAAGTCTACTATGAACACATTTTTAGCTTATTGTTTTATTTAAGGTAAATTGAATCTACTCCGACTTCTGCAGCTGGATTTTCATTATAGAAAAGTAACACTTTCAAGGTATATACTCAGATTAGTAGACGTGTTTGAGTACTTCTCAATACTTTGACATGACATGTAGGATCTCTGAAATGCAGGGTTTCCTGCACCCTAAATGGATGGGCTTGTGGTTGTGTGTTTACTGCATTACAATATGAAAGAGAAACAAATTACAGGCAGCGAACATTATTGTTTCTCCTGACTGATTTCTTTATCATAGATAGCTATGACCACTAAGAGGAGTGGAAAACAACCCACATAGAGTCTACGTAATGATTATATAGTGACAGGTAACAAATACTAATTATTATATGCTCTACATACATGCATCTGGTTTCGCAGGCACAAAGGAAATTCATGTAATTATGAAAAAAGGCCAGAAAACGACAACTCTGTATCTCATCTCTTGGTAAAAGGGAACCCCTTACCACAAGTGGTGCAGATGTGGGATTTTTCTCCAGAGTGGCGGGCCTTGTGCTTCAGCAGCTTCCTGTGTGTGTTGAAAGACTTCCCACACTGATCGCAGGTGAACGTCCTGTCTGTCGCATGAGTCCTCTTGTGCTCCTTGAGATTACTCAAATTGGTGAATCCTAAGCAGGAGACACGAGTTCAGTTCAGCCTTCGAAGAACCGCGCCAGCGACAAAAACGTGCTTGTTTACGCCGAGAGACGCAACGTTACCTCTGCCGCATATGTCGCACAGATGTGGCTTCTCTCCCGTGTGAACCACTTTGTGACGCTGGACGTCCCCCGATGCAGTGAAGCTGGTAAACAAAGATTTGGGCTAACATTAAAATCTCTTATTTAGCTTAAAGCTGCGAACGATCCCAAACTCGTACAGGCGGACGCATTTGACGGCACCCATCTTTTTTAGACGTGCAAAAAGCCCTATCAATTTTGTTGATTTCTTGCAGTGGCATAATCTCGCCATAAAAATAGTATAAAAATGTAATTTGAACACATTTAGTTAGTGAGGAAAAGTCAAATTAAGCATTAGTTATTTACCATGCTTTCTATGCAAAAAAACCCCTAAATTATTATTTTTGGGACCATGTAAATTAACAAGCTTCTAAAATCGACACATTAAAGTTAAAAGGAGAATTATTAAATGAGTTGACACAGAAACTAACTTGTACTACCTTTTACCACACAGCTCACATATGTACGGCTTCTCTCCAGAATGTCGCCGCAAATGGGTCTGCAGGTTGCCCGCCTGTAAGATAAAATCCCCTCGATGTGTCTTTACGACCCAACTACTTAAGAACAAAGGTGATATACCAGACTGTGTGGCAGGGAAAATACCTGAGAAAAGTTTTTGCCGCAGACGTTGCACTGGAACGGCTTCTCACCTGGAAGCAGAAAATTCCAGTTTGTGTCTGAAACAGTTCAGTGAATTATTAAAGATGAAGAACGTGAGCGTAGACGCTTCGTACCGGTGTGAGAGCGCTTGTGCAGCTCCAGGTTGCTCGGATGTTTGAAGATCTTCCCACACAACTGGCAGCGGTACTGCTTGTGCCCCGCTTGGTGAGGAGGCTCCGACTGAGGCTTCAGATTTTGCTCCTCTTGGCTTCCAGGTGGGGGACTGGGAAGCTGGGTGTCTGCTGCCTCAGAACACTCCTCTCTTCCTAAAGGGCTGCTGCCGACGGAAGCCTCTGGAGCTTCATCCGGAGCCTCAGCGTGGGCGACGGGCCCCCCTTGGAGGCTCTCTTTGGGACAGCTGAGGACGGGCTCGGCGGCCGACTCGGCGCACATCTCCTCTAAGGCTTTCTGAGACCGGAGGTAATTGTATTTCTTCAGGTAAACGGTCTTCTTGGGACGCACGGGCTTGCTGATTGCGGAGTCGGTCGGGTCGCAGGCAGGGGTGTTTAAGTTATTCAAAGGGGTCAATGAAGAGACGCCATTTTTTTCTGCTGTTACAGATGTGCAAGAAGGGCCGGGCTGGACCGCTTTTCCTAAAATCACAGGAGCGCTACTGCCACCCTGACTCATTCCGAGCTGACATTGCTGCTCTTCCACCAATACCAGAGGCCCTTGACTTGACGATGCACTGTTTGTCTGAATTGCACTTTGCTTGAAGTACTGCTTACTGTAGAAATTACGGAGTTTGTAGCCGTGAACGAGCTGCTTTTCTGCAGGCGCGTGGGAGCCGCTCTGTACGTCACACGTCGAGCTGCTGTTAGACACCGTCCCCGGCATCCTCCGCGTGTGATCCACGTCACTGTAATAGCCCGGCCTCTGGGGGTCAGGCGGGCAGTGGAGGTCAACGTTATGCGGCAGGTTACTCCCCAAAAGGCAGTCGTGCTCTGAGCTCAGCATGCCCGGGAGGGCGAACGAAGGCATCTCTACGGGAGGCGGGCAAGGTTTGAGGAAAGCGTTGCACATGCTCTGCACATTCGGGACCTGCAGGCTCTGAGCAATGTCCAGGAGAGCTTGCACGTTGTCCTGATTAATGTCGATATGGGAGGTGTACATGTAGTCCAGTATTTGGCCGATGCCGCCGACATCCTGGATCACCAGGTTGAACACGTCGTTCTTCTGACTGGGAGAGTTTTGGAACAAAGACCTGAAAAGATCGAGCCAGAGATCAAGTAACATGCACAGGATTATCTCAGGAAATTAGAATACCATTGAACTGTTGGTTTATTGCTGCAATTTCATTGAAAAGGTGAATACAGTAGAGATACTTTGTTAAGCATCAATATATTTTAATTTGGTTATAGCTTTGAGACAATGACAACAAAACTTTCCAAAAAAAAATTTGAATTTGAAGACCAATAAAAAAGATTCTTACAAAATCAAAATTATATATATATATATATATTCAGACTCTTGTAAACTCACCTTCACTGAGTTTAATTCAGTTAGAAAATGCAACAGATATCTCAACGTAATAAATAAATAAAGCATATATGGTTCATTTTGGGGGGTTGGCGAGGGATTTCTCTGTTTCTATTTATATTTTAATGAAAAAAATGAAAAAGGCAGAAGTTATTGAAGAATATTCTCAACGATCAATGGGGAAAAAAAACAAAAAACTTTGTAGGTACAACAATCAAACCCTTTTTGTAATTGTTGACCATCTTTATGTCTGTTTCTGGTGGTATTGTGATGATTTATTTTCAGTGATGAGCTTCCAAAGAGGTTGGAAGGCCTCTTCGCGATCACCCTAATCTTTTGTTCACTTTACAGCTTCTTTATTGGATTGACGAAATTTAGGCAGTGCCTACAGGTTGTGAAATCTAATTGTACACGTTTTCCTTAGCTATAATCATATATAAATGAACAATAATAAACACTTAACATAATTTAAAAAAATGTAAATATGAGCATGATCCTATATCATATCTGAATTTCAAGTTAAGCGGAATTACTAAAATAAATTAACTTTTTGATGACTTGGTTGAGTTGCACCTGCACACACTTGTTTTTGTTTTTTAAACATCTCACTGTAAAGTAACAAAAATAAATAAAAATGTTATAAATAAAGACATCAAGGCACCTGAAATAGGAACTGAAAGCAGCCAGGACATTTTTGTGGGCTTTGAAGCAGACACCTTTCACCACCAGCATGCAGTCACAGAGAAGCCCCTGAATCCTCTGCTCCTGGAGCTGCTGGAGGAGGTAGGAGCTGTGGCTGGACAGCGTGTCCATGGTCAACCAGCTGCTGCAACTGCTCCATAAAATACAAAAACACAAGAGTCACGAGTTATGAACAGCTACCGGCGAAACAGACCCCGTCTTGTGCATCTCAGGCTGATCGGTAGTCTAAACGGCACTTTCAAAATCACAAACGCACAGCTATATCGTTCAACACCAGCGCGGAATACGGAGTCTGAGCTGCGAGACCACCCATGCAAAAATTGGACGGAACGGTCGAGGTGGCGTCGAGGCCATAGAAGGTTGCCGTAAACCTGTGTCGCGCAACTCTTTGCGACAACGAAGAGATGTTTCCTATTAGCAATCGTTTGGTAAAAGCGGATCTCGAATTAGTCCAAATTGTAAGAAAAATATACCCCACCTTTTATTGGGATGATCGGTCACTTTACTACACCATAAACACTACGTCACTTCCTGGTGCATCACGTATTTTGAACTGTCGAAACATGGCAGTTTCCTTACAAGACTTGAACATTTTATGCTTGAACTTTAACTGTGAAGCATTTTTTACAAGCCTTTATAAAACTACTGAAGATTTTTCCAGTCACAGGCACAAACGCTACAGATGCTTTTTCTTGCCCCGTAGAAACGATACGTCAGCTCTTCTGCCATATTGCGCGTGGCACGTCCGATAGTTCAAGTGCGGAAGTAACATTGAAAACAGTTAAAAACAAATAAAATAATTCTAAAGTTTGCAATCTGTTAAAGAATTAAAAGGGCAATTGATTAAAAAAAAGAAGACATATAAAGCAGCAGCAAAAATCTCCTTAAAATTATTTTTTAACCTTAATTTTTCTTTTTGCATAATTCTTAATATTTAAGGATTATTAATAATAATAATAATAATAATAATAATAATAATAATAATAATAATAATAATAATAATAATAATAATAATAATAATTTTACCTAAATATAATCAGTGAAGGCGTTCCGACAGTGCTTGCAGTTCAGCACTGTTGAACTGCAAGCCACTCACAACATGGCGGTAGCATTGATGGACGATTCTCCAGTGACTAGTTGAGCCAGGAACTCTGTTTTTCTGAGATGCGTTTGCCGTCGGAACGCTAACCTTGTAGTTCTTAAGTCCGGACATTGTCACGCGTGTTTTGAAAAGTTGCTACGAAAGGAACGCGTGCTTCGCGTGGTCTTAATCGAAGCCTAAGCCAAAGGTTTACTGATAAACGTCGCTACGTGCAGCCGTTGTTTTTCAACGGTAAACGGCATTAGCTTAACGGCCAGCCTGGTCCTGTTTAAGCGTTAAGGTTTAATCGGTCTTACCAGGGTCTTATTAATTTGTCCGCGCATGTTGGCTGCCTGAGAAGAGTCCACTGTAAAGAAGACACGAAGAGAAGCTTATCATTATGGTGTTCTTCACCTGCAACGCATGTGGCGAATCCTTGAAAAAAGCCCAAGTCGATAAACATGGAATGAAGTGCCTTGGCTGCCAAGTTCTGTCCTGTATCGACTGCGGAAAAGACTTTTGGTAATAACTGTTTTCTTTAACCAGCTGTTTTTTTTGGTTTTTTTGGGGGGTTTTTTATAGATGCAGTATTGTAAAAATGTGCTTCATTGTAAACCATCCCAATGACTGTCTGGCCATATGCTTCATGTCATTATCATGGAGGAACCTCTCCCACATCCCAAAGGGCAACCTTGGATAGGTCTTCTATCCAAGGTTGCCCTCCATTTAGCTCATCTTCCTATCAACTCTAACCAGCTTCTTTCCCCACTAAAAAGAGAAAACTGTTAAGTGTAATGCTGCCATTGCAGTGTTCTTGATATTTGGACAATTTTGTGTCAGAGCACCTTCTTCCTTTCATGCTCTGTGGCGAGTTGTGCAGTTCTAACACATAAAATCATAGTAAAATGCATTATAATCAGTTGCCGCCATTGCAAAATGTGAAAGAATTCCAAGTGTTTGGAAAGTTTTTTTTGAAAGGCACTTCACCACATTTGAGATGGTGTCTGATCCTGGTTGTCTCACACGTAGGGGCGAGGACTACAAAAACCACACCAAATGCATCAGCGAGGATCAGAAATACGGTGGAAAAGGTTACGAGGCCAAGGCGAATAAAGGAGATGTGAAACAGAAGCAGTGGTTACAGGTCAGCAGTCCTCATTGAACGTTTAGCGTACGTGTGATTAAGGAGAGTTGCTTCTCTTCATGCTCATCTTGCTCAACCTTTGTCCTGCAGAGAATCAATGAAGCCATGAACAAACCCGGGGTCAGCGCCAGGCTGAGCGATGTGCTCTACCAAGTTAGCGGCTATGAAAACGTGCCGAGGAAAAAGGCAAAGTTTCAGGTCGGTATTATGTACAACATTAAAAGCTTTCATTTTGTTTGAAGTGCTTTAAATGAAGGAGGAACGCTATGGGTGAATGGATACCTTGTGACCACATGGTCAGTGATAAATTATTATTTTTTCCCCCTCTTTTTCTCTCTCTCCAGAACTGGATGAGGAGCAGTTTAAAGATATCAAACACTGGGCTACAGGAGGAGGTGTGGGACATAATTGCTGCTGCAGACAGTGTGAGTTATTTTAACTTGTTTTATCAAAATACTCATCGTACGCTTGGACGTCCCACATTTTTTGTGTGCTTTGGGTCTTTTGATTAGTTAGAAGCAAACATTTCTTTTTTGTATAAAAGATGCCAGAAGGCTTAGATTTTAGTATATTTATAAGCTGTATTTAAATGTTATGATACGACCTACAAAAACACTTTATTTTCTATTTTAATAATTATATTTTACGAGAAATGAAGCCTTGCGCAAGATTAATTTATGTGTGCTTGTTTAATATTGGATGTAAAAAAAAAAAAAAGTTGAAAAATTCACTTAATTTTTAATAAGGCTCCTCCGGCCACACAAACGACCAAAGAACCTGCCGACATCCAAATGGACACCAACGGAACTGAGGACCAAGAAGACCAGTCCAACACTGAAGAGGAGAAGCAGAAGAAGAAGAAGCTGAACAAACGGGAGCGCAAAGAGGCCCGTCAGCAAAAGAATGGAAAAGCCACTAAGGGAGATGAAAAAAGAACTGCAGAAGAACCAGAGAAAGGCCAGACAGGCAAACAGAAAAAGAAGGATAGAAAGAGAAAACACAAAGGAGATGAGGACCAGCTTGAGAACGGCATTGAAGAAGATTTCAAGAAAACAAAGAGTAAATAACATTTTATCCCTTTAAATTGAAATGGTCTGTTGTCAAAGCATGCTTGTCGTAATTATGTTAAGTTTGTACGTATATTTGCTTCAGATTTTATATGAAATATTGTTCTTTTGCAGTTGATGACACTCCAGAGCCAGAGGAAACTGAAGATCAAGCCGCGTCTCGGGGTAACACGGCCTTAGATCCACTTAAAGTTCTGGCACATATTACCGTCACACTTTAATGAATATGTGTGTGGCTTATTAATTACATCACCAAAGAAATAAGATCATATTTTGTTTACACTGACCTCTGACAGCAGAGGTCTGTGTCGCCTCTTTGTTTTCACCAAGGAAACGACCCTCACCAAAACCTAACTATGTTCCCGATCACCCACACAGGCAAATTCAACTGGAAGGGAAACATCAAGGCAGTGCTGAGAGAGTCACCTGACCAGGAGCTGTCAGTGAAAAGACTCAGAAAGAAGGTGAGAAAGAAAGCGACGCATTTCCGTCTGCATGACACACGTATTCAACTTGACATCTGTCCTCTACCCTGAATGTGGCCGTCTTTAAATACGAAACATAACTTGACATTGGTTAAAGACTATTTTTTTTCTGTCCTTTGCAGGTTTTGGCAGCCTACTACTCTTTCACTGGTGACATAAATTTCAAAAAGGAAGACGAGCTGTCGGCACTTTTCAACAAAAAGATCACCAAAAACCCCAAGTTTAGAGTTTTAAAAGACAGAGTGAAGCTTTTAAAGTAGACTCCTCCTTTAGCAGCAAGTTCTCCATGGATTTAAATGAACGTTATTGTTGCTGTTCTCCTTGGTGGCTTTTAATACAAATGAACAATTTCGAGGATTAAATGGTTTTACGCAGTGAGCCTGGTCGTTGTAATCAATACGCACACGCTTGGAAGACGCCAGTTCTGTTTAATGTATAAAATGACGGTTTCAACGGAAGACTGCTCTGTTGCGCATTCCAAGCTCACGGTAAGGCCGGGGAACGGCACCTTATCTGTGGGATTGGATGTTGCCGTGGGGAGGGTGCGGGGGTTAGAGACGCAGGGAGAGGTGCACCTGAGCTGAATCCGACTCTCACACGGGACGAAGCTAATGCACATTCCTCCGCACTGCGAACGGGGTTCACTTGGCCGGAGACACAGAAGCTCCATAGAAGCAAGATGCTTGGTGTCAGCCTCAGGTGAAGTTTTAATGCTTTCTGATTTTCCACGACTAGAATAAGCAGTTTCTTTACCCTGTACACACACGCACACATTCATTCACGCACACACTTACAGAGAATGAGTAAACCTGCCCAGCTTTATGAAGCTCCTCTAATCCCAGAAGGTTTAACACTGATGCTCATTCATCACGCTGCTTACCTTGTAACACTATATGGCATACTCTGGGTTTTAGTTGAGCTGTTACTCAAGTTTGCTAGTATTAAAATAATGTTTTCTCATTCAACCTGCGTCAGTTGGATTTAAGTCTTGTATTTTGATCCAGACCTCACAGGATATTGAATTAATCACATCTTTACTGTTTTGGAGGTATGGGGTTGTTTTAAAAATGTTGCATTCTTCCAGTCCAAATATCTTCTCATAAAACTCCAGGAACTTGTCATAAGTCGCGAGGGTCAGAAGGACCTAGCAATCTAATAATGAGCACGATTCTAGTTGCCAACCAACTAGAATAGTGTTCTAGTTATAAGAGTAACAACATGACCACAAAGGTGGTTAGTTATAACTTGTTTTTCAGCTAAAATAAAACTGAACCAGAAAGTACTCGCTATTTATCAGTATGTACGCTTTAACTTCTCCCTTCAATGAGTTCAGAAGTAGGACAACCGTGTCAGATTCTTGCTTTATGTAAAGGTATACAGAAAGCTCAAGATGAGGTGTGACACACAGCCGGCTATTATGTATTCTGTAAAGTTAATTACTGAGGAAGGAAAACATAAAAAAAAAAAATCTTAATTTTCTGTTTGACACAAGATAGTCAGATAGGTTGATTCTTTATAGATGAGATGCACGGTAGCCTTTGTTTACATGCTGCAGAGAACATATAAAGTAAACCTTTTTTCTTGGAAAGAATTGATCCTGCATGAAATTAATCTAATGTTTTCTCTTTGTTGTTAAAAATGGCTCAAGTTCAGTTGATTGGATAGTTATGGCAAGTTAAGAGGAACTTAACGGTGTATCCCATCAGTTGAAAGGTGGTCGAGTTGATCTTTTTTAGAAAGCTAAGTTGTCATTTTGAAATGCAAAGTCCAAATTTTGTTGCATCTCAGAATGATCAGATGCTAAGTTATAATTATAAGGTATCAAAGCCAAAAAATTAGAAGCTAGCTTAGAAAAATCTGTACTTTATCTTAGAAAATTTATGATTGTCACACTTATGAATATGCTAACTATTCAATAAGGTATTCTGTTTTCAAAGTACATAAACATTGTGTACAATAATTTTGTTGTGTCTTTTTGTGGTCATTACTTATTAAATAATAATTAGAAAAAAAAAATACAACAACGGTCCTCGTTCTTACGTCATTGACAAGCGACGCTGCGTCCCAACAGGAAGTGTCTTCAATTCAGTTGCCTTTCAGAGCTAAAGTGAGTTGAAGACCAACAACAACAACAAAAACATGTTCAATGACAGCGAGCTGGCGACGCTGCGGAACAGATTCAAGAGAGATGCGGAGCTGCTCATGCAGGCGACGACGTCGGCCGTCGACGGTGAAAAGAGTAAGCTGAAAAATGCTACGCCGGCTAACTGCGTTAGCTTATCGAAGTAGTTCAGTGTGTTGGAACGTTGGAAGACAGTCACCAGGTCACGTTTACTAACGTCTGTTCCAGCTGGTGCCGTCAAATGTTTTGTCAGGGAAATAGTTTTAGACACAGTAACATGACACGCTGCGAACATGAGAGAATAATAATAAAAAAAAAGGTTAAGTGCATTCATACAGAGATGTATATCTATATTAAAGTCTAAAGTTAGTCATTTCAACTTATTGCCTCTGTCAATGTGTACTGCTGACACGGAAGTAATTTAATTTGTGGGTTTACGACAGTTTTTGTTTTTATATACCGTTTCCCCTCACTGCAATAAATAATGTACATGACACAAAAGGCACAATAATTAGACACCTCTTGCATAGCCCAGCTACCTATTCATCACAAAGTAATGTTTGGTACGTCTCTCAAGGTGGCTGGATGCATTTGTTATGGCTATAGTAAGCATCTCTAGACATTTTGGGATTATTCCATTTTTTGCAAGCAGTGCAATCCTGCCCACTATTGAGGTTTTCATACTCAGATTGTGTCACTCTGAACAACCACAAATTTGCATGTGTTTTATTAGGATTTAACATGACGGAGCAATTCAAATTTGTGTTTTAGTGTGTAGTAGAAGGAAAATGATATGGCCCACTCAGTTCTTTGTAAAACCGTTTGCTTTTTTTTTTTTTTTGTGCATTTTGTTGTTAAAAGTAGCTCAAGTTCAGTTGATTGAGCCTCTGCGTCAATCTTCAAACCTTTCTTTACATTTACCTAAGGAACTGGTCTGGACTATCGTTTGACCGTTGAAGCAAATTATTTTGATTGACCTAAAAATGGAACTTCTTGCGTCTTTCTTTGAATAGTGCTTTTCTTTTAGTAGTTGTCCTATTTGGTGGACAATTAACACGGGAAAATTGTTCAGTAACCTGATCATCCTTAAACATGTCTTATATAGACTTTCAGAAATCAGTTAGTTGTAAAGCAATTCATTTAAGGGTATCAAATAAATCAGCTCTTGTACTAATACAAACTCCTCTTTTTAGACCATCGTTCAGTCTTTCACCAAATTTTACATTAAAAACATGCCATCAATTAAATCCTGGTCTTCCACTACATTGCAGAATGGATGTCACTACTGAATGTTACTTCTTTCTTTTCCAGTTTTTTTTTTAAGGAAAGTGGGAAAATTTCTAGCTTTGAATCTATCATTGGCATTAATCCAGCAATTCATAAGTGTTTTAATTGTAATCAGAAACTTTGTCAGCTCAGATACATGATCTAGAAACTGCTCTCATATATTCCTGTGTGTTATTGACAAGATTAATTTTTTTTTTTTTTTTAATGGCTATATATAATTTTTCCAATCTTTAAATCTTAGTGGAGCTTCTTTTCTAGGCCAGTGAGTTCATTGAGAACTCTGCACAGTCTAGCATGCCTAACCATTTCAGCAGCCAAAAACAGGCTCAGAGACGTTTAATCAGCCAGTAAATTATAGAGATTAATAGCTTTCTGAAAGGCAAGATTATCTTCAAGAAACCTATCGGTTTCACCTCAAAAGCTGCTTAAATCTGACAGAAGGAGATTTGCACATTTTGTTAAGGCAAGACAAAGCTCGCATTTTCTTGTAAAAGATAAGACTGTTCCTCATAGCTTTCCAGTATTTTCTGAGTTTTCATTGATGGTGATACTTTTCTTATCCTACTTCCTTAATCTAAGTAGGTAAAACCCCATTGAGACCTAGATAACCTTTTCAAGAGGGACCAGAAATCTGCAACACACAATCACCTGATTACACAACAGTAAAGAAAAACAAAAATATATATATAAAAAACTGTTTATTGGAACTTTTTGAAAGCTTTGAAGTTCCAGTATACAGCTCTGGTTGGAGGTTTACATCCACTCACCAATTGAATGTCTTAACAGCTTTTATTGTTTTTTATTATAAACATTAAACATACAATGACTTTTGTTTGTGGTGGTATAATTATACAACAAGAATTTAAAGTAGATTTTATGTAATTGAGGTTACATCCTCAAATATTGACATATACCATCACTAATATTTGCTTAAATGATCCAAAACAAATCACAGAGAATCTTCAGGCTTCTCTGTTGCCATCAGATCTTTTCTGGCAGAATTCTGGTTTTATATTTGACCGACGCGCTGGGAAAACTACCAGTGATCAGTTAAATTGGTGTGTGCACTGATACATACCTAGCTTTGATGTGTAATCTATAGATTTTCAATAGGGTTGAGTTGGTGATCATTCCGGAAAATTAATGTTAGCCTTGCGGTCCATGTTTATCCTACCCCAAAGCAGTTTTGATCTGTGTTTGGGGTCCTTGTCTTGATCATCAAAACCAAACTTTGGCCAAACTCATCTATATCTGATTGAAGATATATGAAATGGAGAAAGTTGTCTGTCCTCATTATTCCACCCATAATGTACAATGCACCAGTCCTGCTGCCAGTGTTCAAACCTCAATCCATCACACTACCACCACCATGCATTACAGTATGTGCAGTGTTTTTAGGTCAAAAAGCCTCAACCTGACTTCTCCAAGCAATCATTCTATTTCTGAGGGTGAGAGTTTGGGTCAGATGGCTGAAACTTGAACACAAAATTAGATTTGCCCACAGAACAATCATTTTAACTAATCTTGGAGTGAATAAAGACAGTTAAATGTAATCTTAAAACTTTTCAGGATTTGGGGATCATGCTTACATTAGTGGTCTGTGCCTGGAAGACCACTTAAACCAGTTTAAGTGAGTTTTACCAATTCTGCCAAGAATTACAGAATTACAACAGATGCTTGATGATTACAAAAATGTGCCACTTCTTAAAAGACATTTGGGCAAATATTAGTGTTATTTGTAAGTATGTATTTGTAAGAATAGTTTTGACCCAAGGTGGATTAGATCCACAAAGGTAAATTCACATTAAATTCTTGTTTTTGAAAAGTTCTGTATTCCACTGAAGTCTTCTTGGAACAAAATTACTCTCATTAAGAGAATAATGTAATAAGTCGCTACACTTTTCCAACTTTTGACGTGCGTCACCTTTCAGGTCAGGAGGAAAAGGATCTGAAGCCTCTCCCTCGCATCAACAAGCACTCCATTTTCTGGATCGTGGCGTCGGTAGCTGTGACGTACTATGCAGATTTCCTGCACGTCATTATGGAGAACGATGACATCAAAAGGTAAAACCGATTCCCAAAAGTACTTTAGCATGAGTCAAAACTAGATTTAATAGGCATTAAAATTCTCCCATTAGCGTTGTGAATTTTAAGATATTTTCCGCCAAATCAGAGCAGGAGAATGAAGACATTACGTTATCGTAACTAAAGAGACACTATAGCTTTAAAGTGGTGTATATAAGTGATAAAAAAGTAAAACCCTTTACAGATATACTATTTTGCACCCTAAAGTGTAAATAAAAACTCTCAGTGTTCTTATAAATACTATGAAAATGTAATACTAAATAAAAAGGACACAATCAAGTCAGAGGTGTAATGTTAGGGTCATTAATTCCCTATGTTTAATAACATGAATGTAATGGTTTTACAATATAGATTACACAGAGAAGTAAACATTTACACATCATGATCAAAGAGGATCAGTTCCACAAGGTAATTAACTCAGTCAGCATATGTTCATGTACTTCCTACCAGGTTTTTTCTGTAACAAGAGACATTATGGTTTGTGTCCTCTATGTAGCTCATGACCATTCAGCTTTACATTTCCTCAAATTACATTCATGTCTCATTTTTGCCAAAGTCTGACTTAGATCATCTCTTTCACTGTGACTTAACTGATTATAATATTTAAGTAATTAAAAGGAAAGTAATCTGGAATTATCCATTAATTTGGGATTTAACACAGAACAAAATTGCTGAAAAAAAAGGAGGGTAAGGTCTTGAGCGTAATTGATCTGCTCTGGCTGGATTATTAAAGAACTGGATGCAAAATTGCAGTAAATTTAAAGTCAAGAGACAATTTGTCTTATTTTTAGCCTTTCAAAAAGTTTTCTCTGAAGGTAGATTTACAATTTGGTGAACCACAGTTAATCTCAAAAGTTATACACCTCTGTCAAACTGAGTAGGAGAAAAATTAAGACAAGATAAATAATTTTAGAAAACTGCTTTCATTTTGACCTTGTACAATTCGACAACAAAAAAAAATCTGCTTGAGGAGAAATGTACAAAAAATTAAAGCTGCAGCAACCTGGTTGGATTGGCATAGAAATCTTTCATGATCTACTAAATTCATTTGGATATTTTATGTTTTCAAGTTCACCATGATTTACAGTTAATCTGATTCATTTGAAATAAGGTTTAGTGAACCATGGTTGTTTTTTGTTGTTGTTTTTTTTGCTTTTTTTTTTGTAAATGCTCATTTACATTTTTTTTTTTTAGCTAAAATCATAGTTTTCAGAAAAGTTCCAGAGGATCTCATTTTACAAAGGTGTCAAGTCAAGTGTCAGTCTGTCAAGCAAAGCATTGTGCATGTAACAATGGTACAAAGAAGACAGTCATTAAAAGTTCAGATATAAAATGGGACAGTGACAGAAACCGGATATTCTTCCAGAACTGATAAAAAGATGAGACAGGAGCTTGTCAAGCAGACTGCAAAAAAAGGCGTCACCAACACTGGAGGATCCGAGGGAAGAAGTCTGGTTGCAAAACAGCAGGAAAGAAAAAAAACCAAGACAAAAAAAAACAAAAAAACACCAAGGCCGAGCTCAAATTTCACAAAATCTGGTGACAGAATGTGTTCCATTCTGATGAAACCAAAGTTGAACCTTTGGGCTACAGCTGACAAAAGCACACCAAACATATTTGCTCATCACTCCAAATCATTAGGTTAAAGTTTTCCCATCTCTTAAAGATGAATGCACAAAGGGTGATGCTAAATCCTATGGTTTGCAAATGGTATGTGACTCAAGTTCATATGCGTGTGAAGGCAGACAAGGGAATACATCTGGCAGTATAATGCATGTTTGGTACAAATTAGATGCTGTGCATCGGCTAAAGAACACCAAGTTGAAGTCCCATCGTGCTCTGAACTTTTAATCAACACCTCTACATGTGAGCATATCACCTGTTTTATCTTCTTTATTTTGGCTTCCTGCTCTTTTTAGAATTTTAAATTTTAAAAAGTTACTGCTTGTTTTCAAAGCCTTGCCCAACCTTACTTCTCTGAACCTTTTAGTCTTCCTGTAGATGGGAGATCCCTGAGGTCATCAAACCAACTTTTATTAGATGTCCCAAATCCAGGCTAAAGCATTGGGGTGACTAGGCCTTTTCAGTGGCAGCACCTCGACTCTGCAACAATCTCCTTCTACACCTTCGCTCCACCTCTGACCCCAAAGCTCGACTCATCTCTTTAGACAGGCTTTTAATAACATGTAGCGTTGTGGCATTTCTCCTCATTCTTATTGTTGTTTTCGTTTTCTTGTGGTAACACTTACAGCAGATTTAAGAGGTCACCTGTAGCAGGCTGTGGACTAATCGGATCTCATATGTTCTGAAAAGTTATGTGAAGAATAGATAGACCGATGCGACTTACTAATAGACTTCTACCAAGGAAGACTGAATAAAAGGTTGCTTCAATAATGTATTTTATGGGTGTGTACATTAAAGCACAGGACAAAATAACCACATTGTATCTTTATTCTCTGCTGTGACAAGTAGTTTAAAAGGAGGAAAGATTGTTGATTTGTGTTCTCTATATTGTACATAAATATCAAGTTCAGACATTCACAAGAAAGGAGCTCTGATCAAATAGTGCTTAGTCATTGTTAAATATTAGTTTGTTTCACTCACGAACGTCTGGAACAGTGGATTCAATACAAAAGAAACCACTGATATATGATACTACACAGAGACTGTGATGTGATACCCTATTTAGTTTCTATTGAACCTGTACAGCTGATGAAATAAATGCACCTTTCCTTGTGTTTTCAGCTGGTGGTTTAACGTCGGTCTGATACTCCTTGGGATCTGTTTGTCTCTGGCTATGTTTTGCATTGTGTACCTGGAGTGGTTCAAAGGCATTCAGCACTATGACCAGGAGTACCCAGCCATTCCTCCCATTACCACTGCAGCCTTTATTGCTGCATCGTGCAGGTAAAACACACACAGAAATGGAGAGAAAAATGCCAGCATTTACAACATCTTGTTCTAAAACATCTGAAATTCAAGGACAGATTTTTGCTTCTGCAATATAGGAGAATTTTCCCACCAAAAGTAGCTATATTTCCCCTTTAAATAATCTTACAGTTTTTTTTAGTAGTAGGAAATAAAAAAAAAATTGTATTACAAAAGATTTTCCTGCCCGGTCTATTGACAGGCCATACCAATATATTAAGAAGAAAAAAATCAAAAGAATATATGAGGCCCAAGTACTAAAATGCTTAAAGTCTTTTTAGTAGTGTGTTGCTTTCAAGACAGTGATAGGTTTGCATTTAAAAAACAAGGGTTATATAGTCATTCAACACTAGTTTAACCTGATTAAGAGGCCAGTATATTTTGTTAACTTGCTATTTTCTTTGTAATGACTTTATGTTCATACAGGTAAATCTAAATCTCAACAAATTGACAAACCTTTCCCAATAACAAGTTTTTTTTTGGTACCATTTTTCTCTCCATGAGAAAAATGGTACCAGCATAATCCGCAGCATAATTCAGGACTATATCAGATTGCCAGGGTAGAAATGTACAGAGTGACATTGATAGTGAGGTTGTACTTTCTAGGCAAACTTGGAACCAAGAGTGGAGGATGATAAAAAAAAATGTTAATTGTTGAATATCCCTTTAGTTCTGTCACATTGCAGATTTTACTCCTTTGCAGTTTTAAGATTTTCAAAATCAAAAGTCAAAGTCAGCTTTATTGCTAACGTAGATCCAAGTTGACATTTCCATCCTCGTGAACCCACGGTGCAGCATGCTGAAACAACATCTGAAAGCAAGCATCAGAACAACAAACAAGCAATAAAATAAGATGTAACATAGCGCAATGTGGTAGATGAATAAAGTGGTTAGTGTAGTCCCTGATGTGTTAATGTTTGAAGTGATAGCGTCTATGTAAAAGGGAGTTTGTTTGTTTGTTTTTTTTTTTTTTTGTAAATACCAGATTTAACTCAGCCATTCATGACCATCAGTGTTTTACAGAGTTTACATTCAAATAAATCAATAATATAAATCAGCCGACTTTTGTGAGCGTAATTGATTTTAAAGAGGCGCTGATTTCTGCCATTAACCTTTGATTCAAGCCTTTTTAAAAAAATATTAACCTGGAAATATTTTCTAGTGTTTGTGTTTCAGGATGGAAAGTAAATGAACATAGAACATGCTAAAATTACAGGATACATTTAGCTATTTAGTGTGGGGGGAAAAAAAGAGCAAAAACAGGCGTAGCTGAGCAAAACTTGACACACAATCAGCTGATGATGCTGCGGATGTTCGTTCCTGCCAAACGTACCAATAGTTACATGATCGTGGTGTCATTGTGCTTATTTGACAAGGAAATTGGCCCGATTTAAACTCCATAGAAAAACTATGCAGCATTGCCAAGAGGAAGAGGAGAAACACTAGCGCCAACAATGCAGACAAGCTGACACGTACATTTGAAACAAACTAGGTTTCCTTAACGCCTCAGCGGAGCCACGGGCGCCATGCCACACGGCGCTGATGATTTGATTCAGCAGTATTTAGTGCATATATTATACAGTGTGCAAAAATCAGTAGTTCTCAGTTTGTTTTTTTGTTTTGTTTTGTTTTTGGCTTAAAGCAATATTCTTATTTTAAAATAAGCTGAACTTTCAGGCCATCCTTATTGAAATGGTGAGAAATAATTCTTGAAATAAATCACTGTGTGTGCAATAATACTGTATGGGAGAAACTTTTTAATTGCAAAACTGAACTACACAAACATTTGTGTATTGTAACATATTTGCCATATGTACCGGTACTTTTACTTTTTGGTTAGATTTTAGATTTTCCATAGCTGCAGTTATTCATCACATAGTTAAATAAATTACAAATAATTCATTACATTTTATTTTGCTATTTAATTTTAACTTACTGGTCACGTTTCCCAGTTACATTGCATAATGTAATAGTTTTAGTTCAGTGTTTCTCAACCTTTTTTGGGCCAGGGTCCCCCCTATCCATTATCCAGGTCCTTCACCACCCCCATCAAAGAAGATGTAGGATTGTTGCACTGAATATTATTTTATGATTAATATTACTGTCATTCTTGTTGATGTTTTGATTTGTATGGTTGTTTCTGTACAATAAATTCCCAGAGAACAAGAAAGTCATATGAATAGAAATCACTTTTACAGGCGTCCACAAGAAATGCAGCGAATAGACATTCACCTTAAAATCGGTAGGCCTAACACCAGCCAATCAGAGTGAAAAAAATATCCCTGTTCTGTGCAATTTTCTGATGTTAGTTGTTAAATATTTCACAAAATGACGAGATAAAAGTTTCACAGAAATGCCAGTTTCAACTTTGATCTATTTGCAAAACGACAGTGCTCTGCAACATTAAAGCATGAATAGGACTGCAACTAAATCAATCATAACTCTTCTTCTCTTCAGTGTTTATGTGGTGCAGCTGCCTTCCATTTATTCCATGCTTCCATGCTGCTTTCAGGAGAATGGGACATCATAGTATCAGCTATAAAATTTCACCCACATGGCATTTACCTTGCCCATAGCACTTCAACAATATTATTTTACCTTTTATCTGAAAACAGTATTTCTTTGTTCTTGCCATACAGTCCTCTGTATTAATTATTGCTCGAAAGGTCTTGCCATACAGGTTTATTCTTCTGTATTTACTGTAGTTTTGTTGTTTATTCTTGCATTTTGTTCTCCATTCATTTCCATTTATTTACCTTCAATTAGTATTATCCTTTCTTGGTTTTAATGTTATGTCCTCTTCAGTTTCTTTCCTGTTTCTAGTTTTATTTTATCGTTTGTATTGACGCTCATCATGCTTTTCACCTTGCTGTGCTGCTTAATCATCATGTGTTTCACCTGATTTGACATTCAATTGATTTGTCACCGCCGGATTCTCTGATTCACATCTGGTCAGTTCGTTGCAAACCTTTTAAAACAACGGAAAAAAATCCCCATATTCTGATGATTAAAATTCAAAAGTGCTGTGCTACCGTCTCATATCACTTACAGCACTGATGTTAATTCTACAAAATGAACACAGAGCAGCAGTCAGATGGACATCAAAACACTTTTCAATATGAGTTGCTGCTTTGACACCATCACAGCACTGCCAAACCATATGTACAAAAATCCTCAATAAAACATAAAATATTTAAAAATCAGACACGTGACCTGACAAGTGAGTCACAGCAACAACACCAACCAGTGTAACGCTGAACAGATGCGGTGAAGCTACCAGTAGCAGGAAAACGGAGCTGCATCAAGAAGCTAACAGAAACACTGAAGAGAAGAAAAGCTACAATCAATACAGTTGCAGCATGTTTTATCGTTGCACAGCACTGTTTTAACAAGTTGCTCAAAAAAACTTGTATTGTTGTGCATTTAATTTGTAAAGTTTACCTTCGAGCAAACGCCCCCCAAAGGAATCTCAGCAACCCCCTTTTTTAAAAATCGCCGCCAGCGCTCCCTGCCGTCCTCTGAACGGCCCCGTTTTAGTTCCTCCAGATATTAATCTCTGCGTGCTCTGCAATGACAGCCTGTACAAAGCTCACTCAGTGGCAGATCTGTTAAGTTTGATTAAATGTGTTGTTTTGTTTGTTTTTTCTTGCAGCTTTAATATTGCACTGTGGCCAGTGTGGTCTTTCTTCACTCCACTAATCCTCTTCACACAGTTCATGGGCGTCGTCATGTTAATCTCTTTGCTTGGATGAATGATGAAAGGTGGGAATGATGAAGCATTGTGGTCATTTTTGACTTTGTTTTTGTTTTTGCTTATTGTAATAATATTGTCCTTAATTTGTTGAAGATATCAAGCATTACAGAAAGGGTTTTGTATTTAAAAAAAAGCTTTTCTTTGCAATTTTACCTTGATGTTAAGTTTAAGACCAGCTTGCTTCTTGAAAATCACACACTCTTTTGTTGTTTGGTGCAAAACATGTACAAAGCCAGTCTTTGGCCAGTATGGGGCCCATGGATTCTAGCTTCAGCTATGGGACAATTCTTAATTTTTATTTTTTATTTATTTATTTATTTTTGCATTATCATTGCGAACCTTCTTCACCTGCAAAATGTGATGCCATCCTCTCTGTTCTGTCTTTTTTTAGGCCAAAATACCAGAAATGAGAAAAGCAAGGCGTTCTCCACCAGGGTTCTCCGCTTCTCTAAATCTCTCACTAACTCAGTTTATCTACAGACAAAAGGCTGATCCAAACTCACCGTTTTAAAGCGGCATTGTTATTGTGACGTTCCTTTGTATGCCTCTGCTTTTTGTGTTTGCAACACACACCTGTAGAGGTGTTGTGAACATGCAAAATGTCCAAATACTTGAGATTTTATCAATGTGTCTTTTTTTTTAAGTTAAGACATCTGCTTAGTGTTTTCTACTGTATTTATGTTTTTTGAAATAAACTCTTCTAACGATTTTCAAAGAATGTGCAAACTTGACTCAACTTTAATCTAAAATAAATTTAAATGTGTTAACTGAACCTTATTCCTTTGGGATGCATTATATTCTCAAACAAAACATTTCTGTCATCTACAAAGTGATTTATGGATCTCAGATAAGCCTGTCGCAAAAATAAATGAATTGATAATTAAGAAGAGCTCAATAATTTACATTCTGATTTTTTTTTGAAGGGCAATTTTGTTTACAGAAACACCGTCATCCCATTTCTTTAACGGTTTCGGTTGAGTGTGGTTTTCATTTCCAAACACAGGACGCCATTTCATCGACATCGTTTGAGTCCTATTCTGGCCAGTCAACTAAATTTCAGAGACTGGTTGGTGCGTTTTGGCCCATTTTCTCTTGGCTGTGCCTTCAAGCACTTGACACTTTGCATTTTTGTACTCTCCTGGAGAAGGAGGAGGGCGGGGGAGGCGGTCGGCACCAGAGCATAATGAGGTCCTGATGGCTTATCATAATAGCTCTTATCTCCATTCCTGCAACAAAAAACAGACAATTTGCCTAAATTTTTTTTTAAGGATCTCCCCCAAAAACAGATTCATGTAGAGCACATGAATCTGTGCTCTACATGATTCATGATGGCCAGATGGCCACATAAGTAGAAATCTAAGGTAATGGCTATGTGCATAAATATTAATTTATTAGTTCAATCAAATTAGTTTTTATTTGTATAGCACCAAACTGTCGATGTGACAAGATGTGTAATATTTGGTTTTAAAAATGCAGAGAAAGCTATAGTAATCCAACAGCTTAATGGATAGTTTTATATTCTGCCTCAACTGGCCAGTAAAGGCTGTTGATTATCTTGATGTGGCCCAGAATGAATATTGATTTAACACCCCTGACATAGGAACACTGTGTAACTGAAAGAGTCTAGTTCAGATCAAAGGCCCTTGCAAAAACATAAAATTTTGGGTTGTGGTATAATCAAAACCAGATTTGTCTTGAGTTTTACAGAATTTGATTTTATTTTTCTAATTCTAATTTTCAGGATAGTCCAGGTAGATTGGAAGTATGTCAGGTGCCAAATCTTTGCACAGAAGATGCTGGGTTGGAGTTGGGCTTTGACTGGACCACTTAACATTCATCAATATCAATCTGTTCAGAGTCACTGCATTCATATTGTCAGCGATCTGTTTTAAACACCATTAAAGCGGCACAGGAAGTCGAAGGGTGATTGTATTCCAGCATAATTAATGCTCGCTTCTTCAGGAAGCAGAAGGCCAAACATGCATCCGATTCCTGTGGCCTAAATGTCACCGAGTTGTTTTGTTTTATTATTATTATTATTATTATTGGTCTGAAGCGCCCCCCCAAATTCAATCAGTGTTTCCAACTCAATCTGTCCCTCTGCACAAGGAACGGATCTCTCAGTCGTCATATTGATGATAATCGATTATCAAGTCAATACTCAAACGGATGACTGTAATCTGCAGCGGTAACACAAAGTTCATCCCACTAAGTTTTTTTTTGGGAAAGTGTCACCGGGAAACAAATCTTGGAAAATCTTCCGTCTGTTTTAAGACGGGAGCTGGAACGATGACGTCATCAGCGCCGCGGTTGTCGTCTGCGTCGCGTTGGTAACCAATCACGTGTCAGCGGGGCCCAAGAAACGTAAAGTCGTCTTTCATTATTATTATTAATATTATTTTTCCCCCAGGTGCCTCCGGGGAGCCGCTTCGTTTGTATAATTTTATCTTGGTTTAGGATAACCTCAATTTTTGTGTTTCATTTTGAGCCTACTTTATATTATTTTTTATGCTCTTTTTTCTTCTTTTTTTTTTATTTTTTATTTTTTTGTTGCATAAATGGAGCATATTTATACTAACGTTCATCAAAACAGCAAAACACACACAAAAAAAACTTATAACACGTCATAAATTCTACATTTACTTTTTTGATGTGAAATAAAATATTCTGAAAGTAGCTTATCTCAACTTACATTCATAATGAAATAATAATTATTTTTTTAGATATAGCATTTCCAGGTATTAATTTACTTATTTTGCAGATAGAAATCAGTTTTTTTTTTGTGTATGCTCGAGATTAGCAGCTTGTCTTTTTTTTTCAATATGAAAGCTGATCACCGTCCGAGTTCATTTATTTATGTGTTATAATTGTTAAGTTTTTTTTTAATTATTGTCATTTTTGCCTTAGATGTATCATGAAAAAATATGAACAACACATTTTATGCATTTGAATAATGAAATAAAAAGGAATGAGTTGTTACTGAGGATAAGTAACAACTAAACCAAGAATTTTTTTTAAATTTTTTTATTTTTTTGTAATTAATAATAAAAACTCCCACCAGGTATCCAGGCTCCGTTTTATTATTGGATACGCAAGCAGCAGGTTTCTGCAAAGGCATGCGTTTATATTGACAAGATTTCTCATAATCCCATCTCTCACCCATCTGACCCCTTCTCGGTTTTTCTGGACAGTCTCATCTTTGTTACGCAAATTACGCGCAGACGCCTCCGCTTTTAACCGGTCTGCGTTCCGACCGACCATTAAATCTCCTTGACTGCACAACAAGCCATTGAGAATTAAACAATACATGTTTGTTGTTTTTCATCATCTAACATCGGTGCTGTGCCTCTAGAATGTATCATCCACTCCCGGTAGACTGAGTGTGAACTGGTCGTCTTGTCTTTCGGCTCAACCCCTGCGCGGCTGCCAGACAGAAGGTGTCCGCCAGTTGGACCGAAGCGCGGGATTTGGGCGAAACTTGTTTTTTTCTGCTGTGTGGATGAACTTCAGGCTTCAGGTCTTAGCTTTTCTGAGGAATAGTTGGCATGGCCGTCACAGGGAGATCAACCAACTTCTTGGAAACCCATGGGTGTTTCCACAAGGCGGACGCCCGGGATCACCTATGAACGTAATTGAAACTCATTTGATGCGACTCAGCGGGCTTATTAGACGCGCAGATATTTGCGTTTCGGGGTTCGGCCCACGGCTGCGACACTGGCATCTATCAAGTCAATCCCGGACGAGGCTGGACACTGGAGCTTGTGCGCAACCACTGAGCCGGACCTCGAAGATCGAGTTCATTGCTTGGCACTCTTTTGCATCCGTCTGAGTCAGCGCCCTGCGGAAACCCGTCGCGCACCTGGCCTCCCCTCTGATGCACTTATAGCGCACCAAAGCTTTGACTCCCCCCCACCCCCCTCTCGCACCGTTGAAGCGTTTTTAGGTTTTTTTTTTGTTTTGCACATTAACCCAGGTGGCGGGACACGGCGGCCCGAACATCATGTCCCTGAACAAGTACAGCCAGAGCTCCTCTTCCTCGTCGTCCTCCGGCTCCATACGGGACAGGAAGGTCTTCGCCAAGCTCAAGCTCAGTCTGTCGGGGGACTACCCGAGGAAGAACGCGGAGCTGCTCAGCGCTCAGTATGGGATAAACCTGCTGCTGGTCGGGGTGGCGCTGATGCTGGCCATCGCGCACCACCACGCCTCCGTCGAGGAGAAGGACCTGCTGTCCTTCACCACCAGCCTCATGATGCTGCAGCTGATCTGGATGATGTGGTACATCCTGGTGCGGCACAGCCAGAGGAACGCACGCACCGAGAGGGACGTCAATGCCACGACATGCTGGATAAGAGGTGAGCCTGGTGGAGGAGGCGAACAGGCGCATAACATCAGTTGCTGTGGATATTTATGGATATATAAATCCATAAATTTAGATATCCATTATGTGCATATCTAAATTTATGGTATTCACACCTGTTTAACTTTTTCCCCCCCAACATTTTGTCTGGCTGCAATAACAGATTTCGATGCATTTTGTTGTGTTTTTGTGTGACAGAACTGCAAACAAAAATCTGGAGAGTGTGGCCTGCATATTCACCAACCTTCACTGCAACACCTCCTAAATAAGATCCTAGGCAACCTCAGCAAGTCACATGATAATAGTAAACAGCATAGACCTGTGTTGAAATTGCTTGAGTGTCTTAAGGACTAGAAACCTCTAAGTTAAATTAAAAAACTTAATTTAACTTAGATTAAGTTATATATATATATATATACATATATATATATATATATATATATATATATATGTATATATATATATATATAAGAGCAGATATGTGGAAGAAGATGCTGTGGTAAATTGGACAGAAATTCTACTTTTTTTTTCTTTTCTTATATCAACCTTGATCACACCATCCCCCCATGGTGAAACATGGTGACAACACTATCATGCAGCGAGGAAGCTGTCAACAGTAGATGGCGAACATGGATAGCATAATTTCATGCCTCACTTTGAACCAAAACAAACAAACAAACAAACAAAAAGAAAAGAAATCATAATTACAGTTTGTGCTACTTTCTGTCAAATCAGTTTCCAGGAGACACTGAACCGTTTCATGCTTATGGCTGTTTTTTCCCCCCCAAGTCACTGTAAATGACAAACATGGTGGGATTTGTTTCTTTTTTCCCCCCTCGCTAGGTGGTTTGACTCTTCTCGCTGTCCTCTCATTGATCATGGACGCCTTGAAAATCGGATACTACGTCGGATATCGGCTGTGCTTGTCGGCAGTGCACGTAGTCTATCCTGTCGTCCACGCAGTTCACACCGTAGCGCAGGTAAGTTTACAAACCTGCTTTAATATCAGCAACGTGATAATGTTTTGTCAGCATTTTACCAGCTAGGTCCTTATTATCTGTGTGCCACCAAAGAACCCTGGATAAAGAAGTGCCCTTTGTTGCAGAAACACTGTAATCCTCTCCATTTCCATGTTATTTGAGTGTAACCTCATATGGCAAAGCAAATCTGTGTTTTAAAGAGACTTAAACACTCAATTTGAGATTAGTAATCATTTTTGGACATGCAACAGTGGTATTTGTGCCAAATGCTGGAACTGTGAACTCATTTTGATTCTGTTTCTATAAGCCTTTCAAGACGTTTACTTTTGTTGTTTTTTTGTTCTTCTTCTTCTCTCTTTTTTCCCAACATTTTAGGTACATTTTCTCTGGTTTCACATCAAGGATGTGATCAAGAGCTTTGAGACATTTGAAAGGTATTTGAACTCTTGCGTTTTATGATTTGAGAGTCATGGTCAAAGAATGGAAGCGCACATCCCACCTTTCAGACTTTTTGTACCGTGTGTCTAAAGAAATACTTTATTTATTTATTTTTTTTCGTACCATGTATCTAAAAAGAATTACTCAACCTCGCAGTGTAAGACGCCAACTATTTCCAGACACTGTTAGACGATTATGACACATTTGTCTCCTCAGGTTTGGAGTGATTCACGCGGTCTTCACCAACCTCCTCCTGTGGTGCAACGGCGTGATGTCGGAGACCGAGCATTTCATGAGCAACCACTTCAGAAGAACCTCCGGCGTGGAATTTGAAAATATCACCGAAGGTAAGGGCCAGAGGGTCGATTGCTGCCTTGTACCTCAGAAGAAAAGTACACTTGTCCACTTGAGAGCTCGCTTCAATGGATGAAAGAAAACTCAAATAGAGGAGGGTCTGAGAGGGGAAGGGAGGGACGCTCAGCCTCCCAGTAGGTCTTGTTTGTGTCGAACATCTCTCTATTAGGTTTCACAGTGGAGCACAGATTTGCTGGTCCTGGCTGCCCCCTTCTTGGCCCTTTCCGCACACTCTAGCCACCGCTGCCCACTTTGGCAACCCCCCGCTTGACCCTAGGCATCTTTATCCCAAGGCTGCTTAGTCCCAAGGGTGCTGCAATTACAGTAACTGATACATCTAAGCCTGGGGTTGGGGGGTTCAGTTGCTCCTCCTCATATCCGGCTGGCTGTGAGGGTGGCTGCACCCTGACTGTTCCCCTTTTAATTAAAAGGTGCAGCTCCATGGTGGTGGCCTCCCATGGGCTGCAGGGGAGTTGGGGCGGGGGGTTGGGGCACACGGCAGGGTTTTGTTAAGGTGTGCCCCTGGGGGCAACCAATAACCACAGTGGGCTTTACACGCAGTGGGTAAGTATAAAACATACATTCAACTGCAGGTGCGTTCAGGTAACGGGGGGAAAATTTCAAATCAGTAAAATATTACCTGCTATGACTGACCACAGAAAAGCAACAAAAACAGTCCAAGTGAAGATCTTTGATTTACTGCTGTTAGGAAAATGATTTAATATTCTATACCTAAGAATGACTTCACTTCCAGAGAAAAGTTGAAATATGGCATAAAAAAAATACTTGTTGAAATTGAAAAGACCTGCAATATATAAAGTAATGTGAAATCAGAAAGTTGGGGGAACAAGAGAAAGCCAGAAAAAAAAAACCCTGTTCACATGCATTTCTTTGCATTATTAAAATTAAATTGTAGACTTTGGTCAAATATTTTGGCACTGAGATGAGAGCTTTGTGACGATCGCTACAAAACATTGAGTGTGGCTGATGTCTTGAAATGTTGCTTCAATATTTCCACATCATGCATTTGATGCCATCTATTTTATGAAGGGAACAAATTCATCAAGAGTCCCACAACATGATGCTGCCACCTCCTTGCTTCAGGTTTGGGATGAAGTTCAGAGATTTGCAAGCTTCCTCTTTTCCTCCAAATGCATCGATGCTCTTTATGGCCAAAAGTCTTACATCCCATGAAAATGTCTGACAAAAAGAAAGGTCTTCAGATTTTTACAACCTCCTACAAAAGGACGCAGGAAGTCGTGTTTTTGAGGTGTTGCCTTAAAGTGCGCCAATGCACGACTTAACTTGAATCAGAACTTTATGAAGCTGTTTCATCTGAACTTTTTTAAAACTGCTTAAAGAAAGATGAACAGGTAACTTCTGAAATTAGTGGGGAAAAAAATCCTCTTATGTTATTGTTTTGTCATTTTGCAATAAATTTGCTCATACTGACTAATCTACAATATATTTAAAAAAATGATTTAATGCCAAAGAGGAAAACGTCTTTTCACACTATGTAAATATATCATTTTCCAGTTGTTTTGCAGCAAAGAACCCTGACTTAAATGTAAAAATTTGCTCATTTTAACTAATATACACCTTATATGACTTCATAAGAATACCAATACTAAACAATCACGTTTTGTCCTGTTGCTAGTGGTGGAGCTAATCCAGTGTTTAATCCATATGTGTTTGCTTCTAAGAAGTATTGCTGTGGCTTAGACGGATTTACTCAGTGATATTTAAATATTGGCAAGTTGAAGCCTGCTGAAATAATGCTGGTTACACACTAGTTTCGTTCATAAAAAGAGATTAAAAACTGATTCAACTGGTTTGACTGGTCTAATATTTTACACCATGTTCTTGGTATTCTTTACAAGCTGGTCTGATACAAGCAAACTTTGGAACCAGTAAGGAATCCCTGCTGGCCTGGCAGAAACGAACTCTTATTGGGTTTATCAATGTCCCTGTCGTGTAAAGATGATGGAGAACGTCACACGTTTAAAGATGTTACAAATGAGTTTAATTTTGCTCCAGTATCACTGACTTAATCACCCCAAAACATCTTTACAAATGCATTTTCACTTATGTACAATGTTAACTTGAAGTCTTTTCTACCAGGAATTAGTCATTTCTGCTTGGCGTTATCAATTAATTTACAAAAATGACGATGGAAATGTAATATCTACAGTAGCTGTGCTGAAAACACCAAGAAATTCACAGTGTGTTAGAAATTATAATTGTCTAAGAAAGACTGGACAAAGCATCAGCAAGAAAAATGGAAATATGAATGAATTTGATTGAAATAGAAAACTTTGCAGAGAATGTATTGCGGTTATCTCAGTTATTTTGAAATACGTAATGATTGCCTGCAGATTTATACCAACAAATCCCATCTCTCTCTATATTAAGCTCTTATTTACATGTGTACATTGTATTTTCTTTTATTGGATATTACCTTTACAATACTCAACAGCAGCATGCTTCTCACTTATTTTCGCCTGACAGTGTCGGGTAAAAACATCACCGACGCATAACATGGCACCAAACGTACAGCAGAAAGAATGGGAGGGCAAACGGCCCTTTGTTTAACTCCATTAGAAATGATAGGTTTGTGATTCTGCAACTTAATGATGACTGAGTGAATAAACTGATAGATTGAAAATTCTCAGACAAAATACCATGCTGCTGGATCATAAACGTGCAACTACACACACAAAGCGACAGATGATATATTTGATTTCACTGAATTCTCAAGAAGCATTTAACTAATTCAAACCTACTGTAAAAAAAATAAACAAATAAAATGCACCAACTACAGTTAACTTTACTGCATTGCTTAATAAGTATGATTGAATGAAATGTATCTATGATTGGTTTGAATTGACTTTTTTCCACGTAAAGATGTGCTATGAATTGGCACTACATAAATAAACTGAATTGGATTAAATATTATATCTATTGCGTTATTATTAGGCATTTTGAACTCTTTGCTAAGAGTGAACATTTGCACTGTGCAAATAACTTCCTCACATGTTCTTAATATCCCTTACATTAGAGTTGCTTTTAGAGACCAGTGTTTGTGTCTCTGTAAATGAGACTGCATATTGTAAGATGTTTTGAACTAAGACATCTAATCTGCACATCAAACTAGCAACAGTTGCTGCATATTTGTTACCCCAATATTATATTTAGGCCTACTGAGTTTGTTGGAATCTTATTTAATGACAAAAATTCTGTTCAGATGGGTTTCTCTGGATTAATAGGGTTAATATTGCAATGTTATGGTAAGTGTGGTAATATTACTTAATTGCTCCTGCACACTTATTGTTATTTAATTTAACAATAAGTTAAATTTAACAATAAGTTATATTGTTTTAGATTTCATCATGTCATTGTTATCTATTTACTGATTCTTTCCGCCCTTCACTAAACTTACAGTACTTCCGTCACTTTTTTAAACCTTACAGTTTCTTCCATTGTTTGGTCTCAATAGAAGGGTGTGTTTTAATAATGGTCGGCACAACAATGATATCTTGTTGTGTGATTCGCAATTTGCCTCTCTCATGTCTTTGTACACATTCTTGTTTTACCTGTTTTCCAGGAGAGCCGGAGCTGGAGCCGCACTGCAATTGCACAACCAGCACATGCTCCCTGTTCTCCCAGAGCTTCACGTACCTCTTCCCGTTCAACATAGAGTACCACATCTTTGTCTCCGCGCTGCTTTTCGTCATGTGGAAAAACATCGGACGCACTATTGACATATCCTCAAACAGGAAGAGTCTGGTCACCAAAACACAGGGGTTGACTTTAGGCCCTATTGTAGGTCTCCTGGCACTGGTCAGCACTATAGGAATACTGGTGGTCTACATCACACGGTTACAGGGCCCTCTGGAAGTTCACCAGTCAGCCATTTCTATGTTCTACATTTACGGCATCGTCATGATGGTGGTCATGTGTTCTTCTGGCGCTCTGGGTTTGCTCATCTACCGCGCAAACCACGTGCCTCTTGACACGTCAAAGAACCCTTCGAGACAGCTCGACACAGAGCTGCTGTTCGGGTCGGCCCTGGGCTCCTGGTTGATGTCCTGGTGCAGCATCGTGTCAGTACTGAGCAGCAAGAGCGACCCTCCTCACCGCTGGACCAACCTCGTCTACTCCCTCCTAATTATTCTGGAGAAGTACGTTCAGAACCTCTTCATCATCGAGTCCCTTTATCGCCAGCAGGAGAGCGTAGAAAGGACGGACCCGGAGTTGCCCGCCAATCCGGAGGTTTTCTCGGTGACTTCGCCTCTGCCTCCCTTGAACGGGATCGACAACCAGGCATACGAGTCTCCAGGTGGGAGCTCCGGTTCCGCGGAGAACGAGCAGGAGGAGAACGGACAGGTGTACGGATGTCAGCGGAAGCAGTCGAATGTGCCGCTGCCCATTGACACTCATGTTGCGGAACCCTTAAATATGAAGAGGCTCGTCCTGAAGAACATTGCTGTTTTACTGTTACTGTGCAATATTTCGGTAAGTTTTTCCACACACCATGTAAACGGGATTCACAACCTGGCTTGTAAAGTAACTCAAACTTTCGAGTCGTAGTAATAATCTACTGCCTAAAATTTGTGACACTTGTTTCTGGTTTTTACAATGAATTAAGGAACTGGAACTTGTGTTTTCACACTGCATACCTGTCTCCCTCCATTTAAAAAAAATACTATGTTGCCTATTACTGTCTTTCTTTAGTCTCTTACTTAAAAAAACAAACTTTTAGAAACCTTGCAACTGGAAAGTCCTAAATTTATACAAGATATTATGAGCACATAGCATTCCCTCCAGAGTTACTAATGCTCTGGTGAAGTATGCAACTATTTGAGTATCATACTTTTCAAAAGCGCTCACAAAGCAAATGTTTTCACATTTTGTTATGCTACAACCACAAACAATGCATTGCAAATGTGAAATGGATGAAAAAGTATACACTAAATTCACCTTTTTTGTTTTTTTTACATGCAACTTTGAAACGTGTGTTGTGTATTTTGTCTCCTGAGTCCATACTTTGCACTGAAAGGTGGTTTACCCATCATAGCTGTAGTTGTCTTGGAATATTTCTCTAACAGCTTTGCAGATGTAGAAAAGTTGCTTTCCCATGATTTTTTTTTCTCGCAAATAGATCAATCTCTTTTTCAGATCCTCCACAACTTTCTCTCTGACGCGTCCTGTGTTCCTCTGTTTTCATGACGGTGTTTTGTTAACTACTGTTATCCAGCCAACCTCTGTGGCCCTTAGAGACGCTGCATAGGCGGGATCCGTTCACTGATTAGGTTGGTTTAGAAACCAAGGGGTTGTACTGGATTTTATTTAGGAGTATAAATGTAAAGGGGGCTGAGCACGTGTGCACAGCCAACATTGATTGAGTTTTATTTGTTTTAAACTTTGAAAGTGATCTGTCACTTTTTTCTACTTTCCAATGAAAAACTCCTTTGTGTTTCGATAACGAAATATTGAAACATTGAAATTTGAAGCTCTGCTGACAAAATGTGAAAGGGTTTCTATTGAAATGACTCCAGAAATAATGAGCCTAACGTATCATTCCTGCAACAGAGAGTCAAGTTTCCCCTTGTTTCATTTTTTTAATTTGACTTTTTTTCAAAAACCACTTCTTTTCTTCTTTCAGCTGTGGATTCTTCTTGCCTTCGGCTGCAGGCCGCAGTACGACAACGGCCTGGAAGAGGAGACGTTCGGCTTCGGCAGGTGGACCAGTGTTCTCAACTTTGCCATTCCTCTCAACCTCTTCTACCGCATGCACTCCGTGGCCTCTCTGTTCGAGGTGTTTCGCCGAGTCTGAGCGAAAAGCCGGCCAACGGTGCCAGATAACATGCGCCGGATCCCTCGCCAGCAACGAGCAACGAACTCCCAGCCGTTGCACGGCAGCGCAGGTCAGCTGTTCAGGAGGCCATCAGGGTCACTTCTGCAGCAGACTTGAAAGAAAAACTCAACTTTGAAGAGACGAACCAAAGAGCCTGTGCTCCTTGAAGAATAACAGAAAGCATTTTATACATATTTATGGGGAGATTATAGATATTTTGCTAAATTTACAGGGACTCTTTAGTACTTTATAATCTGTTCTGATAATTGTTTCAACTGGGGTACAATCCATTGTAGAACTGAATGCTTAATCTGAAATGCACATTATATATTCTCATAATCATGACTAAATACAGACTGCAGAATACTGACCGAATCACAATATCCAAAAGTGAACAGTGCAGCCGGGTAAATGGATAACGTTCTCAATTATCCATGTTTGAAGTTTAGACTGAGCAATTAAACAGAATGCATAGTAGAATTGCAAGTTTGCATTTACAATGTCATCGCTAAATTTTAGCGTTTTGTTACTAGTTGGACATTAGTTCTCATCTCGTTCGTCTCTCAGCCATCAGAGTTGTTGTTCGCTCTGAATCCATAATCTGTTCATCTGATTGGAACATGTATTTCAAATTATTACGCCAAAAAGTTTCCCTGTGTGAGTGAGATAAAATTCACAATGTTATCACGTGTCAGGATGGACGCTGCTTTAATTTCATCCCAGAAAATATTGTTACTGTCATAACCAGCCACCACAGATGAGTGCTGTCACTGATGGAAATGCAATCAAAACAATCACAAAACTTTGCACTAAAGACGTTGCTATGAAATTTTGCTGAAAGTTTTATTCAGGTGTCTGATTGAGTTCTCAGTCTGGTGCTATCCTTTTGGGTTTTCTATGTGCCAAGTTGTGGGAAACAAACAAGGAAACAACAAAAAAAAAAAAAAAAAATAAAATAATTCTCGGATATTACTGTAGCAACTCTGATCAAAATCTCTCAACTGCTGTGATATTTTTTTTGCCTATTTGATTAAATTGTACTTTCAAGAGATTACATCAATATATATGTACATATTCTGTGCATACAATAAAAAAATATTTTTCTTTTTCAAACTTAAGACTTATCATATTTTCCCTTTTTTGTCTTACGAAGGACCAATGCCACTGAAACGTTTCCACTTCTCTTTGCAACCAAAAAACAAAAACAAACCTCATTTTTATCAGGATTTTAAATGACAATTACGGCATGACTGTGAAGTGGAAGAAAATAATGCGTGTGACGACTCTGCTTGGACATGCAAAACGCATGTACAGAAGCTGCCCCTCCTCATCACCCTGAACACACCATCCGCACAGTCAAACATGGTGGCAACATCTTTGTGCTGTGGGAGTGCTTTTCTTCAGCAGTGACAGGGAAGTTGGCAGGAGTTGGTGGCAGGACAAGTGAACCGGAGCGCAGGGAAATCATTGAAGAAAACTTGTGAGAGACTGCAAACAATGGTGGATGTTCACCTTCCAACACACACACACGCATAGAACCCGATGGGTTTAGTTTAGAGAGCATCATCCTGTTGGAATTGAAATCCGTTTACCATCTGTCAAGGGTTTGTTAGGGAGGCAGTGAGATGTACATCCGGCTGCAGTATCCATTCACACCACTGGGTGGAGCCAGACTGGTTTGAACCGCTTTTATTTCTTAAGCGTGTGCTTTTCACTGAACGCTTGTGTGTGTGTGTGTGTGTGTGTGTGTGTGTGTGTGTGTGTGTGTGTGTGTGTGTGTGTGTGTGTGTGTGTGTGTGTGGTGGGGGGCGGGGAGGATAATACCTTTGACAAATATAAATCTAGTTTTAAGCCACGTCCAAACAGAAAAAAGAAACTCAAAACAAACATTTCTCTTTTCATGTTGAATTTTTAAACTGTGCTATTCTGTACTTTTTTTTTTCTCGTTTGTTTGAAAAAGGAAATCAGTCCACTGCAGCTTTAGCGACGCAAAACAAAGGTTCCCTCACAACGCCTGAAACCCCTTGTGGCGTTTGCGAAGCGCAAAGGTGTCCTAAATGCTGGACGGGACGCCGTTCTGCCTCCTGACGTGGCCTGATCCCCGCAGATTACGGGTCGGGCGACTCCAAGAGACTTTGGCACCGGGCGTCAAGGGGGATTATTCCGGCGTGGTGTCTGAACGATTTGACAGGCACTCAGACACGTCTAAAAATAACCGTGACGTTTCCGAGGCGGAAGCCGCGCCGATGTTGCCGCTGCGCTGACAACGCGGCGACGCGGTGCTCCTCGCTCTCCAAGCCACGATGAGTGGCGAGTGTGTGACTCACCGGCTTTGGAAAGAAAAGTCCCTGAAGAGGCTGAGCTTTGACCTCCAGTCAGGGACTGTTAGAGGGGGATAAGCAAGCACCTGGGATCAGGAATGGCAGCCCATATATATATGTATATATGTATATATGTATATATACATATATATAAAATGAAGGATAGATTATTTTAAACTATAGTGCTAAAAATATGTTTGAACGTAAGCTTTTTTGTGTGCTCCCAAACCACATCCTGATGGGCTGCCTGCGTTTCAGCACCTCGGACAGAGTCTGTGTTGGAACAATCGGGCAGTTTTACTATGAGCACAGAGCCAATTAGAAACATTTGACCTTTTTTTTATTTTTATTTATTTATTTAATTTTTTTTTTTAAAAGATGATTATTTATTATTCTTAGAAATAAAAATTGGTTTCAGCCTGGGAATGATTCGCTGTGCGCCTTTTCTTTCTGCCACAGACACTGTTTTGCATGTTGGCCAAAAAAACAAACAAACAAACAAAAAAGTGTTACAAACGCGCTGGTTTCAAATTACCAGCGCGTTTGTATTTGCCTATTTGCCGTGTTCTCTGTGGGGCTTGTGGGAAAGTTCTGATAACAGACAGATTCTGTTTCGGATCTCTGCGTCAGAGTGGTCTCCTTCACCTGCCTGCCTGTCAAGATGAAGTGGATAGTCGTGTCTTGGTCGGTTTACAGTCGTGGCACACTCTTTCCTACAGAGCTTTGTTGCAATACCTAACGCTTGGGACGCCGTTTATTTTGCTTACTAATGTTACCCAACAATTATCTTAGGTCTCAGCTTTACTTGGATTTTAAACCCACAGCACAGGGTGATTATGTTTACTACTTACGTGGACTGGATTTGATTTAGGTGCAGCAGAGCAAACGGGGCTGGATGCGAATGAGCGCCACACTTTGCCGCAATGCTTTATACCGTTTTGTCGCATGTAATTACATTAACGTCTGTTGGATTCTGTTGTTTCAAAGTATCCCAAGTATTGGGAAAGTTGAGGGGTGTGAATATACTTTCGCAGAGTTGCACCAGATCTTATGTGGAACGCGTTGCTGCGTCTCCATCTTATTTCTGTTTCGTTCACTGCATGGCGTTAAATATGAAGCAGGCATAGAATGTCCACAAGAAGAAAGAAAGAAAATCTATTTTTTTTCTTCTCCTTCTTTTATTGTGGAGCCTTTAATTACGCACTTTGGTGTGTCCCAACGAGGCAGCTTGTTGGTCCCCAGTACGCAATTGTGCGTTGACGCCACGCACAAAGAAGGCGTAATGGTGCATGCGCCAAGACCTGGTTAGACGCGCGTGTGAGCGTGCGTCGACGTGTGTGAGAGTAAAGCTGTAGGGACTCCCTTCTCTCGTCCTCGCCGTGCTCAGAATATCTTGGACTGACGGATCCAGAGGAGCAGCCCGGTCACACGACAAAACGGGTCACACGGGTTTTTCCCAATATGCTTCCCCCCCTGCTAGCCGCGTTTGGGTCCTTCAGCGCGCCGTGTGCGTCGTTTGGTTTAACTCCAAAGCTCCCTGCTCTTGCTTTCCCTCTATTCTGCGCTGCGCATCACGGTGGCTGTCCAGCGGGTCATCGCGGACAGTCCGGCGCCTGGCTGAAAGCTGAGCCCGCCCGCACGCACGGAGATACGGACTGCAGCCTTACTTGAAGCGACAAGGTGGTGGTGGTTGTGGGGGCTGGGGGGGAAATGGAGAACCCGGCCAGGTATCTCTCTTCGGTGCAGGGGATCGATTCCGTGCCGGCGCCCCTCGGAGAGATTATGTGGAACAGCACTGAAACGGAGGCGACAAACGACGGCGGGAAGGATATGGTGGTGCGCACGGTGACCGGCTGCCTGCTGTCCTTGCTCATCCTCTGGACTCTGCTGGGGAACATCCTGGTGTGCTCCGCGGTGCTGCGCTTTCGCCACCTGCGGACCAAAGTCACCAACATCTTCATTGTGTCCCTGGCTCTGTCGGATTTATTCGTGGCCGTGCTGGTGATGCCCTGGAAGGCTGTGGCAGAAGTCGCCGGGTACTGGCCGTTTGGCACTTTTTGCAACGTCTGGGTCGCCTTCGACATCATGTGTTCCACCGCGTCCATCCTCAACCTCTGCATCATCAGCGTGGACCGGTACTGGGCCATCTCCAGCCCCTTTCGGTACGAGAGGAAAATGACCCAGCGGGTCGCCTTTGTCATGATCAGCGTCACCTGGACACTGTCCGTGCTGATTTCATTCATACCGGTCCAGCTGAACTGGCACAAAGCCGCCGCCGACGGGCTGGCCGGAGCGCACAACTCCTCCGCGAGTCGGCAGCTGGAGGAAAACTGCGACTCCAGCCTGAGCCGAGAGTACGCAATCTCCTCCTCGCTCATAAGTTTCTATATTCCCGTGGCGATCATGATTGTAACATACACCAGGATATATCGGATTGCTCAGATCCAGATCAGAAGGATAGCGTCCCTGGAGAGAGCGGCGGAGCACGCGCAAAGCTGCCGAAGCAACAGGATAGAGTGCCAACACCACAACACGCTGAAAACTTCCATCAAACGGGAAACCAAAGTGTTTAAAACTCTCTCGGTGATCATGGGCGTCTTCGTGTGCTGCTGGTTGCCCTTCTTCGTGTTGAACTGCATGGTCCCGTTCTGCAACAAGCCGGCTGCGGACCGGGACGCGGGCCTGCCGTGCGTCAGCGAGACGACCTTTGACGTCTTCGTGTGGTTCGGTTGGGCCAACTCGTCCCTCAACCCCATCATCTACGCCTTCAACAACGAGTTCAGGAAGGCCTTCGCCAGCCTCCTGGGCTGCCGCCACTTCTGCTCCAACACACCCGTGGAGACGGTGAACATCAGCAACGAGCTGGTCTCCTACAACCAGGACACGATCATCCACAAGGAGATCGCCAGCGCGTACGTCAACATGATCCCCAACGTGGTCGAATGTATGGAGCACGAGGAGACGTTCGACAGGATCTCACAGTTTTCTCACAACAACGACAACGCCACAGACTCCGTGTGCGACTTGGAGGACTGCGAGGCGGACATCAGTCTGGACAGGTTGTCACCTTTCACTCCAAACGGATTACACTGACTCCACACGGTGCGTCACTGGTTGTGTTGGTGATTCTCAGAGCCGGCCCAAAGTTATCCGGGGCCCTGGGCAGAATTTGATTCGGAGGCCCACTTCTGATTAAGCTCAACATCCATCAGCAAATAAAGCGCCGCGATTTTATGTTGTCCGTGCTCAATCGTTGTTTAAATTCCACGTTGGAGCATATTGGTTCAAATGCAGAAATAGAAACAAACAAGGAAAAACAAACAAACAACAAATTCTTAAATTGATATATCAGATTTTAATCAGCTGGAGGGTAAACAATCAGAGCTGGGCCAAGAGAATCAAAGGACAGCCTCAGATTCAAAATGTTCATAGAGATTTATGGGAACACAAAGTCATGAACCTTAAAATTGTTTGAATTAATCCATTTTAAAGGTAAAAAGCGAGGTATTTACACTGGGCAAACGCACTGTGGAACAACTGTGCTCAGGCAGTCTGGTCAACGTAACTACAGTGCCTTTGCAGAAGAACTCCCAACCCTTGAACTTTTTTTTAAATTTTTTTTTACATTTTGTCATATTAGAGACACATTTAATTGGTATTTTATGTGGTCAACCAAGACAAAAATATTTAAATGCAAAACAAACAAAAAAAAAACATTCCACCAGACGTCACCCAAATAGAAAAGAGAGTCCACCTATTTGCAATTTAATCTCAGTGAAAGTCCAGGTTTTCACAAAGACCAATGAACACAGCTGTCAAATCAGGTATAAAGCTGCAGAGAAGCTTAGCGTTACGTTATAAAACAGAACGGCAAGCTTTGAACATCTTAGATCTTAATCTGAAAATGAAAAATGCATCACACGGCTGCAAACCCACCGAAATACCAGTACAACAAAATAAAAAGCCTGCAGTGTGTGCTGGACACACACTGTGTTTAAAGATAACTGTTTTAGGAAAGGCTAACTTGTTTAATCTCTATGTTACTTGGCCCTTAAATATTATGTGGGTTAGTCGTTTAAAATCACTCAATTGACCTTTTTCGTCTCAGTAAAAGCACATTTCTTCCACTCATAATAAAACAAAATCCATATGTAATAAAAATTTCACCCTGTTTTTACCAGTAGGTGGGAAAGCTCTAGACAACTTTTCTTTTGTGGGAATGAGGGCAAAATTGAGGTATTAATATATCTTATGCCTAACCTAAACTCACAAGCTGTGAGATCGGAGAACCATCTAACTGGACAATGGCAACTTTGGAGGAGCTTCAGAGATCTGCAGCTCAGGGGAGGGAATGTGTTGAACTGTCAGTCATTCGGCACACAAATAGGGCAATCCTAAAAAAAATAAAAGAAGTATCTGCAAAAATGTCCATCCATTAATGGGCAAAGACGATAGAGAAGCAAACATGGTGGTGTGATCGTGCAGAGCGCATCCATCCACTTTTAGGGGCCTGAATACAAATCCACACATTTTAGATTTACAATTACATAAAAAGTATAACCATGCCACATTTTCCAACCACTTCACACTTTGTAATGGTGTATCACATAAAATCCCAATAAATGAGATCAATGCTGGTGATTTTGATGTTAAGAAATCTGGATAGATTCAAGAGGTATTAAAATTTTTGCAAGGGACAAAAGTAAGGCATTGTAGATGTTTTTTTTTTTTTTCCTTTTTTTTTTATAAGTCCACATCTGTCAACTTCCGCTCTGGTCTTAAGTGTTATTACGAGCCCTGAGGCGGACTGGAGAGGTAGCTAAGCTCCTGCATTTCCTGCCGTGGGCCGGCTCTGATGCTTCCATCATCGTTAATTTTCCCAGAAGCCCCTCTCCATTGGAGTGGGATGCAACATAGGGGTTCCCTGAGCGACTGAGCACCAAGGCCTGGGCAGTGGTGGGGTCTGATGACCTTCCCGTAGACACGATAGACCACCCTGCTATGGCTTTACATCATCTATAAAACGTGATGTTGTTGTCCTGTTCTGAAAACAAAACAAAACAAACAAAAAAAAAAACGTGACGTGTAGATGTTTATTTACTTGACAATTAAAGTCCGTGTTCCTTCGTTCAAAGGTTCAGTGTTGCTGAAACTGTTGCTAACTAAAAGGCTTTACTCGGTGCGCCAGTGTCCGTGACGTCCGTCTACTCCGACGATTCACAAAGGGGACTTTCTGCCTCTTTACCAACCATCAAGCGTACCCCGTGCCCACCTTTCCATTGAGCGTGAAAGCTGAGGGCAGCCTTACAAGACAGTGTGACTAAAACAGTCCAATGCAGTCGATTTAGCGCCTTACAGCCTGGTGAACAAAGAGATTTGAGACATGCAAGGAATGTGTCCTGTAGAGTTTAAGTTACTTGATGCCAAAATGCATTATTGAAGCGTTTCGCCACACCAACCTCCCAGGTGACTCTCTTTTTAGCACATGCGCTCAGGACATGTGGACACTTTAATCTGAGCTGCCACAGGCTTTTTAATCGAAAGGCAAAAGCACAAAATCTAATGTGAAGGGATGCACTGAGGAAGCCTGCGTGTGCTGGAATCTCTAACACATCTTGAAATGACAATTGTTTGCTATAGTTAGAGTTATTTTCTACGATGTTTAACTTCACACAGAGGCCAAAACTTGTGTAATGTTTCAGCTGTGTGAGCCAGAGCTAACTCTGTCTGATCAGACTCAAAGATGAAAAGAAAAAGAAATGATAATAGTAAAAAGTCTCCCAGACATTACTTGAAACCAGTCGGACAGCACAGCTGGATATCACATCCACATCCTGATGACCTCATCTGAATGTATTTACTGTCCTTTTCAATGGTGAAGTGTGTCATAATTTGTCTAATAAAATAAAAGGCTGTCATTCAGAGTGGAGTACAGCGCATGAGGGTCTTCCTGCAGGATTGTTTTCCATAAAGACAAAACTATTGGTTTATATATACAGCTCTGGAAAAAGTGAAGAGACCACTTAAAATGATCAGTTTCTCTCATTTAAATGCATGTGTTTGAGTAAGATGAACATTGTTATTTTATTTTATGAACTACTGAAACTACATTTCTCTGAAATTCCAAGCAAAAATGTAACATTTACTTGCAGAAAATGAGAAATGGTCAACAAGTTCATTTTCATTCAGAAACAACAATACTGATGTTTTGACTCAGGAAGAGTTCAGAAATCAATATGTGGTGGAATAACCAGGAGGTTTCAATGCAATGGACTCTTAATGGTTTTTTCATAGCGGTATATACATACATATATGGTCAATGGGTTCCTTTAAATTCTATATTTCAAATTTCATTTTCCAGTGGTATTTCCTCATACTTATGTCTATATCAATTGTCAGGCAGGTAGACAGAAAACCCCATCCTACCACACAGCACAGTCTGTTCCATTGGTATCATTATAATCAGAGGAAAGAACAACAACAAAAAAAAAGAAAGTACGTTTGCTCAGCAGTCAGAGATGGAGATGATATAAGTGTGCAGCTTAAATTACCGTAGCTACTCTATTCTAATACAAGCAGAACCCAGCATTTTCTTGAAAAAAAAAAAAAAATGAATATGCGAAAAAAAAAAATTGATTGGATGTAAAAAACCAAACTTTAATATGGTGAGATTCACATCAGGAAAAATTGTGAAAGTGAACATTGAGATTGTCGCTGTTTGCTTTAGCTTAACTATTGGTGCCGTTGTCCATGTTGGTTCAGTGGTCAAGAAATTCTGGCTCAAACCCGTGACTCTCTGGAGAACTTGAGAATCCATGCTGAAATCTGGCAAAAGTTGCTCATCGTCCTCAGTATTTTCTAATACAAGCTGATCAGCTCAATTCTAGTTGCTTTTTTTTTTAATGCCACCACAAAGCAGAATTAGCATTTGTTTTTCCTTTGTGCAGTTTTTACAAAGCATTGTCTTTGTGAAACCTTGCAACAGAAATCTGTGCTAGTGGAGAATGTGGAGCCTGATTTCCACTGCAAATATGGTGCAGCCATTCTGAACAACGCAGCCTTAAATTTTCTGCTTTCCTATTTTCCTTGTGCTCTGGTGTGATGAGAAGTCTTACTCTCAAAGTTTTTGCAAAATCATTCAGAAAACAAGCCACACAGACAGAGAAATCACAAGGTACCGACTCCTAATTGCTGCATCTGCAAAGAGACGAGCCAAATCTGTGCATTCAGGCACCGAGCTCATCGTGCAGTTCTGCACACCCTCAGGAAGCCCATTTACTGCAACATGTTCCTGTTTAACAAGGAAACAGGGCAAATAATTATCAAAAATAATTTCACTCTTTAAATCTGTCTTTTCTCTCGTTTGTTTTTTTAAACTGATAAATTGGGAAATGTACAGCTTTCCCTTTCTCAAACACGCATACAGTGCTTCTCACTGTGCAAACTTCTATTGTATACATGGGTAACTCTTTCTAATTCCTGAGGCAGAACCCAGATAAACAACAGAGCATTAGATAAACTTCACACAAGCTAACACAACAACACTTCATCCTTTCTCCATGGTATTTTACAAGATTGGATTATACAAATAGATGGATCTGTAAAGAAGGGTTATGAAGGCATGAGGCAGACGCAGAGGACCCAGGTAGTAGAGAATAAATGGGGATTTAATGGTGAAAATACAAGTCCAAAGTCCAAAATCCAGGCAGCACAGAATGAGCATAAGGCTAAAGCTCAAAACTGGTAGCAACTGGTAAACAATAGACAACAAGACAGCAAGGCAGCAAGACCAAGGCACACAGCTGGGTTTAAATACATAGGGAGACAATCAGGAGACACAAGGGACAGCTGGGGACAATCAATGGGCGGACTCAATTAAGCGAAAACGATCCTTTCAACTGTGGCCATGTTTTATATGCAAGGTGGCCAATGCTATTGTCACACACCATGAAATGGTTTCCCACAAATATTTCATTCTTGCTCTGGTGATTAAATTTGACAAAATGTGCTTGACAATAAAAGTTAGGCTTTTCTAAAAAAAATAAAAATAAATAAATAAATAAATCAGAATAATGTTATGTCTGCTATAAAAAGATTAATTTCTTTTAAAGAATGTCACACATCTTTGTCAAAGATGCTGAAAAATAGAGTTTTAAGTCCCTCTTTCTATGACCTTTGATAGTGTAATCCTAGTATTCAATTAATTTTATGTGTATCAGCCATTTTAAATACAGTAGTACCCACTGCACAGTGGCGCAGTGGGTAGCGCTGTTGCCTTGCAGCAAGAAGGTCCTGGGTTCGATTCCCGGCCCGGGGTCTTTCTGCACTGAGTTTGCATGTTCTCCCTGTGCATGCTGGGTTCTCTCCGGGTTCTCCGCTTCCTCCCACAGTCCAAAAACAAGGTTAATTGGCCTTCCCAAATTCTCCCTAGGTGTGTGTGTGCATGGTTGTTTGTCCTGTTTGTCTCTCTGTGTTGCCCTGCGACAGACTGGCGACCTGTCCAGGGTGAACCCCGCCTCTCGCCCGGAACGCAGCTGGAGATAGGCACCAGCAACTCCCGACCCCGTTAGGGAGAAGGGTGACGGAAAATGGATGGATGGATGGAAGTTTAAAAGAGCCTGTGATGAAGATGTGTTTAGTTTTTGCCAAGGAGCTGGTCAAGCTCAATATAAGGAAACTTAACTTTGCAAACTGAGAATGCTAAAGTTATCACTCATGCATAATAACTGAGCAAGAGCAATGCAATTTAGACTCTGATGAGTAAATGGACCTTGACTCAATGACAATAGGTAATGTTCCCTGATCATTGGCAAAACGACATTCAGAGGAAAGCCTGTTAACTGAAGCCCTGAGGAGGTTATCCTCCATTTTCACTCCCATTCTTTAACCGATCAGCGTTTCTCTGACGGGATAGAAGACGATGATGAGGGTTGGGGGAATGTTCAGCTGAGCCCGTTGTTTCTGTCAGACCTGACAAGTGGACCAATTCTCAGCAAAAAGCACATTGGGTTGCAACTCAACAACAGAGCACTGGGGAATGATTTTCATTTCGTAGCTACATTTCTACATGTGTGGTTCTGCAGTTTCTAGTACTTTGCAAATGTTTCAACACGCCTCTGATCTTTTTAAATGTTGTCAGATTATCATTATAAACCTGATGCGTTTTGCTGAGAGAGCTTGTGATACCACATAGTGAACTGTTGTGCAGGTAAATTGTACTTTGGTACTTGTTTTAAAACCGAGTATGTGTCCCTCTAGCATTTCAATACCATTGACTCACATTAGAAATGCATTTTTGACCACATTACCATTGCAATTTGATTGCTGTTTATGGAATTTATGTCACTGAAATACCTTTAAAATCTTTGTAATCGTTCTGATGACAAAGACCCGATTACCTCCCCGCACCCAACAAAAAATATGAATAAATCTATCGGCTCTTGGCAAACAGTCCATCACAGTTTCCACTAGTATTTGTCACACACCTTACAGGGAAAACTTTAATAATGGCATTAAAGTAGAACAGATTTGAAAAAAAAAATTTTTGTTCCACAATGTTTCTCTGAAAAGCATTTTTTGCATCCTAAGGTTTAGGAAAAGTTTAATTATGGACAACTTTCAACACAAAAAACAAATATTATTCAGATTTTATGTTTGACACTCTGGCTCAGATAATACCCACCAGCAAAATCTCATTTCTCCGAACCGAATGTGAAATAATCCACTTGTCATGCGTTTTCTAAAATAAAGAGTAACTTGTATTGCCATAGAAAGCATTTGATGGGTTAAAATTGAGAATATTTCACAGCTACTTGTTACGTATGGAGAGGACAGACATAAAAAGGATTAAAAATGGGGCGATCAATATTGTTTTTATGGCAATTTGGAAAAGATGATATTTTGTGTCCAAGTCAACCTGTGAAGGGCATAAAAGAAAGAGATCCCAGAGGGCTTAAGGAAGAGGAGCTTCACGTTTTGTCATTATGTTTCTCCAAATGAAACTGAGACTGAAAAGAGAGTCGAAAAATCTTGTTTGTAATTTTCATGTTCTGTCTCAGTTTTCCCTCCCAACAACTGACTGGATGAATGAAAACAGCGGCCCCACCTGTAGGGTTGCCATTGAGTTTGTGAGTTGTGCCCTTGCACTGGGGAGCAGCTATAAGAGGTTGACTGACCTCCATATTTGGCTGTGACAGGAGAGCTGGAGGGGGGGTTACACCATCCGTCAAGACACATTCATCAAAATCACTCTTTTCCTCTTGCTCTCTCTCTCACACACTCACACACACGCACACACACACAGATGTAAAGGCATACAAAACAAAGATTGTTTACGTTCTCTTTCTTTATCTTAAAAAGTCAGTCATGCGAAATGAAAGGGATCAATTGACAATTAAGTTTCTTTGACCTTTTAAAAATAGTCAATGCCTGGCACCATTGAAATCTTTCTCTGTTGTGAAAATAACTCTTGAATTATTTTTTTAGACCTTTTCAGGCCTCTAAAGAGCTTGGGAAGAGCATTCAGCGCATAATTTAGTGATAGTAAAGAAAGAAAAACCTCACAGAGATCTGGACAGGCAGCAAAACACCAGGGACAGAAGGATAAATCACAGGGGTTAATACGGAGCAGATCGCAGAATGAGCCATTAGAGAACAATGAAGAAAGAGAGCTGCACATACTGAGGATTGGGATTGATATGAGAACCAGAGGGACTAATCAGAGGCAAGTTTAGAGACATCTGGGAGAGGGATGGCAGACAGAGGAAACCAGAAAGATTTGCATTTATTTGTTAAAAAACATCAAACCCCTCTGTCATTTTCCTTCCATCTTCTCATCACGTCCCACATTGTATTGGTCTGTCATCGAAATCCTAATAAAGTACAATTAAACACAGTCGTCACTGTAATGTCGCACAGTTTGAAAAAGTTCAAGGGACTGTAATTTACTCTTCCTTTTAGGTTTGTGTTATTGCTGATTGAAGTTATTACTTCTGCATGTATGATAATCAATCACACATCGGGGAGTGCAAGTCAGATGTCAGGAGTTAACTGCTTGTCTCTTGGTGAACAAATGAGTTTACGTACCTGGTTCCGCACGTGGATCCATTATTCAGCTGCCATTAATTCAAAAGAGCGAGTCAGCTAACACCAACCTCAGAGTTAAGTGGGACAGTGCAAAAATGATTCATCTAATGACTGCACTGCCAATGTGAGAAAAAAAAAATCCAGGAAAAAGTGCCACGCTGTTTTTGATTTGCTGGTTCGCCCATGATGACATGCCTGAGCTTCGGACTTCACTAATCAGAGTGATGATTGTAGTTTTCTGAAAGCAAACGCCGGCTTTTTCTTTTTTCTCATTCCATCATTCAAACTCTCCTTCCTGCTCTTGACTGTTTCAAACTCACTGACCTTCCTAATCGTTTCAGTTTTCACGCTGAAGAAAAGAAAATTAACCTTCTGCATAAATTCTCTTTCATATTGGGTTTTTAGAGGATAACCTCCCCCTTTTAGTAAATTAACGTTTTGTATCTCTATATTAAAACAATCTAACAGGGACTGCATGATGTTCATAAAACCGATTCCACTGCGTACGACTCAGAGGACGACGTTGATCAGATTACCTCCTCTTGTTTTTGGCTCTTTTCTTGTTGTTCCTTCATAACAGTGTTTATCCCTTCTGCAAACTTTAGCATCTCAGTGACTAAAAATATATGTATAGTATGAATGTAACGAGCTGGAAATATTAATCTAACACAAGTCAAATGTTTTTGCATGCAGGATAGTCATGCATTGCTCCATAATATTATTGATTCTTCTTCAGGGATAGTCTATGAAGCACACATGGCAGCTGTTTTGGATTTGGATCTCTTGCTTACAGCAATAATTCACAACAAAAAAATGAATAAAAAATGACCAACAGATTCAGTTCATCTCTAAGTACAGGATAAGGTCTCGGTAAGAGTGCTAACTTTAGTTGTGGGGAACTGCATAGTTTATTTCTCTCAACTTTTGGGAGCTGAGACATTTCCAGAGGAAATGAACTCTGCAGAGGATTATGGGGAAAGATTTATAAATTAAAGGCAAACACAAATTAAACTGATGCGTAGAATCATAAGAGTCTTTTCAAAAAGTCATCTGCGTTTTAAAAATTTTAAATTCAACTTTTAACACACAGAAATCTATCATAGCTTTTCAACAGATTTTTAAAACATCTGGAGAAAAATTTTTCTTTTCTTTTTTTTTTTTTTTTGTAACGTGTGCTTCGACATTTGGTGGATGTAGATATTTAAATTAGGGGATCTGGCTCCACTTACATATGCATGCCAGCAGCTGACTGCGGGGGCTGCTCCATCGCTTCCCACTATGCAAAAACGGCTCTGGTGCACCACAAAATGGCCAGTTTAAATATTACTGTGACCGACCGATGCCCAACATTTAAAGCCAGAAACAGAAACAGAAACACAGACTGAGCTCCAAAAAAATATGTACACATTTTTATTTATCGTTTAAGAATTTGCTTAAAGCCTCATATTTTGCACAAGCAGACACAGTGGGTGAACTCAAATCAAGCTCAGGACTCAGTTACAGAAATTTATAAATAAAAATAATTCAACAAGCCTTAAACTTACAAAACAGGTGACCCAAAATATCACCAGATAACTAAAAAATGACAGAAATCATTACAATGTAACTCCAAATACCAATGTAACTGACAAAATGTAAGAAAACCATGACGTTTTTTTGATAAATCGAATGCAGTCGACTGAACTCTGATGTTTTTGTCTGTTTGGTTGAAGCATCATGTTTTCAGTTCCACAACAAACACGTTGGATTGGACATCGAACCAAAGGTTTCAGCTGTTCTTAGGTTTGTCACAGCAGGGGAAACAAAAGCCTGGAAAACTTCCTGTCCTCTATGACACACACATCCCTGGAGAATATAGGCACATCTATTCACTCCACCCACCTCTCTGTGTGGAGATAATTCAGCCGTGAACATTTGTCAACAATAGCATTGTGAAGAACAAATAGTAATTTATTGCCTCTTACCCAGAGCAGCGTTGAGGTCTTGCCATTTTTGAATAGTCATGAAAAGCAGGAGCTAATTCAACACACTAGAATAAACTGGTTTGTAAAAAAAGCCTTCTCCCACGCTCAAACAAAGAAAAATTTTCTTACTCATGATTTTATTTATTTAATTTTTTTTACCATCTGCTTTGTATGACGAACGATTCGTAGTGGAGCACAAGCTCAGCACAGTCTCCTGTGTGCCGACCCGCTACCCGGTTCTTGGGTCACTGGTGGTTCTCTACTGGCGGAGCGGTGAGTCTCTTGGGTCTGTGGTTCCGTCTGCTGGGAGAATCACTTGACTCCACTTGAATGTCAAAAATTGTCATGCACAGAGGGACATAAAACACATCTGAGCTATGTGTACGTACTCTCTGAACAAAAACATTCACAGGTAGTTTTCCGTTGTCATATTGCAGCCGAGGATTTTAGTGTATTTTACTGGGTTTTATGTCAGACCTGCAAAAAGTGTAAGAAAAATAACATGCAGGTGTTTTCTTTTACAACAGGCCGATAAGCTGCAAACATAATTATGAAATGTATGTTGCGATTAGCTTCCTCCATCCTGCCATTATAAACACCTGCTAAAGAAAAAACAACAAACCTCCACAAAGGATGACGCTGCCTCCATCATGCTTGATGGGTGTCATGTCAGCCTGTATGCATAACTGTTCCCAACAAAACCTTTGCACTTTGTGAACTGTATGACCAACAGTTGTGGTTTTAACAGATGTTTCTCAAATGAGCTGTGGATTCCTGCAGCTCCTCCAGAATCATGAATATGAACATCATATGCCGAAAGCTACAAATTTGTAGCTAAAATTGTACACAAATTGACACCATTAGCTAAACATGTGACTCATGAAGCTAATACTTGAAAATCTCCTGGCTGTAATAAAAAAAAGATGTGTAATTTATTTTTTTAAATGCACTCTATTTCAGAGTGTATATTTTTATATTTTTAATTTTTTTGCAGATAAATGCGGTGTGAATCGGATTTTAACAGACCATACTTTACTTTCAGTATTTGGAAATCCCCACTGGCCATCAGAAGAGCAATAATCATAGAGTTAATGTTATGGAAAGCTATTGCTGCAAATCAAGACCAGGTTTCAGTCGCTGCACCGATACATTTAAAGAGTTTCCCCTTTGAAACATTTCAGGTAATTTGTAGCACAGATTTGATTTGTTATGAGAGGCGATGAGCTGAGAGTTTCAGAGCTGTTAGACAACGATCAACAAAAAAAATAAAAAATCACGCTTGCTCCTTTCTGGTTGATGAAGAAAAGACAATCGCACACGTAGTCTGATGGATCAACAGCTCAGACACATCCAACAGATGGATGTACGTCCAGTCGATATGGACAGAGTCCTTTGTGTCTGTCCCAGGATTCCTCGCTATCGTCAGTCAAACTGAGCCAAAGACCTTGAGAGAGGAAGTCAGGAAACTGAAGATCACATCTAGCTGACACAAACTTTTCAGTGAGAAGGCCAGAAGCTGCAAAATCCCATCTACATCACGGATAGTCTACAGCCAATTATAGCGCTAATTTGGTGCTCAAGTTAATTCGCTTAATTCAATTAAACCTACATTGTCTCATTGGCGTCGGCCTGAAAAGTAATGTTTTAATTTAAAGACGATGTGCTCCACAGCTTAGGATGAATTATTTTATAATTCTACAGGCTGCTGGTGGTTATGTACTGTACTAAGAGTCTTGGCTCATCTTGGAGAGGTCAATAGTCCATGACAGAAACACTCACTCACACCTAGGGGTAATTCAGAGCAGGCTATTAACCCAACAGGCCTTTGGACAGTGAACTGGAGCCAGAGTGCATATAGATAATTCACATGTGCACATGCAAACTCCAGATGTTTGCATGTGCAAACGGGATCCTCTCCCTGTGTGTGTGTCAACAACTACCTGAGTGTGGAGCTCCAACACGTCGCTGCTATGAAACAATTTGAGACAAACTTCAAGTTTTCTTGAAATACTTAAGAGAAAAATCTTAATGTCCTCGATAATCGAGGTTGATGTCACGTGAATTGGCTACAATTGAAAGCGAACAGCCGAAAAGACGTTAAAATAGATTAATTGCTTGAGCAGTAACCTAAACCATTTTTAATTATTGCTGTATTCTTTATTCCCACCTCGAGATTACAACCCTGAACCTCTGATACAAAACAGAACAGATATATTTAGGACATTTCATATTTCACAAGAAGCGAAGTGCGGTGCTTCATAGGTCTTAATAGCTTCCTGCAACACATCCCCTTCATGTATATCTTGGGCACCATGTAACAAAAAGCTATCTGGGACTTTAGTCCAGAAAATATGCAGTTTACTGATGGTTATCCTTTTCAAGCCATTTTCTGTGAATCTAAGATCTGATGTTTTTTTTTTTTTTTAATTCCAGTAGATTTACAGGTAATGAAATACAAAGACCAGTCATGTCCCAAATGATCATGCCCCATTCACATCCACTCAAATCCATATTTGCTTTAGGCTGAAAGGTGAATTCAAATAAACTGATTTATTGATTTTTTTTTTCCCTCATAATGCTCCAGTAAGTAAAACTGAAACCATTGGTTTGACACTCAGACAATAATTTTGATTGCTGTACAGTTCGACTGGAGATAGTTAAAGAAAATATATTACACATATATCTTTGTCGAGCGCTCCTGACGCCCCTCAGGTTATGCTGCCCTGGACGGTGAGCCATATCCTCCCGTGCTGTCAACAGGAGCTACGCCGCTGCTATGTTTGACACAGAGTGACGTCCTTTACAGAAAACCCTCTGAATGAGGCAGTTCATGATTTTGAATGACAGTATGAGCATTTTTGCTATTTTGATTGCAGGTGGGCACAAAAATACCCAACCGACATTTTGAGATTTTCGGCATTATGTCACAAGCCCTTTCACATGTTAAGAGGTTCATTTCTCTCGCTTTAGTTCTGTTACACATACCCTGAAGACAGCTTGAAGCTGAAAATTGTCTGCGTAGGCCTCTAGATTGATCCATGCCGTGATTTTATTTTATTTTTTTGCTGTACTGCTTTTATACTTTCAGAATATCCTTGAATAGTTTGTTTTTTTTGTTTTGTTTTTTTGTATAGTAACAGTAAAAAAAAAAAAAGGGTCTTCTCTATATTTACAATGACTTTATGTGTGTTTTCTTTCTTCTGAGGCCTGTATGTAGGACAGCAAGGCTTGTTGTGTCAAAGATCTGTGGTGAACAAAATGTCATGGGAATGAAAAAAAATTCCACTTGACATCCCTCCATCATTTTTCTGTCATGAAACACAGAAACCACAAAGGTTACCCCTGCCTGCCTGCATCTCTGAGGAATTCAAAGAAAAGCAACATCTCGACCATCACACACTTTTCATCCTGAAGCGGTCTGAGGTCGGCCTTCCTGTTGTCTAACAAAACGACATGGCGCCTCCTGTCACACAGGTCAAATTTCTATTTGTGTTGGTTTGATCCAAAAGAAACACTCTGAGTTTGTGATTGTAAATTGGCGGGGTGTGATAAAGTCCAAGAGACATGCACAGTTTTGCAAAAAGCACAGTGGGCGTGTGTGCAGTTTCAAATGATTCTGCCACATAAAATGTTTAGATGCAGCCTAATCCACATAAATTCAGTTTTGCAGTATTCAGTATCACAATTGCATGTGTTGTTTGTTTTGTTTATGCACATGAGAGGCAAAAAAAAAACCGTATTCAATTTTTCAAGTTCTCCCACTTATGAAGAATGGAGAGGTTTTTAATTTGTAAACCTCAACTGTGAGAGATAAGACAATAAGTAATAATGATAAAAGGTATAATCCCATTATGTGATTTTTAAATAACAATTTTAAGTTTTATTGCACTAAATAAGTGTTTGACACAGACAAAAAAGTTCTGCAGTGACATGAAAAAACATTTGTGGGGCGGATGCTTTTTTTTTTTTTTTTCCGCAGATTTTTGGTTGAACAATTTTCCAAATCTCCTTGACCATTTATATACACTCACACAAGAAAGTTTCATAAAAAAAAAACATAAAAAAAAAACCTGTCCAAATAAAACAGTGGAGAATATTTGGTAAGTTTGAAATACGTGATCAGAAACCTACTGCCAACAACCTGCTGATAGCGGAGAAGGAGACCTGTGATTTACATCTGTATTCATGAAAACATACAAAGCAAGCTGTGGAATCCAGATTCATGGCCACCCAAAGAAAAACAAATCAACTTAGAAAAGATTGCATGCTAAGTGCATTCAATGAAAAATTATTATAGATAGTTGTAGAGATAAAACACCGATTCACTGTCAGCTTTCAAGATGAACTTTCTGAGTCAAGTTTGAAACTTACACTGCCCTCATTTTTTTTTAAAACCTAATCTTAGAACTTAATTTACGTACCCCACTTTTACTGAACAGAACTTCATTAAGGATATTATTAGTTGCATATGAACTGTGACGTTGCTCCGCTCCTTTGTCCTTCTTTATGTATTTAAAATGAAATGTTTAATCGATAAAAGTAACCCGCGACAAGAAGTTATCTGTGATTATTAGAGCAAATGTGGTAACTACATGTATGAGATACACGGGAATAGATTGTTTTTCTAGTTTGACATGGTGTTCTTTCTAATTTGGAGAGTATGCTATTGATGGATCTGCTCTAACGTGACAACAGTTCAAGTGAAGGTTGAACTATTGCAACTGGGGTTACAACAGTTCAACCTCAGATGAGTGCAGACGAGGCAAATACGCTCATCTTGTTCGGTACCTGGACGGCGGTCCGTCCGTCACCGAGCAAGACTCTATCCAACAGCGGAAGACGGACGTGTTGCTTATATATTCTGTTTCTCACAGCTGAGGTACACATGAGATAAAAATGACATACCTCTCTGTTTTTTTAGGTGTGTAAACTTGAAAACTTGATGCGGTGTGTCACACTCTTATTGTCCCCCCCACTGCTGTATCTGCTTCTACCTGTTGTGGGTCATTGAAAGGGACAGCTGTTGCATTGGAGTTTGTTTACCAATAGTGCCTGTCTCTTTGTGTGACGTCCAAACAGGACGAAGTCACAACACCTGACGGCGTCACCCGCACACAGAGGGGTACAGGACCTGAAATTGTCTGCAGCTTAATTTCCTGAATGTTAGCAGTCTAATAAGCGGACAGATAAATCCAGTGGAAGAGACAGATTTCATGTCAGGCGTCGATGCTCATGTGGTGGCTGGATCTTTTTAATTGCTGTTGACACGTTGCTGTTTGTAGGTGCGGCATTCATTCTGTCACTTCTGCAGCAATGTTGCCGAAAGCCGGACGTAGTCCCTGGGGATGATGCTCCGTTTGAAAGTGCTGCGTGAAATTTACACTTTTCTCGCTCGGGGGAAACATTTGTCTGTCCTCTGTAGCACCCTCTTACAGATATTTTTGATGACAAATAAGTAAGTGACAAATCCCCGTGGAGCTGCTAATAAGGTGACCCCCCTGCTCTTGCCGAAATGACTCAGCTAGTGCCAATATTTTTCTTTCCACAAGATATTATGTTTCTGTTTATTATGCAGGTGGGTTCCTGCAGAGGGCAACTGTCCCGAAGTTACATTTTAACAGATATTTAATCAACGGGCAAAGTTTGGTTGGCAGAATGAATAGCTGCTCTGTAATGCAGAGTCAAGCATTAATAAATAAGACAAAGTGGGGGCTTTAAAAGCAGCACTACTGAGACACCTTTCTGTTAAAATAGAACATTTTAGAAAACACAAAACTTTTAATTTTAAACCACTTAAAGGAGAAGCAACAAACGCTGAATCTGTTGAAGAAACATTGATTGCTTTCTGTTTTCCTGGGAAATAAATGCGACGTGACGCCGAGGCCCATTTCTCTAAGTCACTCTTCAACAAACAAGGCAGATGCATGTTTATCCTCAAGAGTCAGAACACAGAACCAGGAAAATGGCTGGTTACTGAAACTTTCAAAGTGGTGCTGGATTTCAAAACAGCTGGAACTGAGACAAATAAAGCTGTAAACAGAGACAAAAATCCCAGAAGCTTTGTCGGAGAACAGCAGTAACATAATAACATTAAATTAAAGAAGTAAATGATTCTGAGGCCTTTTACACACTTTCCCAGAAGGCACTGCGGTTCAGACTTTTAATGTCATTTTGACATTTACACATATTGACGCGTTGGAATATTTTATATCACCTTCTGGATCTCGTTTTGACGCTGCCAATTTTGTTTCTTCTTTTCACCGACATTAACCCTATTAAAGACGTGTAAAAATTCTTAATTTTTTTTTTGTTGGCACAAATCTCGCATTCAAAGATTTGAAAAAAAAAATAAAAATAAAAAATTTGATCAAATCCATTATTATTTAGTTGGGAAATTTAAAGGTTAGAGTTTTTCAATGTAAGAGTTTCTTATTCCTCTAAATATTGAGCAGATTTTCGTCTAATGGATTTTCCACCAAGAAGTTTGCCTGCACCTGTGTGTTTTCATCTCAGCATGGATTTTCCCAACAAGCCATATCCATCTCTCATAGTCTACTCTCCGTCGACGTGTTTCTGATCTGACTTTCAAACCTCAGCTTTTCCCCCCGATTTATTCTGGTCTTCATTTCCATTAAAGGTTTTCTTTCCCCAGCAGACTGTGGCGCACAATTTCATCACCCCAGTGTTAATTCAGCAGCTCCTTCCTATAACTTCAGCGTATAAAATGAAGCGAATTAGGGCTGTTTCCTGTGTTCAAAGATAGACAATTGCATCATGCACTGTGGGCATCATCAATAATTTGAAGTCGTTCAGTGAAACGCGCAATTACTGAGCTGGACAAGTTGAACCTCTTTTTTTTGTGTGTGCATCCACTTACTGCTTCCCCCTCATCCCTCACACCTCAACATTATCTTATCCACCTTACAACGCTGGAATAAAGCGAACATTTTTCCAACTTTTGTTACCCTGCAGGCTCCTTTTAGTTGCACTCGTTGGAGTCGCTGCTTGTGACGTCTGAAAACATTCAGCTGTGAAATTAAGTGGCCCCCTGCTATTCACCAGATGACATTCAGTTTTGCCAGAGCATCATTACAAGTGACAGTCACACTAAATCCTGTCCATCAGTGGGATCAGGCACTTATGCTCATGTTTTGGATCTTGTGACAGATGAAACAGCATTTGAAAATTGGCATCACGTTAACTTTTATGAACTTTCAGTAAACATATCCATTATTCTCTTTCCTGTCATGAAATCGCACAATAAGAAATTTAGTGGGCAAACATGTTGCTACCACATGTAATTATATCAGTGAAGGTTTCATTATGCCAAACACAATGAGGAAAAAAACTAATAAATAATCCATTTCAGATGTGCAGGAAAAGCGTGAATCTCACATTGTCTCATTGTTTCAAGCAGGTTAGGCGTAGCCAACAAAATTCAAAGAGCAAATTATTTTATGGAAGGATAAAAAAAAAAAAAAGAAATCATGGATAAAAATTATGAATTGGAGTTATTGTAATTAAATAAAATAATAATAATAAATAATTGGGAACGTTCCAATACTGTAACTGGACTGGAGTAAACATGTAGAATGGAAAAGGAGAAATATTTTGAAATGGCTCCTGCAGCATCTCAATCACTTCAAGATGTCGCCTTTCAGTTCTTTACAAGTCTTTCCAGTTCTTACTCTTAAGCTGGTTTTTGGACTTACTGGTATCTCTCTCCAGTAAAATAGCTTGACAGCGATGGAGTCTTGTCTTGTCATCAAGTTAAGTTGTTGTGATTTTTAAAAACATTTTTGCTTACTGCACTAAAACAGTTTACATTTTGGTGAGCATTCTTCGTTATGTCATGTGTTTCGGTTTGGATCTTTACGTTGGTACTTTTAGTAAAGTTCTTATGTCTCCTGTTCTGACGCCTCTGTGTTCATTTCTGTGTTAGTCATTTCCCGTCACCGACTCAGTTCAGGTTCCCACCTGGCCGGACTGCACTCTGATTATTAGTCTCGTCTTGTGCCAGTAATCACCTCCCCGCTGTTAAAAGCCTCTCGCTTTCATTACCTCCTTGTTAGATCCCTCTTTTATTGAATCCTCCATGCCTGTGGAGGCTGTCGCCATTGCCTCCGTTCTTCCCAGTCAGATGCTTCTCAGATGTTTATTCCTCCAATTTGTACATTTTCTTTTAAATAAACCTTCATCGTAACATACGACTGCCGTCCTCCTCTCTACACTCAGGTACAAATCCTCCACAAATCAGCATCGGTGTGTTGCTGCATAAAGTTCCTCTCATATGAAATCAGGGGCTCAATGAAACTCCTACGAAAATTGTCATGCACCACATATCTTTCTGCACCAGATATTACAGCTAACATAATGCAGAGGGGCGAGTGCCTTTCTTCAAGACTTTTAGAAATTGTGGAGTACTCATTACTTTAGACCTGTATACTTTTTTAGATTATTGTCCGGAGAAATTCCTATTAGTGTATCCAGATGAACTTCTTCTTGCTTTTAGCCCTGAGCAGAAATTAAAAAAACTTAGCATCAACATTTAGCGTTAAACATTTGAGAAAGACCCAGAGAAACTCCTGTTAGTTAAAAACATTAGAACAAATTAAGACAACACATCTCATTCTTATTAAACATGGAAAGCCAATACTTTTCTTTTCTTTTAGTTTATAAATTGCGGAGTGCTTTTTGTGTTTCTTATGCTTTTCTGTTGTTATTTTGTTTGTATTCCTTTCTTATTAATGTAAAGCACTTTGAATGGCCTTGTTGCTGCAAATGCGCTGGAAAAAAACAATTACCTTTCCTTCCCTTGCCTTGCCTGGTCAAAAGTTTAGAGCTCCACAACTTTTCATTTGACAGAAATCTGGAAACCCCTGCACATTTTGTTCTGTCAAATCAACTCTGTGATCCTTACACGACCTGTTGCTCAAATGACGTGACCTCGAAAGTAAGCCTAAATCGGAGCAACATTGTGTACGATAGCTTGGAAAAAAGACACACAAGTCCAATACGATTCAATAAAAAAAACTAATTGCATCTGCTTGTCAGACGGTTTTCATCAGGGTCTGATAAAAGAACAATTGGTGATCAGCTACAGCAGCATGAAAGACCTGGTGAAAATTAGATCTGGCAGAAACGTCCCGTAGTTTCGATGAATGCGCTTTGCTTCTTTCATCTCTGCCACAACAGAGATTGCCTGCTCAGTAGTGCAAAGCATTCCTCTGACAAATGGAAAGTGATGTTACTTTGTCTCAGTGAAGAGTTTCCACAAAGCCCTCAAATCATTTTATATAGACAGCCGATATGAGGGGGGAAAAAGCTGCATGTGCAGGCTTAAGAAAAGAAACTCTTTTATTTATCGAGTATGCTAAAGAAATAATAGACCGCTGATGATTATCGGTTAGTACAAGCCTACAAGGAGAACATGTTTAAGGCTGGATCTCTATATAAGGAGTGTGTGATGAATTGAGACGGAGGTCTTTTCTCCTCTGCCAGGAAATAACCTCATGATGTTAACACTTTACGGAGCTGCTGGGAACATTCTTTGCAGAACAAGAACAAGAGAAGTCTATTTCTGAATCGCTTTACACATTTTCAAAGTCTCACCTTCTGAGTCTGGAAATACGCTTATGCGCACTTCCCTTTATTTGTGGGAATAGAGGGGAGACATAGTGAAGACAAAACGTCGTGCAGGAGCTTGTTGCTGCTAGCTGCAGTGAGTCAGGAGACGTTTTACAGTGGCGCTCTGCTTAATTATTATTTTATTTATTTTCTGGATTACGGCTAAGCTTACACTGCAGATAAAAATTTCTTAAGTCAAAAAGTTAATTGCAGTTTTGAACCCCAAATTGCTCAATTGAAACCTATGTTTCTTTATTATTATTATTATTATTATTATTATTATTATTATTATTATTATTATTATTATTATCATTGTTGTTTTGTTTTGTGTTTTTATCAACAGGGAAGCTACATCTTCGTATTTTGCTTGAAACAATCCGTAAGCGAGTCAGACTGGATCTTCAGTGAGTAATAAGCTTGCATGAGCTTTCACCGACACTTTGAAGTTTTCAGCGTTAATGCCAACTAATCCGTGGCTAAGCTTGACGTGTAAAAAACATGTTACAGATGCTGTGAAGGGGCTCTCTCTTCCTCTATACCCAGACAGTCTGTCACAAACTGAGCAGGAGTGTGAAAGTTGAACCCTCAGCGGTGCAAGTCCAGGAGTAAGTTGATACACTTTGCTTCTTTTAGCATTTCCAATGTGACCACATTCTTTCCTTTACACCAGCCAGCATGTTAGACTTATACTTACTAGTCACAAAATATGAAAATTTAGCATTTGTGTCAGGTTTTCATACAAAGATCTGCAGTGTACACACAGTAAGATCAACTATTAGGTTGTTTCTTTGACCTCACCTTGACATAGTGGAGAATCCAACTATTATGGTTCTGATTTGTTTGTCACAAAAACAGTCCTGTACATCATGCTCTGGAGTTTCAAAGTGGATCCAATCAAGGCGTTTTATCATTATTATTTTTTTTCCATTTGAATTTCACACATGAAGGTGGAACAAATTTTGAAAAGTCATCATTTTGCTGCGCTCCTGGTTTCTGCCACCTCTTGGCTGCTGGGTTTGACAAATGAAACTGGAAAACATATAGAAAACAGAGGGTCTCATCTCCCACTGTTGTTGTTAGTGGTCTATTATTAGGTAGGAAACTAAAGTTAGTCCAAAACCTTTGTGTGAAATGAGACTTTAGCTAATTTGCTGTTCTAATTTGATGTCTTTGTGACTCACCATCTTGTTGTATAAAATATCCTACACTTACAGACACAATTATGCTGCTTATGTACTCACCAACGTCAATGTGGTCTTGTGTGTTAGGAACAGTCTAGAAAAGAAAACAATTTATCCACAAAAGCAGAGGAAAGGTTTTCCTCTTTTCAGCATCTGACGATGTTGTCTCTGTCCAGCCCGGGGACTCTGATGTGATGATCACAGACCCTCTTTTCTTTTTTTTTGCCATCTTGGGCTATTCTTGCTTTCCAAGGCGCTATTTTTGTTCGAATCCCTTTTGGCCTCTTTTATGTCTGACTCCTTTTGGACTTTAATCCCTTTCACTTTCACTTTTCTCTAAAGGCTTCTCGGCATCGAGCGCTTTGATAGCAGTTCCTTTAGTGTGTTTATTCCTCGTTGAATTTCTTCTCCTTGACATTACGCCGTGAGCTTTTCATTCCTCCTGGCCCCTCCTCAAAGCCTGAACATTTTCCAAAGCTTTACAGCCTCTTAAGACACTTGCTGATTATATATATATATATATATATTAACATAAAGACACACAGAAAAACACAAACATATACACAAAGACAGAAAAACATATTAACTTTATGTCTCACAGCACACCACAAGCCTTTTCCCAATGGCTGAAAACCTCTTTGCGTTTCCTACCTGCGACATGAACTGTAAGTAGGAAAACACCTGCCTACGGGTGGCGGCGCCCGGACACCACTGCTGCCACTTAGCCTCCTAACATGACACCGTCTTTGTGCGTGAACGTGGATGAGTTTGCATGCGCGCTTGCGCTTCAAGTCAAGCGTGAGAACAGGAGCACAGACCCATGAGAGCAAGTGCAACGTATGTAAACACTTAACGGATCCTGTTTCCACCGCCGTCTCATTAGCTGAAAGCGTGATCCGGCTCTCAATCACGCCACAACACGACATCCTTGACAGCAGCGCTGTCGTTACAGAAGAATAAATGCCAGTGAGTCTGGGAAGGCAATTAAGGAAGTGGATGATGGTAACTGTTGAAAAAGTCTTTGTTGTGTAGATACAGGATTGCAGCATTTGATCAACTATGAGTGTCAGATCAGATGTTTGTTGGGGTCCAACACTACAGGCTACAATGTGTTATTATGAGACGGCAGATGCTGGAAAAAACTGAGAAAGGAAGAAAAACAGCAAGGAGACCAGAAAGAAAGGGAAGAACAAAAGAAGGAAGGAGGCAAAGAACGAAGGGAAATAAAATACACAAAAGGAAGGAAGGAAAGATGGACACAGAGAAGACGGACAGAAGGAAGCCATGAAAAGAGGACAGGAGAAACTGAGGGACAGGTAAGAATAGGACACGAAAAGAAAAGAAAGAAGGAAACATGAGGAGGAAAGGAAGGAAGTGATGAAGAAAGCACCATTTTTTTCCCCCATTTTCTCTTTCTAAACAACTACATTACGCAAAAATATTTTTTGGAAGTTGTCCATGTTTTTTTCAGCTGAATTAGGACTATTCTGCACCGCTGAATCCAAAAGTGACCAAACCCAGGTGATTTTTGGATGCGGCACATCAAAATGACCCTAAAACAATTCAAAAACCCCAGACAATTGCTATTTGGCTGTTGGGCGGTGTAATTCTTGAATTTTGACGACGACATATTGCAGCAGGCAATATGAAAAATGGTATCAGTTTAATAATCTTGTCCATGAATGAAAGACATTGCCGAACATGACCTCTGACCTGTGCTAAAAAGTGCCACATATGAGGGCCAGTAAAAAAGAAATGAATAAAAACAAAAAAAGAGCCGCAAACCCGGCACTAAAACCACAAATGTTTACAGCCGCTGCACTAACAGACTGACTCACTGGGATGTCAGGCCACATTGTCTCTGTTTCTGCGGTTTGAGTTTTCAGCAACCTGCCATGGCTGTCAGCCTTTCTCCTCTTTTCCCCCCACGAGGGAAGAGGTTCAGCAGGTTATTGTTGAGGTGGATTCACATTTCGCTCTACGGATGCAGCTAAATTTGAAAAAAGATACACTCTTTTATTTTTTTTCTGCTCTCTGTACCGCTGATGCTGTTTTTTTTTTTTTCCTCTGGTGTATCCCGTCATGCATTGTTTGCTGCAGCCTTTTAGGTCGAATATGTCTCCATGTATGTATCTATTTACGAGCGGATGCCTTTTGATGAATTCATCGACTCAGCAGCCCAGACCTCATTTGGTTCATCAGCACAAATAAACTTCAAATGTGTGCAGTAATTTATGCGCGCTGGCGAAAACAGTTACCAAATCTGCCATGCAGATTTTTCACCTTTGTTTTGTTTTACGTTGAGTGGACTCCCGCGATGCGTTGAGCAAAGTTTTGGCAGTCGTTTCTTTAGCGTGCGCCCTTTTCTCTTACTGGCTGAAAGTGGGCCACAGGTTTGAAGGAGAGCAAGAGGATCCAGAACACCGCGTCTGCGGTCATCATTTCCTCTCCGCGTCCTGCAGCCTTACAGGATTACTGGTAGCAGGCCGCGCTGGACGGTCCACTCGAATTACACTGGCAGAAGCATATTATTTCCCAAAGTCTGCCACAACGATCGGGTGGCATTTAAGTCGACCAAAAAGATCGAGTGAGTAAGCCTGACCCACATGGCTGCTGGGAAGCGATAAGGTTATGCGGCAGATTCTGCTGTCGGAGACAATGAAGAAGAGGGATGTGGTGCACATCCTGTGGCTGAATGTGTGGATCAGTTTTCAAAGTTTATAAAAGACACATTCCTACAACTTACAGGCGTACCCCGCGTTTTAGGAAGAAAAGATGCTTTTATGTGACGTTTAAACAATTTTATGTTGTTTTTATGTGGAAGACTCAAGTTTTTTTTTCAAAATCCCCCTCATGTGGGCGGTAAAGAAAATCTCTTTGAATTGAGAAATGTGCAAACTGAGTTTTTTAAAAATCTGTTTGTATTCTGCAGGGCGACACAAACTGCAAGTAATCGAGAGGAATATCAGTCAGCAAACCAGGTGGAAGTAAAAACTGCAAAATTGAGCCAGGAGAAATAATCGCACCATGCACATCAATCTGGTCCTGCCATTTTTGGTTGCGTTTCTTGGTACTTTGTAGAACTTTCAAATCAGCTATAGCAAAGATTTATAATTAATCTTTGTCTCTTTTTACCGAGCAAAAGCTAAAGAAAGACTACAAGTTTAGCTGCAGCAATAAAAAAAACGTAATTATACAAAATTACATTTAAAATATCACCCATTGGCAAATGAACCATAGAGTTACATTATTTGTTTGGTACATATTGAGCAGGATTTTACCCAATAGTAATGGGTTGAGGTTTTAGTGGTAGAAAAAGAAACAAGAAAAAAAAAAAAAACACTAAAGAAAAACGGTTCAACTGCAAAGCGTCATCCATCTGAGTGATGAAAAGTCGAACTGGGAGAGGAGAAGTGCACAAACATTTGACTGACGGATGCCGAGTGTTTTGGACGTCTCTCTGCAGTCGTGGATGTCTTGAAAACAAACAAAAAATCAAAATGAAAAGGTGAAATTCAGTAACTGCCTTCCTGACAGTCCAGAGACGTTTGTGCTCCCCGGCGCGCCACGCAGAGCGTTGTGCTGCAAATCACAGAAGGCTCTCCTCCTCTTCTAATCTGCTAAATATTTCCCTGAATCCAAAAGAGGGCCTGTAAAGCATGCGCTCCGGTTGGTAAAACAACATTAACTTTCCCATAATCCTTGAAAAGCATTTAAAATGTCAGGTGGAAGTGATTCATCTCTTCTCTATGAGTGATTTATTACAAAATGTGCATTTTGCCATGAAATAGCTTGGCTTGCTAAGGTGTGGTTGCATGCCATGAGAAAGTATGAAGTGAGAATTAAGTTTTAATTGGCTACACTGGTTGTCGTTCCAGAGGATCATGTGGTGACAATTTGCATTGCAGATCCGGGTGTCTGGTGTTTTTCCTTAACTATCGAGGTCAGCCTCATGTGTGCTGAGCCGATCTGCGCGCCTGGGCGCAAGAAGATAGAAAACGGGGCACTTTTAATTCATTGTACATGCAGGCATTTAGACGAGGGCGACGTGCACGGACAGACAGTTCGAGGCGGTGGGGAACACGAGCGTAATGCACAGGGAGTGATGGAGTTCCTCCTCTTTTAGTCAGGAATGTCAGTGCAGGATGTGCTCAGACTGCCAGGAAGAGCTCGGCATCCTATTTAGAGAGAAAGGTGTCTGACAATGGGACTCCGGTGGAAAACGCTCTCATTGAAAAAAAAAAAAAAAAAATGAAGGCACATTCAAGAGTTCACATCTAAAAACACAGGCCTCATAAATAACGTGAGAAAAGGGGGACACGCTCAAATGAGTCACTCTTTAATTCTTTTTCTTTCTTTCCTTCAGTGAGCAAACAGTGTGTGACATGCACAAATGCAACATTATACCTTTCACCCCGGTGTAATTGGATCTGGTGGCTCTGGGCTGTTTTGTAGATGATTCTGCTTGCATTGTTCGGGTCTTAAGCCGCGGTGCGGCCGGATTCGTGTGAAAACGGGCAAAATTACTCGAGATTTAAAGTATTTGACTTTAAGGTTGAATTCTGTCTGTTTGAGAGAAGTGTCTGTGTTTATCGCATGCGCGATGTGAAGCATCTTTCGGTTCAGATAACTCCAGCGCTGGGCTTATTACCGAGCAGTTTTTATTCAAATGATTTAATTTCGTTTTAATTGCCCTTAGCAACTATTGAGTCAAAACTAGGCTTCTATTGCTCAGCACGAGGAATACCTCGTTATGTTTTCGGTGAAGAAAATTATGCCTAAGAGTTGCACTTTCATATCTGATGCAATTTTCACAGAGGTTGCAGAATAATGAGGCGAACTGCAGCACATGGCTCGGTTTTCTGTTTTTAAAAATCGTTTTAAATCAATCAAAAAGTTAGTTTTAGACACATAACAACCCCATGGCTAAAGGCACATCTCAAGAAGTTTCACTTTTAGCCTAAAGAAGTTCCAGACTGACTAATAGAGGTGAAATCAGCCACATGCTGTCAAGTAACTTCATGCAAGTTTTTAGAAAGATGTGCTCCTCCTACATCTCTCAGCATTTTTTCCTTTGATTAATTTTGTGTTGACCTATAACGCAGTCAGATTTGGGTTGTTGTTCATTTTTTAAGAGCGCAGAGGAAGTGGGGAAGAGAGAGACCTTCTCTGTAAACGTAAAAACTAGGATTTTTTTTTTTATACCAACATTTTTAAGTCATCCGTGGTTTTTTTTTTTTTTTTTTTTTGGACAGACAGGTGGCATTTAGCTGCAACCCAGAAAACCGTGCCCTAAATCCCCGGCTTACCGTCCCTCTGAAACCCAAACACACACGTTAACACACAATAACACACAAACAGGACTCTGCGGCAAGACGCATTCAGATAAAAAAAAAAAAAAAAAACGACTCCATCTGATGCCTCTGGAGCAAGTTTGCACACGTAACAACCTCTTGATGATTGCTTCCTTTAAAAAGAAGGAGCCCTCTAATTTTTTTTTTTACACTTCAGTAGCACACAGCTAGAAAGCCGAGGGAATTGTGCGCTCTGAACATTTTGTCTGAGTGTACTGCATCAATGTGACAGCTTGTTGGGATGCTGGGGGCGAGTGTGTGTCCTCTTTCCTCCCACTGTAAGCTCTCGACCGCGCATGGAGAAACATCTCTTCATAATGGGCCATTTTCTGTTTGTTCTGAGGAATTGGCTTGATGTTCTGTCAAACTAAGTCTCATATTACAAGCGGTGTAAGCATCCAATAAATCCCCAGAGATCCCGGGACCTCGTTCCTTCCCTGGGTGTTTTTAAGGTATAGGATCAGTTTGCTCTGCCATGAATTTGCACGAGCTTTTAATGTTGTATTTAAATCCAGTGTTTATAGGTGATGTGTGTATTTTGATATTGTTTGATGGTCAGTTTAATCTTAGATGGCTCTTTGGTTTGTACATAAAATGACTTGTGGCCCTTTGGACCTGGTCAGGTGCTCACCCCCAACAAGAGGGCGCCCTGGGCAGATGCCCAAACCGCCGCTGCTCTTCATGAATGAATTTCTGTAAACTCCTCACTCAGTGTCACTCTCAGCCGCTTACTGAAGATAGGATTTAAGGCTGAGAACTCTCAGAAACCTTTAGCGCCTGGTTTTTCGTAACAAGGAGAACTTGGTCAAAATGCTGGAAGGATCTCTTGTGACAGACAGAAGTAGATAAAATGCATAAGATAGCTAAAACTAAATTGTAAATGTGAGATAAAGTTTGTTTTAGAAGATGATGAGCAACCGAAGAAAGACGTTGGAATCAGTAAAGTGAGACGGCGCAAAAGCAGAAACAGTAGATATTTTTATATCCAAACCAAAAACTCAGCAAAACCACCAAGAAAAGAGCACAAGACGGAGACATATCAATTATTAAGCATGATTACATTTCTGTTACTGGTACCTTGAGTAAAGATTGGCTGAATTACACTTTCTCACACAATGTTAAGCTGTTTTATGGCAGATGGTTCCCGTTTGTACCATACTCTATTTTCTCAGCAGGCTTGTTTGTCAAAGGGGCATTTCAGACTTTTGATTTACTTTTCCTGCATGAAGTTTCGCTGTGGGCAATTTGGTCTATAAATCTATTTTTGATGGCATTTTTCTCTAGACAAGCGGAACAGAGCGATGCGAAATGGCCCCGGTGAATTATGTAACCATTTCGAGAATGTGCCTTCGGAGTAGCTTTGGATGTGCATGCAGGTAATCTGCAGAGAGCAGATGACGCACTAAATAACCTCTATCTACTGGCGATCACAGGGTGCATGAGTGAGGGACACTTGAGGAAAATCTGAATTTCCACAAAGTTAAAATGTTTTCTTGGGGCTAATATGTGATTTTCTAAAAGTCTCTTAAACATGAAGATGAAACAGACCTGAATTTTATGTGTATCTCATATATAAATAAATGTATATATAAAATTCATATAAAAATATACTTATTTGGATCCAAATCAATATATTAAGTCAGTTTGCATACTAGCCGTTTCACTCTGATGTGCAAAGGTGTTTATTGCTTCCATTATTTCCAAAGACTGTGCCTCAACATTTTATATTAGCAGTCTAAAGGCAGTGAATAGAAGCAGCCAAAAGTCTCTCTTCTATATACAACTTCTGTCTTTACTTGTGAGAAATTGAACAGCTCTAAACTAACTTTATTTTATTCCAATAAAGTAATCTTTCCTTCCATCTAAAGTCAGTTTTCGCTTCAAAAATACTTGAAAAGGAAAAAGTGCAAAGTGCAAAAGTGCTTTCCAAAACATTAGAAAGGTTCAACATGATTTAATAATGTTATAAGCGACTCCATCCAGAGGTGTAGGTTTATGTGTCCCTGGATAATGAGAAAATTGCTGGTTAAATAGATTTAAATGTAAAAAACATTTGAATATGGATTTGTTGCTTTTTCACTTTTTACAGATGTAAGATAGTTATAATCTGATTATGCTGCCGTTTTCTTCCTCTGTCAGATACATTTGCTCCCTGTTGCACAAAAGATTTAAATGAATGTTTCTATTTTTATTGTGATTTCCACCTCAGGAATGAGGCGTTTCAAAGATGAGACCGTTTAATGTGAACCATCAATCAGCTTAAAGCTCAAGTCTTTATTTCTTTTGCATGAGTTCCTAATGTCACCTTAAATATGGATGAACTTCATTTTTTTCCCCTCTGACTCAAACATTTTGCGTTGCTGAGGGACAATAATCACTATGAAATGTGATGTTTCTTAAGAGTTTAAAAAGCCTTTTAAAACACGACGCAAAATAAAAGCGATATCTGCTTGAACTGGAAACCCATCCCAGAGGCGACGTACTCTGGGATGGTTGCTTGACATTGTGCCTGCCGGCAGTCTTCCTGAGTCTTGACAGAGCAGAGGCCTTCCTCTGTGTTACTTGTGCTACTTATTCACAGAATATGCATGTCATATCTCTTCAATTCACCCCCGACTTCAAGGGAAGCCAGAGGTTAATGGTTGACGTCTTTCTGTTCTTCCTCGTGGCGTCAGCCGCAGAGCTCCAGAGAGCTGTCGGTCATCCCTTGCCGGACAGAGATCCTGCTGACCCGGCGCTATGAGTTCAGGGAAAGTCTTGCCACGCTTGCAGGCTCAGTAATGATTTTCCTCATTACCGTGAAGGATGTGCCCTGCTTTTTCGCCACATTCCTGCATTCCTGTTGACTGTGAGGCGTCGAGCCGAAGGTGAAAGATGCTTATTTTTGAAAACGTCGATGGCAACATGTGTTTGTTGTGTTCTCTGTTCGGGGGATTTAGCGGTTTGAGGACTTTGCTTGATGTTTGACAAGGGATTCTTGTCTTGAGAACAGATCAGATTTTGCTGAGGTGAGACAGAAACTTTCATAGTTTCAGTGAAAAGTTTGAATCACTTCATCACTTGTTAAATTCGGGTGTTTAATTACTCATTCCAGGTTTTTATATATATATATAAATATATATATATATATATATATATATATATATATATATATATATATATATATATATATATATATATGTATTTTTTTTCTACAGAAGAATAAATTAGGTGTTCAAATCTTAATTTTTAATTTCTTTTTGGATTTCTTTGATCCACACAGAGACAAGCAATTAGAGAGACGATGTTGCAACAAACAATCTACTGTTCAGTTAACTACCTTGTAACGAAATCAACAAATTTTCAGTTCACAGTAGAAGATTTATGTTGTCTTTATATGAAAACAAACAAAAAAAGGCTCACAAATTGAAAGACGCTGAAACATCAGAGTCCCTGACCACAGTAAAACGAGTTTTACACGACATCAGCTCACCAGGAGCTTAACGTGGTTTCATATTATCAGTGACTCTTTCAAGAGGTTTATAGGTTTATTTGTCCCTGAAATATGAGGGACAGAAATATATGAGGGTTCCCTCTGAGCTCCTTCACGCTCGACTGAACCCAGAGGTAACAGTGGATTGGAAAAATGCATGGAATAACAAAACAGTGTTCTACCTCTAGAGTCTTCGCATTCGCCTCAAATCAGCAGCTGAGCGACTGATACTCTGACCGGGTTGGATGTTGCAACACAACGTCGATCCCAAAGACATAAAAGCTGGTTTTGGACCAAATCAAGCAGAGCTGCATTAACTATCTGGAATAAACTTCACTGAACACGATACTGAAGGTTTGTGGACTGTTCTTATTTTCTGACCCAGTGTGGGTTAGAAAATAAAAATAATTTCAAACACAATTCTTGTTTTTTAAATTTTATAGTTTTATTTGATGTATTATTTATTCCTAATAGAAGAGCGCGTTAAAGTGTATGACTTTTTATACATTTTTTGCATTCCCACACAAAGGGCTGATATCTCATCTCATCTCTACAAGCAGCAAACATACAAAAATTAAATCGCTTTCAAGATGAGTGATCCATTTAAATCGACATAAAAATCTGTTATTTGACCATAAAACGCCTAGCTTTGCAAAAATGCTTCACGTTGCTCAACTGAGTTTAATTTTGTTCCTTGAGGTTTTCATTGAACGGGTTCCAGGTTGTAGTTGGAGCCCGTTTTTACAGACAAAAGACTCCCAGAGAGGTCGAGGATCTGCTTGGGTCAGCACATCTTCAGGGTTAAAAGAAAAGACCTTTCCTGTTGTAGCTCTGCAGGGACCAGTGAGGCAGAATGAACTTGAAGAAATCTTCAAATATAGGACATTTAGTCCACAGCACGCTCCACTCTACTCTAAATGCTAAACGCTTAATGTTCAGCCCAGCGTTTACGACAACCGGCGTGGCCGAGGTGTGCAAAGGGAGTAAGCTGCTCAGTCTCGATGCCTCTTCAGAGGCTCCAAAACACTTCATGAAACTAAAAACACAGCTTGACGTAAGATAAGGGGCCTCAATGTTCAGTCGGTGTGTCGGTCGCCCCACCTTACGGCTGGTTGGGAAATAAAATAAATAAACATTTTTCTTGCAATCTTTAAAACAATCACCCTGAGAGGCATCATGATTTTGTTTCAACAGAGGCAGCTCTGGTTTCAGAACCGGGCCGCTGTTAAAGGCCACGGCTGTTCGCTGAATGGATCAATACGCACTGTTGTTTTTATGACATAACAACACAAACTCACACAAATCATCAGAACACAGATAATAGAGGTCTTAAAGCTACTAGCATGACTTTTCTGTAAAATCAATCTAACTCACATTGGACATAGCTTATGCCCTGTGGAGCCACACTTCATGGGCAGTTTTTGAATTTGTTTTGCAATTTAGTTGTAAACGATTATTTATTGAAGATAAAGTGCTCCAAACAAAACCCCCATGCACAAAAGCCCCTGGTGTCATCAAAGGTACCTTATCATAAATGTTCTGCGCATGAATACACTGTAAAACATTTAAAAGTGGTTTAACTTGAAAATGAAAGTCGGCCTGCTGCCTTGAAAATGCAATTTAAGTCAACAAGAAATTTGTATTGGATTGCAATCTTTAATTGTGAGTTTTGACTTAAAGCTGCCATTTAAACCAAATATTTATTTCACAACATGCAAGAAAAAAAAAAAAAAAAGTTTTTAAACATGAACAAAATTTCTGATCTGATAATGAATTTTAATGAACGTCACAATAAATTCTGCTCAAAATCATTTAGTGTGAACAAAATATTGTCCTCAAGATTTGCTATAAAAGAACCATTTGCCTCAATGAACACAAGAGTCAGATCAGTGTGACACACTTTCATCTCAGGATGCAAAAGCATGCCGCTAAGCATTCTGGGAAATAGTTCCCACTCTTGTCATTTTCGTCTTTCAGTTTTTTAAGCGCCAACCTGAAGATTCCAGTTTATTCAATTCTTGGAGGTTTGACAAAATTAATTAAAAAAAAAGTTATCACAACTTAGGATGGTAAGTTTAAGTTGGACAAGTTTTAGTTGTTAGTTTACATTTTTCATACACAAAAATAAACACAGCTGAACCCAAACAGCGCTTGGCAATTAATATTTCTCCCCCACAACAGCTGATTTTTAAGCAGTTTCCATACAATTACCATTTGAACGGCTTCTAAAAGTCCCTTGCAACAGTTGTCCTCAACTCCTTTGCTGTTTTTCAATAAAGCTTCTGAATGTCATGTTTGACCAACTTTACTTTGGTAAACATCGGGAAACCTTTCAAACTCGTGGAAAACTTTCAGGTCGGCAGATTTCATTAGTCTCTAAGGGTTTGACTGGTTGTCATTTTCTGATGACCTGATATGTTTCTTTGAGGGATTAAAGGTGAGTGTCACTGATCCAGTGAACCAGTGAACCAGCATGCAGTTATTGCCACTCTGATGGTTTTGTGAGGAGAACATGAATCATCAATACGCAGAAATTCCCCTGTGATTCCTGTTAGTTCGTTGAAACATCCGCTTGAAAAAGATTTTGATAGTGTGTTTCAGGCTGACCTAATGAACAAACCATTTGACTGTTTAGAATCATATATAGGATCTTAGGATAAATCATGTTTGCTAAAATAGGACAGCGTTTCTTGTTTGCCTACAAAAACCCGCCATGCTGCTGGGACCTTTGGTGTGAAGATGATCACACGGGATTTAAAGAGTGAAACATCAGAATATGTTTTGTCTTTGATTGTTTTCTTTAAACGGTGATGGAAAAATCTTAAGGCCACTTTTTGTTTTGACAGATTTAAAGTCAAACACCTGACCTCCTGGGATAGACACGCCGACATTTTCAATTTTACACCAAGAGTACATCGAGGAGGTAGTTGAAGCAATCAGGAAAGGGAAGTTTCCATGTAAGTGTCTATAAGTCTCATGTATGTCTCTGGCCTGGACATCGATGGTGATGCATCTCACTTTCTGGGAGCTGACTGTGCATTGAAAAGTTATGGACAAGAGTGTGTTTTGTGCAACTTGATGAAAATGTTAATGACTGAGACAAATGAATTATAGACCCAGCAATTAACTCAATTTAAGCAATTTAATCGAATCCTAACACCAGTAAAATTAGATAAAACTGGATTTTCTTTTTTTTTTTTTTTTTTTTTTGCCTCGTCAGTCAAAATAACAAAGTCTAACGCAACCTCAGGTCTGACCATCCTTACTGTGTAGAATAGTGGTGACCACATAATGCTATGAGAACTCTGACCAGAAGTAATGAAAACATGAAAATACATGGCAGTACTGGTAATAAACTTATTAAAATCTTAAAAAAGACTCAATACTGTGGCAGAGATCCAGCATCCAGCAAGACCATAAACACACAGGCAGAGCCACAGTGAAATGGTTTAGGTCGACGCATACTTGAAAGGGCCCAGTCAAAGTTCCGACCTGCATCCAATTACTAATCTGTGACGAGACTTGAAATACGGCTCATATACGTGCTTCATCGCAGACAAAAACTAAACAGTTTCCCAAAGCAATGCAGGGAGAATGAAACAGAAACAGCCTCAAACACTTGCAGCACAAACTGAACTGCAATGTAATGATATTAACGAAAAATCATGTTATTTGCTACCATGTTTTGGTTTATTTAGCAAAATCCCCGTAAAGCATATAGAAATTAGTGTCAAAGCGTTGAAGAGATAAAGCGACGAGCATTATCCAAACAAACGAGGTGACCACACGATTAAACAATATGGAATGAGTGAAGCCATGTTGGACAGAAAACAGCAGAATAAACATTTACTGTTGGAGATTCACAGGGAAAAATGCAGCGGAGCAATTTTATTGCGCTTCATCTTGCTGAGGTTGGGATAGCTTTTTCCAGAACATTACTCTGCGGAAGGAACACTTGATCACTGTCACAAAATGCAAAAAGGAAACATGTGACGCCTCGCTGCTTGAGGGCCCACAGGTTTTGTTGACGAATCCTGTCCTCTCTTCTCTTATCCCCCAGGTTCTTATCAAGCCAATTGGATGACAAGTTTTTGCTTTGAGGAGAGAAATTAATCCACACAAAACTGGTCTGAGGCATCAGAGATATTGACCAAGTACAGAACTTGTTTGGGTGTTTTTGCTAATGTCTTGCTTTTTATGTTTCACTCAACATGTTATCGCGATGCCTTTTGGCTTGTTCCGGTCCTTACAAAGAAAGTTAAGCTCTGCGATTGTCAGAAGTACCGACCGGCTGCAGGAGCTATTAACATGCAAATCGTATGCCTGGAGAAAAGAAATGTAGGCGGATTTCTTAAGCTGTGAACCTCCGAAGCTTCTCGGAAGAGAGGTGAAGTGTCTTCAAGGATCAAACAGAGCAGTCAGATCAAATGTGGACCCTGAATTATTCTGAAGTAACAAGCTCCTTCTATTGCTGCGCTTCAAGAAAATGGGTGCGATTTTTGACTGCTGTGTCACTGAAGACAATCGGCCCCCAGATTGTACGGAAATGCCTTTCCATGTTTCCTTGTCAAATGTGGAAAGGAAAATATCTCTGCTAATGACTTCTAAGTAACTTGGAGCTCTAGCCGTGAACTTGTCCAACCAGGTCAAAGAAAATGCGTCATACTTGATTCAAGTTTAAGTTTTTAAAACCGCGTGAAAAATGTCATGACTTCCAGCCCTGAGCAGCAGTTCTGGAGACTCGACGGCCGCCGAGAGTTTTTAATATTATCGTTTATGAAACAACAGATGCATAATTCAGTTCAGGTTTTATCTAACGATTCTAAATATTTAATATCAATTCATGACTTACTATTTAATTCTAAAGATACAAACATCTGCAGCAAGTAGTACGTGTTTTATAAAACTATTACTCTTAGCTTATACCTTACCATATATGTTTGATAATATTGCCATTTGGCATTATTTTAGATTTTAGCAGGAAAATACTGTGATGACTGTATAATTACATGTTTACAGGTTTTAATAATTTTTTTTTTTTTGCTTTTTTTTCTTTTAACTTTTCTGTTCCTTTAAATAGATAAATCAAGAAAGAAAACTGCCTAAAGTTGCTTTTTACTTTTTCCATTTGACAGAAGCATATTCTATAAATGCTCACGTTAAACAAATAAATAAGGTTTTATGTTGAGAAAGTGCTTTTACAATGATAGCAAAATCATTCTCACACCTGTCAGGAAATATATATAAGTATATATATATATATATATATATATATATATATATATATATATATATATATATATATATATGTGTATATGTTCATATATTTGTTCTTATTGTCCATTTTAATTGCTGTGATGTCAGTTTTCTCATTTGTTAGAAATAAATACTTTTCAGATGACTGCTGCCTAATTTTCTTCGGATGAGGGAGACACGAATCCTGCCATTTCCTTTCAAGAGATAAATAAAAAAATAATTAATTTCAATATCTTTCCCTTTCAACAAAATGGATTTCCATATCATCGGCCTGTCATTGTGTGCACCTTTTGTGCAGTTACTGGATCAGGAAATTAATCTTTGACCAGATTTGTTTATGAAGGGGAACAGCTTGGAAAACCTATTTGACTCCTAAACAAAGAGTTTGCTGTTGTGTTGGCTGGAGAAGAATCTGCAGACGGTCGGTCGTTCCTGCCAGTCAGCATATTTAAATGTCAAGCAGCGGTGCAGTGACATGGTGGTCTGCGCGGTCACACGACTCAATTTAGGTTGCATTGTCAAAGCGGAGTTGCTAATGGCGACGTTCATACCGCACTGCACCACGCATTAGTTGGGGCCGGGACCGATGATATCCTCAAGCTGACATTGTAAAGAAGAAGAAGAAGAAGCTTTAGTTTAACTAAATGAAGAAAATTTATTTTCCGGTTCATCTGCAAAGCATTTTCCCAGGATCGGGAACCGGGTTAGTATGACCCAGTTTAAGTTTTTTTTATTTTTTTCTTCCTTTTAACCCAACAGATTTTTTTTTTAAGTACAATCCAGCACGATAAACTGTAGTTCCCATAAGTATTTCAGCAGTATGCACACTCAGCAATCCGAGCTGCACATGACTATAGCCACAGATTGTGTCTGATGATGTTATAAAAGAACTCATTTTCTCATTCAATCATTATCATTTTGGGCACGTTGCATGTTGCAAGGATTTAGTGTGCAGACAAAAGATAATCCGGCGTAATAACCGTGAGAGCTTGCAGTCAGGTGGTGGCCCAGTATGCAAATAATGCTCATCTGGAACAAGTAAATCAAAAGTAACTCCCGACCCCGAGTATATCTGCGCGCGTGGAAGTGTAGGGTTTTAATTATTCATTTTTGGATTAAGGGGAGAAAATGTAAGAGAAAGACTTTCAGCGCCTGAACATCAGCCAGTCTATTTGTGGAGCTGGAAGGTCGGACGTGGCGCCGCTCCACTTTAACCTTCTGTTCTTTTAGGCTGCTGCAATCAGCCGCTGTACAGATGGCGCACTGGCACACTGACATTGGAAACTTTTTCAGGAGATGAACGGTGTTATTCTCTCAAACACCAGCAGACACAGTCTGACCTACATTTATTTGTCTGTCACTGAGAGGTAGCGAAGTCCGTAGCTGGAAACTGATGGACTATTCTTTATTTGTAATTAATCTGTCTGTTTGTCTGTGTACAGACATGCCAGATATGGGAGGGGATGCCATTTTGAGTCTTAATAGTACTTCAGCTAAACATTGCAACATATTGCAGTGGCAGAAAATCTTTCTCACGCTACATCAATATAACTCGGCATCCTTTTAGGAGCCATTTAAAAAGCACTTTTGATACATGAAGCATTTTGCTGTTGTTGTTCTGAAACCTGAGGCTGCACTGAAGGTTAGCAGAATTGAATTTTTAAGTGAATAACCAATATTTTGCAACTACGAGGCAAAAATAGTGGCTCACATTTATCTTGACAAAAATAAATATAATCTTCACAGCTAAAAAAAAAAACACGAAAATGTTTCCTGTCAGGACACAATTCAATATCTTTTGAGTGCCAAAATCAAAAACAGTCATTAAATCTCATCCGATCATCTGGAGGTGCTGTTTTAATCCACCTGATTCCTCTGAGCAACACATCTACTAGAAATAAATGGACAATCTCCTGGCATGTTTTTCTTTCATTTTTTTAAAGAGTTCAATTACAGGACAAAGTATCCATGACATGTATCTCTTTTAAATCGCTCACTTTTCTGTCTTGCAGCGTCGAAACCGGAAGTTCTCTGGTTTCATCATCCAGCGTCACTTAGGAAAGGAAAATGTTTTTCTCTTTGCTTTTATTTCCCATTTGTCCTTCAGAAGATTTCACTTTTATCTAGTGTGTCTGCGCAGGAACATCTGAACCAAGTGTTTAGATTTCCAGATATTTTAACAATAACAAAAGCATTAAAAAGGAAAAAAAAAGTGGACAGCTCAACTAAAGTCGAGTTCAGCTTATTGACGTATTGATGATGGGTCAAAACTGGATGAACATGGAACATCAATACAAACACATTCATGCACTGTCTGATATCTGCCAACAGAGCGTTCACCAGAAGATCTGTTATCCAGCCCAGCTTGTTTACGATTGTGGGTAAAATTTCGAATCTGTCGGATCTCTGCAGAATCTGTTTCCTCTTACAGCAGAACAACAACACTTGTACATATACATATATACTTATCTTATAAATCAATTAAATGTTTTGCAAAAAAACCCACTTTTTATTACTTTTTAGGAAGCTGCTAGATTTGTAAAACGTTCTGGAAAGGTCAGTTGCTGGCGTTTTTGTCATTTGTTTTCAAGTACAAAACATTTCTCAACAATATTGCATGTACATTATTATGAATTGCATAATTTCTCAATGTTTGATAAAATCCTGCACCGCTGCATGCAGTGGCCACAATATTCTTCATAAGTGAAGCAAAGCAATGTGCTTAGAAAATAACAATTTCTCTAGCTTCTAAGTCAAATGTGTGGATGAGGGTTTTTGTAAATTGTAGAACCAGAAGTTCAATAAACAACTTGTTGGGCTAAATAATCTCATCACCAACAGTTTAGCGGTGAAGGCACTGTAACCTGTAGCACAATAGACAGACGTGAAGGCTAATGCGTATTCTTAAATCCTGCAGCATAAATTAGGGGACCGAGGTCATGGCCCAAATATTTCTGGATTTACAAAACAAACACTCTGCCGCTCTATTTCAGCAAACTTCTGAGCTCTGTCTGTGTTATCCTCTTCTCTCTTGCACAGTCAGCAGGATCCATCTGCATTAAAAAAAGAAGGTTTTTCCTGCAGCTGCAAACCACCTGCTAGGGAGAAAAAAAAAGAAAAAAAAAGGCATAATGACACACTTCCTGAGAAATCTCTTTAAATCTTCAAATGCCTGTTTTCACTGTGACCTGCTGTTCAGAGCTTTGGCTTTGAATGCTTTGTAATTCTGCTATGGATTCGATGTTTTAGCTCGAAGACACAACTCTCCTAAAAAAAACTTTATATGAGTTCAGAGGAAAGTTTAAAGAATTTAGACTTTTTTATTTTTATTTTTTTTTTTTTCTCGAATAACAACTTTTTTGCTTTTTCAAAAGCAAAAATATGTTGAAGCAGTTCCACTCTTAAGTTTAATGTTTGTGCACTCGACCCGCCTCTGGCTAATATTCCAAAAATTGCACTTGGTCTCATGGATGCTCTTTCTCACTAAAATTTGGAGTAGATTTGGGGCTGAAAGCATCTCATCGCTTCAAAAATCTAGTGCTTCACAGGCACTGGATTTTTTTTTTTTATTCATTTTTTATTTTTTTTTAAAACTAACTCCAATGATTATTTTCTGACATCCTGAAGCTCTGGGACAAGCCCGGCTAATTAAAATGATTAAGAAATGCAAATCAGAATCACTTAGTGCAACCGAAGATGGCATCAGAAAGTGGGGAAACCACCAGATGTATTAAATAAGAGGAGATCAAAGATATAAAGTTTGACAGTCAGACCGATGGAACGGCTCACAGGACCTGCATTTATGACCCCGTCATCAACTAGTCTTTTCTCAGCTCAGATATTTAAGGACTTTCTCTGCGTTATGTACCATTTACTCAACGATTTGCGAAAGCACCAGCTGTCAGAACAATATTTTAGAGTCTGCAAACATTTACAAGACGTGACAAACAGGTAAACAACCTCCAGCGTATCGCCGCAGCCTGAGGTTACGCAGAGTTTAATTAAACAGCATTTAGTTGCAGGAGGGGGGTGTGGCTTTACTTTATTAATCATTTCTTGTCCTACTTGCTTTGAATCAAGTGATTAGTTAAGAGCAAACTTAATGAGCTGTCAGCTTTCATTAATGATGGAGGACATTAACCAGCGCAGTGTGAATCTGAAGCTCTCTTTGTACTAACTCGGCACCGGAATCAAAATCAGGTGTCTTCTCTTCCTGTTTCGGCTTCCAAAGGTCACCCTACAAATTGCTCTGGAATGAATTACATCCTTCTCACATTACATGCAATAAATCACCTTAATTCAAATTCACTGACATTACGGCTCCCCGACGTGGGAGAGCGCGACTATTTAAAAGTCAGTTCGAGTTGATCTAATGAGACGCCTGCGTCGTTTTGTGTGCATCGCTTCTTTTTCACCGGGATGAAATTCCGAGATGTGTTTTGAATAAATTCATCATAACCTTGGCGCAGATACGGTATTAATGACGACCTGGTTTTCCTTCTTCCTCCGTTGTTACCTTGAATTCAACATTTTGGTGCCATCGCGATGAAAACTATCTGCAGTGCAATCCGCTCTGAAAAGAAAAGAAAAATTCATTCAAAGATAAACATAAAGACGTGTCATCTCATTATTTCGCCGTCATGTTTACCTTTTTTTTCTTTCTCAAAGAAGTGATTGGACGGGAGGTGAAATGTCAGTGAACATGACAAAAGTGGATTTCTTCAAAGCCAAACTGACTGCAGAAAATGATGTGGAGGCTGAAGTTCACTGGCGAGAGATAGAAGAAGATCGCTTCGTTTGTTTTAAACGAAAAGGAGATTCTCAAGCAGACTTGTGGCGCCCCTAAACACAGCCTTTTGAAATGTTCTCATTTTATCGAGGTCTGACTACAATCCTGCATGCTGACATGTGCAATGCATTTTATTTGAAATTTATGGTAGAACAGGACAACAAGGTCTGTAACTGTAAACTTAAAAAAAAATTGAAAAAAAGGAGAAACAATGCCATCAGTCCCATTTCCCATCAAACGAGTAGAAGAAAAGTACTTTGGTAAGACGAGTGTTTCAGGTGGAGTCGTCTCACAGTAAAACATGGCGGCGGCAAGATCCCACTGCGGCAGAGCTTGTGTTTTTTTTCGGGGAGGGGAAGTTTTGTCAGTGGAGAAGGGGAAACTAAACACAAGGTGAGTCCTGAAAAAAAAAATAAAAAATACGCACACGGCCAGAGCTGCAGACTTGAATCCAAATGAGAATCTGTGGCGAGACTTGACATGTTGACAGACACTGACTGAGTCTGAGCTGATCTGCAAAGAAAAAACAAACATTTTTAGCAGTGATTGCAGCACAAAAAACCCCCAACAAAAAACAAAATAAGAATCTCCAAAACAATGAATACAAAACCACGTAGAATTAAATTTGTAAAAACAATTAACCGCATCATCATCATGTGTTTGTTTGTTTCGGTCTATCACAAATCATCCACATAAACACACAATAGCATCTACGACTGCACCATGAATAAATCTGCAAAAGTTGATCAACTATGAATATTTTCTGCAAGGCGTTGCACAAGAAAACATTACCTTCGTGCCAACTGAAAAACTTTTGCCTCAGAGCGAGGGGAAATCAAACCGGAAGCGCGGCAGAAGGACGTTCTGGCACTCAAACTCTCTGCTCTTATTTGAAAGCTCATAGAAACAGCATGCAGACTCTGGGAGGCTGATGTTTTTTTTTTTTCCTGCAGTGCAACAGAAACCATCTTCTTTGGGATTTTGTGATAGCATATGCGCCTCTCATCTCGTCTGTTATCTCTGATCATATTAGGATTGCAGCTGGATTCTTCTAAAACACTTTAGGCATCCGACTCTGCTTTTAATTCAGAAAACAATACAGAATCCCCGCAGGATAAACGTGCCAAGTAGCGCAGCATGCGAAAAGACTGTTGTAAAGAAAATAATGTGGCGTTGCAGACTGTCTCGTGCTGTGAAAGACTGAGGTTTGGAAGTCGGTGAATCCCTGCACGGAGAGGGCAGCTGTGCCGACTGTGAGGAACCGTCATGAGCTCGACCGGCTCGTCGGCACCATGATCCCCCCTCCTCCTGGTTCCATGATGGTAATGATGCTCTGCTGCCTGGCTACTCTGTCCTTGCTGCACTGTACAAGGTCAGTCAGGCATGAACTGGAGAGCACCGCCCGCCCTTCCCACCGCCATCACCAACCCTGCACAAGATGCGCCCGTGGAGAGCCGGGATGGTGGTAAGTGATGCTTATCTCATCATTATTTGTGTGTTTGTGTCTCTGTGGGAGAGAGAGAGAGAGAGAGAGAGAGAGAGAGAGAGAGAGACAGTGATGCCTTCAGGGGTTCAGTCTGTCTGTTGTAGCTTATTGGAAGGTGAATCCTTATGTGTCAAAGGCTTTCACCTCTACAGAGAGCATGAGTTTAGTGGAACAACTAAAATGTTGTGGAGTTTTAGATTTTTACCTGTAAGACAGAGTTTCATCAAAGTTGATCCACTCTGGAGAGTGAAGCCACCTATGGAGGCCCGTTAACAGCCAACAACAAGCCTGGATTTTTATTTCTTGCTGATTGTGTATTCATGCCAGCTTATATCAGCCCCTATTGGCAATTACTGCATGATAGTCTCATCTCTCACACATCATTTCTGCCGAACACGGCCGCAGAAATCCTCTGCGCGTTTTAAAAATGTATTTAATAAAGGTGTCAAAAAATATGGAAGTTTTTTGTTTGTTTTGTGTTGTTTTTTTCTATCTTGAAATTGATTTGAATTGTTTAAAAAAAACACACAAACGGTAATAAATTTACAGTAAGACTGTAATACATTTACAGTGAGAAAGTAAAAACATTACAGCAAGGATTCTTCAGACAGAAAGAAATAGTGCACTGCAAAAACACACAAAAAAATTCCTAGTGTTTTTGTTTACCCTGAAATGCAAATATTGTTGTGCACAAGAAGTAAGACAAAAATAACTAAAAGGTAACTTTCAGCAAGATAAAAGATAAACTATTTTAAGTCAATAGTTTTCAAAGATAAATGAATACTAAATTATCAAGGCTCGAGCTAAAAAGAAGAAATCCTGGGAAGCCATTGCTCCTTGACTCACTGGTGCTGACAGTGGACATCCTGGAGTTCTCCATTATCAGTAACAGCTTCCACGCAGAAGAGTGTTGTGGTTGTCATTAGGAGCAGACGACGGCAGAGATCTTGGACCTTATATCCTCAACAACACAGCTGAAATTCTCATATCTTCATTAGAAAAAAAAGAAAAGCTCCCCTAAACCTCTTCTGCTGGGTAGCAGAGTTCAAACAATCAGCTCTCTGGTCAGTTAAGCAGAGAAAGCTCAGAGGAGTTTCACTGTGAAGACGCTGAAAGTTGCCTCAAGACACTGATGTGGGAGGTTGGCATGCAAGAGGTCAATGCTGCTTTGCAAAACCGACTCTTCTTCCTCATGGAATGCCAGTAAAAAATGTTAAAATGGTGCGATATGTGCTCACATATACAGTAATTTACAATAATTTGCATTTACAGAAATGCATTGTGGCAGTGCTGCCACCCACAAGAAAGAATATGTCGCGTCATCCCAAATGCACGCCTTCCGTCAGTAACGAAGAGGAGCGGTGAAGTTATTGCCAGCTTACATGAGCGTAAGACATATTTTGTCCCATTATGCACAGAAAAATAAAATATGGTTTATGATGTTCTTTGCTTTGTAGCAAAGTCCAGTGAGCATGACGGAAAAGTTGACGCTTTCCAGCAGGAAGACATAAGTGATGTTCTACTTGAACGGCCACCGATTTCTTACGATTACCTGCAAGGATGTCACAGCTGAGTCGCTGAGTCAGACCATATGGAGGAATGACAAAAATGTTAAAAAGCTGAATTTATCAGTAAAGCGAGTGCCGGCCTGCTGCTGAGGCAGAGCACCGGAGTCCACAGATAAACTCTGACGCAGAGTCAGAAATTCACATCTGACCTTTAATCAGCAGTGACTCAGAGACTTGTTTGCTCTGAGTCAGAAAACAACCGTGACGAAAAGAAAAACTTTCTTAAAATCTTTCAAGTCGGAGAATTTTCCGCAAAATCCAGTTCAGTAACTTGGGTTTGTTTTCAAAAGGTTTTCATGCTGATGTCATTTCATCCCTTGACCATCCGTGAATTTTCAGTGTTTAATTGATGACGGTGTCATTAATTAAATTCCTATCATCATATCATGATGGGGCTTTTTCTTTTTCTTTCTTCGGCAGGAACAGAGAAACAGATTAGAGTTGTAGGAAATAAAAACATGTTAATCCCAAAATAACATTTAGGAAAATAATCCAGACGTCGTACGCCATCTGTTGTAGTGCATGAATAAGTGAGACGAGCTTTGTGCATCGTTCAGCAGAGCCACATTGTTTTTAAAAGTTGCTTTCGAGGAGAAGAACTTTCAGGCAGTTTAGTTAGCAGCAATAAACAAAATCCCTTGGAAAAACCAGTAACGTGACAAAGGGGAAGCTGTGTTCGAAGAAGACCAGAATGTTTTGCATTGATAAAAGTTTTATTTAATAGTGAAATTTTTATTTTTCCTGGAAGCTCTGAGGGCATTTTCCTACGTGATTCCGAGATATGAGACAGGAGGAAAAAAAAAAAAAAAACACACATCAGAAAGAAAATCAAAGACGAGTCAACATAAGATTTTGGAACCATAATCTGTCAGATTAGTGCTGGATATGTGAGGGATGAAAAGCTTCTTTGTGGTATTTCATTTATTGACTGTAAACGGAAACTGAATTTGATCTGTTCAGGAGAAACTTCACAGACCGTTGAAGTGACGAGTCTCGGCGGGTAAAAGCACCGCTGGGTTTTGGCCTGAAGAGATTCTTTGTAGTGCAGATAAAACCAGAGATCGTTTTATCAGTTTGTATTAAAAAATAAATAAATAAATAAAAGAGTGTAAAGGTTTCATAGTGGATTTTTATCATTTAATAATGCAATACTTTTGAGCTGAGAAGTGGATGTTTTAGATTCAAATCATGCTTTTCATCCTTTCGAAAAGCAAAAACAATGGTTCTTCTTTTTAAGCGGTTTCAAAACTGATATGATGATGACTTTTCAGTGAACCTAATTTGAAAATAGCATTTTTTTTCTCCCCCCTTCATGTGTGCTGGAAGGGGATGGGACTTTCTGATGGTCATAGCAGTGAAGTAAAACCCACCCAGCAGTATTTTTCATGCATCTCTTCCTGCTATTTGGAGGAAACCAATTTATCCCACATCCTGAGAGAATCTGTTAAGAACATGCATGAGAGCACTAATTAAAGAAGCTCCACAGCGCATCATATTCAAAATACAGCATAGAGTTCTTCACTGCATATCGACAGCGTCATAATTACGTCCCCACCGGCAATCTTCTGTGAATTTGTCCCTCAATTACCCACCAACTCATGCATCTGAGGAAAGGACTCTTCCAGAGTAGGATGCTAGAAGAGAGATAGGACAGATAAAACCAATTACTCTTCGCATCACTTTTGCCTGCTTGGGAAACGTGAACTGAGGTCCCAGCCCACTGAATGTGATCTGGAGTTAAATTTGGTGGTGATGATGATGATGATGAGTTAAAATTCAGGGCGTAAACTCAGCCGCCGTCGTCGTGGCACAGTGGGCAGCACACGCATCTGTGGTGCGTCTGTGTGGAAGCGAGAGCGTCAGCTCTTAAGGAAGTGGGCTTTAAAACGTTGAGTACACCCCACTGTGGGAGCAAACTGTGAACGCTATCCAACGCCACGCTTGTCTGCTTCTGTTCAGATCAGCTCCTCCGCTGGCTCCTGCCAGCTGGTGGTTAGTAGCCCGGACCCCCTTTAAGAGCTGGAGACCCTCCAGAAAACTGCCTGGTAATCTGTGTTTTTTCCTCCTCATTAGTTGATGTCTTCGTTGGAAAGAGACCGCTTTTCTACCGACACCAGTTTTTCCACAACCGTCACATCCAGTACAGAAAACGACCAAATAAGAACCACAATATGTGAACCCAGAAGTTTATTTTCTTGATTTTATTTCAAGGCACCAGTGTAAAAGAGGGTTGAACACACATTTCAGATTTGTCCTCTCCATTTTGTAAACCCTTTGTGTTGGTTTGTCATGGAAAATCCAAATACAACACGCTGAAGTAATCAGGCAGTGAAGGTACAGAAAGTGCCTCAGGAATACCTGAGGCTCAGCGACTTCATGTTGTTAAAAGCTCTGACTTTCCTGCTAATGGGGCCCAAACACATGACGACGACGGGTCGCGGTCAAAACTGGCAGAAATTCAAATATTTTTGTGTCCTTCAAAACTTGGCTTTCAAACTTCTCGCAACCAACCTGATGGGAGGCTCAATTAAATTAATAGAAATAAATTATGCTTCCCCTCGCAATGTCAAAAACGCACCAAAGCAACTTTTTTAATAGCATTTCTGCCGTGACGTGGTGATAAACAACATGCATCATCGACCCTGTTGATGGGACTGTTCATCACTCTCCGCCAACATTTCATGATTTCTTACAATGACATTTAAAATAGTCATCACTGCGCGCTCTTTGCTTTCTCTGAAATGTATCAGACGTATTTTTTATATTTCGCATTATTCAGCTATATAACTGATGTTTGTTTATGCTGTTTGATTAAAATGTGACTCAAAAACAAGCAGCAACATTGAGTTGCAGAAGGTTATTTGTTGTTGACCTAAATCTTGACCAATCATAATTTTAGACTATTTTTTTTATTAAGTTCTCCAAATCAGTTTAAAAATCAAACATTAGTTTCTCAAGAAAACTAAGCATTTATTCAATTTCAGATTACTCAGCAAATTTATGAAAATAGAAATTCAGACACTTCTTTCTTTAAGCATCCCGATGTTCTTGGTTCCTCCTTTCTGTAAAACAGTCTGATATATTTTCCTTCATGTTTTACTTTGGAAGTGAATACGTAATGTCTATGTGTAATTTGGATGACCTCGTGAATCTTTATCAAGAAACAGAAGCCGATCATTTACCTCAATTATTAAGAAAGAAATAGAAATAGGAATAGTTTTGTAATACTGTAGTTTTCCTGAATATCCTAGTCCTACAAAACTTACAAACAGTATGCATTTCAGCTTCATTAAGAAAAACAATCAAATAAATATATAAAAACAACATTTCCCTCTTAAATTCTCTCATATCTTCCCCCTGTCCTTTCCATAATTAGTGACGCTCGTCAGCTCAGAAGGAGCTCTCTGTCCTTTTGACATTTGCCGCTTTCTCGTTCTCGGGCTTAATGGACAGGACCAGTTCCATCTCCTGGCCAGGTGAAGGCTCTGGCATCTTGTTGATTTTAGCGAAGCTCTGGCTGATGTCCATGAAGGTTTTGTTTTTGGTTTCTGGGAGGACAGCGCAGAGGAAGATGGATCCCAGGGTGCAGACCACCACAAACACCAGGAAGGAAAATGACTGCAGCTTTTCCTGCAGAAACAGAAAGAAATCATTTTTAGATGATTTTAGCTCACGAACGACTGCATAAAATCAGAAAAACTTAAGATGAACCAACTAAATGTGGCATGTGGTACAGATTGTTTTTAATGTTTTTAGGTTTTGCATTTTTTTAAACCACTTTCTTAATTACCATCGACAAAGACAGATCCTGAAACTGCTTGACTGTTTGTTTGTTGTTGATTGTTATGCATAAAAGCTGGAGGAGGATCAGTGGTTTTTATTTTAGAAAGATAAACTAGACCCTTGTGAGGGTGATCCACATGTGTTTAGTGGATCTGGAGAATGCAAGATGTCTTTTTAGGAATATTGTGGAGGATCCGGCTGCTTTCCAGTCCAAGCAGGAGCTAAACTTGTGCACAAAGCTAAACTTGTTCCCCGTTTGTGTTGGGCTCCATCAGGGCTGCTTCTTGTCTCCAGTCTTGTTTGTGGCGCTGATAGACAGAATCTTAAGTTCGAGTTCTTTGATACCATCAAAGAAATCTGCTGACTGTGACCTTTAGTCATGAAATGGTTTGCCACCAACTGTGATGTTGCAGGTGAATTTGCGCTGTCATAGTCAGGAGACAGTTTCATACTTAATAGAGTACACTCTGCCTCTCCAGTAATGGTGGGACAAAGCAGACATATTGTGGTAAAGAAACAACTTACACAAAAGTCTAAGCTATTGGTTTATTTATCCATCCACATTTTGACCCTTGACTTGGGGTCATGGGATACCGAACATGATTTAAAGAATAAACTGACTGAAATAAGCTTCCTCTGCAAGACAGCTGGACCCAGCTACCTTGCAGAGGAAGAGGATGTCAATCATCTCACGGGGAGCTTGAAGTAGCTCTTCGACATCTTAAAGAGTCCTTTCATGTGTTTCAGGCATCGCATCAGAATGCCTTCTCGGAAACCCCCTTTCGAGGTTTTCCACACACCGGAAGGAAACCCCGGGGTAGACCCAGAGCTCGCTTGAGGCACTTTATGAAACTTCTGGCCTGAGCACGGGGTGGGATGAACTGGATAGTTTTGCTCCAACAAGTGAAAGATGAAACACAAAATATTCACATAAACACACACACATGAGAAAAAGACCAACTCTTACATTTTTGACATACCAGAGCAACATTAATCCAAATGATGTCTTTTTTTTTTTTCCCTGCTTCATAAGTATTTTTAATAGTAATGATTTAAAAAAAAAAAAGTCAGGTGTATTTTTATGTAAAGATATGTTTAAATAATCAAACTACCCAATCTAACCTTGTCCAGAGTGATTCGCCAATAATACAGATTAGTGACAGATTTAAAATTTACACAGTGACTGATTGCCCAGAGAGATTTAGAAACAGAGAGAGGATTTTATGTGTGTGTGTTTGGATGAGAGGTTTTGGGAGGGAGGGACAGAGGGAGGGAGGTAATGCCACAGGGATTTTAGATGAGGCAGAGCAACTTAACCGACTCTCAGCAGTGTTTCGCCAAGCTGTAATCCCTTTTCTCATACAGCAACAGCCCTCAAACGGTGCAATCAACCCGATAGTAGAGATCCGATGTCTGCAGAACCCTAAAACCTACTTACTGCTTTTCAGAATTAATACAATTTCTGTCCAGTTTTTTTTTTTTTTTCTTTTTTTTGTGTGTGTCTTTTTTCAGTGTAGTTATTGGCAACAAAAAGGGAACTTGTGAAGGGCCTGATCCAGCTGTCCTCAAGGAGGACTTGTGCAAACAGAGCACTTTCCTGTCCGTGATGGTCATCATAATTTGAAAGCCCGGCAGACGGAGGAGAATTAGGCAGACGTTTTGGGTGAACCTTTGATCTGTTGCAGTGAGACAGCTGGGCTCAATTGAGGCACATGCACAAAATAATTAACCAGGGATGTAAGTATCCATCAGATGCTACACTTACACATTAGTACAAATCTCTCAATGTATAATCAGCAGTGATGTGAATTGATGAGGAGTTTCACCAGGATGTTTCCTGCAGAAAGCAGATTTGGTGCATCACATGTAAAATGTTACTGTGACAGAAACCGTAACATCGTCAATCCTGTGGTCAAAAGTTTCTCTGAACTTCTTGCCGTGACGTGCTTGAGAAAATAAAAGAAGGCTGCTTAAGTGTCAACATAACAACGCAGATTGTGAAGTGGAAGAAAAATTGCTTTCCTTTTTGGTTAATTTAAAACCTTTTGGTAGTTTTTTTTTGTGTTCTTTTTTAAATCTAAATTCTGCTGTTAGGTGAGACATCAAGATCAATGCAACATCCATCATCATGGATGACTGACGGATTCGTGTCAGAAACTACACATTTATTACTTTTAACACAGTCAGCTGATACATACATTGGTAACTGGTAACTAAACTTAGCGCTCGCTTAAGTCAAACATTCAAGTATTTTTCGGTAACTACCAGTTCTACCCAACCGTCGTCTTTTTCTTGTAATTCACAGGAAGTCAAACAACGAAACTTCACAACCAGGACAACTCATGTCTTGTATCTCAAGAAAACCCTTATTATGAAAGTCTTTAGAAGAAGATCAGGCTCTCAGGCAACAACGTGGCAAAACAAATGAAAATGGACAGAATAAAAGAGATCACAGAAGTAAGGAGGAATGTAAGGAGACTGTTTGTATCACCGCAAGGAGAAGACAGAACTTAAATCTTCTCCACAGACATCAACCTAATGATGACGTTTAAAAATGACCTTGTCTACTACGTGTCCATGCTTGAAAATTTACAGTCACAAGTTTCTGGGGCAACAGTGACTCATCCTCGGCGGATAGCAGCTCTGCGCTGCAGTGGAAGTCAGAATGGAGTTGTGTGTTTGCGTGGGTGGGTGCTTGTTTGCGTCTGCGGGTGTGTGTGTGTGTGTGTGTGTGTGTGTGTGGGGGGTGTGTGTGTGTGAGTGTCTCGTCTATTTCCCTCCATAGCCCTGAACCTCAGATAAACAGATCAGATGGAGATACACAAGATTAAAACACCAGCATCCAGACAAGATCATTCACTCTTTTCATGGATTATCAAATGATTATTTCAAACTGCATACATGACGACACATGAAACATTTCGTCCTTGGATCATAGTTATGGCGGTTCTTATGCCTCACAAACTCATGAATCTTACAAATTACCCATGAAACCTTGAATGCTCCTTAGAGTAAGAGCATTTCATTACAGTCTAATCTAATGTGGAGGTGATTTATTAAAGTCTTCATTTAGTCTGATGTCAGAAGGTAAATGTTCGTTTGATGTCATTAATGAACTGAAGCTTTTTTCTCCTCACTAGCATTTGTGAACCAACGTTTTCACTAAAACTTTTTGTTTTTAAGTCCAGACTCTCTCGGCTCTCCTGCTCATTTCAGCCAACCGGCTGGCATTTTAGACAACATTTACTACAATATATAAAGATAACATGCTGCTTGTTTTCTAATGAGTTCCCATGACTACCGACGTCTATGCCAATATTGTGTTTCTGTGTTGTGAGGCCAAGCATCTTACTTCCTCTGTTAAAGTAGCTCAGAAATGATCAATTTCAATCTTTATTGCTTGTTTTATATAAAAGCTGCTTCCGTCCTCCAATAGGATTACGTGTATGTATTCTTTGTTTTATAAAAGTGCAAATATGATGCTTTTTTTTTCAGTGAAAGATGCTCAGGCAGCTCTACTGAACTCACTGTGACATCAATCCTCATTTCTACAGCCAGAAGCCCACAGAACAAAATATCTGACATTTAAACATGGCAAACCTTCAAAATGCTGACAAAAAAATTTCCATATGTCCACCTGACATAACATATCTGTGTTGCATTGATTCATTTTGAATGTCCCAACTGAATCCTGCCCAGAAATTTAAATTACATTTTACAAATAAAACTTTAGAAGGCATCTTCTTCAATTTTTACCCATTATTTACAATTCTTGAGTTTGTCAATATTGAAAAAACTCATATTAAGCAATAATATGTCCAAATACGTTGATAAAATGAATTGCCTCACAGTCACCTGTATTTTTATTGCAGCAAAAAGTCACATCACAGACTGCATTGAGTTCATTGAGTGTAATCCGATTGTGTACAGACAGAAATAGTTTTACCACTGACATGTGTTTCTCGCATTTTTTAAAAATGTACTGCTCTTTTTTTTTTCTTTTTTTTTTTACAGTCCTAAGTAACAGCAGCGTGGTCCCCTGTGAGGTGTTTGTAGTGTCGACTAGTTAATTTTCATGATTGATGCCTCGCCGCCTGTGCACTGAACTACAATTTGTAACGCCTGCAAAGCCACACATTTAGCTCAGTTCTGGTCCAGTAATCCACCACAGCACAAAGGGCCATTGCCTCCATCTTGAGGAAGAAAGAAATGCGCTCTGCTTGCCTGGTGTTTATATTCTAATTTATATAACGTGCGCAGAAATCGCCCCGTTGTTTCTTGCCTCTTTCTTCCAAATGAATATTTGTGTCTGCAGAATGAAATTAAGAGGCGTGATTAAATAAAGGAGCTCAAAGATCTCTGTGGGACCTTCGAATTACACTTTATGTGTGACAAAACGCGCCGAGTTGCTTGGTGCAATAACATCAAAACCTGCCCCAGTAAGCAGGAAATAAGATCTGCTGCTGCACCGCTGCAGATATTGTCGATTTATCGTAACCGGAAAAAGCTGAAAGGCCAATAAACCATGAAATTATGTTCACCTCGGAAGAAAACGCAACCCAAAACTTTTTAAACTGAATTTATATTAATCTCCATACGGTTATTATGTTAGTCTTGCTTAACTGTGTTTGCATATTCAGTTTACATGAAGGGATAATTGTTGTTCTTTTTTTTATGACAGAGCATCAACAGTGCACTGGAGGTGAACTGGTTTTATTTTAAATTATATTTTTCTTTCTGGAAACATAAAAAGAATGTATTTGCCTATTTTTGTTTTCCTTGTCAGCCTAAAATGTTTCAGATCATAAAATAATGGTTAAAATCAGGTAAAAATGACCTCAATAAATTACAAAACAGGTTTTCAATTTTGATTTTATTTAATTAGCAACAAGCAGTGATGATAACTGGCCTTTAGTCTTTCACATCACTACACTTTGCCTCATTTGTTTTGCTAAATCATGAACCAGGTGAGGTCTGCGATGTTTGAGATATTTTCTTTCGTGGTCTCCTAGATGAATATTCGGTGCACTTTTGGAGTAATTTTGGTTTCCATTTGGAGGACAATGGCCTTCAATGTCATTGAGAGACATTTTTTTGAAATAAATGAGTAATTTTTAAGTAATTTGCTTTGAATAAGCAAATGATGCGTTGCTAACATAGTCTTAAAATATTTTGCAAAAGGTCAACAACAAAATCAATCTCTAAGGGTTCATATAGCTCTATATGATTGAGCCTGGCGGGAAAAACAACGACCGATTTTCATCGTCGTGGGAAATTTGAACGATGCTAAATAAAATAAATAAATAAATAAATAAATCTTTGGGGGAATAAATAAATCTTTGAGGCAGCAATAAAGAAGTTAATAAGCATCAAATTATTAATTCCAGCGCCTCAAAGATGAGGATGGGGGTGTCCTTATCAGCATACAGGGGAAAAAACACATTAGCATTGTGTTAGAAGTAAGTCCAGAAATGGCAAGTCGAAGTTTAACCTGAAACAAATCATCAAAAAAAAGTTCAATATAAATGTGAAACAATGCCTCCTAAACCTGCATGCCACTCATCGGTTTCTCTACGTACTTCAGAGATGTTTCCCTTCATCCCGGGTCTAAACTTTTCAAGGATCCCCTCGAACAAGAAGCCCATGTGACACCTCTGTGGCGTTCTGTCATGTCGGTATAAGGATGTGACAGAGCAAGAGCGTGTCGTCTGAACAGGGGTCAGAGCTGGTTTCAGGTGCGAGTCGGGGACCAGTGAGTCACCGCTGTGATCTGGATGCCCGCTCTGTGCCTTGGAGTATAAAGCGGGTCCCGAGCGAGGCAGGCAGCAAAACGAATACTGCAACAACAGCGGCACAGGCAGCCTAAAAATAACCTTCTGTCGCTTCTCGTCTCTCGCACTTGTCCACACCTCACCCACTTTGGTCAGCCTTATCTCCCGGGTCCTTCTCTTTGCCTCTGTGACTTTTACTCTTGCAGGCCGTCGCTTACATGTGCTCAAGTAAATCATACCGAACGACCGTCAAAGTCAGTGTTATTTGTCTCACTTGGGAGAAATGTGGCGTTCAATTCGACAAACACATCGGACTCTTTAGAGACATGACTATTGGTTCAGTGATTTTTACAAACAAGATTTGAATGTATAAGTTTGAATGTAGTATTTTTCAAAATTATAAATTGATGCTCAAATAAATACATTTGACCCGCGCTGATATCTGGGTAAATGTCACTTAGCATGGTGCAGAAAGACCGCACACTTTTTGTAGTCATCGTGTGTCTGGTATAATTCAGGTTCATCAGCTTCTCTGTGTTTTGCATGTATTTTGTTTGGTAACTTGTCTGTGAAAACTGGAGGACACGTAAGTTTAAGGTTAGATCAACTGAAGAAGGGACAGAAATACAAAATTGCTTTTGAAAATGTATATTTGTGCTCATAAATGTGTTTTTCCAATGAGAAGCAGAGTGCTAACCTATCGCTACATAAGTGTGTATAATTGCTGTGGTTGAACAGCACAGCTATGTGTTGTCCTTGTCGATCTGAACCCGTCTCACTTAAGTTTTATCAAAATATAAAACACAGAAAACCTGAATCGACCCTCTTCTCTAAGAACCCAGAATCTGAATTTGTTTCTTCTACTGTGTTTTTCGGCTATTTTAAGTTCACGTCACTCTTTACCTTCAACACACGACACTCATGGCTGAAAAGACAAAGTTAGTTTTGTCTTGAGGGTCTGGAGAGAAAACAGGCAAACACCCTTTGACAGAAGGTCAAAGCAACATCAGTAGAATGTCCACTATGCCTTGAGGAAAGTTTCACTCTCATCTTCAGGTTCTGCTTTGACTTTTTTTTTTTTTCCAACACTTGCAGCTTTTTTTGTACTAAAATGTCCTTCCAGTTAAAAGGGAGTGGGAGTTTATGTTTGTGCATAAATAGCCTTTGACCCTCCAAGAGCTACTTTCTGTTTGCCATCCACAAACTTCTTCAACCAATTGTTTAATTAATTAGCATACAAATAGTTTAATTCTCTTTAAATGTGAAAGACAGTTTTGTGTGAATATAAAAGAAAAAAAGTGACATTTTTTTGGTGACCATGTTGAAAGCAACCTGAAATCCCTTTCTTCCTGCTAAATCTCAGCAAGTCGTCTTCCCGCATCACGTTCTCTGTCTGCTTTGAGCTTCAGCTGATTTGCTATTTATGACAACAAATAATTAAACAGGTTCGCCTAATAAAGTTTAGACAAAGCTCGTCTGTCTGAACTTTATTCCACGAAATTGTCGCTTTGAATCCATCAGGAAGTAAAGGGAGGACATGATTGATGTCATGGCGGACTGATTGGTGCATCGCTAGTTGTAATGCAAGAGCCACCTCTATTCCACATAAAGCAATGGAAATTGGTATATTAAAAAAACAACAACTAATTTTCATTTTCTCAACAACTACAGCAGATTTACTGCTACACAAAGCCCAATGGCAGATACCTAAATAGCCTAATCTTTATGTCTATCTCCATAAATTCATGTTGGTCTTTCGCTCAGAATCATGATTGAAACGCTGAGTGCTTGTGTTGTTTGTAGTTTAGTTTCAGTAAGGAGTGAAATGAATCCATATGGCTGAGAGCTCTGAGCTAAACGCCTGGAGTGAAATACTTCACATACCAGTCACATCCTCTCTTGATTCATGTGACACTTGCTCAAGGCACCAAGGAGCATCTGTAAATAAAGGTCTGTCACATTCGCATCGTGTTGGACATTCGGTTCATACATGAAACATACATGAAAAACACCTGTACATACAACTATAAATAAAGATGCACTTCACACTGAATTACAAATCAGATCCATCAACGTATCCATTCTTGAGAATTTGCTGCTTTTTTGTGGAGGTTTTTTATTTCAGTCCTAAGAAATTTTCAGGGTTAATAAGTAAATTGTATTTGCAAAGCCAAAATCACAAACCTTCACAAAAGAAAAACAGATCAAAGATAAATTTCACATAACTGAAAAGCCTGTCTGTACAAATATGTTGTTGTTTTTAAAATAATAATCAATGGAATCAAAATGAAGGAAAAACATCCGATTCCCAGTGATTTTAAACCGAGTCTGTTTAGGTTTCAACAGACTCAGTGGACCAGCAGACGACTGAGGCTTAAGCATGTCAGAGGCCATGAAGGGTCCTAATAGTTAGAACAAGTCATTGAACCTAAACTAACTGTTAATGAGTGAATAGTGTTGGTTGTATTTCATTTCATGTTATTAAATTAAATTGGATTAAAATGATCAAAATCACTTTTTGCAACAAGAAAACAAAGGGGGAAAAAATGGCTCTCCAATATGGCTACCTCACTATCAACATCTCTGATAGTAGTAGAAATCTTCACTGTTGAAAGAAATCATCGAGATATTTGCAGCTGTTCGAACGAAAAAGAAAATATGGATAAAAGTCACCAAAATAAAAGTCGTAATTAAAACTCCTCAGTTGGAATTTCGTCATTTGACAAACTGTTCAGAATTAGATTAGGAAAAGGGAGATTGATGCGTTGAAGAAGAGCAACTCAACCGGGAATAAACTTCCACAAGAACATGCGAAGCAGCTTCACAGATGTCTGCTAGGAATTTTAATCAGGCTGCAGGCTAAAATTTCTGCATCCATCCAGAATGATGGATGAAGCCGACTTCAGATTTGACTTTCAGACAAACCTTCGCCAACTTTAAAAAGGAAACAAACAAAAAGCAAACAGTATGAGTCAACATCTGAATGCTCAGATTAAAGTCCAGGCATGTGCGAGGATGACACTTGTAAGAATGTGAAATATGAAGAGCGCGTTGCACCGAAACACAAACTACTCCTTTTAAAGGGCCTCTTTTATGTTGGAGAATATAGTTCTGCTAAAAAAAAAGGGAAAGGGCGACAGCAAAGGAGGAGGACACAAAGTTCTCATTTTAATGACGGCTTGAAAATTTAAAAGAGGTGAAGGGAGCAGGGCACAGTTGAATCTGCTTAATGAAAAGCTCCCTAGGAGAAAGAATGTCAGTCTACTGCGCGGCAACAAAAGGTAGAGGGTATGACATCGAGCTGGAGGAGGAAGAGGAAGAGGCTGACTAATGAGCATGTATGAAGTAGAGCGAATAATTATGTTTGGTTTTCAAATAAAACGACCTTATTCATCCTATTCTCCAACTCAATAACACCTTTGATGCGTGTCGCATTGCGCAATTACATCCGCGAGTAGACAGTCACGGCGTTTTTAATAGGTCATTTATGGGTCATTTAAGAATGAATAAAAAGGCTAAAATATGGCATACTAAAAGACAATCTATCTGACGGTTCGGTCTTTTGGATTATCTGAAAAGCCACAGAGCCGATATTTATAGCCTTCTCCCTGAGATCAAGCAGACATGTCAATCCATAAAGGACGATCAAAGCGCGTCACAGCCACATGGATCCAGCTTGTGAAGAACACGCTCACTCAGGAACTCTGGCAAAACATTAAAGATCACTTTAAACATCAAAGGTAAGCGTGTTAGACCAGAAGGAAACGGAGAATATCCACAAACATTGTGAGGAGCTTTGTTACCTGGTCTATGTGGCAGAACGCTAACATCCATCATCGTCATTTTAAACAATCATCTTCATCTCTATGTCGCTTCAGATAAAGGTGTTAAGTTTTTGTTCATTTTTAAGTTTTGTTTTACTTTGCTTCTAAAGAGTAGTTTGTCAATGGCTTTTCATTTTCTCTTTCCTTGTTCAGTTAACCATCTATCTTTATCCCAAAATGCATTTAAATTAAAAAGAAAAGTATTGTCAGGGGTTTTCTAAAATGAGTTTAGCAGTTAGAGCTGTGAAATACGTACTGGGCATGAAGTATGAACATTTCCAAAAAAAAAATAAGTCTCATTGCTTCTAGGCTCAGCTTCGGCTCGGCAAACAGGGCTCAGCAGAATAGCTTGACGTCCAACGTGCTGAAACGTTATTGAAACCGTAAACCAAGTCGCCATCTGCTCCTCCGTCACTTATTTCATTTTTACAAGCTGACTGCAGCAAGTGCTAAAGGAAGAAATTAGTTAATAACTCATAAACACTTGCAAGTTTATTTTTCGTCATCTTGGACACTTGAAAAATGTTCTCAGCAAACAACTGAGGAGCTGTAATCAGTCTTTGAAATCATCTGACCTCTTGTGGGCAGGAGTCAGGTTTGGCAGAGGCGATATCGCTCTACGCCGCTGTGACGGCTCTTTTACAGCTCTGTGTAACAGAAAACTACACACGGGTGGTACATCAATGGGGATCCCCACCCTCCACCCTCACTGCTGTTTCTGCACTTACCCCCTCAGGCTTAATTCCTCTCCACTGTGGTTGTAATACTGTTGGACGCTTCCCAAACTCTGCTGAGTTAAGCAGCGTCCACACACACACTGTGCGGCATCTTTGTAGACCACAGGCATACAGAAAAATTTAATTCCCCAGCAGGGCAGTGAGCCCTCTGTGCCTGGAGTTCAAAACAGGACTAAACCAAGAGACTGGCATTCTTCTTCCTGGGTTTCGTGTAATGGGAGGAATACCATCTCCTCCCAGTGCTGCTGTGTTGACGTCTTTATTTGTCCTATTTGACAATAACAAGCTAACAGGGAGCCATACAGGCTCACCCTTTGCTTCTACGCTGAAGGATTTTGACTCTGCGAAAAATTAAGAGACCACAGAAAATGATCAGTTTCTCTAATTTGACTTTTTACAGATATAAAAAGTCAAATTAGTTTGACTTTTGTTTGTGTAACAAACTGTTGTGTAAAATGTTTGTGTAAAATGAACATTGTTCTTTTATCCTATGAACTGCTGACAACATGTCTCTGAAATTCCCAACAAAAATGTAGTATTTATTTGCAGAAAATGGAGAATTGGTCAAAAAGATCCAGGCATGAAATAATGCAAAGAGAACAAGTTCAGATTCATTTAGAAACAACAACCCTAATGTTTTATCTCCAGGAAGAGTTCAGAAATCTGTATTTGGTGGAAAAACCAGGAGGTTTTCAGTGGGGTTGAGTGCAGTGGGCTCTTAGTTTTTTACAGGCTGTATAAGGTTAAATGACGGATGGTCCAGCACTCTTACTGTAATTTCTGGACTGTAATCTTCTACTTTTTTCCCCAAGCTTCGAACACTTGCAGTGTGGCTAATATATGGCTTTTCGCCGACATGTTTTGATTTGAAAGGCTGCACTGCTGCGTGTCGAAGCCCAAGAGCAAAAGGAAAGTGAGGCCGTTCAATTCCAACAACAAAGAAGACGCGTTTGGTGGTTTTAGTGAGTAAGAAAGTACAATTTTATTTAGCTTTCAGTCGCAAAGTGCTTCGCAAAGCGCGTGGGAAAAGCACATCTAACGTAACGTCGATTGAAGTTTGATGCAGGAGGAAAATAGCAAACAAGTACTTTTCCCTGTAGGCTACCAGATTTATTTTTTTTTTTTCTTTTTAAAGCAGTCGTGTTACAGGTGTTTGGAAAAAGTATTTGGAGTTTTTATTTAATTAAAAGTGAGAAAAAAATTCTATGTAAATATGTTACAACACGGACACCTACGGTCATTAAAAGGGTCATTATATATCTTTTTTTTTTGTCCTTTTCAAAGTTAGAGGCTTAAATTACACGACTTCTTTTGGTTTTACTGGGAAGCTAATATCTGTTTCCTAATCTATAGGTCAAAATCTGCAAAGGTCATGAACTTGGTTCGCCATGGGTTTGCGGTCAGAGCAGGACATTGTTCTTGCTTCTTCTTGCTATTGATCAACCCGTTGGTAATTTAGTGAACTGAAGCTCTGAATTAAAGTCAAGAGACATTTCATTTAGCAGTTTCTCATTTCAGAGCCATTTTTGTTCTTCTTATGTATGCCCACCTTTTATCTTGGATGATATTTCAAGTTGGGCACAAAGCAGGTATTGTTTCCTTTAGAGATCTTTCTAGACCAAACTAATACAATCCAGAAAGTATTTTCTCCCCAAATCTACAGACAGAGTTTGAAGAAAGTGTCCAAAGCAGATGAAGAACTGAAATTGGTGTAAAATAATAATTTTATAATCTGTGTTTAAAGTTTAGTACCTTTGTTATTTGTTGTCCTTAGTTATTCTTATTTTGATTAGATCGGCCTTGTTTCTATTTTACTTTAGTTCAGTTTGGTCTTAATTATTTCAGTCAGGTTATGTTTATATCCTGTATATATTGCTTGTGGTTAGATTTGATTTGCCGGCTCTGCTGTTTGTGATAACTCCTCATAAGTAGTAATCACAAACAGTGTGTGTGATTACACACACTGTTTGTGCGTGTGTGCACACACACACACACACACACATGCAGGAATCCTTAAGTGAGAAAGCACACCAGCTCGTACTTGTAGAGCCCTTTGAGGTGTGACCGATACCTAAGCCTGCCTGAGTCCTTTGGATGATATTTAATTTGATCTGGACGTGTCAATGCAGCTCCTGGATAGCCGTTTGATGCTCAATTTTCTTCTGAGGATCAATTGTAAAATGAAGTGTCTGTCAAAATTTTCCGCCAGTAACGGTGTGGAATTAACGAGGCTTAGCTCTCGTTGGTGACTCACCCACCGGCTTCTGGGATATCGATTTGGATTAAAAGGTTAAATGTTCACCTGGGCCACGGATCCGATTCTGCTACGGGTCCCGCCGCATGACGGGCCTCGCTCGAGGGAATGTCAGTTCAGGACATTTAACTCCACAAACTCAGAGAAGATTACCAAGAGTATCTAATCTCTTTACAGTTGTCTGTCCTGACAGTCTGGCCCGGATCTGAGAAAAGCAATACAGCGGCTGAGCTTATCGCTACAGACAATGAATGAGCCGAGAAATAAATCTAATTTCCGCGGCCCAGAGGTTGTCTAAATCTACTTGTTTTATTCTGCACTCGCTGTCAAGCCGAGTATGAGATAAGACGGCAAGAAATAGACTACAGCATGCTTTAGCTAAAGCAGTTTTCTCTATCTGCTGATAAGATAATTAAACTATGGAGGGACTCTTTTGCTGTAGTTGATTTAAGTTCCAGGTTCTTTAGACCAAAATGCTTTATTTTCCTGAGCATTGTCTAGTGATGTTTGCTGAACTATCATCGTCTCAAAGCCTTTTAAAACACATAGCATTCAACCCACACTTGTTGAGAGAACAATTTAAACCTCAGGTAAAATTAAAATCTACTGATGATTTAGATGCAAGTGAAATGAAGTACCTTATTGGCTATTGACAATCAATCGGAAATGCAGCAAAAAAAATTTCTGTCCATATTATTTTAAGAGATTAATATGGAAAAGAAGTAGAAATGTGAAAACGTAAAACTTTTCTTTTGTCACTTAGCGATATGTAGATGCTAGTAGATCTAGTCTGATTCAGAGAGATGAAAGCGCCAGAAAAAGTCTCATTCAAGGGATTTCGTGGCATGCTTATGTTGCAGCTGAGTCGCTTCTAAAATTCTAATTTGAAGATTAGCATCTGAATTGTTGTGGAGACAGAAAAAACAAGTTTTTCTCTGAAGCAAAGATCATATTTATTTATGAACGTTGGCAAAACACGACGATAAAGATAGCAAAACTCAGAAATGTATTTTTGTGTGTTTGGGATGCAGCTGGATCTGAAAATGTTTTCCTTGTTTGTTCTTCAGGTTTGAACATTTTGCTGTTTCTGTCCCAATTTCATTTCACAATTTCTAATTTCTAAAAAGACTGAGGTGGTAAAAAGGTTCAAAGGTAACCAATCACTTTTAATCCTCCGAGCCGGTTAATAAGAAAATGTAACAATCATTGGTGTGATTTTGTTTCTCTAAATCTTAACAGTTGAATGTTACATTTTTGTTAACTGTAAGTGGGAAATCACTACAATTAATGGACAATAAGGCTTGAAAACATCAGTCTGTGTGTAATTGATCTTTAAGAAAAGCTTCATTTAGTGATGAAGTTCATGAAATACATAAACTTTTCAATAACACTTAAATTTACCGAGTGGGAATTATTGAATTGTGCAGGTTTGGTTTTATCATTCACTGAGATACCAAATCACAAAGGATTAAATATTGAGCTGAATACAACAATTCAGGTGCTGATATAAATCTTATTAACCAAAATCATACAACTTGGGGACAATAGTAGGAAGATGTGAGGAAGTTGTATTGAAAAGCATCACAGCAACAGGCCAGAATAACATCCTTATACTATGTTTTTCTTGTGAAGTGCATTCTGAGCCCAAAGTTATCTTTTTATTTGAGCAACATGTTCCTCCTGACTGTAAATTACATTAACTTTCCCTATGTGCAGAGAGATACAGACTGGGGTGATATCAAGGAGGCTTTCCAGCCTCGTGGACATGTTTATTGCTATTTTTAAAGCAAAATCACAAACAAAACATAAACCCAGTATGTGAAAATAGCAGGTCTCATGTCTAAGTATTAATTATCCTGTCATGTTTCACCTTTCACCTGTTTCACCTTATAAACAAAACAGCAAATCAGCAACATAAAACACTACTACAGTGTCCTTATTTAAAAAAAAAAAAATAAAAACATCTCAGGACAAACATTACAGCATAAATAAAGTCACGGTGACTCCGATTTGAAAACTGGGCGATAACTCGGCTTTTACTGATCCAGTAAAAAGGTAACCATTAAGACAAACAAACGTAAACAAATATCAACCTTTGAGATTTGATTCAAGAACTAGTTTCCCTGCGACAATTAAACTCCTCTGACGTCTTATTTTTAAAATGCAATTATCTTCCCTGAGCTGTAATATTCATTGCATAACTTATTTCAGCACTTTAAGTCTGGTGCTTTCTTCCATGTAATGTGAGGCCTCTGATGTTTTCTCATTAAAAAGGCAAATAAAGTTTGTCCCTTAATCCTGGCTGGGAAATAAAAGCAAACGTCTTACTGAACCCTTGGGCTTGTTTGCTTCACCAGCTGTGCCAGTGAAGGCGGCAACCACGGTCGCAATAATGGAGAGTTAATGTTTGTGTTTTCTAAGCTCTGGCCAGGTTTTAAACAACAAAAAAGCATAAAGTTTTAACTGTCTTTTAATGAAGGATATTCAGAGAGACATATTTCTCTACTTGTGCTCAGACTATTAAATTCAGTGCTAAGAAATCTTCTATTTGGCACAATACTGAGAGCATCTACTGTGATGTCCAGAGTAAAGTCCTGGCTCTCAAACTCCATCGCATTCAGCTGCAGATCATTTCAAGAACTGAAGGTATGAAAAACCCAGTATATTGATTCAAGTATGCGCCATGTAGTTTTGGTACATGTTCAACCTTCCTCTTGTGCTTTCCACTCACTTCTTCTATGGTTCTTATGCAAAGCTGCCGACGCTCCACAGACTCTTTACTGACGTTACTGTTGTCTGCACTATCTGGTGACGATTTGTTATGATGCGTTTATTAATCAGTGAAAGATTGGATTTCTTTAGTTTCAACACAGATCTCAAATTCTCCTTTTGGACCCATGTGCATCGAGACAAGATGGGTACAGTGGAAAAAATGCAGCTGAAGAAGTTATATTTCAGTATTCAATTGTTCAAATGTTGTGATTGAAGTTGTTTCTGCACTTTAAATTATACATTTTGCAATTTAACATAACTAATTTCAGATTAACACCTCACAGCCTTTCATCAATCCACAGACTTTCTGACTGAAACATAACTATATTACACATAAATGTGCCCCCTTTTGTGTCTGTAAACTTCCCTCCATGGATACATTTTAGTGACATTTTTGCATTTACGTCAGTCGATTATTGTTCCTTCTCTTGCAACGGTTATTTTTAGCATGATTCAAATCTCTGCCGACACCATAAATTATAAACAGTGAGTGCATCTTTTTGTTTCGACAGCAGATCTTACTTGAATGAAGGGGAATAAGAGGCCCACGGCAAAGTTGGACAACCAATTCACAATACCGGCGATCATGAAAGCAGCAGGTCTGTAGGATTGTTCAAACAGTTCTCCAGTCAGGATAAATGGGATGCCGCCTTAGAGAGAGAGAGATAGAGAGAGAGAGACAGAAAATATGTATGAACCATTAGTTGCAACAAAGTGCTGACAGCAACTAACAGAAACAAATGGTTTTAGTTTGAAAAACAAACAAAGCACTTTAGGTGCTTCATAACTTTTTTATTGTTTTCTCTCGCTGCAGGCTGCAGATCAAAGTCTGGTGCAGATTATAAATTTGTTCTGTATTTGTAGCATCTGTAAAGATTCTGCAGCAATTTATGCTGCAGGACTGAACTTTCAGCTGCACAATAAGGCACGTCCCTTAAATTTCCTGACTTCAATTTCAATTAATGACAACAAATAGTTGCAATTCCGCTAAAACCTTCAGAAATCAGAGCAGATGATGAAAATCACTCCTTAATTAGCACACAACACGTATGGTTAGTCCAAGAAGGGTCTATCCAAAATAAAAACTCCAGCAGAAGCTATATTTCTGTCTGTTAAAATAGCTGTTTAAATGTAAAAGTCAGCGTGTCAAAAGGTCAAATATTTTTATGAAGCTCAAAACTATGCAAACGCAAATGCATTTATGATTACAGTTAACACTAAGCACAGAGGAGGCTGTGTGTCTCATTTTCATGCACCATGGATTAATTACAGCTATCAAGTAACCAACAAACCTAATTCCAATGGTGAGGGTTACTTTTAATGAGCCTGCATTGAGTTCACATGAAACCCAGACAGATGCATAATTTGTTTATGTTGAAAACACTTAGACTAAGGCTAATTCAGTTTAAAAACAAAAACAAACAAAAGTTGTAAAAGAAGAGTTCAGAAGGAGACGTAAAATAAAACACAAATGCGGTTTCATTATGTTAATTATGAGTAAAACATTTCTTGCCAATGTCTTTTTTTTTGTAGTTGGGACACTGTACTAATAATAGTATGAAGGAAAGCACAAATGCTTCCTCGTGAGAGAAGGTCAAGTCAGTGTTTTCATGAAGAAAAGTGAAAGTTGTTTGGCGAATTTCCAGCCATAACTATGAAATAATGGTTATCAGGATTTTGAATATTTTATGCCAACATGTAGAGTTTCCATAGTAAAAGGTATTCCTTTGTATTACATAGAGTGATCAACGAATGACAAAGTTGTATTAGTGAAATTGTTTTCGTTCAATAGAAAGTGCATTACTGAACTGTGAAACAAGTCAGAAAGCTCTGAGGTTGTGAGTCTAATATGAGGTCTCCATAAGCTTTTTCTTTGGTTAAAATATAACTGAACTTAAAATATATAACCCCTTTGTTGGATGACCTCTATATTTCCATTATTCTGCCTTTATTGGGGCAAAAGTAACACAAGCAGTCAACCTATTGTTTCTCTTTCTTATGTGATAAAAGAGGTTCAGAACTTTATCTCTTAGGAACAGCTGCAAAACTTGAAAAGACTAGAATAGTTCAAATGTTTTCCACGCTACATCTTATACGAAGCTGTTGGGATGCTGTCCACCTTCAAGGAAAAACAAACAACAGGGGAAGATAAAGAAAAGAAACTAACAAGCTGCACAGTTCAAAAGGAGAGCTGGCAACACCTACTCAGGACTTTTGCTGTAGCAACGCATCCATAAAAAAATCATTATACCATTTCTTTGATATTTCTTTGTTCCTTCATTTTCACATTTATCTTTGAAATATTTTAGTACTCAATTTATTTCATGTCAACCTCTGTATCAAATTTGGTGTCATGAGGTTGTTCCTCATGGATTGCCAAGCCTATTCCTTCATAATCATAATCAGGTCACAACCTAACTCAAAGCTAAAACCCACACCGAACACGAGAACATCAGTGAACAACGATAAAGACAGAGAAAACTCAGTGGTGAAGTTTAAAAAAAGGGCTGAGTTATAATTCAGCCGTCTCGTGGAGCTCTGATCAGTCCATCATCCCAACATAGAAAGAGTCCGACTACAAACGTACCAGAGGCATGGCTGACAGGCCTGGCAAAGAGAAACCCGTCATAACACAGCAGAGATGAAGAGATCCGCTGCTGAGGTGGGCCAATGTGTCAACAGGGGCGACTAACAGCCATGCTCTCCAAAAGCCATCATGTGGATTCTTAACTCAAGACCGTGGCGGAGCTTCACCCTCCGGTGACCCTAACCATACAGCCGGCGCTACAATCTACAAGATAAGACGAGGGCAGATTTATTGGTTGGATTGAGCAGGTGGAGGATTAGAGCTGAATGCAACTTAAAAACTTCAACAAAACTAGAAGCTAGTTTCCATCCAATGTCTCTGGGTTTGAGCTATTTTAAAAATCTTGGCAGTGATAAAGATATACTCCAAAAAAGTCTGGCAGCTGTAATTGGTGCTTAGTCTATTTCAGAAATAATCTGTTTACATGGTTTGAGGCAGTACAGCAGGAAAGAAACTTTAAGTCACCTTTTCACATTATTATTATTATTTTTTTATATCAGGATTGTATGTTATCTTTTGAAATAAGGCTGGAGGAATTTTGATGTAAGGGATGATAGTGTTTCGTGCAAACGATTCTAACGCATGCTACATGGCCACACACATTTTTGCTTCTAGTTGAACTCACAATCCTAAATCAAAATAGATTAATATGTGTGCTCTCACACAAGAATGTTTCATTGGCATGATAATATAAACTGCTTTATTAACAGTAGGCCGGTCTGTCAATGTTGAAGAAGCTTACGAAAAAATAAATGCAATAAAAATGTATGCTTTAAATCCTGTCAGCAGATAATTTGTTGTCCTTTGTAGCTAAAGAGACAAAAACCACAAAGGCATTTTCAGCTGAACACAAGGAGCTACGATTCTGATATAAAGGCTTAGCATCTCATTGGAAATAATTGCTTGTGAGAGAAAAAAAAAACAAAAACCATACTTTGAACAAGATGATGTTTATTAATAGAATAGCATTGAAATAGCCTTTATGGTCCCACTGTGAGGAAATTCAGGTGTAACATCAGCATCAAGGGATGTTGATGCTGCTTTGCATAATGGAGCTAATCCATGGTAAACAAAACAACAAAAAATGTTTGTTTTTTTTTATTTATGTGAAAAAACAAGATTAGCAATAATAATACACCATACAAGATGATATAAAAAATACTGTGCAGTTATCAGAATAGAGACGTGGCAACTGAGCAGGAAGGCTGTCTTTAAATTATACATAATCTGAATGTGAGCAATACAAAGACAACAGTCTTTCTTACAATACAGCATATCAGTAGTACAGAAAAACAAACGTGCAGTAACAGCAGAAATCTCTTTAAAAATTGGACATAACAGTGCAAATGCCAGCAGAGATGTAAACACCTCTAGAGTCTAATAACCGCTGGGAGAAATGATCTGCAATAACGCTCTCTGGAATATCTGGAAAACAGAAGAAACTCTTCAGTTCATGCAAGGGGTTGGGGATTAAAGACCAAAGGTGTGCTGATTCATGCAGTCGATTAGATGGCACAAAAGAATGGTCAGCATGTCAAACACCCATCGCCTGATTTCAGCACTTATTGATACCTTATTGATACCTTCCAGTTTTGTATAATGGAGTTAATCCATGGTGAGCCAAGTGGAAATATAGACCTGCAGGGGTATGTTTCTGGGTGGCACTGTTAGAATGCAAATGACTGAATGAAGATTGGTTTTCAGACAACCACCAATAATACAGAACAAATAAAGGTAACCAAAGGGGAAAAGGAAACATGACGAGACAAACAGGAGGCTTAGAAGTGGTATGCAGGAAAGAAATACACCAAAGTTTTCCTGCTCATGTTTGTCCTTTGGATAAAAGCAGGGATTATTCAGAGCATCAAGTAAAGAGAGCTCAATATTTGCTTTCAACAGATTCTTTGCCAGCGCTTCTAAATCTACTTGAAGCCATTAGCGGCTGACATTCTTCCAGATAGGAGACAAAGTGGTGCTTCTGTTCGGAAACTTGCATCCTGAAGTTGTTGCACGTCTCAGTGAAAAGCCACAGCATTAATGCAACGTGGTGAAATCTGCCACCCCTTACTGCTCAATGCCTGTTGCCCTTTAGACTAAACATGGGCTGGTGGCCTGACCTTGTAAATTTGAAAGACACTTTATTTGAAGGGCAGTTCAGACTGACATTACCGTCATAAATACAAACACGCGTCATGAACATGACTGAGTCTTCATAAATGTCTGACAATGTCACTTCTTCATCAGACACACTTTGACTCATTCATGCAAGTTTGACAAATGTTTGAATTTTTCATGGCAGCCATTTGGTGTCACCTATTGAGCCAAAGCAAAGCACCTCTTTGGAGCTTCGGTCCCCAGCCGAGTCCCTCTCCCACACAGACTAGCAGCAGCAACAATTAGCAAACGCAAATTGCACATCTGCTTGGTACAACACTCAAAAGAACGTTTGTAAATGGCATCAATGAGTACATCCTAATTACATAATAGAAGATTTATCAGAGCTGAACCTTAACCTCTAATCCTTTAAATATTCCTGCCACATTAATGGCAGATTGGGCAGTGTGACAAACATCTGGACACTGCAGAGACTATTACAGTGCATGTATACTGATACACGCTGCATCTATGACAGATGTCACACTGATTTAGAGGAAACATAAAAGAATAGAAAATAAAAGTAAACTTTCTGGGGCTGTAAGGGAAATTTGTTCATTTAGCTTTTATAGAAACTCGTGTCAGGTGAGAATGGTGTCTTGGTTCATTTTAGGTTCATTATTAAAACATTATTTCTCAGCACTGCAATCTTTAGAAATATCATAAAGCAGGGGGGGGAAAGCAAAACTTAAGTTGCTTGTTTGTTATTAAAGGTTTCTAGAAATAGATGGACTAGAATTTTTATATAAACTTTTACATTTTAGAAAGAAAAGGAAACTAATAAATTTGCACTCTGACAGTTTGATGCATGAGTTAATACCAGTCACACATATTGGGCACTACTTACAGATAAACAGCTTTACACAAATAACACATCGTCTTTCAACTCACCTGTTACTGTAGCTTATGGAAATTGAACTCCAGGTAACAGGTAACAGGAGTCCATGGATTTCTTTGGACACGTCTGCAAGTTTGCAGACATTATATTTAACGCACAGATACACTACTGCTGATGATTTGTGCATGTAGTATTCGAATGCAAAAGTAATAAAGTCCTACTTACTTTACTATTTTACATGTAGGGACACTTTGAGACTACAGAGTGTTAACTGTGCATCCTCAGATGGTCAAGTGATTAGTAAGTATGGGGGAAGCAGCCAATCGTGGCTTTCTCTTTCAAAAAGAGTTACCATCTTGTGTGTTATTTCTTCACATAAGAAATAATGTGTAAAGAAAATAATATCAGATATACATGAATCAAGGCGAGATATGAAGGTGTGACAAAAGCCTAAACATTACCTTGAAGTCATAATCCTGTTGCTTTCCAGTGTGATTCAAATTATATTTCATGTTCTGGCTTTTATGCTTTGAGTTATTTCTGTTTTTATTTAGCACAATATTTGTCGTGTATTCTTTTGAGTCCTAGTTATCCCACTTTTATCAGATATTTCCCTGGGCCTGTTTGCATTAGTTTTTTATTGCCGTGTGTCCGTTTTCAAATTTGCCAAATCTCCTCTGTCTTTCTTCTCTCCCAGCTGCCGAGTATTTTCTCTTGATTAAGACTCAATTCATTGTGGTTCCACTAATCACCTCTCCAGGATTTATTAGCCTGTCATTTTCTGTTGCTTTTAGTCACATTCTTTGGTGAATCCCTGTTTCAAGCCTGCGCTTTTCCATGTCTTTGTTGTTTTTGAATCTTGTTGTTGTTTGGACTTTACTTCCCTTTAACCGAATCATCAACCAATCCATCTCAAGCACTCATCACACATATATTGATGGAGAAACTGGTTTTTTGACATGAGTAACAGAAACTGTCTTTAAGATTCCTCAATATTAGAGTTGACATTCAGCAAAAACTTTTAAAATATTAATTTTTTGTGTGATACTGGAGAGAAAAGCGCTCCAGAATGTTTAAAGGAAAATCGTCTCTTTAAAACCCAAAATGTCTTACACATACAGCTACACCTTTGCTTCATTTAATATGCGAGGATCTATGAATATCAAATCACTTGCTTCCATCTGCACAGCTTGCCAAATCTGCTCACCTTCAGATGTCCTGATGTTGTAATATTGCAGTCGCTCCATATTGTAGACAGAGGTGGGTAGTAACTAGTTACATTTACTCTGAAAAAACTGAAAAGCAGATTTTGCAGAAAAGGAGCTGAACTAAGTTCATAAAAACTTGGTCCATACTTTGTTGACACAGACACCTACCTCTCAAATCTGACTAAATGAAACAATAATAATGAAAAATAAAAAAAAAAAAAAAAAACAGAATCACTGGCGGTTTGTCGTGATATACTTAACATGAAAAGGTGCCCCTTAATTATATTCCCCTCAAGGCTCCATGCCACCTTTTGCCAGCCACGCATAATGAGCGAGAGCCACTGTGCTGCACACCTCTCTGCGGGATGAGGAGATTTAATTTATGTATCACGAGCAGGAACAAGGTTTCTGTTTCGTGACTGCTGAGTTTTTAATAAGGATAGTTTTTCTAGGCGGGACTTTATGAGGGGGGATTTTCTGATCGCCGCTCTTCACTGTCAGCTGGCCTTGCAGCTCTCATTCATATGTTTACAGGTTCACTCCACTCCACAGCTGACTGGAGCAGAGGACATGGAGACGAGGCATTTGACACGGCATTGTGTATAAAAGAGTAAGCAGCGTTATGAAGGGGAGAGATTAGTAACACAGGTCAAACATCTCGCAACTGAAATATCTCTGCCTGGATTTCTAACTATACAAACAGACAGTAGTTAATAGAGCAGGAGCAAAAGCACAGGAGGCGGAATAGCAACTCTGCTGTGGAGAGTACTATGTCTTCTCCCATCCCCTGTTTGGGGAAGCATTGATTACATACACATCTCTATAAGCACATTTAGATGACTTTCATTATTCTACTTGAAACAAAGGATGTGATGTTTGAAGTAAAGGGACATTAATGTCAATAGTAACTCCATGATATTTTCTCTGATGTTTGAAAAATGTTTTGTCATCAAAACAGCTGTCTTTTATCATGATAATGTATTCGTATAGAGAATTGCATTTGTAGTTTTCATTGAGCCCGCAGAAGAAAATCCTATTAAAGTGCATATATCAAAGAATAATTCCATATTCACATAAATCTAACACCTTACTTGCATCCGTGCATGCACCATCCTTTACAATTTTTCAGTTTCACAATCAGTATTTAATATATAAATCCATATTGCACACAGTGAAGCTTAAGGTTAGCGAGAATTATTTCTCTCTCAGATTCTTTAATTAGTATTATCTGACCTGGGGTTTCTTCCCATGGACACATGCTGAGAAAAATCAATGTGGAGAGACACCAAAGAGGCATCGCAATCAGACGGCCAAACCACCCTGGCTATAAATGCAGAAGAGCTACAGCTTTGCACTAAACTCTTTCACCTTATGTCTTACAATGAGCTCTGCCATCCAGAAGAGAAAGCGCATTATCTCGGTCACGATCCATATCATACGACCAAAAATGAGGGTCTCAAAGGAGGCAGACTAGAAAACTAAGAGTTTTGCTTTTTTGGCTTAGTTTTTCCTCTACAACAGTGGAACGGAGGAGGGGAGGCATTGCTGCAGAATAGGAGCCTCTCTGCCCATCAATCTGCCCTTCATTCTCACAGAAGCTTAACCGAGAGTTAAAATAACAATTTTATCTTAACCAAATCAGATGGTAATCCAAAACGATTTTGCATAATCAGATGTAAATCATTTGAGGCATGCAGTCTATCCCAGTCTCATTTAGAAAAAAAATAAGATAAAATAATGCCTGCCTCACAACATTATATTTCACATCTCCCGAAATGAGAATCTAATTGTTTAGTTCCTCGCGTCCGCTTGTCAGGAAGTGTTTCCACAACAACTCCAATATCTCTCTACACCAACTAAGTCATTCATTCACACTGTTGGTCATCCAACTCGTTTATTACCAAATTCCCCGGTGAGAGGTGATTCGTCTTGTTCAATTGTTTTCTGTCTGATCCACACAGGCCTATCTGTCAGCATTCTCTATCTGTTTGTCTTTGTCCTGGCATCGCCTCTGCATGAGAGATGAATGTGCAACACCATCCAGATAAAATGAGACTAAAATGTTAAAACGCAAACCTTCTTATCAAAAAAAATGAAGTTCTCATCTATTTCACGCTCGTGATTAATGTGGATAATCTGCTGGAACCTCAGAGAGCTGCGTTATGATGGATTAATCCTGCGTCTTCTGTCTCGCACAGACAAAGCCTTTAACCCTATTGTATTAAAAAAAAAAACTGTAATTTACAACATCAACATTGGGTTTGTCACCTCATAACAGTTTTCAAACGGATCCATAAAACTTTTACAATTTTAATCTGCCAAGAGTAAAAAACGATTTCTGCGGCCAGCACTGCTGCAGCAGTGGTTTATGAAACCGCTCCCCAAAGCTTCTGTAAGAAGCGTCTTCAATTCCAAATGAATGAGTGAGTTCAGTACTTTTATGGCAATATGTAGTTCCTAGTCAGGAGAAGGGACTATAATGCATTGAACCCATCCAAGATGAGATCAGACAAAATGTAGGTAAATTATAAATATACCTTGTTCTTGATGAATGCATAGTAGGAATCTGAAGTACACAAAATGTTTTGATGATTATGGACCTGCATGTGTTTGACGATGTCTAGTGCAGCCGTGATTAGTTTGAAATCTGCTTGATCATGTGACTCAACTGACATTCGTGTTAGATGGACGTGTTAAAGAGCCAACCAGTCTGCAAGTTTACGTGTGCTATACTGTGTTCACCACAATGTGTGGTTTATCTTACGTTTTATGTCCCAGATATAAAGATGAGGGCTTTTTTTTGCATGTTTATTCGCAATTTTAGTTTGCTACATTATCTGAATGTTGACATCTTTTCGACATATTTATTGCATCAGCCTACTGAATATGGTCTGCCTTGGTTTAGTCTAATGCAAGTTTGGTTGAGTTGATTTTGAAATTGAAAGATAAACAAGGTTATAGCTACAAAGCCCTAACTGTGTAACACGTGATTTTTCTTATGTTTGCTTGCATGATGAGTCATAAGATGTAATAAGATGGGTTTTTTTGTTTTGTTTAAAAGTTTAATAATGAGTCAATATATGAGGTTTTTCTAATGACAGTGAAGTAGTGACAATATTTTTGAAGTTGTCATCAGTTGGCTTAAGGTGCGGCCATCTTGATTTTGGCCCCATTTAGCAGCACATTCTTTTCAAACAGCATTGTTCTGAGATTGCTGGCACAGAAAAAAATGTTATAAACCCTATTTTCTGTTTTAAAGCTTTAACAGTGATTCTCAATTTGAAGAGTCAACATAAAATAAACTGATAATAAGCTAAATATTTTATTGTTTTGCCACGTTCAGGTGTCAAATACTTCTCTGGGAAGAAAAGCAATTGGAAAACAGCTGGACTTGCCAATACCTGCCTTTCAATGGTTTGCACTGAGTCATTATCTTTGGTTGAGACTTAATTTCCATCTGGACAATGAGAGGTTCAGCATGATTTGACAAACAACAACAATATCCCTTTCATCACCGCAGAATGAGTGTCTGCAGTGACTGCCTCAGCCGCTTCTCAATAATCAGCCTCTGGCAGCTTCTCACTGGCCTGCATAAAAGAATGCCATTTACATTTTATTGCAAAAATACATATCAGGGGAATAAAAATAAACAGGTGGGCGACTCTGAAGACACACCCGGTTGTATGTGGGTGAATATTTTTAAAACTGACTGGATATTCGAGTACAGAACATGGCTGGGGAACGATGGTGTGGATTCCTAACAAACTGATGTGTCTCAGCCTTTGTGGTCAGTTAATCAGGGAAATGGGGGACTAAGCTATTCAGTCAGACGCAACTGAAACTTAATTAATGAGAAGGTCAGCATACAAATGAAGCAGCAAAATATTGTCGTGGCCTTTGCTTGCTTCAATGTGGGAAAGGTTGCCGTTGAAGTGTCTGGTCTTTAGCGATGCGTTCGGACCTCCATGGCAAAGGAGGATAATTTGCAGCAATACCCCTTCAATTGGAAAATAACACCTTATTGCTTCCAAAGACATGTTATATAAATTTTTTTTGATGGGATATGCAATAATGGCTGGAGTTGTCTATGATAATTCAAATTTGAAGACTTTTCTTCAAATTCACTGCTTCTGTTGTTTCCTAACTAGGTTTTCTTCCTGAAAACCAAAAAGAACAAACCCCCCCCCCAAAAAAAACCCGAGATGGCAATGTACACAGCTAATAACTAAGGAACAAAATATTACCTCGCCGTAGTTGCGTCTAAAAACATGCAGAGTTAAAAACAGGCAGAGCGCATTGTGCTTGGCTCTATGTGTGATTCCACATTTACAGGGAGAACTAGCAAAGTGAATCACAAAACATCTGACACATCTGTGGAAAGAAGAACTACAAGAAAAATACATTTAAAACATCCATTTATTGCCATTTATTTTTTTTTACCTGTTTGTGTTTCAATGCAGAAACACAAACATGGGCGGAGAAATGATTATAGGCTTTTAATGCTACTAGTGCTTAGCAACAAATAAAATTGCAAATCTCGCTGTTATCTAATTTGACTTACTCATGTTAATACTTTTTTGTTCAAGAGCAAAAAAAAAACAAAAAAAAACATTTAAAAAAAAATCTCTCATAAAAATCAGGTTCTGAATCTTTTCTGTACTTATTCCCAAAAGGCAAAAATGCTTTGACCTCGATCCATCCTGGTTCTGCTTCAAGTTCAATCCTCTCTTCTCAAAAGCAGTGGGAGTTCCTACTAATACGATAGTAGGACGTTAGACTTTCTTTCTCAGCTAACTTTCTTCCTAATGCAACAGTAAGCAATAAGCGACTTATCTTTGTTAAAATAATGTGTAAATAATGACTAATTCCTTACATGAATCTAATGAACAACAAGACATTTTCCTCATGGAAAATCAAGTAGCACTGTTAGCTTGATAGATGTTTTGATAGACTCCTTAGGCTTACCTCAAACCTTAACGTTACTCCCAAAAAGTTTATTTGTGTGTGGCTGAAGGTAAAAACGCTCCATTTATGTTTGAAACACAACAAATGAAAAACACAGTAAATAGGGCTACATGTGGTCAAAAAGGATCATTCAATTGTGTAAACTACTTTGCTGCTTGCTGTTTGATGTTCCATCAAGGAAATAAAAATGAAAACGACTCGCGTCGTCTGAAGATTTGTATCTATTTTAAGGACGGAAAACTTTGAAAGCGGTTGTAAAAGTGTGATTATGGTTTACCTGCCGCATTCGCAGAGTCCAATATTTTTCTCATTCCATGAGAATAAGACCCTGCACCACTGCAGGGATTTTCATCTAAGGGAAGAAATTGCAGGGATCATATAGAATGTGATGTAATAAAAAGAATAGGCTGAATAGAGATCGTTACAGTGGAGGTTATTATGTTTCAATTCCAGCTCCTCTGTGTGTTATCGTCACTTGAATCAGAAGGAGCCGAATACGATTTAGCAGCCGGGGAAGTTTGAACTTATTTTAAACAAGAAACCTCCTGTTTGGTTGAATTTCTTTTGCAGCAAGGCTGAAGATACCTGCTACATTTCTGCTGTTTGAGATTAAATATATATTGCTGCAGTGGCTGGAAGATTACAGATAAATCATTTTACTGGTACGTTGTGATTTAGAACTGTCCAAAACGTGTAGCGTCCCAGATAATGTTGAAACAGCTGCTGTGTTCTTTGTGTACGCAACCAGTAAAGCTCTATATAATAGCTAATATATACTCTTTACATTAAATTATAAGTTATATTTTCATAATTTTTGACCTGTAATACACTGACAATTAAATATTTTGCCAATAAATTATATAATCTGCATGCATACATAGAGAACTGAAACTAGCTACCAAATGCACAGCAAAGTGTTGTGTTGTTTTAAAATGCATATAAAATTAGATTGAGCATTCACACATTTCCCATGTTTCACAGTCTCACACCTCCAACACACTTATTTCTTGTGTTTTTTCTTCTTTCTGTTGCTGATAAAGACAATCTGATGCATTTATCCAAATAGTCAGGAATTTGATCCGCAAAGAGAAAATACAGTGGAAATGCATTTGTCAGGACTCTGGGTTTTTTGGTTTGGGTTTGATCTTATTTATCATTATGTTTTAGCCCTTCATGGTCATTTCAGTTTAATTTTTGAGGTTATTTAGTGTCCTTATCTGCAGCCCTTCAGAGTGTTTCTAGTTTATTCTCTAGTCAGGTTCAGTTTTCCTTGTATGTCAGTCTCTATGTCGAGCTTCTTCAGTGATTATAGTTTGTTTTTATTTAATAGTTCCCCCAGTAGTGTTTCCAGTTATTGTGTCACTTTAGGTTTATTCAGTCTTTCTTTAGTAATTCTAGTTAGGTTATCTCTTTGTGCATATCTTCTAGTTTCTCTAGCTCTACTAGTTCTTATTCGTTTTAGAGGTATTTTCAGCTCCCTGGTGTTTCCTCCCTGTTTTTTCCCAGTATGTCTCGTTGGCTTCCTGTGCAATTTTCTCCCTATGTGCTACTCATACCTGCAACCAGTTATCTCATCTTGTTAGGTCCATTATTCCATTTACTCCCTCCCAGTATTTAAGCTCTTGTATCCCAGTCACAACTCGCCAATCTGTCTCGTCACCCTGATCGTCGCTGCCCATGTTTCCCTCCCTGGATCGCCTGTTGTTCTCTTGTGTTTCCAGTTTGTTTTGGTTTTGGATTTTCTTGTACCCTTGGATTTTGGATGTTTTTGTTGGTTGATTTTCTTCCCTAAAACATCCACTTGTTTCTACGTTTACTGCCTGCTGCATTCGGGTCCACCGCCACATCATGGCAGCTTCAGGTCTAAGAGAAAACTCAGATTGAGATGAGACAAAGCAAGCAAGTTGAGAACTTGACTATTTTAACTAAGATGAGTCTAAGACTGTAACCTTGCAAACCAAATCCGTCCCATAGACTCTAACAATCAGCTCATCCTGTTTGAACAGTAAATGAATAATAAATGATTGTGAGGAATGTCTTGAATATGTCAGTCATTTGCTGTGAAGCACGTCCACGAAACCGTTTTTAGTGATTTTGAGGTGAGAATAGCTAAAAAGAAACATGAGTAAAAGTGAAGAATTGCGGTCAAGACCGACAATTGATCTCACTTTAAATAAAACTGCATGACAGAGAAGAACATGACAAATATTTAGGCAAAACATCACAAGTTATTTGTGCCTTGCAGTGATTTGTCCTTCTGCAGAGCTGCAACATTTTCCATTGTTTTAAAACCATCAGGAGCTCTGAAAGGAGGAGGAAGGTGCTGAAGTCAGCTCCTGAAGACGGAGTGAAAACCCCAGTGGGCCCTGTGGCTAATGTCTTTTGACACCTGAATACTTGGAAGTGCACAGGTCCTCACAGCATCAGCGTGTCTATTCGTAGGTAACGAGGAACTGGCCCCGAGTGGCGGTCCAGTTCGCAGCATCCACTCGAGATAATAGGTGTCTCTGCAGTTAGCAGAAACAAATTGTCTCACAAACCAAGTATAGAACAACTTTTGGCCTGTGAATTTGCTGTCTGTAGCAGTTTATCTAGGGAGAACGTGACTCAAAATGGTTCAGGTGCAACTAAGAGCACAGTGTTCCATAATAAATGCTCCTTTCCTATATTCAGTATGGCTCAGTTTACCCTCAAAAAGATCATTTGTTGATGATACAATTTTGTTCCCCTACAATGCTGGTTAAGATCAATAAAACCTACGTTTGTCTCTCTCTCTCCATGGGCTGCGATTTCTTCCAGTGAGTTTTTCAGCATGAGGAAATATAAATTGTCCAGTTAGCAATCTTTGCAGGTCCACTTGACAGCTTCCTCAACAGCAAAGTTTGTCGGGAGTGAATTTCATCATCCCTACTCTACAGAAATCTCTCTTGAACCAACCATGTGAGGACCAGGATTTTTGTGACCCTGTCAAACGTTTCCATCAGCAACACAAACTTCTATTTTATAAGTTGTGCACATATAATAAACGTATATAAAAATGACCTTTACGTATATTCCTACATATCACCGATATCCACCGGACTCTCAGTTGCCATGTCAACTGTTTGGGATTCCCCACCGTTCTTACGTCACCATGCTTTCTGATTGGCTCCCCGTCACATTCAACAGGCTGCGTTTTCACTCCCAGTCAGGGAAAAACTTACAGGCTGCCATAATCGGGCCAAGACAATGTTGAATATGCCCCATTTTAGATGGCAACACACCTCCACATAACACACCACACCCTACAAGATGTTGTAGGATTGTTGTAAAGGGAAAATCGGGGCAAAAAAAATAAAAAGGCTTTAGCGGAAACACCAACATGCAGATTATTGTCTGATGGAATGTGTCAGTTTCTTATGACTCACATAGGAATAGTGTCAAAAAGTATGTTTTTTGCTTTTACACAAGAGGGATATAATGGCCTTTCCAGTCCTATCAAGGACATTCTTTCAAGATATGCCATAGGTATCACAGAGAGAAGACAACCATATCATGTTCAGATACATTTAACCTTAAATCCTGGGTCTCTTTTTGAGAGTTTCTGCTAGAAAACGACAGGTGAAAGATAAATGAAAAATAACTGAACTACACGGTTTCTTTGAATTGTTGTAGCATCACAGTGCAGCAAACTCTCCACAGAATATAAACAAAATCAATACTGATGTTACAGAGTGAAAGTAAATGAATGTAGCACACAATAAAAAGTTAGAGAAAAAAAATCTCAGCACAAAAAGTGGCACTCCTTCATCTATATCTCCCCATAGGAAGTTATTCCATCTTATAAGGATTGTTTTGGGAGGTGGGAAAAATCTTCAAAACATGTTTACCCATTCAAAGCAAAAGGATGTGTGCAAAACATAAAGTCCACTAATCTGTCCTGTATCAGTGCTTAATGGGTAAACAAAGTGCTCCAGCTGACGACATGCAGAATGCAAGCTGTCCCCTGCAGCCTGCAGTTTTGATGTCACAGGTCTGCGTCAGACGCTGGAGGACCAGCACACCGTGGTGAGAGAGGAGCATCTGCAAAAATACATTACTGCAGAAAAGCACACACTGCTGGAATGCTACCATACAGCAAGAGCAATAAAAGAGGTCATATGTAGAAATGTTCCCCCTATCAGAATGCAAGCTGTCATCTTGTTCAGCCTGCAGAATGCAAAACAGGGCAGCGGGATGTTGTTCTTGTCTCCCATCTTGTTGGTTTGTTGGATGTGGTCTTATTAGCTTTCATGCACAGACCATTTACTCTGGTTGTGGGACAGCTTGGGGGAGGTGGTGTCTTAACCCAATATTTTTATAGTTTTGACAACAGGGGCAAACTCCACAGTCGTGACAGCAAGAGAATGAGCTGTTTAATAACTGTGTCAGGCTGCTAAAGAAGGTCAATAAATCTAAAAGCGAATCATGTTTTTTGTTTTGTTTTGAATAGCATCTTATGTTTTGGGCATCAAACACAAATATATATAAAAAATATGTAGGGTATAAGATATTTAAAACCTGACACAAAGAAAAGACACAAGAATACATCTTCTGAACAATTTGTCTCTACACACAAAAACATAAAAGTATCCACAACTTCTCAGCAATTTCTCCATCGCCTCTGTGGCAATAGTCTCAGGAGTTTAAGCAATGATTCCCAGATGCAGCCAAAAGCAATTTAAGAACCCAATTAAATTTGGCCAGATAAATCTGCACCAAGCCAACCTGTCAATGCTTCCGTTTGGCGAATAAAGACATGCCTCAGCAGACTGCTGTTCCACTTGTCAATCATCTGAAAAGCCTAAAATTCAGGTTATTACATGAAGTTTGTCCCATATATATTAACAGTTTTGAAAAGGGCCCAAGTAGATCTTCTTCTTTTGAATGGTGCTTAACAACTGGGGCCGCACAATTTTAGAGAAATATTTAATTGTGATATTACTGCTGGAAGTTGTGAATCCGATAGAAAATAAAATGTACTCTCACTTGTGGGAGTCTCTGTTTACGTAGTGTCACCGTCAATCTCAATGAACTCCAGGATCTCAGCCACCAAGAAAATGAACCAGGTTTGGGCTTTGAGAGAAGTTAAACTCCATTCAAGTTTCCAGACATGTTAGAGAAATGTGCAAAACTTCAACGACTCACCACTGAAATATAGCAACCTACCAAATAACACTTTCTTTGAAACAAATATCAGCCTTTAAATTGGCTAATTATACCCATTCATAACTTCCTGTTCCATTATGTGATTGCCCTCTCTCATTCGACATGCCTGGATTAAACACCTTTCCATACAGTTTTAATGCGTCTTTGAAAGAAAAAGGCTTTTTGTCTTCTCATTACAGATTCAGCAACTTTTCATAATGTTGCTTGTGTTCTCTTTTTCGCTTCACATTTCTCGTTTTTCCATAGTCTGCACAAACTGCTTTCATAAATACTGTTGCAGAATAACAAGATGACATATAATGACATCAAATCCAGAACTTGAATTGGTAATAGGTATGCCACATATGAAGTATAAATGCGCACAGTTTCACTTCTTTTGTGGTATAATTTTAGAACACCAAGTGCAGAAGAAAGTAAAATGAAGTTCTCATCAAGCTGGATGTTGTCCCCTTTGGCAGCAGACGTATTAAAGCCTGCAAAAAGCCAGGAAGAAACTCCCAAAGGAATCTGATTTTTTTATTTAGGGCAATTCTGCAAACACAAACTTCCACAGTGTCAGCACAACATCCGCTACACACTCACATCAGGGGTGGTACAGCGGAGCATGACGAGTCATTGAGGACCACAACAGCCAAGCATCTTTTTATTTTTATTACTAGAAGAGTGCATTATTAAAATAACTAACAGCAGGTTTGCGGCATTTGATTTCCCACAGTTTGTTTAAAGGTTTCACTTTAAAGGAAGCTGGATTCACTGGCCGGGATTTTGTTCTGTGGCACTAGAGATTAAAACTTAATGCTGTTGCCCTTTGTAGAACAGTAAAGTAAGTACCTTTAATAGTGAGTGTCTACAGTTCTGTGAAAAAGGGTTTGATACAGGTGGCACTCGCAGTTAATGTAAATTAATATTTATTAATCTTGATTAAGATATGCAAACCAACCAGGCTCTATGTGAAAAGCTGATTTCCCTCCTAAACCTATTACCTGGCCAAGTTTTTTTTATTTCACTGACGAGTAATTTTGGCCCACTTTTTCTTTAACCTTCTTATAATTTAGCCACATTAAAGGGTTTCCAGCTACAAACCGCCTCTCAGTTTGATGCAGTAAATACGTTTTCACAGCAGTACATGAACCTGATGATGGGGAGTTTATGTTTAAAGCAAATCAAAGAAAAAAACATTTTAGAAATGGCTTAATTCCATCTCTGAATAGAGGATGGAGCAGCATGAAATCCACTGAATGTGATACAGAATATCAGCAGGTAAAGGGAAAGTTCACTTTTAAATATTATTACAGTATATTTTGAGCAGTATTTTATCCATAGCACAAAACGTGCATGGGTCACTAACTGGACTCTGTAACATTTCTGCAAACCCCAGGAAGAAATAACTATTTCCAACAAAAGAAAAAGCAGCGAGCTGCAATGAACAAAGAAAAAATGTAAAGATCGGTTCAGTAGAAAACCCCGCATGTGGCATAATGCAGCCACAAATCGGAGAACATATCGAAGTAGGTCATAGATAATAGATGGGTTCATTACAGAAAAGCAAAATTCAAAAACTATTTGAAAATCAGTGGAAGAGAGTTTGGAACAGAGAGCGATGTATAGGTAAGAACTTTAAAAAAAAGCTGTGACCATTCCCTTTGTTGTACTTAAGAAAAAAAAATATCCACACACACACACAAAGAAACTAACTTCATGTTTCAGAGCATTAGTGAAATATCTGGGTCACAGTTCCCACGTTGAAGCCAATTCAGAGGTAAGGATGGCTCCTCATTTATCCACTCAAATGCTCGAAGCACAACTGGGGCTCTCCCTCTTGTGAATACTTTCCTTTTCTCTCCCAGTGAGAAGTTTTACTCATTTCAAGGGGCTATAAATTATCTGTGCGCTACACAGCAATCTTTCTCAATGATCACCACAGTAGGGCACTTTAGCAAGACTCTGGTGACCGCAAGGTTTTTCCAGAGTACGGTGTCGGTGTTGTGCTGCCTGCAGCTGAAGGTTTTGCCAGACATTTTACCTTTCTGAGCTTCCTCTCTTTTCCTCATTTGACTAAAGGACATGATCTAACGAGCATCACCTCCAAATCCATATGTAATCAACAGGAAGACTCTTTCCTCCCATTCTATAGGCACTTTGCTGGACGAACGTTCCCGGGAGACATGAATATTACAGTGAAGGCTTCACCTTGACACAAAAACTCAACCTCTCACCAAGACCCCATGCTCTCACATTCTTGTATCTGCAGCGTCATGCATATACAGTGCAGTACAGGTCCTGTTTAGTATGCAAATATAGGACAACATCTTTCACTGTGGTAAAAAAAAATGAAATCAGCCCACTCATTCAGATCTGCACAATACTTATGCAGCAGTTTGAAGGAAAGAAGTGGTTTTACCTGGTCCCGAGCAAAAGCCTGCGATGACGGCCAGTATGCAGATGTAACTGAGATATGGCATCCATGAAAAACTGTCCTGGAACGACACATTTTAAGTATCGGTACAAACTCCACTTTTTTCACAAAGAGAAACCTCGTTTCCAATAGCAGCTTGATCGTAACAATCAGACACGTGCGTGTGCGTGTGGATTTGCTGTAATTATACTTCATATACAATTTAGCTTGCAGAGTAGGAAAAATGGCTCACCTGGAAGTTGAGGAAAATTGTCAGCAGGCTGAAGAATACAGCCATGGAGGAGAAACCAAAGATAAGGAGGGGTCTTCTCCCAATCTGCTCAATCACCAGACCCTAAAGATGAGACACGAACAGAAACTAAGGTAATATTTATTGATAACTAATGTGAAATCCAAGGCACGGTAGTTTCAAATGCTTTAAAGATAGTAGATATAATGCCATTTTGCTTCATATTGTTGTTTCTGAAAAGGAAAAGACTGAAAATTATTAAAAAATCCAGTTTGTTTTTATATAAAACAGAAGTTGAACATTAACTTCTGTTTTGTTATTTCAATGAAAATCAAACAAGCGTCTGCAGTCTACACACCTGACTCAGACTTCACAGTAGGAATTAATCTACAAGGCAGCTTTGATATGTCTAACACACAAAGCGGTGCTATTATTTAGTTTCATAGAGGTTTAGGTTTATTCTGCATGGCTGCAGAAAATGTCTCAACTATGTGTCGAGAATAGCTCTAGGTTTTCAGATATCGCTACAATAAAAGACGCCTGGTAACAGGTCATGAAATTGACCACAATGGACAGATTTCACTTTAATTCAGACATTATCCAAAATATGCTGTGGTGAACCGATTACCCGATTCGGTTATGCACAAGCCATAACAGCATGTCGTCTGATCCAGCGAGTGTAAATTTTGTAGAGTGGATTTATAGATCATATGTGTGACTGCTGCGCTGACATGTCATAACTGAGGTAAAGACAGCAGATTACGAGAGGGCAGCAAGTGAGGAAATCAATCAAGTGAAACACAACAAAATGGACTCGATATTGATTCGGACCAGAAGATTAAGTTTTGAAGATGACAGTAATCTTTGTCACCACTTATTTCAGCCTTTATTTCCATGTTGTTCTCCATCATGGTTTGTGGATCATCTCAGACTCTTTCTCATATCAGAAAAAAGGCCAAAAGTGGTAGAAAAACAGCCTGAAACGCAAACCTTTGTGTTCGTCTTCTTTTGCTTTTTTAAACTTCATATTATTTCTGTATATTGCTTGTATTTTCCTATTTTTATGTAATAATAGGACTTATCTCTGTTTCTCAAGGGTAAGAAGCCTTTTGAGTGAGAGTGGAGCAAATTCCTGGCATCATTATAAAGAATACATTTCCTGCCTTCATGTGTGATTTATTTATTTTTCTTCCTGGTCCAATTTTCCTTGGATTTACTCATACATCACACTGTCTCCGTCTCATCAGTGATTCTGAGGCCACTTCAGTCATCACCTCGCCTCCTCTCAGGATTTCAGATCAAGCAGTGGGCAGGAGGTCAGGGCTTTAGCAGAGCTACAGCTTCTGGCCTTGTTTCATTTCTGCCTGTGAGACGTTAAGAATTTATAGCAGCACTTCAATAGTTCTGAACCTGAGGGATTTCATGAGATTGAAGAAGTGGAAAAAAAAAAAGAAGAAGTCATTGCTCTTTGTATAGAATGTATCCTTCTTCCACTGGGATGGATCAGTTTGAGTGGAGGTTTTTTTTTTTTTTGAGAGCTTTCCTGCTGGTCTGCCCCCTGTTCGATTTGGGTTTCCTCTACATGCGATGGATTTTACTCAATTTCCTGAATCTGTGTTTGTGTGTCTGTGCTCATCCCGGTGGGCATTGTCCCCGCGGACACGAGACATTTCTCTCCCAGACACTACCCACACCGCAGCACCACGCGCTCTTTGCACAAACATCAACCGCCAGCTAACACACAGCTCATTAAGGGTCCCGGAAGACTTGCGAGAATGGATATTTATGAGGCTGAACACGCGTATGTCTGTGAAAGAGAGAGAGAGAGAGTTTTATTAGGGAGGCGACAGAAGTTTGTCTATTGTGGACCTGAATAATTTATCACGAGCTTCGTACGACGTAGTGGAGACAAAAAAAAAAAAAATACAGTCATCATGTGAATTTCTGCTTCATTTAGTGTTCAGTCCTCCATGTACATGAAGCCGGTTGAACATTTGAGATTTCTGTTTGCATGTGTTATCATTAATTATTGTGTTTCCTAAAAGCTCTGTGACAGAAGCAGCTTCCTCTCAACTAAAAACCCAGCTGGAGAGATGACAAACGCGATGTTCTTTTAGTTTTGCTCTGTTTTACCAACAAAAATAAGACAATTACAGACACACTCCTCACCGGGGCTCTGAGCTTTAGGTACGTCGCTGCTCCTTCCCAGCTGATTCAACGACAAAGTTATTTTGTGAGCAGAAATAGGTCGGCATGAGTTTCTCATCATATGATAACTTTGTGTAGAAAAATAACTATGGTATAACACAAATGTATAAGCAAAATGTAGAACATTATTGCATTGCCTCTTTCTGTGAAAGAAACAATAGTTGCATTGGTGCTGCTAAACTAATATAAACATCACAATCCCAAAAATGTTTATGACATTTATTTAATGGTACTTTTGATTAATGATTTTGTATTTTAAATCGAGTTATTTGCAGGCTTCCAATTAATCAAAATGACACAGATTTTTATGTGCAGCTATTGCAGTAGCTGGTGTCATTAACTATTTTTGTTGAATTGTTGAAAAAAGACATATAAACCAAACAAAAAGGAAATTTATTGTTCTGAATCTGTTATTCACCTCACTCAACCATTCGACTGGTGCAAACGGCAAATAGTTATTATACAGATTCAGCTGTCAAGTGTTGCTATAGCAACAGCAGTAGGTAGCATGCTTCCCCCATTCAGCTCCTTAAAACTAGCGGCAGCAGGAATTAGCAAACACCTGGTGGAAATTCCTTCTGCTGAGCTTATTATACAAACACTTCCTAAGAATATTATAAAGGAGACATAATGAAACACACCGTTGTGACGAAAAATTGGAGTCAAAATGTCGCAAAAAGTGAGAGCTTCTTAAAGACAGAGGCCAATTTAAAGGCATCAGATAATGAAGTTAAGTTTCTTTAAAGTTATGTTTGATATATTCAACATTTTTTTAATAATTGAAGGCAACATAGTTACTCGATTGTGCTATATCCTACTTCTTGACAGACACAACAGTCTGGTGAGTTCAGGCCTCTCAGTCGGAGGGACTAAAATGTGTGGTCACAATTCATCACATCAGGAAGCAGATGAGTCATTTTAAGACAACTGGCTGCAGCTTGAGGGAACTCCAGCCTTCCATTTACTCCACCCCTTTAGGATTTCAGTCAAAAATCTGGCTCACTAATGCAGTTGTGGCCATTTTTACACTCAAGTTGCATCACAGGCCAAATGTATAACTAAGTAGCTTTTTACTTTATTGCTAAATTCAGCAGCTTACCGTTGTGGTCGTTTTATGTCCCACTAGGCCCTGCGGTATCAGCAGAACAGATTATTCAAAACTTCCTTTCCTGCAAAATGAAAATGATTATCCTACTCTTCTCTCTCTTTCTTTGTCAACTCAACACAGAGAATTTCAGTAAAATCTTTTCACTTATAACTATTTGTTTCTGGATTGCCTGTTGTTTTTGTCCTTCGCATAACGTGCATCACCACCACAACAAGGTCAGTTTTCGCATTCTGTGATCTCCTGTTAGTCTTTAAACTCTGACGTGCCAGCGGGCTCCAGATTGTGACGACATGGCCGGAAGTGTGTGAATTAATGTGGAGTGGCACAAAATCCTCCACTCTGGTTTATTATCCAGTCGAATAGTGACAAGCGTGCTGCATAGAAAGGGCTTTTGCCCAGTGGGGCTTTAGAAAAGAGAGCAGGAGGTCAGTGAATAACATGTTGCATTTAAAGGTTCACAACTGTGTCAGTATTCTTTTTTCTTGCTTTGCTCTGCTGCCTCACTATGCAGCACTTTGCAAAAGTATTTATTCTGCACGTATTATGCTGGAACAAGCTGCGGTTGGAGCCACACTAAGCTGTAATAGTAACAGTTTTGGAAGAGACGTCACAAAAGGTATTAAATGTTTTTTTTTTTTTTTTTTTACCATGATGCAGAAAAACATCTGCTGGAACCACCATGTTTCAACGTTATTTATTTTTGAGCCACACAGAGCATTTTGCCCAAGGTCACGATTTTGTGACCTTTATCTTTAGTGTGTTTCCTGCAGTTTGTGAGAAGTGCCATGATACTGCCAAGGCCACTTTTGTCGACAGATTCTCACACTTGAAGTTTGGTTTCTTGTAGGTCCACCAGAGCTTCCCTTGACCTCTTATTATTGATCTTCTTCTAAGACCAGTTGTATCAGGTGAACTGCAATGTCTTGGTGCCACACTCTGTGCATTTTCAGCTGATGAATTGAACAGTGCTAGATGTTCAAATCTTGGGATATTTTTTTTTCAAAACCCAGTCTGGCTTTAAACTTCTCAGCAACTTCATCCCTGACTTGTCTGCTGAGTTCCTTTATCCTTTATGCTTTTATTCTCTAAAATTATCTAAGAAATCTCTTAAGACTGGATTTATGTTCAGATTAACCGAACATTTGATAGTTTGAGCTGATCCATCAGAAAATCACAGAACTAAATGTATTCAAATCTGCGGCTGTAAAATAGAAAAATGGGACATGATTAGTTTTATAAGTTGCTGCAGGGTTATAAAAGAAGCTAAGATCCAAATTTCAAACCATAGTATGAAAATGATTAACAACATATGACAGATCCAATAAACTTGATACATGAGACAGGAAGAGTATATGCAAGGTAAAATAAAATTGCAGAAGATAAATTTATCTAAAATAGTGTGTGTTTTTTTTTTTTTGAAATGTAATTGTCTGTAATGTCTAATGATGTTCACAAGACTTAAAATCTCAAAAGGGAGGTTCGTCAGCATTGAAAGCCCATTTCAGAGTTCAAATATCTTTCGTGGGGATGGGGGAAAAAAAAAAAAAAAAACATTCCTGAGTGCAGAGCGTGGTGACAAGATAAATATGTGTCCTCAATCAGCCTCGAGCCACTGGCTAAAAGAATTAGGCCTCTGTGTTATGACATATTTATACCCCAGGGAAACACAGAGTAATGGATTTCTAATAAGAGGTTCCTAGAAACTCTGATCAGCTTTGCAAGTAAATAATAAATCATAAAATGCTTCTGTTACATTTATTTCGGGGAGGCGGGGGGATTGTTGTGGGAACAGTCGCAGCTGAATGCAAGCTTTTCTAAATCTGCACTGCATTAAATCCCAGCAAATTTCTCCACTCCCACATAAACATGTTCAATTATATGTCAGTCAGATTAACAAAAACAAAAGCAGTACAATCGTCTTCAATCTCATCTGCATAACTCAAATGGGAAAACACTATTCAAATAGAAATTTCATATTTATGGCATTTTGGTTCATGGAACAGAAATGCTGGTGTCTCAAAATGTTATTTGGCATATTTAGTAATCTGAAAAGATAAGGCGGTAAAATATCTGGAAGGGGGTAAAAACTGGATTTCTGGCACAAGGACAAACTTTGCCTACTCATAGCCTGAAAATAGTTCCTTCTTGTTGGGCCAATACTGATTTTTATAAAGTTAGTTTTTTAATGAGCCTTTTCATGAATCAAATCTTATGACAGATTTGTACGGTTGTCTATGCTTTTGGAGCAAAATGATTAGAACCAATGAAGAAAACGAACACAAACACAATTTAAAGATCCAAAGCTTTTGCTTTTGTTAATGTACCAAATATAAATTTAATAGGAGGGCAAAGGGCAAAAGAAAAAGAGCAATAGCTCTGCAATCAAAGCTCACTCACTGAGAAAAGAAGAAAGCAAGATAAATATACTTTGCTCTATTTTCAAAGACAGTCTGGTGGAGAACAAAAGGAAGCAGCCATATATTATTGTACATGATGGGGGAATACCAGAAAAAGATGGTGTGTTCTGGGTCAGCCCATATGGAGCCAGAGTATTCCCAAAGCTCATTAAATCCAAACTGGAGGATGCCAACACACTGCTCATGTTTCCTTACAGATTCTTGGCAGAATCACATCAAGGCCAAAATAAGTCACCTGACTCAGAAAAGCTTTTATTTGGCCCACAATTGATCTTTTTTCATTATTTAAAAACATGTTGAATGTGTGAAAGAAGTGTTTGTTGTGAATTTTGGAAGGTTCCTTCAATGGAAAGCCACTGTTTCTGGAATCCAGCAAAAGCTACAGCTGAGCGTTTCTTCCGGTGCATTCATTTCCAAAATCAAAAATGCACACACTGACTATTGCTTTCTAAATTAAACAAAACAGCATCTTGAAACCAAGTGAAAGCTTCTTACTGATGCCATTTGAACCATCTGAAGCCACAATTCAAATCATTCTCACTGAAGCTACAGGAGATTCAAGGGTTTCTCAAACAGACACGACTTGAGTCAAAGCAACACTCTGCATGTGTTTTATGGCGGATTGACATTTTAACATGACGTAAAGCTAGAAAAAATTCACAAGTGTATTAATGGGGACTATTGTAATAAATAAAATTTCTCATTTGAATTATTTCTACCTAGTGAGTCATCATTTTTAGCAACATAAAGGAGGGTTGTACACATCAAAAGTCAGTCAACCTGCTCTTAAAAGCAAGTTACCATAGGCCTGAGTGACTCAGTTCAGGTTTGATCTTTCAAAGATCAAAGACTGTAGCTAATGTGCAAATGTTCGCGAGACTCACAGAAATGCTGAGGATCCCACACGAGGAGTAATATACCTATTTAATGAGGGGAGATGACAGGGAACATTTCCCACTGCTTTTCGTTAAGTGCTTCTGTTTGAAAAAAGAAACACTTGCCTTTAGAGGGAAAAGTGCCAAAAGAAATCTGCTATACAATGAAGATAAACTAATATCTAATGTAAAAACCATGTGACTCACTTTCATTAGATGTAAATTTCATGAGACATTTTGTTATATATTTTTGTTACTAAGCCTCAGAACCTGCTCCAGGTTCTTTGGACTCATGGAATCAGTTTTAATCCAAAGTCAGGTGTCAGATTTAGCATTTGGCAGAATCACATCAGGGCCAAATGAAGATTAAGCCCCAAGATTATTAGGGCTTAATCTTGGATGAAACTATGATTGAAAATGTGATGTTAATAGCTGTTTAAAGTCACAATATTTAAGGCGTTTTGGCAACCTAAAAACTAAAACATATGAATGAGAACAGATTTATTGAAGAGGTGGCAGTACTTGGTTAGAGTTGCTTATACTGAGCATAAGTAACTGGAGACAAGCAAGCAACCAGAAATTAACTGGCAGAGGTCAGGGTTCAGTGTTGGCACAACCTAATAAATTATTGACGTTTATTTGGGGTGAATTTATCCCACAAAGCAAATTCACTTGGTATCGTAAATATACTCCCAATGTTAATTGTGGTGAACTACAAAAATTTAATATTTAACTTTTTTGATTGTTCCTTTTTAAGAGTGAATTTGGACAATTCCATGGACTAATATATACATCAACATGTTTATTAAAAATAATGTGGATTTTTGGAAGAATCTCCTTTTTGCCAACCCTAGTAGAGGTTTGGTACTCAGTTGATGGGACAGCTGAGATACACATAAAAAAAAGTAATTTGTACCATGTACTTTATATTTTGCACTACATATTATAAAAGCATTAAAACTTTGTGAGAATGAATATTTGAGGTATTTGTGAAGGATGTTAAATTTGCCGGATATTGCAGTTACTTCTGCAGCTCCTACCAACGGCCATTAATGTCACTCGAAAAGCAGGGGTGCCGTGTAAGGGGGAATATGGAGCCCTTTCAATTCTAAAATGAATTACATTGTGTTTTCTAAGATTGTTTTTAGCAGTAAAAACAATCCCAGACCAAAACAGCACACATTTAAGCCTGAACATCCCCTGGATCTGCATGAAATGGTTCGTTCCTGCTTTGCGCTTGACGGTTTTCAGCAGCAGTCAGTACAAGACAAGAGCGACTGTGGCAGTCACTGTTAAGAAAAATAACAAAGTAGGTTTTCAAAAAATAGAGAGACAGAGTGAAAAAGGTAAAAGTGTCAATTTGTAAGCCGGTTTTTCTCTGAAAGCTGGGTAGACTGTGTGAGATTATCATCCATTCAGCCTAGTTATCTTAGCTTCAGACTACTGTTTGCCTCCTTTTCACTAACATTTAATGAATTACGGAAATAAATTACCAGCACGTTCATAAATATAACTTGCACCTGTACCTTTTGCCACTTAACAGATGAGTCAGTCAGCAGCAGCTCTAACCCATGACCTCCTGAAATTAAAGCTGCAGTATGTAACTTTTATAAAAATATATATACTCATATTAATGTGTCACGTTTTGTACAGTATTTGCCCAAGATTATTTGTACAACATTGATGCTAATTGTTAAGAATGGGATTTTCCAAAGAGATTAGCATTAACCTAGCACCTCAGCATTAACCTTTTCAAGCATTTTAAAAGCTATGTTTTGATGACAACATAGCTAAGAACAGGAACAACATCTAGTTGTATGTAGAGATGCTTAAATTAAAAGACTATTTTCCTTTTGTTGAATTTCTGGATCTGACAGCCAAACTGTGCAGAGGTGGGCATAATTACAACCTTCGGTTTCTGTAATTATGTGATTATATATTTCAATCGTGACATTAGTAACACTGACATCAATTAGCATGAATTACTTCTTCACTCTGACACCTTTGACGCCTCATTTATTAACCGTAATATGTGTTATTGTCTAAACAGAGCACAGAGGATACCAAACCGAATTTCTTCCGACTGTTGAGTGCAGTTTTGAAAATGAAATGATCATATTTAGCTTGTATCTAACTCCTGCATATCTAACAGCAGCAGCATCTGGAGTATTCACAGGAGATGAATAGAATACACGAGAATCACCTCGTTTCAACCTGAGTCAACTTCTTTTCACCTCGATATTTCAATTTCTGCGCCATAAGAAGAACGGCGTTGAGTTTAAACAAGTAAAGGCATCAGGCGAACTCACTGAGAAAATGGCGGCCAGAGTCTCTGTAGCCCCGGTGCTCAGGGTGACGTAGGGGAGCAAGCGCTCTGCAAACCCCGCTTCCCGCAGGATCCCATTAGTGTAGTACCAGATCTGCAAGAAAACAAATCACGTTTGACTGATAGTTTTATTTATTCATCAATAAAGTGTTTAATGTTTAAAAAAATAAAATAAAATCCTGATGGGATTTGCTACAACAATGTCTGTCATGTCTTTAGTCTTAGAGCTTAGAGAATTATTCTCTGTTATGATTTTCATCACCCTTGAACTAATTGAGAAGAAAATGGCGTAAAACCGGGACTGGCAATGAGATTAGCTCTTGCAAAGACAGATCACTCAGACGGAGATCTTGACATCAAAACATCCAGTAACGCGATTAACACCAAGATCAATGAGGTTCGAAATTAAGTTAAGATGTCTGAATAGTTAAAAGCTCAAATATCGTAGATCAAGCGGATGATAAAAAGTGATCATCCTCAAAACTTTAGTTTTTTTTTTGTTGTTGTTTGTGACCTTTTTGGTGAGTTGTCCTGGAGTCATTTTCAGGCTTCAAACACATATCCCATTTTTAAAAATTATGGATTTTTTCTAAAAGCTTTCATCATTTTTCCAAACCAACGTTGCAAATGATTTCAGTAATTGTTTTTTTGGGATTAGAAGCACGAACAGGATCAAATACTGATATTGTCGAGAACCTGGGACACAGTTTAAATTATTCCAGTCTGTGGCATTTACTGGAATCGCCGGACATTTATGAATACGGCGCCATGTTTCCAATAAAACCCCGTCAGGAATCTAAATTACATTCCCGTCTCTGCTGGAAGGAAATGTGTGTATATTAGGTCATCTTCTTCTCCTTGACTTTTTGAATCAGTTTTATCATTTCTTGCTTAAATGGAAATTACTGACATTTCCACCAGCATATCAAATATAGAAATTTGATCCTGAAATAGTCAGTTAAGCACCGTCAGTTTCCACTCCCACAGATTTTCATCCTTCCAGTCATTTCAACAGTTTCATCCTTGATGAGAGCAATTTGGAGAGACACAGAGAGGAGCTGAACGGCACCGTTCCAGATTGAACTGGATCTTATGTCTCTGGATCATCCTTTTATTGGCAGGTTTAACAAGGTTTTTGATCAGAAATTTTAGCCACATGCAGTTTGGAGCCTTTTCACATTTAGCAATGGCTAAATCCGGCTCTATTGTGTTCTATTTGGATTTTATTTAACAAGGTAACAAACAATAGTAAGTACTATATCTATATTTTTTTACAAATCAACATCAAAAAACAATAGTATGTGCATTTTATTTCACCGCCTTTCTCGATGGACACTCAAAGAAAATCCATAACCTATTTTATCCGTGGATTTTATCCTGGGTATATTGCGACACTCATGCAGCATTGTCATGTGGAAGAAGTGCTTTTTTTTCAGCAGGGATAGGGAAGTTGCTGAGAGTTGATAGAGAAGACAAACGCCGCTATATGGAGGGCAAGCCTGAACTTAGACTTGTTTAGAGCTGCAAAAACCTGGAATTGGGGCAGAAGTTTACCAGCCACACCAAAGACATACGACTAAAACTACAGCGTAATCAGAAACATCCACGTGTCAGAATGGCTCAGAGTTAGTTCAGATCCAAACCCAATTGAAAATGTGTGGTAAGACGTGAAAACAAATGTTCATATATGCTCTCCGATCAGACTTTATTGCATGATGTGGCAAGCAATAAAATATGTGGTGGTAACATGAGAAAGGGCAAAGGTTCTTGGAGAATAAAAACTTTAAAGGGAGAAGCAATTACAACACACTTATACACCAAAGTCTCTGTATTTCAATCAAGGTCAGGCTTTTAACATTGCAGCATTGCCTCTCCAGATGATTAAGTTGCTTTGTGAGTGAGTGGCTATCACAACATGCTGCTGCTGAGCTCAGAACCCAACTGCTGGCGCAACGCAAGGACACACCTCTCCTGCAGGAGGATTGTTTCCTTATTATACATGTTTGTAGATGGAAAACAGTGAGCAGCTGCATCAGGACAAGCTTCTGCACATTTTTTAAAATTTGTAATAAAGAGTTATTGTTGTGGTATGAAAATAGCCAGACCTTCATCTAGCAAAAACCTTTACTGTACATCGCCTGATGACGGTCTAGTGCTGAACGACTGTTTAGTGCTGAAATGCTGCAGCAATAAATGTTCATTGCCAGCATGTGGGAGTTTACTTGGCCTCTGTGTGTTTATTAGAGATAAATGTACAGGTATCTTTCAATTCTTTGGGAAAAATTCATTATCATTGGACAGCACTGGATCGATAGAAAGCTCATGCTTTGACCGAATTGGATAAGATTATAAATTGCTAAAATTCTGATTCATAATGATCAAACCTGGAGAAAGTACGTCCTCTAGTCAGAGGGAAAAACTGCTCCTCATCTTTCACCCTAAAGGAGGCAAACAATTCCTTCCCAAATACACATTTTCAAAGGTAAAAATAAATCGGACCTTCTTAGTTCATGTCACAATTCTCCACCAAATTTCAGATGATTGGGTTTGCGTTTTTACACGGTCTTCCTGATGGACATTCAAAGAAAATACGCAACCATAACCTATTTTATTCTTGGATTTTATCTTTGGTAGAGAGCAGAGAGAGGACATATTTTGGAAGAAATCTCTCATCTGCAGTCACAACTGTGAATGTAGATTTCCCAAGGGAAGGCATGAAAAAACGCTGTGCCGCCACACCTGATCCACCCCCTGTCGAGAGGCTTCTGATGTTTTTGTCACTTCTACGATATAATACGTCACATACGACATAAATTGGGCAGCACACCTGAGCAGCTGAGTAGAAAATCAACTGTCATGTCATTCTTTTGTCCAATACAGTATCTCTGGTGAACTATTAAATTGTTTGGAATGCCTGCAGAAATACTGGCGCGAGTGCATTTGCTTTTAACATAACTCAGATATGTTAGTGGTCACAAAGCCAACAGCTTACCTCCTATTATTGACCAAAAATCCTTTGAATACTGCTAAAAGTGCAACAACAGAGCAAATTATCCCTTAAAAACAAAACACAATGAAATTTTCATGAAGTAAAAATACATTGTTTTAGTCAAAATATTAGGTCACCCCTCTGAATCATTAAATTCCAGCATTCCAGTCACTTCCATGGCTAAATATATATAAAATTGAGCAACCTGGCATGCAGAAAGTCTCTTTAAATGTTTGTGAAAGATAAATCAGTCTCAGCAGATTCCAGGGCACCATGATAGGATGCTTCCTGTGCAATCAGTCTAGTCATCATATTTCCTTGTTACAAAACACTCCACAGTAAACTGAGATATTGAGGCTAATGGTGCACTGGGGTTGCCAACATTCTGCAGAGTCAAAAGCTGCGGACCTTCAAACCTTGCGTGAACTTCCTCGGATTAGCTCAGGAATGTTGTGTAGACACCTGCATTTAATCGGTTATCATGGCCAAGCAGCTGTATCTGAGGTTCACATCACCAACCGCATGCCACCGCTGGACTCTAGTGCAGAGGAAACATGTTGATACGAGCGGCAAATCAGGCCTCATTGTATTACCCGGTCTGGTAATACAATAACTGGGTCAGGGGTCAGCAATGGCCAGAAGAACAGCATTGTATTGTGGCGTAAGATTTGGTGCCACACAAGACGGAGCTGTTTTACAGCAGTCCGGCTTAACCTAGTGCAAGAAATTTAAAACGTCACCACAGTGAGACATTTTGGCTAAATTTCTGTTTTGTGGGAGGAGTTAGGGATGCTCACCAGTCCGCAAAGCAAGATTCGTAAAGACCTGGATGAACAATATTAGTTTAGAAAAACCTGATTGGCCTAAACTCGTCCTATACTTTGGGATAAATTAGAACAGAAACTGAGTCAGGCCTTCTCGTCCAACATCAGTGCCTGACCTCATAAATATGCTTCTGGGGAAAAAAAGGTAAAAAAAATAAAAAATAAAAAATTCCCATAAATGTACTGTTAAAACTTAGGGAAAATCTTTTCAAAGAAGCTGAAGTTATTATAGCTGCAAAGGCCTGGCTGACACCCTACTAAACCCTATGGATTAGGATTATGTCCCTCAAACTCATGAGAGTGAAGGCAGATGAGTGAATACTTTTGGCAATATAGTGACTCATTTCTCTTGTCATCCTGTCAGTGGACTGAGTTTTAAAGCTTCCCAACATGTTGTGACAAAGTATCTTCTGGAGGGATTTTCGGGATAGAAGAAATACTTTTTTTTTTTTGGTAGATTACACAAATGTGTAACTAATCTTTTTAAAAAGCATGGAGTTTTAATTCACTATGAAAAATTGAGAACATGGTACACAAAAACACCTAAATAATGGATATAAAACAGCATTGAACCGAAAACTTGATGAAACACGGGGGCCGCATCTTACAGCGTTGAGTCCGCAGAGCTGATAGCAAGCCATGGTGATGACGATGGTGAGGAGCTGCCAGCGAACAGCTGGGCTCCTCAGCAGCTGCAACACAGAGACAGTTTCCAGGTTGTCCTGAGCTCGTGCCTCCGCATGGACTTCCTCCAGCTCCTGGGACACATCCGTCTTCCCCAAAAACTTCTGAAAAGCTGACACACACACACACAGAGTGTCATAAATACCGAGTGAACAAGAACCATCAGTCTCAGCTGTCATGCTGGGATTAAAGATAAATGGGAATGAGTTGCACAGCAAGTGAGAACATCGTATATTCTCACTAACAGAGCTGCCTCTTAGAACTGGAATGTCTAATTGGAATACATCAAATGTGAATGCGTCTTCTGCGGCTTCAACATTCAAACATTCAAAGCGATGATTGAGGAAATTATTCTTTTTCAATTTTTACAGAGAATTGTGCAAGTTTGTAGAGTCCGTGTGACACAGCTTTTAGACTTACTCCGTAAGCTTATTCCTCAGACATCCATCGTAAAATTTAAGTCTACTGATGGGTGAATGAGCTACCCAACATGTTACAGGAACACAAGGTTCACTGATTTAAATCTTCTACTGCAGCATAAATAAAAACATATCAAAATCCACACCATTTGTATCGGACAGCAAAATGGACTCTGAGCTCCAGAATATGTGATCGAAATAGTCCAAAGGTGCCAGCAGAAATCTTTTATTCTTTTGTGCTTTCGTTTAACGTTGAACGTGAACGTCTTCTGTTAAGCATGTCCCAGAAGTGGCAACTGCGATTAGAGAGACATCATTAGTCCATCTTTAACTGCAGTGGGTTCAACAAGCTCCTCTTTTAGTACGAGTCCCAAACCAAACCCCGACTGCATCCTGTCGGGGTTTGACCTATATATGTCATTCTGCATGAGACCATCTCCAATATATTTTGCTCCACATCCATCGACTCAAGTTAGTCTCATTGAAATCCTGCTAATACGTGTTTGCTTTCAGGTGTTGATTTTGTTTCAAGATTGTATTTTTTTTAGATGGGCAGCAGTTAAGATTCATATTTAAGAATTTGGTCTATTGCTATTGGGAACTTTCTCTCCTTTACCAATCCTTTAAAACCTTTCTTTGCTTTTCCAATCAAAGTGCAAACAGGTGATTTCACAAGTGTTTTAATGATGTTGCACCAGTGCAAAAGATGCTTATTTACTTGCTTTAACTTTTCCTGTGACTTCTCACTTGCGCATAAAATAGTGAAGTAACAAAATAAGCATATTTAAATCCACTTGAGTAAATGACAGATGGCTTTGACATTAATCAATATGGACTTGTAGACTATGCAGTGCTTCTCTTTATCTGATACAGAATCACAGTCTGATGACCTACAGGAGGTAAATCAGGATTCAGCGTCCCGTGCAAGGACATTTTAACGAGGGATAAAGCCACTGATCAATTAGGAGACAATCCTTCCTCCTAATCGATAGGGTGATAAAATGTGTCCAGGGATAGGGTCAGAGGACACCCTGCAAGGAAACCATGGAAATGAAAGGTTGATTTATTACCTTTGACTGAGCTCACACTGTTTATTCAGTAACACTGGGTCATGTCATGAAGCAGGACAACATTTCTACAGCGCGTGTGGTTTCGACATTTCCTGACCGACACGGTGGTTCACCTGCAGATGTGATGCAAGTGGATGAGTGTCACCTGCAGAGCTGACATTTAGTGTCAGCAGTTGTTCCATTTTGTGAATCTCCTCTTCCCTTTTGGACACACTCAAAAACATGACATAAACTAACATGTGTGAAGTGATAAGATCCCTTAAACTATTTCTGTGCATAATCGTTGAGTGATTTAATTTAGTCAGGACGATATCTTGATTCCTTGTCCACATCCGCAGTTCTCGTAATAAATTGAGCCAAAAAATTTTGCTGCTTTCCTGCATAAGAGTGTGTCTCTAAACAGAGTACACACTCCACAGGAAGTAAATCGGAAGGACACCAGAGATGATTTTCGCCACTTTTAAGCTCAGCTGATTGTGACGGCTGTGGATCAGTGGGAAGAGTAACCAATCTTCTAGCCGGAAGATTTTAAGTTCAATTTCAGTTTCCCCCATGGGAAAATGTCTTTGGGTGGGACACTAAACGCCACGTTGCCAACTCATCTGCACATAGATGTACAGACATGAGTGTTGGTGTGTTCAGACAGATGAGTGTGGCGTCCCTGATCACTCAGCCCAAGCTCAGACTGTGTAAGGCTGAGAATAAATGTCTGCCAATATCAATGAACTCAAAAATAAAAAGAAATTCAAGCCGCAAGCGGCGTCGGGCAGCCCTTGCAGCTCAGCGCCGCTCCGGCCTATCGGCGACCACGAGGGTTCCAGGTGCAGATTGTGTGCAGATCTCACTCCATCTCAATTCACTTCTCCCTTGGTGCCTTACATTCTTCTGAAATTCTATTTGTTAATTTTTTGACTGAGTGTTTTAATTGGGCACGCACAGAATCATAGCCATATTTGAAAATAAAAGCCTTGACAATTTTTACATTAGATTATTGCTGTTCCTGTCATGTTATAACTGATTTCACCCAATCACTGTTACTCATGGGATTAGGTTGGACATTTAACACGATGAAGTCTTAAGAGCCCTCTCTGGCTACTACTTTTTTTTAGTCAAAATGGCTGCCTCAAACTGATAGAATTCTGTCTCCCCCTGTCTGACTCACAGCTGGCAGAGGATCCGTTACCATAGCAACGGAACACAGCAGGGCCGAGCAGCTCATAAGGACTACAAAAACCATCACTGTAGTTTTTGTGTACTTGTATTTTGGGCATTTTATAACTGATTTTAACCAACCATTGTTACACACAGGATTAGAGAAGCAATTTTAAATTAAGCTTAATGACATTTTCAAAATAAAATCTTGACAATTTTTACATCAAATAATTGTTCTCTTGGGCATTATGTGAATTTCTAAACAAAACCACTGTTACACTTTGGATTAGTGTGGCAATTTAAAATGAAGCTTATTGAAAATTTCAAAATAAAAGCCTTGCCAATTTTTACATCAGATTATTGCTGTTTTGGGCATTTCATAACTGATATAACCCAATCACTGTTAATCATGGGAATAGTTTGGACATTTAAAATGAAGCTTACTAAAAATTTCTAAATAAAAGCCATAAAATTAATCTCTAGCTAGTGCAGCGCCGAAGGTGATGCGATGATATTAGCTTGCATTCTCTTTTTCTCTCAGGTTAGGGCACTGTCTATAACATTAGCATTTCACTTCCCCCCACTAGTGTACTGCCATAGGCAGTGCAATAAGATGAGCCAGCATTATCTTTTTCTCTCAGGCAGAGTATTAGCAATACCCTTTTCCCTTAAATAAAGTATTAGCTATTTCTCTTACATATTAGCCATGTTTAGTATACTGAATAGAGTAAGTCAATTCCAGACAACATGCTAGTGATGCCCCCCATGTTACTGGCAGTATTCACGCTGACATTAGCATTTTGGCTAATTTTGGCTTAGACACTACTTTTAACATACTTTATGGTGCAAGTCCATGTTAGTCAACATGCTTGTGACTCTCCAAATTCTATTGATTTCATTGCAGCTTACATTAGTAATATTAATACTTTGGCACTGATGCTAATTTTTAGCATCAGAACGCTGGGTCCAAACTAATGGGCACACTTTGGCAGGCCCCGGTTAAATTTCTTATGGAATATTCTAGTTTAATTACAGTGTAATATTACACTATCATTAGTAATGTAAATATTACATTAGTAATAATATTAATATTACTAATGTAATATTACTAATATCATATTAGTAATTTATTTATTTATTATTTTACATAAAATAATAAATAAATAAATTATTTTTTATTTATATATTAGTAATATTACTAATATTATATTAGTAATATTACTAATATTAGTAATATTACACTGTCATATTACAGTGTAATGTTACTATTACACTATTACACTATAGTGTAATATTACATTACACTATAGTGTAATTGTCATATAGTGTAAGATTACACTATAGTGTAATATAGTGTAATATTACTTATAATAATAATAATGTAATATTATTTTTTAATATTAAAAAATTACTATTTTTTAATAATATTATTTTTTAACATTATTAAAAAATAATATTACATTAATATTAGTAATGTAATATTACTAATGTAATATTACATTATAGTGTAATATTACTATTACTATTACTATATTACACCTTAGTGTAATAGTGTAATAGTATTACACTAAAGTGTAATAGTGAAGCTATAGTAATATTACACTTTAATATGTAATTACAGTGTAATGTTACATATTACACTATGTGTCAAGCCCACGGCGTGTCGCAGCCCACAACGTCGTGTCACGACGCTAAAGTTTATGTAGCTAAAGTTTGACAACTATTATCAAAGTTTGTCTTTACAATAAAATGCCTAAAAATTTTAATGAAGTTTTGTTTTTTGTATTCATATATTGAAATAGCAAATACACTCTAGATTATAGAATTGTGTTAATATTTTCATCAATACACCACTGTAAAGGTGTTTGTGCGTTCATCAATAAAAACGTTTTATCAGAATCGAAATCAAATATAATTGTGTGCCAAAACAATTAAATAATCACATCAATAAGTTTGTAATTTTATCCTTAGTTTTTTAATTATTATTATTATTCCTATATATAATAGTGTGTGAGCGATTGTGTCAGTAATGTTCACTAACTTAAAATACTTTTCATAACGGCACTCTGCCGGCAGCATCCCCCAAGACTCCTGAGCCAACAATCCCCCAAAGCTCTCCCTCTGCTGCCGCTATCCCCAAAGGCTCCTGGTGCCAGCGACCCCCAAAAGGTTTCCCTCTGCTGCCGCCAGCATCCCCTATGGCTCCTGGTGCCAGCGACCTAAAAATGTCTCTCTGCTGCCGCCAGCATCCTCTAAGGCTCCTGGTGCCAGCGACCCCCAAAATGTCTCCCTCAAAGATCGGTGAAATTTAAAAAATCCATGAATTTTTTAAATCCATGGAAGACACAGGAAGATGCAATTTTATATTTTGTAGATTTGTTCTAAAGAAGTATTTAGAAAAATACTTCTTTACATAGAAGAATGGAAAACTCTGTGCCAGAGTTATACATTTGAAGAAAAGTTTGCCCAATTCTTTGAAGGATTGTTGGCTGCTCTTCTGTTTGAGTTTCTTGATCTCTAGTGTCCTCCCTTGTCAGGTCAGCCTCATTCATCCTGGAATTAATCATTTCACATTTCTTTTTTAATTCAGAAATTTCTTTTCTGAGCTGCTCATTGTCATTGTGTGTAGAGTCCAGTTCTCTGGACTTGTCCAAGAATGCTGCCTCAGCGTTTTCTACCGTTGTTCTATGCGTTCTTTGTAGAACAACATGTGATCTTAATAACGCCTCATAATTATCCTGTAATTTTTCAATTGTTATGTTTGCTTTGTCCAATTTATAATTTAGTGTCTTGATCAGGTTTTTGTAGTGAACATTTTCTGATTGCAAGAGCTCTTTCTCAATTTCCTCTCTCCTTGCATTATTATTCTTGCTTGTCGATAAGTGCTCAACTTTTGCTCTCAATTTATCTATTTGGATTTTAAGTTCCTGATTCTCTGTTTTGAGTTCACCCCTACTGTTCTTTAAAATTTTAATTTTGGACAATAAAAAATCCTTTTCTGACATTCCACTTGATACCTGTCTTCCTGCCATTTTTTTTTCTTCTGGTGTTGAAGCTTCAAGTAAATGTTGCTGCAAATGAATCTCTCTCTGGAATCTGGAAATTTAGAGACAGTCGCCAGTGATGTCACAGACAAGATGAGTGACATCACAGTTTCACATCAAAGCCACAAGAAGTCTGTTGCGTGTGGGGGGGGGGGGGGGATTGGGGGAGTGTTTTATTTTAAACTTTATTCGCAGATACACTGTATAACGACAGAGTGAAACATTTATTATGCCTCAAGAAAAAACAATACAGATAAACGGTATTCAAGAAAAAGAAAAAGCCAAGGAGCTTCGGTTCCCAACATTCAAAGCAGTGAAGATTTCAATTCTTTTAATAGCTATTTTTTGTCATCGTCTTTGATCGTCTGGATATTAAATTTAACTTCATTGTAAAACGCAGCAAGGCATGGCTTTCCCAACCTGGAATGATGAATATGATATTTAGCAAGTAACAATAAAGGATTTATAAGAAACTCAGAATTGTTCAGCCTGCTTTTAGTGAGGCCAAGTAAGACATCTTCCCCTAACAGCATTGGGGTTCTATGTTGTTGTGAATAAAGTCACACAGATTCTGCCAAAAGCCAATAACAAAAGGGACAGTGCCAAAACAAGTGGACAACACCTTAAGGATATGAATCACAAAACGTACAATTTACATCAAATTCTTCCTTGAACATCGAGTTCTCATAAAAGGATTAGTGCAAACACCTGCGATAGCTTTTTATTTTAAACGGGTAGGATATTCTGTTGAAGGAAGTGATATTTTGTGTGTAAACTGTTCCAATGCTATGGTAAGCATGATTTCTAAGCTTCCACTTCCTGATAAAACCCTTGGATGTACTTTTCATTGTATGACTGTATTTTAATGAGGATCCGTTACCATAGCAACGGAACACAGCAGGGCCGAGCAGCTCATAAGGACTACAAAAACCATCACTGTAGTTTTTGTGTACTTGTATTTTGGGCATTTTATAACTGATTTTAACCAACCATTGTTACACACAGGATTAGTGAAGCAATTTTAAATTAAGCTTAATGACATTTTCAAAATAAAATCTCTGACAATTTTTACATCAAATAATTGTTCTCTTGGGCATTATGTAAATTTCTAAACAAAACCACTGTTACACTTTGGATTAGTGTGGCAATTTAAAATGAAGCTTATTGAAAATTTCAAAATAAAAGCCTTGCCAATTTTTACATCAGATTATTGCTGTTTTGGGCATTTCATAACTGATATAACCCAATCACTGTTAATCATGGGAATAGTTTGGACATTTAAAATGAAGCTTACTAAAAATTTCTAAATAAAAGCCATAAAATTAATCTCTAGCTAGTGCAGCGCCGAAGGTGATGCGATGATATTAGCTTGCATTCTCTTTTTCTCTCAGGTTAGGGCACTGTCTATAACATTAGCATTTCACTTCCCCCCACTAGTGTACTGCCATAGGCAGTGCAATAAGATGAGCCAGCATTATCTTTTTCTCTCAGGCAGAGTATTAGCAATACCCTTTGCCCTTAAATAAAGTATTAGCTATTTCTCTTACATATTAGCCATGTTTAGTATACTGAATAGAGTAAGTCAATTCCAGACAACATGCTAGTGATGCCCCCCATGTTACTGGCAGTATTCACGCTGACATTAGCATTTTGGCTAATTTTGGCTTAGACACTACTTTTAACATACTTTATGGTGCAAATCCATGTTAGTCAACATGCTTGTGACTCTCCAAATTCTATTGATTTCATTGCAGCTTACATTAGTAATATTAATACTTTGGCACTGATGCTAATTTTTAGCATCAGAACGCTGGGTCCAAACTAATGGGCACACTTTGGCAGGCCCCGGTTAAATTTCTTATGGAATATTCTAGTTTAATTACAGTGTAATATTACACTACAGTTTAATATTACATTACACTATAGTGTAATTGTCATATAGTGTAATATTACACTATAGTGTAATATAGTGTAATATTACTTATTATTTTTTAATATTATTAAAAAATAATAATATTACATTATTAGTAGTAATGTAATATTACAGTAGTAATAATATTAATATTACAGTCTGTCATATTACAGTGTAATGTTACTATTACACTATTACACTATAGTGTAATATTACATTAAACTACAGTGTAATTGTCATATAGTGTAAGATTACACTATAGTGTAATATAGTGTAATATTACTTATAATAATAATAATGTAATATTATTTTTTAATATTAAAAAATTACTATTTTTTAATAATATTATTTTTTAACATTATTAAAAAATAATATTACATTAAGTAATATTACACTTTAATATGTAATTACAGTGTAATGTTACATATTACACTATGTGTCAAGCCCACGGCGTGTCGCAGCCCACAACGTCGTGTCACGACGCTAAAGTTTATGTAGCTAAAGTTTGACAACTATTATCAAAGTTTGTCTTTACAATAAAATGCCTAAAAATTTTAATGAAGTTTTGTTTTTTGTATTCATATATTGAAATAGCAAATACACGCTAGATTATAGAATTGTGTTAATATTTTCATCAATACACCACTGTAAAGGTGTTTGTGCGTTCATCAATAAAAACGTTTTATCAGAATCGGAATCAAATATAATTGTGTGCCAAAACAATTAAATAATCACATCAATAAGTTTGAAATTTTATCCTTAGTTTTTTAATTATTATTATTATTCCTATATATAATAGTGTGTGAGCGATTGTGTCAGTAATGTTCACTAACTTAAAATACTTTTCATAACGGCACTCTGCCGGCAGCATCCCCCAAGACTCCTGAGCCAACAATCCCCCAAAGCTCTCCCTCTGCTGCCGCTATCCCCAAAGGCTCCTGGTGCCAGCGACCCCCAAAAGGTTTCCCTCTGCTGCCGCCAGCATCCTCAAGGCTCCTGGTGCCAGCGACCCCCAAAATGTCTCCCTCTGCTGTCGCCAGCATCCCCTATGGCTCCTGGTGCCAGCGACCCCCAAAATGTCTCCCTCAAACATCGGTGAAATTTAAAAAATCCATGAATTTTTTAAATCCATGGAAGACACAGGAAGATGCAATTTTATATTTTGTAGATTTGTTCTAAAGAAGTATTTAGAAAAATACTTCTTTACATAGAAGAATGTAAAACTCTGTGCCAGAGTTATACATTTGAAGAAAAGTTTGCCCAATTCTTTGAAGGATTGTTGGCTGCTCTTCTGTTTGAGTTTCTTGATCTCTAGTGTCCTCCCTTGTCAGGTCAGCCTCATTCATCCTGGAATTAATCATTTCACATTTCTTTTTTAATTCAGAAATTTCTTTTCTGAGCTGCTCATTGTCATTGTGTGTAGAGTCCAGTTCTCTGGACTTGTCCAAGAATGCTGCCTCAGCGTTTTCTACCGTTGTTCTATGCGTTCTTTGTAGAACAACATGTGATCTTAATAACGCCTCATAATTATCCTGTAATTTTTCAATTGTTATGTTTGCTTTGTCCAATTTATAATTTAGTGTCTTGATCAGGTTTTTGTAGTGAACATTTTCTGATTGCAGGAGCTCTTTCTCAATTTCCTCTCTCCTTGCATTATTATTCTTGCTTGTCGATAAGTGCTCAACTTTTGCTCTCAATTGATCTATTTGGATTTTAAGTTCCTGATTCTCTGTTTTGAGTTCACCCCTACTATTCTTTAAAATTTTAATTTTGGACAATAAAAAATCCTTTTCTGACATTCCACTTGATACCTGTCTTCCTGCCATTTTTTTTTCTTCTGGTGTTGAAGCTTCAAGTAAATGTTGCTGCAAATGAATCTCTCTCTGGAATCTGGAAATTTAGAGACAGTCGCCAGTGATGTCACAGACAGGATGAGTGACATCACAGTTTCACATCAAAGCCACAAGAAGTCTGTTGCGTGTGGGGGGGGACTGGGGGTGAGTGTTTTATTTTAAACTTTATTCGCAGATACACTGTATAACGACAGAGTGAAACATTTATTATGCCTCAAGAAAAAACAATACAGATAAACGGTATTCAAGAAAAAGAAAAAGCCAAGGAGCTTCGGTTCCCAACATTCAAAGCAGTGAAGATTTCAATTCTTTTTAATAGCTATTTTTTGTCATCGTCTTTGATCGTCTGGATATTAAATTTAACTTCATTGTAAAACGCAGCAAGGCATGGCTTTCCCAACCTGGAATGATGAATATGATATTTAGCAAGTAACAATAAAGGATTTATAAGAAACTCAGAATTGTTCAGCCTGCTTTTAGTGAGGCCAAGTAAGACATCTTCCCCTAACAGCATTGGGGTTCTATGTTGTTGTGAATAAAGTCACACAGATTCTGCCAAAAGCCAATAACAAAAGGGACAGTGCCAAAACAAGTGGACAACACCTTAAGGATATGAATCACAAAACGTACAATTTACATCAAATTCTTCCTTGAACATCGAGTTCTCATAAAAGGATTAGTGCAAACACCTGCGATAGCTTTTTATTTTAAACGGGTAGGATATTCTGTTGAAGGAAGTGATATTTTGTGTGTAAACTGTTCCAATGCTATGGTAAGCATGATTTCTAAGCTTCCACTTCCTGATAAAACCCTTGGATGTACTTTTCATTGTATGACTGTATTTTAATGAGTCGACATTAGCGTCTTGGGGAGCGCTACAAGTGTACCAAATTTCATGTCTCTACGATGAAGTAAGTGAATAGCAAAGGGTCCTTTGAAAATTGCTAGGTGGCGCCGTTGAGCTGTTTCTTTTGCGATTTTTACATCAACCTTAAAATACGAAATTTTTAAACAGGCCTCCGCCAAGTTTGGTGACTTTGAGAAAGCCCCCAAAAAGCCAATTCATTTGGAAGGAGAATCGTAATAATAAGAAACAATACAAAAACAATAGGCCTTCGCAGCGCTTAGCTGCTCGGTCCTAAAAAGAAAAATAGGCCATAAATTCCTCCACAACCATATGACTAATAATGTCAAAAGGGGGAAAAAAGGCATAGATGTTGAGTCCATATTCCATTACATATACTTTGTTCTTAAAAACCCTTATTTATTCATTCATTTATTTATTTATATGCACTCACTGGAGCAGCAAATGACAGATCATTGTGTAATTACATAAAAACGCAGCAGGATTTCTTTAAAGTGTGAATATCCCGAGGCTGCATTTCACTTCTGTCATGTTCTGCCTTTGCTGAAATGCCTCCTCTAAAATATCCTCAACACTAAATTAGGTTTTACTGCAGTGCGATTGACTCGATGCGCTTCCTGCAGCGATTAGTGGTATTTAAATGCTGGGTTGTGTTGCAATCATCATGTAAAAATCCCCTTTATTTTTATTATTATTTTTTGTCGAAGTAATTCACATCATCGACTGCCCTCATTTTGGAGAATGTGGTTGGAATATTTTATCCAACCATTACAAAATGCATTATCACACATTTCCAGCAGGAGGAATAAGTACAAGTAAAAAGCTATAAATCTATTGTTGGTTCTAAATTGTGATCTCCAAGTCTAAATCCATCTGCACGTTTTATAGCCAATCTATGGAAATTTTTTTTTATTATTTATTTATTTTTTTTTTTATCTGAGCTCACAGATTTCTGAATGAAATTGGAAATTACTCCTTTTACAGAGCAAAGGGAAAGGCTCATTTAAACCGCGACTGCTTGAGGGGGGATTTAATGCCATATTGTTTATTGAACTCTACTCTGAAGTCGATACTTGATACTTGATAGGATGGTTGCTTTAAACATGTCCCTAGGTTACATGCAAATCCTCTGGTTAAAATGACATGAATTATAAACATGTGAGCATAGAATACCAATCCAAAAGCAAATTGCTTAAAGTGATAAATCTTTTTATTTATGAATGATGTATGTTTTTCCCCCCTCTCAGTAAGTCTGGAGAGACTCCGTTTGGTTATCGACTGGCATTATTCAGTATTTTCCATCCCATTTAAATATTTTCACAGGATATTTCTAGAAATTGTGACCCAGCAGATGCTCCTGCAAAATGCTGGGTCACAATTTCTAGAAATTGTGACCCAGCAGATGCTCCTGCAAAATGGTTCATGTTGCTTTTCCTGCAGGATGTCAGCTTAAGATGCCAAACAAAGTTTTAGGGAAAAAATAGTTTCTGATCTCAATTGTTCTGTAGCATTTTATCACATTATAAAACAGTCAGATTTACCATATACTAACATCAAAAAATTGCTGTGTACAGTTGTGCCATTTCTAAACCCCAGGGAAAAAGCAGAAATACACACTTATTTCTTATTGAGGCAGAGCTGACCAGGTTTCTGGCAGCCATTTCCACCTCAGCGCCAGAGAAAAGAAGAGGTTATAAAGGCACCTCTCCCTGCGTTTTTGATCCTTTCGCCCCTAAAGGTGAATCCCTGAGGCTGTGAGAAAAAACTCAGGTGGACGAAGATTAAGGACAAAACCCAGAATAGAAACTCTTTGAAAACAGAGGGGACCAAAAAGCAGGTTCATTGGGATGCGATGGTTTGATGGCAGACGGTGTGGACCCTGACCACACAAGATACAGAGCTGCCAACATGAAACCAGGCTCAAGTTCTCCAGGGGTGTGTGGTCTAGTAACTGGAAAGTACAAGGACGGTGTGTGTGTTTAGAGTCTGACTGAATGCCAGCATATATACTGCATGTACATATAGATATAGAAAAAAAAAAATACTGCAATGAGTTAAGAAAGGAACAATGTATATTTCTGACTAAACAACTATATTCTGTGGGGTCTGATGCCAGAACAACACAGGCGTGATGTGACCAGCTTAAATTGTCATTGTTTGTGTTGCAATATCACTGCACATATCGACACTATAAAAGTGTAAAAGGATTATAAACCACGCTTTAATGCCGTAGATGTAGATGGTCCAGTAAAGAAAACCTACAGAGGAAATGAACTCGAATCTCTCTTTCAGTGGAGAGTTTTAATCTAAGAATGTTCTTTAATCAGTGGCGGAAGAAGAAACAGGCTTATGGAAAGTCTTTCTTCAATGTGTTGATAATCACGCATATACCGATGTAACTGCTCTTCCCTGCTGATAGGAAATATGGTAAGCTACTTATCTGCAGAGTCACGCTGGGGCTGTCCATGTCAATGACGGGACATTGATGTTTGTTGGACACGCCGTTTTTTCCCCCCTTCACAGGAGGACAGCCAGGCTCCACGCTGAATTCATAAGCTGAACTGATGCCAGTCAACAAAGAGGTTTAAAATAATCCTGCAGACTTAATGACCTTCTAATTATCCTGTATTGTAATTCAAACACATAATGAGAATGTGGAGAAATGTTCAACAATTTAGTCAGTCGGAATAAACTGATTTATGTGTTAAGGTGGCGATTGTTTTCAATCTACACCAGTCGCTGGTTAGGATAACAAAGATATTCAAACCTTTTGGGTGACAGATATTTTTTAGCAGGTGTAATGAGTTTGTACTTTGAGAAATTAGCAATAGATTAAGAATACAGAGTAATATATTAAATATTCTCAAATCTAACACAATTAGTATAAAAAGCAGAGCTTCACAACATACAAAACTATCAGATTATTTCATTCTGCTTGTAGGCATCAATTAGGGTGTAAGGTAATGGTTTGATGGTTTCACATTTTCCCCAGAGAAAGGAGAGTCGGCAGCACCCAGCTGTCCAAACGATGATCTTTGTTGCAAAATGGGAAGTGAAGCAAGACAGCCGACTTGGTAAAATTGAGAATTTTCTACCAAGAGTCTGTAACACTAGCAAAAATTCCAGAAAGTGTCAACCATATAGTTTTGTGTATTGCAGCATAAATCCATTTCTTCCTTTTGTCAGTTGTGTTAAGACTGTCTTCAGAAAAAATACTGCACGTATAATCATCTCTGAGGGCTGAAAAGTGAAAGAATAATGTCATGTAGAAGAGTTCACTGCACTGAGCCCCATTGAAAACCTCCTGGTTTTTCCAACAAACACTGATCTCTGAACTCTTCCTGAGTTAAAACATTAATATTGTTGTTTCGAAATTAATATGACCTTGTTTTCTTTGCATTATTTGCATCTGTTTTGCTATTTTGACCATTTCGCATGTTCATTTTATTCAAACATATACCTACAAAATGTAAAATCAGAGAAGCTGATCATTTTAAGTGGACTCTTAATTTTTTTTTTGTGAAAATGAATCGAATGTTAGGCAGCATTTTAGCCTACAACACTGCTAAACATTCGAACTGAATCAAAAATGAGTAAAAAGTGGAAACACTTTTGCATTGGTAGAACCAAAATGCCAGATGGACAAGGAGAAAAAGCAAGCACTGTGATATTAATTCGGGAAAAACAGCAACGCCAATTTCCTTGACTGTCTTTAATGCAGATTTGTGCTCATGTTTATACTCTGAGAGCATTAGTCTGTGGTCAGGACCACTGCAGCTATGTGGCCTGACAGGAAAACAACTTGGACAGCAAGAGAACATGCTGTTCCTGTCTCACACTCTGTGATGATAATGGGACACCACGGAGTCCGTCAACAAGATCTGTGAGCATTGACAACAAGTCCCTCATCCACGGCGCAGAAACACATGCCAACTACAGCATGGGAGTCCAGGCTAGTGCCAGCAAAATGTTGGCTGGTTAGGATGATAGGGTGTCAAGCCGGATGTCCTTAAATCATAGATAGTCATTTCCAGTGATTCATTTTTTATGAGGAAAAAATAAATCACAACACGGAAAGCAAGTGTGTGCATTAAGAAAACCTTCAAGAGTGTTAAGAAAGAAAAGTGAAGCGTTTCAGTGAGAGCCATCTTCATGAACGGTGTTTCTGGATTTATTTCGTTCCCATTTCAAATTCTTTTTTTTTCTTTTCAGAAGGACAAAAAGAGCACATCTCTTCATCCCTTCAATTCAAATATGCTGAAATAACTCCAGGCTGGAATAGTTTATTTGGTGACGGAAGCAATGAAACACAAATAGCACAATGGGAGAGGACGCTATAAATAAACACGCTCCACTGAGTTGCAACCAATGTCGTTAATTCCAAAGGAGAAAGGTTTTAGAAAGTTTAAAGGATTATGGTTTCAAAGAAAATGGAGGAGCTTTGTTAATAAGATTGCATTATTAATCAACAATTCCTTCCTTATTTCAGGTTTTTAAATAAAAGTCTGGATCGTCTGCTCCAAAGCAGATCTGCAGCAACAGAATTTGACTGCGCTCCAGCTCAAAGTCAGAGTGGACAAATGCAATAAACATTTTCTTATTCAATCAATAACATCGAATGCACCTCTAACCCTGCATTGATATTAGTTGTACTGTTTCCAAACTTATACGTTTGGAAAAATTAAAATTTAAGATTTTGGTTTTCATTGTTTCTTGTGCTCCCGACCCCGTTAGGGAGAAGGGTGACGGAAAATGGATGGATGGATGGATGGATGTTTCTTGCTGCTTTCAGCTTCGTTCTCTTCCGTAGTTCCAACTAACTACGAGTTATTTATTTTTAAAAACTCAGAGTTCCTTCACTAGCCTGCAAACATGACAAATAGACATTAATACCCTAAGAAAAATAAAAGAAGAGATTAAAGTATGTTAATGGTGAATTTCAAAATAAATGAAACTATGTAGTTTTGTTTGGGTTTTTTTGTTTGTTTTTTTTACTTTGTATGACCAAGTGAATATCTGCTTTTTCTTCTCTTCGTATTTTCGATTTTTTTTGTTACTGGGTTTGGAGCTGAAGCATTCTTACGAATATTGAGAAACATTTTCTAAATCCATATTTAAAATTTTTATTTTTCATTCAATTCTTCCTCAATTCTGAACAGTAAAGATTTTCAAAATGAAGAAATAAATGAGCACAAAATGAACGATTGCAGTAAATAAATAAAGATGGCAGAAATTGCACTTGATAAACTGCAAAACTACTGAAATAATTCAACTTACCAGGTGTCCTTATGTTAATTCTGAACTTTCAAGATAAGTTTTCTCTCACTGAGATAAGAGCATTATGTTGAAATGACACAACCACAGCTTTCACAGTTATGAAGAGCGAAGGCAATCCATGCGAGAGTTTCCATTTATAATGTATGGACATCAAAGAAGGCAAATAACCCAGGAGACAAAACTGATCAAAGTCCCGTCTCCCCTATATGTTTCTGGAGCCCATGAGCCGCGAGAAGAAATCACGTGACTTCTTCACTTCAGCACATTTAGAAAGCTGGAAATACAGACAGAGAGAAAGATGGACTTTCTGACTTTTAAAAAAGCAAAAGTACATAAAACCTAAAACAGATCTCAAGTGCTTAAAAGTTAGAGGAAGTTGCATCAGAAAGTTGCAGTAGAGCAATGAAAAAAAAATGACATGGCAACATAGGCTCACAGTCAGACCAAATGAATTATGATGTGAATGTAACTTAATTTAGCCTGTATTTAGCTACCAACGTCGCAGTAGTTTTGTGTGACATTTTGAAACGTATTTGTGTTTACCCTCGTGCCATAAGATCTGAACAAAAGAAAAAATGTAATTTACAGCACATCTCTGTAATTGTAGTTTCCAGCAGTTCCATGTTGATATTATGTGATCTTTAATATACATGCACATCAGCACATGGCATCTTGTCAGAGGCGTTTGGGTCCTCAAAGAAGCCACTGGAAAATGTTGTATGTATATAAACTTTATTTAACCAGGTAGATTTAAAATCTCAATGAGGTTAATAAAAGAAAGTGCAATGGACCATAAAGCATGTTAAATATTAAATGAGATTTTAAAAAAATCACAACTGAGACTGGCTGAAATGAATAGTAGTAAAGGTTTTACAGTAAAAGGTCATTTGTGTCTGAATAGTTCCATAAAATATAGAAAATCTAAAATACAAAAGTCCCAGCTAGACTTCAGGAGTCACACGTATATATCTTTCACATAAAGATATATGTTTTGGGAATAAGATTGAGAAAAGATTATTTTAGTACATTAAAACATAATGAGATTGCGATACCTGCTGCACCCCTTAATGAAACGCCTGTGTGCATCATGTAAATCTATTTGACAGAGTGCTGTCTACCTCTCTCTGCTCCTGCCTCGTCCTTCTTCTCCATCAGCAGGTAGCGGGGACTCTCGGGGAGGAAGGGTAGGACACACAGCTGCAGCACTGCTGGAAACGCCAGGAAAGAAAACAGGTAGTTCCACCTGGACTCCTGCAGTCAGAACATGAACAGAACAGCCACATCAAAGCCTCGGACACGGGAGAGCGACAACACATTAAACATGGACATGTTGCAGAACAGCTGTATGTTGCAGCTATTATGTAATACTCCATCGAATGAGTGAGTGCATGGTGGGCTTTAATTAAAAGACAAAGTTAGTTGTGCTGTTTCTACTCCATATGTCCTTTAAAATATGTATAAAAATAAAAATGGCTGCATAAAATATGTACTTAAAAGTGTGTGCATTTGCGTCGTAGATGCGAAAAGTGAGTGTGGGTTGAATGGTTTCTGCTTTTGTAATTAAGTTTGAGAGCTTTTTAGATGCAGAAGGCCAGCGATAAAAGCTTGTGTATACGTGGAAAAGTCAAGAATGTCATAAAAACAAAAGGAATAAATGATAAGATGTAAATATCTAAGCAAATCATGGCCAAAGCTATATACATTGGTCTTTAATTTACATGGAGCAGGAACGTGCAGCAGCGGCTGATTTAACATTTGCTGCCCTGCAAGCATTGATTTCTGTGTTAAGTTTCACGGTCAAGTGTACAGTATGTGATGAATGCATACTTTTTGGTATCCAGTGGTACTCGTTAGCAGCAGCAGGCTTCATGTGTCCACTTATTGATCATCAACGCTGATGATAAAGTATTCTCTCAAAATATCAGCCGAGATGAGGAGTGAGCATCGCGCTGCAGTGAGATTGAGCTGGTTGGTGTTTTCTTAGAGGTGTGCGGTTCTTAAAACTTTATTGGAAATACAAGATTAGGATTCCAGGCCTTCTGGTGAGAATAAGCTGGTCGGATTGAAATAATTTCTTGCAATCATGGCTTCTTTTAAAGCGATTTAAAACCCAACACCCAGCTTGCTTTGACAGGGCTAATGAATTCGTCAGGTGGAACACATCTGCTGCGTATCCAATTATTTTAGCTAAAGCGCGCTTTTCCTTCACACTGGGTCAGTCATAATTAAATTACCTTTGCATCGTCTAACTGCACAATGAGTCTGCTTTGTGACAAACTCCTCAAAGTTTTACCCCACAGAAAAGAGATAAAGTCTTCCACTCACCCTTACAGTAGCTGTAAATCTCTGCACAAGGCATTTCCTTCAGTGCACTAGAAAGTAGGTGAAATTAATCTTCCCCTTTATGTGTTATTTTATTTGACATGAAATGTAAAAACTTGAATTGATATTTATACTAATGGCTCTTCTGTTTTCCCTTAAACCTGCTTGTATAGCTCCCTATATTACCATCACCCTTCCTTGTTACCTGGGAGATAAACATCTCTGCTGAGCTGTGTTTCTTTAATAACAGCTATAGAGCAAAGTGAGAGCCTGGTTAGTAAATGTCTTTGGATGATCTTATGTGTGCATCTGCTAGGATCAGAAGAAAAGCCCATCATCCGTCCGCCCGCAGCTGTTTGTGATGAATGTCACCTTCTCTATAAGCCTATTTTGCTGATGGTCTGTCAGGGGAACAAGCTGACAGCTGGACCTTGCAGATGTGTGATGCGGTCGCATTCTTAGAATCATAAAAGCAGCACAATTTATATTTGGAAGCAAATATGCTCGGACTCGCGCCTCGCAGGAGGGGGACGACATCGTGTTATTGTTAATTACAGAGATGATCCCTATCGGTATTTTGTATTGTTTCTGTCATCGTTTAATATGAAGTCACCATCGGCAACAAGAAGAGTCGAGACAAGAGCAAAATGTCTGCAAAAAATAATCTGGTAAGGAAAATAACTGACCTGCTTTTATGATAAGGGTGTCAAAAGGTTTATGTTTTATTAAACCGTGAGTAAAGGTATGGTATTTTCAATGTGTTTTATTAAACAAGTTTGTTTCCTCGTCCGCACATAAAAATAACTTTAACCTTTGAACCTCATTTCGGCTCCCCAAAGCACTTTATGTCTTCATCAATCACAGAAAAAACACCCTGCAGTTAAGAAGTGAGTGGAACTCAGAATAAATGTGCCCTTTTTTAGTGTAATTGTACAATCGGAGTATGGTAGGGATAGTTACAATGGATTTTCTTTCCTTTAACGCCACTTTAATGGTCTGACAATAATAATTAAGCAAAATAACTTAATGATCATTAGTCCTTTTTTGCCCTTCTGTATAATAAAAATTCTTCATATCCCTATTTCCAAAGAGCTGAAGAAATCTTATGTTTTTTGAACAATAACAGAATTTGTTATTAATCTGTTGCTAAGAGATGAGCGTGTTTTCTGGTAACCAAGTGCCACGAAGTAAACATCTGATTTTAACTTTTGCAAAATTGACCAACTATACATTTCTTGTGACTAAGCAGATAAACAGTGTTCAAATAGAGCTCATCTCTTAACACCAATAATTATCTTGGTGTTAAGAGATGAGCGTTTCCTTTTTTTTTTTTTTTTTTTTTATGGTAACGAGCTGCCACGAAGTACAAATCATCTTTTGTGTTAAATGTTTTATAACATTTTTACCACCAATGCCAAAAAAAAAAAAACACACATTTTCAATTTCTGAAAAAATTCCCAACTGCACAATTTTTGTTAAGTAGTGTAATATAAGTAGTATTTAAACAAATCTTATGTTTTTTTAACAATAACAGAATTTGTTGTTAATCTGTTGCTAAGCGATGAGCGTGTTTTCTGGTCACCCAGTGCCACCAAGTAAACATCTGACTTTTACTTTTGCAAAATTTACAAACTGTACATTTCTTATGTCTAAGCAGGTAAGCAGTTTTTCAACAGAGTTTAAGTTTTCTAAAAAATAATTAGCTTGGTGTTAAGTGATGAGCGTTTTTTTCCTGGTGACGAACTTCATCGAGGTGTAAATCAGACCTTTTGTGATGAATGTCTTGTTGTTTAAGATATTTGCCAACCATGACAAAACAAAAATTATTTTTCTGAAAAATTCACCAACCGCACAATTCTTATTAAATAGTGTAGCATAAGAAGTATTCCAAAGAGCAGAAGAAATCTCATGTTTTTTGAACAATAACAATTTTTGTTGTTAATCAATATTTGTTGTTGAACTGTTGCTAGGAGATGAGCGCGTTTTCTGGTTGCCAAGTGCCACGAAGTCAACATCTGAGTTGTACTTTTACAAAAGTAAAAATCAGAAGGCAGTGCATTAACATTTGCACCACCACTAGCAGAGCATTGCCCACTAGTGGGGGCCAGTTCACTGCCCTCTTTAGCAGAGGCTACTGCCCAGTCCCAGTCCCTAAAATAAGCTTCTTAGCTGTTTTGCTTATATATTAGCTATGTTTAAAACCGTGAATGAAGGAAGACAATGTAACACAACATGCTCTATGTTTACATTTCAAAAAGGTTATTTTCAACACAAAAATTTGACAAAATTAAAAAGAAAAACTATTCTAGTTCCATGAATCAGATTTCAAATTCTTGCAGCTAAACGTGCTGCAAAGATGATGGATACTGCAGACAACCAATCTCCCAGGATATAGACTAGTGTTGAAGAAAGCTTCCAGAGGTCTTAACACAATCAAGTCTCACCAGCAGCACTTCTGCACGTCAAAAACTGAGCGATTCATCTCCACTGACAATGTGAGTTTGACAAGAGACAAGAAAGTGCGTGGACACACATACCGATCATCAGAAAATGTAGCTTAGCAAAGCCCTTGTGCCATGTTCAACACCCTCCATGTTTCCACAGCCAACAATTTAAAGTTCAGTCACACAAAAAGTGAATCACCCCCTGTTCGATGTATTTCATTGATCTCATGTGTAAAACCAAGAGCACTGACAATCTAGCATGAACAAGAAGAACAGTTCCCCAATAGGCTAAAGCGATCCGTCAACCTTTTTTGTCAATTTGTGCAACTCTCTGATGGAGAACACAGAGTATAAATAAAGCTCATTAAGGCAGCTAAATTGAACCTTTGTCTTTGTCTGAGGCATGCTGATGGGCTCGGAATCCCATGGGCCATTAGTGACAGACTGGCTGAAGGCCTGCTCCTGCAAAACCTAAATAAACATGCTCTCTACTGGGAAAAGGTCAGACGCTGAGCACCAAGGTTACATTAATTATCATTTGTCACGGCTTATCACAATTTGGCAGTCGACAACGAATGACATCTTGGACCAGCGCCCATTATCAGAAGTCGTCATGGAGAGGAAGCCTGATGGAGTCCGCATTCACAGGCCAGCCCAGCATGTTGATGCATTTACCACATATCATCTCTCGCGTAAGTCAGAAATGGCATGTCACAGAATACATAGCAGCTTCAGAGAGCCATGTGACAGCCATTATATATTTAGGAAGATAGTTTAAAATGTGACATGGGTTAAATCAATACATATGGATTAAGAATCTAGTCTGGAATGCTTCAGTCATTCAGTTTCCATTTCTTGCTCTCATGTGAGGCAGAAATCAGTTCACAGTCTACCTGTCCCTGCTTGTTGTTCTGCGTCTCACCAGTTTTCTGTTCGATTGAGGTTCTGTTTTGTTCTGCCTTTTTCCCGTTAGACTTTATGTTTTTTTCTGTTTTCTGGACACGGATTCATACCTTTGCCCTCAATTCATCCCATCCCTGATCTCTGTGTGTCTGAGCCTTTCCTGCATTCCGATCATGTCTGAAACAACACTTTATTGGACATGTGGTGCATAAAAATAATCCTGGAACATTCCTGTAAAAACTATAAGATTCATCATTCAGATGCTGAAAAGCTGATTCACCATCCAGACCAGTGGTTCCTAAAGTCTGGGGCGCGTGCCCTAGGGGGGGTCGCAGTGCCGTTGCCAGGGTTGGGGAGCGCGGGAACAGTATGGATGAGAAAAAAAAACAGTTACACAAAAACGTTTCACTGTAAAGACGGTTTTTAGTGTGTTTTGTTGCAACCTGAAGTGTGAAAAACTTCAGTGGAGTTTGAAAACAAAATGTGTGTATAGCTTTGTGTCTGGTTGAACAATATCAGTGTCCAGTTGATTTTTTTGTTTTTTTCTTTTTTGGGGGGGCATTTTAATGTATTCTATTCTATTTTCTAGGAGGGCCCAGAAAATCTTTGGGAACCACTGGTGTCGGTGCTTCTGCACATTTGTGTGAGAAGTCTGTAGCTCCGACGAGTTCCACATTTTTATTACATCTTTTAAAAACAAATCTTATCTTCTGTCACAATAATCCATTTTGCTGAACAATAAATTGTCCCAGAACTTATTGCGTTAAATTCTTCTGAGACCACAGTGAAGTAGTATAACGGTAATGGCAAAATAATGCAAGTACAATAAACCTCTACAAACATTTAGCATTGAAACTGGATGACATTTTAAATATCCAAAACATCAAAAGAACAAATAAAATGCACATTACAGAGACACTAGTCTCTGCAAACAAAATTGTCCTTCAAATAAGGATCAAGTGAAGACCAGTGCACCAGACTGAGGTATTTCATAATCTAGTCCTTGGTAGTAAGAGCAAGAGACACGAGAAAAACAAACCATTCTGTAAATAGAAATTATCGAGCTTGTTTTACTTTTTCATGCAATCAATTGACTTATTGCCTGTTACAGCAGACTTGGTTCTTGGTTGAGTAATAGAGTCCCCTGTTCCAAATTTTGAAGTGTTTTTGATTCGATTAACTTAAAGTCCAACCTTGACCGAACCCATAAATGTGAGATAAAAACCAAATTTTGTAACAGAGCAAACTTTGTTAGACTTTAACCATGTACTTTGCTTGTCATATAAACTCTTTGTACACATATGGCAAGTGGCCTAGTGGTGCACTCTTTGTTGCCTTGTATGTGGGTTTTAATCCTGGCTTGAGGGTTTTCTGAATGCGTTGATTTTCTCAGGCTACCCTGACTTTGTCACACAGTCCCAAACCATGACTGTTAGGTTAATTGGTCTCTCTGAATTGCCGTTAGCGATGGATAATGTGCTTGCAACACAGATTCCTGTGAGTCTCTGTGTTGCATTGTAATGGATCCAGAGACTGTTAGTTGCCCCCATATCCGGCGAGGATAAGCGAGCAGAGACAACAAGTGGATGACATTTTTAAAAAAAAGCAGAAATCAAACCACATAATTTCACAAAAAAAATATACATACTTTAAAAAGCAATCCAGAAAAAAGATTCGCAGCAAAATAAATTCTTTAAAAATCATTATGCTCGGCTGAATGACAGGCCAGGCACAGATATAGTACAAGAAGCTAAGAGAAAAGGCTTATTCACAACTATCAGCCTTCAACATGGGCTGTCCTTTGAACTGATGTAAAAAGGTGCTTCACACAAGATTCACTGGCTTGAAAAGGTGTTTGTCACTCCTATTTTAAATGCTTGAATGGCTTCCAATGCTCTGCTGGATGTGTGAATCACATATATTTGTGCCATAAGGTTAGAAACCACACAAAACATGAAGCAGAAAGAGGATTTAAAGGCTTATGTTGCCACGTTCAATTTTCACAAAAATACATCAACTTCAGTTTCAGACAAATAACCGAACAGAGATATTTGCTCATATTGTTAATGGCGGCAATATTTTTGATCAGACGTGTCCTACTGTTTTGTCAATGAACAATTAAGAGTCAAAAACCTTTTAATTAGATTAAGATCAGGCAGGCGAAGGGTAGTTGAGGCAATAATATTCAACACTTTCCCAGTAGCCAAGAGTCTGGGATTATACAGATACATGGCAGTAAATTGAAACGTGTTCTGATGGCTTGTTTGTAAAATTAAACATAGATTTTCATCAAGGGTACATTTCTGTATAAATATGACTTTTTTCTTTTTTTTTTTTTTTTTTTATTGGTCTGATGTAACATTTTAATCTTAAATGTCATGTTTTAATTTGCTCCAAGCAGTATTTTCTAATACTTAATAGAAATAATGGCTTCAAATTCAGTCTGTGTGTAATTAATATGCGTTAGTGTGAAATAAAAAAATTAACTTTTCAGTAATATTCAAGTGTCCTGGATAACACGCATTATTATGTTTTAGTATAATAAAACGTAATGTAGTATAAAAGTATCTTCACCGGGTCACAAGTACCTACAGTCCAGCACAAGTTTGAATTTATAGTACATCGTTATTTTTCCTAATCGAAAACTCTAAATAAATCTTGGACGGACAGAAGAAAAGAGATGTACGTATGTATACTTATCCAGGTCCAAAACATTTTTAATGTACATTTCTAGGAATTATGAAAAACAAAAGCTCTCTGAACTCTTTTGGGGGAACACTTAAATACAAGTTCATTTTACTTTTAGTTTTACTGCACTTTTATTTATTTATTTATTTTTTTTGCAATCATAACTGATCGCAAACAACATCAACAAGTGCCAACAGATATAATTGCAGGCTATAAATATGCTTAATTAATTTCAGAAGACATTTTCCATGATTTTTTTTTTTTTTAATACAGTGCCAAAAGTAACTAGTTATCTAAAGTCTGCAAATTGTGCCAAGAGGAGAGCTGTTGATTATTAGCACTCATGACATAACAGATTGGCTTTCAAAGCTCATGTGCCTTAGGCTCATGTCTGTTTCTGGGCCTAAAAGATAAACTAAGAATGCAGCACGCAAATAATTGAGTGGGTTTATGACGGATCCCTGTCATGACAATCTTTCAGCGGCAAGCGGAATCATCACCGACCATACCCAATGTTTTTGCTACAATAGCCAATAAGGTGTGAAGGGACAGAGTAACACTTCCTGTGGGTTAACAAGGTGTGACTGACAATTCCTGGTGCTATCTAAACGAAATGAGACAGACAGATAGGCCCAGACACGTACTGTGAAGTGAAGGGTAAAAGTTTTTTTTTTTTTTTTTTTTCAGCAGAGGTGCCTGATGGGCAATGTTGGCAGCTAGCCTGGGAAAGTGAAGAAAAATAATTAAGTGTGAGCAGAGATGGGCTTTCTCCCTCTCCCCCCTCTCTCCGTCGCTCTCCGGCAGCAGCAGCAGTAGCTCGGGCTTGAATGTCAAGCCAAACTGGAACGATCTGCTGAGAGGCCGCGGAGTTGAAAAAGTCAGAGCAGAGCTGTGAGACCTCATCAGTCGGAAAGACCTTGGCATTTAAACCTTTGTGGCCAACTCTTACATTAATATCGCCAGGAAGATGTGGAGGGGAAGCCGGCTGACACGAGAGCCCAGGTCATGAAAGTTGTTCGGATGACCTCATAAGGTAACTCATTAGGATCAATGCCGGGGAGCCAAAAGTGGAAGTTAAGAGGCAAAGATAATCAATACGAGTATTCTACCTACAAATAACACGCAAGTTTCATTAAGCATGTTCAAAAGTCAAATTAAATGCATTTTAAAATGGAAATTAAATATAAGATTTTTGTTTTCCTTTTCTTTAATAGGATAATTTTGTTGTCTTAAATTGTTCAAAGCTTTTGTAAGCACAGAATAACTCGAATTTGAATCTCCAGCATTCTGTAATTCATCCAAGATTGTGTACGATTTCATTTCCTTCAGTAGGTTTTCATCCTTTGCATGTTCTGCTGTGTGATAAAACAGTCATTTGATTTTGATGGAGTCCGATTACAACAAAATTGTGTGTATTTTATGAGCAACTTTTGTGATAGGTGAACAGAAAGTAGTGTATTGATACAGAAGGAAAATAAAATCATTGTTATTATTTTGTAGAAATTAGTCCACACTTTGACATTAAAGGGGTTCTTTTGAATTTTTATTTTTTTTGTTAGTCATTATGGATTTATAAAAACAGCAAAAACGGGAAAATACTCCATGGGATGAAACCTTTTTATGAGAACTATTGTATTTATTTACTAATGCATGTAAATACTGAATGTTAAATGTGCATTTTCCCTCATTGTGGTACAAACAGGATTGTAATCATTTTTATATGTTTTAGCAGCAAGGGATTGTGGGGAACTTACATGTAAACTTATAGGCATTTTCTTAGTATTTGTTAAAAATGGATTTTAAAGTGCAACTTCTTCTGGGAATCTTTTCCTCACAAATCTTTGCTTGAATTTTGTCCCGTTCTCCTGACTGAGCTGCTATATAAAATGTGTAGTTTGCTTTGCTCCCACGCTGTTGCTCATGTTCTGGGGTTGACACACATTTTCGCACCAAAACACAATTTTTCATAGCTGGACATTTTTCCTGAAACGTCGGCTGATTTCAAAGGACGTTTTCATGATGCGTTTGGTGTTGATGTTGCTTTTAAGTTATTAAAAGGCTTACAAAGTCATGACAACATCGCTGGAGTTTTCACAAATTTTCTGAAGGTATTACATTTCTTTCTGGAAATTTTTGGGATTTCTAAGAAAATTTTAAAAATCAGCCAATTAAGCAAACAAGCCAAATAGACACAATTAGCTTGGTTGTTTCATCCTGACTGAGCTAAAAAGGGAAAAATGAGTCTGATTTTGTTTCGAGCAGTTCTGTATCTGGTTTCAACTGCACCTTCTAATGACTATTTGTAGGTGATGAATTATTAAAGCTGATGCTAAAAATAGCCACAGCTCCGTGAAGAGTGGCCGTGCATAATGTGAACTCTTCTGGTGTCGCGGGAAAAACGTCCTGGTTCTGCACAATTTATGACCGGTGCGCTTTCCCGACTGCAATTCAATACAAGAGACTCTGGAGGGGAGGAAAGCAAGGCCAGTGCAAACAAGTAAAGGTGATTTCTTAGCTAAGCAGATATCTGGCTCAGCACCAAAGTGGCTGACGCTCATTAGTTCTTATAGAGCAACTAACTGAACTATAAAACCAACCTGGTTGGTTTCAATGTTAAACCAACTATTAATCTTGACAAATGTTAGGTATCCAGCTCTAGTTTTGTGTCATTAGCCTTACCATTCACTCTGACCATTCTGACTCGCAAACAAATGATCTTTCAGGTTTACAGTGACGTGAAGAAGTACTTCTGTGGTTACAGCATGTCGACTGAAGAACCTATTATATTATGTCGAAGACGTAATCCTTAATTCCTTCAAGTATAAAAGATCAAATTAATTACTACCGGCCTTACCAATGTTTTTAATTAAAAAAGAACCTTTGAAGCTACATCTCTTTTGAAACAGGAAGTTATTTGCACCACGCATGAAAATAATTTAAAACCACAGACTCTGATGAACTTTTGTTGTACGTAGGACGTGTTCTGTTTTCTTGAAACAAAACACCTTTCTCATGGGTATATGCTGACTGATTTGCCACAAGGCAACCGCAGCTGTTGTTCATCTGGTAGGAAAATCTTGTCTTTTACTTTGGTGTGCCCTCTGTCAGAGCTAAACATCTGCTGATGTCTGCAGACGACGTTGAGCCAGTAACTGACCTCCCACAACAGCACAGTTGCATGATTAGCCAGAATAATTACCCCAAGTTGCAACAATATTTTACTATGTTTGAGCTAAATGCTTTAGAAAAAGTGTGCAGCGCCTCTCCTTTGTCAGCAGAGATTTAGTCAGTATTACCAATTTTTAGGGACCACATAAACATCTCCTGCTCAGCCATGTGCGTCTTTTTCAACCCAGTAGAGCTAAGAGATTAGGAGCAAATTACAAAATCCTGAAAGTGTCATGTTTTGCTGGTTTTGCTATGAACAAAACAGCAATCCATGTGGAGGCTGTATGAAGAAGCTGAATGTTTGCTGAAATTTATTTTTACATGAACACCGGACCATGCCTTCAAGCTTTTAACATTTTCTTTTTCGCACCTTGCCATAAACCCGTTTCAGTAATCAATTGTGTCACCAGCCGCCCTCAGCATTGTTTTCTACTTGACTTATTCAATAGACTTCAAGGGGCCGAGTCTATAGCAAACACTAGAGAATGCAGAAAATATATAAGGAGTCGTCATTGAACTGTCAAAGCGGACATGGAAATTACACAAATCAGCACAATTAAACTTAAAGAAAAATTACAAAAATCGATGTCTCATAATGGAAGAGGCAATTGTTAATGTTTTTCTCAGCTATAATTCGTCATGGTTTAGGTCAGGCCAGTCTGGAGGGAAAATCATTCACCGGTAAAAGGAGTCCGGAAAAACTGATTATCTGTCTGCGCAATCGAGGTTTATTGCGTTATTAATTGTTGAAGAGCTCACGTAATAGACTGAGAGAAAAAAAAAATACCAGTAGCCACCTGCAAATTGATGCACAGACAGGCGTGTAAATGATCCAGCAGATTCAATAGATTGTGGTTTGTGGAGGACAGATACGCTGCTGTGCAGCTGAAATCCAGATGATGTTTAAAAGGTGTTCACACTCTGCTGTTATACCATGACATGTCACTAAAGCAGACCAAGAAAGGAGCTTCTCCACCTGAGAAATTATATCAGCTCCTTATCCAATCACAGAACACCACAGTCATATGTACCACTGTACTTCATGGACTTATGTGATTTCTATGCCTTTTCTTTCATTTTCCAACTTCACCAAAGCAATGACAATCATTCATCAGTGATAAATTGTAAAACTCCACTGCTTACACATGAGGGCATATTATATTTGTTTGCTCACCGACCTGACCCAAGAGCTCGGGCAGACCCAACACTTGTCCTGTGAACACGCCCAAGCAGATCAGGATGGAGTTGAACTGGCCAATGGAGCCTCTGATGTGTTTAGGGGAAATCTCTCCCAGGTACATGGGGAGGACACTAAGTGATATACCTAGAGGAAAAAAAACAAAGGTCACGTAATAGAATCAAGTGAAAAAGGGAAGTAAGAAAACAAAAATGATCAAATAATCTACAGAAGAGAATTACCCAATAACATATTGGTCTGTATTGTGTTTAGTAAACTCAGTAAAACTCTCAGCCTTATGGGATCTTGACAAGACCACTAATAAACCTGTACTGGCACAAGCAGTCAGTTTGGTCTGATTACATTTGATCTGATGTCATTTTAAATTAGGCTGTTTAGTCCAAAAATGATTGTTTTGTGTCTAAGTTCATTTGTTCTGGAGGTGCTTAGTATGTCACTTGGTCTGAATCTATTTGGTCTACATCTGTTTGGTCCGAATCATTTCATTTCACCTGACTCAGTTTGATCTTAGTCTATTTGGGAATATGCCTTTAGGTCTGAGTCCCGTTATTATCATGCCGTTTTGTCTGGATCCATCTGGTCTGATGCCATTTAATCTGTTAACCTGATAGTAACTTTTTGTCAGCTGTCTCTGTCATCTGAGGTCGTTATGTTTAGAGATGTTTTCCTGAGACCTGAGGATGTCGTAAAAACGCGCTCTACTAACAGTTTCTATCAAATGGCACACATCAAGTCTGCAACTTTCAGAAAATCAATACATGCAGCGAAGCAGATGACTTTCAAAATGTCAACTCGTTGATAAAATTAAAGCAGTTCCATACGAGATAGTCAAGTTTGCAGGTTCAGTTGAGTAAGAAAAACATTCTTCATGATTATCCACTTGACGTAAGGAGAGCTATTTTTGTATTTCGTTTGTTTTGCTTTTATTTCAGCTTGAAATATATATTTTGTCTTGTTTTGGTGATGAGAGCATCCGAGCAGGTAGTTCCCTCACTCTTAACAGTGTGAATATGTAAGTGATGGTTGTTGCCAAGGCCTCTCCTGGAGTCACTCTCTGATTAAGTGCTGCTTTCTTTCCCTCTGCGGTTTGGGTGGAACTCTCAGAACAGAAGGCAATTAGAGCGTCTCTGCTCTCTGATCGCCACCAAATTCATATTTGATAAGCAAGCTATTTTGCACATCTGCTTATCTTTATTGCCTTTGCCTCTTGATGAACTCCAAACACTTTCTTTACCAATATAATATTTACCTCAATTTTTTCTTCTTTTTCTTTTTTTGTTTGTTTCGTTTATGCAGACAAGCAGCTTAGTCTTTGGAAAGATCAAACTTTAAACCTAATTATTTTATTACTATTATTTAGTTCTGGCTGGAGCATTTTAAAAGAAACAGGAAAGTGTTTCTCTGCAGATGTGTTTGTTCTCTCAGGTTCACAGTCTGCTGCATTTGTTCAACCGCGATAAAAGGTCTGAGCAATTAGCTGTTATTTGGAGGGGTATCAAAATTATAATTTAAATTATTAAATTATGTGTAGGGATATCAAAAGGTTTACATAGTTAATTAAAACTTTTTTCCGCCACTCTTGTTTAACCAAAATAAGCGAAAGCTGCAGCATTTGTTGTACACCAATAGCAATAAAACCTGCTTTCCTTTAATTGCACACTGACCTGAGTTCACGCCCATAACGATCCGGCCGATGATGAGCATCTCAAAAGATCTTGAAATCTCACCCAGCGACAGCAACAAAGCAGCCGCCACAGCAAAGCAGTTATTCAGCAGCAAGGTTCGCTTTCTGGAAAACAGGAAGACAATGTAGATGTGACTCTATGTGACAAAGGAAAGAGGAGAAGATCAGCGGTATAGACATGATGGCAATGAAACATGAATAGATTTCTAATCCAGTTATTCAAGCCCTTTGTTGAAACATCTCCAGCGCTTTAATTACGATAAAAGAAGAACAGCAAGCATATCTGACTTCTGTCAAAACATTTCCGCAAGGCACTCCAAAGCAAGAACAATCAGGAGTGACGAGACTCGAGACATCCAAAAGCAGAAGAGAATGACTTCACTTTTCTGTGGTTTTAGATGTTCATAAAAGGGATGAAAACCATTGGATGCAAAGGATTCTTCAAGGCCAGGGAAGCAGAAAAAGCTTTTAATGCAGGAGGCCCCTTGTGCCAAGTGGATGGAGAACAATTCATGGAGGATTCATTTCAATTATTTTTTTTTTTTCACACAGCAAGAAAAACTGAAAGTTAAACCACTAATTTCTGAACAGACACTTGAATGTGTCAGTGTGTGTAATCATAACCGACCTAATCATCAGCCACAGGAATGATCAGATTAAAAATGCTGTCTGTGGTTTTTTTATTCACAAATGAAATCTAGGAAGAGATCTCCGCAAACTGCATTCAGGCAGCTCTTGCAGACATGTTACAAAATCCACTTTATCAAAGAGTTTTCCAGCAAAAAGGGCCCAAGAAAAATAGTTAAAGCAAAAAGAACTTCAGACAGGCTTTTCAAATTTCACTTGATGTCCTACAAAGTCATGTTATGCCCCTCCCTTCACACCTAAAATGAAATTGAAATTTCCCTTTGAAACATCTCGGAGATTTCAAATTTAATCCAGCAGGTGACTCTTTTTGCCCCTTGGGTGACCTGACATCATTACCGAGTAATCTTGAACTAAATCTATACGAAGAAGCTGTATTGTACTGCAATCTGTCAGCTAGTGTGGACATGGAGTTATTTATTTTTAGCATGACTGAGAAGAGATCAAAGTCGTATTTCATGTAGTGGTCAATGAGGTCTGAAAAATTCAACATGTTTTTTTTATTTAAAAAAAAAAAAAGAAGAAGAAGAAGCACATCTTTAGATGAAAGGATTTGTACCAATGCAAAATCTCTAAGGAATGTTTGTAGGCAAAGAAGAATTATTGTGGTAAAAGGAGATCCAACTTGTACTAAAGTGGTTTAATCTAGTTATATTCAACACATTAAAATATGTTTCTGATGAGGGAGGCAGATTAAAAGTACCAATAAACTGTTACTTTTCCCTTTGTCCACATTTCTATATTAATGTCTTTGAATGGAATGTAATGTTCTAATCTGAAATGTCATCTTTTGCATTAAATTCAATTAAAGTCATCATAATTATTACAAGTAAAGGCTTGGCTTAAATCAGTCAGTGTCTAAGAGACTGCTGTATTTTTGTTTTTGACCAGTTTAATAGCGGACGCACTGTCAGTATCATGCTATAGTACAGAATGATGTACAACCTAAATTCTGTAATGAATATCTGTGTTAAACCACTAAGGACTGAGTACTGACACAAGTATTTCATGCAAGTATTATTCATTGACCAGTGCAACGCCTGGTTACCATGGAAAAGGTGCACAGATTTATTGCTAATTTACAACCTTCTGACCTTCCACAATTGCATTAAATTATTGACATGGTTAAAAGTAAAAAAAAATTAAAATAATAAGTTGAACAAATGTTATTCTCCTTATGTAAGTCATCTAGGGCTATTATAGGTATTTCTGATAGTTTTCCTGACTCCTGGCTGCTTCCAGCCCACTGACACATGCATACACCAAACTCAATCATACTGTTCCTATACATATTCAAGATTTAACACAGGTTTGTTCATATAAGATTCATAACCTCATATATAAAACATCCAATTCTGAAAAACATCAGAATCGGAACTGTGAAAATTGGTTTTCTTCAAAATGCCCTCCAAAAACCCAGCTGAATGTCAACGAAATGAAACAGCCTTTATGGATATTCATGAATTCATCTGCATGCACACAAGGCTGATTTGTGAAGACATTACCATTTTAAGAATACAATTTGAAACCCAAACTTTGAGCTGAGAATAAACAAGCCGGAAGACAAAAACATGAAAAATAAAAAATCTAATTTTGTTGCAAAGGATTAACCAGAGGAGCTTCATCGCTTAATGTCAAGGGTCAAAGGAGTAGATGCTCATTTTAACTGCTGCTGCAGAAATGAACGTCGTCTCATGGGCAGCCTCATTTACGTGATAGCAGAGCCGGAGAACAAACAAGACGCGATGCTGTCTTCATGTCACGTCTTCATTATGACAAAGAGTGTTAAAAAAAATAAAAAATAAAAATAAAGCCATTAACCTCAGCTTCACTTGAAAACTTTTAATGAATTCCTTGGTCACTTTTACAGAGTTGCTGTCTGTTTGCTCACTGCATGTGTCTTCTGATGCTTTCATATATTCACTCTGACATCTGAATGTCAGCCTATCCCGGATAACCAACTGGGACGCTAATGTCTAGCAGAGAACACAAAAGAAAAAACGAGCACCTTCAATCGACGCAGCAGAAATCCAGAGGAAGAAAGTCGAGGTGAATCTTAAGAGTGTTGTAGTGGACTCAAATGGAAAGAAAGAATCAAAGTATCAGATACAAGATTCTTCCTCTGCTTTGACAATGTCATCCTAATGACTACTGGTTAATAGATTCTTGTGAATCAAAATTTGTTTGGAAGCATAGGAGGTGATTATGTTGAGCTCAAGTCTGTCCCTGAAGGGCACAGGAGGATGTGAAACTACCTGACTTGTCTGAACCCTGAGAAACTCATTACACTTGCTGTGAGTCTGGATCTCAGCAGGCAGAATAAGTTGTCAAAGCATCACTGCTAGATCAAAAGCAAAGCAACTCCTTTCTTTTTTGTCTATTTTTCTTTTCTTTTTTTTCTTTCTTTTGCATTCCTCCCTAAACTGAAGTCGTACGTCTCTGGCAGGATAGTAAGTCACCAACAAATATTTTTCACATAATAGCTGTAGTTCGATTCTCCAAGACCTGCACCTAATAGGACAAGCTGCCTGTCCAACTGGGTGTTAGCAAAAAATGAGGGGAACAAAACTCACCAATGCTGCAGTTGTAGGAGGAAAGTAATATGCTGCGATTTTTTTTTTTTTTTTTTTACCACTTGCACAATATGATTATACATGAGCACTGATGACTGTAAAACATATAAATAAATGTCTGTGGGAATGGGACAAAAGACATGGAAAACAAAGATTGAAACATTGTCTGAAAAGTCAGGCAAAGCAAAAAAAAAAAAAAAAGTACAGAAAATTTCACACATCAAATAAACTTCAACACCAACTGCCAAAAAAAAAACATTTATCTGAAATCTGTCAATGTGAAGGATGAAGAAGGATGGATAAAAGTTCATCTTGAACGTGTCAAGAGTCAAATGAGGTAAAACTCTGGACCAAACCTGAAAAAGCAGCTGTGGATATGAAGCAAAGGATTTGACAGCCTTACTATAAATTTGAAAAAACGTAAATAAATAAATACATACAGGAAAGAAAGTGCGCACTCACATTCAGTATCCACTGAAGGTTTTCAGATACCAGTGCCTCCACTTTGCACAGATGTAAAGAAACTGAATAAAATTTTCTAAACCCTTTACTCTAACCTTGCTTTTTGTTTTATAAAGCTGGTGTATATGATATTAATCTGAATTTCTATGTTCCCTCTTTTTCATCACACAAAGATCTCTCTCTTTGTATGAGATCTATTGCCATCTAGAGCAAATGAAACTTTTAAGCGCATACTAATATTTGTCTTAATTTACTCTGATCCCCCTAAATTGAATCCAGTGCAGCCAATGACATTCAAAAGTCACCTAATTATTGAGCATTTAGTCAATAACTAGCATCATGAAAACCAAGAACATGGCAGACACGGAGAAGGTTGTGGAAAAGCTTAAAGCTAGGAAATAAAAATGAACAGTTTAGCATATTCATGTATTACCTATTTAATTTTAAATAATCTAATAGTCATTTTTTTTGTCCAAAAAGCCAAAGTTTACTTGACTGATTTGTAAATAAAATAAAAATGACAAAGCAACCATGGAGGCGAAGATCTTTTATTGGCACTGGATGCTTTACTTTGTTCTGCATTGTCCAATAAAATCCAAAAACACTGAACCTTGATGGTGCAATGTGACATGTAATGTGAGTTTTGCAGGGGTCCTGCTGTGACCTTGTTGCTATGAGGTGAATCTGGAATCACACGGCGCGACACCGTGAGCAGAAAACACTTTTTATATGCCGACGTCTGATGAAAGCATTCAACATGCCAGACTGCAGTAAGTACTCTGCAATCCTTTGATCCACTCTGGAAGTCTGCTGAATGGTAATTCTGCCTCATTGGTTATGCAATTAATCATCTAACAGGCTTGTTTTTCGCAAATTCTCTAAGCAACCTACAGTCTGACCCTGGGGAGAATTTACTGGGAGGTCCATTACTGGGAAAATGTGTTCAATGTGTTTCCTTTAAGTGGATGAATGTTTTAACAACTAAATGATAAAAAAACAAATTAAAAGAAAATGGCTTTATGGCAACATATTTTCATTTTACCAAGACAGTTATCGGTTGTTAACACTGCCATGATAGATCTGAACGAGTATCAATTGGCTGGCAACATTTAAAATTCAACAGAGACGCTCCCCACTAGTGATGCTCAATTAAATGAAGTGCATTTACCAAACGACATGTTGCTGCAACTTATTATCCTAATTCCTGCAAAAGCCTTAGAGACTCATCTTGTTTTTCACGTCTTATTGAATAACTGGTACAACAATCATGCCCTGAAATATAAAACGCTGAACAAATGATCTTACTCACCGCCCGGTGAGTAAATGGTCTTACTCACCGCCCAGCAACTTTAATAATCGAAGAGACTGACAGCGTTCCAAGAAGGCCTCCGATGGCAAATATGGACACAGTTACGGACCACAAAAGAGTGGAAGTTTCTGGAGGAATAGGTTCCTCATATCTTTCCATCCAGGTCTTATTGTAGAAATCTTTAATGTACTGCGAAACACAAGAAAACAGATTTAGCTGTAGTTCAGACAAGACAAATATATCCTAAAAAAACAATATAAAAATAACACTGATGGCTGCAAACGTGATGCATTTTGTTGTTAATGAGTAGGGTTTCATTCGTACTTTATGATCCATGTTTCCGTTTCTGTTTTGTTTTTTATAACAGAAGGAAAGTTCAATGAGATGGAACTGCAAATTTAATTTTTAAATGTTACATGATGAGAAATGAGACAGAAGTTTCAAATGTCTTCTTTCGACATCCATCCCTCTAGTTCCTATATCCACTTGTCCTTGCAGGGTTGTAGAAGCACTGGTGCTCATCTTCGTCAGTCACTGGGGGAAAAGTTGGGATGCATCCCTGACAGGTCGCATGCCCATGACATGGCAACACAGAGACACACAGAACAAACAACAGTCAGACCCGTTAACCTCATTGTCATCTTTTTGGACTGTGGAAGAAATTCGGAGTGCCCAGAGTGGCAGTGGTACCATCTGCATCACTGCACTCAACTTTCTACGTGAAGCTGTGAATTTTAAATAGAAAAGTGCAGCTGTGTTGCTTCCCTTCACGGGGGTTGCCACTTCATAACACCGACCCCCACTCCACAGCTGTGTGCGCACAGACTTGGCAGGTGTTTTACACCGAACAGGATTCTAACCGGGCCAAAAAAAAAAAAAGTTTAGCTGTGTATAATTTTAAAGTGATTTATAAATATCAGCCGGGTTGACGGATTAGCTAATCCTAAATGCACCAGGCTGATTCTCAAAAGACCAACTGATCTGGAAAGCAAAGGTCACCTCTGATGCTTCCGCACAGCTGACAATCATTTCAGAAAATTACTCCGTTCTCGTGCAGAAATGATGAGACGTGGTGGCCAAAGCTCATTAGGAGAACTGAAATGTTTAATAATCAGGTGCCAAGGTCATGTAGTTATTTGCAAATAATTCTTACAGACTCAATCAGCTGACTGGGCATGTCCGTACAACATCGGAAACAAAGAAACTTTAGGGCTGCTTTTGACATCGTGCAAAAGATGGTTGATTTTGTAACAGATTGCTGTGTCATCCAGGTGCACCCATTTTCTGTTTGAATTGTTTTGAATTGCTAATGTTTGGGTCCTTCTAATCTTCTGTCCATACACTCAGAGATTTATTCCCTTTTCAAAATATTTCAGATAACACCATTGTATTAGAAGTAAGTGAAATGAAATAGATAAATAGCTAGTGATGCTTTATTACAGGCAGAGTTTCCAGCCTGTGGTTTAAACTTTGGCAAAAATGGCAGTGGTTTACCAAAGACACAGTGTTATGTGAGAAATCTGTTTCTAATCCCATTTTTCTCCACTTGAAGCTACCGGTCATCGATCACCGCTCCTCCATACAGCTCAGGTTTTTCAGAAAAGATTTACAATGATTAAAAAGGAAAAAAGCTTACTTAGATTTGTACCACTGACATAAACTTCCAATCTCTGTGTAACGTTCAAGGTTCATCCTTTCAATCCATTTCGCTGCACACAGCAAGTTAAAATAAAAAAAAAAAACATTTCAGGCCAAGAAGATGGGGACTAGTTATATATTTAGTTTGAGATATCTTAACAGAATATTTCTCAAGATTTACTGCATATTTGACTGTTGATTAAAAAGAAAGTCCTTCATTTGTTTTAAAAGAGACCAGCTGCTGTGCATAAAGACAGCTGAATGTTGGTTTATGCATGCATGCTGTGGTCTGACATGCTGTTTGAAGAGATTATTGTTGCTTTGATAGATTGTTACTAAAAAGGCTAATCAAGGTCCTTTGTGAGGCAGCCTGGTTTGGTGTGTGTGCATGAAGAGGCTCCCTGCTATAGACGTTTTATTGTAATAAATTCCACCACTACCTTTTACCAGTCACCCTTCTCCAGCTGAGAAACAGATGAGAATGGATAGCAGGCTCCCTCTGTGAACATTAGGACCTGGTGTGGTGGGAGAACATAAACTAAAAAGGGAGCTTCATGTATTTTCCATGAGTTTTGTAAAGACAGCGGAAGCGCGGTGGTCCCCCTGCTGTGGTTGACAGAAGTCAGCAATACATTAATGATCAGCTCTTGTTCCTGGTGGGCAGAGACTTTAAAGGAAGATGAACAATGAGCAATTGCTTGACACGCTAAAAAGACGGAGGCTTTCTCGCATCTACAGAAGAGCAGAACCTACCTTAGTAGCTCGGTGTTTTTTAGGGCAAAGAGCAAATTAAATGCAAATGCCAAGGAAAAGTGTGTTTGAGTAGGAATGTCCTTTTTTAAAAAAAAAATGAGTCCACTTGCTCAAGACAACATAAAAACTAAGGAAGCTCATTCCACAGGATTTAAGACACAAGTCTTAAAAGAGAAATACCTTCAAACTTTATATCTAGTTCTTGGAGACATGAGTAGGCTTTGGTGTGAGAATAACCAAACCCATAAGAAAAGTCTTCAATAATAATGTGGAAGATGTATTGTTTTGACTTGAATACTGTTTTGGAAAAATCCAATTGCAGAAATTTAGCTTTTCCAAAGATAAGAGATCTGAAAGACCAATGTAAACAGGGAACACAAGACAAGCTTGTTAGTTGTAATCTGAGAAACTCATCAACCAGATTTGTGACATTTTAATGGCATTAAACTGGGAGGGGAAACCAATAACTAGTTGCTTCAACCAGTTATAGCGTCATTGGTCTGAATGGTCTTTTGCCTGTTGCCGTACACATAGCCACTCTGCTGCAAATGTTGAAGCAACGCAATGTTTGAAAAAAGAAAATCCTCTGGAGAATTACCAACTCTCCCCTTTTATGAAAGTTCTTGAAGACTTTTATTTTAAAGAGAGATACTCTTATCAGCAATTTCCTTGTATGGGAGACTATGTTGATGAAGAGCCGCAGGTTCCCCTCTGTAACCAAAGAAGACAATCATATCAAGCACATCTGCTCCTCTTTCACGGCAATCAGTCTGCTAATTAGACTGATAAGTGGGTTCAGGTTTCTTCTTTCCCATCTTCACTCAGGATTTTGATGCTAATTCATTTCTTTACAATTATTTCATATGCATCTGCTCAGTCTACTTTATCTGAGAACGTGTCGACTTTTACCAAAAACATCAAAAGCCAGCAAAGCTTCGCAGAATATATTTGAGGAACCGTCAAATGTTTTGACAATGACTGCATGTTTTGCTACCTTTCTCTGTTTTCTTAATCAGATTACCGGTTTCCACTAAAAGCGCCCGTCCCAGCAGTGCTTTGTTTTTTTTTTGACAAATGGCCTTTTTTTTCTCAGTTATATTGTTATGCTTTGGACTTGTTTTCCCTTTTCCCATTTGTCTGCAAAGTTATTTTGTAAATAATTTTGCAGATTGATAATTCATCAGAAACCCTCAGTAACGTAAAAAGAAAAACAAAATGTTGTATTTGATATTCTGGGTATATCTCTCCCGAGTTTCAGTCCGTTTTTCTAAATTTTGCCAAACTTCGACTTTGTGTTGTCATGTTAACAAAGTATGTAGTTGGTCTCGCTCAACTCTTTCATCTCTTTTATGTGCCGATTTGATTTTTGAGCAATTCATCAAAGTGCTGCAGAGGACAGAATGAAAGCACAGTGAACTATCGAACTATTTTGATTTGGTAGAAGCCACAAGTTTGATATTAACACCAGGAGCAAAAGGAGGGTGATAAAAACCCTGAGAACACCATATAACGTCACAGCACTGATTCTCAAGATTAAACTTTTAATAATCAGGCTCTGTATGGGCTTTCTTCCTTTTTCTAACTCAATCTCCACAGCCCCCTTCATTACTATGTTGAATCCATCAGTCATACTGAGTATGATAATGTGTAGTTTAATCAACCTATCCAGATAAGATCTAATTAAGTGAACATCACTCTTCAATGAACACATAGTTCATTTTAGGCTCCATTGAAGAGCTGATAGAGGTTAAAAGCACCACTTCTAAACCAGCAGATGTACAGTACGGCTAAACAAACGCCTAAATATGTATGAGACATCATACATGTATGATCATACACATGAATGCTGAAATCACCAACAATTATTAAACAATCATAATCAATGCATATGAGAGATAGAAGCTCATTCAAGTCAGTAAAGAAATTTTCCACGTATGTTGGAGTTTTGTATAAAGTTAGCGTCGAAGTTCATTTGTAGCCTTTAACCTCAATTCCAAGAGGTGAAATGTTCTCCCATATGCAACAAGCGGTGATCCACAGTGTATTCTCACACTTCTTTCTTCCATGAGAAAAAGCATGAACTTCTTCAGCAGTCTGAGCAACACTAGGCTTGTTCCTTTTGGTGTGGATTTCACAGGTGACCACTGATGCAGCATCAAAGATCCTTACAATGAAAAAATGTCTTGTGCCAAATGCATTTTAGTACAAGACAGCACTGAATAGCTTTAGCACCACTTCTTTTCTGTTTACAGACAAAAAGCCATGCATGTATATGTATATTTTGTAGTTGATATTATGAGCCTTGCATACTGTCACGACCAGTATCACAATAACCAGCACAGAAAAATGTTTACATTTTAAGCTACAGTCTTTACTAATAAGTGAGACGGCATGCTGTAGTTCTGGCTGTAGTTCTGCAGTTATGACAGATTGAAAAGCCACAACTGAGGGTTCACACACTCATGTGCTTCTAGAAGGCGTGGAAAAAAAAAAGAAGAAAAAAAAAAAAAGTAATTTTGAGTTATGCACAGCGTTGCCTTTGTCTGTGTGGGCAACCAAGGAGCCGATGGCTGTAATCTCTGAATACTAATTAAATGACCTGTGGGGAATCTAATTACCTTTGAACAAACACAAGGCTAAATTAGAAAGTCTAACCTCTGAAAATGCAAGGTTTGTTTCTATTTCTTGGACTGGAACAAAAAAGCTCCTGAAAATTGGATTCACCAAAAAAAAAAAAGACTATGCAAATACCTTTCCACTCTAAGCAATTTCTAAATATACATTCAGAAGTGGAAGCATGAAAGGTACCTGCCTTAAATTGAAAAAGTTGGTTTCAGATAAATAAGAAAATACGTTTTTGGAGTGTTATTCGTTTAACAGTTTTGACATCTGGGATTAACCTTCTGATGTTTCAAAGACTGCCATGTGTGCTCACCTACTGAAAAAACATGTGCGTTTATGACCCATACTGTACTAATTAGGTGGACCGTGCTCATCTTTAACTCTCATTGTGCTCTTTTCTCAGTCTGACTCAGCATTGAGGGCTGAGTTAATAAAGATAGATTATACTGTTCCCACCTATTGTTTATGTTTCCAGAGGAGAGACAGTCTCACAACGAACTGAACAACATATCACTGGCTGCAGACAGAAGCTCAGCGCAAAGTTACTCGCATCTCCTGTTCCAAAAGAATGAATTACGTTCAATATTCTAATGTTGGTGACATATTACGAATTAGTTGTTTATTTTAAAAACTTGCTAAATTCTGCTGGAGCAAAAAGTAAGTCATTCACATAAGCAATCATCATCTGAAAGGCGCTGATGGCAACTAAATAGTCTGCGTCATTAGAGCTTCGGGGTTATAAATTGCATTGAGACATGGTGTAACGATCTATCGACCTGCATCAGCTGCAGGGTAAAAGAATATTTCAACTCTGCCAAATGTCATGATGAAGGTCTTTTTAAAAGTCTTGATCAAAACTATGGGAAAAGTTCCATTTTGGAGCATCAGTATCACTCTAAAATCTGCACTGCATTGATATTTGTTACCATTATCTATGATAGTTTTCACCAGAACTGTCACTGAGTAAGCAATAATCTTTAGACATATGGGGTGAAATTTCATCAGTTCATCAATGCAGCTCCCTTCTGTTTAGCTGTGCATCATAAATGGGATTCAGCATGTTCTGTGTTTCGGCTAAGTTTTTATGGGCGAGTGTAATATACATTTAAGTTCTATTTTTTTCAGCACCATATTCATCTTCATTCAGCTGAAGTGTTAGCAATGCCTGACTCTGAATCTAAAGCCACATCTAGATTAACATTTATTGATTTCTGGCAGTGCTAACAAGATGAGAAATGAGAAAACAAGATATATCAATGCTGCCTTCCGATAGCAATGGGTTATCCAAAGGCAAGCTAATAGTTTAACTTTACTCACCGAAGCAGGTGCATTGACCACAGAGAGGTTATAGCCGTAAAGAAAAGATGAGCCCAGTGCCCCGAAGAAGGCTGCGCTGAACAGGCAGGTTGTGAGAGGTTGCTTCTAAGAGACAAGGCAGAAGGGACGAAATTCAGATTCTCAGGCTAGTCAAACATACTGAACTCCCTGAAAAAAAACAAAAAAAAAACTGTGCAATCAATGGCCTTGATAAGTTAAAACACAAATATTTCTTGTTCAGCTTCAGTTCACTGCCATCTTCACCATTTCTCACAGCTGAATAGAAAGAAACATCAGATTACCTCCACAACACATTAGATTCTTGTTGACTTCATTATTGGATTCTTCTTCACGGATCACAGCTGTAAGCTTGTAGTTGCATTTTACCACTAAGGTTACCAGTATGTTTTCAGGAAACACACACCAAGGTTACATTACATTTATAGTTTTCCAGATAAAAACATGCACAATTTACTAAAGTTTCTTTTTGGACTGTTCAACCATAAGTGGAGACACATTGTTGATATCACCATCAATAACTTGTAATTAGGTTTTGGCAAAGATCTATTTATTTTTCACAGGTGGAAGAGCTGAAAGTAACTAAAAACGTTACTTTTCAAGTCAAGTAATCAGCAATCTAACTAAGTTGCTTTTTCAAGGAGTAATCAGTAATCCGATTAAAGTTACTTTTTCAAAGTAACTATGCCATCACTGGTGTGGTGAGGTTATAACAGCATTCTAAGCATATCGTCTCTAAGAACAATGTTTAATGCATTTATTCAATACGACTGCAGACAAGCCAAAACATGGCTCAACACACAAATAGAAATGGAGAAGCAGCCAAAAGGTTGGTGATAACTCTACAAGACCTGCGGAGATCCACAGATCAAACAAGGCATGTGAGGGACAGAGGCAATATTTAGCAGGTTATCTAATCAGATTATTCAAACTTTTGCTTTGGCTCACATGCAAAACACTGACTTGTGTTTGCTAAACCAAAAGAACCGACACTGGAGCAAAAAGGTTTTTCTACAATTTCAATTTGTCAATTTAAATGTGCTACAGTAATTTGTGTTGCTCTGTCACGTATACTCCCAATACAACCACCGGAAGTTTGTAGTAATCAAGTGATGACATGATTAAGCATCAAGAAAAATAAATGCCTTTGTAAGCCACAGTAAAAACCACCTGAACATGAACTGTACTAATGCTATAAACCTGTGCTTTGAACAAGATGTGATGTTCGGTGACTCGTGTTTCAGTTTTAGAAGGGAATGAACTCTCATTTTAGACACACTTGTAATCCTGTACATTATAGCTCACAAAAACCTCTCAATATGCAATGCAGGAAATCAGAATATTGTCCCACACTCCTGGACATGTCGGATGTTGCAAATCATAAACACCTTAAGATTTATTCAACAGATTAAAAGTTATAAACCGTGCAAAGACAAAAATGTATAGCCACTCAAACAACCAAAGCACTAAGGAAGTCAAAATGATAATGTTTCTCCTAATGGAAGGAGCAGAAAGAAATGTCACAGCATCATTAGGCCATGTTGCTCTGGAGAATATGAATGTACTGAGTAGATTCATGATGCATTTACATTATCACATATTCAGAATGCAAGAATGGCATTTAGGGAGCAAGACTGTGAAGATGGTGAGGAGCAATAATGAGCATCGTGACTCATAGTTTAACGCTGATGCGTTAGTTATGGCTAATAGTTACGGCTCGAAAAGGTTCGAGGGACATTTAAATGTTTTAAATCTTCCAGGAACTTCTTCTGAAAAGTATTATACCTTAAATAAAACGGTGAATTGACAAAAATATAACCCTTTGAGTTCTGATATAGGTGCTGGTAGGGTTAGAATAAGAGTTAGACATATTCTGTGTGTGTTTTTAGGAGGAACTAACAGCATCAGAACCGTCCACCGTCACGCTATTATTACTCTTCCCATAAGTTTGATATTTTTGATAAAATGAACACATGAAGATGAAAAAGTGTGCTGTATTGTTCCTGTACACACATGGAACAATACAGCACACAATCTATTGGTGCCTCTCTTTTAATGACCGAAAAGAACACAATGGTGATTGAACCAACTTGAACTGACAAAGGCAATAAATAAAAACGTATGAAACATTAACAAATGAAAAGCAGACATTGCTTTTGAAAAAAGAATCAACAAATCATTAAAAAAAAAAAAAAAAAAAAAAATAAAACAATGTCACCAAAGGTATGCTTGAAGGTTACAATCAGCCAGTCAGTCTACTTAAAGGTTGACAAGTCATCAGTATGAGGTTTGGTGACATGGAAGGACACAACCTTCCTGGTTGTGACCACAGGAAAAAATGTATGTAAATTGATGACAAATTCAAGAGAAGGATAATATGAGCGTCAACCAAAGACCCAAAAATAACCTCCAAAGAAAGTAAAGGTAAATCTCAAGGTACATCAGTGCCAGATCGCACCATCTGTCGTCATTAAGCTAAACTGAACTTCATGGAAGACTTCCAAGGAGAAGAGGATCGGACCTTGACTGGCCACGATTCATAGTTACTAGCCACAAAGCTTCTGGGAGAATGTCCTTTTGACATATGAGACAAAATTGAGGTTACTGAGGAAGGAGGTGAAGCATGCCATTTGGAGAAAGCAACCTGAGACAACTGGAGCCCATGAGGACTGGGCCAAAATGTTTCTGGATAGCAGCAGAAGTCTCATTGTCAGCTACAGAAAATGGATTACAGTGACTGCCTCAAACGTTTACGCAACAAAATATATAGTTATTTTTGTTCAGGCCTGTTTCATTAATTTTAAAAAAAAAAAACAACAAAAAAACAATTCAGTTGAACTACAATTCATGAGAAATGCGTGATTGTCATTGTTTAGTTTTTGAAAAGATAAATCTATATATATTATAATGGGCTTTTTAGGGTATGAAAATGTTGTCCACATTGTTTAAGTCATACACAAATTGAAAAAAAGATTTTAAAGAAACAAAACGGAGTTAATGAGAGATCTACAAGTGTAATTTTCTTAAAATCCTAAATGGTCGTACAGCTGCATACCATCACGCTCTTTTCTCAATGCCACAATAAAAATTAATATTCCAAGAAACAATTTCAGTATTTCCACACATGAGTTTCTGTTTACAGTTTGATCTGACCATTTTCCATCAGGAGGTCAGAAATCTAAATGGATGGTATACAATTTTCCTTTCAGTCAATTGACTTGAATCAGAAATTTCTATTTGCATTGTCAGACTCAGTGGCGGAAAAAATTATATGTTTTTTAGAGCAAGACTGACCAAGAAACTGAATCGTGCTACTTAAGATGAACAGCTGCTGTGGCTGTGATTACTGCCAGTACAGCTCCTTCTTTACCCACTTATTACCACTGCAAGTGGGATTCCACATTGTTAGTTCCTCAAAAAATCCCTTACACATGGGGTCACTGTGCAGATATTCAGTACTGAGGAGAGGGTAGGTTATTTTATAGCATTCTTGCACTGTTTTGTTTCAAAGGTCACAAATTGTCTAAATTGCTCATCAGTATGTTTAACTTTTTAGCAGATATATATCTGCTGATACAGAGTGATATTTATATATATATAGTGTCTTATTTATATATCCCATTGTTTCTATTTGTCTCAGAAATGCTCTGAGTTTAACTTTCAATCCTATAATTCATGGCAGTGTTTATTAGAATGCTGCGCCGACTCTGTAATTACAAGGTCATTGAGTGCTTAGCAATTTTAAAGGAAGGGTCTGAATTCTGCACAGACAGACCAAAGGGGAGGTGAAACTGAGCCTGCTAGAATGAAGAATGGTAATTAGAGATGTGGGAAATGTGTGCACACTGCAAAGAAAACAACACAATGACATACACTATGCACTGTTGGGCACTGAAAATAAATTAATCCGAAGAGCTCATGCACACATGGAATAAGCGATGGCTTATGGCCAGTAAGACACAAAAACTACTTATATTTTAACTTTAAAAGTCTTTAAATAACTCACGTAAAGTAACATTTAAAATATTGAATACCTTAATCAAACCAGAATTTTTAAACAAGAATAATGTGTGCATGTTTTATTGCATTTTATCCTCATACACCATACACTCTGATCAGGCATAACATTATGACCAGTGTGAGTCTGACTGGTCCAGGTTTATACACTCACAGACACAGCAAACTATTCTGCAGTGTGTATTCTGACACTTCTCCAGCAGACCTGGCAATAAGTTCAGCAGCAATTTCAACTACAGTAGTTTGTTGGTTAGCTCAAACCTTCTCCTCGCTCCTCATATCAAACAGCCTTGATCCCCGCTCTTGACCCTTTCACCAGTTCACAGTTTCTTCTTTAGACAACCACCAGGTGGATGACCCAGTTTGTTAAACCCTCTCAAATCGTTGAGCCTGCCTATTATTCCTGAATCTAACACTTCGATGACACGATCTCAACTTCCTGCCTAATATATGCCACCTTCAAACAGGTGGGATGAGAAGAGAGTGAACTGTTATTCACTTCACCAGTCAGTGGTTATATTACTCCGCTCGGTGTATTTATTCATTGGTTCTATTAACTCTTTATCAGGCACTCTATCGACCTCCCTGCTTCGCTCACTGCCTGTGTCCGTGTTGTTTCACCCTTGTTGCTCTCCGTGTTCACTGGTTCGCCTCCTCATTGGGTTTATCCCAGTTTGGAATTGTGTTTACTGACGTCAGAAAAATGACCTCTGAGCTGTAACTCATTTGTCTTGCTTTTTGTGCTTAGGAGTTTTTAAAAAACATTATCCTTCTTCACAACAACTATGTAGCTTTTCAGTGGGCTGGCTTCTTTCGGTAAAATAAACCTAATTTAATCCGGTGGAAGTAAAGCCCACTCCATATTTATGGGTGTTTGTTTAAGATTTGAATAAAGCGTTCAAATAAATTAATATTTTACTGCAGTAGTAGCATATGGCACTAAAAATGCAGAGAAATTTGGTCTTTTGTTCCAGTACATTGTTATTCGCTAGGTGAGTCAGACGTGGGTTTTTTGCATTAATAATGTCTGACCTTAACAATCCATGTCAACTAAATGTGACTGGATATTTTTTTTAACAGATATTGAATTTGTTTCAATTTGTATTTCATGGCTGTCAGAATTTGTGATGCCCACTTCGCTTGTACTCTCTCTTTAAATTGGAAAAAAATAACCCTTTTCACGTGAAGGGGACAGTTTTTCAAAGGCCATTTCCTACTATAGGTGAGTTTTGGTGTTAGACACTACATTGGATTTTAATGTCATTACACAATGCCAACTACAGACGTGACCCTCAACAACAAGTTCATCTGGTAAATGGATGAAATCAGTTCACTACAAAGGCCTATAATGCAGTCAGTGGCCTAGAACTGAAACATGTTTTTGATTTGTTTGTCAAATATGAAGTATCCTCTTTGCACCTTTCGAAACCTCAGGACTTAAATTAAAGGTGACGTGGCATTAAGTTTTGATAGACCTCATCTCTGAAACAAACGCCCTTAAAACCTGAGATGCACAGAGATGTTCCTCTAAATCAAGACTTAAAACTTCTTTGTTTTAATCAAACAATCTGACAACTGAACAATTAGATAATGTGAGATTGAAAGCTAGATTTTGAATTAAAATGGGCATTTAAATATTTAATTTAATATTTTATACTTTTACGCGACGCTTTTGACATTTGACTGTTTCAAGAAATGCCTTCTCTTTGCCATTGGTGTCTTTTAGAGCAACTTGGATTGATTGCCCTAATGGACATAATAAATAAAGTTGCCTTGAATCCGTGGTGGGTGGCTCAATGGATGGATAGAATCATCCATCCATCCATCCAATACCAAAAATTGAACAGTGAGATACTTACAGAGTGCAACCAAAAGATTTGAAAGCTGAATTTTAATTAAAATATCGTGAACCAAGATAACTTAACAAAAGTTGCTCACATTCATCCAATCAGGTTTCCTGAAACATTTCTATTTCTCACGGTTTTCTCTCAAATGTGTCCATTTTTTTCAGATGGATTGCACAAGACAAATAACACATCAAACTTCTGAAATTATTTATCTCGGTCTCATCTTTTCAAGCTGCAAAATACCTAACATTTCAACGGGGTGTGTAGACTTTTCAGACCCAACGCAGCTTAACGGCTCCACTCAGCAGCGTCCTTGGAGGAATTTATGAGCGACTGGATTGAAGTTGTTGATGAAAAAGCATAGGACGTGCTCCTAGATCAAAGCTTTAATACTTATAGTTGTCGCAAGTTTTGGAGGCTAAGATGAAGAGAGTCTTTATGAATAGCAACAGTATTAATGAACAAACACAGATGGTCATAAAGAGAATAATAAGCAAGTCTCCTGGATGTGTGATTTCATTCGCCTGAAGCAGAAATGCGTTTTACCATAACAACAATATCATCTCATTTGTGAACATTAACACGAGTCGATTGTGGGGCAAATACTGTTCAACTTATAAAGAGCAAAATCGGGGCACAAATATGGGTCCAAAGTAACAAAAGTGCAGTATAAATGCAGAAACGTACAAACGTTACACACAGCCCATGTCAGAGTAGGCTGGTGACACACCTGAAAGATAACAGCAGCAACAGTGACCTACATAGCGCTATAGAGGTGCTATGCTTGGAGTCTATCAATAATCAAGCAGTGGATCATAATTCTTTGGAAAATAAAATAAAATAAATACCATTTCAGGTCATTTGCCGTTCATCAAAAAAAAAAAAAAAAAAAAGACTTCCACCTGTGTCAAGCTCACCTTTTCAGGGGGTTTTTGTGAATCTTTCATTTTGTGGTCACCCTGGCTGTCCTGCTTGTCTATGATGGAGTTTCAGCAACCTAAAACGAGAAGGTCACAATACATCATATGAGAAACATCGCTGCTGGGGAACACCCACAGGGGCTCTGGGGTCATTTCACAACAACATTTGGGGAAGTAAGTTTTTTTTTTATTTTTTTCACGCAAGCTGCTGATGGAAACATCTGCTGCAAAGGAAGTGACTGTGTGTGCAGAAGCTTGCTGAAAGCGGATCAGGATTATGGAATCGTGAGTTAGTGCCCTCTGTGTAAAGTTTTAATGAGATTCAAATAAGAGATAAAACCCAATCAGACTACAGCATGAATCACTGCCTGTTTCCAACCTTCAAATGAGAGAAAATTTAAGATTTTGTCAGCAACACAGTGTGGAGAATCCACAGATGTCCAGCGCATCGGATAACAGAGTGACTCTGCCCCCTAGCGGATGTAAGTGCAACAACACTCCAACGCCGAACAATGGAAGCTGGCTTGTCTACAATTTAGGAGATATGATGAGACATTTCTGACTTTCAGGTCAGATCCACACAAGACAGTTGCAGCTCATTTCCTGGATATGTTTGTAAGTGGCTTTTGAAGAACAAAGTCCTGCTGCTGTCAGCACTTTGAGGATCTTCTCAAAAGTTTTGGGGGCTTTGATTTATAACCATCTAAAGCACAAGTGTCAAACTGAAGGGCCAGGGGCCAAATCCAGCCCGCCATAGCTTTTTATGTGGCCTTCTAGACTCTAATGTGACACATGAAAAGAACTGTCAAGATAAAGGGCAAATAACACATCATATCATTTTATCAATTAAATCAAAGCAGTTTTGATCTATTTACTGTTTCCCGTTTTTTGCGAATTATCATGGAAATTCACACTAAACCAATGAATCCCTACACCTTTTTTTGCACTAATACTTAATTGTGAGTTTATTGCAGACTTTTGGATCCAAGTGACTTTTTACTTTTCTTACTTCTACTAAACAGCTCAAGATTTACTTGATGTCAAGTTATAATCCATAATAACAAATATTTCTAAATTTGTACCACAAATGCTTTGATTTTTATTGCAAACAAAATCACAAAATTCTTTAGGGACTGAATATTATTCAATTTTAAGAATTTATTTTTATATTCTGACAGTTTTGTTAAAGGGTTTTATCAATACATTCTGGCACAGCTGGCCCTTTAAGAACATTCATGATCTTGATTTGGCCCAAAATGAAAATAAGTTTGACACCCCTGATCTAAAGAATGAGGCCATTTTCTTGCACCTTTGTCCTTCCACTCAATTTTCAGTAAATATTACTCGAAAACAACAGTTGTAAAAAGCAGTATTGTTAGGGAATTGCAATTTGAGGCTTATTCTGTTTGTTGATGGCGTCAGTAACTGTCTTCTGAACATCTGAACATCCCTGTAAAGACCAGGGATCTGTAACTTATACATCCTAAAATAGAAGAAGCATATATTCCAACTTAATGACAAACAAAACAGATCTCAAAACTTATTACTGGTATTTGTAGTTCCATTCTTTGTGGAAATTTAATGCAAATGTTGCAGAAAATAATTTAATACCTGTATTTAAACATATGAACTGGTTCTTTTCAACTTTTACCATTAAGAACCATTGTAGGAAGTAAAAGAGAGACATCTGGCTCCAGAGTCACAGGTTGCAGACCCCTGCAGTAGATCAAAGCAAAGCATATCTACAGTAAAATTATTTTTTATTAGTGTTTGTAATACTGTGACCTTCAAAGAAAGAGAATGTGGAGTTCTCATTAGTTGTAAGTGACTCAATCTTAATTTAACTTTTTGATTAAACTAAGTTATTGAAATGCCTCTGTATTTGGCAGCAGTTATTGCCTCAGTTTGCCAATTTATTTCTTATACTTGTTGCAGAGAAAATGAATACAAAACACTCCTTAAAATTTACATTTAGGAGTCACTTGTTATTCCTAGGATCCTCCTGTGTACCAAATTGTATTTAGACACACTCATTCACTTAACCTTATGACATTATATTACATAACAAGTGAGACTTTGAACTTCAGCCATGACTAGGAACCCTCCACTACAAAGCAGAGCTGTTAAAAGCTCATGATACACAAGCAGCAATATGTTTGAATTGTTTGGTAAAAAAAAAAAAAAAAATGTTCATAATGTAAGACTAGCCTTCATTTCAAGAATACCAGCCGTAAGTAAAATGCTGAAACAAGCTGAGAGTTTGTAACATATGTCAATTGACTAATGTTTGTTTAACATGAAGTGAAAACCTGTACACTTTACATGATTTTAATGTTTTATATTAACCTGATGATTTTTTTTTTTTTAGCTAAAACCTGCCATTCCACATTCTAACTAGTTTACATGCACTCATCATGGACTTTAATGCAGTTTTTACATTGGGCCTGTGCTATATTACTGGAGCTGTTGTTTTTGTTTCTGATGAATGATTTAACAGGCAACTTCAGTGTTTGGGTAGAACAAGGTTTAATTTAAAATGGGTTTTCTTAAATCTACAGAGGTCCAAAATTACACGTACAAACTCAAATATTAATGAATACCACCGCTCTAATGTCTGGATCCGGTCCCAAAGCAAGACAAAAGATACCACACATTAAGCCATCAGCACAGTCCTGGAGGAATTTTTGACGAAAGAGTTTGCCAAGAAATTGAAAAAATATTTAAAAAGGAAAAATGAATGTGAGATTTATGTCCATGTCGAATTGATCCAAACTTTAGATTAGAGCTGCAGTCTTTCCTTTAAATAAAAATTTCGATGCATTGATATAGATGCATCTTATTTAAGATGCATCTTATATAGATGCATCTATATCAATGCTGCACTGCAGGAGAGTTTCAGTCTCTTTAAAGATGTACTAATTTGAGAAAGTACTATTCTCACCATAACTTAAGCTGCAAATGTATTACTATGAAATCTCTTTAATCAATTCTTTTTTTTAATCAAAAAAAAAAAACATCCTTTCAACTCGCTAGAAGCACAGCTGCAACAAACCTAATTTCTCTACATCTACATTTCTAAAGGCCACCTTTTCACTCTCTTTCAAGACAAAGTAAGTGATGTTTTTTTTCTCCTCTCCAGGGGTCCATTGACTGGGTCTATGTCCAATCAAATTACTTGCAAATGAAAGGGCTCCCGCATTGACTGATGGAGTAAACAAACTACAGCGAGTGATTCAAAGTCGCTCTCAGCTTGTCTAACACCGAGTGTGAGCAGAAACACGCGGGAGTATGAAAATGCATGGAGCGATTCATTTACTGCCACACAAAAATCACACAACATGAGACATAACAAGGCAACAGGAGATAGGTCTCAGTGTTTACATAATACATAAATAATGCATAAATAATTTACCAAACTGGATCACCTGTACATAAAGTTCCCAGCCCAGGAAAGTGGCTGCAAAAGTTGAGATCCGCTGGGTTTTCTGCACAAATTAGAGACACAAGGAGGTGTAGCGGGTATATTTACCTGCGAACAGACTGAGAGCAACAACTCAAAGAACTGCACTCACATTACATATTACCATGATAGCACTGAGAAATTATTAACCCAAGGAATGTCCGTCCCATTTTGTTGGGTCGTAATTACAGCCAGTTCAGCTGCATGCAAAACTGAAAGCAGCATTTCCATCAGTTTAACGTCCATGAACAAATCTCTGTCCCATCTGGTATAACAAACGCCACGATGCAAATAAGTGTTCACATGAAATTAAATTCAAAGATAAATGGTGGAGTTTTTATAAGATGTTACATTTTAAAAATCATTGGTGTATGCTGACTTTTAATCATAAAAGTCAGGATACTTTTAATCACATTTAATTACATTTTTAGGACCTCTGTGAATAAAATTGTAGCGATGTTCCTGGTTGTAAGTTTTTTAATTTGGTTTATTTTTTTTTTATGTTTTCTGAGATGAAAATAAAAGTTACACTTGTTTTGATCTTATGAGACTGATTTTCTACAGTACTGTGTTTGCTGTTAATCAGGAGCGATAAAAGTCATTTCTAATCAAGTTTATGTTTTTCTGTGCAACTCAAAACACTTACATAAATTAGAATTACAGTGAATTGTGGTTCTTAAAAAGCGTAGACTCAGGATAGTGAAAACAAATGCACACCACACTTTTCAAAAACTTTCAGGGAAAAAAAAACCCCACAGGGAGCCAGAGCAGAACAAAAACCATAAATCCAAGGGAAAAATCAGGAGGGAACAGGTTCCTCCTGTTATTTTTTCAGTTTAAATACTGTGAGGGTGAACAAAAGACCTGGGCTGATGAGCTGATGGATTGCAGGTGAGAGAGAGAGAAAGCGAGAGGGAGAGAGAGGGCGAGAGAGAGAGAAATGACAGGGGGCGAGGGAGAGCACACAAGGAATTAGTAAATAAATCTTACACTAAAAATAACTAAATCTAGGAAACACATTGAAACTAGAGAAGCAAAGAATAACCAGACACAAGAAACAAACATAATAAACTAGAATCACTAAGGAAGTACTGAATTGACAAAAGAAAGAAACTAAAGAATATTAAATGTTTAAACTAGAATAAAATAATCAAAACACCAATCAAACAACAATCAGTGCCCTTGCAAAATATTATTAGCATATGAGCCCTGGAGCAGGCAACCTCTCCAAAAGAAAAAACTTAATGCCCTGCCAGTTATAAAGCCACTATCCAGAAAGTATTTTATTTTCTGTGTGACATGTTGCTGTCCAGGTACTTATCAGTTTCACCAGGAACAGACTTCTTCACAAAGAAGATAAGCAGACCAGCATAACAATAATCTGGTTTTAGGTCAAATGCATCCATGTGGCAGACTGAAAGATTTTTTTTCACCCTTTTGACACCAAATCTTTTTTCAAAAACTTGGTAAATTAAAGTCTATAGACACTGGGTAAGGGTAAAAACAGGGTAAAAGTTTGTGCACATTTTGCATTTTGCTTGCAAGTGATACTAAAGCAACATTTCTCCTTTGTCAGACACTTAGACTTGGAAAAAAAAAAAAAAACATGATAAATTCTCTTTGATGCATGCAAACACTGGGGTCGATATGGGAACAATAGCTGAATCAAGAGTCACTGTAATTAAGCCTTAGTGCAAATATCCATGTTCCCTTACCTTGCAGAACATGTGCCAAGAACATTTTGTCACAGAGAGCTTAAAGGATGATCGAACAAATGCCATGCCAATAGAAAGGCTCCTTTTAGCCTGCACACATAATAAAGTCAGATCAGTCACTACATCAGGAATCCAAAGAACAGCCTTTCATTAGCACAACTGGCTAAAGTCCAGACAAGACCCCAGGAGTGATGGATTCCAGGTCGGAGCGGAGAAACAACCAAAGGATTACAGCCTGCACACTGAAACATGTCAGAAAATCAGCAGAACGATCCGTCTGCGTGAGTTTAGCAGAAGAACTAAAAAAAACTTTCTCCTCTGGCAACATTTCCCTGATCAATGGCTGCTTTCTTTTCCGTCCGTCCCACAAAGATTAGGTTCTCTGACACACAGCCAAACGTGAACCACAATTCTCCACTGTGAACGCAGCAGGAGAGAGAAAGGTCAGTATTGTGCACTGTCTGTGGTGTGAGGCTCTGAGTCGTCGTTGTCTGTCTTGTCAAGAGCTCTGTAACGAGATGCAGCTCCTCTGGGCCGTCTCTGAAGTCGAGGTAACACCAGTCTTGGGTTACACTCAGTGTGAGGGCAAGACTTTGAGCGAGAAGGCGGCTCACGCGATCCAGTTCTGCTTCTTTTTACATACGGCATTGGGAAAATATTCACGTCCTTAAAGTTCCTTCATATTTTGTCACGCCGCATCAAATTTCAAAGTATTTCAAAGAATCTAAGATGAGTAGAAGTAGCCTAAAATTGCCAAGTGGAAGGAAAAAACAGCTTGATAGACCTAAAGAAGACCTGCAACTGCAGAATCTACTGAGGGACAAGCAGCCAAGAGACAGAGAATCTGTGGAAAGAAGAATATGAATGTTTTTTTTTTTTTTTTTTTTTTTTGCTTGTTTGTTTTTAAAAAGTCCTGTTTGCAGTTTTCTCACAAGAAAAAGTAAACATTTGACAGACTAACTGTGCCTGCTTCAGTGTTTTTGTTCTAAGACCGCCAACACTGAAGTCTTTAATAACAGACATCATTACTTTCTGCAGCCGTCTAGTTAAACAAAAGGAGTTGAACATTGACTTCCTTCGCAGGGTCAGGGCACCTCTGACATCTACAATCCACTAGAAACAAAGTTTTGGCGAATTGTAGGAGAAACTCCGGTCCTCCAACGAAGCCATTTGACAACATACTCGTTGACTGTGGAACAAAACTAGATTTGAATAAAAGATAATATATCAAAAAAAAAGGTATAAACCACGAAAAAGGAAGATTACCTTCTGCAGCCTGGACTCTCCCTGTCCTGTAGAAAACCCCAAACAAAAACCACTGCAGGCATCTAATTAAGAAGGCAGCATTATCACATGAGAACGAGCAGGCTAACTTAATTTACTGACTCTGGATCTGAAACCAATGTGACTGGAGACACAGTGTAACCAGAGTGCAGCTAAGGGAGCCCACCTATGTAACATTTAAGTCAATCATTTCCCCTTGTTAACACAATGCAGCCTACTGCTACATATGAAAGACGACTGAGGGCTTAAAAACCGTTTAATAAGCACCGACCATTGTCTAATTCCTGATTAATAGTTGCAGTGTAAACATAACGGTTTAATTCAACCCCTTTTTAAAATGATAAATTATTACTTGTAACTACAATTTGATTTCTCCAGAATGCAGTTAGAGCAAGCTCTTTTATTTCAGAGAACCATGGGAACATCTGGGTTTGACCACCCAATATCGATGCTCACGCTGTGCTTCCTCAGGTTGATTTACTGGGTCTCCTCTGGCAGCAAACTGTGCAAAAATATTATTAAGATAAATAGAACAACCCTTTTGGCAAACTTGTAATTGCTTTCCACCTTGAGCAACAAAGAACTATTGCGCTAAAGGACAAAAAGAAAGGCAATCGTGTTTCCGTTTGGGATCAAAAGGTTTGTTTCGTTAGGGAACATTAATCTGTTACTGACAAACTCAAAGTAAGAGGATCATAATTTAGGATTTTTGGGGACATTTCAACAGTTCTGTTTTGGAAACGTATCTCCCCCTCCCACTCATTTTTTTTCTGTACTGATTTCTAATTGTTATTTATCACCAGTTCACTGTTGTCTTGCTACTGCCTGTGTCCAGGCTGCACCTCCAGAGTCAGGCACCAACCTGCAACCCTGCAAAGATAAACAAGTAATAAATTATTCCTTATCCTCATTTTTTCAAGCAGAAATTTGTGTTTCAAACTGCACAATGCACAAAAAAATAAATAAATAAATAAAACGTTTTCCAGCATGTTGTGCATTAAACATTAGTCTGAATAATCAGTGCATCACCACTTCAGTCCATCGCTGTTTTTGCCAGAGTCCTGATTTGAATCTGTTTGAAGGGAGCTTAAAATTACAAGCCTATAGTTTAATAAAATGTAAGAAAAGACGATTTATCAATATTAATTTTATTTTAATATTGCAGTAGATGTATGTCTCGTTTGTCTTCAGTGACAAATTCCTTGGTTGAACTGAAATAAGCTTGAATGTAAAACTTGGGAAATTTTTACGGTTCTTGTAATTCTTGCCTGGATTTTTATATTTATCGCAGCAGCTAGTGAAAGCCCTCTGGGCTGAATCCTGTGATGAAGTTAAAGTTGTTTGAGTATTTCTAAAGCTTACAGCTGCATTTGCTGACAGTTTTGACAGCAGGAATCTGTGGCGATACTAAGACTTTCACATTATCCTCTTGTTTCAAAAATCCACAATTTGGCAAAAAAAAAAAAAAATCCCAAGCTAATTAATCATCCTTTCCATGCATTTCCTTCCACAATTAAAGATCAAGGATTACTTTGATCCTGTATTGTGCATGAATATCAGAAAACTCTAGACTAAATGAAAATGATGTATCCGGTTTACAGCACACAGAGCAGCAATCGTGTTGAAAGACAGTTTTGATTCCACGAACATCTTATCACATTGTAAAATTTAGACTGGGATAGAAATTTAAGCTGCAATGATAAACATTTGTCTACTGTGCACCTTTCACTGTGCTTACTACTGCATTTAGAGTGAGAGCTCCTGTCAGCGTTTTTAATAAGAGCGGTGTAAACGGAGTCATCAGTACTCACTGGGTTAAATGTCAACAATAGGTTCTGTAAATGTGATATAATCATTTGTTTCCTCTCGATTGGATAGGGACCGTGCCAATGCATATTCACGAGGCTTTTCAAATCGACGGAGCCATTAAATCCCTTAGTTTTATCAGGTACCTGGGGTAAATAAACAAAGATAAAGGATGTCATTGATATCTAATGTTCAGTGTGCTGATAAATTTAAAGACAGCCCCACCCAAAAAAAAAAAAAAGTTTTACTTTCTAGCAAAAGTAAAACTAGACTGAAAGCAATGTAACGATGAAATGATCAGGCATTGTTACTCATATATCAAAACATGGAAACTACAATCGCCCCATCACTAAGTTTGCATTCCTAAAACATCTGGGTTTACAAATGACTCCAGTTCAAAAGTTTGCAGAACTTTCTCCTGCTGGGTTTGGTTGATTTAACTAGCAAGAGGAATGTTCGGTCATAGAAAATGTTTTAGGTACGTTTAAAAAGTTTAATTCACATAGATACTTTGAAGACATTTCAAGAGTTCTGCTAAATTTTGATGATTGACTAGCAACTAACCAGTTTCTCAAAACACAAGACTTACAAAATGAAAGGATTCTTAATACAAATCTGCAGGAAAGAGTACCAACACAAGTTATGCATGTTGCAGAAACTAAAGATTTTTAAAAAAAAAACAACAAAAAAATCACCAGAAAAAGTGTTTTGAGAGGATTCAAAAACAAATCTTATTTAAAAAGCATGAACTTCTACTACAGTCAGTACTTCAGGAGCCACAACAGAGGATCGAAGACGTGCTTTTTATAGCTTTAAGACAAAAGGGATCATCTGCAGTTAGCAGACATAAAAGTTCGCAACATAAGTGTATGTTGTCTGCCTTGAAGTGTTAAGAGTAATGCGTGAGAAGATGAATGCATAAAAAGTTACCTTTTATTATCATAATTAATTAACCAAGTTCCTCTTTAGACACCGATTCATAAAGATATCAAAATAAAAGTGAGACAAGCTAAACACCACCAACAAGACCTAACAGAAAAGACAGCATTTTGATTGTATTCCTTGTTCTCTCATTTCCTTAATGGTTCCGATCCCAAAGATCAGAGTCAAAGTCTGAACGTTGACAAAAAAAAAAAAACTGTAAAATATTGTTAAAGAAAAAAATGGACATCTGCTCCAGGGACCAATTCATTTCAGGAATGTAACCAAAAGGTTTTATTTCATTGAAACATGTTCTGCTCTGGTAAAAAGCTCATTGTTCCCTCCTTAAAGGGCCCGATGCACAGAAAAGGTTTTCAGTAAACTGTGGAATGATTACAAACATGTTTGCGTCTATGTAGAGCCGTAAAAGCACTCATAGTTACATTTCATAATTCAACATTTCACCTGCGTATAGACTTGCGTCAAAACTGTTTTCTGAACGCCATCACTAGCATAACCATGTACAATTCAGATGTTATAGACAGCATAGAGTTTTGATGCTTAACAGTACATTAAGGGGAGAAAATAAAAATAGAAAAAAAAAAAAGAAAAAAAAAAGCTTAATTTCTAGAGTAGTCCTTGTCCCTGGAGATGTGAATGTTTTGCTTGCAGCTCAATATTTGATTGTCCACTGCTTGACAGTGGCATCATGGGAGGTGGTGACTAGAGTGTGAGCGTCGATCCAGGCCAGGCTGCTGACATGGTGCAAGCGGTGAGCATCTGCAGACATCGGTGCAAGAAAAACCTCATTACAAAAAGAGCCAGCGCAACAAAGAAACATGTCACAATTTAGCAATTTTTTTTAATTCAGTCTGATCAGTTATGAGCTGCCATTACCTACACTGGTGTAGGCAATAGCAGCATTTTGATCCTGTGAGTTCTATAGAAAATACTTAACTTTGTGGTGTTATAGCGCCACAATAAAGACTAAAAAAAATAAAACATGATTAAATTAATCTGACTAAAAGTCAAAGAAGACTTTTAGAACCTGGGAAAAATTGCAAGCTTTCTTCCACCTTTAGGGGAAGATCATTTACACCCCGCTGAATATTTGTCCTGGCTCGGGTTTAATGATGCAGGTCGGACACAATAATTGTATAAACAAAAAAAGAACAAACATCATTGTTTATTTTTCCAAATTCTTCTATGTATCCAATAAATTAGATTTAATCTCTATCTGATGTTATGTATAAAGATAACTTTTTTTAAGTCTTAGTTCAAAGAATTCTGAATCAAACACGTTTTAATTGGGGGTGGGAAAAAAAAAAAAAAAAAAAAAACTACAACAACAAAGACCTAGCACTTGCCAAAGTACTCTAGTTTTTGGCAATAAAAGCAACTAGAGCTTTTATTCTAGTTAAAAGTAACTCTGAAATAGTAATCTAAGCTTTTCTAAATTTGCATTTTGATTACCATTTTCTCTCTTAAGTCAGCCTCCTATGACTGACCTTCAACCAGTGCCAATAATATGGCAAAAAAAAAAAAAACACAACAATGAACTAGTACAATCAATGAGAGAAAATTATGAGTTATTTTAGACTTGACTTTTCAGCTCTTCTGTGTTTGTGTTCCTTTTAGGTTTGGTTTTATAAATGCACACTGGACAATCTTAAAAGGTGCTTAATGATTAAAGTAGCCTGATGTAAGCCAGACTACAAATGTTTGCTTTATAAAAGCTATTTTTAAAGCTGTGAAAAGTTTCTATAGAAGCCTAATTAATGTTCCTTCAGCGACTACATGCAGCTTTATAGATACATGGAGAAACGTGTGAGCTTGCAGAATTTACTCCGCAGGTTATTTTGCTTGCCAAGCACTCCTTGTGATATTCACAGGCTGCAGCCGCAAAACATCAAGGTAATATGACGCTATGCTATGAAAACTCAATTTCTGATGCCAATTAATTCACCTTTACACCTTTGACAAAGTTGTTGCAAGCAATAAGATCCATTGTCTGACCATAAAGATCAGCTTTGTACTTGCAGAACATCTGAAAACAAATTTGCCATTTAAACCAGCAGATTAAGACTAGGCAAATAATGTGGCACAATTAAATAGTTGAAACACAACTTGTAAAAAGTGCAGCAAGAAATCTGAGTAGAGTAACCATTTGAATTTTATTTGTTTTGCAGTAAAATGTGCAACAGTGGTTCGTTCCATTTAGGGAGCTACTCGTTTAGTCCTTTACTGAAAAGCTAAGCAGCAAAAGTTAATATGCGTGTAAATAATTAGAAGAGCCTCCAAACTAAAATAAGTGTGCAGCTTAAAGTTAACCCCCTCACAAAAACAAATATGAAAACGGTATTAAAAAAAAAAATTTGCGTGCATGCATGAGACTGGCATGTTTAGGTTTGCAGGCTTATCACTAACCGGGAAGTTTGATCCTTGTGTCTGCATCACCAACTGTCCAGATGTAAACCATCATGTCCATCCCACCAGTAGCAAAGTGCTCATTGTCAGGTGACCAGGCCAGACTCACTGGTTTGGCATGATGCCCATAAAACTCATTTTTTACCTGGACGGAGAAAAAAAATAAAAAAATAATTAAAATTAACATCTCATACTAAAAGACCAACTCAGCCTTGCAGGATAAGACCAGTTTTACCGAGTAGCCGTCTGCCACAGAGTAGGCCGTAGCGACCTTCTTATCGTCGATGACAGCCAAGTAGGCTCCGTCACTGGAGTAGGCCATGTCGGTTATGTTCCCTTTATTCTCAAGAGTTTTACCCTCGTCCTTCAGAGTGTTGCCTTGAATCGAGTAGAGGTGGACTTTTCCATCCTGAAGACGGGAAACATTTTAAAAAGTATTGACAAGATCTGATAAAACGGTACGGTGATTAAAACTACATAAGTCTAAAAGCATTCTCGGAAGCAGCATAGCGTCTCTTCAAAATAGATTTCCACTCACATTTCCACCAACAGCAGCAGTGGTGCCACCAGGATGGATGACCCCGACCTCTGCTTCATAGCCAAGATTGTCCAATGTGAAAACTTTCTTCTTGTCCTTCAGCAAGACCAGCTAAGAAGAAAGAATAAAATGTAATCACACTACTCCTAAATGTAACCAAAACAATGAGTTGACGGTAACCACAGCCAAAAGGACATTACCTGACCGATGCACACAGCCAGAGTGAACCCTCCTGACACAGAGACACTTTTAGGCTGGGAGTCCATCTTCACCACATCAGAGGCACTGCAAAGCCAACAGTCTGGGTTGTTACAGAGGGTCTGACAGCTACACCCAACACTAGCGTACGAACGCAATTCAAATAAAGGATCCATTTTCCTTAAATGAAAGCTACTGTCTGTATATCCAATACAGTAAAGGAAGAGGCTAAAAACGGCAGAGGACCTTTAAAAAAAAAAATCAACTAAATTTTAGAATCTCTTAAGGAAAAACAGTCCACACCTGTACTCTTTCTTGCTGAGGCTTGTGTAGCGGAGCGTATCATCCATGCTGCACGTCACCAGCTCATTGGCTTCATCCACCTGCATCTTGCTCACCTGGTTACTGTGGCCTTTCCCTGAAAAACTGTCATTCTCACCAGTTTCCGCATCCCAGTAATGTGAAACAGGAGTTAAAGAAATTGCATACTGATATTTTTTAAATCAAAGACGATGTGCATCCTGCGGTACACTTTAACCAAATCTCTGGAAAACTTAACACTGCTGAGCCACATCTTCATGATCAATGTCAGTCCGAACACATAATGCAGTTGTACATGATTTAAACAAAAGTTCTCAAATTCATATTGTTTTGGAATTTGAAATAAAAACTAAGAATTAACAGCAGCTCTTAAATGTACAGTTTAGTATTTTAAGAAATGTCTTCAAACAACTTATCACTAATGATTCACAAACTTGTTCAATGAATTAGAACTTATTTAAAAAAAAAAAAAAAAACAAGATTTCCACAAGTTCATGTGGAAAGTTGGATGTCCAGATGAATCAATAAAACCTCAGTCAAAAACTACAACATATGAACGCTGCCAGCACATTTCTTAAAAACTATAATTGTAAATACTTATTAAACCAACTGCATTTCAAGATCTCAGGCTGAGATTAAAGTAAAATCTCTTATGATGCTGCAGAAACCCCCATTTTGTTTACCAGAGTCACCTTCACATTAACAGACTATGTAAGGATATTGATGTGTCCATCATGACTCCCAGAGTAGATGTATGATCGACCATCGCCTTTATGAACCGTCAGACACTGGATGGACTTTGTGTGACCCTGCAAACAGAGATCTGCTTTAGAGCACACACTAAATTAACTTGGCACAAATTTATCCTGGAAGGTTATTCCAGAGTTTATGGAAAAGCCATGTAAACATTTCAGACAGGATCAGGCAGCTACATTCTTAAATTTGTTAAATTAGTTTAAACATCTCTGTACAACAATTACACAACTTGGACCAAGAGAGCTATTAAAATCAAAAACTATTGGCAATATGGAGTCCATACTTATTAAAAAAGAAAAATCTTAGACTCTTTGCTCCCACTTACTGAATTGTAACTATAAAAAAAATAATTATTATTTTGGAGCCCCTCACTATCTAGACAACATTCATAAACTCTATAGTCAGACCTTGATGGTGCGAATGGGCCGGTTAGGGTTGTTCTTGTCCAGGTAGTTGATGTATCCTGACAGAGAGATGCTGAGGAGGTGGTCCTTCTGCCACAAGCAGCCCAGCTGCTGGTCGCTCACGTCGGAGCCCATATTGAAGGTGGTGACGGCCGTATCTGCGGCAACATCCCAGAGCTTCACGGTCTTATCCCCCGAGGCAGAGATCAGCTGGGAGCTGTCAGGGCTCCAGCTGAGCTGCACGGCATAAAGCAGAGGTTAAGAAAAGACAATTTTTATTAAAAATGTTAACAGTGTTCTTGTGATCTGTCACTAGGAAAGCACATTTCCTATTCGTTGGGGCAGGGGGAATAACAAACATTGACTTCGAAGAGGAATATGTCCATAATTTGACTAGGAAATGAGCCACTCATGTTTACACTTTGTGCACAGCACAGCAGGCCTGGAACACCAGCTCTGACAAAAAGCTTACACATCTAATCAAATTAATGCAAGTCAGGTGACAGGCTTAAAGCATAAACATCATGTTTCTCATTTTGCGTTGCTACAGTAGTTTGGTTCAAAATCGCAAGTACTTACAGCATAGATTCCTCCTTTGTGAGCCTTCTCTCCACCCAGTGAGCCGACGCGTTCACCCGTTGTTCCATCATAGACGAATATCTGCAGGTAAATGAGTCAAAACATCCTTTTATTTTTTAGTCAAGATTAAATTTTGTAAAGTTATTCTATGAATAACTCAGTTACAATTTAAGCCAGTGTAGAACAAAGAAAGTTGAGCTTAATATCTGTATCAAGATAACTTAACACCTAAACCATTTACTACTGCAAGCAACTAAAGCCTGAAACCAGATAATGACCACATGGCTGGGAACTAACGTAGTTTTGTCTCCTTCAGGGCAGCAAAAATGTGATAAGTTATGTGAATCAGAACACAAACAAAAACTGGGGTTACTTAAAAAAAAAAAAAAAACAATCAGAACCAGAATTGATAAACTCTGGAATTTGACTTTTTATGATGCAGTGTGTGAGGGGCACTGTGTCCCTCAGCTTTAAAACTACACATGAAAAGGAAAACACCACAGAACTGCTTAGATTAAGAGTGATTGTGTTCTCCAAATGCCCTTTTAATACCATTTGTGTTACAGCAGTCCTGACAGTCAGGACCTGTAGCATATGGTCATTTCAGAAAGCATCTTCTGCTTGACATGTTTACTGGCCAGACCACTTCTTTAAAACTGCCTGTTCACGTGTCTGAACTTCCTTCCTCTGTTCTATATTCAGAAACATGAGTATTTCTCACTTTAATTTTAAACTTCCAATTCTTTAACTATCCCCACAAGTTTATTATTTGCACAAAGCTATGATTATTGGTTTAAGCTTAAAGCAGTCATGTTTGAAGTCAATTAAAATGTATTTTAGTTTGGCAAAATATCTACGGCTTAGTCGTTTGATTAGACCGACTGCAGTCCACTCCATGAAGCTTTTCTACACAGAAAAACAATCAGTTTTGTACTCTGATTAAATGATAATCTCGGTTTTAGTATTCTGATTTGTCTTCGTGTAATTGCTTGCCCATGGTCTGCATTTTGCCACCGACCTGGCCATCAGCTCCAGCAGTGACTAATCGACTTCCATCTGGAGAGAAACGAATGCAGTTGACGAACTGGCTGTGGTCCTGCAGTCACAGGCGACACCAGAGTGGGAAGAAGAGAAAAGACAAAAAAAAAAAAAAAGACTCATTACTTAAATAGGAAATTGAACAAGGCTTAATGCACAAAAAAATAAAAACAATTCTAAAGATTGTGCTGTTTAAAGTGGGCTACATTACTTTGACCTTATATATATAGTTAATACTTAGACATTGGAACTTTGTAAAGGAATAAATCACAGAATGTGGGCAAAAAAAAAATTTCTCTCAAGTCAAAAGACAAAAGACTCTAACATTTTAAGAGTTCTGATTAGATATGCAACAGTAAAATTGATGGTTGAAATTAGACATTCATTTTTATCTTCCTTGAGCAATAACTAGATTGTTAATTTGAAATTACCCATCTTTTTCTGATCTGCAAACATACCACATAGAAACACTAGAGAGTTGTGTTGACAAAGTGTATTCTGCAGTCGTCACTGAAAGAAGAGAAGCAGACTTTTTTTTTCCTCAGCATCAGCAAGTCATTCCGAATTAAGTCAAAGGAAGCAGAGGGATGCATTTTTTTTTTTTTTTTTTAAAGGAACCCATTTCCTTTGACATCTAGACAGGTCTGCTTTTTAGTTCCAGCTACAGATTTTTCAAAAAGCCAAATAGATTTACCCACTGCAAAAACAAAACCTTTCCAAATATTCTTAGTCTAGTTTCTAATGCAAATATCTTATTAAATTTGAAATAAGACAAAAGTATCTTTCCAGCAAATATAGAGGCTTGTTTTAAATAAATAAATCCTTAATATTGATGAAAAACTATTAGATCTATTGGTGGATAGATTAACTTATAACATGAGAAAAATGTCTTGTTACAAGTTAAATGAATTTAATTACTTAAAACTTAAGGAAGAGCACTAAAATGTTACTTGCAAATTACTCTTATTTTAAGCTTACTGTGATATTTGCACTAGAAAGTAGACCAAGAATACTCGATTTTGTGTTTTTGCAGTGCAGCAAAATAGCTCTGCATCATTCTTCAGATCAGGGATTCCCAAGAGCTTCCATCATGCAGCATTTAGATCCCTCCCATCTCCAAAACACCTTAGTCAAATGAATGGCTTGTTACCAGTCCTCTGCAGAGAATGACTGCTGATGGGAAAATTTGATTCCCTTGTGTTTGAGAAGGGATGCACCTAAAAGTTGTAGGATAATAGGACGTGGGAAACGCTGCATTAGAGCTTTGACCCTGTCAGAAAAGAGCGAGCATTCTTTGGAAAGTTTCATTGTTGAGGTAAAGTTTCTCCTTCTCTAGAATATGTAAGCAGAGCACTTTTTGTAATGATCACATTTCTTGCATTACACATTTCATTTTGTGACCATTTTCAGCAAGAAAGTCAATATTCTGATCAATAAACCTCAACTCTCACAGCTACATCCACTTCACAGCAGGATGTTCAACACTTGCTGTTAATTTGTCATTTATGGCTGCAGACATTACAGCAGTTTGATGGAGTGTTTTTGCAAATTGTCATATGTAGTTGCTGGCAAGCATCTATGGAGGGGGAAAAAAAAAAACACCTTTCAAAACAATGCATTTGTAAAATTGCATGCATGCATGAAGCCATCTTCCTCATGACAAGCAGGAAGTCGGTTCTTCCTTATTTAAGTTCATGTTTGCTGGTGAAAACTTGGGTTTCATATGACAGAATAGAAAACTGAGGTCAGTATGAAAGTAATTATGAGGAAGACCATCCCAATCCAAAGTAGCTTCCTGTGGCTGGCATTTAGACCGATAAGAAAACTAAGGGAGGAGCATGTCTGGAAGACCAATTACCTGAATTCAATACAGTTCAAGCAAATAACATGGATATCATTTGGGGGAAAAAGCCATTTAGATTGCAAATTTAAGACAGAAAATGATTATTTTAGGAAAAGAAGACAGAATGCTGAAGCAAATGAGGCTTGAATGAACTTGAGTCACGCCCCAAGCATTTGAGTGGGATGGAGGTTATATAATGTGGAAGCAGCAACACAAGGCAACGCTGTTGAAAGCCACCAGGGTGTGACAGCTTTGAGATGAGTAAGCAGCACTAAATAACCAGCAGCTGCAAGTTACTGAAAGCATAAAACAAAGTTGATTGATAAGAATTCAGGTAGAGGATGTTTCAGAAATTTGCCTATTTCTGGAGTTTAATGTAAAGAAACTCAATTACCCCAAATGCTGTGTTTAGCACAAATATTCCTTTGCAAAAAATACATTCAAATACCAAAGATTAAAAGACAGGAAAATAAAAAAAATAAAAATAAAAAAAACAACATACCCTTAGCGTGAATTTAAACTTGAAGGGAGGTCCCTCAAAGAAAGAGCCACAGGTGTCGTCGCTGGCAGTTGCAAGGCGGTAGGGGCGTTTCTGTCTTATGTCTACACTGTTGATTAATTTTGCATGGCCAGAAACCTCTCCCACTGATGAGCCCGAGTCCCACAAGAACACTGCACCAAACCTACAACAGGAGACATACACACTCAGCTTTTCTGACAGAGAGGTTGTTTGGCTGGCTGGTTTCCATATTTTACACAACAGCATAATGAACATTTGGAGACATCTTTAACTATGTTTGATCGTATTATAAAACAGATACAAAATTTTTGACTCTTACTTCTCTCGTCCGTCGCCTACAACCGCAATCCTCTTGCTGTCCTCTGTCCAGGCGATGTCCTTGACTTTCCCTGAAATGGGGGTGTACTCGTACTTGAGCATGTGTTCCTTCTGGGTGGTGTCCCAGATACGGATCTTCCCTGATACATCTGAGAGGCCAGAAAAAGTTTTTGTTAAAAACAGCTAACTCACAGTACAAAATAGATTTGTAGATAGAAGTGTCTAAAAGGGATCTATACCTCCAGATGCAATGTAGAAGCCACTGGGGGCGTACTTGGCGACAGTAACTTGATGAGCATGCTCAGTGTAAATGTCCGCAATTGCTGGATTCTTGAATAAAAAGAAAATATCACATAGTTTATCAGACAGCTGGACAGATGATGCTTCTTATTAAAAATGTTGATCTAACCCACTAACAGAAAAGCAGGAACATGCAATAAATGTGGTTTGATGAATAGAGGAAACTGATGTCATTTTTAATTGTACACACCAGGGTCAGTCTTGTGCAAAACCAAGTCAAAACAAAAGTTACACTTATTTTGGTTAAACCAGTGTGCAAGAGCACCATGGGAAAGGAGAGCGATTCAACAGAGCAGGGTTTTAGAGGGCAAGCAACTGCAGCATCACATCGTAGACGGAAAACAAACCAAACTTAAAGACACTTCTGATTTACTTCACAACTTACTGAAAACATAACATTGTCATGACTGAACACCACATAATGCACAAAGAGTGAATGAACCAGCATAATTTATTACTAAGGCTTAATGAGAAAAGTAATTACCTCGATGTTTCGTATGACAACACACTTGCCGTTGGTGTACAGGAAATTGTTTCCTTTGGGATCGCCTCCAATTACTTTCGCAACTCCCCTCTCCATCTGGGGGAGGCTGGCAAAAACATGCTCTGAAAAAATAAAATAAATATTACAAGTTCACACGAGATTGGTTGAGAAATCCCCCTTTGTGATCTTCATTTTATATTTTGGGATCTGTCTAACTGGAAAAGGCTGGATTTGGAAATGCTGAAAGCGTTTTAGAAATCTTTGACTTCAGATAAGGATCTACCTCATCAAGACAGAAACTAGTGTTTAAGTATCGCTAAGCACCAACAGAATGAGCTAAAGGCTGTTTAAAATGTCTAGTTGGTCATTTTTAATCTTAGTAAAACCCTTATGCACAGCCACTGTTGTCCAACATACGTTAAATGACACTACTTTCATTATAAATGACAAATCACTGCAAGAAAAAGATATTTTGAGCCTATATTCTCTTATCTTCATTTAAAAAAAAAATCACAAGTTTGCTGCAGAAAGTTCAACTTCTTTTAAATGACTTGAAAATGGAGAATTATGGAGTAAATGCATAAAAGTATAAAGCTACTAGAGCAAGGATAAGTTTTAGACAAAAAAAAATCTGAGTCGTTATTAAGATTCAATTGCACGTTTCAAGTTTGCACAGGGTTAAATATATGTTTGCATGCCTAAACACAAGTATCCTACTATCAGAACAAGAAATACCACCATCATTAAAACTGCATTAATTTCTGATCACTTTGTGGCCGCAGTAACTAAATTAAAAGCTCGCAACGTCATAAATCTATTCATTTATGGAAAGAGAAAAGAGCCACAGATGATTAGCGGATGTCAGAAACTGAGAACAGGCTGGTGCAGCCAGTAGACTTTCGCAAGTCACAATAAAATAAAATAAAAAATTGTTAAGTTTCTTTTGGTAACTTAAGTAAAATGTGACATTTGTGTGTGAAACGGCATGAGCTCCAGCAGCCACGTCTCGTCTGACAGCTCCAGTCTGAACATGTCACAACAACACGACGTGAGCGGAACTACTTCCTATTCGTTACAGCTCCGCTAGCCGACGCTAACTTCCACTGAAACAACCCATAACAGGCTGAAAGCAGAGCCAGAATACATTTCCAGGAAGCCGCGATAGTTAGACGTGGCTTTCACTTTTACAAGTCGTGGCTGTTTTGTTTTCACCGGGGAAAACTTAAGTGTCAAAAAGAAAACACAGAAGAATGGGCGAGGCTAGCTAGCTGGGCGACTAGCCGAGACTGCACTCTACATTCTGCTTCAAAGCAGGATTTTTCGCTCTGTCTAACTCCGCTTTTGCCACAAGGCGACGCAGACTTACTCAGTTCAAACGGCATTATTCCTGTCGGCCTTGAGCTTATCGTTAGTCTTTCCAATGAATGAATCTGTGGAGACAGAGACGCTCCTCCGGCTGTGTGCACTGCCCTGCCTTATCACACAAACACGGAAGCGGCCCCGGCGCTCGCGCTGCCTGGCTTTGCCCATATATGGTAAACTCAGATCATGCGCTGCAGCTGTCAGCCAGTAGCGGTGCGCTGCAGCGATTTGGATAAATTTCACCTAAATATGGTCTTTTAAGCTCCAGGGCAATTGATGACCAACATTAATAAAGCGCAGGTAAAAGGTTATTCTCAAAATCAGCTTCCTGCGTCCTAGTTTCTGTTTCCAGAACATGTTTGTTGTAGGACACATTTATTTAATATGTAATATAGCAAACAAAGAAAGCAACTCCTTTGAGAGCCCAAGAGAGTAGAAAACCTCTAACTACAAATTATTAATGATAAAAACCCCAATTTAATTCATACAACATTGTATGTGACAGAATTTTTCAGTCAAAAATGAGCCAGGGAATATTGACATTGCATTACTGCGGGGAAAATAATATAACGATCTAAATTTGCCAATAAAAATAAATTACTAAGAGCTTAACACTTACCCTAGAATTATATGCCTCAACTACATTTACAGGAGAGGGATTTTAAAGTCTATTATGGCATTCTGTCAGTAGAAACCATCACCGGCCTGGAATAGGACTGGTAATCCCCTTTATATCCATATGGGTTAGGATATTTTCAGAGTGAGCATCGACGAAAGCAAATATACTGTTACAATGATGATATAAAATTTGAAGACAGTTTTGCTGTGACATAATCATCCTAAAAGATTGATGATAATAATCTCCTTTGTTAGGTCACCAAGCTCAATGTGAAAAGTGATCTGTCTTTTTCTTTCTCCTGCTTTCAGCTATGCAATTTGAGAGAAGCCATGTGGGGGACGCAGCAAACATGTCCATGAAGTCTCTAATCAAATGAGACCAAAACTTAAGTGTTTCCGTCTCCATGTGAGGTGGAAAACCTTGCGCATTCTCTGAACACTCCATTCAAGATGGAGGAAACATCATGGTGTGAGGATGATTTTTTTTTATCAGGATGGAAATGGAAGCTGGTCAGACCAACTCATCCATCTTCCAAGCTCTTTGAGTCTTTTGACTTCAGACTGGGTCCATTGATTGTTCTGCAGGACAGAATCCCTAAATGTACAATCAGATCTACAATTGAAAGATGTAGATTTGAGGTTCCCAGGTCCAATCAATTTTGTATATTTATCATCCTCCAACTTGTAGATCAGGGGTGCTCAATATGTCGATCGCGATCTACTGGTCGATTGCGGGAAGGTTTTGAGTCGATTTCGGCAGCAGGTGACAAACTGAAGGTCTCCAGGACGCTGGGTCCAGCTCTTCTTCTTCTGACAGGCTTGTCAAAATATTCACTAAGATCCAAAACGTTTGTAACTTCATTAAAGAATAATAAAAAAAAAAAATATATATATATATATATAGATATATATGTGTGTGTGTGTGTGTGTGTGTGGTCATCGGGGCCCTCGGGGCAGTCACCCCCAAACTGGAGCAATGGCTACAACAGATCCCAGGAACAACATTAGACATCTCAGTCCAGAAATGTGCAGTCCTTGGCACAGCCAAGATACTGCAGGACCCTCAAGCTCCCAGGCCTCTGGTAGAGGACCCGAGCTCAGAGGATAAGAACCACCCGCGGTGGGTGATAAGGGAATTTTTATATATATATGTGTGTGTGTGTGTGTGTGCGTGTGTGTGCGTGTGTGTGCGTGTGTGTGTGTGTGTTGTGTATACAATTTAATGAGAAAGAATTTAGTGTAATTGTGAGAAACAAATTAATAATAATAATAATAATAATAATAATAATAATAATAATAATAATAATAATAATAATAATAATAATAATAATTGCGACAGACTGGCGACCTGTCCAGGGTGTACCCCGCCTGGAGATAGGCACCAGCAACTCCCGACCCCGTTAGGGAGAAGGGTGACGGAAAATGGATGGATGGATGGATGGAATAAAACTTTCTTCAATCTAATCTTCTTTATCCTAAAATACGTCATTCAGTACGTGTCCTGAAGGGGGAGGTGTTGTCTCGTGGTTTGGGGCATTGCACCAATAATCTGCCACAGAAGAAGTCATCCAGCTTCTCGAGGAACTATGGCGGCCGCCTTGAGAGGAACGGTAGTAGCGTTGGCCAAGGTGAGTGCTGAGAGGATGCTGACAGGACAACAGGGTTATAACACCTGTTAGAACGGAGAAGTGAGGTTTGTCAAACTCAGGCAAAGGGGTTTATTTCAGCTGTCACAGAAAACGGCAGGAAAATGTGGCATGTGTGTCCAGTCAAGAACCCTCCTCGGAAAATGGACAGACACCATAGCAAAGTTTAACAACAACAATAAAACGGTTTCTTCCAATTTTGGTGGTCAATAGAGCAGGGTTATCTTCCTGTATTGTATCTGTTAATTCTTAAAAGGATCTCAGTCTTTCTGGGATATCCTGTTAGCTTTATTTATTTACTTATTGTCATCATATAACTGGAAAACATCAAAGTAACGGATCAACCTAATTTTCAACAGTCGAAGGTTTTCTTACCCGTTTCAAGGTTGGACTTCAAAGTCACAGCCACGACCACAGCCTTCATCCCTCCTATCATCCAGCCAACCCTCCCGGTCACCCACCGGTGGCCTTTTTGGATGATGATGCGTCTCATAAATGACTTAAAACAGTAACGTTTGTGTAATTAGCACATTTGCTTAAATATGACACGTCAGAATCAGATTTATTTGCCAAGATTGTGTACACAAGCAAGGAAGGATTTAGAGTTTGTCTTTTGTTTTTTGTTTTTTTGTGGGGGAAGAAGATCCCCAGTTTCCACTTTCACTGGTATGTAGTTGTTAATACTGTAAATATAAAACAACAACGTTTTTATATGCAAACAGAGAATTTGTGTAAGTATCCTGCAATCATATGTAAATCATAATTTACATCTTGCTGTTTCTGAACATGTTAAGTCACAGAAGAGCTTCATGTCTTTAAAATGAAACACAGAAAGGTCACAATTGTTGGAGTTGCTCACTTTGGAAACAACCCTCCTGGGATTTGAGTAATTCATTGTAGGGGAAACAAAAAGGAAAATCCCAGCTTTTTTACCCTTTTTTATGTTTTGAAATTTGCATCTGTGATAGTGTAAAAATTTTAATCTATTGTTAACATTTCTTAGGGTCTGGGAGGCGCCCGCTTGCAGCAGCTGGTCTCTAGACCTCTAAGTGTTTCTGCAAGTCTTTGTGGATCTGAAACCCCACCTACCCGTGCTGATAGTACCTTCAAAGTCACTATGATTCCAGGTGATGGAGTGGGACCTGAGTTGATGACTGCAGTCAAGGATGTCTTCAAGGTACAGCATCCTGTTTCCATATAATGTGCAGTCAGAGTCACTGATATTAACATTGAGACAGTTTGAAGACAAAAATTCATACTGGTGTTTTTAAAATACAAATGTTATTTGTCCTTATCTTTAGGCAGGTGACATCCCTGTTGAATTCGAGGAGTTCTTTATCAGTGAAGTGCAGAACAGGGCGACTGACGAACGACTGGAGAAATTATTGGAGTCGATGAAAAACAATAGAGTGGCTATTAAAGGTAAGGTCTCTTTATTTGTAGCTGTTCAGTCACTAAGAATATGGGATTTGAAATGTGTAATAAAGTGGGTTCCTACGGATCTGATAGAGCATGAAATGTTCACGTCTGGATCAGAATAAAAAAATCTGTTTGTAGACTTTAAAAAGATGAATCCATCCAATTACACTTGTTCCAAACGCTTACCATGAATAAAGCAAAGAATATCCAAATCATGTTGACTTTATTGTGAAACACAACAAATTTTAAATTGTTTCTCTCTTACTCCCATTTTACAGGGGAGTGTGATAAAAATGTTTGAACTCTGACAATATGCTCTGTTACCTCTACTTACGGGAATTGTTGTTCTTTTCACTCTTGTGTACTCTTGTGTTTGTGAAAGCCTCTTCAAGATCTTGATCCGCTCAGTTGACTTTGAAACATCCTGTAGTCTCTGATCCAGCAGCAGGCGCTGTTGTAACACTTAACACATTGTCTCAGACATATTGTGATCCTCTTGGGAGGGAAAGTAAGGCAGGGACATTTAAACCAGCTGTAAGACCAGCATTCTCCTTCAGCTGCCACTGCACTGCCTGGCGGCTAATGGTGAACTGGTTTACATTTAACTGGGTGTTTGCACTCTTCATGACGTTCTGGATCGGCTGACTGGTTACTAGCATGTCATTTTTATTGGACTGCCAGCATTTTAGCTGCTCTGATTACACAGAGCAGCTAAAATGCTCTGATTACACAGAGCAGCTAAAACTGTGATACCTTGGTCAACATAACGGAAGCCTTTTTCATCTATGAAGCGCTCTAAACTACAAGTAGCATAAATCTAATAAACACTGCTTCCAACATATTCTGCTGTAACATATTGTCTGAATTCATGTGTGTGATTAAGTTTCCAAGTAATCATAATACAAAATGTTCATAGTGTAAGATAGCAAAAGTGAACTTTAGCTGAACTTTATTAGGTTTTTATTGTTTGATTTTTTATTTTTGGACTATGAGCCTTTAGTAGATAGTAATCCAACAGGATTGTGATTATGATTTTACTCAGATGATGTGTTTTTTTTTTTTGTCATATCCATCCATCCATCCATCCATCCATCCATCCATCCATCCATCCATCCATCCATCCATCCATCCATCCATCCATCCATCCATCCATCCATCCATCCATCCAAATATCTGCTGTAACTTTATAATGTGTAATAAACTTCAGCATATCTGCTTTTTATGTTTGTTTTTTTTTTGTTTTTTTTTGTCAACCAGGAAAGATTCACTCACCAATGGAGAACAAAGGGGAGTTGGAGTCTTTTGAAATGAAACTAAGGTAATTGCATAGAAACGTTTTTTAAAAAAACAAAAAAAAATTGTATCTGCTGTGTTTAAACATTACCTTACATCTCGGTTGTTTCCCCAGGCGCACACTGGACCTGTTTGCTAACGTGGTCCATGTGAACAGCCTGCCCGGCTACAACACTCGCCATAACAACCTGGACCTCGTCATCATTCGTGAGCAGACCGAGGGGGAGTACAGCTCCCTGGAGCACGAGGTAAACAGTTCCCAATAGGTCTACTGCCGCTAGACAATCTGAAAAATTCAAACAGACGCTGCATTTAGTATCTGTCATAAAATTTTTGACGCCTCTACTTCAATGTCCGTAGAGTGTGCCCGGTGTGATCGAATGTTTGAAGATCATCACCAGAGAGAAGTCACGACGCATCGCCAAGTTTGCCTTTGACTACGCCACCAAGACAGGTCGAAGCAAGGTCACTGCAGTTCACAAAGCAAACATCATGTGAGGGCATCTTTAGGACAAATTACTCCCAAAATTTTAATTAATTTTTTTGTCTGTTGATTGTTAAAACTTTGTCAATTGCGGTGATAATTTGACAATTACAGCAATGTCCATCCTTACCTATTGTGTTACTCCAGGAAACTAGGCGATGGGCTGTTTCTGCAGAGTTGTGCAGAGGTGGCGGAACTTTACCCCAGAATTAAATATGAGAACATAATCATCGATAACTGTTGCATGCAGGTATTTACAGCCTTAATATTTCATCCTGATGTTTTTATGAGTGTTGTTTCCCTCTATGTCGCCACACTACAGTATTGCCATGGTCTTTGGTCTTGTATTTTCTTTAATTTTTTTCAACTTTAATTGAAGATTTACTTGTTTCATTCTTACAGCTGGTTCAGAACCCCTACCAGTTTGACGTTCTGGTCATGCCCAACCTTTATGGAAATATCATCGATAACCTGGCAGCAGGACTGGTTGGAGGAGCCGGAGTCGTTCCGGGGGAAAGTTACAGTGCAGAATATGCTGTTTTTGAAACTGTGAGTTTCTTTAACAATTCAATTCCTTCTGTTTGAGTCAAAGTTCGGTGAGTCTGTGACGTGTCTGTCACATACACTGTAAGGGCAGAAGGTAAACATGCAAGAGTTAAAGTAACAAATTAACCTGTGTTGTTTTTAGATCAATTAAATGCCATCATCAACATAGAAGTGATATGCAGGAAACTATCCTAATTATTTTCAAAAGAAATGACTCATTGAAAGGACACAGGTTCACCTTCATGACAGAAATGCAGCTTGTTTTACGTTTCAGAATATCTAGCAAATGCAATAGATGAGAGTAGATTTACTGTGGGACGTTTTATTGACACTATAGACCAAAAGCTGGAGAGATTTGATGTGAGACATATTCCACATTCTTGGATAAAAAGCTTTCTAAATGACAGATATCATTGTATTTGAATAAACAATATTAAATCTGGTTTAATTAAGGCTCCTAGTGGTGAACCACAAGGTTCTATGCTGGGCCCTAAAAATTAAAGTGTAAATGCATGACTTATAGTTTAGTTTATCTGCTTGTTATCAAACATTTATTTTCTACTCATTTGCTTTGACTCTTCAAATCCTGAATCAAAACTAATTATCACACTATTCAATCTTGCTTAAGGGTCAAAATTTGTTTGAGTCGTTTTCAGTGGTTGCTTCATTTCCTGCCTGTTTTTTTTGTTTTTTTCCTCCAGGGAGCTCGCCACCCCTTTGCGCAAGCAGTGGGCAGGAACATCGCCAACCCTACAGCAATGCTCCTCAGTGCTGCTAACATGCTGAAGCACCTCAAGTGAGTTTGCTAATCTATTTATGAACAGCCACAGAACACGTTGCTTCCTGGCCTGCCTTTTAACTTTTACTGTATTCTGCTTCAGTCTGGAGTACCACTCCCAAATGGTGTCAGACGCAGTCAAGAAAGTCATCAAACAGGGAAAGGTAACATAGCTGTTTGTGGTACTCGCTGAGTTTGAAGACTTCATGCTTATTAATGAAACTCATGCTCTTTAAATAACATACTTTTATGCTTCAATTTGTAGGTCAGTAACCAAAAATGTTATCTTTTCTTGCATCCTGTGCATATAGAATACCATGAGAATTAAATTCCAGTCTATGCTCTTATTGAGCAAGTCTGAACAGTTTTTTTTTTTTCTCTGATCAGTTTGCGGTGTAACATTAGCAGTTCTTGGCTTGCAAATTTAACAACCTAACAACTTGTGTGCTAGAGAGCCTTTGATTCACTAACATCTGTGTCAGACCTGCTGCATTTCTATAATGCTTTATTTTTATATTTCTTTAGAGTTTGAAACTAACATTTTTATTCTCTGCTGTCCGTAATTATCGTCCTCTTTCAGGTCATATTTAAGATACAAAGTAAAGTGCAAACAAAACACTCATGATGACCCAATAACACTAAATCAAGTAGTGAATAATAAAAAACATACCACTGAATTAAATAAATGTTGGTGGTGATAATTCATATTGTAATTTAAATTTAAATATATTGCTTGTTAGACTTGTTTTATAATTACTTTAATATTTGTATATGTAAATTAATAACGTCCACAAAAATTGTGCCTTTTGGGAAAACAAGCTGCAATCATTTCCAAATATTGAGCTTCAGTTCTTGAAACAGAAACTAAGATCTTACCAGACAAACTGGTCACATATTATTTCAAAAGAATCAGACCAAGAATCTAACCCTGGGGTATAACTGGATTAATTGAATAAAAAGATTTGTTCAATAAAACATCGTCCAGGAATAATGTGAACAAAACCTGAATTGTCATTCATTTAAATTCACTGAGTGCCTTACTAAAGGCCACGACTTTCTCCAAAACATTACAAAAAGTTGGTGAAATGCTTTTTCTTGACCCAATATTTTAGCTGCCCCAGATTTGGTCATTAACGTGTGTTGAATGCAAGAAGCATGCTACTGTGACGGGTACAGCATGTTCATACTGAATCCCGGCCACATTGCTTGCATTTGATGCATTATTTGCAGCTGTGCAACCTCCTCCAGCACCAATTCCCACCATTCCAGCCAGGTGTTTGTTGTGAAACTATTGGCAAATATCAAAATCCTCAAAAAGCTGACCTTATGTCATCCGTTTGCTCCTCCGCTTCTTTTCCTGTCACTCGCCATCTGTCCCTGCACCCCGCTGACCTCTGTGTGTCTGTTGTTTGCATACGTGTGTTTTGTGCACATCCCAGGTTCGAACACGAGACCTTGGCGGGTACTCTACCACTGGCGACTTTGTGCAAGCAGTAGTGGAGAACCTGCGACACCGACCCATCTAATAAGACCCCACCTTCCTCATGTTGCCGTAAATGTGGACCTTCATCCTAACATGACCTGAAGGCATGTTAAGACTGAAAACTCTCCCCACTTCCATATTGTGTCCCATATGTGTTACTCTGCTTTGACATTAGTGGCCTCCAATGTTAATGTTTAATGTTTGTGTGATTGAGCCCATGTAAAAGCAGTGATTTGTGACACACTTTGTGGAAATAGAAAATACACAGTTTTTGCAGATTTCCATCCCATATTTTTTGTCTTCTGTTTCCTCTCCCTGCCTGCAGCCCGTTTCCCTCCATAATCACTCTCAACTTTAGCATTTCCATTATTTTGGGTTATGTTAATAGGTAAACTTATGTTACAGGTTTAATCTAGTCAGTTCCTTGCAGTTTTTCTAAATGGATATAATCTAAGCTGCTATATGAACGTTGTGTATTATTTTCCCAAGGCCGATGTAGAACAGTCTCTTCATTTCCAGACTTTATTCCAGTTTCTAAAGATTAAAATAAATGTTTATTTGCTGTATTTTAACATTTTAACTTTCAGTATTTTGTTTTTTGACTTCTGTTTGAGAATCGGCACAAACACATTCCAAAATAAAATGACAATTTGAGCTTTTTTTTTAACCCCTGTCCATCTTTAATATATGGTGATTTAAACATTGATACTTTTGTTTGTTTTTACAAACAGCATAAAAGCATCAGTTTATATGTTTCAAACAGACCCGATTAATTAGAATTAGAAGTAGAATTCAACTTTATTGCCGTTGAACATGTCAAAAGTACAAAGCAATGAAATGGCAATAAAACAGGTCTACTTTAGTTCAGCGAATTAATCAAATATTATGTTATCCAAGCATTTTATTCAAACGTTTTGCACTCAGATCTTATAAATAGTGTCAAAAACTGTTTTCAAACTATTCTGAAATTTGGTATATAAAAAGATCAGAGCTTTGAAATAGAAAATGAGTAGGAAGCCTTTAAATGTCGCTACAGTCATGGTAACATCTGGGACATGTTTGTGCTGTTGTAGACTTTTCACTTTAGGCTTATTCATGATATTGTAGCTTAGAAGGCCAAAGCTTCCAGTCAGTAACACATAACTTAGTAAAAAAGCAACAAATAAGTAAAGTTCTAATTGATGTCTGGGAGATGCACCTTATGCAAAAATCCATGCTTCCATCATGTTTCTGTTGTCATGAGCTACATTTTAACTTTGCTAACTGATTAATCTTTTTAGATCATCTGCTGCACAGATCCATGTTTACAGAAAGTTATTTTAAAATTGTTATGAGGCACAAAACCTTTTGTGAAGCAGCTAGATCATCTTATTACTTATAATGTAATATAATTACATTATATATAATAATCATATGTAACGTACACACATATATATATATATATATATATATATATATATATATATGCTTATATATATATGTCTACATAAAGCGCATTACTCGTAATGCACTCTGTTCACAGAAACTGACTTGATTCACTATTTTTATTCAGGCTATTGGTGCTTCCAACATTTCTTCTACAATGTAAATTTTTCCCAGTGAAAGCGCCAGAGGCTGAAGAAAAAGCACTGAATTACTGTCAAGAGTCATGGAGACAGCATTCTCCTGATGTAAGATTCCCTTGAGATTTTTTTTGTCAGCGTTCATCGTTCTCAGTACAAAAGGCACCTCTCTGGCAAGTGATATTTTAACGTCCTTAACTGCTTCCATAAAACTAACTTATAAGAATACATAACCTCGACTTGTCAACATGTTGACATATAACAGAAATGAAGTAGTATATAGAATAGATATGGTATTTCTCCATCTGCTCTTGACTGGCCATGTTTTTTGTTGTTATTGTTTTTGTTTTCCTAAACAGAACTCGCAGAAGAATATATGAACGTATGCACGTTCTCGTTTTGGCAAGTTTATATCTGCCGGCTTGTTTTTGGTGACTGCAGCTCGCAACAGAAGAAAGCCCCACATTCAGTTCCTCTGGATGGCAAAGTATCACTATAAGAATGATTTTAAATGCAGAAATGTTTTGTCAAGGCCGACAGAATCGTGGGAAACTGCTGACTTCACTGTAAAACAGCCGAGTCATTGAAACCACATGTAGGGTAAGTCACAAAAGTCCCTGGATAAAGCAGTTAACCACTCATGGTCAGCTGCTTCCAGCTATGTCAACGGGAAGTTAAGTGGAAGGAAAAAAACAAAACAAAAGACTTGTGAGAAATGTGTTGCAAAGTAACCAAGAGAAGGGAGATGTACACCACAAATAGCCTATTCTGAACTAACAGGAACACTTGAAAGGCATTGCTCTGGATCACAGTTTCCAACTTCCCCCCCAAAAAATTGAAGAGTGGACATTTTCCTCACAGCGACATTTACTCACTCGCTTACTCTGTGAGTACAGTTACTGTATCAAAGGCTCTCCGACATGCAGGCCGCGACACTGCAATGTGGACATGTGCAGCGGCAGCTGCGCACATGGTAACAAGCTGTCCTTATGTTTGCGACAGGTGCGCACCGGAGACCTGGGGGGCTACGCGTCATGCGATGAATTCACCCAGGCTGTCATTGCCAACCTGCCAGTCGTAGCTTTGTAAATGCAAATATGTCGGCTGATGAGACACACACACACACACATTTTCTTTTTTTTTTTTTTTTTTTTGCCTTCTGTCAATGTCTGTGCACTGTCTCGGCCAATGTACTGCAACGCACAGAAAATCTGCACCAATATGTTCACAAAACATTGTTTAAAGTGGCATTTTGAAGACAGTTGCGAACATATGTCATCTTCGCCGACCTTTTGCTTTCTCGACCCTGCAAAAATTCTGCCTAATAGCTTCATTTCAGGTCACTAGGCAGCAGTCACAACGTGATGGATTCGTACATCCGATTATTTATTAACGTCGCGTTTAAGCTTATCGCTTCATTTATGGCGAGATGTGAATAAAAAATGAGACGTGACAGCAAGAGTGTGAAGCGGTCTCACGACTCTTAATGGAGACTTGATGCAGTATTCAGTGGCGTTAAAAGGTCATCAGACGTGTTTCCAAGGAGCAACTAGAACTTACTTGTCCCGTCGTTTCCTGACACATGCAGGTCAGGTGGAGCTGGAAAATCTGTCGTGTAGGAGTCATATGAGAATCTCTGTGTTAGTCACATGTGAACTGTGGCTGATGGGATTGCAGAAGTGCGTTATCAGACGACAAGAGCTGGAGAGATTCACACGGTTCATGCTGCACTGCATTGCAAACATGCAGTTTTCTGAATGTCTTCAATAAGTTCATTAAACCCTTTTACCTTCTCAAACAATAAGACTAACCCAACTTAGATAAGCAGCGTTTAAAGACTTCTTCTTTAAATATACCTTTCTTTGTTTCATCGCCTGGAAATGACTCATATTTGAGTCCCGAAAGCTTTTATAGAAGATGCATACAAAATAGATTCACACAAAGGGATTTTTAAGGCATTGAATGTTTTTTCTTTTTCCTATAGTTTTGGTTCAGTAAAGCACATAGACTATTAGACAACATTACTTACGCTTTAGCAAGTATTCATTCATCTAAAGCATTAAAGTAGAACAACGCTGGCTCTCAAACACATTCTATTTAAAATCCTGTAGTATGAACTATTCAGCTACATTTATGTATACTTTTTATGTTACTAAAGGTAAAAGTTTGGGGGGGATACGGGGAAAGAACATTCCTAAGCAAAAGTTATCAACTCCAATATCCTAATACAAAATAGTGATATACTGGGCAAATGTAATATCCTTGATGCAATTACAGGCTTTTGTGAGATAAAGACATAAGATCATAACTAATTATTTTTATTGTGTTGTATATGTTGAACATTTTACTGTAAAATGAAAAAAACAAACAAACAAACAAAAAAAAAAACATCTGTGTTCCAAAAGTGTGCATGGCCTTTTAATTAAAATAAAGCACATGTGATACAATTTTTGTCTCATTTGGTTGAGTAAATCAGAAGGCTATATGTCTTTATCAAATCGCTGCCCTCACTTTCCCAATCCGGTCGATTTATTGCTATGTGCAATAAATGTTCTGGGACATCCCCCTGCTGAGCGCTGCAGTGTGCTGCGTCCAAAATGAAGCTCTACAGCAGGGGGCGCTGCCTGGTATGGAGAAACAGATTGGAGAGGAGTCGGGGCCTGGCCTGGGAATATTTTTCTGCTCTCCTTCCCATTCTTCCTATGCAGACAGACACACAACATGGCGGACTAGAATAGTCGACCGACGCGTCCGGATACAGCGGATAAACTGTGGGGGTTTTACCATCCGAGGAGGCAAACAAAGGAACCTCCGAGCGGACAGCAGATACTGGAGAACTGGCGTGCTTTCCAGGGGGAGCCATCTTTATCTGGATTTAGCAGGGAAAACAAGACTGCGAAGTGTTGGCAGTGTGTCCCAGGTTGCGCTTCCCTCCCCCCTACCCCCAACCCCGCTCACACTCCTCTCTGTTCCCGGGGTGTGGAGGCAGGGGCCGGGTTGGAAAAACGTGGAAAGAGAAGGAGCGGATAAAATCCCCCCCCTCCCCTCTCCTCGCTTTTGGCCATCTTTTCTCCAGGTACGGGTTCCCATCTGTGCGCCGCAGGACTTGTGGTGAGTTAACTTGTTTTCGTTGCGCAAAAAGCCGAATCCCCCACTTGTTACAATGTCGCTGTGTACGAGCATGTTTCCTCTCGCTGTAACACTGTATCACCCATAAACAAGCACTTTGTGCCCCCCGCCTTCCCCTCCTCCTTTCGGGCTCACAGAGAACCCCTTATATGTCAGTGGAAGTGGACAAGAAGCGGGCTTGAGTTTAATGGTTGTAAACCATGAACATTTCAGAAGTAGCTCGGAGGCAGGGAGGGATTTTCTGTCTTTTTTCCTTTTTCTTTTTGGAGCAGAGGGGGCTCTCAGAAAGGGGGGGCTTAACTCTTGAGTGCGACAAGCCATGTAGGAAAAGAAGTGGGGTTGTTGTGCCAACACGGATGCGGTTGCGGTGGCACGGGAACAAAGAGGAGAGGGGGGGGGGTCTCTGGACTGGCTCACTGGAAAGTCCGCTGTATTGATCAATGCTTTGTTATTACACATTTCAAAATTGAGGGGGGGGCGTAGCTGGGGGTCCGTGGGTGGAGGAGCTGTGTGGGTCGTCTTCGTGGAGTTAGGTCGTCACTAACATTCAAATGTGTTCTCCATCAAATCACTGCCGCTTCTTCCGATGCTGGCTGAAACACTCAACTCCCCCCACCACCCCTCTTCTTACAGCCTCTCCCAAAAGTTTTAGTAATGATTAATACCCTCCTCTCTGTCAGAGCACTGGGTGTAACCGAGCAAATCATATCAGCTTTATTTTTATGAATTACTTTGCTTTCAGTTTGCAGAAGCTCCGAGTAGGAGATTATGGGGGGGGGGAATTGTCACCAGTAATGGCAAGTCAAACTTTTTTTTGTTTTTGCCTCGCAAAAGTATTCACGTCCCTTGAACATTTCCACGATTTTGTTATACCGTCACTGTATTTACTGTGGATTTTACGTGGTAGACCAATATAAAGAAAATGAATGCATGCTGTGCATCTGTGTTCAGCTAAATAAAATCCAGCTGTTCGGTGAAGGCCTCAGAGGTTTAGAGCAAGGGGAAAGTTGTGCAGAGCTTTAAGGAAACCTTAAGTTGCAACTGCAAACCCAGCTACACCAGCCCATCCACGTAAACTGAAGAAACAACTGGGACACGACGGCGCAACTATCGGCGTGGAAGAGTTGAAGGACGTCACCAAGAAAGTTTGCTTGCAGTTTTCCACAAGCCAAGTACAACAAGCACGTCAAAGGGTGTGCTCTGGTCTTGCAGAACACTAAAATGAACTCTGCGCTCTGATGAGGCCGTCTTCGTGGTAGACATGGTGGTGGCAGCATCAGCATCATGCTGACTGCATGCTTTCCTTCAGAAGTTACGGCGAAACTGGGTTATCTTGGAAGAAAGTCAGTTTGACGATGCAAAACATTTGAGGGAGGAATGGAGTTTCGGCTTACAGTGAGGAAAAGGATCCTAAATGTACAGCCGGAGCTCCAATTAAACGGCTTGGGTCACAAGATGTTCAAGGGTTTGAAAGGTTCAGTCAAAGTCCAGACCTTGCTGAGGAATCTCTCGGCAGGACTAGATGAGAATCTGTGTGTAGCAGTGAAACGCTTGTACAGACGTATTTAAAGGGACATGTAGCTGGAATTGCAAAAAACAAGTGGTTCTACAAAGTATTCACCTAGGAGTCTGATTACAAATGAATGGCATGTTTTGTCAGATTTTTATTTGTATAAAATGGTCTTATTTCCCTTACACGTTAACTGTAAAATATGCTCTCTTTTTCTGCGTTGGTTTATCTCATAAACGTCTCAATGAAATAAATTCAAGTAGATGTAAAAACGAGACAAAATGTGTAAAGGTTCAAGCCGATGGTGCGGAAGTTCCCAGCAGAATCGTTGCATCGATGCCAGAAGGAATCCCTGTCTTGTCATATCTGCCGCCCGGATCGCAAACCCCTAACATCTGGTTCGGTTCAACGCACTGCAGCTCATTTATGCGATTCCTCGCTCAGCCTGCTTGTCCACAGCAGCTTCACGGAGGTCGTGTCGTCTTTGCATCGTCCAGCCGCAAAACTCGCAGCCGCACACCCTCCTGACCCGTAGCTTGACCTCTGCTCGTCAGGCCCGAACACGTTCGCCGCTTTTCCGTAGAAGCTGTTGTGCCACGTCCGCTTGTCATGCAGCACCTTGTCATCAGCGCTAAGTTGCAGAAGGGAGAGAAGTGCGCCTTGCCCGTATGACACAGGGAAACAGGGCTGTCATCATCTACTCGGCTATTTTAAGGAAACCTGAGTTATTTCTGACTTGGGAAGCTGAAAGCTTTTCAGTGGAGGACTGACTGATACTCGCATCACACTTTACAATCGTCCTAGTTTCTAAAAATAAGAAGTGTAGCTCGGAAAAAAAAAACTGCCTTGAGGGATTTCTGTGGGAGATTTCAGTTCGTAGATTACTTTGGTGTTGTGAAATGTCACAATTTCAGGTTTGTGGCACAATATTATGAGCTGGCTCTTTGGGTGGGGCTGAAGGCATGTTTTTGTTTCCACCAATAGGCCAACAGGTATTTTAGTATGAAGCAGTACTGCAACTCTGCTTTATACACAGGTACGAAGGAATTTATCCAGGACGATTCAGCTTTGCTCTGTCTGCTCTGGCTGTCATGTTGTTCCTTCAAACGATGAAGCAAATCTTCATACTTTTGATATGCCAGGAGTTTCTTGTAACATAGTAAAAGTATCAAAATCTGGTTTTCATCCTTCTTCCTTCCCATCAGGGGTTTGTTTAGAGCAGCGCTGAGTGACTTTTACCATATGTTGACTGTGAAGGAGAATTAGTTGTTTTACTCCTCACCAATTAACCCGAGCAGTTCACAGTTGGTGCCATACTTCACTAGATTTCAATCATTTTTGAGAGCCATAGTTGGAGAATATTTATATTTCCCAATGGCGTGAGAGTTGTCTTCTAAAAAATGATCCGATAAGCATTTACTGTAATGAAACGTTCTGTGTTTTAAGTCTAACTAGAAGACACTGGGTTATGAAACGCTGTCAAGATATGTTTTTTTTTTTAAAGTTGAGCTTCTGATGCTTGTCTTTTTGATTAGTTTTCCTTATCTTCCTGAGGAAAAGGAGGGGACATATGCAGTGGGATGTTCACGTATGACATAATCACTGTCACTTTTGGGTGATTTTCCCATTTTATACAAAACCCAGGCTTGCTGAATTACTACAGCAAGTCCAAGTTTTATTAGCTTCTTTTGATCCCTGTTTAACTGTTAATTAAAATGTTTGCTCATTGCTTTTAGTTCTTAACAAGTACTTGTTTTTGTCTGTTCTGAACCTGCAACAAAACGTTTTTCTTCCAGATTTTCTTCCTTTTTCTTAATGAGATCTTCAACTCCTAATTAGGATTTTAAGTGACATGTTTAAGTTGCAAAAAGGCAGCAGTGATTAGACAGCAACAAGTTATTTAGGCCTTTTACTGAGTCAGTATGTAGCTTTTGATTCCTTTAAAAAAAACCATGTCACATGGGAGAACAATGCCAGGAATCGGTTCCAAATTATGAATGAGAGCTTCATTGAGCATGAGGCATTGTTTTTAAATGTAGAGTTCAGACGCAGTGAGTCACAGGGGCTGCGATAACTTTTGGACAACTTAAAACAGCAGTTTTACTCCACCTTTTTTTTTTGTATTGCTGCAAAGAAATCAATGTTGAAGACAGTATGAACTTTAATAATAGTAAAACTATACCATTACTACTGTGTGTAGCAATAAACACTGAAATGTACTTGCATTAAACTATTATCTATTCAAGTTTTCCCCTAGAAACTTGCGTAAAGCCCAGTGGTTGGGTGCTAGGGCAGTCATTCATCCTGCGGCTCGCCGTGTTTTTGATTTAAAAAATGTTTAAAGTTGACCGGAAATTTGAAAATATCATTTGATAATTATGTGTCGTTAAAAGTTTGGAAGATTAATATCTGAACACCAGCTGTAAATCCTTTAAAATGCAAACATTTAAACAGACTTTAAAAAAATAAGCAATGCTAAGCCTGGTGGAGGCACAAGTAAAGCCGGTGGCCCGCCAGGCTTATAATGCACTGGAGGAAGCCCTGCTATTGATAGGGATGGGCATATCAAGAATTCCTTTTAGTGTATTCACATGTAACACATTTGGTCTGCTTTAATAAAGAGAGCAGAGTTCGTTTCCGCGTTTGTGCAACCAGACCAAGACTCACTTTTTCAGATGGTCTCACTCTGCTTCTAAACAGACTCTGGTATGGTTTGCTTCTGGTATGAACGCAGAGCGACATCATTCCAAACCAAGTACAAAAAATGTTGTTTCGAGTCTTTTTTTGACCCCAAACAGCAGAGTCTGTTTGGACCCCATGATCCACAGCTGATGAGCCCTTCGGTGTTGCTAACGGTACTAATTCATGTCGTGATTGTGCTGAAATCATCCCTTATCCGTCGTTTTCTACTTAGTGATGCTGTGGCCAGCATGTTGCTTGTCAGAGGATGCAGAGCTTCTCATCTCATTCAGCTTGCAGCCACTTTTGCCGACGCCATTTGGAAATTAGAACTATTCCATTGCAAAACCAGCGTACATTCAAAACGTTGTAAAACTACAGTCAGTGATATTTCAGTTATATTGTTAACAGCAAAAGTTTGCAGAAAATATAAATGCAGCAAGCAGGACTTCCGAAGTTTGATTTTCTGTGTCTGTGCTCTGTCCCACCCCCATTATTTCTATCCAGTGGGAGCAATGATCAATACCCACACAGCTTCGTTTTCAAATTATAGTACACATGCAAAACACTTCACAATGTGAAAGCAAACTGCACCAAATGTAAAAAAAAAAAGTTTGCTTTTGGGCCGGACTAAAGGACTTTCCTGGTGACTATACAACACAAATGATTGAGTCCAGGACAAAACTCATTTACTAAACCCTCTTTTTGGTTTCAGTAAAACCGAAAAGAGGTTTTAGTAAATGGTTTTAGTAAATGGGAACCAATGAAACTCAAAATTCTAATGAATTTCGGCTACAGTCAGTCTGCAGGCAAAAGTGTCCCAAATCTGGCTTTCTAGGCCACGTGTGACCCATTTCGTCAGACTTTTCTGTCACACAAAGTGACAGAAAAGTCTGATGAACACACTATCCACTGGAGGAGGCAGGAAGCCGCATAATCAAGTGTAAACAGTGGACAAAACAAGCCTGGCAGACATTGGGCCAGCTTCTCTATTTAATCGTTTTGAACAATGCTAAGTACAAGCTAATTACAGCAGGAGTCCGGTGGTGTTCGCATTAAAATCAAAATGTAAACATCCACACAAAGAAAATCGGATCTCGGCCAAAAACAAAACCAAGCTTGAGGTTCTGCAGCGTGAAACCAGCGTGAAACCAGGCAAAGAGTTTTTCAGTGAAAGTGACACGCTATTGGCTCCCACAGTTTTCTGTCTGTGTCACAATCTGACTCACGCATGATTAACCGGAAATGCAGGTTAATCATGCAGTATGCCGGAAGTCAAATTATCAACAAGTCCTATCAAAGCAAATAGAAAATATGTGATATGGTTCTCCTGCAGAGATTTCTGTTGTTTTCTGTTAGCTTAGGCTAACTCTGATGCTACACAGGAACAGCTGTTAGAAATGCTACCAATGCTGAGCACACTAATCGTCCCTAGCATTAGCATAAAATACTAAAAATTGCGTAAAATGTGAACTCTGGCATGCTTTCATGTTCGTTGTGAAATATGAAAATCCTGTTTAACAGTAAGGCTGTGTGATGACTTTTGCTTTCACATCACATAGAGTGACACCGCCTCCGATCCTTTAACAGGCTTTGTAAGATTCCCATCTAATTAAGATAAAAGATCACTTTAAATCAAAACCTCAGCAGTTATTATTTCTATTTTTAATAGGTCCTGTAGAATAAATGATTTTCTGTTGATATGAAGGACTTTTATTATGTTTTATGGTGTGCACAAAGAGAAAACGAGAAAAAAGTGATGCATAGTTTGTCTTGACGTTCATATAGAAAACTTCCATAACATGAAGGGTTTTACTGTATTTATCGATTTTCAGAGACGCAGACATACTGAGTCGGGGAGGAGTCTTATTTCTCTCTACATATTTCATTGTCGGAGACCAAATTTTCAGCTTATCAGAATTCAGAATTCAGAAATGAATTCCTCCATTTCTGACAGAGGAATTCAAAACCTCATCAGAAGGTCAAAGCTTTACAAAGTCAGCCATCAGAGGTCAACTATGAATCTTTGATCTCTACATCTCTAGCTATTTTTAAAATGACAATGTATATTTAAAGAACTGCACATGGATTTCAGACAGATTTGAGTTCATATAAAGATTCTGAACAGAAAAGAAGCCAGGACAATAAAGGCACCTAAAGTTGCCATGTTGCATTCGGAGAGCCGTGTGTTTCTGAACCTGCACATTTTGTTCATTGAATGAAGTAAAATGAGATCTGACATCCGGTTTTAGCTGCATCTAGAAATCAGTTCTGGTGCTTGAGTTTCAAAGGGCAGAGGTGATTGTGAATCAAGTTTCATTGTGGCCCGGGAGCCATCGTTTTGGCTTGGAAACCCAGTTGAAGGTCACAGTGGCTTTTGTGGGGAGGCCATGGGTTTGCGCCTTCAGATCCTCTCTGTGTCCAGTGTGGGAAAGCTTGAGAGGCCCCTGGCATCTCCTGTGAGAAACCCCACAAAGCAGCAGACACGGAGCAGAGCTTCAATGACTCACCAGTCTCGCTCATTAAAACAAGTGAGTTTTCTTGATCCATTCATTCAGCCTGATGGGCCAGAATCATCATCACAGGCTTAATAAGAGACAGCGCGGTCACTCTCGCCCTTGTAATTAGCCGGAACAGCAACCCCACGCTTTTCGTCATCTTTTTTATCAACTCCGCCAGCTCGTGAATGAAGTCAGCGGGAACACAAACCGCACCAGCAGGGAGTAGTATCCCTCAGAAAGGGAAGTCCAGAGGATTGTGGCTGTTGTATGTGGCACCAGGGACATATAATCTGTGGTCTGTTTCGGAGCAGGACTCCTCGCAGGCCTGAGTTAGGCATACTTCGGTCTCCCGTGAAGAGAAGCATTCACAGCGATCCTGTTGCTTTAGAGCCCCCCTTCTCTCTCAGTGAAGACATAGAAACAGTATTAATATGCCATGAATGGAGACAGACAGACAGGCATTATCCAGCGCTGCAGCAGCGAGCGGAGCAGGATGCCTTGTAAGAAAGCCAGAGGAAATATTTCTCTGCATGAATGATAAGAACTGCTTGTGTCATTTCGGTGAGGTGATGGAGTCAGTCCAGCCTCCATCTCCTGTCTCCTGAGGACTTTCAGTACATTGTACTTTGTCTTCCAAGTGATCTTAATGTGGATCAAAAACCCTTAAATTTTCAATTGCAGGATTTTGTAAAACTTCGACTTCGATCAGTTTCTGATTTCTGTCTGAAACAATGCAATATGAAAATATGAGGATTGTCTTAAACACTATTTTCTAATCTTCCTGCTGTAAGCAGTGAAAAGTTTTTCATTTTATGAGCAGGAGTAACATCACATTGGTTTTCTGTCTGCAATATTTTTCTCTGAGTCTGTTCAAACGTTTAGTTTTTTTCATGTTTGAACTTGATTTTACTTTTTTTTTTTTTTTTTAGCCCTGAACTTAACTATGATAAAATGGGTAGAGTGAAAAAAAAATCAGCTTCCCTTTGTGACAACATATATACTGAAGAGTGTTGTTTCTGAAGTCTGGTAGTGCATGGTTTGCTGTGATTGGGAAAAAATTGTAGTGTTGGGCTGTATTTTTCTCTTTCTGTTGAATCTAGTTTAAAACATGACCAAATGTAATCGTAAGCAACAAAAAGTTTTGTCTCCAGAGATCCGTAGAACACTTTAGCGCTCTAATCCCTTAAAATATCAATTTGAATTAAATTTCACATTCTTAAGTTATTTACTACATTGAAGATTTTGTCACAATCGGGTTTAAGGTCACAAATAAATCCACAGAAACCAAAACCATCAAATTTTGAGTTTAGTCGCCATATCGAAAAGCATCTTGCACTTAACCCGATGTCCTCGCCTTTATGTTGTCATGGAGATGTAATTGGACTTCCTTTATATTCGTCCTTAAAGTGTTCCTTTTACTGCGTGAATGAAATGGGAAGGAAAGAGCCAGGCCCTTTCACAACTGTGTGATTGCGCTCCAAAGAGCTCCAAAGAGCGCAATCACACAGGAGGATTTTCATTAGCCAGCGGAGCTCATTAAGCACAAAACCCCCACAGCAGCGTGAACCTGTTCTCTGTGGTGTAAATGAAATTGCCATGATACAGAAAATCTAAGATTTCCACTACTTTTAGAAGTGAGAACATCAACTGTGTTATCTCACATGGATCATAATATGCAAAAAACATGCATTCTTCTTGAGAATTTATGATGAATGCATATTTTCTGAGGGCTGCACAGTGGCGCAGTGGGTAGCGCTGTTGCCTTGCAGCAAGAAGGTCCTGGGTTCGATTCCCGGCCTGGGGTCTTTCTGTGCATGCGTGGGTTCTCTCCGGGTTCTCCGGCTTCCTCCCACAGTCCAAAAACATGACTGTCAGGTTAATTGGCCTTCCCAAATTCTCCCTAGGTGTGAGTCGTGTGCGTGTGTGTGTGTGTGTGGTTGTCTGTCCTGTTTGTCTTTGTGTTGCCCTGCGACAGACTGGCGACCTGTCCAGGGTGAACCCCGCCTCTCGCCCGGAACGCAGCTGGAGATAGGCACCAGCAACTCCCGACCCCGTTAGGGAAAAGGGTGACGGAAAATGGATGGATGGATGGATGCATATTTTCTGATCCCCATAGGAGCAATTGTAGGATTACAGAAACACGGACATGAGTAATTTTGCACTTTAGAATTTACCGACCATTTTGGAACGTGTTTTAATTTAAATGGTTGATCTGGACATAGCAAGATAAAAGAAATTCAAAGCTCACATGTTTTCTGACTGACAGGCGGTGGAGGAATTTCTTTTCAGGAAGAAGTCAAGCATTTTACGCTCATTCTCCGATTCACTAAATTCGTTTTGGGGTATTAAAGTCCCTTTCACAATACAAAATGAGCCTATGAACATCTACTTCTTACAACTGAGAAAACATTTAAGATAAACTGAAAAGACTTTCAATCGTTTTACTTCGTGTTGCTATGAAACCGTAAAGAAAAATTGTAACTGAGGTAAGCAAAAAAATTAGACGAGGATGCATCCCTGCATTTTAACAATATATATATATATATTTTTTTTTTTGCAAACAAAAGGGTTTGATGAATGGCATTCCCTTTAGCAGATGTCCAAAATTAATAATGCTGATGGCAGAGATGGAAGAAAACAATATGCATTACATAAATCACTCTGCTAGTGTCCGGAATCAGTTGATTTTCATATTAGTTTGACTTTTTTTTGTACTTTCAGAAACTCCTCCAACCGGAGACCACTGACTGAGCTTTAACCTGCTGATACTGCTTTCACTTAATGACTAGAAATAATAATAACATAAACAAAACAAATGTGCACTTTCTTTGTTGTAAATGTAAATTTCTTAAAACTATCACTCTCTTGACATTTTTATGAATTTACAGCTGCTGTAAAATCATATAGGTTGGAAGATGGAAGTATATTTTACAGCTCAAGAAAATGCAACATACCTGGGGATATATTTTTCTTCAAGATTGTTTAAAAATAAATATTTCCATGTTGATATACTGTCATGGTTGAAAATTAGTACACCCCTGGGAATGATTGTGTCTTTTCCAAGCACAGTTTAACACATGCTTGTTTAAAATAACTTAATAAAGTATTAAAAAATGTAACCCGTTTCAAATTTTAAAGCAGTTTAACTTCTGGTGAGCAACAAATAATTACTTCTTAATGTGGCTGACCTCACCGCAGGCGCCAGTCATGAGAACGGCGTGAGTCAGTATTTTGATCAAACCTCAGACATTTAGCTTGGCGTACCTAACTGTTAAAGTGAAACTCAACATTTTGATGATGAAAGATCTCAAAATAAAAAAAAAAAAAAATTGTAAAAACAAATTGTCAAAAAAAAAAAAAAGCCAAGAAGTAGAAGAAAGTTAAGACGGCTCCCAATATGCACACAAACGTCCGTCACCCTCACTGGGATATATGCATAAATATATATATATATATATATATATATATAAAATTCCCTTCTCACCCACCGCGGGTGGTTCTTATCCTCTGAGCTCGGGTCCTCTACCAGAGGCCTGGGAGCTTGAGGGTCCTGCGCAGTATCTTGGCTGTGCCAAGGACTGCACATTTCTGGACTGAGATGTCTGATGTTGTTCCTGGGATCTGTTGTAGCCACTGCTCCAGTTTGGGGGTGACTGCCCCGAGGGCCCCGATGACCACAGGCACCACTGTGGTCTTCACCTTCCAGGCCCTCTCCAGTTCCTCCCTGAGGCCCTGGTATTTCTCCAGTTTCTCGTGCTCCTTTATCCTGATGTTGCAATCGCTTGGTATTGCTACATCTACCACAACGGCTTTCCTCTGTTGTTTATCCACTATGACAATGTCTGGTTGGTTCGCCATTACCATTCTGTCTGTCTGGATCTGGAAGTCCCACAGGATCTTAGCTCTGGCATTCTCCACCACCTCTGGGGGGTGTTTCCCACTGATCTCGGGGTTTCCAGTCCATATTCTGCACAGATGTTTCTGTACACTATGCCTGCCACTTGGTTATGTTGTTCCATGTACGCTTTCCCTGCCAGTATCTTGCACCCTGCTGTTATGTGCTGGACTGTCTCAGGGGCCTCCTTACACAACCTACACCTTGGGTCTTGTCTGGTGTGGTAGATCTGGGCCTCTATTGCTCTGGTGTTTAGGGCCTGTTCCTGGGCGGCCATGATGAGGGCCTCTGTGCTGTCCTTGAGCCCAGCTTTTTCCAGTCATTGGTAGGATTTACTGATATCAGCCACTTCGGTTATTTGCTGGTGGTACATCCCATGTAGGGGCTTGTCCTCCCATGATGGTATCTCTGGCACTTCAACCTCTGTTCCCTGTTGTCTGAGACATTCACTGAGCACATTGTCTGTTGAGGCTTTGTCCCTGATGTATTTATGGATCTTAGTTGTTTCGTCCTGGACAGTGGTTCTCACACTCACTAGTCCTCTGCCTCCTTCCTTGCGGCTCGGGTACAGTCTCAGGGTGCTGGATTTGGGATGGAACCCTCCATGCATTGTTAGTAGCTTTCTAGTCTTAATATCTGTGGCTTTTATCTCCTCCTTTGGCCAGCTAATTATTCCAGCAGGGTATCTGATTACTGGCAGGACATAGCTGTTTATCGCACGGATTTTGTTCTTGCCATTGAGCTGGCTTCTCAGGACTTGCCTTATTCGTTGGAGGTATTTAGCTGTGGCTCCTTTCCTTGTGGCCTCATCGAGGTTGCCATTTGCTTGTGGTATACCTAGGTACTTGTAACTGTCCTTTATGTCTGCTATTGTTCCTTCTGGGAGTGAGACCCCTTCTGTGCGGATCACCTCCCCCCTCTTTGCGATCAGCCGACCACACTTCTCTAGTCCGAATGACATCCCAATGTCCGTGCTGTAGATCCTGGTGGTGTGGATCAGTGAGTCGATGTCTCGCTCACTCTTGGCGTACAACTTGATGTCATCCATGTAGAGAAGGTGACTGATGTTGGCCCCATTTTTGAGTCGGTATCCGTAGCCAGTCTTGTTGATAATTTGGCTGAGGGGGTTCAGGCCTATGCAGAACAGTAGCGGGGGGACAGAGCATCTCCTTGGTATATGCCACATTTGATGGACACTTGTGCAAGTGGTTTGCAGTTGGCTTCAAGGGTGGTTTTCCACAGCCTCATTGAGTTTGCAATGAAGGCTCTCAGAGTCCTGTTGATGTTATACATCTCTAAGCATTCAATGATCCAAGTATGCGGCATTGAGTCATAGGCTTTCTTGTAATCAATCCAAGCCATGCACAGGTTGGTGTGTCGGGTTTTGCAGTCTCGGGCAACTGTGCGGTCTACGAGGAGTTGGTGTTTGGCTCCTCTGCTATTTACACCGATACCTTTCTGTGCCATGCTCATGTGCTTATCCATGTGTTTGCTTATCTTGGCCGCTATGATGCCTGACATGAGCTTCCAGGTTGTGGAGAGGCAGGTTATTGGTCGGTAGTTGGGTGGGACTGGACCCTTTGATGGATCAAAGGGTCCAGGGTCCATCAGGGTCCATTCAGGGTGAGTCCCACTTTGTAGCAGCTGGTTCATTTGGCCTGCCAGTCGCTCATGGAGGGCAGTGAGTTTCTTTAGCCAGTAGGCATGGATCATGTCAGGCCCTGGTGCTGTCCAGTTTTTCATACCTGAGACTCTTTCTTGGACATCTGTCACAGTGATGGTTACCGGGGCTTGCTCAGGGAGGTTGCTATGGTCCTCTCGTAGAGAGATCAACCACTGTGCATTGCTGTTGTGGGACGCCTCCCTTTCCCATATGCCTTTCCAGTATTGTTCAGACCCAAGGCTGGAGCCTTGGTGGGTCTGCTCTGTTGTTATTACCCTGCCATTGAGAGTACACCTTAGCTGGTTGAGTGGAGAAGAGCCGGTTAATCCTTCTGGATTCATTCTCCCTTGTGTATCTCTTTAGGCGGCTGGCCAAGGCTTGGAGCCTCTGTTTGGCAGTTTCGAGTGCTTCAGGTATGGGTATCTGCCTGTACTTTCTGGGTACTTGTCTTTTCATTGTACCCTTGTGGAGCTCTGATAGTTGGCTCACTTCCCTCCTTGTTACCTTGATTTTAGCCTCTAACCGTCTTTTCCATGGTGGGTATTGGGTCTCATGGTTGCTCTTATAGCCAAGTATCTCAAGGATCACTGATGCTGAGTTGTAGATCAGCTCATTGGTTTCTGTTATGGTGTTGGTAGGGATCGTTCTCAATGCTGCATTCACATTCTCAATGAGACTTTCTGATGGTACTTCACTCAGCCGTTGTCATTCGGGTCATGATTCTCTCTCTCAGGTCAGCAGCTGTCCGGGGAGGCCTGGTTGTCATTCGGGTCATGATTCTCTCTCTCAGGTCAGCAGCTGTCTCGTTCAGCTCTGATTCGCTCACTGGGGCCGTGTATCCCCTCACTGGGTGGGGACTTGTAGTTAAGTCCCCACAGTTCTGACATCCGGGTTCCTCCCTTTTGCCGAAGCATTTGTGTTGTATCTCGTCAATCTCAAGTTGTGATAGCAGTTGCCGTTTGCGGATGTTGGAACACTGAGCTACTAGTTGTTTAGCACTTAGTGTTGACTGGGGATGTCGAAGTAACCATTCCTTCCCCAGTCTTTGCATGTAACCTCTCTGACTAGGGTTACTTGAGTAGTAGCATTCCAACAGCCCATTTGTCATCAAGGTGCTCTGGTTCCCCAACACCTGACGCAGACCTTGTTTGGCCAGGCGACGTCTGAGCCGGCATGTTATGCAACTTAGTATCTCTCATGGTATGAGGTAGGCAGTAGCTTGAAGGGTCTTGCCTAAGGACCCAGACTGGATTCGAACCCCGCCCTCTCGGGTGATATACTGATGCCTTATCTATTGAGCTATCCAGTCAGCTAATATCTGTGTGTTATATATATATATATATAACACACAATATCTGTGTATATATATATATATATATATATATATATATATATATATATATATATATATATATATATCACAGCAAGAAGGAAAGATGCAAAGACTGAATTTTAAAAATTGGTGCAAAAATGACAAAAACTTTTTTCAGCAGTTCTGGTGAAATTAGCAGGAGTTATCTGTTAATACTTAAAAATGCTTAAGAAGTAGCACCTCAGGCAATAGCTCTAAAATATTTGATTGAATACACCTTCCTTGAAATCATTTCCCTTCAACAGACTTGAAAAATCAGGTTTTTTCTTTCTTACCCATTAAAGCCATGAACGTCTGTAGCTTAATAAGGTATATCATTTAGTGCATGAATGAAGATAATTTTGTAAATCCTTGCTGTATATACTGAATACAGCAAGCTGCCTCTGTTTAAAAAAAAACAACCTCCAGTAGTATCTCTTTTGCATTTTGTATTCTTTGGGAATTGAAAATCTAAATCGGTCAAAATCAGAATTAGTAGGTCGGACCGCAAAACCTCTTTCAATCCTCTTTGCTGCCTATGCATAGTGCTACACATGAAATCTGCTACAGAAGTCTGCATTATTTTTTACATCAGTAAAAACGGATAAATCCCCTGTAGTGACTTAGTTGTTGGCTGGGCAAAATGCTTTAAAATAATAATAAATCAAGGATAGAGCTCTGGGAAGTTGCTTGGAGCTAGTGTAGTTAAATAAATGCAGACAGTTCTGTTATTCTAAAATGTTGTTGTCTCTGGTACCATTAGTTAAGCATTAACTATGGATTAAAAAGAGTAACTCAGTGGATAAGTATACAAACATCCATTTAATCAATGCTTTTAGTTACAGTCCACCCTCGGTGTGAATTGCACAAACACCAAGAGTGCACCAGAACCTAAAAGTGTCCCAGATAGAAGCACTTTCCCAATCCCTAATAAATAAATGATGTCCTCCATCAACGTATAAGACGGCTGAAAAAAGATTGTCTGCATTTACGCTCACACAAACTGGAATATGACATCTTCTAAAGAGACCACAACACATTAAAATTTATCTCTGGGGAGAGACACTCTTGTCGCTACACAAGCTTCTAGATGGGAGGGCGAAACAAAAAAAACCCAGAAACCCTCCCGGGTCCGAGTAGCATCTGGGATATAGAAGTTAGCAACAGGATTGGCTCAGACCTTGTAACTCCAACGCATCTCTCAGCCTCAGCGCATTGCACACCAGAAACAATGAGTCATGGTCCCTGATGAAAAGGTGACTGAAAAAAAGCTTGCTGTTGACAACACCCATCTGAGAGCTTGAGTTCATCCCGACGCTCTATAATACTAATTTGATGAGAGGTCAGTTTGTAGAGACGGGTAGTAAGTAAGGATTGAGCTTTAGAAAATCTCCTCTTCTTGGCTTCTCTTTATTCTTATAAATGCTTTTGTTTAGTTAGAAAATGTGCAAAGTTTTATACATTTTGCAGGTTAATTTTAAGCTAAAAAAGGTCAATCACAAGGGTGTCAACATAGAGCAGATTTACAATGGTATCCATTCATGTTCATTTTATAAGACCAAGTTTAGTGATGAAGTATCCAACCAGTTTTGCTAACTCTACTTTAACTTATAATAGTCAGACTAACATTTGGGATACATGAACAATGATGAAAAAAACATATTCTCAATTAAATTTTATATCAATAATGGAACAAGTTTTTTTTCAATACAAGATCTACAGTGTCCTACAGATTTATAGACTTTTAAAGGCTATAATTAATATTTTATTGCAGAAGCATAAACTCAAACTAAAGATTTAGGAAAAATACATTTTTTAATTTGCGGACATGTATTCAGTGGAGGATAGAAAACCCTCAGAGAGGAAATGCACCCCTGTTGCCACATTTATTTGGCGCCTTAAATATATCTGCAGAAGGTGGTTGAAACTGGTTTCCGTGGTTACTCTATTAAAGTTCTTATGGTTAGTAATCTTTAAAATGAAAATACTATGAAAACAGCATGTCATAGCTGTGAATGTTTGAGTTGTTTTTTGTGAACTAATTTGGTTTCTTTGTGCAAAGCAAATTAGTGTAATCACCCAAAATAAAACTAGAATGACCGAAAAACTTACAAATTTTTTTCCTATTTTTTATGTAAGAAGGCCTCCTTAAAAACGTTTCACATTAAGAAGTTAGATCTGCGGTCCAACGCTGCTTGAATCCCTTGAATCTTGAATCCCTAATCCACAGTTTCAAATGCATGAGGGGTTGAATTGTTTTCTGGATGCAGACAGTTGTCAGCTAAGTGGAGGCATGGGTTAGTGATGGAGAATTGGAGAACGGCAATTGGATTTGTAGGTTAATAGCATCCTCATTGACCACATAACTTGCTCAGCAGGCCCAATTGGTAGCTCCAAACAGAGGGGGAGAAGAAATAAAAAAAAACAAAAGTGTAAGCACCACCATGAATGAACTCGGTTCCAAACGGCAGAGCCTCAGATTCTGGCAGCGTTGGAGCTTTTAGCGCCCAGTTCATCCTCTGCCCACTGATGCCATAATCCTGGATGTAAAGCGTTGGTTTGTTTGTGTGTGGCAGCCCTGCAGTGTTTGGCTCAGCTCAGCGTCGAAAAAGCTGTTTTTAAGTATCACTGTAAGCAACGGCGGGCAGGCTGAATTATTCCAGGGTCAAGACCGATTAGATCAGGGATTATTGCAATGCAGTTAGCCTCTGGGATAAAAAAAAAAAAAAAAGACTTGACAGTTTCCTAAACTGTTCAAGTCTCTCTGTCTCCCGCGAGCTGAGCCGCATATGAGCGTTGAATGGTTGAATAGATCCTCTGTTACTGAAGGAATCTTAGGGTGACACTAATTCTGGTTTTTCTGTGAGCAAATAAAGCTCAGCAATGGGTAAATATTAATGGAGTAACGATGAAACAAGAGCAGGAATTAAGATCGCAACGATGTTGTTTATAGATATGATGTCAGTTCTTGGTGAAGGGAACTTTCTTGCCAAGCTGTTGCTAATGTGGAATAAAAGCTGTAGATTTTCATCCTGACAAACAAAAACAAAAAAAAGCAACAAAAAGAAGTTTATGCATTTTATTGTTTCTGTTGGTTTCCAGGACCACGTTGTGCGAATGAGTGACTGATGCCAACTTCGCTTCCTCAGGTAAACCAAAAATAACCCTGTGATCTCATATGGGTTTTTTTTCTTTCTTTCCTCTTAAAATTATCTTTCTTGAGGTTTATATGTCAGATATGAAATATTTCCTTGTGAAAAATATTTTGTCATCAAAATTTTGTTTTGGTTTTAATCCATTTTCAGTCACTGTTAAAATATTTTTCAAGGAGTTTTCTTTGTTTTTCATAAAATTTAAGGTTTTGGTATTTAAGGTTTTACTAAATAGCAAAACCTTAAATAGCAGGTTTTGCAACGTCAGCTGCATTATTGACGTTTGAGCAGTAAAAATTAATAGCACATGGTTAAAGCAATTAATGAAGACAGCCGTAATAATCAGTTTTCTGTCTTAATTACTGTCAAAAAGGTCCAAGTTTTTCCAAACACATAAACAAACAGCAACAAGATGGAAATAAGCATTGGTTATTAATATCAGCCCAGTTTACTGATCAGATTTGTACTTATAGATTTATATTTATACTTAATGCCGATATGTTGCCCTTCTGTGACATAATTTGTATTTCAAAGTGCTACGTTTTGAGCTGCAAATTTGTAGTCGAAAAAAATGTTAACATTTATTGGGGAAAGTGTTTTGTTTGTGGAAAATATTGTCACTCTGCATATGTTCCCAGAGAATGCAGATAATTGTCTGAAGTCTGAGATTTCCCAAAGGCTGCCATCATTTCCAAATCAGGCATATTCCAGGTTGAAATCTTAAAAACATTAAAAAGAACAACTTTTTATTCTTTTGTAGGTAGCAGCGTTCCTATTACCTGGCGTGTTTGAACAGCTTGCATTCCTCTAGAAAATTTAGCTTCCCTTTCTCTTTAACCACTTCTAAATACTTTAACAAATTAAGTGAAAGTTTGTGCAAGCTGCTAATGATTAAGCATGATGAGATTTACTAGTTTTTGGCAGTCAGACATAATCAAACTGTCTGATTTCTGTCACCACCTGATTTGTCATTACATCTTTGTTTTTAATGTAGTTTTTATTGATCGACTCGTGTCTCTTTTGTGTGCCCTCTCCGCAGGGCAGAATGGGTGTGTGTCCCCTGCTCCTGCTTCTTGCTGTGGCCCTCAGGGCCACAGCCCAGGATCCACAAAGCATCACAGGTATGAGCGCCATCCCCCGAAAGCACATTTACATGGTGTTTGATGGCGCACACTTACACACTTTGTTTTGTTTGATGCGCTTTCAGATGCTCCTGCCTCACCAGCTCCCACAACTAAACAGTCCAACTCGTATGCAACAACCATCCCAGGACCCACTACAGTCAAACAATCAGCAACAAATTCACCAGTAAACGAAGGAAGCAGCTCAACAACAACACCCGAAAACAATGATTCCTCCAGAGAAACACCGACAGCAGTTCCTACTGATTCTTCAGCAGCGAATGAGTTGGATGAGACCTCGACTGGGTCTATTGACAACTCAACATTGACAGTAAACTCACCCACCACAAGCATCACAAGCACCACAAGCATCACAGGCGGCACTACTACCACAACCTCCACAACTACCACAACCAAAATCGAAGACAATAACGATAATGGTAAGTTTTTGCCACTTTGTTTTTTTTCTTTGTTTTTTGTTTTTGTCTCAACAGAATCAGGATTGTCTTTCAAAGATGCAGCTGAAAGCGATCACTCAAACGTTATTGTTGTCTGATGTTTCCAGATACCCAAAGGTATCAATGATATTTTGAAAACTACTTCAACTCTCACATCGCTGTTTCCAACATACACATTTGGGTTGAGCCGTGCCTCCAGTGGTTCCGCAATGCCTGCTGAATTTGTGAAAGTTCACATCTGAAATCTGATCAACTCGAATGATGATTTGAAATTGACTAGAGGCAGTTCAAAGATGGGTGAAGTGAACGAAACTTTAAGTATTTTAGCAGATCGATAAAAACTAAAAGCAGATCGTTTACACTCATTGTTTGCGACCGTATCTCGCTGCTAGTTTGTTTGATTGTGCCACTAATTTTTATTTATTGTTTTTTGAAATCAGACCAAGTGATTCATCAAGTCGGGGTAATTGAACTTTATCTTCAGGTGATTTAACCTCATCTGAGTAAAGCACCCGAGCACACCTGGGTTTTAAAAGTTGATCCTATTTTGGCTGGATTTGGTTGGAGATTCTGATAAACCTTTTAGTTTTTTAAAATCCTTTAATTATTAATGCCGTGTTTATATTGCTCAGATGCATTTTAATGTCTGAAAGCCTTTCTCAAAAAAGGTTTTCACAAGCAGACGAGGTTAGAGAAATTTCATATAAAATCCTGAGTGGTTTCTGTGTTATTTATGCGTTGTGGCTCTGCCAAGAGCAAGTGAGTGAGGCAAGCGAGCTCTGTGGTCAAGATTCAACCTTTAATATTTTAGATAGGTGAACACTTTTCTGCTTTTAGCCTCCGTTGTTTCCGTTCTGGAAATATCCTTACGTGATATTGCTTCATTTGATCATTCATCCACAGAAATGCCACATTAACAGAGCCCTCCGCCATCCGGACTCACCCACAGGGGAGCGGTCCAAGGCCACAGCTTCACAAATGTATTTGTATTTCCCAAGTTTTCTAAACTTTGTCTTTGCCACCACAATCTTAACTATGTCATTAGGATTATTTTTTTGTAGTTGTAGCACATAACTGTGACATGAAAGGAAAGTTCATGCATCTCAAAACCAGTTATTAAATAAAAATCAGCAAAGTGTGATGCATATTTGTACTCAATGTCCAATAATTAAAATCTAATGCAAACAATTGAATTCACAATAAGCAAATTTGCGATTTCTCAGCTGATCTCTTAAAAAACGTTTAAATGTTAGCGAACGTTATCCAAGGAACAGCAGAGGGTCAGGGACTTATTGGTGTATATAGTAATGACCATATAAATTCCCAATTTTCTCTGTTTTTTGCCATCTCATCTGTTTTCTGTGAGCTTTAGCATCATCAGCGCTGCCCTCCATGTCATGTGCTGCTTCATCCACAACAAGATCTAGATGTAGAAATTTGGTGGTGACTCACCTCAGCAACATACACCTGCAATTACAACAGGCGAGGTTACCCCAAAATATTTGCCGTTTGGTTTTAAAATAGCCATTTTGAACCCACTTCACACCTGCTCACTATTTTGTGTTGGTCGAACACAAAATCTAAATAAAAAAAGTTCAATTTCATGGGTATAGTGCAAGAAAAAGGTGAAATGTTTGAGTGTTTTTAAATTAAGCTAGCAGTTCATGGATCTGAAATATTTGCACAGTTTTGACTTGAGTGTTGTAAAGTTGAGAAAAATATTTAAAAGTTTTTAGTGCCGATGCATCATAAAAGATGTGACTCGCCCTCCCTACTCTTTCACATTAATGCTCAATCTATGAAAAGTTCCCAAATCACCAAATTGATTCAGGCGATGCAATAGCACCTAGTTTAGTGTGAATTCTTGTGTAAATGGAAGATTTTATTTTATTTTATTTTTTGCGGCATTGAGCCTGGGAACTTAGCCAAGGATTTCATCAATGCTAAGCATCAACTAATCGGCATCAACCAGTCGGTTGGATTAAAACGTATGTGACTCGACTATATAATACCCTTATTATATAACGTGATTGCTTTCCTTTCCGTAGGTATTATGTAATTGCTCCATTGTTTCTCTCTGGACATCCTTGAGCCTGGAGTGGAGCGCAGCGAGCCGCTCTAAATGCCATTAGAAACGTCAAGGCTGTGTCAGTTCCACATGACACTCGCAGCCCTTTGTTCTCACGCTCTCCTCAATGCACATATTGTCCGACGGAGAACACCGAAACGTCCTGCGAATTGTGCGTTAAAAAAAATGCGCCGTTTCTGCTGCTGCTGTTCCTAAACAAAAAAGTCCCAGAAAAGGCAGATGGAGCATGAATTCAAATGATGCTTTCTGCTCAACACGTCGCTCGAGTGCAAAGGAGCTTTCTCAAAATCAGGCGCTGGTCTCGTTCTGACTACATGACGTTTGCCAGGAAAAGGGCTAGAAGGGTTTATTGCGATTATTTGGTTGTTGAAATAATTGTCAACTAATTTAGGAATCGATTAATTGTTGATTGGAGTATATAGACTTGCTGATACAGTTTGCTGATAAATAAACGACATATTCAGAGTAGTAATTAAGGCAGAACTTTTATCCGCATTAATGCCAATATGTTTTACTCAAAACTTCTCAAGGAGTATTTTTTATAAGTAGTTTTATGAAATATCTTAAGAATGTGCCAATTTTTTTGTCTGATTTATAAGTTAATTGTCAAAGTGATCAATGGTTTATTTGATTAAAATAGTGGTTAGTTGCGGCCCTGGCTAGGAATCTTTTTTCTTCTGTGGTGCATCTTACTGAATCACCAACAGCACACAAAGAGCGGGTGGGTTTTTTAACCCCTGTTATTGTTCAATCAGATCTCATCTTTTGTTCTAAGTGTAGATGCAAAAGGCCACAGAGCTGCTTCCAGCTCATGCATGTGGTAGAAATGTGTACAAATAGGTGACCCATTGTAATCTGACTGAGGGGCAAAATGGAGGATACATATTTTGGCTCCTGTGATGTCGAATCCGTAATCATGCTTTAGCACCAACCTCAATCTAAATAGAACACTTTTCTGATTTTGATATGCAGAAAAGCTTTTATTAGCAATACTTTAAAATGATTTAAATGAAATTGACAGCTCCTTGTATCTGCTGTCATTGTGGATAAAGGTTGTTACTGAGGTGAATGGTTCACCTTCTTGGTTAAAATGTGATTCATCTGTTTACTCTGAGAGAAACCGGGTCATTTCTCAACTTATTTGGTGTTTTTCTTTTTTTCTAAAGCCAGTAATATATTGACATAATGAATATGCCAATAAGGTTGTTTTTTTGTTTTTTTTTGTTCCAGATACCAAAGGGTCTTTAAATGATAAGCATTTGCAGATAAAAAAAAAATCCCATCAAGGGCCGCACTGTGGTGCAGTTGGTAGAACTGTTGCTTTGCAGCAAGAAGGTCCTGGGATGGACTCCTTTCTGCATGGAGTTTGCATGTTCTCCCTATGTGGGTTCTCTCCGGGCACTCCGGCTCCCCCCCCCCGCAGTCCAAAAATATGACCGTCACGTTAATTGGTCTCTTTAAATTCTCCCTAGGTGCGAGTGTGTGTGTGCATGATTGTTTGTCCTGTCTGTCTCTGGCTATGTGTCCAGGGTTTACCCGCCTCTCAGGCACCAGCTCCTCCTCACCCCTGTAGGGACCGGGGTGTAAGAAAATGGATGGATGGAAAATACCATCAAATACTTCATTGCCGATTCCAGCTTTCATTCATCATAAATTAGTAGCTTCAAAGTGCTGAACTGTCGTACACTACATTTCATCAGTATTGTACCAGCGGCGTTGTTGTTGTGATTGACTCATCAATAACATTTCCAGACAGTCTATGGTTTTTGACAGCCACTGGTATTTTCTCCCTTCTGGAGTTTTTGGAACAAGACAGCAGACTGACTAATGTTCAAACAACGTGTTGCCTAATACTAGTGTTACTTTATTACATGTTTGTAAAGACAACTTTAAATGTCTTTCCCCTGCTACTAATTGGTTTGACTGTGGACTTTTTGCTGAAGCCCTCTCTCTGTTTTAATACGGCTCTGTAATTCATCTTGTAAAAGATAATACATGGACAAAACCTAAAGAGAAATATTTCTCCTGCTTTATTAACTTAAGTCTTTGCTTTGACGATTTAACAGTTTAGTGAATGAAGCAGCTTTCAATAACACTGAGGGTAACATTTAGATACACAACAACCGATACAGTTTCTCTGTCACTGCTGACACCATTTCAATCACCAAAACAATGTAAGGCCTTTATACCAGCTTTTCAAGGTACACAAAGGTGATCAGATGGTTACAGCAAACACGATCACTGACAATACAACCGCAACATTTATGAAGAATTAAGTTCTGTCAGACTCAGGGATGCTGATCATTTAAAATGATCTGGATCCAAGCCCATACCTGGGATTGAATTGGGATGTACCTAATTGACATCGATACCAGTAATGGAGCAGAAGGATACGGGCCAGTCTTACAAAAGGCAGACGGCATAACACAGATTTGCAATGCGATATGCAAGTCTTTTAAATCTCTCGGAAAGCCAAAAGGACGCTGAGAGCTTGGAGGTATTCAATCTGCAGGACTGGACTAAATGGTGAAATCGCAGGTTGTGGAACTGAACTCAGGATGCTGAAATTATTTCTTGCAGGTAAATATTAACTCAATTGTTGCATCATCTCGGGGTTTCTAATTATACAAATGGAACGTCCAGAGATATGTTGGCCTGCAAGATCAAGCAGCTTATTATTGCCATTAGTTGACATGATCCACATGAGATTTTCTGTAATAAACTGGGTAAAATAAATGACCACATTTTATCACATTGTGTTTTTATTCAAACACAAACAATATTAATTAGTGCCTGATACTATTAAAATAATAAAACAGATACAAGAATAGTATCAGTAACATTTATTTATTTATTTTTGGTACAAAATGCTGAATTGAATCATTTTCAAGCACTTGTGAATGGAACACCGACTACAAGGTTTCCCCCAGAAAACTTGCTGAGTTGGTGGTTGGTCATTCATCCAGCAGCCCGTCATGTTTTTCAGTTAAAAAAAACGTTTAAAGTTGACAGGAAAATTCAAAATATCACTTGATAATTATATGTTATCCCAAGATTGGAAGATTAATACCTGAACACCAACTATAAAGTCCTAAAATATGCAAACATTTCAAAAATACTTAAGTAAATAAGCAATGCTTTGCCTGGAGGGAGCACGAGTAAAGCCTGGTGGCCCGCCAGGCTTGTAAAACACAGGAGAAACCCTGAACTACTTGCCATTGGCCTCATATTATGTATAAACAGCTCAGTAGACATGCTCATTATAGACTGGGCATGTCTACTGACATTGGGATGTACCTAATTGACATCGATAATTAGGTGTCAATTAGGTACATCTGTAGCATCAAAACAACGCTACCTTAAGAAGAGTGATCCTCGACTCTCTGGGTTTTTGGGGGCTTTTTTTGCGAGGATGCAGGACTTTGAAGTAGACGGCGATTAATAACCAGGTGGTTCCAAATCCAGTCCTCTAGAGCTACCATCTTGTAGCTTGTAAATGCATCCCATTGTCAGCACACCATGACTCTAATGAAAGAACCGCAGTTGCAGAGCTGAATGACATTCTGGGGAATTTTGCTTTTTGATTCAAATGTATCGAAGCAGGAATGCACCTCAAAGTTTTGTGACAGCAGTTCTTAAGGATGGAATTTTGCTGATTTTTTTTTATTTATTTATTTTTTCCTGATCTAGTTCTGTGGAACTAACATAATACGACTCTGTTTTTAAAACCTATTCTGTCCCAGGAGTAGCAGTAATCGCTGTGATGGTGGCCCTGTCATCACTGCTGGTCATCATCTTCATCATCATTATCCTCTACATGCTCAGGTCAGTGAAAGTCTGTTTCTTTCTTTTTGGGGTGGAGACAGGAGGGACCTGTGTTAACAGCTGGAAATGCTGCTGTCACCATGACGTTGCCTGATTGACCTGCTGCGACAGAAGCAGACAGACAAAATTTGTTGTTCTTTTTAGTAATGAATTTTTAAAACAAAATCATTGATTATATGCTTTGATTTTGACAGATTTAAGAAGTACAAGCAAGCAGGAAGCCATTCAAATGCCTTCAGATTGACCAATGGCAGATCAGATGACACAGGTGAAACCTCCACATGTACATGTCGCTCTTTGGAGTCGTGTTCACAACAGCTGGATCAAAGTTGCTGATCTTGTTTTTAACCCTCATTTGATTTCGTTCCCTCAACTGATAACATTTCTAAGGGTTTTAAGAGGCTTTTGTTTGCTGTGATTGCCTAATCACAGCAAAAGGGCGACCAAAGACTCCTTTTCTGCTGTATTGTTGCCTCACATCGCCCTCTGCTGGGCATTTTTACAAGCTGCCGCTGAAATGTCTGAGCGAGGTTTCCATCTGTGCTGTTGCCTTCTCGTGTTCTTCCACATTATCTCATGTCTTTATCTCGTGTCTCCTCCCAATCTGCCCCCACCCGCCCTCCTCCTCTTCACTCTCACCTCCTTCCTTCCCGGCCCTCGGAGCAGAACTCCAGAGCGTGCCGCTATTGGCTCGGTCTCCCAGCACAAACAGGAAGTACCCACCCATTCCCGTAGACAAACTCGAGGAAGAAATGAACCGTCGCATGGCTGATGACAACAAGCTCTTCAGGGAGGAGTTTAATGTACGGCACACTCAAGCAAACATCCTCTGATAACACCACAGTCTGGAAGCCATTTATTACCTGGATATAAGCAGAAATTAGTCTTTAAGAAACCAGATTGCTTAATTAATTCCAGAAATTTTACTAAATGAACTAAATCTGTTAAATCTGAGTGGGGAAAAAAATCCTACCACAACTCAAAAGAAAGTATTAAAAAGATTTTTAAGAGATTGTGGATTTGTAGAATATTCCTCTACAGCTTAACAGATGTCATACACATCATTTATGTTGACAAAAAGTCATCAGGAATCCTCTCAAGATGTGAGACGGACGTCTGGTTTTCATCATATGCTTGTTTTTGTTTAGGCGCTGCCAGTCTGTCCCATTCAGGCATCATGTGACGCAGCTTCCAAAGAGGAGAATAAAGAGAAGAACCGATACATCAACATCCTGCCTTGTAAGGATCACAGAATGCCGAGTCGGGCTTTGACAGTGTTTATATTGAACTACAGTCAGGAGTTCAAGTTGGTTCCTGACCAAGAGCTAGAAATTTTTTGGAGCGTCTTGATTTAACATCCAGAACAAATGATTATTTTAGCTGTTTTTCTTTCTTTTGCCTCCACTCCTTCATAAACCTTCATCTGTTTCAGATGATCACTCCAGGGTTCATCTCTCCTCTCTGGAAGGAGTCCCAGACTCTGACTTTATCAACGCTTCTTTTATAAATGTTTGTATTTGTTCGACATTTTTACCATAAGAAGCAATTCCTCTTTCATCACATATTGTGCATCCTGCAAGTAATTCCCTAATTTCTCTTTTTGGTCTCCTTCTGTCTCAGGGGTACCAGGAGAAGAATAAGTTTATTGCAGCTCAAGGTGAGGTTGGTCGCAGAAACTGTGCCATAGTTCAGTGATAAACTTCAAGATCCTTCTGTGCTGATTTCCGTGTTTCTGCTCGTCTTCTAGGGCCGAAGGAGGAAACGGTAAATGACTTTTGGAGGATGATTTGGGAGCAGAATACAGCCACCATTGTCATGGTTACCAATCTGAAGGAGAGAAAAGAGGTAGGACAGGAAGGAAATGGCAGCCTCTATAATTATAAAATTCAAATAATCAAACTTTTATTTAAATATACAAACAGTTAAAAATGCAGATAAGAAGTAACTTTTAGCATTTTTAAAAGATGCAAAGATGGGAGGAAAGAATGAATAAATGTTTTCTTTAAATTTATGTTTGTGGTGGAAAAGTGTAAACGGCTTTGTATTTGTTTTATATTAAAGTATTTGTTTTGCTTTTAGTGTAAGTGTGCGCAGTACTGGCCGGACCAGGGCTGCTGGACTTACGGGAACATCCGCGTGTCTGTGGACGACGCAGTGGTTCTGGTGGACTACACCGTCCGCAAGTTCTGCATCCAACAGGTATCACAGCAAACCCTACTGCAACTGTTCAACACTTTTACTTCATGTGAAACCTTTACAGTGATTGATGCCACGTTTCACCTCACTGCTAATTATCTGGTTTCACATGAAGAGATTCATGTCCACCCCTCAGTTTCGTGCTTCTGTTGAATTTTTTTAAATAATCTTGTGGTAAAAATATTTCTAACAGTGTTTTTATTAGTGAGGGGAAATACTACCTCTGTTTGACTTTTCTAGAAAGTCAAACATTTGACTCTTTCACTTATAATGGTGTGACTAAGCGGTTACACATCGCTTAGTGAGATGTTTCTGTTAAAATTTTCGTTTTATACAGGAAACAATGTGTTTTTTTACTTTTTATTCTGCAGTGCCAGACGAACACATCATTAATATTTATTACAGCCTTTACATTTCAGAGGGATGTGACTCTGAATGTCCTCTACAGCAGAAAAGATTGTCTGAAAATATTTGCATGCCTTAAAAATTGAATGACTGGTAGTGATTTATTTGGTTTTCCATTTGTTAAAAATCTTCAGGTTTTGACTCAAACACATATTTGCTCTTTATTGCAGCAATTAACTCTGGTTTAATGACAGAAATCAGTATGTGTGTGTGTTTTGTTAGTTCGTCTTGTATGTTGAAAACACACTAGTTTGTGGTTTGCTCTCTGATGTGAAGCTTTCTGTGTCCCAGGTGGGCGACGTGTCTGGGAAGAAACCGCAGAGACTCGTCACTCAGTTCCACTTCACCAGCTGGCCGGATTTCGGGGTTCCCTTCACTCCGATTGGCATGCTGAAGTTCCTCAAGAAAGTCAAAAACTGCAATCCTACTTATGCAGGCCCCATTGTCGTTCACTGCAGGTAAGTGTGTGGCTTTGTTTTGTTTTTTTAGTTTTTTAAATGAATCATTAGATTGATTCATACCACTTACAAGATGGCATGCCTGTCTGACAGTGCGGGTGTAGGAAGGACAGGTACCTTTATAGTGATTGATGCCATGTTGGACATGATGAATGCAGAGAGGAAGGTGGACGTGTTTGGCTTTGTCACCCGGATAAGAGCCCAGCGCAGTCAGATGGTCCAGACTGACGTGAGTTCAGTGTCACCGTTTGCTTCATACAGCGAGTGTTTCGCAAAGCGGCATCAATCTTGAGCAATCTCTCTCTCTCTTACTCACACAGATGCAGTACGTTTTCATCTTCCAAGCGTTGTTAGAGCACTACCTGTTTGGAGACACGGAACTAGAGGTGACCTCGCTAGAGTGCCACTTAGCTAAACTCGGTGCTAACTCACCCGGAGCCGGCTGCAGCGGTCTGGAGGCTGAATTTAAGGTATATGTGTGTGCTTTGTTTCTTCACCTATCGGTTAAACTACATCTTCCTGCAGAAAATGTTAGCATCAAATGAAGAAGTATGTTTGTAATAAGCATTTTCGCAATCTCTAGAAACTAACATCCATCAAGATTCAGAATGACAAGATGAGAACGGGGAACCTGCCTGATAACATGAAGAAGAACAGAGTGCTACAGATCATTCCATGTGAGTAAAGCAGCTTCTCCACTGGGATGTGGGAGATTTTTTATGCATGTTGCTAATTCTGTTAGTGAGCAATTAATCACTCAATAATTTCTGGGTACATCATAATCCCCATTATTTATGGTTTTAGAGTGTATGGATTTTTTTCCTATTTTATTTACTTTTTTTTTAAATTTGCCATGTTTTATTTTGGATGTTTAAAATGTCTTCTAGTTCTGGTGTGAAGTGCTCTTTGCAAAAGTAAAGTTTGTTGGTGTTTGAGGGAATGAACTTGCATTATAATTTTATTATCAATATAACACACTTAAAAAAGGTTGCAATACAACATTATCGTTCATCGTGATAACTGCGATTTGTCATCCAGCAAAATCGTACCAGGCCTACTAGCCTGTTACAGTAATGAAATCTTTCCAGCTTTTTTATTCAGGATAAATACATCTGTGCTCTTTTGTTGACAGATGAGTTTAACAGAGTAATCATTCCAGTCAAGCGAGGAGAGGAGAACACAGACTACGTCAACGCCTCCTTCATTGATGTGAGTGTTTAAGAAAAGCTTGTTTTATGTCTCCAGAGTTTGAACTTATCCTTCCCACTCTGGTCATTTTAATTCCCTTTTGTTTCTCTCCTTTCAATCACAGGGTTACCGTCAGAAAGACGCCTACATAGCGAGTCAGGGGCCCCTCATGCACACCATAGAAGACTTCTGGAGGATGATCTGGGAGTGGAGGAGCTGCTCGATCGTGATGCTCACTGAGCTGGAAGAGAGAGGACAGGTGTGTATGCGTGTGTGTAAAAACTGCAATATGCATCTAGGCATTAATTGGGATTTTCAGCAGGATAAGGGTTCAGGAATGGGTTCATTAGGGAGAGGTTTGAGGTGCACCAGTGGCGCCCTTTTGTAGGTGGCGTCCAAACTACAACACTAACAGAAGATCTAAGCAGATGTTGCTAGTTAATCGATTGGTACTAATTTGAACCTAATAAACCATAAAGAGAAAATCATTTGTAAGTCGATTAATTGTTTGCATCCCTAATGCATACAGTTAAAATGACAAAACATGGCAAAATATTTAAGTTACCAGGACGTTTTTGTGAATTTCATGATGTTTGCATCTCCACTGTGTCCTTCAGGATAAGTGTGCTCAGTATTGGCCCAGTGACGGGGCGGTGTCCCACGGGGACATCATCATCGAGCTCAAAAGGGAGGAGGAGAACGAGAGCTACACGGTGCGCGACCTCCTGGTCACCAACAGCAGGGTAAGGAAGGATGCTAAAATGCTAAAAAGAAGACTTCTTCCTTGGTAACTTTGAATGATTGCATTCAGCTAACATCTTCAACTCTGTTTGAACTAGAAGTAGTTCAACAGTGTCTTGGCCTTGTAGCATGTGGGAAAGTTGTTGTTTTTTTTTCAGTCTGTTTTTGTCAATCATATCCAGGAGAACAAGGCTCGACTTGTGCGGCAGTTTCATTTCCACGGCTGGCCAGAGGTGGGCATCCCTGCAGACGGTAAAGGCATGATCAACATAATTGCTGCGGTACAGAAACAGCAGCAGCAGTCTGGCAACCATCCCATCACTGTACACTGCAGGTATGAATGTAAAACACACAATAAAAATGGATTTTATTCTCATTTTTAGGAACTTTGGAGAAATGGTTCTGAAATCAAAATGTCAATTTTTCAAATGTTTCAATCGCTAGCAGCAATGACTCTGTTTGCCCTGATAAAGCCTGTGGTCTTAGAGGTTATTTTTCATTAATTATCACAGAGAGGCTCGCCAAGCTGCTATCTTTGACCCGTGACATTTGTTTGCAGCGCGGGGGCGGGCCGGACAGGGACTTTCTGTGCTCTCAGTACAGTTCTGGAGAGGGTGAAAGCAGAGGGTATCCTGGATGTCTTCCAGACCGTGAAGAGCCTCAGACTGCAGAGACCACACATGGTGCAGACACTGGTAAGAGCCTGTCAATCATTCATATACCTAAAACCCACAGAGAGTCTATGGAGTACTGTCAAGAGGAAGATGAGAAACACCAGACTGACGATGAAGATGAGATAAATGCTGCTATTAAAGCAACCTGGACTTCCTTAACAGAGAAACAGGCTGAACAAGTACATGGGATTAGTTTTGGAAAGGCCAGTTTCTGTATTTATAATCATTTTAATGTTCGGTTTAGTCAGCCATCTATTGCCTTTACCCACTTAGATAAGCAATTTTCTGTACCTGCAACCATCAAAATTAAGAGAAATAAACTTGAAATCGGCTGCACAGTGGCGCAGTGGGTAGCGCTGTTGCCTTGCAGCAAGAAGGTCCTGGGTTCGATTCCCGGCCCGGGGTCTTTCTGCACGGAGTTTGCATGTTCTCCCTGTGCATGCGTGGGTTCTCTCCGGGTTCTCCGGCTTCCTCCCACAGTCCAAAAACATGACTGTCAGGTTAATTGGCCTTCCCAAATTCTCCCTAGGTGTGAGTGTGTGTGTGTCTGGTTGTTTGTCCTGTTTGTCTCTGTGTTGCCCTGCGACAGACTGGCGACCTGTCCAGGGTGAACCCCGCCTCTCGCCCGGAACGCAGCTGGAGATAGGCACCAGCAACTCCCGACCCCGTTAGGGAGAAGGGTGACGGAAAATGGATGGATGGATGGATGGAAACTTGAAATCTATCACTCTGTAATGAGCCTGTATGTGGGAGTTATAATCCAAGGGTCATGTTTTAATCAAGTTACTCAAATTATTTCCAGTTAAGACAATTTTAACATATTGCGTACATATATTTGCATGCACTACTATTTTTGTGCACAAACAACCTCAGGAACATCACATTATGTATTGCAAACCTTTTAAATGCAATCTGAGCGCATTGGGTTGGTGCTTGTAGCTGACATTTCCTCTCCCACCGTCTCCTCAGGAGCAGTACGAGTTCTGCTACAAAGTGGTCCAGGAATACATTGACGCATTTTCTGACTACGCCAACTTCAAGTAGGGCCTTGCCACGGACGGATTAATGGATGGATATCCACATACACCTATTACAAGTATAAGCGTGTACCAGAACACACACAAAATGTCTTGCAGCAACTGCATTTTCCCAATCTCGTGGATGATGGAAGACGGACTGATTACGCAATCAGCGGATCGGAGTTACCGCCCGCCGGAAAAGGGAACCGACGTCTCCGCCTGGCGGACAGGGCAGTGCAGATAGACACAAAATTACTGAAATGCCTTCTTGAATCTTTTGTAAGGATGTTGATAACAAACCATCACCCTTTTCTTGCTTTACATCGTCACCCCCCTCCCCCCCCCCCAACCAACAAACATGTATATATACTTACTGTGTTGCATTTTATCACTTTGTTTTCAGACACAGTTTTGAGTTTGGCTGCATTTTTCAAGTGGCACCTGTAATGTATTTTATTGGTATATACAGATGTATAAAAAATATAAATATATATGAATACAAATTAAATGTTTTTGGTGGCTAATGTGCAACATCAAGCGTCAAGATAATGATGTTTGGATTTTTTTATTTTTTTTTAGTTTTATTTTTTAGGGACAAAGACTTTAGATTTTTTTTTACTTCGCCTGAGCCTCACTGTGGCGACAGGTAGCAGAGGTTTCGACATCTCCCAATAAAACCCTGACACGTTTTCCACTCCCTCATGTTGCTGCACAAACACGCAGGGTAAAAGCCATTTCTCTGCGCCATCTAATTTGGCAAATTGAGACCGCCACGACTTTTTTTATTTTTTCATTTTTTTTTTTTCAGGGGTGTGAAGCTGATTCACTATTGCAGATCTGAGTTTCCTTGACGTAGCTCATAATCTCAGGTTTTTCACGCACACAAACGCACCCACTGACTATCGGGGAGAATTTGCGTGCGTTTGTGTGTGTTACGCTGAAGTATAAGCTGGCAGAACAGATCCACTGTGTTTTCCCATTACTGTCTGCTATGTGCCAAAGTCCTTCACTCACTCATGTAGCTCTGAAGCCTGGGAAACTACCAACCTCCTTTTGACTTTCAAAACAAACTACCCAGCGGTGGAGACGCATCCATACACAATCTAGTCTGGTTAGCGTAAAGCTTTGACCTGCCTATACTGGTTTAGTCAGCTAATCCTGTAAGAACTGTGAAGTAAGAACATTGAAGACATTTTTCTAGCCTTCTTGCAGTGAGCAGTCAGTAATTAGTTGGAAAAGAAGAAGAGGCGAAGTCACCCTCACGGGAGAGCAGTTACTGTAAAACAGGGTTTTACTATTTAAAAACTAAGGCAAAACGATTACGGTGTTAACAGAGTTAAGCATTTTGTGTTGGCGATTAGGATTTTGTTACTAAAACAGCACTCCACATGTGTATCGCTTATAATGTAGCGATACATTACTAAAGTCTGAGATTTAAAAGCTCAAGAATAAAACTGATTTTTTTGTTTTTTCTCGTAAATTTTTCTCACTCTCTCATAGCCTGAATGAGCCGCAGATATGTCTCACAAATTCATAGGAAGTACAGTTTCCTACTTTTGTGTGTCTTCTGACTTCACTGGAGCTAAACATAGCAAAGTTCAGTTCTCCTTCCTTCATTTGTGTCTACACCGAAGAGTGGTGGTGTTACAAATTAGGTATGATGCGTTTACCAATCAAGAAAGGTCAGATTTTTGAGTTTCCGACCGCCCGTACAACAGGTTGTCCAATTAAGTTGAACAAGTCATGTGGTCTATGGTCTAAAATGCGTTTAGCATCAGCACCTTGTTTGGGAACGAGCAAAGCCACAAACGCAACCACAACTTTATTGTGTTATTGGATTGAGTAAGTTTTAAATATTCAGCTTCGTTCTGAGAAACATTCATACAAACACTTATCACTTCTTCAGCGGGTGATTCCCATTCATTTTTTACAAGAAGAGGCGTCCCCTTACACATTTGCTCAGATTTTAAGATTCTTCTTTTTTGTTTGTTTTTTGAATATTATTTCACTTGAGCTGCAGTGACTTTACAACTGAGGTCACTGTTGAGGCTCATCCCTTTGCGATTGTAATGATGTCAATTCAACCATGAGGATGTTACTAATTTCACTCGAGTTCGCTCTGAAAATGGCCGACATGAGCATTGTTTGAATTAACTGGTTGCACAAATCAGAGTTTCTCTTCCTGTCTGATTGAACTGGAGGTACTGAGATAATATTCCTCAATGGGAGTCTTTTTTTTTTTTTTTTTTTTCTATTTTAGACTGTTTCACACCAAACACAGCCATTGTCGTGCACAATCTACATAACATGAACCCCTCTGACGTTCGATGAGCTTTGTAAAAAGAAATTAGCACAATCATATTATCTTCCTGCGATTGGAAAGTGCATGCCTAATTCTGAGAACGGGTGAATGCGTCATGTTGAGTGCTTGAACTCTCCCGCAATATTTGCACTAAAATGTGAAGCCCTTATTAAATCGACGAATCGTACAAGAGGTAGAGAGAGAAAGAAAATGTGGTCTTGCCATTCGAAGATGGAGGCCGTCTTTAAACTTTTCCGAAGCTCCTTCAGTTCTCAGAGCTCGCCTCTTAAGAGCCATATATGGATCCAAAAGTAGCAGATAGTTGGACCGTTCACTGAAACTGTGCATCCTCGTATTTTCTTTGTTTTAAAGGTGTAAAAAGTGCCTGCACTCGTCTCTTAAGTGCAGTGCTCCTCCTTCGTTTGTGCTGCCTTTAAATGGGGCTCTTATTTGATAGAAAAGTGGATGTTTTTTTTGTTGTTGTTTTTTTGTATCTGTGCTTAAGTTACACGGGTTTGTCGCATAGTTTGGAATTGCTTGGAAGCCAATCATGACACTGTGCCAACCCACATACGATCTAACGTTGAAACCGAGTTAAAAAGTGCCTCAATGGTAGGTTTACAAAGACGGTATATGAATCTCCAGGCTTTACCCTCACAAGTGGAAGCAGTGAGTATTATTTCCCCCCTCTTCTCTCCATGCACCTGCCGAGCCGTCGCCTGTCCAACCGATGGGGAATCCTCTGTGAGGCATATCGACAGGGAGCCACGATCCAAGACTGTGTCGATCGTTCTTTTCTCTGCATTCCTTTCGGTTGCTTCCCTTCGTACGAGTAGATGAGACTAACCCGGTGATGCTCTCGTGATTGATTTAATTTGAAATGTTCTGGCTTCATTTCCATATCTGTTGAATATGGGTCCATGACAGCTAATCAGTTGTGGGTTTCTATGAGTAAATATGTATAGTTTGTTTTGTTTTTTTCCCCTTGTAAGAAATAGAGTTGCTTCTTTTATCACAATGAAATGGTTTTTGGTATGTTCAACGTGGGCCTCGTCGGAATCAAAGAGAAGCAGCTGAGAGCATATAATCCATCGTCTCGTCACCCTCGTGTGTCTTTTATCTAACTATTCCCCTCTGATCCACTTATTCCTCCAACTTTGTCTTTGGGACAGTTTTAATGGTCCACTTTCACCCTTCTTTTGTACATAATGTAAGGTTATTTATATGTCATTGTTGTCTGCTGCCTCGCTTGTTTGATTTCACTTGTTCCCTCAAGCCTTTTTTTTTTTTTTTTTTTTAAGGTGTTAACTGAACTGTATCGGGACCATTGTTAGATGTTTTGGCCATTTTTAATTAGGTATAAATGTCTTAAGCAAATTTTTTATCATTATTTGATTTGCTCAAGTTTGTTTCTAGTGTTTTTGTTATTCATATATGTATATATATATAATTATATATATATGATAAAATTATATATAATTATATAATGCCAAATGGCCTTTATAAGCAAGATACTGTTCAAACCTAATAAAGTGCTTGAAATTTTAATATTTCTTCTGAATTCATTGCCCAAAATATATGCATCCCTCTTTAAATTAACGTGACAAATTGCTTTTAGTTTGGCAAATTTACTTAAGGAATTAAGGAATTAGTTTTTGTTATGAGACGTGATTTATCCAGACGACAAACGTATGGAAGCAGGTGGTTATTTTTTGTTCAGCTGAATTATGTTTGCTATGTTGCATCAAAGGCAGACAGTTTTAGAAAAAGTTTATAGTCTTATTTTACACTACCATTCTTTTGTTTGTTGTAAATATGATTAGATGCTTTTGTGTAGAAGAATTGGTGTTTTATTCCTAAGTAGGAATTTTAATTTTTTTTGTTTTTTTTTTGTTCTTGGTTTAGAAAAAAGAGAAAAGTATGTGCCAACTTCAGAGTGAGCTAGTATAATAATTTCAGTTCTGAATCCCATCACCAGAACGTGGATCGTCATTAATACAAGTTTGAGCCACTAGAGGTCAGCGTTGTACAGGTTTCAAATGATCAGGTTCATTACTACTTTGGTTCCACTTTGCTTTCAGTGAAGACGCTTTACACATGTAAATTATATATATATATATATATATAAGTTTAGAAAATAAACAGTTTTATTTTTTTCTTGAGAATAATAATGTTAATGATTAGTAGTAGGTTTTCTTGTAAATGTGTATATTGTGAATTGTTTATATTAGTAGAATTAAATATGGTGTTCATCAGAAACAGTCTCTGGTGGTTGGTTTTTATGTAGCCATTCATGGAGCCAACCTGAAAGTAAAAGTTTAATCGGGATGTGAACCTGTCTTGTTTCATGAATGAACCACTCCATAATAGTGGCCATGTAGCAGATGGCCAGCAGCTCTTTTTGAGTTGACGATATCTACATAACATGGTAGGTAAACAGTTTAAACTGCTTTATCTAAATATCCTTTGGAGGAAAATTATTGAAAGATGAGGAAGAGGGTTTGAGCTGATTCTAATATTTCAGAAAAATGCCACCAAGTGTAATCAAGCTTTGTCCATATTTGTGTTTTATTACTTTTTTTTACAAGACCAGGGATTGCACTTAAGCATTTCCTTACCAGGTTACACAGAACCACTTTGCATCAAGAGCCTTAATTGACTCTGCTAAAAAAAAAAAAAATAGCAGAAGGTTAAATATAACCCTGAGCAGGAATCCTTGTTTGTTCCCCTTCCCATCACATAGCCCTGACGTTTTCCATCACTGAGAGGTCAGTAGGGTCCGAGAGATCATGTGTGGTGAGACTTTGTAAGAGAATTTTAAAAAAAAGAGTAAACACTTGAAATTGGTTGCTTCCTGGCTTTATGTCCTCTTGTGATAATAGTAAGCCATGTTAAATTATATCAGTGTTCATGAACCAATCTGTCAACGGATTAATCCCAATGATCCATGGAGCAGTCTCTGTAGCAGAACAATTTGGATTTATTTTAAATCGGTGCTCACAACGAAGAAAAATCTATAAGAGCCAATAATCAGTAAAATCAAGAATGAAATGTGCTATGAATTCCCCAAATGTCTCACTAATGACTAAGTGAAGGGAACAAAATGAACAGAAACCAACAAAGATGAGCACTAGATAAAAATGAACACAAATTATAATCTGTCTTTGATACGAAGGTAAATGTATGATGTCAAACTGAAAGTTCAACATCCTGCATTTTATGGTTTATGGTCGGCTTTTAAGTTGTTATACTTTGTATCTACGACCATGATGTCCGCAGGTTACCAACTGTGGACTGCTCAAGGAAATAAGTTGGATTTGAAGAGAAAATTAAGTGAGCCCCTTCTCAAATATGTGTTTCCAGGAAGGAGTTGTCATGGGGGATTACTCAACCAGCCAGTTGCCGGCGAGGCTTAACATTAAAGCTGCACTACATTAGCAATCCGATGAAGAATTTATTTAACTTTTTTTTCCTCAAACAACTGCCCTGTTTTCTCATTCAACTTTAAAAAACAAAAATGTAATAATTTGCCTGAATGTAATGAATTTACATTCAAAGAAAATTAACTCACAGCGAATCAACAAATTCGAAGCGGTCTTAATTTGTAAATGAGCAACAGTAGATTATGAACTACTATGAAATTTGGGTGGAGTGACTACAGGATTCAATATGGGACATTTGGGTGTATGGACTTGAAAACAAGATTTGTTTTCAGTCCCATTTCAGAAGAGCATTAGCAGGTGGCACCTTGCATTTCAGTTAAACCTCTTCATCATAACAACCAAGCAAGATCAGAGACGTAATCCCAGTCTAGTTCTAAAAGAATGAAAAATTGTTTTAACTGGACCAGAGGTTCTTTGAGGATTTACGGATGAACCAAATAGCTAAATTCTGAAAATAAATGACACAGATTGATTTTTTTTTTTGGGGGGGGGGGAAACAGAATGTTCCCAATATTCAACGAAAATCAAACATCATATGGCTCATGTTTGTGTGAGTCACATCCCTGGTTGAGCACCTCTGGACGTTCAGGACTGTTTGCAGGGGATAATTGGATTTGGTCAGGTCTTGTGGACTTACTGTCCTCAAGGACCCTTCATTTTAATTGTAGGAGCATAGCAAGCCAAAGGGGTCAGAAACGGACCTGGCCAGGGTTTTGGAAATGGGGTATATATACTAAAGAGGAGGAAGAAGCTGGAGAGAAACATAAAAGTATCTGTGAAAATTATAGGGTATTGAGAATCAAAGCACCGTTTTAGCTCCACAACGAGGCCGGACCCTGCGAGCGACGAAAGAAACATCGTTACAGAACATCTACTGATCTAGTTGTGAGAGATACAGGTGAGAATATTTTCATTCTGGTTTATTGTGACTGAAATCTTTTTGGTCAAGCTTGTCTGATTTTGGCTTTTAACTCAAATGTCGTTTCATGAAGTAAACTTGAGAGCTTGAGAACGCTGATGGTGTGGCAAAAAAAAAAAAAAAAGAAGAAGATAAAATGATGAAAATTGTTCAGCAAGTTCGCAGCAAATACTCGTTGGTCCAAATATTACAAATTGCAGTATTATTATATCACATTTTGGGATTACTTTCTAACAATCTGGAGTTTGTAAGTGGAAAAACAAACAAACAAAAAAACTTGAACATATAGCTTTATAGAAAAGAATTTAGTGTTAATTTCTAATTTAATGATCCATTTTGGTTTAGGCATCAGTGTCATGTCTCGACTGGTTTTGCTGCTCGTGCTTCTTATGTGTGTCAGCGCTCAGCTCTCAGACGCTCAGCACTGGTCCCACGGCTGGTATCCTGGAGGAAAAAGGGAGCTGGACTCTTTTGGAGCATCAGAGGTTTCATAACAAATATGATGACTTCATAATTCATTAAGACTTCTTAACTTTTCACCCTTTTCTCCTTGTGGTTACGCCATCTGTTTTTTGTTTGTTTTGTTTTTTTTTGTCTTGCTTTTCTTCTTCAGATGTCAGAGGAAATTAAGTTGTGTGAGGCAGGGGAATGCAGTTATCTGAGACCCCAGAGGAGGAATACCCTGAGAAACATTGTTGTAAGTTAACACAGAGAGACCAGATTGTCAGTGATTTCATTTAAAGATTAACAACATTGCATTTGATTTTATAAAATGTAATTAGTGCCTCAGTGACGTCTTGTTAATTTACTCTCTTCACAGTTAGATGCGCTGGCCAGAGAGCTCCAAAAGAGAAAGTAACAGCTTCCTGTCTCCAGTATGCTTTTCTACCTGGTGACCATGTTCTCCTGTGTCTTTATCTTGGAACTATTCTGTGCAGTTTTGTCTGAAGTGGTTTTTCCCAGTGGCAACTCAAAATGAAAAGTGTATAGCCCAAAATAAAGTGTCTATTTTGATACTAACCTCTTGGTGTGCTTATTTTTAAAGAACTCCAAACTCTGAAAATGTTTAAAAGTGAGTGCAAAAGGGAGAGTTTTGCGGGCTAGGAAATGAAAACAAAATAAATAATACACTCATTTTAGGAGTCATTTTAGGAGTCAAGAATTAATTTTCTTTTTTTTTTTTTTGTGGAGATTTTTTTTTTAAGCATTACCATGGATTCTTAACTGGAGTGTGAGCGGGTCTTTCTAACAAATGAGTTTGCTTTATGTGTTTTTTTAAATGCTGGCTGATCTGAAATCAGCAGGCAGCTTCTAGCGGGTTTTATCCGTGACTCCAACTCTTCTCTCTGCTGAAAATGCAGCCACAGGATTTATGGTTAATCAACTAAAGCAGGAATACAAGTGTTTGACAGTTTTCAGGTTGTTATTTTTAGAAAGCTTTGAAAAATGCACTGTATTGAAACCAAAAACATTGACGTTTTTTGACTGGATATGGCCCAATTTAAAAACGGTTTAAAAAAATAAATAAATAAAAATAAAAATAAATAAATTTAAAAAAAAAAACGTTAATAAAGGAATGGGCGAATATTACAACTACATGCTTCCAAAAAGGTAATAATGCAAGCATGGGCTCAATATAGTCTACGGTATGTTAAATATTGGATTTCAATAATTAGATGCTGGAATGATGCTTAAGGTAAAATACCTGACACAAACACAATGAGCGCTGAGTTTTCTGTTGACTCTGGGTCATTTCAACTGCGCATGCTCAAAGCAACAGGGGACAAAGATGGAGGCCTCAGCTGTCTGTTCTCTGCAGTCTGCGGAGTCAGACGCTAAAAAACCCACTTCTGGTTCCCTTAGTGTGGCTTCTGTCACAGATTCTGAAACAGTAATAAACAGTAAAACTGATAGTACCATGGTTAAAGGTGAGTTGTGTCTGGAATGTGAACATTCAGCCGGCTTATGCCCTTGCTTTCCCAGCTGACGTTAGCCTCCCCGGGCGAGCTGACTAGCATTCGAGCTAGTTAGCTCCTTTTTGCTAAAGAGGCTAACGTCTGCTGCAGGGAAGATTCAGTGTTTTAATGAGGCCTGTTGTAAGGGTGTTTCAAGGCGTTTCCCAATTAAATGACTTAATTTATTCACAATAATTTTTTTTTTATTTCACGGATGGATTTTAGAAGTGGCTAATATCGTGTTTTGATTCACTAAAGTTAACTTAATAAGCCAGGTAAACTCTATTGTGAAAGAGTGTATAAGCTGGTTTTCTGTGAATTTTCTGTGGAGGCCAGAAAATTGCTGTGACAACAGGAGAAAAACAAACAAACACTAATCAGGATCTTATTTGAAAGTGTTTATATTCAAACGCTCTACACAGAATGCTCTTTCAGTAGTATTTTTTATTTTTAAGTTAAGCGACTTGTGCCTCACCTCCAGCAATATCAAAGCAGTCTTCTGAGATTACTTTATGCTGTTGTACTAAGGTCAGTATATTTCAATGGAACTTCAATTGGCCTTCAATTGGTATGTTAATCAGGCTATCTGCTCACAGGTGCTTTGTTGTTTTTTAAAGGTTTATGTTTTTAAGAAACAACAGTGCTGCTCTGATTATGTCTATTACTGAAAAATAATCCAAAAAGCCACGTCTGTCATTTTTGGAAAAGCAAAAGTGTAGGAAGTGCACAGTTGAGGGAAGGGGAATGGCATTGCTATGTTGGAGAAACAACATGGCAGAAAGTCTTTGTGGGTTTGATTTGTTTGTTTTCAATCTTGTTGAACCTTGACACCAGCCCATACCTACTTGATTAACTGCTGACGTTATGAGCGGTTAATCAAGTTTTACCTGAAAAGTTCACCATTAGGACCATTACAGCCTCAGTGACACAGTGTGTATGTATTCGTTTTGTTCGATAGGCCATACACCATATCGTTTAGTCTATCAAATTTAAATTATTTTCAATATTTCTGGATATTTGTTTTAAAACAGTTCTTTATGAAAGACTGGAAAAGTAATCATGAATCGCACGATTTGTTAGACAATAATAGTGACACCAAACACCATGTTTTATGCAACAAAAGCCATTTATTTTTTAAATGAGGCACAAAAATATACATTCTTTTGACCATGCTCATTATTGATTGGAGTTAGTTTCATGTGTGGTAAATCGAATGTTTCAGTGATCTTAATGATCTGATAATTGTTGGATTTGTTACTGAGTGGGAACAAGTTATAGAAATTCAGACATCCTGTGATGCCAATAAATTATTAGTCATTCTGTGTACAGTACAATCACACAACTTCCTGTAAGTAATCTTAATGGGTAAGTTTTGAATTTAAAGCGGTATTTGTATGTAGGGATAGGTTTACAGTCCAGATTTATGGATTTGTATTATAAATCACGCAAAGTAGTTAATATAAATAAACCATCTTTTACTAGTATTCTTGCCAAAGTGTTATTTCAGGTTGGTTATATTGAATTGTTGTCTGAATACTTCAAAAATGTAGAAATATTATTTTGAAATTTCAAAGCATTTTATAGGATTTTATGTGAAATTTATGGTGAGATGAAATCGATCAGAAGCCAGAGAAACAGGTGGATTCTGACAGAGTTAATTTAATCCGTCATCATAATGTTCTCAAACTTTCTTTTCTATGAAACATCTGAGGAGAGCAATGGCATAACTCCAGAAAAAGACGTTTGAGTTTTTTGGGCATCATGATTAATTGTACTTAATTCGTTTTTGTCATGTAGAACAAAAGAGTGACAAAGAGCTGCTAGAGGGTCTCTTCACTGACTATTATTGCTACATTTGCTCTTCTAACCTGATGTTTGAATCCAATCGGGTGGCCCATTATGAGGTAAGCAGCGATGTCCAAGTCGTGGATTTCTGGCCTGATTGTGCTGTTGTGACCGATCACGTAACTGTCTTTGGTAATGTCTTTCCATGTACTCCAACGGCAGGGAAAACAACACTCTCAGAAAGTCAAAACCTATCTGAATGCCATGAGAGCAGATCTGGGCAGAGGTTGCCAGGTTGGTACCTATTCCGTTTTTTTAAATTGTGAGGAGGATTTACATGAAACTTGTCTCCATGCACAAGTGTTGATACTCCTTGACGTTTTTTTTTTTCTGCCTCATGACTGTTGGCTTTTTACAGCAGAACATGTCCCGCGATAAAAACAGTTTCTGTGAGCTGTGCTATGTGGTGTTCAGTTCACAAGTGGTCGCAAAGTCGCACTACGAAGGCAAACTCCATGCAAAAAATCTGCGCAAACGAAGACTTCTTGAATCAGGCGAGTTGTGTTTGTTTGATTAAAAAGGAATCTGTTGAGGTTACTTCCATATGCATTGCCAACGAATATTGTTCATAGTCGTTGTGTTCTCAGAAATGTTGACAAAATTAACCTGAACTTTGTTTCCCACAGAACTCCCAGTCAAGGACACAGCAGTGCATAATTCACCTGCTGTCACCCAGGATCCCGTTACCTCCGACCAGAACTCGTCCCAGGAGGACGACCTGGAGTGTTACTCCGAGCCAACTTCAAACATCCCAACTTTCTCGAACACCGGGGTTGATCTCGAAGACCCCAACAAGTACTGCGCCCTGTGTGTCGCCTCTTTTAACAACCCTCTGATGGCCTCGCAGCACTACAACGGACGCAAACACCAGAAAAAAGTGGCCAGACAGGCGCTCCTCAAAGCACAGGGAAATGATGAACAGCAAGGTATTGCAAGACAATGGATTTATGTCACAGTACATAAAAGCTAAAAGATTCTTATTTACACCCTCGGTGAATTAGATTTCTCCCGTTTGAAGTGAACCGTCTTCTATCTTGTCTTAACGAGTTTACACTACTTGGTGATATTCTCGTGATATATATGCCATTTGTTTTGTCTCCAGGGAGCTCTTTTATGTGCCAAATTTGTGGCGTATCAACCAACTCCCTAAAGATGTACCAGGCTCACATGCAGGGAAACAAACACCAGATCAGGTGAGATCAGGACTTTATTTTGTCCAATTCAGTTCAATTCAGTTTATCTATACAGCATAAATTCACAACAAATATTGTCTGAGATCGTGGGTTTTATCTGATTCGTGCTGATTTAGTCAGAAAGCTAGGTAAGTTGCTAACTTGTAAGCAACTGCAGATATTTTGAATAATGTTGACTCGACCTGACCCCATCTATACGCCCCTCTACCTTTTTGCCTGCTTAATGTTGGGTGCTTTGATAAACTGAGTAAAATGAACATTAGATGTTGAATATATAGTCACATGAAAGAAAATAAGCCCAACTTTTGTCTGATGTTGGATCAGGGAGAAGAAGTTGAGGATCCTTTTCAAATCCCAGCCAAAAGTCTACAGCACATTCGCCGATGAACTGGCCGATTACATCCAAGTGCAAAAGGTCAGAGGAATCACCCCCAAGACCAGCGAGGTTCTCCCTGAAGAAAACACACAGAACGACGACGATTATAAAGAAGAAGAGGAAGCGCAGCACAAAGATGTACAACAGTGCGATTTGACTGCAGCGCCTGTTTTCCTGCCTAACTTCCCTCAAATTTCCCTCCCTCCTCCTCAGCCTAATCCTGGGCCGCAGTTTGCTTTCGCTCCACCTCCATCCTGGGCTCCCATTGGCTGGCCCTACAGCGTTCCGCCTCATCATCCTCTCCAAACCTTCCCAAGTTGCACACAGTTTGTCAGCTGGCCCACAGATACTGGACCGCAAAGAAGACCCTCTGTCTCCTCCACGTGCACCACCTCATCCTCCCCCTCTTCTCACAGATCAGACGGACGTGAAAGCGATGAATGCGAAAACAGGAATGCCGAAAAGAGAAGGACGAAAAGACACAGGGAATATGAGGAGTCTGACGCAGCGGAGGGGAAGATGAAGAGGCAGAGGACGGAGAGGAGTTATGACTCTGAGGACAGGAGACGGGAGGAGTTTGGGGAATCGGGGGAGGAGAGGAGCGGGAGAAAGCCTAAAGCTCGCCGCAAGCGGACACGGAAACAAAAACCGCGTCAGCAGGAGGACTTTGAGGCGGACCAGGAAGGAAGCACGACTGACCAACCACATTCACAGGCCAAAACCAATGCTGAATGCAGCGAGAGTGGACACAGTAAGCCAGGCAAACCCAGGAAAGAGAAGAAGAAAGCAAAGGAAGTGATTGACACAAGGACAGAGGAGGAGAAGCTGTGGGACGACTCGATTCTGGGTTGTTAAGACTAATAAATCGCACTAATGCTATTACTTTTCTCTGATTATGTTTGTCAAAAATGTCACTTTATAACGCCTTAATTGATAATATCAAACAGAGCAGTATATCTTTATTTATGTATTATTAGCAGCAGTTTTTAAAAGGAAATGAGATCACTTCTGAAGGTCTAATTGATGATGTATTGTGCTAGCTGGCTAGCATTAAGTCTGGGTTTTTAAGGAAACGTGTCCAGAGTGTTAATAATCACTCATAATCCCTGTCAATTATTGAATAAAGTCTATATTTATTTATATTATGTTTTGCTAACCATGTCATAGTAACTTTGAAACAAATTGCTTTGATTGTGATTTTATTTCCTCCCTCTGATCTAGAACTGACTGCAGTGCCTTCGGTGTCCTCCGGTTGGCGATATTGAGCTTCAGTCAGAACCTCAGTGGAGGTTCTGATTGAAGCTTGTGGATGCTGAAAGCTTAGTCATTTCTTTCCTTTCGAGCTTCTCTTGAGTTTTCGCTCAAAGATGCAAAGGCAGAAGGAACGCCGCCGTACGTGGCGAGACGTTCAGCGTGCTCGGAGCGTGCTCGGAGCGTGCGCCGCTGAATATTTCCAAGTCAATCCTGACCTGTTGAGCCGCATAAAATGTGCAAAAGAAGAGGAAGAAACTGGATGCTGAGGCAGTTTTAACGCCGCACTGCACCACGTGCATCAGCATGTGATGTGGACGTATTTGCACACATGTTTGGGGTCGTGCAGGTGCAAGGGTTCAAATGAGAACAACTCCTCGCAAAACCTCAGTTATATGTTCAAAACAGCATGCGACAAGTTCAAATGAGGCAGCTCACTCTACTTAAGACTAGAAGAGGATTGTATAATTTATGGTTGCAATATAAAATATCTGGGGGTTTTTTAGGCAAAGATAAATTAGGTTTTCAGAATCGTGCGTTCAACTGTAATACACTGGTTTAACATAATTCCTGAAAAATGGGTTTTCGGGATATATAATACAGATCCAACTCAGCAACAGTTTATTTCAATAATTCAATCCGCTGCTGTTTCCGTGTCGTCTCTTTGTCTTCTCCTACCACAGCTTTTCCTTCCAGTCAACTTTTCATTCATATTTTAAACAGTGTTCTGAACAACAAGCTTCTTTATCAGGGAACTTTTGTAACCAAACTCCCTTGTACTGTAGAGCAGAGCTCGTTTTTATTTTGAGCCATTTCCAGGTCATGAAGGGCAGGTTATGCCAATTTTTTATTGATAATACTCATCAACAAACTTGAAATATTAACAAATGGCTGTCTCTGCAGTTCAGTAAGTACTTCTTAAAATATCAAAAATGCTTTTCAAATTGTTGTAATTTGGCAGTGCACAGATAAAAAAAAAACCTGCTTTGATTTGACTGACATATTTTACCACTTGTTTTTGAAGGTGGTTTTTACGCATCCCTCTGCAAGGGCCACATAAAAAGCTATGAAGGGCCAGGTTTGGCCCCCAGGCCTTGACCAACTAGTAACCACAACTGTAGTTAGGCCTCCATTATGGATGCGTTTTTCTGTGTCTGGATCGCTATTCCTCTGTTATCTCTTAACAGAAAACTCGTACTGGACACCTAACAGAAACAGAGTTACACTCTTCTTGTAAACCATCAAAGTCACTTACAGGTGGGATGTGTGAAGCCATGTTGGACAAGACCGGTCTGTGAGTGGAAGCATCCTTGTGCATGGCATAATGCTCAGATAACCAGTTGGCATCTTTCTGATGCCTCCTGAGCTTCATCCTGCGGTTTTGAAACCAGGTCTTCACCTGCAAACCGAGATCACAACCATGTTAAAGTGGGCAAAATGACACCATACTGTGCTAATCATTCACTGCATTTTTCACCTGTTTGTAGGTCAGTCAGTAATTTCTGCCAGGTTCTTCATCTCGGCTGGAGTGAGGTAGCGCTGAACACTGAAGCGCTGGACAAGAGCATTTATCTGACTCCCTGAAAAGGCTGAATGCACCTTCGTTTTAGGAATAGCTACAACATTGGTGGAAGGCTTCTTTGGAGAAGGAAGGGGTGCAGGGTCTGAGTTGTTATCCTCATTCCTGGGTGTGGCCAAGTTGCCGGAGTTCTCCGGGAAGGAGCTGGAAACACCTTCATTGCCATCCAGGTTTCTGATGACAGGCTCCTCATCAGCCTCCTTCTCAACCCAGGCAGCGGGGTCCACCTGAGGAACATTTCCTTCACGGCTGCTGACAGAGCTCCAAGAATCTAAATGAGAAGGAATAGAATTATTAGTAAAATAAATGTCTGATGCAGTACGCTGGACCTTCTGGTACTTATTACATAGCATATTAACAATGGGTTTTGACCAAAATTTTATTTGCTGCATCTGCTGCCTATTACAAGTTCTAGTACATCAATAATATAATGTAGAATTGATTATGCAGCAGTGCAACAGATACTTGCAGTGAATATTCCCAAACCCATTGGGGGAAAAAAATAGGTCTATTCAGATGTTTTGCACCAAGTCTGAAGTCGTTTTTGTCTTGACAGTGGATGGAAGAAATGATGCCTTGTAGATTTAAGGTTTTTGCTAATTGTTGGTGAAGGGGAGCAATATTGTAATTGTATTCTATGGTCACCATCAACTTTGGTTCTGATGTAAATACTTTTTTCAATAAAGTGCTTTTTAATACAACAATGTAAGCAAAGATTTCTGTGGTTTTCTTGTAGATTATACTTGTCTGGTGAATGCTTTAAGGTTGCAATTTTCTTCCATTTTAACACATTTCAGATTTCAATATCTAATTTGAATCAGATATCTGTTATGTTTCAAAACTTTATTCTGCTTTTCCAATACAGACTTGAATATGGCACAATTCAACCTTGCAAATGTAGCCTAAAGCTGCATAGTAAAGCCTCATCATTTAAATATCCGTCTGTGGAATAGTCAGGTCAAAAAGGCTACTTCCCTCTCATTCCCTTGCATTTTACAAGCCAATGTAATACTTAGCTTGTTGGACAGAGTATTTAGCCAAAATGCAGAAAGTGATGGAAGCAGTTAAACATTATAAAAGTCACAATATCACTCAGGTTATATAATATGCAAGAATAGTAAGAAGAAATTTAACATTAGCTTACAACTGCCATAGTTGTAAAGATGTTCAATGGAATCGCACTTAAAATTAGCCCTGGGCAATATGGCTTCATTAAAGATGTTTAGATATCAAATCAAATCTTTGATTTTCTTAAATGAGTGAAACCACCAGAGACTTACTTTTAGCTTCATAATTCCTTCTGGAGTGAATTCAAACTCCATATCAATGCATCACTTTGAACTACAAAATCCAAACAGTATATATATATATATATATTAGGAGTTCAAATCTTTAATGATCAAAATCTATTTGTCTCCAGCACTTCCTAAAAGGATTTAAACTGTAGAAAATTAAAAAACACAACACAACTTGTAAAATGCATTTACATAATTGTGTATGTCAAGAACGTTACTTCGCATCACAGTGAACCTTTTTGCTTAAAGTGCGTCCAAACTGGGCGCAGCTGGTGTGACAATGCATTCAAAACACACATAAAACGGTTGAATATAAAAAATAAAGAGGGGAAAAAAAAGAAGGTACATTGAAATCAGATACAGAACAATACTGTCTGCTTAAAAAATCACACTTCACTAGAAAATGAGGCAAGAAACTTTGAAAATCACCATCTCAATGAAATCACTAATCACCAATTACTGGTTTCCATTGTGAACTACAACCGTTTACAGGCTCCCCCCTCTTTGTTTTCAAAGTGTGCAACATGCATGTAATTATTTGGGTTTAAACACGTTGGGGTTGTAATCAAAGGGCCCACCCCCTTGTGTTGCAGACCACATAGCATTATGGGGCTGGTGTGCCACAGTGGCCTGCGGCGCGTTAGTGGACCAAGGTGGATAACCAGGAGGTCCACCTGAACCGCCCGACAGCAGCAAGAGTAGTAGGCCAGATTTGGTGGGGTCTTAAAAGCTGCGTCCATCGGATGCTGGCTGTAATGTTCCATGAACTGGGGCTGGCCATCTCCTTGATACTGCAAAAGTGACAAATTAGCTATCTGACTTTACAACCGGCATGTACCAAAAACGTTTGGGTGGTTTAGTGTTGCATCTCGCCTTTGAGACCGTAACCACAACTGTAGTTAGGCCTCCATTATGGATGCGTTTTTTCTGTGTCTGGATCGCTATTCCTCTGTTATCTCTTAACAGAAAACTCGTACTGGACACCTAACAGAAACAGAGTTACACTCTTCTTGTAAACCATCAAAGTCACTTACAGGTGGGATGTGTGAAGCCATGTTGGACAAGACCGGTCTGTGAGTGGAAGCATCCTTGTGCATGGCATAATGCTCAGATAACCAGTTGGCATCTTTCTGATGCCTCCTGAGCTTCATCCTGCGGTTTTGAAACCAGGTCTTCACCTGCAAACCGAGATCACAACCATGTTAAAGTGGGCAAAATGACACCATACTGTGCTAATCATTCACTGCATTTTTCACCTGTTTGTAGGTCAGTCCAGTAATTTCTGCCAGGTTCTTCATCTCGGCTGGAGTGAGGTAGCGCTGAACACTGAAGCGCTGGACAAGAGCATTTATCTGACTCCCTGAAAAGGCTGAATGCACCTTCGTTTTAGGAATAGCTACAACATTGGTGGAAGGCTTCTTTGGAGAAGGAAGGGGTGCAGGGTCTGAGTTGTTATCCTCATTCCTGGGTGTGGCCAAGTTGCCGGAGTTCTCCGGGAAGGAGCTGGAAACACCTTCATTGCCATCCAGGTTTCTGATGACAGGCTCCTCATCAGCCTCCTTCTCAACCCAGGCAGCGGGGTCCACCTGAGGAACATTTCCTTCACGGCTGCTGACAGAGCTCCAAGAATCTAAATGAGAAGGAATAGAATTATTAGTAAAATAAATGTCTGATGCAGTACGCTGGACCTTCTGGTACTTATTACATAGCATATTAACAATGGGTTTTGACCAAAATTTTTATTTGCTGCATCTGCTGGCTATTACAAGTTCTAGTACATCAATAATATAATGTAGAATTGATTATGCAGCAGTGCAACAGATACTTGCAGTGAATATTCCCAAACCCATTGGGGGAAAAAAATAGGTCTATTCAGATGTTTTGCACCAAGTCTGAAGTCGTTTTTGTCTTGACAGTGGATGGAAGAAATGATGCCTTGTAGATTTAAGGTTTTTGCTAATTGTTGGTGAAGGGGAGCAATATTGTAATTGTATTCTATGGTCACCATCAACTTTGGTTCTGATGTAAATACTTTTTTCAATAAAGTGCTTTTTAATACAACAATGTAAGCAAAGATTTCTGTGGTTTTCTTGTAGATTATACTTGTCTGGTGAATGCTTTAAGGTTGCAATTTTCTTCCATTTTAACACATTTCAGATTTCAATATCTAATTTGAAAAAAAAAAAAAAAAAATCAGATATCTGTTATGTTTCAAAACTTTATTCTGCTTTTCCAATACAGACTTGAATATGGCACAATTCAACCTTGCAAATGTAGCCTAAAGCTGCATAGTAAAGCCTCATCATTTAAATATCCGTCTGTGGAATAGTCAGGTCAAAAAGGCTACTTCCCTCTCATTCCCTTGCATTTTACAAGCCAATGTAATACTTAGCTTGTTGGACAGAGTATTTAGCCAAAATGCAGAAAGTGATGGAAGCAGTTAAACATTATAAAAGTCACAATATCACTCAGGTTATATAATATGCAAGAATAGTAAGAAGAAAAAAAAAAAAAAAGTTTAACATTAGCTTACAACTGCCATAGTTGTAAAGATGTTCAATGGAATCGCACTTAAAATTAGCCCTGGGCAATATGGCTTCATTAAAGATGTTTAGATATCAAATCAAATCTTTGATTTTCTTAAATGAGTGAAACCACCAGAGACTTACTTTTAGCTTCATAATTCCTTCTGGAGTGAATTCAAACTCCATATCAATGCATCACTTTGAACTACAAAATCCAAACAGTATATATATACATATATTAAAAAAAAAAAAGTTCAAATCTTTAATGATCAAAATCTATTTGTCTCCAGCACTTCCTAAAAGGATTTAAACTGTAGAAAATTAAAAACACAACACAACTTGTAAAATGCATTTACATAATTGTGTATGTCAAGAACGTTACTTCGCATCACAGTGAACCTTTTGCTTAAAGTGCGTCCAAACTGGGCGCAGCTGGTGTGACAATGCATTCAAAACACACATAAAACGGTTGAATATAAAAATAAAGAGGGGAAAAAAAAGAAGGTACATTGAAATCAGATACAGAACAATACTGTCTGCTTAAAAATCACACTTCACTAGAAAATGAGGCAAGAAACTTTGAAAATCACCATCTCAATGAAATCACTAATCACCAATTACTGGTTTCCATTGTGAACTACAGCCGTTTACAGGCTCCCCCTCTTTGTTTTCAAAGTGTGCAACATGCATGTAATTATTTGGGTTTAACACGTTGGGGTTGTAATCAAAGGGCCCACCCCCTTGTGTTGCAGACCACATAGCATTATGGGGCTGGTGTGGCACAGTGGCCTGCGGCGCGTTAGTGGACCAAGGTGGATAACCAGGAGGTCCACCTGAACCGCCCGACAGCAGCAAGGTAGTAGGCCAGATTTGGTGGGGTCTTAAAAGCTGCGTCCATCGGATGCTGGCTGTAATGTTCCATGAACTGGGGCTGGCCATCTCCTTGATACTGCAAAAGTGACAAATTAGCTATCTGACTTTACAACCGGCATGTACCAAAAACGTTTGGGTGGTTTAGTGTTGCATCTCGCCTTTGAGACCGTAACCACAACTGTAGTTAGGCCTCCATTATGGATGCGTTTTTCTGTGTCTGGATCGCTATTCCTCTGTTATCTCTTAACAGAAAACTCGTACTGGACACCTAACAGAAACAGAGTTACACTCTTCTTGTAAACCATCAAAGTCACTTACAGGTGGGATGTGTGAAGCCATGTTGGACAAGACCGGTCTGTGAGTGGAAGCATCCTTGTGCATGGCATAATGCTCAGATAACCAGTTGGCATCTTTCTGATGCCTCCTGAGCTTCATCCTGCGGTTTTGAAACCAGGTCTTCACCTGCAAACCGAGATCACAACCATGTTAAAGTGGGCAAAATGACACCATACTGTGCTAATCATTCACTGCATTTTTCACCTGTTTGTAGGTCAGTCCAGTAATTTCTGCCAGGTTCTTCATCTCGGCTGGAGTGAGGTAGCGCTGAACACTGAGCGCTGGACAAGAGCATTTATCTGACTCCCTGAAAAGGCTGAACGCACCTTCGTTTTAGGAATAGCTACAACATTGGTGGAAGGCTTCTTTGGAGAAGGAAGGGGTGCAGGGTCTGAGTTGTTATCCTCATTCCCGGGTGTGGCCAAGTTGCCGGAGTTCTCCGGGAAGGAGCTGGAAACACCTTCATTGCCATCCAGGTTTCTGATGACAGGCTCCTCATCAGCCTCCTTCTCAACCCAGGCAGCGGGGTCCACCTGAGGAACATTTCCTTCACGGCTGCTGACAGAGCTCCAAGAATCTAAATGAGAAGGAATAGAATTATTAGTAAAATAAATGTCTGATGCAGTACGCTGGACCTTCTGGTACTTATTACATAGCATATTAACAATGGGTTTTGACCAAAATTTTATTTGCTGCATCTGCTGGCTATTACAAGTTCTAGTACATCAATAATATAATGTAGAATTGATTATGCAGCAGTGCAACAGATACTTGCAGTGAATATTCCCAAACCCATTGGGGGAAAAAAAATAGGTCTATTCAGATGTTTTTGCACCAAGTCTGAAGTCGTTTTTGTCTTGACAGTGGATGGAAGAAATGATGCCTTGTAGATTTAAGGTTTTTGCTAATTGTTGGTGAAGGGGAGCAATATTGTAATTGTATTCTATGGTCACCATCAACTTTGGTTCTGATGTAAATACTTTTTTCAATAAAGTGCTTTTTAATACAACAATGTAAGCAAAGATTTCTGTGGTTTTCTTGTAGATTATACTTGTCTGGTGAATGCTTTAAGGTTGCAATTTTCTTCCATTTTAACACATTTCAGATTTCAATATCTAATTTGAATCAGATATCTGTTATGTTTCAAAACTTTATTCTGCTTTTCCAATACAGACTTGAATATGGCACAATTCAACCTTGCAAATGTAGCCTAAAGCTGCATAGTAAAGCCTCATCATTTAAATATCCGTCTGTGGAATAGTCAGGTCAAAAAGGCTACTTCCCTCTCATTCCCTTGCATTTTACAAGCCAATGTAATACTTAGCTTGTTGGACAGAGTATTTAGCCAAAATGCAGAAAGTGATGGAAGCAGTTAAACATTATAAAAGTCACAATATCACTCAGGTTATATAATATGCAAGAATAGTAAGAAAAAAAAAAGAAAAAAAAAGTTTAACATTAGCTTACAACTGCCATAGTTGTAAAGATGTTCAATGGAATAAAATAAATGTTAATACACCTCTGAGTTAATAATTTAGTGCACCAACAACTAACTTCCCTCACCAAATAAACATCTAGATGATAATCCTTTATTAACAATGTTAGACTCACTCAGACTGATTGGTGAGGTTGAATAATAAAACAAATTTTGAAAAATACATATATTACACATTTTTTCTTTTTTTTTTTAAATTAATCACTATTAAATCATTTAACTATACATAGAAAATTATAGACGTTTACATTATTTTTTTACTAAAATAGTCAATTTATTCATTGAATATTGGGCGTTCCGGCGCTAAATAGACTCGGTCTTCTACACAGACCAAGTGGCGCCACTTAGTCTTCCACACAGGCGGCGCCATGTTTGTGGACCTTGTTTCCAAGATGTAAACAAACTTCTCCTCATCGTTAAAACTCGAGAAAGAAATTTACACGTTTGTTGCAGGAAGCGTAAGTATTTTAACTGAAAGCTGACTTAAACACAGACTCACAAAAAAAATAAAAAAAGTGCAACTTACCAGGTGAAGTGTGCGCTTCGTTGACCGAGACTCTCCGGGTGCGCTTCACCGCACCCCCTCCGTCTCCGTAGGCCTCCAGGTGCTTCGCCTGGGTGCCAGCGAGGCACATGATTCCGGCGTCCTGGTAACAACTTTCCGTCACGGTCTGGGGGCTGCATGGGAGGGTCTCTTTCTTGTCCATGGTGGGCAGAGGAGCGACGGCGTCACAAAGGTCCTGCGACGCTCCCTCGCTGTAGTCCCGGGCTTCGTTGTCGCCCCAGGCAGGTAGGTTTCCTTGGTTCTGCTCGGGTACGGGCTGGTACACGAGACTGTAGGCGTAGGTATGATAAGACGGGTTGTAGTTGTAAGTTACCTGCGTCTTCCATTCTGCCATTTTCCTTTGGAAAAATCGTGGGTCACAACTGAAAAGTCGCGAGAAAAAGCAGGAGACCGTACGACGTGCGAAACGAGCTCGAACTACGAGGTCAGCTCGAACTACGAGGTCCTTGTAGTTCGAGCCCGATCTTTGAGCCCCGCCCCTCACGCAAAAATGACGCTAAAGGGGTGGAGTTTTCACGGGCTCGTGAATGGAGGGTGCTTGGTTCGCATTTTAGCGCGTAATTGTAGTTCATAGGTTTGAAATCGTTTATCTCAAGGTATCGAAGGCGGGCCGCAAACCAGCGACCAATGGGGCCTCGCCGGTCCTCTGCCACTTTGAGAAGCCGCTAGCAGAAGCGCAGAATCTACGTCGGGATTTTGAGTCGTGGATATTTTTATTATTTGTTTTATTGTTTCGTTTCACCTTTATATACTTTTTACTGATTCTTTTATATAGTTTATAATATATATCAGGTTAAATTAAGTTCAGAGTGTAAGATACATATGTAAATAAATCAAAGTCACAATATGTACCTACATAGTAATATGAACTTATGAGAACTTAAGCCTTCTGACACCTCAGTGTAACTCCACTGTTAGGCTGCCCTTTGACCTTTCAAAGACTAGCCTGAGATCCCACAGGAGTCAAAGTTCAAGCGATGAGCAGCACCTTACCTGAGCCCCTGCTGTTCAGAAAACGTTGCATACTCCAGATCAAAATAACTAAAAGCAGCACAACAAACTTATTCTGTGAACAGGATTTATTCATAGAAGAACACACTTCCACAATCAGACAGGGAAATCAATGGTATCTTGTACTATAAATTGGAGAAAAAAGAAGTACAATAAAAAATACACAAGTATAATCAAAAAGTACAAAACATTTATTTACATTTTTACAGAATGAACAACCACCTATGGGGGTAGGGGTTGTGTAGGTTGTGGAGTTTGTGGAGGTTGTGGTAGTTGTGCAGGTTGTGGTGGTTGTGGAGTTTGTGCAGGTTGTGGAGTTTGTGCAGGTTGTGGAGTTTGTGCAGGTTGTGGTGGCCTTTGCTGGCGCTGCTCTGCCAGCCAGGCCTCCAAAGACTGCTGTCATTGAAGGCGTATATAGTAGGAATAATTGTAAAGCCTTGTTTGGCATTTACATACCTGGAGGAAGTTGCTCCTCAACTTGTGAGGCCAGAATGACCATTTCCTGGTCATCTTCCTCCTGAAAGAAAACCCCAGCAGGAGCAGGAGCTGCAGCAGCAGCAGCAGCAGGAGCAGGAGCTGCAGCAGCAGCAGGAGCAGGAGCAGGAGCTGCAGCAGCAGGAGCAAGAGCAGCATCTATAAGATAAAACACAATTAAGCACACATCATCAACACATCTGTGTGTCCTGATTTGTTCATTTTAAATTGGACCCAAATGCAGAAACAGAGGCTCCAAGTAGCTGACGAAACACAAACAAACAAGAAATATTAATCTAACAATAACAAATAATAGCTGGACATAATAACATACTGAAGGGCTGAAGTAAAGTAAAACAAGAACAAGCCAGGACCTGACACTATCTGCATGACGCGATACTCACCGTGGGTAAAGAGCCGTCTCCGGGCAGCGGACTCAGACAGAGGTGGGCAACGAGGGACTGCAGCTGTTAAAAAAGATATTTTTTAACCTCATACAGGGCATGCACTGTATGAGGAAGTATGAGGATCATTTAGTACTTACAGGTTTTGGATGGAGATATTATTTTGTGTGCCAGCTGTGAAGGAGACAAATGCTTCCCGTGAGCCAACAGGGCCTTTACAGCGCCAGCCGTCAGGGGCCTGTTCTGAGTGGCAGCAGGTGGAGGAGGAGCAGGAGGAGAAGTGGCCGTGGAGGAGGAGGATGCAGTGACGGTGTGCAGGTGGGCAGGAGTCGGAGCTTGTCTCTTCTGCACATACTCTTTGAAAAGGGCCATGTTAGTGTTTGGCCGGGCGTTGGCCTTCTTCAGGTAGCTGATGAGAGCCTGGGCCTCCCTGCTGGGGTCCTCATACACCTCCTTCATGGACCTGCCTTTAAAGTCTCCAAACTCCACCATCAGACACCCAGAGTCACCGCTCTTCTGGGCCTCCAGGAGCATGGCCTTCTTCTTGTGGAACACCTCCACAGCTTCCCCCACCTCCCTGATCTGGGAGGTGTACTTCAGGAACAGGTGCTTATTGGCCGACAGCGGGTTGTCCTTCTCCTCTTCTCTCCTCATGCTGCTGCACAAATATCCTGAGAAATGTACTTTTATCATATTGATTTATTTATGCATGTGCATTTTAACTAATTTTATTATTTTTGTGTGAGAATATTATTTGAAATACAAAATGCCACGCCAAACACAGTTCTGTGTGGCATTCAGTTGCAACAATTACATTCTTCTCTGTGCAGTCTCTGTGGAAAAGAGGCACAAAAAACAAAATCATTACTGAAAATAAAGCAGAAGTTATACTTAAGGTTTGAACTAAGCCATGCCGCTACCCAGATCCACCAACGTGGAGAGACAGTATCTGGTGACATGAGACCATAAGTAAACTGTTTTGCTAGCATGCAAAATGCTATACAGACAATAAAGCCAACACACTGTCCCTGCAATAAAACATGGCGATGGCTGCATCAAACATCTTCAACAGAGATGGTCGATTATGATTTGACCTGAAACTCAAATCAGGAAGTTTCATGTCAAACTTCCAAGAGTTTGACATGAAACTCTTGGAAGAAACCCTTTTGGAGGGAGCAAAAGGCCTGGAAACCTGGGCTGGGGTACATCTTTTTAGAAGAACATGGACCCTAAACATACATTTAAATTGCTGTGTTGGCACAATAAGTGCTGGTTTATCACCTAAATCCCAATTAAATGCTCTTGGATAGGATGTGACAAAAAATATAAAAATGGACATGAATGCTTTTGGAAAAGCACTATAAATGAAGGCAAGCGAATTGCAGGTTTTGTCCTCAAACTAAAGCCGAGATGGACGCCTAAGATGGGTGAAGGGAAGGCAGACACTGAACTGTAGCTGCAGTCCTGGACTTGTTTTTGCAACATCCTGTCTCTTCGTCTACGAGTCCATTCACAAAGATGATTCGAATAGGGTTGGCATTACCTTCTAACTGTTGTTTTCCATCTGCCCCAGTTTCTATGTTGACATGGTAATGATTTGATGAGTTGCTGAATTGAGTGAGAAGAGTGGACCCAATGGGGGACATTAGCATTTCTAAATGATCTCTGGTGGGGAAGGGCTCACTTGTCTGATGTTGGAAGAGCCAAGCCCTTACAGAAGTGTCAGCTGACACCTGACGTGTGTGGGGGACGAGCGGCAAGTGGGCACAACAAAAGGAGTGGCTGGGTTTTTGATGACTGGAAAAACCGGTTTTGAGTTTGAGAGGAGATGTTCCAGGCAGTGTTGCACTGAAGTTGGTAGATACTTACAGATGCACTGTTCTGTTGGAATTCATTCATTTTGTCTCTGTGCTCCACTAGATCCGATCACTAGTTTTAGAACCCGACCAGAACCCCTAAGTGTGAATTACCTTGAGAAATAATGAGATTTGGTTATATATAAACAGGTTTTAATGCCAAAAAAATTATCAAATGTTACAAGCCATACATGTCGTACAAATGGAACAGATACAGAGTTGCATTCACAGGCCAGCGCTGGGGCCACAGTTAGCAAACCTCATGGATGAAACCAAGCGAGGCAAAGATTGTAGCTCGAGTTTATCTTTTTTTCTTCTCTCCCTCCTCCTAAACGGTAATCTAATCAGTTTCAGGCCGACCATCACCACCTTATATGTGAGCTGCAGCATGCGTATATAAGCAGTTAGAAGACACTGAAAGAGTTGGAGGAAAAAGACAGAACCTCCAACAGTTTCATCTGCAGAGCACGCATGCATTTATTTGTCTCTTCTTAAAATGATTATGTTGTTTTAAGCGTCTAGAAAAATCTGAATTGTTGCATATTGTTCAACTTAGTTTTGGATTTTATGCCTTTTAACCCAAGGAGAAGAGAGAGCCATAGTCTGTGCCAGGAAACCAAACACAAGCTGCAGTCGTTCTAGGGGTCGTACAGCCAACCACAATTGTACCACATGCTAATTAATGTTGAAAGGAAATTAGGTGATTTAAATTCAAATGACTAAAAGAAATGTTAATCCTGATTTATGTATATGTTTGTGCCTGCATTTGTAATTTTGACCCCTTTTGGATTAAAGAACGCCAGAGCTGCACAATACTGGGATGGATGTATATTAATTTCAACTCACCCATGATTTAATCAGTCTTTCATCTTTTTTTTTTTTTGCCCCTTAACTGGTGGGGCCATCCCACCAGTCAAATATATCATTGTAATTTATGATGGAATGCCATGCAGTAGAAATATAAAACCTTTCCAAAAGCCACGTCCAAGCAGTTCTGTGCATTTTCACTGTTGAAGACCCTAATATTAGGATGATACCTGCAATTCAATATTTAGCATCATAGCATGAGTCTCTTTATTTAGATGTTGAAAGTTTGTATACATGCGACTGGAACCTCATCTCCTATAAATTACTTTCAACTAAAATTACTGCAAAGCAAGCAAAGTATGGAAAGCAACTATGTTGCTTTCTGTACTTCAGACTGTACGCGACGTTTAGAAACATGTTTGTGGGACTTTTGACCATTATTTTGAACATGTAGGCCTACTTGTGTTTTTTTCAAAGTATACCACTTGTTGCGGAAAGTGCCTCCACTGTATGTGAAAATAGCTCAGTGAGTGACGAGTGGGGGCCGTCCATCGGTCAGCCGGAGGGGGCGCTGTGTGCTAAAAAGGACCTGCATGTAGTTGGGAGGAGCGAGGAAGAGACAAAAAAAGCGGGGAGGCGACGACCGGAGCAGCGGCTAGCAAACAAACTCTGTGCAGCTTTCAATTGTGAACTGGCGCTATTAAAGTTGACTTCTAAGCACCCCTGTGCCACCGTGTGATTCATGTTCGAGGCGTATGAGGGAGTTAACCCCGAAGTAACTTCGCTTCGGCCCTGGAGGAAAATCTCCCCTGTGTCTTCCGACTACGGTCAGCAGTCTGAGCAGGAACGGTTAACACTGGCGACCACGAAGGGACCTCTTGCTGGACGAGTGGTGAGCTTTGAAGAAGAGAGATAATAGCGGCTAGCAATAAAGCCGAGAGACTGCATTAGCCCGTTGCTTAGCCACCGCAACATGGATTCCGCCGCTCGCCACGCCCGTGAAAACTATGGGCTCGAAACAGATTCCAACCCGTTTATGACTTTGGATATGTCGTCCGAAGGTGCGGAAAGTAGAAAGACGACTGAAGATGTAATGGTGGAGGAATGTGAACATTACAACCCTTTTCTGTGTGATGAACGCTGTTTTAGCTCGTACGCCGAGGGAGGGGACATGTCTGCACCGCACCACGACCCCGCTCAGCCACCGGTTAGCTCTACAAACCCATTCGTTGCTGCCGAATGTCAAAGTTATACCTATGGGGGGCATGCAGACAACGGGAGGCATTACTACCCAGCCCCCACGTTTCAAATGAAAGATAATTACACCAGCTCCAATCCGTTCGCTCCTACTCATATACGAAGCTTTGTACACAGCTCGCCAGCTTTCTTTAACCCTGCGGCATTTCCCGCCGTGCAATGTGCCCCTAAACTGGATGGAACTATAAGCTACAAACAAACCCCTGCACGGCCCCAGCCCCGATTAAAAGCTAATAAAACCCGTGTCATGTTGCAGCGGCCCTTGTCCGACAGTGAGGAGGATGGTGATCCTAGAGAGAGGGTCCCCACCTTACGTCCGGGCCAATATGATGGTACCACGCCATGGAAGGAATTTCTGCACAAATTCGAGAGCTGCGCCGAAGCGAACTACTGGTCTGAAAAGACGATGACGGTGTAGCTGAAATTCTGCTTGGTTGGCGCAGCAGGGGCCATTGTCCACAGAAATCCTCGCTCTTCCAGGTGGGACTACCGCCGTCTGGTGGACGAACTGGAAACTGCATATGGTCCATCATCTGATCATGCCGCTGCTGTTGCAGTAGAACTGAGGCAACGAGTGCGAAAACATGGAGAAGCCCTGCATGCTTTCAGAGATGATATTTATGGGAAAGTGGCAGTGGCTTATGGTGACAGGGCGGAGGTTGAACAGGACTCTATTGCTGTTGAAGTTTTCACAAATGGTCTGGGTGATGCAGAAATAGTCCAGAAACTATTAGAGCAACGACCAGCCACACTCGCCCGTGCATATGAAATAGCTCATGCTCATGAAACCACCAAAAGGGCTGCAGCTTATGTCACCAGTGCCATGCAGCCGGGAGCCCGCAGCATGGTTGAACGACGGCCCAGAACCGCGGTGGTCAGAGCCAATGACAACTATGGAAGTGTTGTCAAAACTACACCTGTAACAAGTTCTTCACCAAATTGGTTTGCCACACACACGCCCTCAGCCTTTAATAACCGCAGAAATTCCACTAAAGGGAAAGTCCGCTGCCATAACTGTCAAGGTTGGGGTCATATCCAGAAGCATTGTCCTTCTCCTCACAAGACCACCAAAGATTTGACATCTAGAAGCTTCTCCTGTGACACACAAGAGCCCACTGTGCTCCACCTGAAAGGCCAAAGTCAAGAAATGAGTATTCAAATGCAAATCTATGAAGTGGAGGTGTGTGCTGGGTTGGACATTGGGGTGCGGAGAAATGTGCTGCCGTTGCGATACTATAATTCCATCCACCCTGACGTGAGACCTCAGCTACAGCCATCAACTGTTGAGACTTTACTTGGGGTGGGACCTGTAGATGTACCAGTGCTGGGTGAGGCCCAGATACCTGTCAGCATCAACAACCGTCAGCTGGATGTGGATTTTCTTGTAGCAGATATAGCAGGGTTGGAAGTGCTGCTGGGCCATCCCTTCCTCACGCAAGCTGAAGCCCGTCTTGACTTCGGCAGGCACCGCATAATCCTGTTTGGTGAAGAAGTGCCCTACTATCAACCTGAATCTAACCTGAAATCACATGCAGTGAAAATATCCAGAACTGTGGTGGTGGAACCAGGACAGGAGTATGTTGTGAGGGGCAGCGTGCAGCTAAATGGGACAGCTTGCAGCGACATGATTCTTAGCCCTACCAAAGGTTTTATTGAGAAACACAAAGTACTCCTCGCTAGAGTCTTAGTTCATCCCCAGACGTTCAAAACGGTCCCCCTTCGCCTCTTTAATCCTGGCAATAAAACTGTGATCATTAAAGGAGGATCCCTGGCAGGTCTCCTCCAGCCAGCAGAAGCCATGCAGCCCCCCTGTGCCTCACCGCCCGCCGACTCGCCAGTCAGCTTTCCGGTTGTTCCTCTGCACCTGGAGGAGCTCTATGCTCAGAGCTCTAAAGGCCTCAATGATAGTGAACGCCTCCAACTTAAACGTTTGCTTTCTGCTTATGGTCATGTGTTCTCTACTGGGCCTGCTGACCTGGGCCGCACCAATCTCGTTCAGCACGATATTGTTCTTCGTCCAGGTGCCCCGGTCAAACAACCCCCACGTAAGATGACGAAAGAGAAGCAGCAATGCGCCGACCGGCAGATACACAACAGCCTGCAGAACGGTCTCGCCCAGAGCAGTCACAGCAGCTGGGCTTCGCCCATAATTATGGTACGTAAGAAGGATGGGACATACCGGCTCTGCATTGATTACAGGGCTCTCAATGAGCGAACCATACTGGATGCGTATCCTTTGCCCCGCAACCAGGATACGCTGGATACCCTATCTACTGCCAGATGGTTCAGCACGTTGGATCTTACCTCCGGTTATTGGCAGGTGGAGCTGACGCCAAGAGCACGCAAAGCAGCTGCGTTCTGCGCCAGGACAGGTCTTTTCGAGTGGAATGTCATGCCGTTTGGGTTATGCAACGCCCCGGCGACATTCCAGCGGCTGATGGACCGCGTCCTAGTTGGCATGCAGTGGGAGACCTGCTTAGTCTACCTGGATGACATCATCGTGCTGGCGAGGAATGTGTCAGAGATGCTGCAGCGACTTGGCCAGGTGTTTTACAGACTCCAACAAGCTAACCTGAAATTAAAACCTGCCAAATGCTGCCTTTTCCGCCAGGAGGTGGCCTACCTAGGTCACATAGTGTCTGAGGATGGTGTAGCTACGGACCTAGTAAGATCCATATAGATATATATATATATATATATATATATATAAGATATATATATATATACTATATATATATATATATATATATATATATATATATATATATATAGTGTCTATTGCATTGGAGTGAGTTGTTGTCAAGTGATACATTTAAAGTAGGAATTCACACAACTCAGCTTCCCTGTGCTTTTACTTATTAAAAAGATAAAAAATAAACTTCGCTTCAGACGAATTCTAAAAGTTTTCATCAGTAAAACTCTTTCAAATCCAAACTTCAAATGAATGTTCTCTATTGTGAGTGAGTACCGCTGAAAGCTATTGGTGCAAACACACTAAAACGTGTGAATAAAGTGACTTGAAGACTTTGCAGACACAGAAATTGCGTAAAACTCAACTGCATGGAGTAGAAAAGTGAAGGTGGAGGTTCAGCTCTGTCGTCTGCTAGTCAAAGCGTCGCGGCGGAGACCAACAAAGGCTTCAGAGCTCCACGGAACGTCGAGCGCAGCTCTGAAGCCCCCTGAGATCTCCTGTTTTCAAAGAATCCTGTGGTCTCGTTCCCTGTCTCGCTCTGAACTTCGACCCCCGTAAAGCTGTAAGCTGCCCACATCCTCTCACTTGAAGACCCCCGCCAGGCCCTCCCAACAGCACAAGCACTGCTCAGTTTAAAGGATCATACGGTTTATTGGCAGTCTTGAAATGTTGCTTTTAATGTTGGAAAAACATTAAAAGGCTAAATGGTACTAAAGTCCGGTAATTCAATTAAGTTTATTTATACATTGCCGATTCACAGCTTGTCGCTTTTGGGGAACTTTACGGGGGGGAAAAAAAAAAAGAAACACATCAACTGATGCTCGTTATTAAACAATGCTTCGAGTTCAGTTCATTTTCCAAATTACAGAGCAGGTACACAAAAGAGATGCAGCATGTAGGAGTTACTTTCTCTGTCAATGAAAAGTAAAAAGATAAGAGAGCGGTGAGATCAGAGCGCAGCATTGTGATCACGACCAAACAGTATGCCAGATTACTTGTCCCAAATCGATTTCTTCTCCTCAGCAATATGAATGAATTGTCCAGATTCAGTTCTTACCAAAATGTCTGCAGTAAATTGTGTTGATTGAACTTCCAGTCTTGTCAGATCCTAACCTGTATCAAACTCCAGGCCTGTTTGGAAACTTGGAAAAGTGAAGAAGAAGTGAAGGTTGTTCTTTATGCCACTCATAACTGATTAGTTTTAGTCTTTGAGCTTCTTCTAATTGTAATTTTCCCAAACCAGTTTGCTTTGTGATCACTCCTAAACATTCAGGTTGACCAGTTGACAGTACCTTTTGATGGTTTGGCTGATATGGACCCTGTGAGCGATCTAAGAATCTCGTTCCATCCAAAGGACAATGGTGATGTGGACGAAAGTGTCCCACTGCACCTCTTTAAATACGAGGACATGCTGCACTGTAAAGCTGCAGTGTTCTGAGTAAAAACTGAGCAAGACGTGAGGAGGCTGCTTCAGCTTGGTAACAGGATGAATTATGCATCACATGTAGATATTATTCATATAGATCACAAAGAAATGTAGTCAGTGCTGTACAGAGGAATACCTCAGGGTTTCGTATTTGGACCCAAATGATGCAGCAGTGTCCTGCTTTTTGTACTGAGCTATATAAAGATGATCAGTAATAAAACCACACAGGTTGTTATCAGTAAATTTACCTCAGTAAATTCCTCTGCTTTGCCGTTTTTTCACCTTCATTATCTTGTTCAATTCAACTAAACTAGAATGTTTTGTTCAGTTAAAGACCTAAAAACCTCACGTGTGTCACCAAACTGCACGGCGAGACGGCAGTGGAAATACCAGCCGGAGCTCTGATGCTCGGTTTGCCAAATTAAAGGGGACATTTATTCGACATCAGTTTGGTTTTTCACAGCTGATATCTTTAACAGTAAAAGAAAAAAACATGAGCTGCCTTTGAAATAGATTCTTTAAACCACATTTAAATAGGCCCTACATAATTTACAAACACTGTAACTTTTGTCTCAGATGTTAATTATTTTTATATGCCAAAAAGGATGTAATAATCTTTACATTAAATCATACCAGTTTTCTCAAAGTAAAACTGGGCTGACAAAATTAAAAGCATGCAGTTTTCGTCATCATCCCACCCCTTCATGCTTGTTCCACATGGCATCAAGCGAAGAAACGCAATAAATAAATGCACAAAGCAACGACTAAAAACTGTTTTATGTCACGATTTTATTCTGCTCAGTAATTGATAGATATCCCAGTTCTGTAAGTCGCGGTTCCCTCTCCATTTGGTGCACTGAGCTCCTGAAGCTCCTAGAGCTTCTGCCAGACTCTAGGTCACACACCTGGGTCCAGACCACAGCGCTGCAAGCTGCTGCTCTGCCAATATAGATGTTTTTCATTGTTTTGTTATTGTTTGATATGCGGTATCATGGCAGCTTCTTGAAGTGATCGCAGCAATGAGACACTCACTGCTTGAAGTGACAGACAACAACAAAATGTGATTTAATAAAATAACGAGCGTCAGATTGAAGTCGTTTTATGTGTCAGCAAAAAGCTCGAAGTCTTAAAGTTGTCTTGAAACTGAGTTAAACTCTGAACCATCAAAAGTAAGCACACTTTTAGTGAATACGATTTGCATAGTGTAAACTGCGATTACACTGAAAGCACTGTGTTGGCCCAATCGTCCTGGTGTGTGTACCACAGGGCCTATCAGGGCCCCTCCTGATAGGCCCTGTGTGTGTCACACCGGGGTGGTAACTTTGAAGACAGACTCGCCTATCAGCACAATTCCTCCCATCTTCTCTGACTGACTGAGAGGAACAGAAAGTGTCGGCAGCTGCCTTCATCGACCCCGCTCATCTTTTACACACTTCTGAACACAGTGGCGAATCGTAAAAATGAACGCTCCTTTCCTGTTTCGGCTCGTACTGACAGCAGCTTCGATTTGGATGTTTGGTAAGATCATGACATTGTTTTGTTGGGGATTTTTTTTAAATTTTGGATTCCAGTGTTGTACGCACCGTTTCTCCGTAGAAAACTCTGTAGTGTCGACTGCTGTTTGACTTCACTCTTCTACCTTGTGTTTGTGCTACAATTTATTATGTGATTTTTATTTTAAAAAAAAAGGATTTTATACAAATACATGTATGCAGTAAAGATCTGTGTGTTGTTACTGTTGCACTACTGATGCGTTTACTGCAGGAGGCCTTCGTACAGGTCAGCTCCTTTCTTTGAGTGGCATCAAAATAAAAAGTATTTGTATTCTGTATTTGGCAGCGAGTTGGATATTTTCTTAGCTTGCTTGTTTGCTTTCTTGAATTTGTGCTTTAGGGTTTCAACAACAAGCAACCTTTAACTCGTCAGCCGCTTATCTTTACATTGCATTACATAATAGGAACAATTTCAACTGAAATATGTGCAAATAAAATAAAAAAAATGTAAGAAACAAAGCATAAAATGCTTCCTGGCTTATTGTGGATTTAGATTAAGTAGATCTTCGGATGGAGGCCTCTCGCTCAAAGATTTTACACGTTCTCCATTCCCATGTCCAAAAGCCACCCTCTCCGAGTTTGACATTTTGTTTCAATTGCATTTGCAGTGCTTCCCTAAAGACGGCTGATTTTGTGGCATTTTCATCATTACTGTATGAATTGTAGGAAAAATAATGACGCTTTACAGCTTCACAGCTTTACAGACGGCAATCATTGGTTTTAGCAGACGGAGGCCCCGATATGCATTTTAAACATCTTTTCTGACTTTGTTTTGTCTTGTTTTACTCTTTAGTAAATAAATGAAATGATCTGAACTACTCTGAGCTAGACCTTCTTAGTTGTTGGTGTTTGACTTTCTTCACTGTAATCTCCAACTTTATGTTTTCGCTCTCTAGGGTCGTGCAAGGACCTGCAGCAAGTTGCTTACCCTGCGATCGGCAGCACTGAGAGTATTGAATGTGACTGTGGCAAACTCAACTGCGACACTGTCTACTGGTTCCGAACTGTTCCCAGTGAGAGCAAAGCAGAGTTTATTGGCAGATGCAACAATGCTGACCGTGTTAACTTTGGGCCTTTGTACGAGGCAGACAAACATCGCTTCAGGTTAAGCAAGAGGGGAAGCTCGGCCTTTGTCCTGCGCATCATCAGTGTGACTAAAGCAGACGCAGGGATTTACTCGTGCGCCTTAATGGTCTCTCAAAATATGACGCTTAATCCTGGGGTTGTTCTTCGGCCAGGAGGTCAGTATGCTGAAGTTCTTTGTTTTGCTTCCGGAAGTCTCGGGTGTTTATTAATGTGTTGAGAAAAGTTTTAATATAATCTCTGTCAGATTTTTGTAGGCACAAGGGGAGTAGGTAAATGGATGGCATCTTTTGCACTGTAAAAACAAAGAGACAAATGAGCTCACAAGTGGAAATAATTGTGCGCCAGGCGACGACGATGCAATCAGTTCAAGAATGTCCAATGAACTTTGGATCAGATTCTCTTCTTTTTTTTTTTTTTTTGACAATTCAGCTTCCACCTGCTCCATTATTTGCTAATAACTAGACATAAAAACTACAAACAATCTAAACATGAAGAATCAATACACTCCCTTGTTTATTTCTTCCAAGGTCAGAGGATATTCTTCAGCCCTCCTTTTAATGTTTTCTTTGTTTGGCCATGCTGGACTCACCGACGCTCTCTTGCTGCTTTTCCTGAGAGACGTAAATACGCCGTAGACGTTCATGGAGGATTTAGCCCATGAAACGTATCACAGATTCTGACTGAACTCCAAAATGTTGAGTCCTTGGAACTGCAAATGTAAAATAATAATAGGTTTTGTATGTCTTAAATATCGGCTTTGGATGTGACTTATCTGTTTGGACGTGATTTTTCATCAACTCATTAATGTCTGCGGATAGAAATGCAAGAAAAAAAAATGCTCAGCATGGCAAAAGGAGAGTCTCCCAAAGTGTTCATTCATATAGCAAGAAGACTTTTGGGTCTTTAAGATTTTGCTTAGAGTTATTTATAAAAATAGCTAAAGTGCTGCATCCTCCACATTCATTGACCGCTTGATAAGATACGCTAAAGGCTTTTAAAACGCCACACATAAAAAAAAAAAAAAAAAAAGATGTTTTTTAAAAGGTCCACCAACAGAGCAAATCTAAGTGTTTTTGGACTGTTTTTTTTTTAAAGTATGCGTCACTTTTTGAAAGTATCCAGGAACATTTTCATTATGAGCTTCTTATCGGGTCGATGGTTCAGGAGGTCGACCCGTTGATCGAATCCCTGCTTCATTTGTCTGAGACAAATTAATGCCTGGCCTTCTGCTGATGGGCAGAGGGTGCAAGGCCTGCCAGGCTGCGCTGGTATTTATGAAGCTGGACTTCATAAATATAAATAAATATAAATTAGTTGTAGCCATAGCTGGACTTCATAAAGCGCTTGGCAAGTAGAAAAGACTTCAAAAAGCCTTGACTTTCTCTTTTCTGGGGAACTAAACGTTTTGTTCTCTGGCTCTCACTTTGCATGTATGGTTCTTTTCGGCAGAGACCCGTCCAACTTTGCCTCCAGTCACGAAGCCTAAGCCCAAACCCAAACCCATCTGCCCCTGCTCTTCGGAGAACCAGCCTCAGGGTACGTGAAGTTTTTCAGCAGCTTCACCAGTCTGACTGTGATGATGACACACGATCATCACTCTGTGCTTGGAGGGTGATGATCAAATGTTGTCAGAATGAAGACAATGTAAACGACAGAACGTGTACCTATGATGGCAGATTGTACAAGACTGCAGCTAAATCATGTGTGAAGGACTCACTAAATCCCAATCAGTGTAAATATAATGCTTGTTTATTCCAGATGGCTGTGAATTCCTGATTTTTTGGCCGCTTGTCGGAGTCGTTTCGTGCTTGGGTGTGGTCCTTCTCTGCACGCTGTATTATTTCAGCCGTAAGTGCTGTTTTACGCAGTTTCTTCTGCGGGAACACATCCATATCACCAAAACATGTCAAGTGTCACATCTTGTTTTTTTGTTCTTTTTTTAATCCTTCAAACTGCTTTTGACTGTTTTTCCAACAGGATTGCCCAAGAAATGTCATCACCACTTTGTGAAGTAAGTCCTGGTGTAAAACTGTTGGCTTCTTTCTATGAAAAATTATTATTATTATTATTTTCAATTCCATTTCCATCAGCATTCTGTTCAGATTTATCACCAGAAACTGATGCTGTTTACTTTTGTTTTCTGCTACTAAGGAAGCGGCTGATGAACTGAAGAACTTCATTTCCTGCTTTTACTGAACCTTAAGTAAGTAAACCTTGCATTAGGTAATTTATAATTGTTACGTTTATTTAAAAACTAACAAAGCTTGCTCCTCTGACGGCAGGTGCAGCATTTCAGATCGCTTTGCTGCAGCTCATCATCGTTTGGAGACTGAGCAGCTTGAAGCGCCTGAAGATCTTCTTTGCTAAAAGCAATTACCTTTGAAAGGAGAACATGTCTGCAGCCGGAGGCAGGACAGTGTTGTATTATATTGTCAAATATTAAGAAATTACTGCTGTATATTTCATAAGCCATGCAGATTCTTTTAGGTAGATCATTTTCATGCGTCAGTGTTTACTGTGTTTGTCATTTAGCCAATTTACCCTGAACTAAAACAGATCACAAGTTTAATTTCTCTGTTCCATTTTTGACAGAAAGGCTGTCATTTTTAGTTAAAAAAAATAAAATAAAATCAGCCAGATATTTTCTTCTCTTCTGTATCGTTTTTGCCTTTTTGTATTTATTTGTTTGCGTCACGTTATTTCAGAAGTGCTGCATGTTCACATCTGGATCCCGGGGATGAAAACACGCCTTTTATTTGTAGCTGAAATGAATAAATTTCTGCTTTTCCACCTCATCGCAGAGAAATGAGAGTTTCTGTCATCAGTTCTGGATGAAGGGAGGGTAATAATCCGACGCAGCGTTAGGATCTAGAGACAAAGACGTGTTCAGTTCCTTGAGGTTCTCAGAAAGTCCTCTGCTTCAAAAAAAAAGGCACATCAAATTGAGCCGAGCGGCTGTGCGTACCCGTTTGGAAGTGGGCGTTGTACTTCCATTGTCAATATTGTGTTCAGCGGAAGTTGAGTAGGTGAGTGACAGGGTTTGGTTTCTTCTTCTAGTTTTGATCTGTGACTTGCATCATATTCAGTTTCTGTTTTAGCTGCATCCAATATGTGCGTGCTGAAGCTGTGCTGTAAGCCCGGGGGGGTCTAAGGTCATTTTAAAGCAAAATACGTGTCTGATGCTGCCTCTCTACCTCAAACACACACACACACACACACCCCTCAGTCACATGCATGTTCACACCTGTGTGACTGGGGAATGCAGAGGGCTCGGTGGAGCTGGTGGTGGTGCGGGTCTGGTTGCTGGGGGGGGGGCTGCCTGCGCGGCCCCTTTTCCTGTGTGCTGAAGACACAGGAGACAAAGAGCCATGCTCACAGGAGATGCTATCGCTCCGCTCAGCTTTGAGCTCCTCATCTCGTCTCTGAAACAAAGCGACCGCAAAGAATACCACACAGAACCACAAGCTCTGACAGCTTCACAGAGCCTGTCAGAGGAAGACACAAAAGCCTCTTTGGAAATGAAAAACTCGTTGATGAAGGTGAGAATGAATAAAACAATGTAGAGGATTTTCACAAGCCTTTATATCTATATATAAATCATGTTATCATAAATTATTTAGAAAAAACAGTTTTGCGGTTTATTTCTGCTCTGGTATCAGATATTTGGTGAATACCTGGGAACAGAGGCGACGTTTATTTTTGGGGGTTTTTTCAGTCAACATGTCGTGCATGCAGTCAGAGAAATGCAGGAAAACACGGCAACAAGTTGAGTTTCAGAACAACTTTATTGAGCGAGTGTAAAAACATCATCCATCTCCAAAACAACCTAATACCGTTTAAGACCTTGAAGTGAATCAGGCGGCGATGGAGAGCATGACGACGTCAGTAACCGACGCTGAAGCGGTCTCTGTGAACTAGCCATGGCCTGGTTTCCTGTGTCGAGTTACAATCAGGGTTTGAAAAATGTTCCGTCGTGTCGTTCCATTTCATATCAAATGTGTTAAAGTAGCACATTGAAAAGCAACAGTGTTGGCCCAAGTGTTTTACCAAGGGTAGAAAACAACGCTGGAAGGCAGCAATAAAAATCAACAAGAACAATAAGTAGAATAAAACGTTGAGGTATGAACTCCAATCGAAGGCAAGTTTGACAAAATTAGTTTTCAAAAGGGATTTAAAAAAAGAAAAAAAACTGTACAGACTCTGCAGTAGAAATGTGAAGGTTGTTTCAGAGAGCTGCGCTTTTATTTGACCTTTGGCTTCTGGCTAGACGTCAGTGATCTTTTCGGACCGTAAAACAAGAACAGCTGAATAATTAGGTGTCAAACCATTTAAAATTTTAAAAGTAAGTAAAATAATCTTAAAATCAATATGAAAATGAACAGGGTGCCAATGTAAATCTGCTGAAACTGGGTGATGTTACATTGGTGAATGTTAGAAGACGGATCTAAAATGGGGAAGTAGGGAAACATGAAAAACAGATTAATTATTAGACACTGTCTATTTATTGTCTCTTTTTTATTTTTTTAAGTCAGTGGCCTCTATTTAGGAATCCAGATCCTAGTTTAGGGCGCATCAGTTTTTATTTTGTTGAGAATTAATGTAAAGTTTTGAGCCAGTTTCGGTGCTCCGTAGGAGGGGTCCAGTAGATCCTCCACTGTGTGTAAGACTCGATAAGAAATTTGGGGAATGATGAGTTCAGTCGTCATAAAAACAGAGACAAGAGTTTTCATGAGATGCCTTATAAAGTGTGGAAAAAAATGTTTTGTTTGTTTTTCTCTGATTACGACAGACAGCCTCTCCCATACCTGTTGCCGGCAGAAATAAAAATATTGCATGTTTTAGAAGAACAACAAATTCGACTGAAGTAATATTTTGCTGCATGTATTTTGTAATAGTTTTGTTATAGTCCTGTTATCAGGAACATTAATATACAAATTATACAACGTAATACAATCAATATTTTCTATTATGTGAGTCACATTAGGAATAGTTGCTGCTTTCTTGTTTTAAACAAACAGACCCAGATCTACTGTGTTTTTACCATGTGCTTTCTGATCCTATATTTTCAAATATCTTCCGATAAATAACTGAAATCAAATGAAAACTTTAAGCTACCAATACTACAATGAAACAGCTTTAAAATGTCTGATTGCAAAATGTTTAGTAATAATCTTGTCATAAAAGAGAGTTGAAATAAATACATTTTTAAAGTTTGCACTGTGCTTTACAATCTTTCTTGGGAACAACTGTAATGGATGTAATGTCAAACCGAACATTAAACGTCGCATTTAATGTTCGGTTTGACATCTTAAGACAATCACTGACTTCCTAATGATGATCATTTTTAAGCCATCTCCCTTCAAACTTTATGTAAGTGATGTCGCTCAGCCTGCTTTTAGCTTTCAATTTCAACAAGCGATCATCATATGTAATAAAATGCGATATCTCTGAAGGTGTTTGCTTCAGATGCTTTCTGGAAATGATTTGTTCAATTTCTATGACATTTTAAGATCAGAAATGTTTCCTTTTTGAATCTCTTCTTTGAAAAAACTGACCTCATGAAGGAAGTGAAACGGGCCTCGACATGCTGAAGCCCTAAAGCACATGACATGTTTATCTTCATAACATCTCTAGCATGTTTTGCATTTACAACCAAATTCCCAGCATTCTACAGTTTCAAGCTTAAAGTTTCATGTGTCTAAAATGAGAGCATGATTTTGTTCCAAAAACCTACCACAGTCTGAACAATCCTTACAGCAAGTCTCAGTAAGGAGGGGAAAAAAACAAAACAAAAAATAAAAAAAAAAACCCCAGATGCGCAGACATTTTGGTGAGTCCAGCTTTAAGTTCTCCTTCTTCCTCCCCGTGATCTGCTGCTCGGTCTCCACGTCTCCAGCTGCTCCTCCATTCGCTTCGGCTTCAGCGTCGCACAAACCGGTCCTCTGCCTGCATGTTCGGGGGGAGCCGGTGTTCCTTTCTCACCGGCTTCCCCCTGGTCACCCACAACCTCGAAACGCTCACATATGAGAGTTTCAGCTCGGAGACCCCCCCTGCGTGACTAAGACAGGGAAGCCCGTGCAGGTGTGCCTCGACGGGTGAGTCACACCTGAAACAGAGATATGGAAAGGTGAGGTGGGCTAATGGGGCGCGTTCTGACTGGGTCTTCCCTCCGACAAGAGAGCATCAACAGAATCCCCTGCTTACTGAAAACGTTGCTAAGACTGAAACCAGACATCTTTCCATCTGGGTTCAATTTGAAATAGATGTTAAAGTGGCTCAATAAAACTGAAGAGCTTCCAGGCTCGTCGCCTCAGCTTTGTCATGAGGCGACGAGCAAATAGCCTCAACAGCGAGATAATTTAATGGGTCTGTTTTGTTTGCTGGTTCATTCAAGGCCTTGATCTCCTCCCACCAGTGGAACAGAAATCACCCACAGGTGAGAAAAGATGTCAGAACTCGTTGCCTGTCACAAAGTCGGCGCTTTTATTTTCCATCATAGCACAGGAAATGTGACGGGCTTCGAGTTGCGCCGTGGCAGCCATGTCTCCCCTCGCTGAACGGTTTCACCTCCCCACAAACTGTTAGACCAGCTTCTTGTCTGAACCAGTGGGAAATATTCTGCAGCCAAGAGGCCTTTTCCCGAACTTCTGAGCGCGTTCGTTTTGACCCGTTGCCGTTCACACGTGCACGACGCACTTTTCAGACTTTCTTTTTTTTTTTTTTGCAAAAGTCATATTTTTAAAGTATCCGCGCAACTTTATGTTGATCTGTTGCAAATGGTCCCATTAAAATCCAGTGAATTCTGCAATTTAAACAAAATGTTCAAAAATAGGTTTGAGTACTTTTGCTAATTATTGTATGAAGAGCTCTTGTGGCACAAAACTTTGGACACTAGTGGTCCAAGCATGCATCTAGTTTTGAGGGGGATTTTTTTCTGAAAATGAATTATTTTCTTAGAAAAACTGAATGGATTTTGTCTTGGGTTTTTATTTTATTTATTTTTTGTTAAAGAGCACGTCTGTACAGCTGCTGCATGTTTAGTCATGAGCGTTTCTCAAACTGCTGAATTTGGTTGATTAGACACTTTGCCATTAATGCTGCTTTATGTTGCTCGACTCTTACCCCAAAGCCAACAGCATCTCTCAGTCATGACATCCACTGTCAGTGAAGGTGGTTTTGTGACTCCGAATGCTGTGAAGGTCCAAACACCAGTGAAGTTGTGACGGGTCAGAAATGCAGCATGCGATGTTCTTCAGTGTTCTGCAGCACCAACGTGTCATTTCAGTGTTCAAATGTTCAGCATTTGCTGTTGTCATCTAGTGGCTTAAATGATGCAATTGCGACGCTTTCTTGAAATAAAAAATGATCGCAGTGAATACTTTTTACATGGCTGAATGTGGGCTGCTTGACTTAGACACTCGAAATAAATCTGTGCATTTATTTGAAAACAGAAGACAGCACTGCACAGGTCTGTCTCGGCAAGTTGGAATATAATTGAAAAGTTAACTTGTTTCAGTAAATCAATTCAAAAGTGAAGCTCATATGAGTTTGCTACAGACCAAATATTATATGTAAAGCAGTTGAATGATTGTAGCTTGCAGGTAATAGAAACCCAGGATAACGTTTCTACAAAAAACAAACCAATAAAGAAAGATTTGTAATGCTGAGGTTTTATGTTTTATCCTATGTAATCACAGAAAAAAACTGCAGACACACAAAGGTAATGAATATTCCCAGGGTTTGGCATCCATTCACACCAATATAAAGTTTAGTGGAAGGATTGCTGAGGTGCTTTAATAACTAAGCTCTCACTGTGCTTGACAACCCAGCAAACTTGAATAACCTAAACCTCAAATGTAAGAGCAAGCTTTAGCATCGTTTATCATTTGGGATGATGTAGGATGCTTCCTTATGTTTTCTCAGAGGGAAGATTTAAAAAAAGACGATGGGAGAAAAGAAAATATGAAACATACTGACAGGAATCCTGAAAACTTCCACCAGCTTTTCATGAAAACAGGGTGAAACATTTGATTTGGGCAGAAACTGTTTACAGTTATAGTTGCACTTTCTACTCCTCTCTTCCCCAACCCAGCCGCCCTCTTCCAGCCCACACACTTCTGCGTTAGTGTGCCAATAGTGTTTTTGGATCAAAATGTGCCGTTTGATGCCGTCAACCAGGAGGCAGAGGAGCGAAACGCAGATCTGGTGGGCTCCACTTCAAAACGCCGTGCAGACCACGACCGTAGTGCAGGAGGGCTCTGCAAGCGTTCCGCTGCAATGATCCCATTCGACACAGAAGAGAAGAAGGTTACAGCTGGGGCGTGGTTTTCTGATATCTCACTGAACTATCTGCCGTCAGTGTTCAGTAAACACCAAAGAGACGGCTTCGAAGGCTATCGTTGGCCTGAAAAGGTTAAAAATGGACCCAAAAGTGATGCAAGTTCTGTTGCTTTTGTTTCTTTGTCCAAGTAAGTTCAATTTAATCTTATTTTTCTTATGATTTTCATTGTTGTGCGTGTGCATCGAATGACAACAGAAGGAAATGATGACTGTTCTTATTTCACACAATTCAGAAATCAATTCTGCTGTAATCACTAAAAAAGTAGAAGAGGGGCAGCCGGAGAGGATGAAGTGTACGCTTTCTTCGTCGGGGACGATTGTGTTCTGGTTTAGAGTGGTGGAGGACTCAGGCATGGAGTTCATCGGGTCTTTCTCCCCGAGTGGTGCACCTAAAGTACTTGGATCCAACAAGAACCTTGTTGTAGAGAAGTTAAGTGATGGCTTTGTTTTAACGGTGAAGAACTTCAACAGGAAAAGTGACAGTGGAATGTACACCTGTGCTGCTCTTGTGAAAGGAAATGAGCTCTCATTTGGACAAGTAACTCAACTTCGAGGTGAGCTCCGCTTTATTACTACCAACCGATAGCTACGTTTTGTGCGGAGTAACATTTCTCAAATTCTGCTCGTTTTTTAGGACCAATTATAGCAACGATAAAACCACGAGTAATCCAGGTTTCCACCGGCAGGCAGATGACAACGACAATGACGACTACGACCAGGGCCCAGCTGTGTTTGTAACAATAAGGGTGCATCTGGTACACAGACCAAACTTTAAGTACAACACAACATCATCTGCATAGCAGCGAAGCTGCGCAGAGAAACAGGCGGTAAAACCAGCATTTATTTTGCAGCTCCTTCCCTGTTTTGTGCTCCGATCATTCTGGGCCCACTGGCCGGAGGCTGTGGCCTTCTTCTTCTGCTCCTCATCGCCACCGCGTTATACTGCAACAGTAAGTCCGGCTGACGTTTTGCACCCACAATTCACTCAGCTGCAGGGGACATGTAATTTTGTTGTGCAGAAATGAAATAATTAGCGTGGAAGTTTAAATAACCCGTTTTCATTTGTAATGCCTTCTAGAAATGAGGACCCGGAGATGCCCTCACCATTACAAAAGAAAGTGAGTTGCTCCTTTTCCATCATGTTATATTGTCTTACAGTATTGAGGATGAAATTACTAAATTTTGTAATTTTTTTAGTTTTGTTTTCTTAGCCATAAAGATTACTTTGAAGCAGTTGTTCCGTCTTACATTTTAACACAAGCTCATTTGAAAACTAGTTTTTAAAAAAAATGCATTTACTATGTATAGAAGTTGCTCTTCGTAAGGCAGAATTTTAAAAGTTAATTTGTAATATCTTCGAACAAGTGTATGACTGATAGTCAGTCTTTTAGAATATTTTAAGTTTGTTTACGAACAGGACTACATGCACAATAAATTAAAAACCGCCTACAAGATCCTTTGAAAAACATTTTCTTGGTGAAATTGCTGTATTAAAAGCTGATTCTATTTATTTATTTTTTTTAATTATTCACATTTCTCGTCAGGCCGAGGATGATGGCTCCTGAAAAACTGTCCGATCGGTACGTTTGAAACGGATGCAGTGACTTCGTGTGCAGTTTTTTCAAAGTGCAGCTATATTTCCCTCTTTATGTTTGTCAGAAAGAAAAAATGTGTTTTTAACAATAGCTTGGAAAAAAATCAATAATCTGACAAGTCAGAAGAAAAAAAAAAAACAAAAACATTTTTGTGTATGATAGAAAATATTTAGTGACCGAAGCGTTTCCCTGTTTTGAGTACAGAGAGAGCTTTGGTTGATTATTAATTGTGCCAAACGTATTATTATTATATGAAGTTTTTAACTGAGGTGCAGATTAACGTCAGAAAACAATGCGCTGCTGTGTTTGCATTCATCATTATGTCATGTTACAATAAATTTGCCCGATCCTATTTGTCGGATCAGGTTAAGATTTCTGAAGACGAAACTGAGAATATATATCATTGTTTATATTCCAAACTAACCCTTTTGTAACTGTATATAGGTTGTTTTTTTTGTCTCATTTTCTTTGCTCACATTTACAGTACTTCGATCTGAATTTCCTCTTCAACTGAGATCAAACTCTACTGTCACACTTCAGCTTCCTGTTTGTGCTTCAAGCTTCTATATAACGACAGTTCGATTGTTCTGCTGAAATATAACATGCTTCTTGGATGTGTGCTTTTCTTTCATTTTAACACATTATTCGGGCAGTCAAACTAATAATAAAAAAATAACAAAATCTGAAATCTTAATTGTGCATGTCTTTTTTTTTATGTTTGCATTTTTATTTTTTTTTAATCCTCTATAGGTCAGGAAAAACAAGATTTCTCTCTCTTTCTTTCTCTTTCAATAATTCCAGTCAAAATTTCCTCACGTGTTGCGTTTTTCTTTTCTTTATTTTATAGCATTTTTCCACAGACGCAAAACTCTTCAGAATCTGTGAAATTGCAATATTTGAGAGGAAGACATTCGCTCTGAAACCCACTGCAGTCGAGAGGAAGCAGCGTTCAGAAAACCCCACATTAGGAGAAGAGAAAGCTTCATTTAAGGAGATTATGTTCCTTACAGCTTCAATAACACACATTTTTGTTCGACCACTTTTGGTTTTTGTTCCAGATTTTTACTTATACTTCTTTTTTATCTGTACTGCGTTGTTAAGGCTTTTCACGTTGGCATTAATTTCACGTTTTGGCACAAATGATGCCAAACGTAAATGATTCGAAGGTTTGCATTTTCTTTAATGTGATTTATTTGGTTAGAAAAAAAAAAAAGAAGCAACCCTCTGTAAATTATACAGTGTTTTTCTCAATAAGAGCAGAAAGTCTTTGTTTTTTTTTTTCCTTTTTTTACAGCATGTGAACAATAGCACTTCACAAACATTGTAAACGTATCAGTTCACTAAGTACACTTGTGAATGCCGAAGTTTTTTTTTTTTTTTCTTCTTTCATAATAAGAAACGTACTAAAAGACCCTTCTCTAAACAGACATTTGTTTGCAGAAACAGAAGAAGAATTTGCAAAAAGCTCCGAGATACAGAAATAAGCTCCACACCTCCTGGAAGTCCTCCACATAATTAAACATGTAAACGACGCACTGGTTAAAACACGCACACACACATGCACACACACACACACAGAGCTGTACACTAGTGTTCTCCATAGCATCCAAACGCAACTCGACAGACAACTTGGCTTTTTCCGTGTACATCAAGATTGCACGCACATCCCAACACAAAACACTCGCCCCGCAGCGCTCCCACACAACCTGCACTTACGCAAGTGTTGCGTCACGATGTTCAGGTGCCACGCCAGCTGAGATGCAGGACTTTAAGGTTAAAGGTTTTCTTGCGTTTGTTTCCAAACAGTTTCTTCATTCTCTCTTGGCCTCACCTCTCTCGTTCCTTCGACCCATTTTGATGTGAAAAGTCTTTTCGGTTCCAAAACCCCCCTCCCTCCACGTCAAAGACAGAAACCAAAAAGTTTTTTTTGACGTCTTTGAACGGAAAACTTAGAAATAAGTCGGTGCTCGTAGATATGCTTGTGTGTGGGGCTTTTTTTTCTTCTTTTTTTTTTATTTATTTATTTTTTTTTGAGCGTTTTAGGCTGTGTCTAAGTCTGTCGGTCAACTGCTATACATTCTTGATGAGCTAGAAAAATAAAATCGATATCCAAAAAGCAGCTCCCTCACTGATGTGTCCCTGTGGTCTGGTGGAGGAATCGCACTCACAACCTGTGGAAGGATGAAACAGGCGGTCAGCACGTGTGGGTCGTCAGGCGAGACCGTCCGCTTTGTGACAGATGGGAGCGCATCTCACCAGGCGAACTAGCTCTTGCCTCCCTTTGCTGCAGACGTGGGCACGACGTCCGAGCTCAGCTGAGCAGAGAGCACGTCAGCGGCAGGCTGGGTCTCCTGTTTCTGCATGGAAGTTATTGTGAAACCGTGAAAAACAAAAGAAAGAAGAAGGAGGGAACATTTTTGGCACGCAGCAACTTCACAAAACACTCTGGTTCCCGAAGACTTTGCTCGACAACCCGCTTTCAGTTCCAGAAAGCTCAAACGTCGTTCATCGCTCGCACCTGCCGCCCGTTCTGTCCTCGTGTCTCATGCGCTGAGCGAATAAGCGCCAACATTCGGCATCCAGGCACAAACATGCAATACGGTGCGGCAGATGTGCCGAATCCGCACACCTGCTGCTGGAAATGTTTGACTTCAGATCGCCGAAAAGAAAGATTTTGCCCCCCCAAAAAAAAAAAGACTGCAGCTACAAACGAGGCACTAAATCTATTATGAAGAAAAGATGCGCAGAAGGCCACTTTTAAATCAACAGGAAATAAAAATGCTTTTAATTCTCGGCTTCATAATAGCAATGCTGCTGGCAAGAGTCACCTCTTTTTACTATAAGAGATATATTTACTAAAGTTTAAAAAATTCTAGGTTGTGCAATGATCACACTTGCTCTTAGCGAACCCTCCAAAAGCACAAAGGAAGAAAAGAAAAAAACCTATTTTTGGTGATGTCATTGCAAGCAGCCTGCATGTGATATTTTGTGTCGTCTCGTTTCTTTTCTTTTGTTTTCAGGTGGAAGGAGACGTGCAGAAGCGTGCTCTTATGCCTTTGTAGTCGCAAACTACCTTCAGCTTTCAGGAGACGCTACAGTTCATCCCAGAGGCGTGCTGCAAAAGTCGGATGCTTTCTGCCCCGGCTTGTGGGAGCTTTGTGACTTTAAACGTGTGCGAATCTAAAATGCTTTGGTTGAATGAGGCCAGAGTGTGAAAAGTCGAGCCTTCAACCCGGGCTCCATGCTCTAGACATGTAGCTTACTTTAGACTTTGACTTTGACTTGCTCTTGCCCTGCAACAAAGTTGACAGACTGGTTATGTTCGCACTGCTCCTAGTGGTCGAGACGCAGCAACTGCCAGTGAGTTTTCTCCAATGAATAACATCAAATTAAATTAGGTCACCCTCCACTGGTAGTTTTTGAAAGCGTTTGGTATCATTTCTAAACGGTGTTGTGTTTAATATTAATGGCCACGTTTCAGTTTTACCTTCGGCTTGTCTGTTTTGGATTTGGCCTTCAGGGCGTCGGGGGACAGTGTCTCAGCCAGGGAGTCCAGGACAGTAGCAGCCATCGGCTAAAAACATGAGGGGAAAAAAAAAACCTCGAATTCAGAAGCAAGCTTTAATTCAGACAAACACAAGATTTGATGAAATTTACAGAAAACACGATCTGATAAAGTCTATAGGAAGCGTAGGCCATTAGAAAAAAAAAAGTTCCTGTGACCTTCTGTGGTTTTGCGTCCAGCACAGGAGGCTCCAGTTTTGTTGTGGCCGTGTTGACCGGAGCAGAGGCCTGGGGAGGCGCAGAGAAATCCCCGGACAGCAGGTCCAAGGCGGTTTGGTCATCCATAGACTTCTGCAGGGGAGAAGAGGAAAAAAAAAAAAAAAAGAGAGAGCAGGGAGTTAAAAAGTCTTTCTGCATTCATCAACACGTGATGATTTCTAGTTTGTTATTAATATATTATTAAAAAATGTGTACCTGCTTGGGTTTTGCCGCAGCTTTATCCATCGGTCGTTTCTTTAAAATGAACAAGACGCACATTAGATTCAAAGTGAACAACATTGTCCCACCTGACTCTGATTTTCACCTAACAGTGCTTGGAAATAGTTTTTTTCACCTCACTGTTCTGTGTTGTGTTATATAACAATACAGATACTCGCAAACATTGGCAAAAATCTAACATTCTCAGTTACATGGAGGGAGTAAATAAAGCTTATGAGACATATTTATTCAAAGGGAACCATTACTCATTTATCTTCACAAAACCTCACTTTAAAGAAATATAAAATAGATAAAAACAACCCCTACGATTGTGTCTTTACCGTGTTAACTAAAAACAAGACATTACTGAGCTGCAGTCTCAGTCATTTTACCTCCAGGTCCTCCTTAGTTGGCCGAAACTCCGGAGGCAGAGTGTCGTCTCTTTCTCCCATCTTGATCAACTTCTCCTCGACGACCTTGTTCTCCTGCGACGACAGAGCGGCCACAGGTCAAAGAAGGCGACGCGACACGGTGACCCTGTCGTCTCAGAGCTGAGGACTTACCTTGACGACGTCCTTGGCGGGAACCGGGGCGGGCTGCGGAGCGGGGGCGATGTCCTTTAGCGTGTCGGACAGGGCGTCGAGGGCGTTGTCCGCTTCTGCCGGAAACTGAGTCCACGAGAGGAAGGAAGGGAACAAAAAGTTTGATTTCTAATTTCTGGACGTTGCGAGATCTAAAACAGGTTCGGCTCGCGGTGGATCTTTACCGGTGTGTCGGCATACGCCGCAGCGCAAGGCGCAGATTTTACAGACGGAGCTGCAGAGGAGGCAACAAAATCTCCCGCCAAAGCATCCAGGGCGGCGTCAGACGACTGAGAACGATGGAGCGACACAGTCTTTAGTTATGAGAGTCGATTTCTGAGCGAAGCAGCTGTGGCTCCACTGCGCCGCTGCCTACCTGTGCTGGAGGGGCTGATGGGGGGCCGACAGGAGCCTGGCTGACAGGAGCTACAGAGGAGGACGTGAAATCTCCCGACAAAATGTCCAGAGCCTCTCCGGTTCCCATGGTGGGCTGGTGGGAAAAACAGAAAAAAGAAAAAGTTAAGAAACACACTCTAAAACCAGGTTAATAACAAAAAAACATACACCTGATCTGGTCTCACCTCCGGTTTGGGAGCCGGCAGTTTCTCAAGTTCTTCCTTGTTGAACCTGTATTCTGGAGGCAGCGTGTCGTCTCTCTCACCCACAAACACACCCTCCTCTTTCTTGATTTTGCCCACCTGCAAGAAGAAGGTGGGCAATTTAATTTATTAAACACACCTAAAAAAAAAAAAACATATATATTTGCATTTCTTTACCGAGACGATGTCTTCAGGCCGGAGTTTGGGGGCTTCGGGTTTTGGCTTGTCCTCTGGCAGCGTGTCGCTCAGAGCACTGAGAGCGTCCAGAGAGATGAAGTCGGCCTGAAGAGGAAGGAAAGAGAGAGGAAGTTACACCTCCAAACTGTAATTGGTAAAAAAAAAAAAAAAAAAGCAGAAGGAAAAAAAAAGAAGAAAGAAATAAATGATTTGTTCAGCCAGCGTTACCTTTTGTAGCTCTATTTCCTCCTGGACAGCTTGGGGTTGTTTCTTCATCGGACAAACAGTCCTCTGCAAAAACGCACAAAAGACGCACACTGCAGCGCATATCGACTGGAGAACTTTGAAAGACTTTAGGAGAACGTTATAATTGAAAACTGCATCGCTGATTGTTATAATCTTTGAAAGGAGACGCCATGTCTGAAAGGGGGACATCAGATGACGTGATCAGTCACTGCTGATCCACACCGTTCTGCTGTCTGGGAATATTTTATTGATGCAACAAATCTGGGTTCTCCATTTGCAATCTCAGAGTTTTATAGCTTTTACAATTTCTTTGGAGTTAAAGGAGAATGTATTGGATGCTGCAGCTCCTGGTCTGACTGTCCTCAGGGTTAGAGAGAAACGTTCACAGTCCTAAATAAAGTTTGCATTGAGTCCGAAAATCTACATGTCCTGTTCTACTGCGACACTAAAAATGTCAATAATTTGAATTAAGATATATCTGTAAAAACATTCCACATTTATGCATCACCAAGAAATGAATGTTAGAAATCTGCTTATAGTTAAAAACTGCCTGGTTATGAAAGTTATGAAGCTCAACCCTACAGGGTGTAAATAGCTGCTGCCCCCTGGTGGAGGGAAAGAGCAGCTGAAACACTAGTTATTTAAGTTTATGCTGTCAGAGTAAAGCGCTACATTTATGAGGCAGGCAATCATCTTTTCTTTACAATAAGTGGAAATTAGGTTGTAAGAACAAAAAAAAACAACTGAAAACATCCTAAACTGAGCCTGGCATTTCAGTCACCTACCTAGCTTAAAGTAATTGTAGCTTGAGGTGAGTTTACTGACAGATAGGGTCGCATGAGCAGTTAAATAAATGTGTCAAAAAATAATGATGTATTGGACAAAATATATGTTACTCTCAGAAAAAAAAAAAAAACATGTTCAGAACATCTCAATCACACCACCAATGCAGTCCAGATGAAACGCAGAGCATAACTTGCCGAGCCTTTAATCTAATTAGTTTTCAAAGACATAAATCCAACTGATTTTTTAGGAAATATGAGTCTGGGATCCAGAAAGGCCAGTTTGTAAAGAACTTAGATGTGCATGTGGGTCAATAAAACCCTCATGGGGTCATCTCTAGTGAGGGCACGGGTAGTTTGGTTTACTTTTTTTTTTTACCTCTGGAGTTTTCTTTGCAAGGGGAGGAACAGGTGCGTGGACTCCGGACGCTTTAGATGAAGCGACAAAATCAAGACTGTCCAAAGCAGACAAATCCTCCACTTTTGCCTAAAAATATAAATATATATATATGTATATATATTTACAAATTGTTTAAAACAACAGAGAATGGAACATGTGATATTTTGCAAATCCATGTTTTGATACTTCCCTCAGTTAATACAAGTAAATGGACAAAAATATAACATATCTGCCTCCAAGATAACCCCTAAAAATGTTCCTACATGTTAATCAGCTTATCTCTTTTAATGCAGACAGATTATTTTTTAATGTCTGACCACTAACAAGTGTATCTGAGGTTTACCTGTGCTGGAGGAGCTGAGGGTTTTACAACTGGAGCCTTGACAGGAGCAGCTGAAGACGAGGTTGTGAAGTCTCCAGACAAAAAGTCCAGAGCTTCACCAGTCCCAATTTTGGGCTAAAGGACAGAGAGAAGAACCCATCACTTGACGTGACACTGATACATGATTATCTGAAGTGATGGAGCATCGTCTGAAGCAGGCGTTTTACTCTGAACTCCCTCAGATTGGATTTGCTTCGTGTCTAACCTCTGGTTTTGGAGCGGGCAACTTTTCCAGCTTTTCTTTGTTAAACCTATAGTCCGGGGGAAGTGTGTCCTCCCTCTCTCCAACCCGCACACCCTTTTCCTGCTTTACTTTGCCTTCCTGTAAACGTAAAAAGGGAACGGATCCATAAGCAACACAGACAACGTCCTGCGTGGCATCAAAAAGCTCAGGAGTATTCAGCGGTTTTTTTCTACCGAGACGATGTCTTCGGGCCTGACTTTGGGAGGTTCTGGTTTCGGTTTGTCTTCTGGCAGCGTGTCAACGAGAGCGCTGAGAGCATCCAGAGACATGTCACCGCCCTGAGGAGAGACAAGTCTATTGATCTGTTGATGCCACATCAAATGTGTAAATGTGAAGCAAGATGGGAAGAGAGAGAGAGAGACAGAGAGACAGAGAGGATAAAAGTTTATGCCACTGCACCTGATCACTCTTTGGTTTATCTACGCTGCCAGTTTTCCCTGCAGAAGGCTTCTTCCCAGAAACAGGAGGAACTCCAGAGGACTCCACTTTCTAAGTGACAAAAAAAAAAACATGTCATTTATTTCAAATGAAAAAAAAAAGGCACATCAAACATCAAGTTAAGAAGTTAAATCCTCCACTGAAGTTAACAAACCAGTTAACTTCAGCAAACTCCTAAAATAATTGAGCATTTCTCCAGTGACAAATCTGTTAACAGTTTAAAAAAAAAAAAAAAAAGAAGTTGTGAATGAATGAGTTAATCTGGTGACACCTTTTGGTGAAACAGGTGTACTGTACCTGAGCACTGCCAGCAGACACAGCAGCTTCCAGAGAGAAGTCAGCAGGAACTGCTCCTGTTTGCGCTTTCTTGGCAGCAGGGGGCGCTTTCTGCAACAACAAGCGACACCAGCGAAGAAAACATCGTAAACTGAGATGAATCAAGAAACAAGAGTTAAATAAAACTATTTCACCCTAAACAGTTTTCTTCTGTGTCATGGAACATGGTGACATGACCTGCTTTCTTAAATACAGTGATGCTAATGAAGTGTATTTTTGAAATGAGACGCTACTGGCTTAAATTGCTTGCTATTTTAAAATATTTTTTTTAATAATCTTAAAGCTGAAACTGTTCTCTAATAGTGCCTGAATGATGCTGAATAAAGCTCAGGGAACAACTGGAATCGCCGCAAAATTGGTTTGCAAAGTCAAAACTTTGCAAATGTTGAGTCGGACATCTGTGTCACATGAATGGTATAAATGATGCACCTGTGCGGGAGCAGCTGAAGGCCTGACCGCCGGAGCCTGGACTTTAGCTGCTGCTGACGGGGTTGTGAAGTCCCCAGATAAAAAGTCCAAAGCTTCTCGGGTTCCCAAAGTCGGCTACCAGACAGAGGAAGCAAAGAGCGAGAGAGTTTAAATGTATTCGCCATTTGTTTTTAGAAGTAGCGCACGTTTCTCCATGTCCTACCTCAGGTTTAGGAGCAGGCAGGTTTTTCAACTCCTCCTTCTTAAACCTGTAATCTGGAGGGAGCGTGTCCTCCCTCTCTCCCACGCGAACACCCACCTCCGACGTGATGTTTCCCTCCTGCATCCATGAGAGAGAACGACAAGGCATTTTCAGAAGCCAGCTGAAAATGCCTAAATTATTTCTGTTAGAGAAAAAGCAGGACGCCCTGCTGTTTGAGCTCCTACCTTTACGACGTCTTCAGGTCTGAGTTTGGGAGGCTCCGGTTTGGGTTCAGCTGGCGCCAGCATGTCTTCGAGAGCACCGAGAGCATCCGCAGGGATAGATTCACCCTGACAGGACATCATGATGCAAAACACGAGTTAATCTGACTCATTCATCCACTATATAGATGCGTTTTCAACCTCACGCCTCTCTCTCTCTCACCTTGTCGGACTTGAGCGGGGCGCTGACCTTAGCGGGGCACACGGCTATAGGAGGAACGGTTTTCTACAGTATCACACAGACAGCAGGATAATATTAACAAGGACAGACATTATAACCTGAAATTAAATGAGTGCAAAGAAACCAAACACACAGCTTGTATCAGAGGAAGTCTTATCAATATTTTTATTCTACAGCCAAGAAGAGCTAAGATAACCCTAATGGTCGACTCATTTGGTTCATTCGTTATTTATAATGTGCTTCTAGAAAATAACTTCTACTTTTCAAAAACAAAGGCAGCAATTTCACAATCAACAGCTGCAAGTTACTGAAGCAAACGTGGCGTCTCATTTCAATTTTGCTGCCGGGACACATCAGTGAGAAAATACCTCAGAGGGAAGAGAGGAAACTGCAGAGTTCAGTGAGAACTCATCTGAGGTTTTGTCCATCCTAGCTTTCTTATCAGCAGGAGGAGCAGCTGCAGGAGCCTTCTGCAATACAAACCCAGAATAAAACCTCCATTCTTCTGTAATGATACCATAGTGATGTTTTAAAGACATGTGTTTGATATAGAGTTTAATTTTCCCATATTTTATCTTATTACAACTCCAAAAATCCATGAGTCTGATTGGGTTCATCCAAATCCCAAGCAAAAAGCTTTTCAGCCTAAATGTAAAATCTCCCCGATGCTCTTTTGGGAACACTGGGTTTTATGAAAAGGATGGACGAGCAGCTGAACGCCAACGCAAAAGGAAAACACTCACTTCCTGCTTCTTGGGCGCCGATGGAGCAGTGGATGTAAAACCCATCGAAAGTGAATCCAGCGCCTCATCTGTGCTCAGCGGCTTCTGATGTTAGAAGAAAGACAGAAACGTCAAATGTCGCATCTTTCTTCAGTGAAATGCCCAAATTAGTTCTCTGCAACAACCACGCGATGCTCCACTAGATGGCACAGCACAGCGCGTCACAAGCTAAAGGGAAAATAATGCAAACCAGACTGTATGTACCCACACTGAGGGAAAAGTACAGACACACCCTTCCTCACATTCCACAAAGAGAAAAAAAAAAAAAAAAAAAAAGTCACAATTAAATGTTTTTAAATATGACACTTGGGACATTAACTCAAATCGTTTTATGAACTCAGAGATAAACGCAAACTAAAAACCCAGGAATGTTGTCAGGGTGGGTGGAGATACAAACAAGCTACAGCTGAGGTGCTGCTGCAAGCGCGTGCGGCGAACTGCATGCGCTTGTTCCTTTTACACATATTCAAACGAGTGCTGCGTTTCGCTCGACATGAACCGACTCGTTCCAAAACGAGGAGCCGACGCCGAGCTGGTAGCCAGGCCAACACCCAGCAGTGCAAGGCAGCAGCGGAGGAACCTGCAGCTCTTACAGTGCAAACAGTAAACGCATGCATGAGTGGGTGTGGCTTTTTATGGTTTCACATGTAGGAAAATGTTTATCGGGAATACGTTTCCGATCGTTCTCAGGGTTAATTGTAGAGTTCAAAGTTCGGGAAGCCAACAGGGCAGTGCTGAAAGGGTTACTTACAGGAACATCCTTGGGTTTTGCATCTGCAGGGGCCGGAGGCTAAAAATGAAGAGAGGACAAGGATGCATGTTTCAATATTAGGACAAAAATAAAGAGACAAAACAATTCAGACATTCAGAGTGCAGCCTGGAGGCCTGATGATTCCACAGTTATCCCCACTTGAAGATTTTAGACATAAAATCCCCTTTCATGGAGGTCCAGGTTTTCAGAAGTCAACCATTCATACATTTTGTATATTCTTATAATCTAATGTTGTGTTGTGACCTGGGTTTAACATTTGGATGATTTAAAGTATTTGATTTATTTTTACATCTCATTTTTATTCCTGTATGGTTGCTAAGCACCTTCGACCATTGTTGCCGTCTAGATTGTTACCCTCTTAAAAAAATACTAGACAAATGGCAGGCAAAATGAATTATTGTGATGCAACTTTCTGATGCTTCCAAATATTATAAACTAACCTGTCAATATGAGTATGAGTATATGTATGAAAAACCTCCAAAACAATAAAGCCTTTAGATTTTTTGTAACATATCCTGTAATGAAAATTACAAACATCTATTGATGATGATGAATTTATTTAAGAAATCCCACTAAAAGACAACAAAAGTAACATTCACATATTCCTCAGTGTAAATGCACCTTATCATCTTTCATACACAAACCATTACACACAAATACACCTCTAATTTGGTGACTATGTCTGAAAAGGGTCATAAACTTCTTGTTACACATGCAAAGACTTCTAATAATTAACTTAAGTATGCATTTGAATGCGTCAGTTGCCTTCAGGGGCCTTTTGTCACATTTTCTGATAACTCTAGGCTGGAACGTGGGGAACAGGCGTCATTCCCCCCCCCCCCAGCATCCCTTAGATTAAAGAAAATACATAAATATTTTGAGCAGTTTCTCACAGAGCCACTTTTATTTTTACATGAGTAAAAAATATGTGGAAGTAGTGCTACTTTTACTTGAGTATTTTGCCCACCTCTGGTGTAAAAATAATGTAACTTGGTCAAGAAGTGGTCCAGTTCTATAAATCTGGCTAAGTTTGTTGCAGGCGACAGTTCAGCATGCAACAAGCAAGCAACAGGCTTCACAAAGCAAACACAAACATAGAGCTTCAAAGCGCCTTTACCTGTTTGACTGCTGCTGCTTTGACTGTCGTGGGAGGAACTTCCACCTGCACCTGCAACGTAGATTATCATCAGCATCATAAAGAAAACGCCTTCGTCGCCCAGGTAGTTGATTGCAATCTGAAGCGTATGTTATCTTTCTGGATCGCAAAGAAGAGACGTATTCTTTTCAGGCAGCCTCTGTTGTAGTTCGGGTTATGATCGTCTACCTTTGTCTGTGCCGCCTTAGTGTCTTCCTTCTTGGCTTGAGCTGAAACAGTTGCAGTGACAGCTGCTGCAGCTGGCTTGGACGTTTTACCGGCATCGGCTTTGACTGTTGTGGTCGCAGTTGTGCTCTAAAAAATGCAAGAGACGCAACTAATTTACAGGTCAAGTTCATGTCCAGTGCGAACATGTATACTGTGCAATGCACGCGAAGAACACACAGGAGGCAGGACAGCAAGTCCCCCGACATCCAGAGAGAGGAAAAGTCTCCTCCAAGCTTTGTGAGGTCAAAAGACAAGAAAGGAAAGTGATGCAAGTATAGAAGTAAAAAACAAAACAAAGTGTGCACATCTCCTTGTTATTCAGTTCTTCAGAGTGACTGTAGTTTGCAGATGAGTGTGATGTTATGGGAGAACAAGTGGAGGCATGCTGAGCAAAGAACTGAAGAGCAAAGATTTAAGGTCACTCACACCGAGAGATAAAAAAAAAAAAAAGTCGATGTTTAATGGAGATCCAAGGAGCTTAAAAAGAAAATTTCAACAACCATGTTTAAAGATGATGTTTCCGGTTAAAAAGACCTTAAAACCAAACCAGGTAAAACTCTGCAACTCAAAGGAGCAGAAAGAAACGAAGAGAGAAAGGAAAGACGTCCTTAAAAGGCAAGATGCATCGTTAGGTTTGGTCTCTGCTGCGGTGGCAGCCGTTCCAGCAGAAGCCCACATACACGAGGCCAAGTGACGGCACACAAACCCAACGTTTTTATTCTCAAGCAAATAAGTGAGAAAGACTTTGGAGATGTTAAGAAAAGCAGAAAAGGAAACTAAAAGAGTTATCAATACAATGCCTTGCAGAAATGAATTGTAGCGCATATAAAAATGCTAATCAGTATAGCTATAGGGCCATGCTGCCGGAAGATGAACCAACAGTTTAGTTTCTTTTTCTGAAAACTGTTTCCAAAGCTTGGTGCTGCCAACCCTGTGGCCGTCATGCATCTAGGATGTTTGCTGCAAAGGATTCGATTTTGGTCTTCTTGACCAGAGCACCTTCCTCCAAACGCCTCGTGTAGGGGGCAGAGCAAACATGTAAACTGTGCAGGACTTCCAAAGGTTTTCCTTCAACACCGGCTTCCTTCCTGCCAATCCTCCATAAAGGCCGGATTTGATGCGGCGCGCCGTCATCAGCTGGATTTGTACTGAGATTAAACTACATTTACATGCTTGTAAAATAAAGGCATTTTGTTTTGTCTCACTGGACTCTACTTGGGAATGCAATAGTAATACGAGCGTTTAACATTAACATTTTAATATGTTTAAAAAATAAAGAGAGAGAGATTAAAATGGATTATTTGTAATAAACTTTCAAATTATAGTTTTTGTTTAGACAAAATAGAGAAAACAAAATAAGCTGAATGAGAACATTTCAAGGCGTTGTATTTTATCATCAGCTCTCGATGGATTCAGATGCCACTTTTCAGTGATGGAGCTTTTATTTTACTTATAAAACCAACAAAAGAGATGCGAAAACAAGTTCAGTTCATGACTTTGTGACATTTGACATTATATTAGTCCCAGCTGATGACAGTAGCACCAACCAGCTCACTGTTAGTCATTAGCCAGGGAGTGTAAAGGAAGATTGAGAAAGTTATTCATGAGGTCAGCCAGGCAGTGAGGAAGGAGGATTCACATCAAGCGGAAAGTTATGAAAACGTGAGTTATGATGTCCCACTTAAAAAGGAGACGGCGAGTGAGAAGCTTCTGACTCCTGAGATTAGGAGGTGCAGCCCAAACCATGAAGAGTAAATAGTAAAGAGATGAAGCCAGTGAACGAGAAATTCCAGTTTCCCTTAATGAGCACACCAAGTCTTTCGACCAAAAGGAGAAAGCGGTGCAGGATGTCACACCAAACAGCCCAAAAGTGCCCTCGACTTTTATTTTGAAGCCCGGCGTCTGTCTACCTCTGGTTTGGCTTTAGGCGAGTCCTTTCCTGCAGTTCCAGCTTTAGCAGCTGCTCCTGCTGCCACACCGCTCCCCGCGGCCCCGCCCGCTGCCGTGGTAACTACCCCGGGCTTTGTGGTCATGGTGGATCCTGAAGGTGCCTTCTGGAATGCACCAAGTATGGGGAAGTGGATCAGAACACTGCAAGGCGACTACCAGTCATTTTCTGTTCGATACGACAGTAAAACTCGTCAGATTGGTGGAAGATCTCTGGCGACTTGCTGGTGCCGGGAATCATGTCAGACAGATCCCAGTGGGAAACAACTCCAGTCACAAATGGTCAGAGTTATAATTATTGATGCAGTGATTATAGTCAGACACTGGAAAGAATGAGAGGAGGAGGGAGGGCTGGAAGTGGTCACAGTCGGACAGAGATCAGGTGCCAGCCACAGCCACACGACTAACTGGAAAATCTCCATTTCTGCTTAATATTTACCATACTTCATCTCTGATTAGAGGAGCGTTAAGCTCGTGGTGGTGTGTGTTAGAAAACAACCAGAAATGTTCTTTTGAGATGAAAGATTTTGGCTAAGACAGCAGATTATGACAAGGATTATGGTCACCTGCCTTGCGTTACGTTACTCTTTAACTCCAATTGCCTGACGGAGTGCACTTTGGTCCGTTTTGTAAAACTTGTAAAAATAGAATCGTTCTAAAAGCCAAAACATGACAGGAGGCAGACACTCCTGAGCCTCAGGTTGATGGACAAGCAGAAGCACTTAAGCTCTGAGGTTGTGTGAAACGTCTTCTGCGAGTAAAACAATCAGGTCTGACATGGCTGCTCTGTGGCATCATACGACGGGAATCGTTTTATTCAGCTTTGTCAGGAAGTCGGACGGGAGAATAAACGAGAAAATGGACAAAGCTAAATACAGGTCGATCCTTAAGTGCAAAACACTGAATGGTAATAATAAAATTTATAAAACTAACAATTCCTCAAAGAAGGGCTCCGTAAAATTGACCAAAAATGGATAAATATTGCGGTGTCCATATGTTCAGTGCTTCTAAAGAGAAACCACAAATACCAACAAAAGGTAGCTATTGTAGAAATAGCTACCTTTTGTATGGATGAATATAAAAGCAATGTACTTTAAGGATTTTTATCTGTGTAAAATTTTTAAGTTACGCATCATTTTCCTCCCACTTCCGCAGCTCTTTGTGTTCCCAGGAAAACATAGCAACGTTTTTTGCAATAAGACGAATCTAAAATACAAAATCTATAAATTGATGAACACTTTTTAAACAGACATTAAATCAAAAAAAAAAAATAGACATAAGAATCAATTTTTTTAAATAGACATTTTCTAATATTTAACACGTGCAAACAATGTTTGAAAATCTCGCCCTTTTGAGGTTGGTTTTGGTGTCGCCCCTCACATGTTTAGATTAAGAGAAAGGAAACATTTTCTAACGTTTTTCTGTAAATACAGCAAAGAGCAGCATCCGCTCTTTTCTTAAAGATGTCGCAATTCAAGACTACCGAGTTCTGGAGCAGGAAAGGAAACAGTGACGCAGCTCAGATAATGCGGTGGGGGAGAAGAGGTCGGGGTCATTCAGACAGGAAGTCAACAAATGGTTTTCTGTGGCTGAGCCACATTACAAAGGAATGCTATATACCTCAAACTGTGCGGCGCTCCCAGTAGAGACCTGAGGTGCCGGTTTGGGTGTTGACTGGCTTGACTGCGACTGCAGAGACAAAAAAACAGATATATATTTATATATAAATATATACAAAAAAAAAGTCACACATGTGCAGAGAATGCAGGAAAACATCTTCATTATTTGAAGCTCCAAGCACAAACATTCAGATTTCACAAGAGCTGGGTGAAAAACGCACAGAAGCAAAGCTGCATTGAGTCAAGATGCAGACAACTCATTCAATAGTTCATTTTCAGAACTGCAGCATGGCAGTGTGATCCCAAACCCAGTCAGAGATGGATGAGTCCAGTGCTACATTCCTGGCTGCAGGGTGTGTCTGCTGTTTGACAACAGAGTGCAAAGACACTGTATTATTGTCGTCAGTGGCAACAGTGAGCGGGGACAGCAATCCATTCTTCAGCTGAGGTCGCACAGTGAAATATCTGCTTAGTGTTTTAGTTTCAAGTGTCCCTCCTGAACATGCATTTGAAGTGAAGACTGAATTACTTTCATTGACTGCAGGCAAAACCTTTTGGGACCAGAATGAAGTTAAAACAGTTTCGAGAGGAATGCAGAAATTCTGAGCTGTCAGTGAATGTAATCTGGACTCAGTCGCCACGTTCTAAAAAAGAAGATTGCATCCATTCCTCCTGGGCATTCAAGGACACCTCAAGTTTGAATTTGTTGTGGGTTTTCGCCTCATCCAGATACGGTGAGGTTGATAATTATTCGATCTAATGGATACATTCACTGCCATATACATAAACCCTCACCGATATTTGATTAGATGTCTCTTAGCAACAGGCTTTTGTAGCCAGAAACTAGCTTCTGAAACAACAAGTCAGAGTTTAATGAACTGGTTTGTTCCTGGCCTCACTGTACCACCGAGGTCAGAACCTCAGAACCTGATTCAAAAACTAGCTTTCAGGTTTATTTGGGATCAATGACGTGTTTGCAAGACCAAACTGTGTACAGATTTTAAGCCGTCCTCAGATGAAACGACACTGGTGATCATGTTCGAGAATAATCCAGGAATTACCTGGGCTCAAGCCATTTATCCACTGAAAACTGGTGGGAAACCAGAGCCACTTTCCACAGTGAAGTGAGTTTCATCATCAACTTCCACCGACTGACTGAAATCAGCGTAAACCAGCGTACAAACACAAAATTTAACAAAAACAATAGATTTGAGGTTGGGCTTCCAAACCGAAGAGCAACTGCTAAACATGGTGGCGGTAGCATTATGCTATGGGGCTGTTTTGCTGTGTTTTTCACAGAGCAGGTTGAACAATGAAGGTACATGACACATTTAGATTTTGAAAATTTCGGAATCAATAAAGCAGACCGACATTATGCTTCTGCAAAGGTTTTATCAAAGCTTGGGACTTTTAACACAATGAAACTTTTAAAAATTAATTCCACATCTGCGACAAGAAACCAACTAATTCAAATAAACTCAACCATTTCTGATAAGAGGTCTGTAAAACGCTGTAGGTTTTTGATGACGATGGCTACAAAAGGCAGATGGTTTGACTGCAACTTGCTAAGGGAGGTTGGGGGAAAAAAATGGAAGTGTATGTATTTTAACTCTGAATCAAAACGGATTGGTTTTTCTGACCTGGTTGAAGTTGCTTAGTGCATCATTCTATCCTGAAAGAAGCAACTGTTCCAATAAATAATTTCAATTATCGTACCATTCGAGTTTCAAGTCGAGAATTGTACATAGGATTACATTAGGGAAACAGGAAATCCCATGCAGTAGCATTTTATGCAGTAAGAGTTCACCAGTTCTTTTTTTCTCCATTCCAATAACAAAGCTTGAAAATGTTTGTGAATAATTTTAACTATATGTTAAATTTTCCAGCTGACCGATCAAGACCACCTGTAAGCTTTAAGAGAACACAGGTTTACAGCCCAGTTCGTCTACATGAGATGAATGAAGAGTGGAGAACCTCCACACCTCTGGCGCTGGGATGGGATTGCTGGTTCACATCCAGCGCAGCGCTTTGTGTGCTGTTGAAACATTGTGTATTCAGACTTAACTACGCCTGCCAGTCAACATACTCCACTTATTTGTTCATAACAATACTGTCTTTGACCAACACCTTTTTTTTTTTTTACCTTCACCTCTAAAGACTCCACATCTTTTAAAGCGTTGATGTAGTACGTGTCAAAAAGACAAACATCACAACGATCCACAACGTGTTGCGCCAACTCTCAACAATCTGCGACTCCTGATTAAGAAATTGCTGCACCTCAGGAGAGTTGGCTGCTGCCTTTGACACAAAAACAAGCCGCAACCCCATCTCTGAATGTGAACTGCATGTTGCACATTTTGTTTCCACCCAGTGACAAACAAAAAAATGGAAGAATTTTAATGCAACAATGTCCATGTTTAAGCAGGTGAAAGGGTGAAAATCCTCAACAATTTGAAATAGAAAAAAAAGGGAACTCCATATTTGTCCAGTTATGGTTATGAACTTCTCTTTCCTGTATTTTCCATCAGACTGTTGGAAGATTGACTGTTTAGAACGAGAAGGAAGTGATATAAAGGAAGAAGTGAGTCAGGAGCACCCAGAGCATCTACCTTCTATATTAATATTAGATATGTATTGTAGAATATAGTGCTATTAATGTGAATGAATGTACACAATGCATCTAGATTCAATTATATGTATAGTGCTGTAACCTTGTAAGCATTTGTGTCAGAGTGCACCACAAAGTGCACAACCAAAGTGGAAATTTCTATTAGAGGTATGGCTCTCTGCCCAGGGTGGCATTCTCTCGAGGGTGGCACTAGAAAAAGATGAATATCTTTGCTTGCGGATTCAATTAAGATTTGAAAGCGTTCGAAGCAAAATGATACGGCTATTTGTAGCAACTGGCTAATGATGATGAAGCTGTGATCTGTTTCACAGGTTCTGGTTGTGCACTAAACTAAAGTCTCCGGTCTGCAAGCCATCGATTCTGGATCAAAATGCATTTATTTAAAAGTTTAAAACTAATCAGCCAGAAAGAGTCTTGCTGACAAGATTTTTGTTGGAAGTTCAGGGATTTTTCACAGCAATGACACGCAAAAGTTATTTTCAATGGTTTTGAACAGAGAGCACTGTAAATGCAGGAACGTTTACGAACGGGGCAAGTAGGGGGAAAAATAAATAAATAAATCACTGATGGGTGATGCTAAAAGCTAAGGCCGCACACTTAAAATCCACAAAGGTGAAAACAGAACGCATCTGGTTGTATGTGTCCATGTATGATCAGCTTCAGAGCCAGCTTTAACAACACGGTGCACACCTTGAATGCAGCCTCCGCTTGAGGCCGAGTCTGCCTTCTGGAAGCGCTGCACAAGTACTCCACCTCCTTCAGGTGCCGTTTACAAAAGACAGGCAAGGCAGCACTTAAACAAACTTGGTTAGCGGCAGGCGGCCGACCAAACAAGCCGTTTATTTATTTTTTTCTCTCATCCACATGTTAAAAAAAAAAACAACAACAAAAAACAGGAAACTGCTGCATCCTCATATAGTACATGCTGATCTGCCGGAATGATGAGGAATTTGAAAAATGAATATCTGCACAAGACAAATAAGATAAGACAAAAACCTATAGGGGAGGGAGGAACTTATTTTCATTGTGAAAAAACTAGAGGCATCAAGTTAAGAAGATTGACAGACGCTCACCTGTTGATTGCAACCTAAATATTTTTCTGCTTGCTGTAACGTTTGATTGCTGCGTTCCTACATTCCTCACGGCTCCTTCTGCAGCAGCTTATAGACAAAAAGCTGTCCTTCTACAAGCACACATTTGTGACCGTTTATATGCAGAACACGGCCCGGCAGCGAAACACTCATTCAATTTAAGCGCCTGCAGTTCTCGGACATTTTGCACAGTTAAACGTGACAAGCAAATAACGTGGGTTGTGTTTTGAATTTTGACTTTTGGTCAAGTTCAGCTCCAAGAGTCACTCTCTGCCAGTGAGTGTTTTTCTTCCCTAGAAAGAAAAACCCTCACAATGTCTGGCTGCTAAAGAATCCTCACCAAATCCTACCGAACCTGAACAATGATTTAGCAAGCCCAAAATGATACGAGGTTAGCACCAAATCGTGTCTTTCTGCACAACAGAACATGCCGAACTGTAGACTCGTTGCTGGAGCCAAATAAGACTCGGAAAATGATCCAACAACAAATAATTAGAGTTTGATAGAAGTAGAGAAGGATGGGGTGAATGAAAAACATCTGGAATCGTTCATTGGCTGAGAAGAACTCAATAATTGAACATAATGTACCAGAGCCGGTCAGGCTGTGCATTTCCTCAGGCAGATTCAGTCGCTGCTTTATGTTTGTCAGAAGTCATCTTTGGTCAGGAGAGAGCTGAATTGGCTGGGTGTGTCTGTCACATTGAGCTTCATTTGTCACCCAGCGACAGAATCGGTACACCAAACCGGGTTTGTTCGGATCCGCCAAAGACTGCCGCCTTTGACGTTGTGACTGATACAAACAAAAGTATTTTGGGTCCAGAAATAAAAACTATTGCTCTGCATCGTGAATAAAGTCAACAAGTTGGCGGCATACGACAAATCCCAGATTGCATGTGTGATGTCCAGCGTTCCACATGTTTTTTATTCATGCAAATTGACGTTGAGAGCAGCTGATGGCGTAATAAACTCAGATCTCTGTCACGGGTCATCTCCAGCTCATCATCTTCTCTTAGACGAAGAGCATCCAGGCTCTTTGTCGAAGAAGAACCAAACTTCTTAAAAGTTTTGTTCCTCCCGCTCCGCCACATGTCACCACTTCCTGCTGGGTGACCCTCAAAATGACATCAGGAATCCCCTCTCTGAAACACCACAGACTCGAGGAAACAACCAGATCGTTCTCTATCGCTTCTTTTACAACGAAGGATTTTCACAAACCCGACTTTAGGCTTCAATTATGACCCAGTAGCAAAGCAGCGCTGTGCAAACTTCTAATATGTAGCTAAAAGTGGAAACATGATCTAAATCAGTTACATGATGTACACTATTTAATATGATTGCTGATTAATGCACAAACGATTAAAGAGGAATAAAGAGTCATGGAAATCAAAAATAATTCTGCTTTGATTTGGAGGCCAAACAAACAGAAGCACCCAGTGCAGCAGAAGCTGGCAGAGTCGTCACATGACCAGAGAGCAGGAAAAGAGGGCGCTTCACGAAACCTGCAGTCTTCCAACGCGCACAGGAAGCGACATGCTTGAGGTCTGCCGTCATTCATTGCCGCACAGCAACAACTGCACAAATATTAGTAACCAGGGAACGGCTTCGCGTTCCATTGGCGTCATTTGTGAACAGGCAGCGCAACATGGATACCTCACCCAACTTCAGTGATAAAAGCTCGGCCCTCCTATGAAAGTTGATGACTAACGCTTTGCCCCACCCGTCACTACAGGCAGACTCCTCGGCTTGCTGCTAACTCTGCTTTTAAATAGCAGTGGCAGCTTGTGATGATGTGGATCCCCTAAACAGAGGGAATGACGCAAGCTCTCCAGTTTGAGCTGATCTGAACGAAGGGGGATATTCTCACTTTAGAGGAGCTTTCATGAGCCAGCAGGCAACTGAGCAAACTCAGGAGTGATGCCACAATTGAAAAAAAAAAACCTGCCGTACAAGACTCTCTGAGCTGATGAGATACTGTTCCTACTTGCCATTGTCGAAGGGAATATTAGCCTGGGGAAACTCAGGAAAGCCTCTCGTCTTTACATTACATTCTCTGTTTTAGGCCCAGCTTTCCATCTTCGTCTGGATGAAATACAGCAAGAGACCTACTGAAGCTTTCCAGATGCATGTAGGCAGGTTAAAAGTTAAAGAAAAATAAATAGAATAAAGAGGCCCAAGTGTGAACTCACCATGAAACACACAATGAAGTAGGTGGAAGAAATATGTAAAGAGTCTTTACGTCACAAGTCGGTTTTAATCAAAACTACAACAACGTTTCACGACTGTTTTCCACACAGGACAATTTTTACTGAGGCATCAAAAGTAGCACCAACATGAGACTAGAACCAGGAGTGCATACAAACCCCTTTTGTCAGATTTGACAAACTCATATCAATGAGGATATGGATGCACTCATAAGTATTTGATAAGAACAGAACAGTTTTCCGTTCCCTTTATTTTTCTGTCCAATTTTTAGGGCTACCTGAGACATAACAGCGCCAGCAGCAAGGGAACCTGACCTTGACTCTCCCCAAAGTCATTTTCTTCCTAACCTGACGCACAGAAACCAGTTGAACCAAGCTGATCACTGCTTCACGTATGATCGCTGCCAAATGCTGTGGTGTGAGCCTCGACAATAGCTGTCAGGACAATCTGACAGGTATCAGTCTAACAGGAAGCCTCTACAGACAGACAGACAGACGGCCAGCCACTAACAGCCCCACAGAAAGTTAGAGATACATACCATAGATCTGACTCTGCGTGTGTATCCTTTAGTTTGCCGGAGATTGTGTCAAGATTGCTCCACTTTCGTTGGTTCAGTTGCTCTGGAAGCACTTTAGCTTACAGTACATGCCAAGCAGACAGCCCATGCACACACACACACACATGAAAACACGCACAAACACACAGGCAAACACACGCCCAGTGATACAAAACTTGCTGCTCCGCCCCTCCTAAAAAACCAGTACAGGTCTCCACCTCTTTTCTCCGGCAGCCAGCAGAGCCGGCTCAGTCGGATTGGATGGCTGGACACACACTGACCCACCCACTGGCTGCTCCCTGCATGACAAACTGAGTAAAGCAGCTTAACCCAGAAAAAGTGTAGGGGGCAGGGAGAAACAGTAAAGTATGAGTTTATGTTTAAAAAAAATCAAAAAACCGGTGGCTTCAACTAGAAGGGTTGAAGCGGAAGAAGATGCGAAGGTTGAAGCAGTGACGAGGCAAACGTGGATGTGCTGAAGCAGTCCTGTCTGGCAGCCTGGGTGTGTCTGATACACTCACTGCTTAGGAATCCAACAGACTTCAACAAAGTGGGTTCGTGTGTGTCTGAGCAGAGAGGAAAGACAACAAAACATGTGAGAGAACAGGAGGAGGATTTTATCAAAGAGCGTCTAATCCAGGCAGGGAGCAGAGAACATAAAAAAAAAAGTGAAGATGGTCAGATGTTCTGCAGAAGAAGATCTTGGGTGGAGGCAAAAAAAAAAAACAACAACTCCTGGACAGAAGCCAAAACTTATATAAGGTTATAGGAAAACGAGGCAGAGTGATCCCTCTTCTCTTTGCGGACTCTCACGGTCGGAGCCGCGACAGAATTTACAAGCTGATAGCTTAGAGCGCAGATAACCTAAACCTTATCTTCATGGGAAGAGTTTCAAACTTGTAAAGAAGGGCTGGGCTTTCTGAACAGCGCCATCTTCTGCCTGAAAACCCTCACAGCACTTGGAGGAAAATAATAAAAGCATGAGGCCACAAGCTCCTTACTTCCCACTTCTGCTTTGTAGCTATAAATGAACCGCTTTGTGGCTGTGTGTTTGAAGGATCGTATGTTAGTTCAAAGTAGCTCAGCATTTTCATGAGCTGTAACGATAAATGCTCAGAAATTTTACGAAATACTTGAATTCATTTGATGTTATCGTTCATTTTGCTTCTGATTCGTGTTTGGGTCAGCTGATCAGAGCGACTCAGTTTCTTTAATCGTAATTAACATCACAGTTTCAATGTGTGTGGTGTTGGATTAGGTTTGTATTTTATAATCTCACATTGATAATAAATATCATATATTTATATATCATATATTTATATAATATTTTGCATATATTGATATCAAATGTCAATATATGCAAAAAATGCATATAACACATTTTGCTAGTTAAAAGAACTTTTGATGTCCACATTAGAGATGCACCATATCAGAAAAAGATGCTGATTGTGATTAATTTGTGTTTCTCTGACACACTAACCTCATGCTAGCTTTAGCATCTATAGACGGCACATCAGATGTGAGCGGCAAGTTGATTTAGAGTCCATTAAACTGACCAAATAAATTATTGATAGACAGAATATTTTATATTCTAAGAAATATTTTGCTCAAACAATCCTTTTTGATTGAAATAAATAAATAAATAAATAAATAAAAATAAAGATGTGTCGCTCTAATCTCAGTGATCTCAACTTCAGTTTTGTCCAACATCCAGTGATGAAACCCAGACTGTCACAGACGGCATTACGTAGTTGAAAGGTTTGGTGCTGAACGATCGGCAAAACGTCCAGCATCTGTATCCAGTGTGTCTGCGTTGCTGTGGACGAACACGAGGCTGGTACACGTGTTAGTCTGCACAGACTTGATGTTAAGTCATTTCAAAGTGTTTGTGTCTTCACAGAAGCAGCTTTACTTTTCTCAGAAACGTATCTGACAAGAATGTGAGCACACTTGTTCAAACACTGCACAGAACAGCCTGATGATTAAGATTTCCGATTACCACCTTGAACATAGACAAACCATAATCAAGACTATGACATAGTAATCACAGCCTTGTTCTATGTTGTCTTGTGCCTGATCGACTCTGACCTCCCTCGTCTAAAAATACTCGTCGAGCACAAAGACATCTGAAGCTCTCGCGCTGTGGAGGACCCTCTCAGAGCAACAGCATTGGCCCTGCTGACTCTACAAACACAACAGAGCCTCTGTGATTTTCTCCGGGGCTTAGAACCTATGAACTTTCCCGTCTGTGAGACACAGAGGCGACGTCCCCACACAGCACTCACATGCCTGACGGAGTAAACCCTGGTAACGCTTGTTTGTTGACAAGCAGTGACCCACTGCAGTACGGAGAGGTCAACCAATCAGAACTGCCACTTGGACTCTGGAAGTGTTTTTTTCTCTTAAAGACGTTGTCAACACGTCAGTCAATATGTTAGCACTATTCTTAAAGAGCAGCATTTAGTGCCTTGGCGGTTCAATACATTTAGATTAGTGATTAAACTTGGAAAAGAGAGGAAAAGGCCAATGCATGCTGCAAGTCCATCCTGCAAAACAAATGTGAAAAGTGTGAGTCTTTAATTAGAAAACATTTAAAGATTGTGACCGTGTGTGATCAGGTGTTCAAGGAGCACAGTAGTAATTATGAGCATTTATGAAATTAAATGTTTTATCACATTTTTGTTCAACTGAGAAAAAAATATCATCATGCTATTGGTTAGTGGCTTTATACATTTTAAAGAAAGTAGGTATTTTGCATGCGCTTTTTATTTTGACCTACTTTTTTTTTTTTTTTTTCAGATCAGCTGATGAGAGTTGATCAAAAGCGATCCAGTTCAAATATCTGAATGACTGATTGGTGCATTTCTGATGAGTAAGCAATTGAGCAAGTAAATTTCTTTTCAAAATCACTTTTGACAAAAAAAAAAAAAAAAAAAAAGAAAGAAAGAAAAAGGGACAAACAAATAAAAGACTCAGGCCACCGTGACAGGAAGGCGACAACAAAGTTTTGGTGCAGAATCCTTTCATTCAGATCTGCTGTTAATGCGTCGGGTCTAAATGAAAACAATCTGACAGTGCAGGATGTTCAAGCCTGAACTTTACCATTTGGCTCAAATCTTTTTTTTTTCTTTTTAAATCCAAGTGACCTCAATGTGTCGATATCCCTATCCATCAAAAGTCAGTGTGGTGGAAAGAGCATGGCACTGGACTGATTTAATGCATCAGCACAAATAGAAATAGTGTCATTGTGTAACTCTTCTCCGCTCATCCATCATTTACATCATTGGCACACACTCTCTCTCTGTCGTCCACGGATATCCTTTGCCCTGCTGCCCGTCCATGAACTGCCACTAAATTTAGCCGCTCACATATTTCGCCATCGTCTGTTAACTCGTGCTTCAACGTGTTTCATGTATTTACTTCAGTGGAATTATATTCAGTGTCTTTAAAGCAAACAGTGGTTTTGATCATTTTAGTCAGGTTTAGTTCAGAACCTGACTAAATTGATTCATTCTGATTTGAGTTATTTTTTAAATTGAGTCACTCCTAAGACCTGAAGGCACACCACACATTTCAGATTTTTATTTATAAAACATTTTAAAAACCATTTTGTGTCTCTTTCTGTCTCACATTACGTATTACTTTGTGTTTATAAATCAGATTATATCTCAATCATGTTCTTGCGACATGACACAATTTGAAAGTTCAAGTGACAGAAATGCTTTTAAATTCACTATTATTTATATACATAGTCATTAATCTATAAATAATCCGAACTGTGGATTGATTACAAATGCGCTTGCCAAACAATTACGTCAAACTCAAATTACATTTTTGTTGCAAGTTGCAACATCAGGAATTACTGTCATATTAAACTCTAACACGTCCAGGAGGCGTCAGGCTGCAGGGTCTTTACTTCTCAACTCTGCTCTTCAGGACAAACATCACATGGCGAACATCATCATGGCACATGAACCAATAGTTTGGTGCCAAAGGACGACACCTCTGGCGTTTTCTCAGGTATGCCTCACTGGGTTTTATATAACAACTGGGTCAACAGTCAACAAGTCAGGCGAACAGCGACAGGAGACATCTGACAGCACCGGTCTGGAGGGGTGCAGTGAAACGTCACAGGATGGAGATGAGAAAAACAGCAGCAAGTCTTAAGAACTTAAAGGAAATTAAAGGATTACGTTTAGCTGGCTTTAGCAGGACCAGATATGTTTGGGTTTATCATGATATTGTGTTTCACTCTCCTGGAACCGCCTCCGAGTTTAGAGTCGTGCTCCAGGCTGGTTCATCTCGTCGGTCCATTTCTCCTTTAACTTTATTTGTATTTTGATGTTGCTAAGAACCTGCGGCCACAGATTGCTTCACAGGTCATGTTTGTGACTTTTGACTGTGTGTAAGGACACGGTGTGATATGAGGTCACTTAAATGCACATGACACCAGTTCCTGCTGCCAACCCAGCAGGGCTGCTCTGAACTTCCTGTCAATGGAAATGTGAACATGCCTGCAAACTCTCTTCCGTGTAGAGTCTGTTACAAAGGGGAGGAGGCTCAATGACAGCTGTTTTCAGTGTCACTAAAGGAAAAATAGAGTGTTTTTTTGCAAGATATCTGTTCTCGGAAGAGAGAGTCAGATCTTCAGCAGGTAACAGGAAGGATTAACAAACTTTAAAATTGCTCTGTTTTATATTTCATAGTTTATTCACTGTATTAAAACAGCTGCCTTTTTAGAAATAAGTTTAGGTAAAAATATCTTTGACAGGAACTTGTAGTATCTTCAGCTTGAACAGAAATGAATCAAACTACTTTTTTTTAATCAAAATCTGATCAAATTAGTTTCAAAAAAATCTACAAGTTGTCCTCAAAAGTCTGATCTATACCTTCCTACTAAATAGATACTTTAATAAAGTATATTAATTTAAACTAATTTCATATTACATATTAACATTGAATAAACAATGTTAATATGTTTAACGTTGTTTATAAACGTTAATAAACGTTAATAAATCTTACAGATATTATTCAACATGGTTCTGTTTGTATGAGGTCTCGTGAGAATATTTGAAGCATTCCCATCAACAGTGTCACATAACTGAGCTAATCAAAATGCTAAGATAACGTTCAAGCAGAGACTGAATTCCAGAAAGCAGGAATGTGAACACTGCGTCATCGCGTCAGAATTTGGTAAACTAACGGAGAAATCTGCAGATCTTTTCTTGTAAAAAGTCTTTGCTGTGCCCACCGACCTTTGTCTTGACGTTCTCTTTGAGCTCTTTGGTTCTGTGCCGTGTCAGTGCTAAAGTGCAGTGACTTCACTGTCAGCTCTGTCCTCTGTGTGCTGCAGGAGAAGCTGCAGCTGCGCCACAACCAGGACGGACACAGGGTGATTAGAACAAGCTGGAAACTCCCCCGTTCTCCACGTTAAAGTTCCTGAGTCATGAATTCCAATGTTTAATTGGTTCAGAATGAACCAACTAACATCCACACAACATTATTGGATGCGCACAACTGCAGATGTGCACTGCTTGTTCTTACAACTGAGACTTTGGGCCGGCGGTGGCCAAAGTGGGACCTCGAGGGCCGGCAGCCTGCATCTCCCTGGTGGTAGCAACAACCTTTTCAGCATGTCAGTGTTCTTCTCAGGCCTTCTAATGAGCCATCATTGGATCTAGTCGGGTTAAACCAGGGCGAGAAGTAAAACATGGAGGATGCCGGCCCTCGAGGACCCACTTTGGGCACCACTGTTTAAGTCAGTAAATGGCCTGTACCTGCATAATGACCACATTCAGTCATTGGAGGTGGTAAGCGACCATGTAAGAAGCTCGCCATGCACTGGCACCAACTGGGCCTCTGTCCACCACTAGCTTGTGGAAAGGCAGATAAATGGTCCTGCCCACCACAGAAACAAGGTACACACAAATCTGTCTTCATGTTTTTGCCTCACTCTTCATTTTGATTTTCATTTGCAAATGGCAAATGGCTTTACTGTAAATTTGACAAAATTATACTTCAGTTCATGCGCTCCAAGACAACAAGGACAAAATGAAACACATAGGGCAGTGCAGAGTGTTTGCTTTCCTTAAGCAAAGACTTGCTTGTCTGGTTTAATTTACAACATGGATATTAAGTGGGCATTTGGGTTAGTGTACGTTTGTATTATCCTCAGTGTACGTTTGTATTCTTCTAATTAGAACGACATGTGCATCATTCAGAGATGAACGACAAAAAAAGCTCATAGCGGGATTGCCATTTCCTTTTAGTTAATTAGGTGCCGATCAATACGAATCAATTTAGCCCCGACCCGTGTGAGCTGAACTTCACACGGATGATCTAGTTCTTGTTAACTGTGAGCTTGCACATTGCTGCAGAGCATCAGGAGTTCATCTAAAGCCTGCAGGTGAGAGTAGCTCTCCTGAACCAGGGTCGCAGTCTTCCTCTGTTTGGATCAGCTTCGGTGGAGGAGATCTGCTCACATCTTCCATCTGCAACACTCATCTGCTCACTGTGCTCAGGCCTCTTCCGCTAATCCATTAGCAAACAAAATCCCCTGACAGCAAACTCGAGCGACCCTGATAACAGGCCAGTGACATCGAGTCTGGGATGTATCACCATGCAGTCACCCTGGCTGCCAAGTTTGAGAGCCCAAAGATAACGAGGCCGAGGTTGCCAGGTTTAACCTACATGCAATTTTACAAGTTGAACACGTTTAACCTTATTGCAGATACACACCCAAGTCAGATTGCTTCATGCTGCTCTAGATAAGCACATGGGAATATGTTTCTGGGTGGGGAACGGAAATCAAGCCCTTTTTGAAACGTCAGCCAAAAGCAACCAACTGACTCTCTATTTTATCTAGCAGCATTAAAATGGTTACTACATTTTCATGATAGTTTTTAATGTTTGTGTCTGCTTGAGTTGGATACTGCAGGCCTTGTCTCTGTCTTGGTTGAATGTCTCACTCTGAGCAGCACACACACACACACTGAACTCAGAGGCAAACCGGGAGCCTCGCACATTCCTGAAGAGAGAGAGAGTGAGAGAGAGTGAAGTCTGACTTGGGTTGACTCCAAGTTTCCCCTATAAGTCCTTTTGTCCAACAAGCACCACAAACCAGACGAAGAGCGCTAACAGCACCGTGAGCTCATTACATTAGAAATGTGCTGTTTGAAATTTAGTCCCAAAACACACCGCATGTGGACACATTTAGATCAGCCACAATGGCATAAGCACACAAACACAACAAAATAAATAAATAAAACACATTTGGCACAGACCTCCTCCACAGACACATCCTGCAGGGCTTCGGGGTCCCGCGGGCCTCGGATCCAGCTCAATATCTGACCCATGTTCGACCAACCTGCGTGTGTGCGTGTGTGTGTGTGTGTGTTTGTCTGTCGGCCTGCGAGTCCTATCTGTCTGCTTGCTGCATGTTCCCAGCAGCCAGGCAGGAAGCAGCGAATGAGAAGAGAGAGGGGAGGGGAGAACGACTGGAAGGTGTGGTTAAGGAGCAGAGAGGGATCAGATGTTGGGCAGCGGTCTACAGTAAACTCTCTCTGAGCTATAAGGGGAACGAGAGCTGACCAGGGGCCCCATCAGATCATGTTTGGACGCACACACCAGGGCATATGCACATAGAAAAAAACAAACTTCATATCTTTATGCCACACAATTATTCCACCAATGGCATTAGCACATGTTCACACTTCCTACTGGGATAAAAGACTTGTGCCATGTTCCCAACATCCTCGCTGGATCACCATGGAGAGTAAACAAAGAGAAGAAAAACCCAGAGAACTTTGACCCTGTTCTTTACCGCCCTGATTTTACCTCTTAAAGATAAAAGCAGGAAGCGATAAAGGTTACACTCCTGGATGTAATCGATGTTTAAGTGAGCAAAATAAAAGCCATGGGAAGAAAGGTTTTTGTGCTGCAATGTGCAGCAAAGCGGAGTAGCGTGTTTTGACAGCTGGGAATGTAGGGAGTGTTTTTCTGCAGTTGTGCAAAGATCGAAGGCGAGAGAGAGCGTCCTGAGTTTTACCCTGCTCCTCTTGCCATGTGCAAGAAAAAAAACACACAAATATCACAACAAATATGTTGGGGGGTTTATTTTTAGCTGCGCTAATGTTATATTTACAATTTATAAATTGAGCAAGAGTAGAAGTTGCAATCTCTGTCATATCTATGATGCTTTCGTTTCTCCACGACTTTACGTCTCTCTTTAAATAGTTGATGGGTGGGGTGAGCCGGTAAAAAAAAAAAAAAAATCCTTTGATTTAAATCACCGAGACAAACCGAGTCCGACACCTGAGCCGTTTGGGCTTTTTCAGCCTTTCCGAAGCACACCTCAATTTATTTTCTAGACAACCAAACGGTTTCACAACCAGTTTCAACCAGCCGAGAACAACGCACTCGCTTGTGTTTCTCACCAGATGAATCATTAAGGCTTCATAAGCACCAAATCTGCCCCTCTCAAACACACACACAATAGGTTTGATGGAAACTAATCAGTATCAGTCACTTTGACTGATACTGCATCCCACTCCCACACATGTGGGAGTGGGATGCATTTCAGGAACTTGGATGACTTCATCCCTCACTCACCCTTTATTGCATCACCTTATTAACAAACTGTTCAGCTATTTGTGATGAAGAGACTTTAATACAGCTAAAGACTGAATGTACCGATATGAGGGCCGCAAATGTTTTGCCCCCCTGTTGTAGAAATGTGGAATAAATCAATTATTTTTAACAAAATCAGCACCATAATTGTTGGTCGCATGTTGTTAAGACTTTGTACAGCCCTTTATTTTATTTTATTTTTTTGCCAATAGCACTTTTTCTGTGTTTCACAAGGTTTAATTTTCAGAGAGAGGGATGTTTGATCTTTGAGCTTTACTCCTTTCACAGTCACTCTCCTGGGTCCTTTGGGCCTGGTGACTCATTTCTGAGTTGCATTGACCAGCTCTTTAGGATTATTAACCAATAAAATCCACTAACAACATGATGTTCAATTTTCTGCCAGAGGCAACCAGATTTTTATTCAAAATCCTCGTGTTCCAGCGAGGTGTAGGAACAAGTCTACAGCATCACAAACCCTCCACCGTACTTAGCAATAATAATAATAATAATCATTAATATCACTATTTCCACAAATTCTACTTTGTTTCACTTCAATTAATCCTGGATTGTTTGGTCATAAAAAATTGGGAAACCAATTATTCGGGTGGAAAAAAAACACACCGACATTTTATAGGTTCCCTCTGCGTTATGTTGAGTTCATTTGTAAAGAATAAAAGTGTTTGTATAGCACTTTTTATGGAGTCAAGTGTAACACAGATGCTTTACAGATGAGGTTTCAGTTTAGACCTCTTCCATCTTGTCTCTGTGTTCACACAATATGAATCAAGTTACAGAAGTATGCCTTTTATAAGGCACACCCTGCAGCTATAAAAGTCACCAAAGGTGTTCAGGCTCCTTCACCTCAGAACGTTCTTCACATGCACTCATGGAGACGGTCATACGTGAAACATGTGGGAACAGAGTGACAATACAGGCTCTTCCACATAGCAAACCTTGGCACGGTCCCGGCCAGGCAGGCACACCTACTGCTGCATAAAACACCGCAGATAAATGAAATTGCCAAACAAGCTAGTGCACCATGGGAAATTAATGTTTTCCGCTGCAGCCTCCCAAACAGCTATTTAGATAGAAATCAGCGGAGCTTTATCTGAAAGTTCAATGAATGCAGTTTCCTTTTAACATCTGCACTGGAATGAATGTTTTCGGGGGGGTGGGTTGTTTGTTTGTTTGTTTTTTCAGCAGGCAAATGTAAAAAAATATATATAAATACACCCATTGAGGTATAAATAAGAAACCAGAAACTGTGTCTTAGTTAAATATATAGTGTGGTATATGTAACTGTACCCTGCTGCTAATTCCTCTTTATATTTAGAGCCACACTGCTGTACTACTCACCCGCTCTAATTCATTTACAAACTGAGCACAGGCTGTCAAAAAGTATTTGCACCCTTGCACATTTCTTGTGTTCTTTGTTTTCATGACACTAAAATGTCTCAAATCCTCAAAGCAAACTTTAACAGAGATATGAGCTGAAGAGATACAAGAAGCAGCTTATGATTTCCACACCAACCCTGGCGGATGTGGAATGGCGGTTGAGCCACCATTAGCCAAAGTTAATGGGTTCATTTGTAATTTTTCATCATCTGTTGAATTTCTTTAGTTTGAAGCAGGATGTGTTGCATTTTCAGATCATTTAACCCAATTTGTGTCGTCAGTCGTTGATTCTACAGATCCTGAAAAGATCAGGCCAGAAATCAAACTAAGTTTTCAAAAGAAGGAGGCTAATTATAGGTAATTCATGATTTCAGAGGCGGACTGGCGGTGATACATTGTGATCATTGGGCCAGGTTAGTCAACATCATTTTCTTGGTTGCATTAAAAAAAAAAAAAAGTTTATTGAATAAAAAGAAAAAGAAGCAGACATGGAAGAGGTCTAAAAATAAAACTGGAAACTGAAATAAATTCAAATAAAAACACACCAGATTACTTAGAAAGCGATCACAGGACGCTCAGAGCGCATTTGCACGTTGAAAGTGAATCTCACATCAAAATAAATGCGAATTCAGATTTTCTAGTCTGCACACATTTAGTAAAAGTTTATGAAACTCGTCTTAATCGTTCGCCCTGAAAGCGAATTCATGTGAAAACATTAACAAAGACATGGCAGCTGATGTCACTCTACCTCCTTTAAAAGAGTTGATCTGTCAGCCGCAATTAAATCCAACATCACACGCTGTCAGCATCGCTTTGCCTCAAAGCGGCTGCAACCATCAGTTTCAGTCTCTGCTGCTTTCTGTGAGTCTGTTTCCGAACTGCAATTGTCCCTTTTTGTTTTGCTCTTGCATTAAAAGCTTCTTCCTCCCTTGGTGGCCTTTCAGCTGATAGGACTCGTTTGATTGTGAATGATCAACTTCGGGCAGATTCTTCAAAAGGCTTTTGAATTTGATCTGGGGTTGATCTGCACAGATCAAACCCAAAACGATCTACTCTCTGAACAATACACAGGCTGGACAATACCACAGTGTCTATTCTTTAACATCATTGTTTGGACAGATTGTGGCAATTGCGCGTATTTAGAAATTGTAATAACAATGAATCAGACTTGGTTTTCTGGGCTGATGTCTTTTAGTTTTTCCCATGATGTCACACAATGAAACATTGTCTTTGAGTTGCTCAAAAGTGTATAACCAGGTGTGCCTCTATTAAATCAAAATACTTTAAGCCAATCAGAAAGCTTCCTAAGCGTCCCCACCATCATCTGGTTTTCCACAAATGATTTATTGGCAAATTAATCTTAGTGTAAACTTCTGAATATAAGGTACTAGTAAAATACACCTTATTAGTCTTACAATAAGACTAATAAGTAGAAAGTAGAAATAATGTTGGTCGTCCTAACCGACCTAAAACATGAAAAGTTTATTATAAGACACAGAAAAAAAATTCTTAATAAAAATGTGATTTTTCTCAATAAAAACATTCCAAAGCCTAGAACGTCTCCAGAAGAAAAATGAGTTGAAAAATAACTTTGTGTGAATCCTAAGAGTTAGACCGAATCTGTAGAGAGAGTCTTTATCGTCAGGTGATGGATAACCCAGGCTTACCTGACTATGACTGTACACAGCAGAGGGAGACAAACAAACACACACACACACGCACACACACGCACACACCTTTCATGTTAATTTAAAACAACAAGCACTAATCCACAGTGAGTTTCTCATAATTCAGTCTTTGTCTGCTGCTCCCACTTTTGGATTGTATTACGCTAGAGAACACAGCACAATGGTAAGCTGTTTAAAACCCTCATTTCTTTCAACTAAAATAACACAGAAAAACAAAACCTTAACCTACCCACAGTGTAGACTTATTACATCCATATAACAGACAAAAATATAGCCGAGCGGTTACCAATTTCACTGCAGTGCATTTCATTTTAGTCACTCAATTAAACTGAAACATCCCCCAAACCTCTGAACTATGTTTCATGAGTTACGTAAGATTGATTCAACATATTTCATCAATCTGGTGCAAATGAAAGAGTTGTGAGTTTGAGACAAGAGAAGGAGGTGGAATCAGTACCTTGCCATAATGAGACTCTGCAGAGGAATAGAGTGAAGATTTGCTATTATGAAGGACTTCAAGATGAGGAGCAGCTGCTCTTCCTTGCTATAAACACACACACTCACACACACACACACACACACACACACACACACACACACACACACACACCAGCTTGTTATTATGAGATCAAACGTTTTGGATTATTATTGTTCAGTCTGAATTCAGGGGAACCAGCAAACAGGATGCAGCCATTTCAACCTATTGTTTCAATGGGATTCTCAGGCTACTTTGCTGTCTGGACGGCTAACACAATGGGGGTTAAACATGACATTAGTATTAATTTGAAATATGTCAGATGAAGCTTAACGGCATAAATTCAGTACTTGCATAATAACAACATCCAGTGTTCAGAAAGTTATCTCAGTTCAGATAGTCACACCTTCCTGTGTAAATAATGCTTGATGGCAGAATGAAGCTGCTACAACACTGCATATGGTTTGAGTCAAGTTTCAAAGCAGAACCGAGACGTTTTCAGACATCCTTGCGCATTGAAGCGCCGCAACCAAAACGAGTGCCAGTTATTACTTTAAATTTACTGCCTTTAAAATCGATGTTGCCGGGGGGATCTGGGAGGATGGAGGCACGAAAAATCAGTAGAGAGAGAGAGAGAGACTATGAGACAACAACTGGTGTACTTACAATATTCATCCAGTACGCAGCGTACGCCATGAGGGACCAAAGTTGAAGTCTGCGCTTCTATTCCTGCGCTCTCGGAAACAAATCCTGCTTTATGTCAAGCCTCCCCGAAAGCCGCGCCACTCCCTGCAGACTGCACCTTGTCATATACTGTCTGCTCTGCAACGCTTCCTTTCTCTGACTCAATGCATGCAGAAAGTTTCACAACTTTCGAAGGAATTTCGGGCTCCTTATCAGAGCCACAGGCAAAGACCTGTTTGCGCCTTTTCACCGACCTGCTCCACCCAGTGGAAGCATTTTTTGTTTTGTTTTGTTTTTGAAAATGAAAAGACAAAAGGCCTTAATGGTTCCAGAAGCAGTGATCATGTCTCTCTCTAAGTGGACAGAAAGCAAGTTTGTTGTTAGTATCATCGAGACATTCAGTCACTCCTGCATGGCGCAGAGGATGAATCAGGTCCAAAAAACAAAAATATCCTGTATGTCATCGTAGAGATTGCAATGTTCGAGTCTTTATGAGCGCTTGTAATGAAAAGCAAAGATCAAACGTACCTCCTTGGTGTTTTTCTGATGGCCGTGGCTTCTCCTCTTATGTGGCATCTTTGCAGACCTGGATGGATGGACCTTCTCCGGCTCCCTTTGTGTCCCGACTTGTCTCACTGCGTTGAGTTCGGACCCAGTTGAGCCGAGCTGCCCCTCCCGCTGCTTGGTGGAGGGAAAAAATGAGAGTTTTTAGGAATGCCTGCAGAAGATGGCAAACCCAAAGATGATTCAGCACGATGGTGTGTGTGTGTGTGTGTGTGTGTGTGTGTGTGCGTGTGTGTGGGTGTGTGTGTGTGTGTGTGTGGGTGTGTGTGGGTGACCGTTTTGCAGCTTGCAGAGTCTTGTTTTCACTTTATGATGCCTTATCAGACATGTCTGTGACGCAGATTGCGACCTTGTTGTTGAATGCCGTCAGATATTTGGTTGAAAATTGGTGAAATATATGCAGGCTTGTTCAACTGATTGATTAAACGAAGTACTTGAACTACTTGAATTCAGTGTTTCGGTTCATATTTTAGTCAAATTAAACAAATGATTGTTTCACTAGCTGGATGGGGTTTTCTTTAGACATCAGTTTGGTGACACACACACACACACACAACCCACAGCAAGGGGAAAAGTTGACTCACCAGTTGATGGCGTTGTTTCCGATCAGCAATCGCAGCACAATGCTGCCCTCTGCTGAGCAAATTTGGAACTGAAGGCTTCTGAAAAGGCGAGGCCCTAAGGAGACTTTATGTCCTGTGCCAACAGCAGAAACATTAGCAAACGTGATACTTGCATTTCTGAGATGTTTTGATTATTGGTTAAAATTTTCCCTCCAGTGTGTATTAATATTTTTGGACCAGGCTCACTGACTCGGTTTGCTTTGATCTTCATCGTTGCCTCTGATGTCTCTCATCTTCCTTTTGAGTTTACCAACCAGTCAAGCCCAGTGATACTGCGGAGAGCCAGAGCTGTCCTCCTGCCCGGGAAAGGAAATCAGCATCTCCGTAAAGCTGGTCAGCAGAGGGCAGCTTGAGGTGCTTCACATTATCCTGGTAGTTGAATTTGGACCTGATGAGACAAAGTTGACCAACCTCAGCGGATGACGTGGTTCCCTAAATACTCACTGCCCCGTGGACACTTTACGTTTTACTTAAAGAACCACATTTAACGTCATGTTTACTATCCAGCAATATGGGAAAACAGGAGCATGCAGCCCCTTACAACAACTAAAGGATGTAAAGTGTTTAGTGAGATTTTAGAATTTATGTTTAGTTCATGTTTTATCTTATTTACATGTACTTTTTATCTATTGATTGGATATATTATGCATTAACTATTAAGTGGTGGATTTATAAAATCTAGGTTTGTGTTTCTCCCTGATGCATAGAAAAAGGTTGATTCATTCATCTAGAAAGTATTTACTCTTCCTCTAAATTTTTGGACGTTGATCTCCAAATGAAAAGAAAAACAATTATTTCACCTGAAAAACAAAACTTGGGACAACTGAGCAGTGAATTAAGAACGGATCTAAGAGGTTTTTCTAACATCGTCTCTGTTTCAGGAGCAGATGTGAGAGTTGCAGCTCGTTTCCTGGACATGTCTGTCTTTTGTGATTGAATCTGACTCCCTGTCCTCACCTTGTGAATCACCAACTAAACTTCATCCTGTAGTTGTTCCTGTGGCTTTGACACCTTTATCCAATACACTGTCTTTCAGAAATAATCATATCCTATCCTTCCTGTAGAGGGTGTCAGTGACTCTCTCATCATCTCCATGATTTTCTAGGCCATGCCTATATGTACATTGTGGCACTTAATTATTAAATATCTTGGTTTTGTGCACTCTGTCTTTTCTGGGAAGCTGAATTTTACATCATTATTTGTTGTAATAAACAAAAAGTTCGTCAATTGCAAGATGAGATTTGGATCCGGATTCATTTAGCTGTGAATGAATCAAGACATCAATGCTCACCACTGAACACACTGCATGTTAGTAGTATTTAAAGGGCAGTATTATGGATCTTCCAGGCACATAATGCCATTTCATAGCACAATCCAGTAACTATGTTACGTTCAGTTGTGAAAATTCTGTATATACCAAACATAACTTAAAATGAATTTGATTCAGTACTTTTACGGCTTGAGATTGGGCCTCTATTAAAAACTCCGACTTTGGGAAGTCATCACACCGCTCCTCTATTAACCCTTTAACAGCATTTTTACCTGCATTTTTTTTTAACAGCGTTGCACTAAGAAGTAGTTTGTATAATGAGCTCTGCAGATGCGCAGTTTCCCCAGGTGTTTGCTTAAAGACTGGGCTCCTCAGAGAAATTGGGAATTAAATTTCTGCAATCTGATGGCAACAGTTGTTTCTCAGTGGTGGGCTTGGGATTATTTTGAACCCCAGTAAACACACTGGTGAGCGATACAAAGTATCCCTCAGCAAAGATAATATATCCTAAATATGTAACACTTTCCTGCACAAATTTCAAATTTGACAAACTCACTTTGTGTCCAAAAGCATGTAAATGTTTCAATGTATTTTGTCCACTCAGCAGCAGCTTGGCTGCAGATGAGGATTTCATCAACATACTGAAACGGTGCAGTAGCATCACACAGGCCGAGAGAGTTTAAACTGTTTTTCATCGCAGCCTTAGAGATTGTAGGACTCTCGAAGAAAACTTTGACATCAGGTGGAATTTGGGACAAAACAGTATTTTGAAGGATGTATCCAGTTGGAGCTTGAATTAAATTCCCGGCCGGTTCTTGAACAGAACGCCACTCGGTCGGCTGACCTGGACCTCTCAGGAGTGCGCACAAAAAAAAAGTTTCACATGTAGCAATAAAGCCACAGGCTTTAACAGAATGTCCTGTTTTGCTTATTTTTGGAAGGATCAAAGTCTTATCAGCCCTACGTGTTGGTAGCCTTGAGGCTCCAGCCAGGACATTTAGATAGGAACAGTTCAGTAGGAGCTTTAAAGTCTGAGGTTAGTCCTGCAGTTCCATAATATTTAAAACATTATTGTCGGGTCAGAGGTCGTATGAGTCCAGCCAGTCACTGTCACACATAGTTTAACCTGTGAGATGGCGCTGTAAGGGACGCAACGCAAGTGTGGGATGTAAAACAAAGACAGCTGGGCAGAGGACAGACAGACAAAAGGGCAGCAGCTGGTGCTGTCCAAAACCACACAGTTCAGAGTGAATTCAAAATGTCGTATCGCCCGATAAGCGTTCAGACCTCCACCCGTCCCCAGATCAATCCTCGGTGCATCATCGTCAATACGAAGCAGATCTATCTGACCCCAGAATGACATTTTACACCGCGAGATGATATCAGATGACATTTGTGGAAGGCCGCCTGAAAATTGTCATCTCGCGAACGACTGGAGCCGATCCTGAACCTTTGTGATCGATTCCAGTGTTAATTGACGATTTGAGTTGCGTTTACTCCACGCCGAATACTGCAACAGCTCACGATGCAGGAGACGAGCAGGGATGCAGAAATGATCAATTCACCACACCTAATTGATTTCATTTGAGATAACGTGCACTGAGTCAGCTCTCCTCCTTCCACGTCTTCACCTGCGTCACGCTGCTACTAAAAGCTCCCTATCGCGAGGCGATTCGGTGCACCTGGAAAAATAATTAGCTCGAGACGCACAGCTCGACCTCTGGAGTCGGCTGATGTGAGTGGTGTGTGTGTGTGTGTGCGTGTGTGTGTGCGTGTGTGTGTGTGTGAAGGAAGAATGATCTCACCCATCTCTGCTGACATCTCCCCTCTCTGCTCAGGCCCAATTTAGATGTAAGGACACTGAATTCAGGGAATCAGTATGAACAAAGATTCACTGATCTGTAACAATATCAGCTTCTCGTAAACTGACCCCTGTGTGTTTGTTTTTTTTGTTTTGTTTTTTTTTTCCCCCTCCTCAGTGCTTCTCTGTGCATGAGTGAGAGTCTGGGTGAGAGCAAACAGTCGTTGCTAGGGAAAGATGGATTATATAGCCGATGTGCCGCGAACCTGTTTGTACACGACCAGATGACCAAAGGTAATGACTAACAACTCATTCTATAGAGAAGCCACACCTCATTAAAATGAAAACTGGAGTGTCCGTTACTACAGCAGCAGCACTAGCGTCGTGCTCCACTGTTACGGGTTGATGCTGTTTCTTTGCTGTGACTCTTGAGGCCTCCGTAGTTTCAAGGAGGGTGAAAAATCACAGCCTTCCCTCCATCCAAGCCGTGGTCTCCGGATCGTTGCACTCGTTTAAAACCGTTGACACAATGTTTCCATCAGTCCATCAGTAAGCAACCTGAGCTTGGCATTATTGTTTCCACGAATAACTGCAATTATCGCAGTTTGACGAGATGAGAGGGCGTACTGTGTGATAATGCCTTTTTTATGAAAAGAAAGCTGTTCAACAGACTTATTACACTGGTTAACAGCTAAAAAAAAAATTGTCTGGGGTTTCTCAGCTGTTTTAGTGTCATTTTGATGTGCTGAATCCAAAAGTCGCATTGGTTCTGCTCAATCAGATCAACTTTCTGAACCATGGATGCAACATGAGCATCAAAATGCATGACTTGTTCTCACATCTGGATCCTGAGAATCTGGGATCAGTGAGAGCAGAGCAGGAGGAGAGACGCCACCAGGACGGAAAAGAGACAGAGAGTTCAGCACAAGCAAGACGTAATGTTCAATTTACATGAACTTCTCCTTGTCCGTGTTCATTATTCAATCTACAGACATTTAACTAATGTACTCTTTTAGAAAATTTTTCTCCTAAAACATTTTTTAATGAGAAATGTTAACGGAAATTAACTGATTATGTCATCAATTTAGTCAGAAGATCAGATTTCTGTAAATCAAATTAAAATAAAAACTTGACCTGATTGACAAAAACAGATGTCATGTTTTTGGATTCAGCAGCGCAAAATAGTCCTAAATCAGTTGGAAAAAAACATAAGACAACTTCCAAAACATAATGGTTTTTTTGTAACCCAGTGTTATCTCATTAATCCAGCTATTTGCATCATTTTTTGATCGGTAAAATTAGTATGAAACTTTGAAGATTGTGACATGTCACAGAAAACAGCTCGCAAAAGTTTCCATCCTCCTGGAACTTGCAACCACCAAGTTTGATGCATTTGTTTTGTTGTTGTTGTTGTTGTTGTTGTTGTTTTGGGGGGGGGGGGGTTAGGATTCTGCATAATTTTATCAAGTAATTTTAAAACAATCTGCTGGAACAAGGTGCTCTGATCAGATTAAACCAAAAATCGAAACAAAAAAGATCATTTTTGCTCCACTGCAACGGTAACAAAAGATACCAAAATGTCAGCCGACTTGCTATGTGTGGCGTGATATATGAACCGCATGAGCACCATGAACAGTTTATCTACGTGGAGAAAAATGGTGATTGGTGACTGTATGTTGCTGTGGAGATGCTATTCATCAGGCGGGACGAGGAATCGCATCAGAGGTGATGGACAAACAGAGAACAAGACAAAGTAACAAAAGAGAAAAACAGTTGGATTGCTAAAAACATGAGGAGGAGGCAAATATTTACTTTGTAGCAGGATGATGATCCTGCTACAAAGGAACATCCATCATAGGCAGAGCTACAATAGAAGGGCATAAGATTATGTTCTTGAGTAAAAGACCCAAATAAAGATCTGAAGCTAATTGAGAATCTATGGGGGGGGGAACTGTTTATCAGAGTTTTTTAAGCCTGCATGTCAGAAAAGGTCTGGGTTTGAAAGAGCGACATTTTCTGGACAGTGACCAGGCCATTAGCCTGCTGGTTCCTTTTTACGTTCGCTTCTTTGTGTTTAATTCTCACTTCCTCTGCTTGCCTTCATTTCGTACGGATGGTGTGTCTGGTGTGTCATCGGAGAATAACATGGTTTGTAGCGACTGCATGTGCTTTATTCTAAAGCGCTTTCTTTGTTTTTAGGGGGGTTTCATCAGTAATGTTTTCATTTGAATATGTTTGTGTATGATTTGGTTGTGTTACATTTAAGTAAATTTTGTTTGGTTTTGCTGTTTTGTTCTCCCTTCTCCTCGTAGTAAACTTCCCTGGATGTGCAGCTCAGATTACAGACCACACTTCCACAAGTCATTTATTACCACGATTATATCACTGCACTTAAGTTGGCTCTTATATTCCCTCTCTGACATTAGCAAACAAAACTCACTGTATGTGTGAGTGTGTGGTGTGTGTGTTTTGTGTGAGTCATGGGTCTTTCCCGGGTTCAATTTTCCACCACTAACTCTAAAACAATATCCATAAAAAAAAAACATTTATGATCCTGATCATGTCACCTCTGAAGTGATCTTGTAGTGAGGAAACAGTAAACTGCATGAGCAGGAGACACGCTTGCTGCATGGAACGCCTCACAAAAATATTCACACCCGTTTGTAACATATTGTGACTTCACACTGGCATTTTTGTCAAACTTAACTATATATTTTTTTAATACTTTGTGATAGGTTAAAACAAAAGAAAAATAAAGCTTTCAAATTAAAAATATATTTCTTAAGATTCTTTCCCTTTGACTGTCATCTGATAGTCATTGTTCAAGCTTGATTTCATTTCGAAAAAGAAATTTAATTGTAGGTCTCTGTGCCAAATATTGACCACAAATGCAAACCAAACATTTTCACCCTGAACAACAGGTTGTGTTGCACCACCATAAAATAAATAAATAAATCACAATTGAATCTCTAGAGGGTCACTGTTACATAAAGCGTGAAAACGTCTTAAGTTCTGCAGCAGTATTTGTTATCATCCATCTCTATTTCATTACGCAGATTTGATTCATGCGCAGAAACCTATAAACAAAAGAGTGGATTAATGTGACGCACTGCATCTAACTCATAGCACTATGGCAAGCTAGATCAGGAACGGTATGCATGTCTGCTGTTTTATTTCAAAATTGGGCCCCTGAGGGCCCCCTTTTGGACGTCCTGCTAGGCTTTCATGGCGGGAAGGAGGAGCTGTCCGGGGTGCTGAAAGCTCTTCCTGCCGCCTGAGGACAAGACAGGCGGCAGGATCTGCCTCACAAAGCTCCTCCAAGCGCAATCTGCCCGTTCAGCGCAAGACAGGAGGCGGACAAAAGCTCAGACACGCGGGAACGACTCCTGATTACAACATGACGGCCGCGCGCGGACGAAACATGCACGTGAGGCAGATGCTGCAGCAGCGCATCCGCCTTCAATGGTGACGATCATGAACATACACGAAACATGCGATCAGATGGGATCTTCGTTGGATGCGGCTGTATTGTCTGCTTTTCTAACTCTCGTGTGATATTTTTAGTCCCCCCGTTTGGACGTTCTCCTTCAGGAACTATAGCACCCAATCTAAACAGAGGTGGGCGCCGGACTGACGTCAGAGTACAAGTAATTTGACGTGTAAGCTCCCCCCCCTCCTGCCAACATCACGACCACAGACGCGCACTGACACCGAGCCCAACCTTTCAGCAGCGCTTCCTCTCCCACAACAAGCTGGTTCCTTCCACCTCAGAGAGCGGCTTTCATTAGGAACACCCTGAACTTAACGACCGATCCATCCATTTATGTGATTATTAGAACTGCGCAACGTTTACATCTCGCAGGGTTTTCTTTTTTATACATATTTATTCCCCTCTTTTTTTTGTGTGTGTGTGTGGAGATTATAGCTTTCTCTATATATTTTTTTTTTTCTCATCTTGTTGATTTCCCTCTGACATGGAAGTGAGATGCCGTCCAGCGGTGATGTGCTGTGTTCTCGCCGTCCTCTGCTCCGCGCTGCGCCGCTGCCAGGCGCTGTCTTACGCGGACAGGCAGTACCTGAACGAGTGGGCCGTGGAGATCCCCGGCGGGCTGTCCGAAGCCGAGGCCATCGCCAAGGAGCTGGACTACCAGCTGGTCCGACAGGTAGGTCGACGCCCCGAAGCACCAGTTTTAATTAAAAAAATAATGATGATAATAATAATCTGTTTTTAATGGGGAATTAAAAAATAATAATAATAAAAAAAAAGTGTGTCTGACGTAGGAGTGTTTTAACGTAGGCAGAGCCAGAACAAGAAAAGTAGGGTTTTATTTTTAAATGACACGTCTCATTTCACTGAGACAAAAAAAAAAAAAAACTGGGCCTGGATTTTTTATTTTTTTTTCCCATCTTAATCAAGCAAATCAAATGGACCAGTCAAAGATTTCTGAGTTGTACCACTTTTACTTAAAAACAGGCTATGAGACTCAGAGCTCTGTATTATTATTGTTTTAAGATAAAAGGGCAGAGTGGAGGAGAACAACATAGTCTGCATAACAGCTGTTACTTCATATATCTGCAGGGCTCCTGTCCTCCACTGGGAACAAATGTCCATCAGTCCACTTATTCTAAACATGGCAAAACCATGCTCAATCTGCTGACATTCCCTCGGTGATTTTGACAGTTTGACAAATAAACAGTTTGCCACAAGCCATGTAGAGAAACGGCAGAGCTGTAGAAGAAGCTAGTCAGATCATACTGGCTTTTAGAAACGGTAGTGGCAGCATCATGCTTTGGAATTTGTTTCTTTAGCAGAGAAATTTTAGTTTAGCAGGAATGAAGAAGTAAGGAGAGGTCTGAACTCTTTGGAGCCTGTTGCACTGGGCATCGATTGATGTCTTTCGGCAGTTTTTATATGCAGACAGTTTGTTTTCCAAGGATCTTGTTTTTCAAGATTTATGTGTTAAGATTGAAATTGGTCTGAGCCTTTATGCGTCAACAGTTTGGCCGTTGCAAGCTTTAATGTCCCCGAAGTTGCTGGTCTGATCTGTGTGGATTCTTTTTATCCTCTTTTGAAAAAATAAAATACATGAAAACCTGTGAAGCAGCCACTGCTTATCCTGTTACAAACTGATCTACAGCCATGTATCATTATATATAATATAATTAGTTGAAATAAAGAGCAAAGAAATAAGAGTGCATCACCAAATGGTTGATTTTATGTAACATTTACAGTGGAGCAGTGTGCTTATCTGTCCAACATCTGACGCTCCCTGCAGATTGGGGCCCTGGAAAACCTCTTCCTGTTCAAACATGGCAGCCACCCTCGCAGAACGAGACGCGCCGCGGAGTACATCACCAGGCAGCTCTCGGAGGATGACCGGGTGGGTTTTCAAGCCTCGGGCTCGTCCTGTACCCGTAAGCGCTGGAGCTCTGAAGAGATTTCAAGCCTCTTGGTTTGTCGGCGCAGGTGTTGTGGGCAGAGCAGCAGTACGAGAAGCGAAGAGGCAAGCGGGCGGCCCTGAGGGAATGCAAGGACTGCTCAGTGGACAAACTTTTTGACGACCCCATGTGGAACGAGCAGTGGTACCTGGTGAGTTGTAGTTTGCTTCCAAGGCTGTCGAAAAACCCATTTGAACATTTTCAGTTGTATGTCAGAGGTCACTTTCAGCGGATACATTTGTCTTCCAGTGGTGTGTGGATGTTGCACATTTATGATTGTGGTTCGAGGGTCATTTACTCCCTGGTCATATGATGCGTACTTTGGGTCTGCAGATTGTCTGTTCTCCTCAGAGACCCGCATGGATTCGAAAGCTGGACGGATCCACGCTCTCGCTGCTTTGTCCCGTAGCCTTTCGAGTGGAGATGAATGGGAACACCTCTGCATGTTTCACACGTAAAGCATCAGCTGGCTCGTGTGAATTAATCCAAGTGTTGCGATGGAGAGAATAAACAGTGAATACGCTGCATATGTACGCATACGGACATCAGATTGCAATACGGAGGGGCAAAAAAAGCATTCTATCAGGCAGCAACAGCCAAGAGAGCTATTTGCTTAATTGGTCACACGGTCCCTTGTGGAGATGAGAGGGTTTGGCGAGACCGTAATCCAGTCGGATGGGGTAGGCCAGAGCACAACGCATTAAATCCTAATTTAAACCACGACGGGACGTTTCGACTGTCCCAGGGCATGTAGTTAGAGGAAAGATTGCAATATAAAGCCTCCTTTCTCACATATTCCCACTTTGGAAAAAGTTTTCTTTCGCCCATGAGCTTTTAGGACTTCTTTTACGACAGCTGGTTGTTTTCTTTGTATTTTATTAGGGCTAAGCAGTAAAATTAGGCTTAAATGCAAAAACATGCAGCACATTATTGTCAGTTATTTGTCTGGAAAATCCTCCTTTTCTTTCTGCTTCAAAGTGCTGCACAATTTCACGTCGATCTGTCACGTAAGATCCCAGCTTTGAAGTTTTAGTTGCAAAGTTCACGCTTGATTTAAAAAAAACAAAAAACATTCAAATACAAACATTTGGAAAGTGTAGCATGCGTTTGTGTTCAGCTCTTGAAACTTAGTGTGGCTGGATGAAGTGACTGAACTTCACATTTCAGGCCTTATTCTCGGTTGGACTTGGGTCTGGACTTTGACTGGGCCATCCCAACAGATGGACGTGCTCTGCTCTTAACCAATGGCGTGGTTCATATTTTTCGAAGGAATAATTTTGTCAGCAGCTTCATCCAAATCCATTTTATTTATGGTTTTATGTTTGTTTGGTTTTTTTTTTCTCGTTTCATTTATTGTTTTTGGTTACTACGTTTTATTTTGAATACTGAAGACATCTTCCCGTTCCAGTGTTGAGTCTTCTTTACAAAATGAAAGTTCATTGGTCTGTGAGAGGGCATTATTATGTGATTATCAATATATCACTTGAAAATCATCTCCAAAGAGCAATATTATCATTTACCAGAGTAATTACTGACACAGTTTATCGTGCAGTATAAGATTGTTACACGTCTGTCTGACGACAAGATATATTGAAAACAAATCCTTTTAAAGCAGTAATATGCCTTGCATTTTCCAAAACAAAGAAAACTTCAAGTTATTAACTTCCACCTGCGACCTAATGAATATTATATCCTCTGAGCTACTTTTCTGGGAATAAAGTGGCAAACAGAGGCAGAGGAGGAGCATGTTCACCATCGGCTGTTCAGCTACAGGGAACAGATGTGCTCTGTTATTGACCGGATCACCTCACATGATCTGGATCAACGGGTCAATCAGGTGAGACCGATCAGTTACCGAAGAGAGTAAATCCTTATTTTTGCCAGTTTTGGGACTTAAATGTCATTGAATTCTTTCCACAAATTGGACTTTTTTTTAACATCATTATTAGATATGTGGACGTCTGATAGACAGATCCGTTCTATGAGCCTCCACTCTTTTTTTTTTGCACCTGCACTAACAGAACATGAGTCACGCTTGCGGCGACCGAGAAAGCAAATTGAGATGAATCAGCTTTGCCAATGAGGGATGATGACACTAATGGGATCGGCGTCAAAGCGCCGCTTTTTGTATTTCCACATCAAGCTGTGTCTGTGTCACCGGGAGGACCAGGTTACGACTGGATGCAAAAAAAAAAAAAAAACACAAAACAAAACCTGGCAGCAGATTGGACAACCGACCGGAGGCATCCCTCTGTTTTTAACATTGTGGCATGAGGCGTTTCCTCACAGAGCCGGCGAAGGAAGGATAACGAAGGAAAATGATTAGATGACACAAAGACTGAGAGATCATAAAAGACAGCAGTGACAGCGATACTGGCGGACCCGATGGGTGCTGATACTGGGAGTTAGGGTGGAGCTCTGTGATGCGATCAGAGGCAGAGAGCTGCAGCAGTGAGTGAGAGATGAAGTGTCTTTATCTACAATGAGTGGGTGACTGCATGAGCCTAATTAGAGGGTGACTCATACATGTGGCCTGAAATCCTTCTCTCATGCATGGCCGCGAGGTTGTGGGTCTGTGTTAACAGTGCGTCTCTTTGGGCGTTTGTCTGCATGACGGTATGGATTCTTGTCCTGAGCGAAAGAGCTGCGATAGGTGAGAGGAGGGGAGTGGGAGCAGGGAATCAAAGCACAGGCCAATGCATCGCAGGGATGACTCATATCTGGTGAGGTGTTCTGCAGCGTAACGAACAAAGTGCAGAGCTCTATTTTTTAGTCTCGGCTTCTTCCAGCTCTGAACCACAAAAAACTTCTCGCAGCGGGAAAAGGGAAGGCTGTCGTTCAGTCGTCCTCGTCTCTCTCTGACTGTGTTCACAGACTCACCAGATGTGAGCTGAGCTCCCCCCTCCTCCCCACGCCCATGTCCATGTGCACTACTGTGAGTCTTGAGCCTGACGGTTTTGTATTGAAAAGCACAAACGACTCAATTATTTTGACCTTCCAGTCACACTCTGCCTGTGAGTGGTTGTGCAGCAGCAGGAGTGGATTCAAACTCCAACAAAGAAAAAAAGGGCTGACAGCCCAGGGATGAATGTCTGTAAAGGTCAGCGGACTCAGCGGGGCGGAGGGAGGAGAAGTTCAGCTGACGCTCATTATGATAATTCCTGAAAAGCCTTGTTCAGGTGAAGCCGTCAGAAAGAGATAAGAAGGGGCCTGGGGGGTTATTATAATTATTCATTCAAGTTTTTTTCTTTTTCCGTCCTCCACATCCAGCAAGACACGCGGTCGTCGTCCCAGCTGCCGAAGCTGGACCTGCACGTGATCCCCGTCTGGCAGAAGGGCATCACGGGGAAGGGAGTGGTCATCACCGTCCTCGACGACGGACTGGAGTGGAACCACACGGACATCTATGCCAATTACGTAAGACACCGTTTCCATGGAGACAGCCTCCGTCATCTGGGCCCGTCGTTGCCGTGGCGACGCGCGCCGGCGACACCTCGCGAGGCGTTTCGCAGAGGCAGTGATGAGCGTGCTGATGCCTGTCGGCTCAGGGGCCTCCAGGCTTCATGGATTCGAAGCTGCTGAGCTTCAAAACGCATTTCTTAGTGGGTTTTTCTGCATCTGCGAGGCCTCTCTGACTCCTTTATTTGTTTATTTCATAAAAAAAAATTCCAGCCAACAGTGGGATATGGTATGAAAGCAGCGCTTTCAGGAGCCATGCGCACAGCAAAGAAAAGGAAAGAAAAGCAGAGAGTGAATTATGTGTGACAACAGCTCCTAATGCGATTAGGCTAATGCTTATTAATCCAGAGATCAATCAGGCAGGATGCTTATTCATAATAATCAGGGCAAATTGTCAGCATTCATTTGTATAATTTATAAGCAGTAAAACGACAGTCACAGGCATCTGATTTCAGTGGATATGGAAGCTGTTACTGTGAACCAGGGGCAACAGGACGACAGTGAAGCTCTTTATTTCAATGTTTTATAAGAACAGGAAATAAAAGACCACGCAGCCTGTCAATTCATGACAAAGTTGTCTGTCAAAAACAATTACAGAATTATAATATTCTGCATCAGATTCTTGTTCGTATGAAAACATTCACCCAGTTCCCTTTTATTTTGTTAAAGGATCCGGCAGCCAGCTACGACTTCAACGACAACGACCCAGATCCTTTCCCCAGATACGACTCCACCAACGAAAACAAGTGAGTCCAGATTATACCGTTCACCAATCTCAACTTTTCTGGTGTCTCAGACTGAGTTAAACAATTCAATCGTATGTATTTATATCTTTATTATTTCACTCATTTATTTATTTATTTCAATTTTGGATGTTTGTGGTTTTACGATGCGAAGCACTTTGAACCGCCATGATGCTGAAATGTGCTATAAGTATAATTTGCTATTATTTTTATTTATTTATTTATTTATTTATTTATTTATTTATTTATTTATTTATTTATTTATTTATTTTTGGGTAAATATTTCATAAAGAGACTATTTACGTAAGATATCCTTGATTTAGCCATTTATTTATTTGGTTAAAAACCAAACCTTTCTTAGAGGAAATGAAGATATAGGCTATTGCTCTTTTCCGTTTAGGCATGGCACTAGGTGTGCAGGGGAGATTGCAATGCAGGCCGACAACAACAAATGTGGCGTCGGGGTGGCGTACAACTCCAAGGTTGGAGGTGAGAGCTTTTGCTTTGAGCTAAATGTGAGCCTATCCATTCAGCTTTACCACCTCATAACACTGTGTGTGCGCTTTATCTTAGCTTTTGTGTGTTTTTACAAGCGGCAGTGTTTGGTTTTGAAATTAAAGATGTAACTCGAGTATTTTAGATTTTGTTTCACCTTTGATTTTGTCTCACCTTTGACTGGGGAGGAGGGTCAACTCTCAACTTGACCCTGATCATCCGAACCTTTCATGTCAAAATCTTACTTCTCTGGAGAACCTCAGATAATGTCACAGCCTTAAAAGTGTGTTGAACTTTAATATTTCTGTTATTTTTTCACCCTCAGGAATTCGCATGCTGGACGGGATTGTGACGGACGCCATCGAGGCGAGCTCCATTGGATTCAACCCCAACCATGTGGACATCTACAGCGCCAGCTGGGGGCCCAATGACGACGGCAAGACCGTGGAGGGTCCCGGCCGCCTGGCCCAGAAAGCATTTGAATACGGTATTCAGCAGGTACAGAAAACATAACACGGACACCATTTTGTACCAGAAAAGTATACATGCAAAAGCTTTGACCAAAGCTTTTGGTCTAGCATTGACTCAGAGGTAATGACAACAAATGCACGTAGCACTATTTTTTTTTATTTCATTTTATTTATTTTTTAAGTCCTTTCTTCAGAATTCGGCGTTACTTTGTGCAAATGATAACTAAATCCTAAGCTGTCGGACTATTTTTTTTATATCTTTCATAGAAAATAACTGTTTTATTGCATTTTAAACATTGTTTGGGATCAGTTTTAGATTCTAACCAGCAGGAGGTTGTCTGATTCTGACAACCCAGTATTCTCCTTTCGCTCTCTGCTTCGTGTTGTGTAGGGTCGCAACGGGAAAGGCTCCATCTTTGTCTGGGCATCGGGTAATGGAGGTCGCCAGGGCGATAACTGTGACTGTGACGGCTACACAGACAGCATCTACACCATCTCGATCAGCAGCGCCTCCCAGCAGGGCCTGTCGCCGTGGTACGCCGAGAAGTGCTCCTCCACTCTGGCCACGGCGTACAGCAGCGGAGACTACACCGACCAGAGGATCGTAAGTACAGAGAGAGAGAGAGACAGAGCTCATCCACCTCAGGACTTTCTTCATCCAGTCTTCTTTGCTGTTTTTGCCTTCAGACCAGCGCCGATCTTCACAATGACTGCACTCAGACTCACACTGGAACCTCGGCTTCAGCCCCACTGGCTGCTGGGATTTTCGCCCTGGCACTGGAACAAAAGTATGAGACCCTGCAACTCACTTGGAAAATCGAAGCTTTGTTTTGTACGTTTCGACACATGCTCACTGGTCTGCTGGTGTTTGCTGCCTCAGTCCGGATCTCACGTGGAGAGACCTGCAGCACATCGTGGTGTGGACCTCGGAGTTCGATCCGCTGGTCAATAACCCGGGCTGGAAGAGGAACGGAGCGGGGCTGATGGTGAACAGCCGCTTCGGTTTCGGGCTTCTCAACGCCAAAGCACTGGTGGACCTGGCAGACCCAGCGGTGTGGAAACACGCGCCGGAGAAGAAGCAGTGCATCGTCAGAGACGACTCTTTTCAGCCGAGGTACAGAGAACATTTTGAGGCAGAGATAATACATTCTGCTGCATAATCCAGCACTAGAGTAAAAAAAAAAAAAAAAAAAGTTTATGTTGATTCTTCACTTTATGGTGGATTAACAGTCTCAGTATCCCCAACACACATGTTCTGATTACCTTGCGTTGCCCCTGTTTAATCCCAAAGATTTGCCTCTCCATTTCCTCTGCTCTGCTTGGCAGTCTGGACGGCCCCTCTGGCTTCATGCCAGCTCAAACGCATAAATCCTTTCATTCATATCTGGGAGAGATTGGGATTAGTTGCTTTTTGCAAATGAATGACCAAATGCTGCTAAATCTGCAGACGCATATTGTGTGCACTTGCGACTACCGCTAAACATGCAACATGGCGGCATGTGACGAGTGCAACTAGGACGGTAAATACACTGATCGGGTGTCAGGTCTTGACCGGTGTGGCTAGTGTGGAGATATGCAAGGTCTGTGAAAATGTTGGATAAAGTCACTCAAGTCTGAGATAGTGAGAAAAAACTTTCTAGTGTATCACTTTTCATGAACATCACAGACTCCAATTGAAAGAAATGTATTAAAATTGAATATTTAGGTGAAAAATAGGAGAATTTTTTTTTTTTTTTTTTTGCCAGTGCAAAGCAAAAAAACAAACAAGCCTGTTAAAAGATGATTGTTTCCCCTTCAAATTTAAACAGTTGAAAGGAGTTGAGTCATGATACTGTACGCTTTTAACAATCCTCCTTCCTTAATAATAGAAATGTCCTGAGTCAGGAACCATGTGACGTCCTTGGGTTTGCCGAGAAGTGTTGTTTGCGTCGCGGCCGCAGCTAATTCAATGCGTCCCGCAGGGAGCTGAAGGCGGCGGGAGAGATCACCATAGAGATCCCAACCAAAGCCTGCGAGGGCCAGGAGAACGCCATCCGCTCCCTGGAGCACGTGCAGGTGGAGGCCAGCATCGAATACACCCGGAGAGGAGACCTGCACATCACGCTTACCTCCCCCGCAGGTCAGAGACGCGCACACACGAACACAAGGATGCGCGACAAACAACAAACCCCGATGTGGTTGTAAACAGTCCGTTCCTTCGGGTGTTGCCTCAGGTACAACCACTGTACTTCTGGCCGAGAGAGAAAGAGACACGTCGTCCAATGGCTTCAAAAACTGGGACTTTATGTCGGTACACACATGGGGAGAAAACCCTGCTGGTACTTGGACTTTGAAGATCACAGATACTGTGAGGGGTTTTTTTTGTTATTATTTTACAAATCAGTGCATAATATTGCTTGTTTTGTGGATTTATTGAGCATCTCCTATTGCTTTTTTTAAGCCCTCTTATTCTTTTACGCAGTCAGGGCGAATGGAGAACAAGGGGAGGATCTTGAACTGGAAGCTGATCCTCCACGGAACATCGGAGAAGCCGGAGCACATGAAGAAACCGCGAGTCTACATTCCTTACAATGCCGTTCAGAATGACCGGCGTGGCGTGGAGCACATGGATGACATGATGGAGGTGAGCTTTGAGCTTTTTTTGACGTCATCACACAGCCAAAAACTTTAAGGCATTTCCATTGGGGTTTGAGCAGAACGACTTTTTGCTGCAATTGCACCTTTAGGTCTTTAGTGATATGTCTTTACCGCTTTTGGACTTGCACAGAGTATTTTTTGCCCCAATCTTCTTTGCAAATTCAGCCACTGGCTGCAGAGCAGCAAGCCTGCAAAACATTTATTTCCAAAATTCTTCGTTAGATTTAGGTCAGTATAATGACTGCTCCATTCTAACACATAAAGTGTCTTAACTAAACTGGTGAATTGTAGCTCATGCTGTACTCTCAGAATTGCTGCTCTAATAGGTTTTCTTCAAGGATGGCCCAGCTTTTAAAGAACTTCTGGAAAATATTCATCTCCTTCACTTTCTCCACTTTTTGTATGTTACAGCCTTTTTCCAAATTTTATTAAAATATCTTCGAAATTCTACACAGAAATACCTAATAACTACGACAACAGTGGCAGAAATTTGTAAAGATATTTGTAAAATCCCATTTATGAGAGTAATGTCTATTTACATATTTTTTACAGAGAGGTTTTTGTTTAGCCTGACAAATGGCAGCACGGGTATTTGTCAAGATAAGATGAAAAGCACAGCCGCAGGCTCAAAGCTCGCTGGTCCTGGTGCCGTCTCAGATTAAGACTCATTTCTCGGCTTCTCTGTCCAATCCTTAAAGATGAGACAAATTTTTGTCTTGCACGCTCTCACATCAGTTCTGCTAAAGCCAAAATGAAACACAACGCAATCTGCACGCACATTCTGAAGATTATCTCTTTTTCTTTTTTTTTTTTCTTACTATCTGCGTCATGACCAAATGCCGTGTCTTCTTTGTGTCTTGCTGGTGACACAGGAGTCCACACAGCCCGGCTCCCGTCAGAAGACCGAGGCTGCAGAACCCTCTCCTTCAGTCTCAGAGAAGGAGTCCAAAAGCCCCTCAAGCGGCTCCCCACGCCCCCCTCCCCTGGCCCTGCTGCGTCTCCTTCAGACGGCTTTCAAACACCATGCCGCCGCGTCGCAGCTTCCCCGGGCCACAGCGAGGCCCCTCTCTGCCCGAAGGAAGCAGCAGCAGCAGCAGCAGCAAAGCCGGGGTTTTCTCCCTCTTCCTACAAAACTCCCAGCTCATAAGCTGTACCAGGCTCTGGACTTGATCAACAAGTTCAGCGGCCCGGGGGACAGCCTCTACAGTGACTACAGCGACGGCTTCTACAACATCAAGCCGTACAAGCACAGAAACGACCGGCTGCTGCAGGCACTGTTTGAAATGCTGGACGACTAGTAGAAGCCAGGGAGGCGCAAGACGCAGGGGGGAGAGTAGAGGAGAGGAGAGGAGAGGAGAGGAGAGGAGAGGAGAGGAGAGGAGAGGAGAGGAGAGGGGGGAGGAGGGAGGAGGAGGTGTGGGGTGGGGAGCGGAGGAACAAGACAAAGAGATGAAAGAAGGCAGACAGATGTCAAAACCTCTAAAGGGAACCTTGAGATGAGAAATACCCAAAATGCTGCATTTCTGATTATCTACTTCTAATCCATAACTGTCTGTCGATTCGTTTTTTCATTCGGTCCTTTAGAGCAGTAAACTCTTTACTTCCAACATGGACTTGTCTGGAGCCTGTGTGCTGAAAAGTGTATCCTCATGCGGGGCGTCTAAATGCATTTAACCAGAAAACAAAGGGATGTGGGAAGTTTCGGTGGCCTTGGCTCTCTTCTCTTTACTGCCTGCTGAAGCATGCCACCGTTAAAATATAAGTTTTGCAGTAGTATCTATTTCTATATTGTCATCCGGAAACAATGATTGTAAAACGGTTTGAAAGCCCTTTTAAGCAAATCCCATCTATATGTAGTTATTCCTGATGCTCTGAGCTACTGTAATAACTTTTTTTCTTTACCTCTGAGTAAAAGTTTATTCTATAAAGCCGAAAGGAAGTCAGATAAATCTGAAAAATTCCAGAAACGAATTTTAAAAAAAATAAAAAATACTAAACTGATAATCTCTTTAAATTATTTTGAAAATGTTGGCTTTCGATCTGTTCTCAGGGTGTCAACAAAGCAACACAATAATAGCTTTATTTTCTATGTACTTACAAGTATTACGAGAAATACGTTATTCAGAAAAATTATTTGCTATATAAGCAAGCAAATAAAAATGTTTTGACTTGCAAATCAATAGGGACAAATACTTTTTTTTTTTAAATATTTAAAAATTTGGTTAAATTAAAACAATCCCAAAAAGCTAAGCAAATACCCCAGCAGTTTTTTTTTTTCATTTTCTGAGTGCAATGCTGCATTAAAAGAAATTATTTTTCTATAGATGATTTAAACCTGTGAAATAAGTTTAATAGGACATCAGAACCTTTTTAAAAATGTATTTCTTTGTGGTTCAGGTCACGCAGTTTGTGGCTGTAAAGTCTATATGGTTATAAATACGTATAACTACAAACACTGCCAAAAATGTTGCTGTGGAAAAGCTTCGCAAAAGGAAAAAAAAAAAAATAAAAAAGTTGTTTTCCAGCATATGTATCAGCGGAAAAACTTCACCTGGCCCAAACCTCTGTAGAATAGGGGCTGAATCCTGCAGCATCAAAGCACATTCATGTTGAACGCCTTAATTTCTGCTATGATTACTGTGCACATTTAATCTCCGTTTAACGTCTTTAGTGTTTGTGACATGAATCCTTCTGGAAGCCGTCATGGGGAGTCTCTGCCCTCTGCCCTCTGCCTCGGGTCACCGCCTCGGGTCGCCGCCTCAGCAAAGTGACCCGCTTGGATAAAAGCTTTTCATGCTCCAACTCACCTTTCCTTCAGAGCAGCCCGTGCTGCTCTCTTAACCACTTCTGTTGACGGACTCTTCGGTCAGACGTCGTTTACACAAATTAACGTTATGTTGCCATTTCTGTATGGATGTATAAAAAATAAATAAATCTGAAATTTATCGAATAAACTGCAAAGTGACACCTTGAGTCTGAGGTGATTTTGTCGGGATGCAGAGAGTTTTTTTTTTTGTTGTTGTTTTTTTTTTTAGGGACATTATTACTTGTGACTACAGTGAAAACCTTGTCTGGTTCTGTGACTGAAAATGTCAGTAAATCCCTAAAATAAGAGTTTTTGCTATATTTTCAAAAACCCTCCCAATTATTTCTCTCTTTCAGCTATGAAAAGTCCAACTGCACACTTATTTAAAAAAAAAAAAAAGGTTTTGTTGAAAGTAGTTAGACAGGAAGACACTTTTTTTGCTCAACATAATTACTTCTTTTGTGCTATGAATTCAGGTAATGCCATAGTTATTTATCTGTTAGTAGAACTGACTTCCTATTAATATGTTATGATTATTTGTAATTGTGCAGTCTGTCAGTTACCTGCTTTTTTTTTTCTTTTCATTATTTTTGAGTCAACCATTTTTGGTCTCCTTCCACAAGTTTTCCACAATAACTTCCTCAAATTTTGTCCCATTTTTCCTAACAGAGCTGCTGTGCCTGAGTTGGGTTTGAATGGCGGCCTCATTCCCACACAGCTCACCTCTTCTGACGAGCTTTCCATACGCGTAGAGCGCACCACTTCCTCCTGCATAAAAACAACCACACAACAGCAGGCATCTTTGCATTTCCTGTGACATTAACACTGGACAATCACTTTGACTAGACCACACAACATGTGGTCAAAATGTAAACTTTTGTTCTTGAAAAATTGGCACATTTCACATCAGAACAGGTTCATGTCTGGGTTAGATTAATTGTTGAGTATGTGGGTGCTTCCATTTAACCCAATTGTTGTGATTTAATTTACCAGGAGCTTACAACACCACAGCGTCATCATATGGGCTTCAACTATGATAGCACTACTGGTGTTTGTATGAGTTTGTTATAGATATTTCTCTATTATTTTTAGCCTGATTATTTATCACCATACTGTGAAAAAAATATATTGCATGTCTTTCATGGACAGTACATAAAAATTTGGTTTCATCTGATCTATAAATGAATTATTTCACAGGTCATATGCTGTTGAAAACTTTGTGTTTATTTTTGTGTTAGAAGCTGAATGCTGCTTCTCCATGTTTGGTTCTGGTTCTGGTTCTGGGGCTGCAGAACAAGCCAGAACAAGAAAACCTAATGCCTTTCATAAAGGAAGGCCCAAACAAGCCAGAATATGTAGAGCGACAAAGCTCCGTATTTTCACAATGAATCAGTGATAAAATATTTCCTAGGCCATCTGCTGGCCTGATTTTGCTCAAAGAAATATTTGTCCTCTCATGTTTTCCATGCAGTCGTGCGTCTATTTCCAACTAAATATCTCCACCTTGTGGATGAAACAAATCCAACATCAGTCCTAAGTTCAACTGTAAACAAGGCAAGTAAAACCCAGACATTTAGTGATTCTCTACCCTGAGCTTCTACCCCCAGTGTGGGAAGGAAGCTAAATTGTTTATCTCTGCTGTTTCTTGGTTGTGTGTATGTTTTCAGCAGTTGCACTTCCCTGGTTTTGTTTCCCTCAACTCCTCCCCACACATCTGGCTGTCTGGATTTTGCTTCTAGAGTCAAAGCTGCAGAAAAATAAATAAATAAATAAAATGTTAAGAGGAATGTGAGAGGGTTGGGGAGGGGGGGGAGCTGCTGGAAAGAAGATTCAGTATGTGAAGCAAGAGGAGAGGAAAATAAACTGAAAGCCATGAGGAGGAGAGAGAATCTGAAGCTTTGGAAAACCAGTGGCCGAACACCGTGGTTTTAATGGCAAACGTTCAGGAAGAGCCTGGCTGAGCTACCCAGAGAAATACACACAAAGGGCAGAAATAGTTTCCTGCACTGTTAGATTAGATTAGGCTTTGAGAGTTTAAACCAACGACCGATAGCAGCATGGCATTTTTCCTGTTCTGCAAGTCTCCTGCAGGTTAGTGGACTCTCCAGGGGCAAAGCGCGGTCTCTTTCTTTGGTCTTTTTTTGTTTTGTTTTTTTGTTCTCCTAATTTATTTATCATTGGCAGCTGTGAATGTGTGTCGCATGTGGGTTAAAGTTGCTTTTGTTCTTAATGATGCAGCTGAAATTCAAACTATTTCCAGAAATTTGTCAAGTAAAACGGAAAAAAAAAAAAAAAAAAACCCTGCGGGATGTGCATGGCTTCAAAGATGTTTGACATCTAACTCTCATTTGTTTTCTATTTTTTGCCTAAAGTATCAAATGAGGTCTTGCAGATTACATGCTTTTATTCCTCTAAATGTCATTCTTTATCTTCTTATTTTCCTTCCTCCAAGTCAAAACAGACAACCACAGCAGAAAACTTTAGGTTTCAAACTACAGCAAAAAACAGCAGCGTGATAAAGCCATTGCGCCCTTACAGATTTTTGCTTTTATTTGACCACACTTCAACATTTTAGAGGATGAAACAAATCTGAGCATCAGACAAAAATCACATTATGAAATACAAAAAAACAAAAAGGTTTTTAATTATTTAATTAATTAAATGCAAAAAGCAACTTATCTGGTTGTGTGGAGCAGAAATTTGTTACCTATTAACCACAGCTGATCAACACAGGATTAAAAACTATACTTAATCTGCTGAGTTTATCATGCTGACTACTTTGTGGTTCAACTCTCGTAATAATGGTTGTAGGCAGCATAATGGAGGAGCATTGCTGTGATGACTTGCTGAAAGAGGAATAGCAGAAAGAGCAGGAGCTTCTTAAAGACATAGAAGCTAATTTCAAGATGTCAAATCGCAAAATTAGATTGCTTTTGAGTTATGTTTGATAAATTCAGGATTTTTATAGTAACTGAAGGTAACATAGTTACTTGATTATGCTATGAAATCACACTATGTGCCTGGAAAATACCAACCCAGCAACCAGAACCTACCTGACAACATTGAAGTTGACAAGAATATCTAAAAACAATAAAAACATTTAAGAAAATAAAAGAAAACATTATGTTCCTATTTCAAGAAATCCAAGAACAGACCAGGAAGAAAATCTAAAGAAAATCCTGAAGGAGAAGCTCAGGCCATGAGTTTGTGGTCTTAAACTCCAGCCAGTCCACCTCTGGATGGATCAAAATGAATATACCTCTAGGAGTGGCCTCATCCACGTCTGACGTTGAAATAAATTCAGGTGCAGTAGCTTGACCTTAAACAGGCCGTTCATGTTTAAAACCCCTCAGTGTGAGTGAATTAATGCAATCCTGCAAAGAGCAGTGGAAGAACATTTCTTCACAGGGATGTAAAAAGCTTGTGCAGATTAAAACTGCTTTTGCCCGGGTTATCTTTGTCTTCATTTTTAAAGTGTTGGTTGAACTGAACCCTTTAAGTTGCATGGAAACAGTTAACACGGACGAAATCTCAAAGAGGATGAAAAAACCCCATCACTGCATTAGAGTGGATGAGGACAAGTTGCCAGTTTCATGAAGCACTGTGTGTTTCTCGTCATGCAGGCCCAGTCAGAATGAACAGAACACAGCTCCTTCTGTGCTGCTTTCTACTGTCTCTTATCATATGTAAGTATACAGAGCAATATGTTCAGTCACTTTGTATCAGGACAATGCATGCACACAGAAATATGTGAACAGACCTACTCTGACCTTAGATGAGTTGTGGGCCAACCAAATACTTATAACTGTTGCTTCTGATCATTTTTTATAGAGATAATTTCTGTTTTTTGCTACATTTTTGGCAGAGTTTTAACATTTTCTGTCTCAGTGTTGACAGAAAGTTAAAGTTAAATATTAATGAGCGTGAGTACTTTCCATATCCAAGTACAGTTTGGTTTTTGTTCTTAAATGACAGCTTTTTGTCTCTCCAGACTTCTTTAATGGACGTAAAGCTGCTGCCAGTTTGGAGTCAGCCCATCCCTTGTCTCGGGTGGTAGGAATGAAGGATGGAATGATACTGAAAGACATGTCTTCAATGAAGACAGTGGACTCAAAAACCCCACAGGAGACATCATGGGGAGCCCCCATGGTTTGGGGTGACAGCCACAATTCGGTGTGGCGCAGGGCGAAACTGTCAGAACGAGGAATTCGCGTAGGCCTGTTGGCCCTTGTGGTCGGAACTTACGCCCGGTTTGTCCGTCATTTCCTCCACTCAGCCGAAAACCACTTTCTCCCTGGTCAGATGGTCACGTATTACATTCTTACAGACAACCCGCGCACTCTGGATCCTCCGGTTGAGCTGGGCCCTGGACGACAGATGAAGGTGCTTCCGGCTGCGGAGCTGCCTGGCTGGGACAGGTTGGCTTACCGTCGCATGGTGCTGTTCGCCGAAGCCGTCTGGGGCTCCATTGGCAAAGAGGTCGACTACATCTTCTGTGCTGACGTTGACCAGGAGTTTGTGGGCCCAGTAGGGGAGGAAATCCTTGGGGATCTGGTGGCTACGCTACACCCAGAGTTTTTTGAAATGCCACGAAACAATTTCCCTTACGAAGACCAAGAAGAGTCATCCGCCTGCGTGGAGGAGGACGAGGGAGACTACTATTACACATCAGAGTTTTATGGCGGGGTGGTTTCTCAGATGCGCAGACTTGCTCGGGAGTGTTCTTTGCTGATACTTCAGGACCAGGCGAACAACATGATGGCCAAAGGACTGGAGGAGAGCTACTTAAACCGCTACCTGATCGACCACAGGCCTACCTGTGTGCTCTCACCAGAGTACAGCTGGTGGGATTCGCCCCTTACTGCCCATGTGCCTAAAAAAAGACTGGTCTCATTGGGAAGGCAGTGTGAGGCTTATGACATGGAGAAGAGAGAACTACAGAGGTGTTGAAATTTAAAAAAAAAAAAGAAATACAAGAGAGGTCTGTGATTTGCACTCGTTTATGTATCCAGTCGTCTGCAAAGTATTCATGCCCTTTGTGCTTTTTGAAATCAAAACCAATCCCAGTGTGTTTTATTGGTCCCCATGGGGGAATTGCTAAAAGGTTTGATCAAACCCACTCTGTCGTAGCTCTGGCTGTAATTGTAACGTCGTTGTCATGGTGAAAGGTGGACCTCCATGCCACTCTCAAGTCTTCTCTCTTACAAGTTTTCTTCCAGTATTGCCCTGTCTTCAAATCATCTTTTCGTTCATGAAGAAAAACATTCCCACACTATAATTCTGCCTCCACCATGTTTCAATAGAGTTGAACTCGAATGTTAGTTTTCCATTAAAAATTGTGTTTCGAACCCTTTTCCAGGTAAGTGATCTGTTGGTGACAAATTGCAAATGGGATTTCTTCAGCACTCCAGACTTCCTCTTGCCTCTCTTCCAAGAAGAAGATAACTAACAGTTGTCCTGTCAACAGATACTCTGACCTAAGCTTTTAATCTGCACAGTCTCCATGGCTGCTTCTCTTATTGATGCTGTGTCAGGCGTGTCAGTTAAAAATCGCCTAAACTTTATCACTAACATGTCTTTTGTTTTCCTTGGTCTTCATGATGCTATTTACTCATTGATTTACTTCAACAAACCACCAAGGTCTCCAACAAACAGCTGGGCTTATACTGAAATTAAATTCCGCTTCATTTGTGGTGGTAATGTGCTAAAGTGAGAGGGACGAAGAAAGAAAACATCAGTACTTTTTCAAGACACTGTATCTCATGCCATTCCATGAAGGTGGAATATGTGGCGTTTCACAAGACAACTGATAAAAATCAATGTTATGAGAATATTAATAAAATCTCCATAAGAGATTCAGATTGTTTTTTTGTTTTTTTTTATGGTTTGCTTTGTGAAATAAATGGCGCAAGCAATCGAGTTCAAGCTAGCTGCACAACCCGCACTGAATTAAAGGTCCAGTGGTGTCAATAGCGCCTTTGCATGCACACTCTCTCTTCCCCCAGCAGACAAAGAGAGAAACTGACCTGTCTCTGTAAACAAAGCACTGTCCTCTCCATTAATGTCAGCCTCAGAGATACTGCTCCAGTGGCTTTGTGGTCGGCAGTGATAAGAGGCAACAGTAAGTGCACACTTTCCCCACAGTGGCCAATCATTAACTGAAAGAGCCGCAGTCCCAAGGTCTTTAAAGACCAGGTGGGTGAAAATAGACTCAAATTGGGAGTTGTTTTTCCATGTTGCACGTGGAAGGAAAACATATGCAGCATGTACATAATATTATGTATATCATATTTTCATATATATATATATATATATATGTATATATATATATATATGTTATATATATGTAAAAGCTGTACTTGACTAACTTGGTTGTGTATGCTGTTGTCTTTCTCCCTCCCTCTCACCCGCAAACACAAACATACTCCCACATTCACACATAGACCTTGCTGGCTTTTGCACTGCGTTTTTTTTTTTTTGTTTTTATTGGGTGGGTTAAACAGGAGCAGATGTTTTCTTCTCACCGCCAGCAGAATCTGTCCTTAGGGCCAGATCGCCACGTGGAGTGGAGTGGGAGGTGAACTTCAAATAGTTCTGCGCTTCACATGAAAAAGTCGTCTTTTCCAAAGGTTTTGGATTTGACCAAACAATTAATAAAAGCTCTCCAGACAGTCAACGTCAACCCGATGTCTCTCACATGGCAAAAACTGCCGAGCAATTCCTATGAGTGTGCCAGTTTTACCGATATGTTTTTACTGACTGCAAGTACTGAAGGGTTTTAATGACGTTGAAATTGCAAGTACATGAACTTTAAGCCCAGCGCAGTTGTCACTTTTACATGGAGAAATAAATTAAAAGTGGGGAAAAAATGATTAGGAGATAAGGTGGAGTTTTATACTATTCAAGTTTTTTTTCACAGAGCAATAGAAATTCATATCTAAACGATGGATGCAAGTATTGCTGGGTGAATTATGCAGGTGGTTACTGTGATGCTCAACAGAGGTTAAGACATGGTCTGCAATAGTACTCTCTGCACAGGGTGAAAGCAACATAGGCATATATAGTCACAATTATCTTTATTAAATGAAAATGTCCAAAGTCATTCACATCAACTCTAAGTTAGAAGCATCTGCCACTGCCAGATCTCCAGCTTCTGTCTTGTTTCTAGTATTATGTTGGACTTCATGTCTGTATGTAAAACAATATTGACCTATCTATCAGAATTGAGGAATATCTGAGCAGCAGATACAAACTTTTTCCTCTTGTTTTCAACTACCGTAGTGTTGTTTTTGTTGCTGCAACACGACCTCATTCTTTCTGAACACCTCAGACTTGTTCTCTTGCTTCAGGTCCGATATGTTTACATACTGGGAAAGGCTGTGGTTTTCATTCATGTGATCATCGTTAAACTGGAATATTTTTCTGGTCTTTTAATGTCATGCTATTTTTTTCTGTCACAAATCCAGAGAAGATTAATGCATTATTTTCTTTAGCCACACTTTATCTTGGTGGTGGGGGCTTTTTGTCAAAGAGAAAGCCTTTTCTTTCACTGTAACCTTGTTTCTCCCTGGTAGTATATATCCGATGTACCTCACAGGTACATCAAATGATGCATTTAAAATTTGCATGTATAATTTTGAAAGGAATTTCACTTTAAAATAAAATTTAAAAAACGGTAGTCGTGTTCTAAATACATTGTATCTAAATTAAACATATTTTTGTTTGTTCATCAATTTTGCTGAATAATAGTCATTTTTGTCAACTCTGTATACATACCATGTTTTCGATCTGTGACTGAATAATTAGATGAACCAGGTACACTTGACTCATCCTAGTAATGAAATATCTTACAAACTTTCAAATGCAAAAAGCTTTTTTTAAAGGTTTTCTTATTTGTGTCCAAATAATCTTACAATGGTTAATTTCTTACCCTAAGCGATTAATGACTCCTTTTATCTAAATGTTTTATCATTTGCACAGTTTTACTATTAAAAATAAGTTTGATATTAACTTACTGGAATACTTTAACTCTATGTGTTCAGTTTAGCTGTACTTCCCTGCTGAGTTTAAAGATTTATTGGTTCAGTCCTTTTAATGTGTTTTACTGGCAGTAAAACAACAGATTACTGACAACAGCACAACCCAAAGCAGAAAACAGCAAACTGGGCACATGGAGGTCAATCGTTGTGGCGCTGAAGGAGAATCAAATGTGGAAAAAATGGTTACCAAACATGCTCAAATTATTCAATATTAGACTTATTTGTTACAAGAACATAACTCCAGAATTCCTGGTCTTTGTCTGACTTTAGCCTTTTGCGAACAGCCAAGCCTACACATGTCAGCAGCTGTTCTGGATGTTCCTGTGTTCTCAAGACAAGGAAAATTACTCATTTTCTCAACTTTCTGAAGACCTCAAAAAAACTGTTTCTGAAACATACAGTAAATGTCTCAGGTCTAACCACATTCCTTCAAAATGCCGAATTACGATATTTTCATCACGTGAACCCTATGCGATACAGTGGTGTGTGTCTTTGTCTGTTTCAACGGGGAAATAAAAGTGGGGTATCCTAATTTATTCCTCGAGAAAAAAAATTTTATCAAAAAAAAAGTTTTATAAAGTCTGTTTTTCAGTTTGAATTAATTTATTTTGGTTATACCACTTGAATTTTTGGATATTAATAAAATTGCTGAAAGGTATTTATGTATCCAAAACCTTTTCACATAGATTGTGCTGAATTAAGTTGAAAAATAATATGTTGTTCTTTATTTCAAGTACTTTAAGTACATTGGTTTCCTAAGAATGCTTTGAATGTTTACACTGATGATAATGACTCGTTTGTGAAAAGGTTTTAGTGGGTGTTGGTAATTCTTGGTATGGTTTACTTTAACCTAGTCAGACTTATGTAAAGGAGACATCCGAACAGTCCCTTCTTGTGTTGTCCGTTTGAACTTGAAACAGAGCAGAATAAATTTAATCTCATGCTGAAACATGAGATTAGATCGATTAGATATAAAACCCCAAACATTGACTCTAGTTGGAAAAAAATTATCAACGAAAACCCTGACGACATGGTAAAGATCATGCAATTTGTTTAGCCACATGGTTCAACAGTATTTCAAGTCTTTAAAATTTAACTAGAAACAAAGGGAGTGTAATTTTAAGGTGTTCTTTAGGCTTCTATCAGGTGACACCTTCAGGGCCTCTGTAAACACAAGACTTTTAAAATAAATGGGTCATATGCACCTCGAAGGTTTTACTTAACTGCTTGCACAGCAGGCAATCTGTCAGACAAACTGGAGTGGTTGACTGGGTTCTGAAATCTGCATGGACTCAACAAAAGGAGGGGTGCAATACTAACCAAAACTGTCAGAGTTTCTCTGACTCAGTTGAAGTTAGGCACGTTAACGGATTACAAAAACGAACAAAGGAAAATCCTGATTTGTCACAGCTAAGATATTTTTAAACATGTGAGCATTTTGCATCAGTGTGTGTAATTGGCTGACTAGTCAGGGGGATGGGTGGGGCGAAGAGCCACGGTAATCTGCTGGATTCACACAAGCCTTTCCCCACCCTGCCCATGGCTACGCCGTTAATCACCATGACAAGGGGACTGATACTGCTAGATAGTCTAGTTGACGAGGAAAACTAGGCAAAGCGGAGGACTAGGGTGTGGTTGTGAAAGTTAAAATTGTTTATGCTTTATTTTCAGTTCTACACTGAAAATAAAGTGTAGAACTTTATTTCCTCACACGAGGTAAAATTATTTACCTCGTGTGAAGTAAATAATTTGAAACATTGGAGGTATTGGTTTTTAGGGTATGTTAAATGTTTATAAACACAATTTTTCATAAGCTGAATAAAAAAAAAGAAAAAAAAAGAAAAAAAAAAAAAGAATATTTTACCCAGAAATACCACACTTGACACTAGGAATAAAAATTTTGTAACCTATGTGTAGGATTCCCTCAGCATAATGGATCTTGATGCGTTAATTACACTCTCCAACCCATAAATCTTAAATATATTATGCTTGAGAAGGCTCTAAAGGCAGTCAATAACCCTGTTCCCGGTGCAAGCTTTTTTTCCCCCACATTTTTTTCTTCCACTCAACTTTCTGAATAAAACTACTAGAAAATAGTATTGTGAAATTTTTTCACAATGTTAAAATTTACTCTGAAAACTGTGTTGCAGTAAAAAAAAAACAAAAAAAAAACAACAATAATATTTTCTAAATTATTTGCCATGTCACTGTATTAAAAGCAATACCATCCAATGCAATTTTCTGCAATTTTGGTATTTTGAACACTAGCAACATCTTTGCTGAAGCTTGGAATACACTGTGGATCAAAGAGAAGCCAAAAGTACAAGCAAATATTTGTACTTTTATAAAGTATATAAACTATTATACGGTTTCTACTAGTCTACACAAGGCAGCCATATTGGACTTTGAGGTTTGTGGTAAACCTATGATTTTACCACTTGGAATATCCGCTTTACTGGACCTTTCTGCTAATTTCTTCTTCGTGGTTTTCATAATCTCACACAACCAAAAAACGTACAAGAGCTGAAAATAAAAAAATTAATTAATTAAGTCTGCTTATAACATTGTTCAAAGATCTCTATCCAGCATGGTGGTACTTGGAAATACAAAAATTGATTTGCATCATCAGAATGGATGCCAGACCGTGTGTGAAACAGATGAATTACTGTCCCAGAAGCTAACTCTGACATTTTCAGAAGGTTATAATTAGTTCCACCATGTCAGCATAACTCAAAAGTGGGTCTGTGTGTGCAGTGAAAGAGGAACTAGAAGCTAGAAGTGCTCAAATAAAAGATTTAAAAAATACAAAGCTGCCCCTTCAGATATAGCCCCTCTAAAAAAAAAGTACATTTGAACTAAAATGTTTAAGTAAAGCAGTGCTTCCTTTCTTCACTGTAGAACCTTTTAGGTTAGGTCAGTTTAGAAAGACAGACAAATGAAGACCAATCCAGCTCCAGCCCTGTGGCCAGCAGTGTAATCCCTCCCAGGGGCAGAGTGCGCCCAGGGAGCCTGGGTTGCTAAATGCTCCGGCTTCAGAGGGACGATGGTGGAGGGCTGGTAAAGATGGCGGCTCTCTCCGAGGATGGGAGGTACGGATTAAATTGTGGCCAACAGGGCGCCGAAAGAGTATCCGTACTCCACGTCAAGTTGACCGAGACGGCGCTGAGAGCGATAGAAAACTACCAAAGTAGTTCGGTGAGTTGAAGAAGACATTAATTCCTGTAAATATGGCAGCTGGTTTGTCTCGAGATGAAGCCGCTGCTCCCAACTGCCACGCACAGCTAAAGCTAGGAGGTTAGCTAAACTGTTGACAGGGCGACTTTCGGCTCCTGTTTGTGATTAAATTAGTTTTGTGTCGGCCGGCTTATGGGCTGATATTAATTAACGAAAGCCACATCTTTTGTTCTGGCCACGTTTTAGGAGCTGACACGCATTTAATACACTATAAATCCTCTTTGTTAACTTACTGACAGTCTGATTAGCGTTAGCTCTGCTTCAGTCAGAATCCCCCTTTGCTGGTCAACCTAGTCCTTTTTCCCCTCTCCTCTCAACCGACCCTAACGTGCTTATTAGGAAATAGTTTCAATATCGTACGTTATCAACATTCGAGTTTTTTATTTTTATTTTTGAGCTGTGAACAAGCCCATTAGCAAACTTTAACTTTAATACCTGTAAATTCTAACTATGTCAGCACCAGTAATATGTAGTAGTATATACTAAAAAAAACAAAAACAAACTGAACTTTGGGTTTTTTAGTTTAGCTTTGCAGGCTTTTAAAGCTCGTCGGTGTTTGGTCAGGTTACCATATGGTTTCAACTGGCTGGAAAACCCAACACCGCAGCCTGCCAGGGATATGCACGTTCTGCTAGACTAGAGCCACCTTTTTATAGCTCTTTAACCTATTATACAATGTGGCAATCAAATAACTTTAATTGTTCCTGGAGAATGGCGTACAAGCTATTTTAATAGCACAGTGTTTTATATGTTTTTCTTACAGTCCCTCTCATAGGAGACAACAGTTAATACGTGACTGCAGTCCTGTTTGTAGGTGCAGAAAATCATATATTTAATAAGTATATATTTCATATACAGCTGACATGAGCATATTTACTATTTCATCACAAATATATGATTTCCACTGGGATCTGAGTAAATGCAACACATTAAATATAACTCCTGTAATCTTTAAGTGTTGAGGTGATGTAAGCATGTTGAGATGACCGCAGGTAAACTCACCTGAAGAAACCTCTGGGCACTTGAGTTGCAGATGCCTGAAGCCAATTTATCTGGCCTTAACTTCTGTCAATCTGCCAACAACTAAAAAGTTATGTAATGTCAGGACTCTGACTAGTTCTTTTCACGCTGATAAACTGCAGCTTAGAGCAGGGTATTAGTGTTCAGAAATCTCTTGTGTTTCGTTTTGTTTTCGAGAGATGTGACGATCAGGCTTTTCCCAGTTGTCAGATTTTTCTTTTCTTTCCTATATATATCTATATAAATATAGATGTAGATATATATACATAAAGATATAGGCATATGGACCAGCCAGACATTTGGGATTGCCTTTACAAAAGGAGGATTACACCATGCACATAAATTTGCTTTAAATGCCAGCATATTAAAACACTTTTGTAGTAATAAATTTAAATGTTCTCAAGCAAACAGTTGAGACAGACATGGTGATAGGTCAGTTTTCATTTGATAGTTCAGTTTTTGTCGTTTCTTTGATGTTTCTCTGCTGACTTTTGGCAAAATTAAAGAAAAAAATTGTGATTTTTTTATTTATTTATTTTTTTTCCATGTCTCATGCAAAATTATTCCACATCAGCAATGAAACGCCGTGAAGCTCAATATTTTTTTTCTTTTTATATACTTGGATTACAAACGTCAGGACGACTGAATTGTCACAAAGTCAAAAATTCTTTTGTAAGGGTCCATTGGTTGTGTTAGTGCGTTCTGTCTGCTGAAGGGAAACCTGCCATCTCTTGCTGACTGAGCAGCCCAAAACTGCCTGCTTTTTGTTTCTCTCCCTCCCAGTAATGTGTGCTGTTGTTGAACCAGTCATCGAACTATGGAAGCCGGCTATCTTTGTCGTTCTGTGGCGACGTGAAATGTGATCAGAACTGTGTGAGCGAGTGGGGGAGGGAGTCTGTGGCTTGGACTTGCTTAGCCTTCGTAAATGTGACACAATTCTCTCAATCTTAAAGTATTTTATTGAAACGATGGTCCTTCCTTCACCGTGTAAGTTTAAAAGCATGTGTTACATTTACCATTGAAGGGAGGTAGGTGGATTTAAATAAAAAACCTCTTTCCTCTCCGGCTAGTTGATTGCAATGTTTAATGACTCTAGCCACGTATTTTTTTGTGTGTGTGTGCGCTAAGGCTTTGTGAAGAAACTAGAGTTTTGCGCTTTCCTGTCCTAACCTATTATCTGCTGCAGCCACTGCAGATTTGTGGCTACCAGCTTTATTTAACCTAGACACTGACACACAAGCATACCTGCCATACAATTTTACAGCTCTAAAACACTACAGCTTTACTTCACATTTTATTATCAAAGTGGTATATCAAGAGAACTCTTCAAACATCACCTTTGACTTTATTTATCCTGCCTTTTTTATGTGAAATGAAGCTGTTTGTGTCTGAAATGTTTCCATGTTTACTTCCTGCTTGATAAAACATTTTCCTCTTCCAATACTTCACACTAATGAAGGCTTCAGTTTCTGTATTTGAATAAATGGGCCAGGATTTCAAAAGTTAAATAAGTAGTTAATGTCTTGCCTCCACCAGATTTCCTCCTCCCTTTCACAGCTGTTTAGTCCACTTTAAATGGGCCAGAGTTCGTGTTGTTCAGGTTGTCTGCTTAGGTTGATCAGGTGTGAAAAGCTCATTGCGCTCTGGTCTGTCTGGAAACATGGGTGTCAATTCAGTTGCAAATGAACCCTGGTGGAGACGTTTTCATACCAACAGTTGGGTAACTTTGGTCCAAATCTCTTTATGAGTTTGACGGATTGTATTTGGAACCACGTCCTCCAAACGGTCAGAGTACGAATTCACACCCATTTCTGTGATTTTGGTGTTCACTTCTCCACTAACAAACTGGATCAAGACTGGGAAGGAACCAGTTTGTTTTAAGCTGTGTGAAAACTCCCTTTATATGACCATGTAACTTGATGTCCAGCAAACCAAAGGGAGTAAGTGAGATATGATTTATAGGAATATGTTTGAAAATTTCTAAATCTTTGTATTTTTTGGTATAACTACAGCTGCATTCATGGTACTGCTGCCTTCATCCCAACACTTAGATGAACCTGCTGGACAGCTCTCAGCGTCTTGTGACAGCGCCCCCAAACAAGCAACTGTTGTAACTGCCTATTGGATCTGTTTTCTGAAGTGTAACAGGAAATTGAACAAAACTATATAAAGATAAATTTCTCTTGAGATTGTAGACTTTTAAGGTGGTTTTGGTATTAGATGTTAGCTTCAGCCTATAGAACCACCTAATCCTGGCATAATACTAAATTAAGACAGCATAAAGTAATGTCCTCTAGATAAAATATGAAATATTCTGAACATGTTCGATTCATTTGGATCAGATGATGGCTCATTCGTAGGCGTTTAGATGCGATGACTACCACCAGGGAGAGAACTTAAAAACGTTGGACACTCCTGCCATGCTACATTTTAGGTTCAGATGAATCATTTAAATACATTTTCTTTTCCTGGCTCATCTCCATTTCTGGATTTCTTTTTGGTTTGATGTTTGGTTAGACGGCTTAAATTTAATGTGGATTTTGTTGTTGTTGTTGTACTTTTTAGATGAACTCTGAAATCTATTATCTTGATTACGTTCCCTCTTTGTCAGTAATTGTGAACAGATGTAACTGTGTTCTTTCCTTCCTTTTTCAGAATGTACCATCTTCAAGGCCAACAGTACAATTCAAGGGACTTCAAGGGGTAATTTTTATTTTATTTACATAGTTTGTCTTAAAATAACATCATAGTGTGAGGTTTAATGTTGCACACTTCATGCTTTGGTAGCAGTGTGTTGATTTTTCTGCCATGTCTTCAAGGAAACATCTATTTCTATCAAACAGGGCATTATTAGATTTCAACAGACTGTAAACAATCAGTCTGACTTTTCTTTGAGGACCAGTGTGTGTTGGGACACTGAAACATAAAACGAGCTGCACTGAGGGACACGAGGTCCTGTACTGGTGAACGCAGCGCTACTTAAATATGGATGTCTTGAACAATAAAAACCATTATCCTATCCTCGTGTTTTTTAGTCAATTAGCTAAAGAGATACTCATCATTAGTCTGTCTTATTGACTGTGGAAATATCTCTCACTTACAAACTAGTAAATTAAACCTGGGTCACCATTCTGTTTTAGAAATTTAAAGTCTCAAATTTAGGCAGTTTTTTTTTACTTTCTTTTACAGCATATTAAAATTCCCAGGACTGATTCCTCGAACGCCTTCCACAACTTTAATTTCTACCTGTCTAATGTGGGCAAGGACAACCCTCAGGGAAGCTTTGAGTGCATCCACCAGTATGTGTCCAGGTAATGGTAATCGCTGTTCAGCTGAATCAACTGTTGCTGTCTTACTACACGTTGCTGGAAGGTAATCCCTCTCTGCCTCACATTTCTCTCGCGCGCTGCATCTTTGTCTCCAGCTCAGGGGCCTCACACCTGGCATTGTTGGCGACCGTTCAGGACAAGGTCACAGTGTGCGCCACCAATGACTCCTACCAGGTGACCCGGGAACGTATGACCCAGGCCGCGGAGGACACGCGTGAACGGGGGACCAAAGTCATCAAGCCGGGGGGGCAATACCGAGGTAAGGCCCTCAGCCCAGCTTTGTTTATTTGCCACTGTCTTTTTTTTTTTCTGTCTATTTGTTTTGGACCATTTTGACGCAGTTTCCAGCACTTTGTTTTAATTTCAACAGAAATTCAATTCGATTAATAGTGTCCCTCTATTTTTGATGTAGTTTATTGTAACCTTTTTATGATGTAGTTATGTCTTAATGCTTACAATATGAACAAAAAAGTGAAATTACATTTTGGAAAGAAGTAAAATTGTGTCTTTTAAAACTCTAGTTGTCTTTATTTTTAACTAGGACAAACAATGACTTAGGTATTTCTCCAACTGAAGCTCTTTACTAAATAATATTTTTTGCATTAGTATTCCTGAATTTTAGCAAACTTTTCCATTTGTGGACTTCATATGTCAAGTTATTGCCCATAAGGATTATGCATTATAGCTAGTATTGTTAGAAAAAAGAGTCAAACTTAAAATTTAGATATGTTCTTTTGTAATTTTTCTAAAGTTTGAAAGTTCACACTCTATCTTTCAAATATTTTGCCATTGTGAAAAAAAGTCAATCAATCTGACACAGTTTGCTTAATCATATATAAGCTGTAATTAACCACATTTTGAGGAAAACTGACTTCTGTTTAATAATATATAGGGCTTGATAACTTCCTGTAAAATCCGTCACTCAAACCCGTCTGACAACACAATGTAGGCAAAAAGATCCCAGAGACCAATATATAGTGCCCTAGTACAAAGAAACTCAAAAACAGATGAAAAGCAAAATGAATCGCATCTGTAAGTCTGGAAAGTTTACAAAGCCATTTCCAAGGTTTGAGTCTCCACAATCCCCAATGAAAGACATTGTCCACAGAATGAAAAGCTATGAAACACTGGCGAACCCTCACAGGAGTGGGCAGTCTACCAATATTACTCCAGAGTGCTTCGACCCATCCACAATGTCATAAAATAACCCAGAACAACATCTAAAGCCTCCCTTGCCTCAGTGAAAGTCAGTGTTCATGATCTAACAGTCTGAAACAAGCTGGCATAAATGGCATCCGTCAGAAAGTTCCAAGTCGAGGCCAATTGCTGTCCACAGAGGGCACAAAGGCCCGAGGACACACGTGTTATGCAGCAGGTCAGCTGTCATCAATGACAGTAACAAAAAAAAAAAAATCAAAGGGTTCTAGATTAAAATAAGATCCTAAGGTCTTTATGCTCAAAACCCCCCAAGGTGGTTCAATTAATACAATAAAAAAATAGAATGATGAGACAAAATTCCTCAGTAATGTGAAAGACTAATTGCCAGTTATTGTAAATGTTTGATGGCAGTTTTGGCTTCCAAGGTTGCCACAACCAGTTTTATGAGGCAATTACTTTTTCTCAAAGAACAACGATGGCTTGGAAAGACTATTCCCCTTAATGTCTCAATTTTATTTTATTTTTTTATTTATTCAGGTTAAATGTCTTGGACATAAAATAAAATTGCTTGTCCTGTTAGATCATATCTGCTACATTTGTAGCAGATAAAGGATTCCTTTTACTTTTGTAGCAGATATATATCCAAGGATTATGGAGGTACTGCAGAAGAATTTAGAATATGAACTTTTTTTTTGCACAATTATATGTATGACCTCTGTCCTCTGTGATATAATTGTAAGAATCGATTTACATAAACAAATTTCGACAGAAACTGATTTAGACAGAAACTGGGAAACGAGAGGAGCTGCATAGAAAAGCGGAGGGTCTGAAACCTGTTGCAGCTGGTTTACTGTCAGCACCTTCTCTACGCAAAAGCAATTTTAAACCATTCATTTAATCCAAAACTACTTATCTTTAATAATCTGGTTCTTTGGAGAACCAGATTATATTATATTTTTATTATTAATGCTTGGTATTTTCTGTGTGAAAAAGATTTAAACCCTTTAGATAAAGTACAGATCATCTTGCCTGGAAAAAACTGGTTTCCTTTCTCTTCTCCGTCACTAACCTTAATCTCTTAAAGAGCTTTAGAATTTCATAACAAGTGTTAGGAAGCATGAGAATGTGCCGTGTCTGTTGTAAAACGCATGGCCCAGAAATACAACAGTCATCTAAACATTTTTTTTTAGCTAACGAGGAATACACATGTTGTGTGTCCTTAAAATATCAAAGTTAGTGTTCTACCTGTCCGTTCTGGCTTTATTTACGTTAATGATAAACTAGGTTATTCTTTGCTTCTGCCTAATTTGTCCATTAATAACATAAATATTATTCCAAGAAATGCAGCATTCAATTCTCCCACATAATGCAAATGTAGATATATATGTATATATATATAGTATTTGTTTAGATCTGTGCTGTTTTTTTAAATGCATTCAAAAACTCATATGGAGTTTTTCCCTATGGAGAAAATGTTTAACGCCGTTTTTACGTTCTGTGTTTAGGGAAGCAGGTGCACACTCGTAAGCCAGCACTGTCGGCCCCAGATGTAGTCCCAGAGCGCAAACGCTCCACACCCATCAACCCAGCCAACACTATACGCAAGTGCCTTTCCAACAACCCCGTATCTCAGAGGCCCCTCCGGGATCGCATCATCCACCTGCTGGTGCTCAAGTCCTACAAGAAGCTGGAAGTGCTGGGCCGTCTGCAGCGGGACGGTATCAACCAGAAGGACCGAAACTCACTGGGGACCACCTTGCAACAAGTAATCAGACATTTTGTTTTACTCACATTTTGGATTATTTGCAGCAATTAAATTGGATTCAGCCAATTTAATTGCATGTTGGGCAACACAAAAAATCCCGTGCAGCTAATTTTGAGATGCAGAGCGTGCTGCGCAACTTTCATAAGGCCTCTGAGTCGACATTAATCCCAGAGATCCTCTTTGCTCTTGTTCAGCATATGATTAAAGTTTCCACATTTGCCTGAGGAAGTTCTGTCTTCTGTAAAAGGGGGAAAAAAAAAAAAAGTCTCCATTGATTAGAAACCAATCACTCAATTGTTGCACGCCATTTGCATGCACAGGTGGCCCATACAGGAAATTCGCAAGTTTCAATACATGTAAGAAAAGTTCTCATGCAACTGAAGTTTGAAATTTGAAACTTGCTCACTGTGTCTTCGTTCAACAGGTGGCAAACCTGAATCCCAAAGATAACACTTACTCGCTGAGGGAGTCTATATATCGTGACGTGCAGCGAGACTGGCCTGGCTATTCTGAGGATGAGAAGATCCAAGCTGACCGGATTCTAGCCCGGTACTGGAATAACCTGTTATCCTTTTGTCTCTCTTGTTTTTAAAAAGACTTTCTAAGTCTATTTTTATATAAGAGGAGAATCACAAGGCCGCAGAGCCTCACGTGTTGTCAAAGCATGCATACCGCAGGTGATGCATGACATGACTCAAGCAGAGACTTACATTGGCACTTTGGTAAGAGTCAGAGAAGTAAACACAGTTGTCTTGAACTTCCCAATATGCACAATGTGTGACACTAAAACTATTTATTACAGTTTTATTTGTTGTTTTTGTTTTTCCATTTTATTGGAGTTGATAAATTATAATCAGATCATTGAATGTTGAGTTTTTAATTTTTTAAAAACCTTGCATTAGCTTCAATCAGTGTATCTTCTCAAAGATTTTCATTGTCATCCCAGCCCACATCTGCATGAAATTCAGACTCGGGTCCCAGTTTCAGAAGCCTACTAAATGCATAAAATGTAAATAGATAATATGGAGATATAAAGAGTGTGTGTATATGAAGAAATGATGGCTATGGGAAAGAAACTTTTTTTTTTTTTTTTTCTCCTAGTGGTAGTATGATATTTGTGCCACACTGATGTATTTCTTTGTTCTTAATAGCAAATTGGGTCTCCCTACTGAGAGAGTCTCATCAAACAGTTTGCCTAAAGACGGTTTCCCTTCATCCCCGCAGGTATGGAAAAAAAAAAGTGAAACTAACACAGAGACATCCACACAAGAGGATATAAATGTTAATTTTTATTTTTTTTTCTTGCGCTCTTGCAGAAGCACCAGGCAGACTTCGACTTCATCGACCCTCTGGTTCCCAAGAAAGCCCGCATCTCCCACCTCAGCAGCCGAGGGCCCGCAGCCTCGTCCTCAGACCGCCGCGAGGACGAGAGCAGCCCCCGCTCCAAACACTCGTCCCTGCCCCCCAGCGTGACCTCAGGGCCTCCCACCCATCTCCCCATACCTTCCCACCCGCCGGGGCATCAGCAGCTCAGTCCAGCTTCCAACTCCAACTCTCCTAGCACCCCGGAAGGCTGCGGCACTCAGGACCTGCCCATGGACCAGAGCTCTTCCTGCAGAGACCCCTCGCCGAGCCCCTTCTCCCGCTCCCTGCAGGAGCGCTGTCAGCACCCGGCCCCCAGAGCAGCCGCCTCTCCCAGCCCGCCGCCCTGCACCTCTCTCACCGTTACCTCCACTGTTGTCACCAGCCCTCCTTTGTCTAGCAGTACAAGTAAGAAATTCAAGAAGAAATCCAAGAAGCACAAAGACAAGGACCGTGAGAGCGTCAAAGGGAAACAAACGGAAAGAGCCTCCAGCAGCAGTCCTCCTGTTGCGGCGGCGGAGGAGAGTCACACGGGGAGAAAGAGGCGCAGCGCTGAGGAAGTCATCGAGGAAGCTGTTGTGAAAAATTCTTACAAAGATCAAGGTATGACAGCAGATGCATTGTTTGCATAACTTAAGCACTGAGCAGACAATAAATTTAATATTCTGAGTAATAAGTGATTCCTACCTAGTGCAGTTCCTGTAAGTCCAGTTGGCCATCAGGTTTGATGAATCTTTGACACTGTTGTCAGATTGACTTGGAAACACTTTCACTAACAGCAGGAGTTTCTTTATTATCGCTTAACACGTCTCACTTTGCTTCACTCAGCTGGAGCACATCCAAAAAGCCAGTTCATCCACTGACTAAACTTAGACTTGGGAAATATATTATACTTTTGACAGCTGCATAGTGTTTTTCTGGACCAATCAGGGTTTTCTCATTTTGGTGTGTTAGAACAACAGTTAACAGCATTATTTTTTTTTTTTCTGGAGCTCGGTAGTAATTTGTATTGCACCACATTAGGAGAAGCAGCTAATGTAAAACAGGATTTTATTAATGTTAAACAAAACAATTCATTGCCAAGTTGGTATTTTTTCTTATCATTAGCATCAGATATTCATGACCATTGTTGGTTAATACTGAAACAGCAGTCAGTCCATTATCCTTACAGAATGATGATCCTTATTTGAGTCAGATTCCTACAGGCTGCCAGCAATCCAAGTCAAAATTAAGCTTTTTACGTAGCAGAGATCAAAAACCACACATGATAAAACAGAGCAACCTCACTGTAATATGTTCAGCTTTCTTCTTTTTCTCTTGATCTTCCTTTTTAAATAGTTAATTAAACACATAACTGATGCTGAAAATAACTGAGTTTTCTTCTCATTTTCATGACAACCTTAAGGAATAGAGTTGATGTTAGTGCATCTTGGTGGGGTTTAGGTTTGGTGCTTTCACTGTCTCCATTCAGTTGATCGGGAGCCAAGGTGAAAATTTGTCAAGGCTTTAGGTCATCTCTGATTTTAGTCTTTTAGCAAAAGTAAAATGCTTTGTATGTGTAATGACTGTTATTTTAGATGGATTGTGTTGTCCACATAACGTTTTCCAAATTATTCTACTAAACTAAATCCAGAAAAGTATAATCCTCTAAATTTTGTTGGATTCACAAAATAACCTTTTTTTAAACTAACTTTTGAATTGAGAATTTAATTCAGGAAAGTCCTAAACACCATTTATACAATCCCATCAGTTTTAAAGGGTCCTGATTTTAAATATATTGTTTTTATGTCTTGTTCCAGACTTTTTAAATTAATTACCAGTACTTTTTTTTTTTGTTGCAAAATTTTAAAAAATATATACTAATGGGAGTTTTTCTCATTAATATTTTTATCTGAAAGCAGTGGTTTTTAACTAAAATCTCAGTACTGGGGGATTTTGACCACAGAACAAGAATCCGCCATGAACAGAAACTGCACAAGAAGTCTGAACTTAATTCAGCAACATTCAATATAAAACGCATGAATGCCACAATCTGTAGAGCTACCCTCTTCTGCCCTCTATGGGATAATTAGAGGTATTGTACAGCCCAAAACGAAAAAGATTCTTATGGGTTTTAAAATCCATCACTGAACTGATGTTTAGTTTCACAGGACGCGGTCAGAAATGATGAACTAAAAGTCAAATAGGCTGGCAGTAATGATTATGCCATCCACATTTTTTTCATTATGGTTTGGATTTTAGCCGTTTTTAAGTTCGGCACTTTGGGCCATAGTTTCTTAGTGAACATTCATCATGTTGAATGGGCTTCCAGTTCAGTGTTGACTTTTCTTTTTCCTTCTTGTCTTTTCAGTCAAACAGAAGCCAGTCCAGTCCTCCGAATCTTCTTCCAAAACTGATGCGCCCGACTATGTAGTGTGAGTTTTAATTTTCAATTTGACAAATAAAGAAAACAACACAGAGCACTCTCGTGTGTGCAAAGCTCCAAAAACAAAGCTTTGGAGCTTTGTTTTTTCCTGCTCTATCAGATTATAGAGAAGTTCAGCAGGTGCTAAGCTTCCTGGGTGAATCTGTAAAAATGAGAACTGCTTGGAAAGGTGGACTGACGGACGGTTTTCTGCTGACCGCACTTTCACAGGAAGTACGCCACGCTGGCGTCTCTCGACCAGAGACAAAGCTACAAAGACGACTTCAACGCAGAATACGACGAGTACCGTCAGCTGCACGCCCGCGTGGAGAGCATCACCAGGCGCTTCACTCAGCTCGACGCTCAGTGTAGGAAGCTGATTCCCGGCACCAAGGAGCACCAGGTCAGTCCAAGCACTGCCTCCACCTTTGAGCAATAACAGCATGTCATATTTACTAATGAGACTAAGATGTACAATGTAGAGAAAGTTTCATACAACTTGTCTGATACTGAGGATTTGGATTAGTTTCTGTCAGGAAACTCATTCAGTTTAGACAAAGAAATAATCCTGGTTTATTTTTTAATGCTTGTTTTTACTTAAACATTTGTTGATGTAGCTTAAAGTTCTTTCTGACATAAAATAATTTTTCTTAACAGAAAGTGCAAGAAGAGGTCTTGAAAGAGTACAAAAAGATGAGACAAGTGAGTAGTTCAACCGGCTACTGTAATTTTTTGCTTTTCTGACTCTGACAGGCGGTGTGTTCTTTGACGTTAACCATTTGCCTTAATCCAGTTTTATTCTAGTGATCTTCTATATTTCTGTAGATCTAAACACCAATCCTTAATCAGCTACAATCCTACCACGTTTCGATGCATCCCTCTTCTAACAGCACATGAATGGCTCATCAGCAGGCCTCTGCAGAGCTGAATAACATGTTGATGAGGGAATTCAGGCTTTTCATTCAGATGTTTTGGAGAAGAGATGCATCCAAATAGGGCTGCACAGTGGCACAGTTGGTAGCACTGTTCCTCCCACAGTCCAAAAACATGACTGTCAGGTTAATTGGTCTCTCCAAATTCTCCCCAGTGTGCATGGTTGTTTGTCCCGTCTGCCTCTGTGTTTCCCTGCGACAGACTGGCAACCTGTCCAGGGTGAACCCCGTCTCTCGCCCGGAAGATGGGCGCCAGACCCCTCCTGACCCCACTAGGGACAATGGTGTTAGAAAATGGATGGATAGATGCATCCAAACATTACAGGACAGTAGTTCTGGAAGACTAAACTTGGCCACGTCTGCTGTAAAACTAAAAAACTCTCCTGAAACGTCTTCAACCCCTGGATCTGTACCTCTGAGATTAAGTCATATTAAGGTGTTGGAATGAAGTAGTCAAAGATTTGAAATGAGTTCTTTACTCTTCATCTAATCCGACAGAGATTTATCTATTTTGCAAAGAACTATGGGTAAACTCTCAGTCTGTCATAGTCTCCTAATAGAGACGCTGGGTAAAGGCTCTGCACGGCCTTTACCCAGGGCTCACACCTTCACATGTATTCCAGATTTTGCGGTCTTTGTTGTGTGCGGTTCTCGATCTGAGTTCAATGACATTATTGAATATTCTACTCAGACGTACTACCTATTGATATTGAACATGTCTAGTGTGGTACAGATTATTGACTTCATGTGCAGCCCTAATTTCAGAGATGAGTTAAACATTACTTGGCCTCAGGCCGCCGCGGCCTTACAGGGACGGAAGTCGAGTCTGACCTTGTGGCTTTGCGTTTCTTCCAGCACAACCCCAACTACCATGAAGAGAAACAGCGCTGTGAATACCTGCACAACAAGCTGGCCCACATCAAGCGACTAATAGCTGATTTTGACCAGCGCAGAGCCCAGGCCTGGTGTTGAGAAGCCAGCACCGATCAGTATTGTGAACGGAGTGTCAAACCAGGGTGGGAGTGACCAAACCCGCTCTTATTTATTTAACGCCTCTTCATTTCCTGCCCCTGTGTCCTTCTCTCTCTCTCTCACTTCCTATTCCTTTCATCCTTCATTCCCTCCCTCTTTTCTTTGATTCCACAGGCTCATTAATAGCCTGCAATATTGAAAATCTTTTTTTTTTTTTCCCCCGTGATGAATTTGGTCTTGTGGAATTGATGCCACTGGATCAGCCGAAAGGAGTAGTCTGCTTGTGTGAAATCTTCAGCTCTAACTTGTGAAGGACTCTCTTCAGACTAAAAGTATTTTTGAGCACAAGAGAGGAAATATTTACTTGTATTTTAGTAAAAAGAAAAAAAAAAGAGGGAGATCTATTTATTTTGAGAGTCGTATTGAAAACAAGAGTTAGCAGATGATATATTGTTTAATTTTTTTTTTTCTTGAGCAATGCAAAAAAAGGAGAAAAAAAAAAAGTGTATACCACAAGCCTTATGTGTTGAATTTGTGAAGCCATTTTTGCACGCAAGATCCATGCTTCTCATTTAGCTGAGATTTTTATTTTTTTTTTATTTTATTTTTTTTCTTCTTCTGCTGCCTCGTTTTCCGCTCCCCTCAAACAAAAACTGTACTGGAAAGACTGCTGCCAAAGCTGAGCGAAACGGGAAGGAAACGAGGCAGTGGGGAGGAATCACATGAGCTTTATGAGAAGTAGCAAAACATGTGCATGGGTGGTGGATAATTAGTTGTGAAAGAGGGGAGAGGTTGGGGAAACCAAAGGCTTGTGATCCTGTGACACCTCTGGGTGGGTGCTGGGGGGAGGGGCAGTATTCTTTGCACCAAATAAAATTCACAATGCCTTACGGCGTTTGCATTTGGGAAAGTGGACTTGGGTCCACCAGCTATGCAAAGGAACTACAACTGCCTGAAACTTGAGCGTGCGTGTGTGTGTGTGTGTGTGTGTGTGTGTGTGTGTGTGTGTGAGTGAGTGAGTGCATGATGATGATAGGAAGGGAGTCCAGAATGAGTGTGTGAGCGTACGGTTGTGAATTACATGGAGAATAAAAGTTAGAAACGTGAAAAGCCCCACCCCCCAAAAAAAGAAGCTGCTATAGTCTATTTACCAGCCGGTGCACTCAGGATCATCCCGGCCGGAGACTCAGTACCTGATCCTAGAAGTAGTGATGCAAAACATCCTTTTTTTTTTTTTTTTCTTCCCCTCCCCCCTTCAGCATTTCCTTTCTCAACCATGGAAAGGGTCACCCCCACCCCGTGTTTATCCAGTGGAAACAGTGTATATTTCAGTTTTTGAAAGAAGCCACCTCATCCAACAGAGAGCCCATCTGTTCTTTGGGGGCTCCTTGTATTTAATTGTTGGTTTAAAAAGATTTCACTTTTGTAAATTCCTCTGCATTGATGCAGGTTTGTTTTCATGGATTGAATGGCTGGCTTCTGTTCTTTGTTTTTTTTGTTTTTCCAACAAGGGAAAAGAAATGTTTACAGACTTGTTGGAGCGTTTGCCAAAGATGAAATGCCTTTCCGGTACCGCTTCCATGGAGCAAAGGTTCTGGTAGGAGAACAAGTTAAGGATATATTGAGACAACAGATTTACAGAATGAGTTGTCTGTTTAAAAAAAAAAAAAAAAATGTTCAGAAATATGAAGAGGATCAGCCTCTTCGTCAAATCTGATATTGGGCTACTAAGAGTTTGTCCCATATCATTTCCACGGGGTGATTTAAATATGTTGTCTGTGGCATTCTTCCTTAGGGTCAGTCTCTGCAGCAGACTGGCTGTTTTGGTTTTCTGCCAGAATCAGTGAAAAAAACAAAAAAACTTTTGTTTCCCCTTTTTGGTTACTTTTGACAAAAGTATTAAAACCTGTATGTTTAGATCTCATAACATCTCACACCAATTTGGATGGATCACATAAATTAATTTAAAAAAAAAAAAAAAAGGTGAGTTCCTTGAGTTTAAAGCATGCTTTTTTTTTTCTTTTTTTTTTTTTTATCCCTCCCTAAAGTCTCCCCGGAGTTGTCCCATCGACTGAGTCGTCCTCTTCATCATTCCGAGGGTTTCTGTCCTAATCAGAAATTTTCTTGAGTTTGGTTAGAACAACATGAGATGCCCTAATGTAACTTCATGTAATAAAGGGGTTTGACCAGTCTTAATGAGTAAAAAAAAAAAAACCCAAGCAAAACAAGAAATGTCATCTTGCTATCCTGAAAATGTAAAAGACATTTCAATAAAAATCTACTTGGTTTACGTGGAAATGTCTCTCGTCGTTTTTTAGAATGTCGGATGCTCTTTCTGACATTCTGAACTTACCCCAACTTCTGGGCTTGTTAAGTTATTCTGAAGTAACTCCAAAAGCTTTGCATATGGAAAACATTTCCTCAAAGATGTGTACTTTCTTCAAACTTTAGGAACCTGACCGGGAAGGACATCTGCTAAAATCCACGTCTCAGGTGTTTTCTCAAAACTTCTACATTTACGGAAAGTAGAGGAATCTTTAAAAAAAAAAAAAACCTGTATATACAATATTAAATTTTATTTCTTCAAGAAAGTGACCAAAAGTGATTTCAATAAATGTCAACCGACAGAAAAATGTCTCTAAATAAATGTAATCATTGCAGCTAACGCCATTATGTTAATGTGGATTTACGCTATTAAATATGCAAACATTAGAAGTTAAAATGAGCTAAAATGCTACCATAGCTTCCACTGTGACCTACAGTGGTGGAGAAAGTACTCAAAAAAATGTACTAAAGTAAAAGTACAAATACACAGACAATGTGAAAGTACCACATTAACATTTTTACTTGAGTAAAAGTTCTTGCTTTTAAAAATACTTAAGTATTAAAAGTAAAAAGCATGTTTTTATTGTGTTTACTCTCTTGACAGTTTAGACTATGTGATTCTATGCAACATCATTTCAGGGATGGAAACGTCTCCGAACGTAGCATGAACTTCGCTTTTTCTGCCACTAATGGCATTTACTTTGAAAGAAATTGCCAATGAAATAAATCTCTATATTTTTTGAATTAAGTAAAATATCAGACATCTTCTCCCGCTCAGGGAAAACTACTTGGACTTGAGTGAAAGGGGGAAGCGATGGGTGACGACAGACGCACGTAATTAGTACGTTCGATTTTACTGCGCCACGTTAAGTCCTCGAACGTCACATTTTAACGGGGGAAAAAAAGCGCAATGCGACTTGGATATAACGAGTAACGCGACGGTTTTGTAGAAATGTAGTGAAGTAGAAAGTACAGATACTTAGTGTAACGTGTAGTGGAGTAAAAGTCGAAAGTATCCATTAATCTACAGTAATGTAGACGAAGTAACGAAGTATTTGTACTTGGTTACTTCCCAACACCGGTGACTTACAATGACTCTCCATTTTTATTTCAAGAAATTAGCTAGAAATGCTTATTTTAGCATCGGTTGCTATAAACTAGTTCATACTATATTTTACATGTATTTATGTAAACGTGAACGATAACTGCGCTTTGAGAACATAAATACGTCATGTGCCTTTAAGGTGGTCTTCACACGCTATCAACGTCACCAGTTATTTGAACGTTCAAACGGAATCTGTCCTCTCAGTGACGACACTGAACGCCTCGTCAGAACCAACCCAGAAGTCTTGAAAGAGAAAAAAGATGGCGCAGCAGTTCGTGAAGGCTCAGATTAAAGGGGACAAAGTGGTGGTCTTCCTGAAGCCGTCGTGTCCCTACTGCGTCATGGCTCAGGAGGTGTTCTCCAAGTACCAGTTCAAGCCCGGCCATTTGGAGTGCGTTAACATCAGCGGACGCAGCGACATGGACAGCCTCCAGGACTACTTCCTGGAAACCACCGGAGCCCGATCGGTAAACTCATCTCCTTCTTCACCGATTTTTTAATTTATTTTTAGATGCACTAGATGCTATTTTTTTTCGTTGTAAAAATTTTAATATAATAATAATAATTATTATTATTATCACTATTTTAAATTATTCTTTTGTCGTTTTCTCCTAAAAAAAAAAAAAAATCTGCAAGAATAGGAGAAGTACTGAAAGACTATTTTATTCTATTTAACGTTGTAATAAAATCTTATTATTTTATTAAAAGGTGTGAATCTGTTTGTATGCATTATTTGCCCCAGTGTCCACACTGAGTGGACTCCACCCACTGACATGTTCCACCTTTTGGTTTCCTCCTTTCTGAGGATTCATGTTACACCAGGACTCATGATTCACTTCTGAATCATCCTACAATGAAAGCTCAAACAATGTTTACGCTTCAGATCATTTTCAGTGATGGCTTAGAAGCCATTCTTGTTTCTTGGTTGTACTTTTCTTTGAAAATAATTAATACAGTTAATTATTTTCAAAATAATTAACTGTATTTAATTACTTTGTTGTTTGTTTTTTTTTTACAGATCTTTACTGAGAAGGGCTGTGGGTAATTGTCAGACTGTTCATCAGTTCACCAGTCTTTATTCTTTCCCATCATGGCTTAAAAAAAAAAAAAAAATGCAGGTCCCCAGGGTGTTTATTGGTGAGAAGTGTGTGGGAGGAGGAAGTGACGTGCAAGAGCTGGACAAGAACGGCGAGCTGAAGGGAATGCTGGAGTCTATCGGGGCCCTTCAGTGATCTGCTTCCAGGTACCAAACCCTGCATTTGTTTGCATCTTCCTGTTGCCTTCGCATGGCTCCTATGACTTTTGTCCAAATGCAATACTTTTCCCAACTCGTATATGTTTTGTAGGCACTTTTTGTTTGAATTGTGAATGCCTTGATGCATTTATTCTCCTATTATGTCAGGTTTTTCATCCATTATTTAAATGTTCTTCAAATCAGACAAAATCGGTGTCAAAACGTTTGTGCAGCAAAGTGTTTTTGTTTGTGCCACTATCGTTTTAAAGATGTTGAGAAATGTTTCCAGGGGTCATGAAAGGTCAACCAGCACCCCGAGCCGTCCCCTTCCGACTACGTTTGTGCAGCAAACAGTTTTTGTTTGTGCTGCTTTGGCTTTGAAGGTATTAATGAAAGTTTAAAGGTCATTTTGATTTAGCAAAAGTGGCAGGGGCAGGTTGACCTTTTTGACCTTTAAACTTTCATCTATATCTTCAAAACCAGAGCAGCACAACCAAAAGATTTTTGCTGCACAAAACGTTTGACACCGATTTGAAGAAGGTCGGTGGTCGGTGAACTCTGGAAACCCCGACAACAAAATGGTTTCATTCAACCGTAGAACATCTCGCATTTCACACTGTTTTCTTCTTGCATACCAAACCAGACCTGGGAAATACATTTCCAGACTTCTTAGGAACCCCTACAAGCGCCATGTAGGTAAAACCGTCCATCACTGTCCAAAACAGGGAACAATAATCAGCAGGGTTAATTGAGAGGAAATGAAAAGCGAACCGTCCACGCGGAGAGCAGCGGCGTGTTCGTTCTAAAACAAGTCTTTATTTAAAGTCAGACACTGTTTTATCTACAGTCTGTACAGCTCAGGCCCAGCCCGGTTCTCACCGGGTCCCACTTTTGTTCCACAGTCCAAAGTTTCACCTGCCATTTACTGCTTTCGCTCACGAGTTCAGATCCATCCGAGGACTTCTCGTCGGCGGCGGATCTCGGCTACGTTTCTGCACAACTACTCAGCTAGTCGTTCTGACTGTGCCACAGACGGCGCGATTAATTATAATACATTGATAGTAATCAATGGGATACACAAAGAGCTGTAAAAACTGGTCACTGATGAGTTTCACTTACACACGTCACTTGTAAATAGCAGCGAAAAGTCCGACTGTAAATCAGAGCCGCCGCGTTGTCTCTACGTCACGTTTAAGGAAACGCCCACAGGTTATAGAATTTACAAAAATAACTGCAGCACCATAAATCATAAACTCCCATTATGATTGAAAATAATCTTGCTTAAAAAGAAACGATGGCAACAAATTGAACAGGATAAAATAAATATTGTGGTAACTCAGAGGCAGCAAGGTTTTTCCTGTATTAATTCATGTTCTTTTCTATTCCACCTCTGACAAAACTGATACGTCAAAATGCTCCCAATATGGACTATTCAATGTTTCCAATGCACCAAAACCATTGTAAACAAACTAAAGCTAGACAGATTAGAATAATACTGTAAAAAAAAACATAGTAATGTTTACATTTGGTGCATAAAACTTTTAATTCGTCTTACAACCTTCACACCGTCTGTTTAAAGGATTTAAATTCAGAGTTTTCATTTTATTATTATTATTATTATTGTCAGTGCAAGTGAAAAATGCCCTCGTTTAAATCAAGCTGTGATCAAGATACGTCTATCGAGAAGATTAAATTTGCCCCCTTCCCCCCCAAACGAGATGTTTTAGTGATCAGGCAATAAAATTTTAAATTGCAATTAAATTGGTCCTGCTCAAACGCTGATCTGAGCTCCTGATATATTACAGACGGGAACCGGAGCAGTTTCGTAATCTCTCCTTATCTCGCTCTGCTGAACAGGCGACGGGGCTGTCGGATGTTTCCGCTTTTAAGAAACGCTGGGTGTGTGTGTGTGTGTGTGTGTGTGTGCGTGTGTGTGCGTGTGTGTGTGTGTGTGTGTGTGTGCGCCGTGACGATTATTGATCCATCAGGACATGGAAACGCACTGGATCTGTTCGCGTCCCGACTCGTCACAACCACAAAACTTGATTGAGTTTTGTCGGGGTTTTTATGCGATGGACCAACACAAAACGGTGCGCGAGTTTGAAAAGCGATGGCATGGATTTGTATTTGTTCCGCCCCTTTAATTCTGATTCGCATAAATAAAAAGTTCTTCAGAAGAAGGAGAACTGTTAGTCATCGAAGAATGGCAGAAGAAACTCAAATTATTTTGCATTCGCAGCTAATGATTGTTTTACTAATCGGTTATTCTGATGATTAATCGATTAAAAAATTGGCATCTTGTGCAGATTTTTTACTCAACTGCTTTGGCCTCTTTATAAAATAACACTTGCATTAAGTGATGCAAATAAAATACTTAAATATTTAAATAAAAAAATAAACATTTTAGTGCTGAAAATACAATCCTAACATCAATATGTGAAAAGTTCATTTAGTGTTGGACTAATCTGCTGATGTATTTTGGATTAAGTCATTCATATATGAGTCCAAAAGGTGCTTAATAAGAGATTTATGTTTTTTTTCATTTATTTATGTTACAGAATTTGAATCGTGTGAAGCAAAAGCCGTAACACTTTAAGAGTTCTGGGTAGAACATATTTACAGACAAAGAAGGTGTTTGTTTTTTGTTTTTTTTTTATCTTAAATGCAAAATGTGTTTATTTTTTTGTACAGTTTTGGCTTAAATAGTGCTCTGAGTGTGTCGATCTCTCACCTTATGAAAGAACAAGCCGCGACTTGAAGTCGCATGGTATTACCTCGAGGGCCTGAATACAAACACATGCCGCGCTTTATTAGATTTTAAAGAAAAATCTGTATTGTTTCCTGTCTACTTTCCACCACACAGAGATTCTTTCATTTCATTTTGTTGGTCAATCACATAAAATGCCATTAAAATACACAGAAGGTTTGTAGTTTTAATGTGACGATGTGTAAAACGTTTAAGGGGTTCGGCTTCTTTCGCAGCGTCTTGGACGTTGTACCGCACAGATCGTAATCTGTCCACTTCCTGATTTTTTTTTTTTTTTCTTCTTTAGTTTTTTTTTTTTTTTCAACCTGAAGTTACATTAGGAACAAGCTTCAAACAATCTGCATATAATTGATGCTGGTTTGTTTTCCGATGAGTGTCGTTTTGTCCTTGAAGCTCGTTGTATTGCCAGTAGAAAATATAATCTATCACAGAGCCTCCGACCAGAGGTCAGACGGTCGTTTTTAAAATCCTATTGGGTTTTTAAGGATCAGTCGTTTCGTATTGCCCGTGTTGCAACAGTCTGTAGGCAAGGAGGGAGGAAAAAGTGGAGACCCGTGTCCCAACCGATCGGTTTATTTTTGTTGCCGTCTCTCAACTCGTCCTTTCCAGTGTCGCTCCACAAAGTCAAACTTTTGTTTCAGTCAACAGTCCTCTCCTCGCTCGGGTCATTCCCTGCCTTGATTCCTTTCCTCCGTCCCACCCCCTGTTCCCTTCCTGCAGGGCGGGGGCCTCCAGGTGTGGTCACATGACCAAGCAGCGGGACTTGCGAAGTTTGCGCCGCCGCTGCTGATACTCGCTGAGCTCCTGCAGGTATCCTCTGGACGGCCAGCGGAGCCTCTCCACCTGCTCACGCTCCTCCTCTGGAAAAAAAAACAAACAAAAAACGACGACACGAAGAGCATGAATCGGTTACAGCTGCAAGCAGAAATATGTGACTGCAGGCCCATGAGGAACTGTTTACATTGCTCCTACACACATTAACTGATATGTTCGAAGTCAAAGAGCATGAAATATCTAAAAGTTTGTCCCCAGCCAGTTTGTGGCCTTAAGTATCCGTCCAGTAGCATATTGAGTCCTGTGCGATTGATGAACACAATAAAACAGTTTCTGCTTTGCAATGTTGCTATTATTCAGTGCTGGATTTATCCGCTTTGTCGTTGCCTGGTAAATTTACAAGAGCTATAAACTCCACCAATTAAGACAATTTATCAGTGGACATTTATTTGTGTTTGGTTTCATTTAGGATTCCTACACATTTCCCAGTTATTCATAGAATGCAACTTATGTTTCTTAATGTTTCTTCCAGATTTTTTTGAGAAACAGTATCTAGTTGGTTTTATTGTCTGTATCAATAAAACCAAAATTATTTAATTAAAATTAAATAATTTTAATATTTTCCAAATTATTAAGCAAATAGATTCAGTTTGTTTTCTGTTATCTTATTGGCATCCAAACCAAGTCACATTATCCTGATTTCAAACTGTTACAGTTAAGGGTCGTCAAATCTGTTATAAAGGGTTCATTTCAGAGGTTAACTGTGTTTGTATATGCAACCGCAACACACGAGAGCACATCTATATGCTGCTTAGCTTTGGGTGATTTATTAACTTTATTGACTCATTTCTAAATTACATTCATTGATCAATTATCTGAAGTGAAACAGAACATTGTTGTTCTGCTAATACCGCAGAGAAATCAAACACTTAAAACAGGAAGTGCCTCACGCTGATTTTTGTGTATTTCAGCAAAAATCCGAGAGGACGTACTCTGCCGTATTAAACATTAAGAAGGAAATAAATCATAAATGTCACTTTTAAGCGTCGTGCCAGGATGAAAACATGAGCCACTGACCTGACAGCTCCAGGAAGTCGGGTTTATGACTAAAGATCAGGTAGTTGTTGGCGATGAAGTGGAGGAGCCAGACGTACAGCTGCTCTGCGTTGTGGCACTGGCAATTCAAAGCAAATCAACAGAGCGTTTTACTCTTGACGTCTGTCGCTTTTCAAGCCACACGGCGGCTTCAGGCGGCACCCACCTTCGCTCGACGCAGAAGTCGAACCACGCTGATCCCCGTCGACGACAGCTCTCTGCTGGGCATGCTCTGCAGGTAGGCGCACACGCACACCTCGCACAGGTGCTGGAGCCGTTTCACCTGGTACATCTCGGCGCAGACCAGCACCGCCATGGCCTGCAGCACACTGGCTGGACACACAGAAACGCACACCCGTAGATTTAAAACGAGTTCAAAATGAGCCGGGGTGAAGGCGGCCGCGGGTTAGAAAAGACAAACTATTATAAGGCCTTTATTTTTGCTTGAACTGAGAGTTGTGACCTGAAATCCGAAACGAACCACACCACACAGTTTCTTTATTACAGGTATTGCCTTGTTTGGTAGCATCAGAGCCCAAAATATGATTGAATTTATGCCATTTTATTAATGCAGATCTTTATTAAACTTTTACTGCCAAATGAAGGTCAGTTTTATCTGCTATCATTGACGTCTTCTAAAGCCAAAAACGCTCATATTTAGACTTTATGTCATAGAAACAATACATACGCCTATTTTTTATGGGTCGTCTCAATCAACAAAATATAAACTGGGCCTCCTTATGCTAAAGATTACTCGGCAAAAACAGCAGCTTGATAAAGATTTCTGAAATGAACGAAAAACAAACATCTTTCGTTGTGATATTATCCAAACATGATTACATCCGAAAGTGTATTTGCATAACACATAAGCTTCGGCTACGTCGTCTACGATTACATTCTTGAATTCAATTAAATTCTTGAATTCAGTACTTCCTGTTACTCATGTCCAGCCCCATGTTTGGCACCGTTTGCCTCATCCTGCTCTCGCTGCTTGTCTCTCCCTCCTCCTGCGCGCCTCAGACGCGCCGCTGCACCATCAGCTCAGCAGCAGCAGCAGCAAAACGCAGAAGGCTTTGTTATGTCTGGCCGCACAATTGCTCAAACGAGCGATAGGAACGTCTCCTTTCGTATGTTCAGACCGCATTATCTGGGTGAAGCGCCGCGCCAGTCCCGCTGCTTTGATAGCGCTCTGTTTGTCACTGATACTCGTGGAGTCACCTTGTGCTGACCTTGAGCGCCGGGGGGGTCTTATGTAATTGAAGGGCTGCTGCAGCTTCAGGAGCTGCAGCTTCTTGGACTCAATGTTCCTGAAGTCGTGAGTGGATATGAAGCTGTAGCTCCGCGAAAACAGAGATGCTCATCCTGAGGTATTTAAGCCGGATATTAAGGAATAAATGTAGGGGTTTTTTTTAATTGCCACTACAATATGAATGCATTGCGATATCCTGCAGACAAGCAATAATTATAAGAGTCCTCCAAGCTGCAATATTGCTTTTCATAACATCACTGAAGAAGAGAAATGTGTTCATTTCTAGACACTAGTGCCAAGTGGTGTCGCTCTAAAAGCCTTTGTATCTATCAAGCTTCTTACCACTAGAGATGCACTGAGAAATGAAAGAAAAAAAAAAATCCAATAATTTTTTTTAATCTATAAACATTGCCAGGACGGAGCGAATAACATCTGTGTTGTGGAAATGATTAAAGCTGCTCAACGTTAGCAGCTGTCCGTATCAGTGGGGTGTTTAAAAGAAGAGCCAGCGTGTGTCTCAGCATGTCAAGATATCCAGGCTTGGAGAGAGCAAGGCTCACAGCAGATAACACTAAGTTATCTTACTGCACATTTGTTCTGGGTTGTTTTTTTTATTTCAAACTCAAGCTTTCAGGAAGACAGGAAGTTTAGAAAACATGATTTTCGTTGCTGTTTTTCTGTCCCAGAGGAGTGCAGCCTTCCATAATGGCTCTTTTATTATTAATAATGTGATGTAATTAACATTTTAGTGGGTTTTTTTCTGTGTTTTCACGGGATAATTGCTTTCGGCCTCCACAACAGGATGACGCTAAAAGTACGAGAGAAATTTCTCTCAACAGATTTTTGTCATCAGGTTGTAAAAACTATCTGGTTGTTTCACATTATTTTTCACAAACATCAGCATCTCATATGAAGAAGATACATCCATCCTCTCTTTACTGAAGCTTTGTGCTTCTCTTTATCGTAAAACTGTAAAATTATGTAAAAAAAAAAAAAGATGTCTTCTATTTCCAAACTTTGTGTCACTTATTTGTTTCTAAATGAGTTTCATTCAGCTGGACTGAGGGCAGAAATGACAGGCCTCTTTGGGACAAATGTCTGAAGAAGTAAATCTTTCAGTTCAGTTTTAATTTTGGAAAAACAAAATGTGAGGGTGCTGCATTTTGGCGCAGCGTTCAAGCACAACCCACGTATGAAGGCCTTAGTCCTTGACACGGACGTCACAGGTTCAATTCCCGGCCTCATGACCTTTGCCCCATGTCTTCCCCTCTCTCATTACATACTTTCCTGTCTCACTCCTCTCAAATAAAAGCCCCTAAGACTAATAAAAAATCTAAAGTCGAGCCCGGAGTGCTCTCAACTTGACAATTTTGGCCCAGATGTGAAAAAGCTTGGACTGGAGAGACGCTGAGGAAACTGTCACCGGATCAAGAAGAGTCAAAAGCAGTAACTATCAGTGATGAGTTCAAAATGAAGGCCAAGGAAGCTGAAATACTTTTAGACGTAAATTCTTGAAGCCAGTGTCATAAGGATTGTAATCAGATGCATAAATATCACAGCACCGCATTGTCACAACAAGGGACTTATCTCAAAGTGAAATGTGTGACAGTGGAAAACAACAACATGTGTGGAGCTGTGACTTGGCAGCAGAAGCAGCAATGCCACGGTCCGATTTCAAGCCTCCCTCGAAATCTAATTGAATTTTAAGCTCAGTGCTGTTTTCCTAGTGTCTCCAGAGACCAACACTGGCAACACGTCGCGCTCTCACAGATGGATGAAAAGACCAGTCGTCTTTGTTTAAGGCTTAGGTTTGTGACACACGCCTCTGTTGTTTGCCCATTTCTTCGTGGGGCTCGTTTCCACAGCATGCGGAGAGACCCCGGTCTCTGCTACCAACCAATCAAGCGTCTATTGACAAGTTGCTCACTGGGAGATTCCTCATTATTAGACCCCGCGCCGCATACGGCTGTGTAAAAGCTGCAGCAACACGATCCCACGGTGAAACTTGGGAGCAATCCAACCTTTCATTTGAGAACACTTATTCAGAGAAAATGACACGTAAACAAATAATTGCTCTAGTAAAATCCCTCATTGACAACAACCTATGAACATAAGGTGACAGAGACGCACGTCATTATTCAAAATGGGAAAGACAAGGGAAGATCTCATGGAACTAAAGGCAGATGTGCGTTTATCCTGATTACTATCTATCAATGATTCAATCAATTAACCGAGAAAAAAAATGGGCACAGTCTACAGATTTTTCATGTAACCACTTAAGCCTTTTTCTACAATATTAGAAATATATCAGTGATGCAAATCCTTCTCATAAAGAAAGAAAATAGACATTTTATTGCCTAAAACGCAGCAACATAGCATCCTTTTAGAGAACCGGGTGAAACTAAAACTACGCCACTTAAGGAGTTCTGGATAAAACACGTTTACAGACAAAAGTATTTTTATCTTAAATGCAAAATGTATATATATACTATATTTATCACACTGTTTCTCAGTGAAATTTTGCAACTAAAATAAAAGATTAGTCTGTGAGGATGCGCTACTGTATGCAGATTTAGAATATTTTCTATTTCAGGACATCTAGGCCTTATCTAGTCTAAAAGTTAGCTAAAAGTAGCCTTAGAGGCTCTGCGATACACGTCTCCTACGCTGTCATTATTTCTTTATGTCAAGCAAAAACAGCAGTTCCACCTGTGGGTTGGCTGTGTGCAGTGACCTCACCAGGACAGCAGGAGTCAGTGTAGAGGTACTCCAGAAAAGACAGAAAGGTGTCCGAGGAGACGCCGTGGATGGGAACCACTCTGCTCCGGGCCTCGGCGTACTTTCCGCTGAACATGGCCGCCATCACGTCACAGCGGGCCACCAGCACCGCGCGGTGGGCGGGCAGCACGCTTCCTGAATTGCACATTAATCGGCAGGGTTTACAGTTTAGCTCGGCGAAAGAAAAAAAAAAATCCCTGAAATGTAAAGAACTGGAGAGGACAAACCATTAGCGCTGACAATAAACGTGTTTCGCCTGCAGCAGCGCAAGAATAAACGATCACAAACAGGGTCTAAAGTCATAATGGGCAAATTCACTTCATTAACTGCACTTAAAACTCGGCCAGTTGCGAGTTTCCATTTTATACAACAGAAATATACTTTTATGAAATATACTTTGACCTCTAAAATTTTAACTTGGTTCAGGGGTGCAGGGTGAGGAGGAGCTCACTGCATTCTTTGAGATAAATATTGATTATGGGATGCTTTGGGCCCTTTTGCTTGTATTTCTGCGTTAAATAGAGAGGAGAAGCTCTTTGTGGAGATGAAACATGACAGAAGTGGGAAAGAGCCTTTGATTTCAACTGTTTTACCTTAATTTGTCTCTTAATGGACGACCTGGGCTAATAATTCACTTCACGCTGCTGTGTGCATTTGTCAGTCGGTGTGTTTGACTGCGCCCACCTTGAACCATGAAAATGACGTCCGAATAAAGAGGGGAATTAAAGAGGTTGACGAGGGTCTGGGGTCCGAGTTGAGCTGCCCGTGCACTCGGCGTGTCCCTGGAGCTCTACACACACACACACACACACACACACACACACACACACACACACACACAGACACACACAGAGAGAGAGAGAGAGAGAAAGGCAGGAGAAAACCATAAGGAGTTTAGTTAGCATTCCTCTGCTGTGTGTCAGCTTTCTTGTTACTAGGAAAAATTGTCATGCTGAGCATCTTTTGTGCCTCCCTCATAGAATACAGATGGCCCCTCCTGCCAGTTTTACTCAGCGCTACAATAAAACACCCTCAAACTGCAGAGCCAAGACCGACGGGACGGCAAGTGGCCGACAGCGAATGAAAATTGGAGACCAGACGGTTGTCCAGACCACCTATTAATAAAACATTTAATTTTTTTTTTTTTTTTTTTTTTAAGTTTTCTTTATGGCTCTAGCAGCCTGACAGGGAGAAAGGCAGAGAGAGAGAGAAAGGGAAGACATACAGCAAATGGCCTGAGGCCAGGAATTAAACCGGTGACAACTGCAGAGGGTTTTTTTTTATATCTTAAAGGCAAGATTTATATAGAAAAAGCTGAAAGGCAATTTGCAGTTAACAAGTGATCTATTACTGAATCAGTTGATGAATATTTCAATAATTGTGATTAATCCAATGAAGCGTTTCAGTAACGCAAACTTTAACATATTTTATTGAAACTGTGTACCAGAGCAAGAAACTAGTTGATAATGCTTAACAAGGAAGAAAGAGATCCATGTTTTCCAATTGTTTTTACAGATAAAAATTTGGTTTCTCCCTAGGTGTGAGTGAGTGAGTTTGTGTGTGTGTGTGTGTGTGTGTGTGTGTGTGTGTGTGTGTGTGTGTGTGTGCCCAGGGTGAACCTGACAGGCACCAGCACCTCCCTTATAAGAACAGCTTTAAAAACGTCCTACTGGAAGGTGATCCTCTGCTTTACTTCTGTCCTTCGTACCCTTCCTCAGGTTTTCTTCTAGTTTTGTCCAATATTTAGTTTCATGCAATCATTTCTGATCAGTGTCTTTGTCCTTGCTCGAGGAAAAACATCCTCGCAGATCCAAAGTTCACTTTTCCTCCCGTGATCACGTTCTTCCATATGTTTGTTGTGTTCCCTACATGGGTTGTGGCAAACATGATCTGGAGCTCCATGCAGATTTCTTCTTCTCTTTTCAAAATGTGAGATTTGTGAGGCTGAAAATGCACATCACACTTTTCAGGTTCGTACAAAGTACGGAACATGTTTAGTGCTCTGCAAATGAAACATGAAATACTAGAGAAAAAAAAACAACTTTTTGTCAACATTTGCATGGTGCAAAGCTTGTTCATGGCTGAGAGTTATAAAGCCTCCTTTTACCACTGCGTGACCTTTATCAGCCTGCTGGAGCACAAAGATCTCTCGCTCTCACGCTGCAGAGAGATGAGCACATTATTCGAGGGCAACAGAAACCCGGCCTTTGATTTCATAATCCACAGAGAGGCTCGTTTTAAAACTGAATTTCCTGAGCGTGCCGATGACCAGGAGGAGGTTCGCCGAGGAAGGAATTGAATCTGGGCCGGACATCGCGGTGCCTCGCCACATTAAATGACCGCTTCCGCCGCTCTGCGTCAGCCGCCGCCTCAGGTAGGAGCATTCGGTGTGCCAGAAAGGCTGGTCAGTTCTTCCCCGCGCCACACGTTCTCACTCCCCAACAAAATGTTAAAAGTCTGCTGCGTCGTGTCCTCACACTTTCTAAATATAGACAACATAAACGCGACGCGGCCGCCTGAAAGCAGCATCCATGCGAGTGCGGCTTCCTTCCAGATCTTGCGTTCTGCTTCTTGGAAAACATCTTGTGTTTAATTTGCGCTAATCCCCACAGTATCTGGGAGGTGATTAGAGGCACTGATTATGTAAATATGATAATCACAAACGCATTATTATTGATATGATCTCGCTAATGAAGGCCCTCTTAATCTGCAACTGTAAACACATATTTTTATGCATTCAAAGAAAAATTAATTCAGCTGTTTAACCTCTGTTATGGATTTCATGCATCCCATTAGGCAGCTGTTGTTGGTTTTTTTTTTTCATGCAGAACACAATGCTTTGGAAATACTTTTTAGAATAAATCACAGGCGGGTTACGTTGTTATCAGATGCACAAATTTAGCTTTACGGAAGAGTGTCAGGATTTTGAAAGAAAGGCAGCATCATGCTGTGGGGGACGCTTTTACTCAGCAGAGAAGGGAAAAGCTGGTCAACATTTATAGAAAGACAGCAACCTTAAAGAAACACCAAGAAATTAGAGGTATCCAGTTTATATACTGGATGCAAATGGACTCATAAAATGTTTAAACGAATAAACATTTATAAATTATGTATTTATGTCATTTTCTCTCTTTTTTTTATCAGTCCCTGAGCCAGGTTGTGCTGCTTTGCAGAATGGGAAATATTAGTTATAAAAAAACCATCGGTTTATTTATTAACCAATTAGGACAAAAAAAACCTTCAGTAACTTTTTCTCAAAAGCAAATTTGCTGCATTTCTTTGTCATTATTAGATTAAGTGTTTAGATGATCCATTTTCTATTGCGGTTGCTCCAAATAGGAGAAAAACAAATATTTTCCATCCAAACAGCTGGGTAAGTGACCCAGTCAAAGTCAAGATTTCAGTCCAACTGAGAATCTATAGCAAAACTTGAGGTATTTTTAGAGTAACGGACAAAACCTGCAGTGCAAAAGCTGGTGCTCTGTAACACTTGTGCTGTAGGATAACTACAGAATACCGACTGCATTTTCAATCGCTTAACATATTTTTAAACCCACATATTTCCCTTTAACTTGAGTAAAACGACCTCTTTATACCCCAAACCAATATAGTACGTTGAAATTTTTTTTGCCTAAAAAACAAAAAAACACAGGAAGAGTTCGAGAGTTAACGAATGTGTTTCTGTGTGCTGTGATGTTTGGCAGAGCTGACCCTGTCTCTGCTGAGTAGAGATCGTATGCGCTCCATAAGTTGAGCCACGGCCAGCGAGTTCTTCAGCTTCTCCTCCAGGGCCTCCTGGAGATGCTCCCACTCCCACGCTCCTGAAAACAAAACAGACAAAAAAACAAAAAAAAAACACATACATCCACAGTCACACCTTTTGGTTCCGTAAGGGTGCGGTTTTGAGAAAAACACAGATCCGACCGCCCACATGCTTTCAACACCAAACTCTCGACTTTCTCTTGCAGTCAAAGCTTTTTATAAACTGCAATCTTGGTTGGTAATGGAGGAAATGGGGGCCGGGGGGGACCGACCCAACCACGAATATCTACAAATATCAACAATAAAAAACATCAGATTTGCTTTTTTCATCAGGTCACTAGCTATTATTCTACATCAAGACAGATGAAAATTATTTTTGGCAACGTTCAAAAGATTTGAACCCAGTTTTCTTCTAGGGCGATAACTTGTTCACGCTGTCGTTATCTTAACTGTAACAACGCCGTCCAATCAGCAACAGATTGGCTCATCCCTGCAGCAGCTCATCCCTTAAAATGTGTAAATAATTGATGTCGACAAGGCGGGAGAAATATTTTAGATGATGGTGAAATCATTTCACCCTCATTTCTTCAGCTTCCAATGGAGCTGAGAGTTGCCATTAGTTACAGGGACGAGTCCAGAAACAAAAAAAACACAAAAAAACCCCACTTTTTTTAAGAATGCAAGAAGGCCGAACGACACATCAGAGCATTCAAAGACATTCAGCAATAACGTTGCAGAGCTAATCTGAATAGAAAAAAATTAGCGTCCAAATAAAATCTGGTTACTCTGGGAGGCAAATTTTTTCAACTGTGCAAATAACGTTAATTAATTATATTACTATATTATAGTTATTATATTTAACTATTTAATTATTATTAATTCAGCAAAAGTTTGTTTGTCATGAATGATTCTCAAAAGCAAAATTAATGTCCTATTCATTAATCCCATGAAACAAAAAACATAATTGACATCTTTGGTTTCATATTTTTCCAATAAAGACTCCGACACTTTAAAAATAATAAACTGTCTAATAAATAATAAGCCGTCTCCCAATGTTTTACAGTCATCAAGTGGTGATTTGTTGATCACTGACTCCTTCTGAATACTCTGCTATTTTATTCACCAGATGTTTGCTATAATTTTTGGTATAATCATCATTTTTATACTTTCTTTTAGAAAATAACCAAGGTTTATAATTATTATCTACTGATAGACTGACCAGAGAGAAATGTCAGTCCATCTCCAAACATGCTGGAAGACTTTGACCAAAAACTAAATCAGTTATTTATTTCTTCTGTGACGTCGCAGTTTAAGTTTCATCAAGTTTTTGCTTTTTTTTCCTCGTATGGCGACATCACAACTTGTTCATCTGATCTCCTACGTCGCACAAGCAAATTATTCCTGCTGCCACACTTTGGACAGTAAATCAATAATTTATAGATCAAAAGTGTAGCTGCAAAATAGACTGAACCACAGTCATCCTCTCACAAAAAAAAACTGCTCAGATGCAGTAATTTGGTAGATTATATTTTAAGTGCCGTGCAACTTAATGTGCATGCGCGTAATTTATTTTTAATGCTGAAAAATGAGATAGGAAGATTTTATTGAGCAGGAGTTTTGGCTCAGTTTCAACCAGCGTCATATTTGAGATACACAGCAATAATGCCACAACTTTCAACTTCTCTAATATGGAGATTTTCGTCTTTTATCCCCCACTGTGTGACTTTCAAATAACAAGATCTGAAGAAATTTAAACTACATGCCTCAGGAAATCGTCAGACATCAACGACCTTGTCTAAGCGCTCAAAGTCGCTTAAACCTTTGTTCCTCGTTCTGACCGTGTTTTTGGTACTTGAATTTCTTTAGGAAGACATGCTGCTTTTAAAGTTTATTCTCTTCCATTTTGTTGAATAAGTTGTAATTAAGCAATTTCTTGACTCTTTAGATCTGGAAGGAGCCAGATCTGGGTGTGAACACAGCTTTCCAAAAAAAAACAAAAACAGTGATTGCTCTCAATTCATTTAAGATTTACTGAATGATGATCTGAATCTAGGTGTAAAAAAGCAATAATATAAGAAATCCATAAGGGAGGAAATACTTTTTCTCCTGCAAACATGGCTGTTTTACTCTAACTGGACCCATAAATCTAACTGTGTCCAGAGACAAACACATGCAGATGCACAGAAAACGCACATCCACACAACCGCATCCAAACGACAATTTCAATAATTCAGCCGCTCACTACAAAAGGAGACAGAGTCTCAGAGTGTTAGCATCACACACACAAAGTCATGGCCTCTGTGACTGTCCTCACACAGTCAAGTGGCAAAAACCTCGCAGCGTGCAGCTCCCGCTGCGGGTGTGATGCTCAAACGGGATGCTGGGGAAACTGCTTTTGTGACGTAGTGAAATGGGCTGAAGCAGAACAATTAATGAAGCTGATTAGCTAACAAGATGCTGCTTCTATTTCTCTTTCACGAACGCATGCTGCGAAAAAGAGCGTTCTTCTCCCACTAAGCTCAAAATGTTTCTGCAGGCTGAGAAGGCGCCCGACTCAAGATGACGCATGGCTACGTGCGCCGTATACGATGTCAGCCCGTTCGGACCGTCGGTGTTGAAGGTTAACTGGGGTGTTTTTCCACATGGCTCACCGTGTTCTATCTCCACGGAACACGTTCTGCTCCGTTTTCACAGGGTTTGTGAAAAGCGTTCACATTCCGCTTAGCGCATCAACCCTTTTTTTTTTTTGTTCTTTTTTTTTCCTACTCGCTCCAAATCGAACATCAACACACCTGACGGTATTGCTGAGCCGCTCGGCTCGTTGCCAACACGTCTTCTTACACAACCCAAGAAAAAGTAGCGCCTTACTCTCTCCACCTCCAACTCTCTGACTCCCGTTTCATCCTCACATTCTGCCACCTTCGTTTTTCACCCTGCATGCTGCTTTCCCTTTTTTCTTATGAAATCACACACACACACACGCGCGCACACACACACACACCGCAGGCTGTGCACCATATAGAGGTGCACAAAAGCCCACACTGCTCCCAATTTCAGCTGCTGGCTCGCTTATTCTTATTCATATAGTCACTCACAGAGAATCGGGCTCACTCTATAATCTCTCCCCCTCTGCTCAGCCTTCTCCAGCTCAGATGTTGTGTGCACCTTCCTCTTGGGCTTATGTGTCAGAGCATGAGAGCTGCTTTATTACATGTTTATCATTGCGTGCCGTGATTCAGATCCTTCAAAAAAGCTTGTTGCACTGTGCGAAAAGGACATTTGCGCGGCGCGTGACACCGTTGTCAGGTTTTCTCTCCAGATTTTGATAAGGTCCTTTCACACCAGAGTTAGACTTCCCTGTGGTCGCTCATTTTGGAGAGCTGAGACTGTTTAAGCTATGCTGGATTGCTGCAACTTTTCCTAACCTCAAAGTGAAGACAAGCCCGACCCTACTGTGCAGCAAGTACTTGGGTCGCGGGCTTTTTCCCCCGCTTTCCTGATCTTCCTAAAACATAGTGATTCACTGTGGAGACATCTGCAGAGAGACGTTTCTTCCGAATCTGCAACACTTTCCTGCACCTACGGGAGGTTTCTGCACATCCACCATCAGTTTCAGCCTCACTAGCTATGTTTCCATTACAAATGTGCGCAAAACTAATTCACAAATGTTGTAATTTAAGTTTACATTAAATAAAATCACAAGATAAGTCATTAAAAAACATCCCCCTCCCTCAAGCTCCTACCACTTCCTGTCACCTTCTTAGTCTTTTTTGTGTGACGCAAAAAAGTGTTTCCATTGCAGTTTTGCAAAATACACTGACTCTGATACAGCAGAAAAACCACCTCATCTTAGCGCCAGAGCTTTTTATTGAAAAGAGTTACTTCAAAATTGGCACGTTTCAGTTAATAGAATCTATTCAGTTACCACGTGTAAAACGCAGATGTGTCAAACTCCTGCAACTTTTATATGTGCCTCTGCTACACCACGACTGCATAGAATAATCAGGTCATTAGCAAGGCTCTTGAGAACCGATTTACATAAGGAGGAGGTAATTAAGCCATTTCATTCCAGTGTTTTGTAGCTGTGGCACATCTAAAAACTGCAGGACTCTGGCCCTTGAGGACTGGACTTTGACACCTGTGACTTACAGTAAACTACGTAGCACACAAGAGATGAATCCAGGCAGGTGCAAGCATTGATAAAAAAAAAAACAACACTGCCACATCCAGGCTGCTCCATGCAACATCCAGAACCCAAATATGTTGCCGCTATCATAATCACAGCGGCTCTTGAGGAATAGAGTTCCCATCTTGTGGACATCAGTCCAGCTCTCCAGCTGACCAACGTGTTTACATCACCACAGCAGGGCTGAAAAACATGCACATATTACACATGAGAAGCAGGGAATGTGTGACCTCCACGCTGTGCGATAGGTGTTGCCACTGAGCTTGGATTTGTTTGGACGAAGAACACGATAGCTGCTGTTGTAGAGATCCTTTTATCTTTCCTGATTTCCACTCTCTGTTTGGCACTTCCTGCACATGCTGTATGATCCCCCTGCCAGGGTTTTAGTTTGGGTAATTTTCATCGTTGGCCAATCAGAGGGTTTTTATTCAGAACGGATGGCAGGCTCTTCTGTGTCGCAGCTCTGCTGTTGCAGCTCTCAAATTTTAACACGAGTAACCTGGCAGTATTCATTAAAATTTGAAAACTCACTGCTCTTTATATTGCTGTTGTTTTTATGTAAATAATTTATTATAAGACTGTATGATGGTTGTTTTAATAATGTCATAGCTCCAAAAGTTCAGACTAATTTCAAATTAAATGAGAGGTTGAACTGTTTAGAGAAACAAATCTCAGTCACCCTGGCAGTGTTGTTGTAATGTAGTAAAGTATTTATACGTGACTTGAAGATCGGCCTGTTATCAATTACTCAGCACACTGAGTTTGTTGAAAACCAAGTTGAAGGCATAACTTCGAGATAAATAATAGAAAAAATCCAGAACAATCCTGAAGGGAGATGAAATCATGAAGAATTTCTAAATATTGAGAGTGATTGTACAAAGTCCCAACTTGGTTCATGATCTGTTCCAATACAACTCGGCCCATATTCAGTAAATGGAACAGAGCAACGATTATTCTTTTAAATAATTATTAGGCATTCCTAGAGAATCTAGTATAATAAGGATAGTTAGTTAAACAGGAGATACCACTGCACGGTTTCCACCAGTGTTTCCACCAGTGTATTATAAGCCTGGCGGCCCGCCATGCTTTACTAGCTTTACTAGCTCCCCCGCCAGGCTATGCATTACTTGCGTTTAGAAAAATAATAAAAAACAAACAAACAAAAAATGCTACCAGTCATGATTTTGTCTATAACTTGAGACATGCAGAATTGATCTGATCGTTTCCATAGCAATGATCATACGAGCGATGGATGTCTGTGAACCCAAGGACTTTGACTCAACTGAGGCTTTGAAGGACAGTACCTCGGATGAGCGTACTGTCTTTGGACAAACTAACCCAACTGGGGAAGTTTGTTCTATAAGTCATACAGTTGCCAGTCACAGCAATGTCACTGGTTTGAGAGCTATGATGGTAGACGACGGTCTTAACCGTGAGAGGACAGTCGTAGAAAAATCTGACCCTGCAGGAGAAGATTTTTCCAAGGCTGACCTCGAAGCCAAAGGTTTTGCTGAAGTTTTGGCTTCAGCAATTCCGGCAAAGCCAGAGATCTCGTCGCTCAAAGGTACAAGTCTCTGTTGTTATTGAGCTTAACTGTTCCCCGAACAGGGAAGCTCAATTAACAAACAACTCTGAGACCCCAGAGATGTGTGACGTGTTTGTGACCGTTCCCAAAGACGAGGCTACCCCGGCTGGGGTAACTCTCTCTGGGAAAGAGAGCAAAGTCTTTGGGGACAGCTTTCTCACTGCTCCTAAAAGGATAACCAACCCAGCTGGGGACGTTAACCTTTCGGAGCAGCAAGCTGGCTCAGACGTCCTGGATGTGGTGAAGTCCGCACAGCAGGGACTAGCTGTTATGGAAGACCCAGAGAACTTCTTTAAGTTCTCCGTCTTCTCAAACAGTTGGATGGATGCCTCATTTCAAACCATCCTAAACCTGAGCGAGACAAGGAGGTGTCTCGCTCGAGAAAGGGTGTTTATTGAGGTATCATCCATCCCGTGCTGTGCGGGTCTTCTCCACTCTGCCGTCCGTCATCCTGGGCTTTGGATGATTGTGGGTGGGTTTACCTCTGTAAATAAACATGAGCGTCTCCCACAGGCACATGCACAGCAGGGGGTCCTTCACCACCAGCCGAGTGAGGCGTCCCATCATGTGTCCATCCGACCGGGGCAAGTCGTCAATAATGCTGCCGTCCCAGGTGGAGAGCAGCGAATGGGGGCCTCCTTCTCGCTCCCTGCAGACACACCGTGACTGTGGACGTTCCCTGTCCAACGAGAGTCAGACAAGACGCTTTACAGCGACTCTACAGACAGGAAGCGCAGCTACACTGGAGCTCTTTGAGCTACCGCGAGTGTGTAAACATGTCTTCTACCTGGCTTTGGGGCCCAGAAGCAGCTGTCGGAAGTACGGGCTGACGGCACACAGCACGGCCGCGTGGGCCCACCCCAGTTCTTTCCCAGAATCCCCGGAGTAGAAGGCTACGTCGGCAAACTGCACGCCGCGCTCCAACAACCACTGCATGTCCTGGGAGAAGCTGGACTCCTCCACTCGGATAGGAGGAAGACGAGCTGAAAGGACAGAGGAAGAGGTAGCAAAGAAAGAAAACTTCAAGATAATAAACAATTCAGACTTCCCTCAACCACAAAAAGTGTGTAGCAGGGATGATGCAGAACAGACAGTCTTGTCTATCTCCATTATTGATTCCTGCTTCTTTCGGCACAAACCTTTGGCCTGAGGGAGACGGGGTGTGTGTGGACAAATAGCTTTCAACACCAACAGAACATAGAAGTGTGATGGGAGGCCAAAGTCATGTTCAAAGGAGGAAAGAAAAGTGTTTTTTGTTTTTTCCTCTTTGGATTATTGACAGCGTTAAGAAGATCCCGACTCAGATTGCCGAACTAAAATATGTACAACCTTTAGGAATGGACACAAAACAAACAGTGTCTTGCAGTAGTATTCATACCCATAAAAAAAACTTTTTATATTTTGATAGGTTATAAGCCTATTTTTTTATTTAGTGTGGTAAATCAATACAAAGTTGTAAGTAGCTGAAAAGTGGAAAAATTACATTGTTTCCAAATGTTTTACATCTAAAAATCTGATGCTTGGTGTGAATTTTGTATTCAGACCCGTTTACTCCAAAAATGAGACATGGACAACCCAGAGAGCAAGAGACTGCCATATAAAAACACGTCTTCAGTCAGAGGCGTCTTCAAATTCACAGCAACACAGACTGCTACAGGAGATCCTTGAATAATATGTTAATATACAACATTTAGTGTCACTTTGGGATCAATAAAGTAATAAAGTATTTTTATTTTTTAATTTGAAAACCATTTAAACCAACTGCCTCCCAAATGCCTCTAGTAAGTAACTCAAGTTGACCCGTGTCTAGTGAATCAGAGCGCAGTATCGGACAAACGGCATCATAAAAACCAAGCAGATTAAGTTGTAAATAATACCCCAACAACAGAGGTAAAGGTTTATTCATATTCATTTGTTGGAACGACAAAGTGAAAGTCTGCACCTCAAGAGCAATTAGGAATCTGAGCGAAGACCAGAAATTTGATTTTCGTACGACGACTCCATCCACTCGAACTGAGGGCTTAAATGTGTAGAGTTTATCATCAGAAATCTCAATAAAATACAATGAAGTTTGAGGTTGTAGCACAAAGAATACAAAAAGATGACACCAGCACAGAGAATAATTGTAAACCGGCATTAATAAAACTGCAAATCAGAATACGCTGAAAACGACCAAAACGACCAAAGAAAAGGGAAAAAACCAAAAGGATGACCTGCTGTAAATAACAGATAATAACTCAGTGCTTTCAAATGTTATATCATAAAGTCAGATTGATAAAAACATGAGAAAAAAGGAGGTGGTAGAGCGAAAGAAGTACGGACGCCTCACAAATCAGTGTCCCATTACAATCCTATTCGTGCTGCACACCCACTAATTTGTACCGAGTGTCCCCTTGTTTTATTGCTGCTGTGATTTAGCCATGAAAACTGTGCTGTTTCTGAATCAGCGCTTGTCATATTTAATGTAAGCTGGGCCATAAGTTGAGCTAAGTGGAGTCAGACAGCGACCAATAAATCCAGCAGCACTAGCTGCCGGTCCTGGCAGGACGTCCAGCTCTCCGTTACCGTGTCAGATTCAAACAGACGGCGCAGAGAAGAGCGGCCGGATCAATGTTCAGCTCGAGTTTTACAGCGTGGTTTATGCCGAAGAGCTGCAGGTGTCTTCGTCTTACAGAAGCACAGAAAAAAAGGCCTCAAAAAGAAAACGACATACAGCTAATAGCGTCACGTCAGTCAAAAGCTCAATCATTTTAGTTTCATCACTGAAAAAATATCATATTGTAGCAACATCCATAATGTGGGGAAAAAAAAAAAAAAAACTGCTTAAAAAAACCACTTTCAGATTTAATCAGACATCTTTCATCCGGCTGCAACAACACAGATCCAGACAGAGGAGAAAAATGAACATTAAGATAAGAGCGAAGTGGGGGAAATCCGACTGTCGAGTGACGGAGCCTGGCTTATTACTTTGAAGCTTTGCCACAGTAATCAAACTCGCTGTCTGAAAGCTGCTCACTGCATATTAATGTACGTAAATCTCAGCGTTTTAGCCTCTTTTGATCAACACAGCCATTTATCCCCTATAGTTACGGTATTTTGGAGTTTTATTGGATTGGAGGCGGTTTGATTAAGGCTGCAATAGATCTGCAAGTGAGAAAATGTTGCTGCCAGAGTAGTAAATTAAATGGACAGACGGACGGACGGATTGATTTTCTTAAATCTAATTTCTGGATTTTCAGACATCAATACATGTTGTCATTAATTAACAAAAATAATTAAATACCTGGAAATATAAGTTTTCAATTGATCAGGTCAGAGAAGGGATTAGCACGTTTAATACTAAAACAATTATTTTTTTTTTTTTCTAGTTATTAAATGCATTAAAACTAAGAATTCCCTCCATTATTGGTCCATTAACACGTCAACCTACAACACATACATTGGTGCATAAGAAAAACGTAAAACAAATACACGTATGATGGAAAAGGACATTAACCTCAACCGTCTCAACAAACGAATTAAAACCATTTTGCAATAAGAAAAAGACCAAATCACAATAGCGAGAATTTGTTGTTGCATTTCATGTTTTCAAATTTGATGCATAAATGTAGCTCTATATAAACAACCCTACAGACTAGCCAAGCATGATTTTTAAACTATGAGTAAAACCTGTCATTTCAATTAAAGATGTGTCAGACGCACATATTCGTCTCTCACTCAACTCGGCGTTAACTCCGGGGACTCAACTCAGTTCAATTGATTCAAATGTCTCTGCACAAAAAAAAAAAAAAAAAAAAAAAGCAGTCCACCTAGCTCTTTTGTCTTTTTCCCTTTTTTCCAGTTTGACCAGAGGAATATTGATCCACATGAAACCTTTGTGCTCAGCTCTTTTCACGGCTACGTTAGCTCCCGAAGAAACAATCCAGTCAGTCCACTGAATGTTCCCTAAACCCGGCAATAAGAGACTGAAAACAAAAGGGGAGGACAGCAATGCACAAGTACAAGCTAGTTAGAACATGGAGACCCTCCTTCATGAAGTGATGTAGTATTTCTCTGACCTGGTTGCTCTAAGTGAGGCGGACGCAGCTCGTTCACTTTGTTCCCTCGTCTCTTGTCTGGCCTCTCTTTGGCTTTGTGTTTCAGGCACTGAATCATGAAGTACTCCAGCTGCACAAAACAGACAGAAAATAAAACTGTTAAGTCATCGATCCTTATCCTTAAAAATGCCTCTTTGCAAACAGAAGTGGACATAAGGGTTGAATATGAACATTTAAAAGCCGTGGTAATTGGTGGACCGTTCTGAAGATCCGCATCGCCGCTTACCACGCTGCCAAAGTAGCGGCCGACGAAGACGTGGTTGAGTGAGGGCAGCTCCAAATAAGTGGCGCCCAGGTCCCGGGAGAGCTGCAGACCTTCACTGTGAGGCACACAGCTGCTCCAGTCAGACGCACACAGCGGACACGTACACGGAGGTCCTTCATCTCAATGCAGAAAAGAAGACGCACGTCATCAATATTACATTACGCTTTTAAAGCCATGCAGGAGAGCGTGCTTGAGAACTTGAAGCACTCAAACTGTGCAATGACTTGCAGGTTCGCATGCACAGGTATCGACTTTTTCCCATCCAGCTGCAAACTTTAAATGCATTTACTGGGACTTGGGTTGACAATGGGAGACAAAGGGCTGCGTAATTGTTAAGGGGAAGGAAAATAATACATGTATTTGTAAGTTTTAATAATGCGGTGTTCATTTATTCAAGCCCCCTTTAGTCAATACTCTGACGGCATTTTTTGGTGCGTTTCTCTCAGCTTTCTTCTTCGCTTAGCAAGACTGCGCAAAGAGCGTCTCTGAATATCAGCGCTTAATTAGATTCAGTTCTGAACTTTTACGAGGCAACAAAACACATGAATTTAGTTTGAGCTAAATCAGTGACATCCAGCGTCAGTCTTCAGTGGTGGATATCCGGCATGTTTGGTCCAACACACCAGGTGACATGATGGTTCAGCGGCAGAACTTCTGCAGAACTTCTGACGGGATGAAGAGGTCGTCACAGCGTTTGAATCAGCCGTGTTGGAGCAGAGACGCGTCTCAAAAGGGCCGATTAATCAGATTAATGGTGATGAGTCAAGTATGAAAAATAATAATCAATTAATTTATTAATTGATAGTTAACTGGAGTATGTAGATTTAATAAAAGGCAGAAAGAACAGCATTCTCATAGCAGAAATTCAGCCAAAGTTGTGCAAAAATAAATATGCATTTAGCATCTAAGGGAAAAAAATCTGTTTAAATATGTTGCACCAAAACTATTCAAATGACATAGTTTTATCTTCACCCAAATGAAATCTTCTATCAGCACCATGTCCAATTATTAATCAGATAATCCAAAAGTAATCAACAGATTAGTCCTACAGTGTTTTGATGTTAAGTCAATTGATGTATTTCTAATGTATGTAAAAAGTCTCACATGAAAAATCTGCAGAATGTGCCGTTTTTTAAATAAAATTTCTTATAAATTGATTAATCATCAGAACAATCGTCAGATTAACCAATATCTAAAATATTCAGTAGTCGCAGCCCAAACACACTTTTCAGATTTGTGTTTGTAAAACATTGTGAAAGCCACCAATCATTTTCATTCAGCGTCTCTCTGCTTTTTGTTGTTCCATCATAAAAAATCCTTGTGAAACACACTTCTAACGTGGAAAAAAGCATGAAAAAGTTTAAGGCGCCTCAATAATTCATCAAATGGCTGTACTAGCAGTAGTCAACTTATACATAGTTTGACATTTTGCACTGCCTGCAACAATAAAAAATGAAAAAAATATCAGGAGAAAAACAGTCACTACGATGCATAGGTCTAAAAAAAAAGAAAAAGAAATTAGAAAAATCAGAAAAGCTCCATCACAACAGAGCGCTAAGACGTCAGTCATGTAAACAAACGGGTTGTTCAGGCTCCTTGACATGAAACATCAAAAAGATCAAATCAGCAGAAGCTTCGGGAGCAATGACCACCTTTGCACTGTGGCGTGCCTAAATGGAAACCGCTTAGACAGAACAAGACAGAAAATGGGATGGAGTGTCCTGAAGAAGAAAACGACAGAAGCGCACTGCACTAAAGGAGGAGAGAGCAAGACAGAATGAGCTGGACATACAGCCAGGGGGCGGAGCTTTTGATAAATCATACTCCTAATAACCTGAAGGCATGACACGGAGATGGAGCTGGGTCGAGTGCGTGTGTGCGTGTGTGTCCACGAGTGAGGGCCAAGCGAGGTATGAGTGAATCTCTGACATAAAATGACTTGGCATATCGGTGTTACGAGTGTGTGGGTGTGCGTGCGTGTGTGTGTGTGTGTGTGTGTGTGTGTGTGCGTTAGAATGGAGGTTGGGAGGGGATAAATCTATATGTGGTTCTCTGTTCATTACCGCCTAATAGATGCCTTAATGTAGGTGCAGCAGCTCTCTTTTGCCACAGCTGCACCTTAGGTGGTCCAGAGTCGAGTAGGGGGGGGGGGGAACGCTCCGAGCTCAGGCTGTCATTCTCTGCAGTCTTGAGGGGATAGGGTGGAAACTCACAGCAGCCACAAACAAAAACACCACGGCTCCGGTTCCAAGCTGCCTCCTCTCCTCTGCCTCTTTCTCCAGCAGCTCTCTGACAGTAACAGTTCTCTTGTCTTCGAGCAGACGAGCTAAAAATACAACCTGCTGTGTTTGATGCGCTTGTTTACGGGATCTGGATTCAACAGAGGGTCGGTGTGTCTGCGGGGAAAAAAACCACACGCAGACCCGCTAACGTGGCCCGAGTTCACTTAACGTTAATGCCTAATGTATCGAATGGTATCCGGTCAGGCTGCACCCGAAGGCTCTGATCTCCTTACTGTGAGGAACACTTGGCTGCTGTTGCACTTTTGAGCTGTGAATATGTATTCTTGCCTTGCTTGCAAAACCTCGACCAAAAAAAAAAAAAAAAAGAAAGAAAGAAAGAAAAAAGAAACTACAAACTGGATGTTTTGCTTTGGAGACTTTCCTTCGGGGAGACATGTGAGCCAACTGCCTGAAGGCAACGGAGAGCAGGCTTAATCATGAGCATCCTCCTCGTTGCGGGGAGGACACGCTGGAGGACACGAGACTCAGACGGCGAGTGCATTCACCCGTCCAGAAAAGCCTGATATTGTCCTGAAAACAAAATCAAGCGCTGAAGCAGAATCAAGCTGACCCCAAAGTACTACAATGCCTTGTGAAAGTATTCATGTTACATCAAATGTTTCCCGTTCTGATGCGCTAAACGCTCCAAACTTCAATGTATTGTTTTGGAATTTTGTCTTGTTTTGATTGTGACTTTGACTGGGCCGTTTCAACATGAACGTGTTTTGATGTAAACAAGGGATGCATGTCATCCATTAATGAGTTCATCTAAAGTGAAAGCAGATCTGAGCTGAAGTAATTAGTCAGTTGATTGGAACTAATTTTAATCTAATAAACCATTCAAAGGCAATTATTCGTATGTCGAGTAATTACCTTTAATATAAACCATTCAATTGTTGTTCTTGCAACATGTTTAGGGTTGTTTTCTTAAACTTGAACCTCCACCCAAGTCTCAAGTGTTTATTAAGATCCTGTGCAGCAATACCAAATCACTGAGAGAGCAGCGGACTTTGTGTTTGGGTCCTCTCAAATTGCTACGCACCAGTGATGCATACAATGATGGCGAAAAATCTAAACTTGATCCTATCCGGACAAAAAGCACAGAACGAAGGCAACGCACATGCTCACCATTCAGTCGCGCTCCAACAGCAACAAGGATGACTGGCACGCCCCAGTGCCTCAGGAGAGGGCGGAGCCTCGGGGCGTAGCCATTCCTGACCTGCTGGAAGGCGAGCTTGTCCGTGACGGCGTATTTAATGACGAGGATGTCGGCCTGCTCGAGAACTTTCCGCACACTGGCCCAGTCGCTGTCCAACAAGTCCTGGACAGTCAAGAGAAATGAACAACAATGATGAGAAGGAGGTCAAAAGCTGACACATTAAAAGCAGCAAAGAGTCATCTGCATGTTCTCAACAGGCAATATAAATCTCCCCTCAGATAGCACCAACCTTTCCCCTCTAAAGTCTGAATGCCTCTGTGTGGTTAGCTCCTGGGACTTTACCCCCAAAGGACCCGCATAAATCTAGCAGCTCTAAACCAACCTGATTCAACTTATTAAACAGGAGAAAACACACACACACACACACACACGCACACACACACACACACACACACACATACCCGCACACACACAGAGAGAGAGAGAGAGAGCTGCGGCCCATTGGAACAGAATTTGGACAAAAGGACGCAGAAAATTAAACCGGCACAATTACTCCTGATTTGGACTGACAGAATTACAATAGGACGTGTGCCGAGTTGCTACAAAACCACAACAGCAGAGCTTTCATTTCAAATTCATGTGCTACTTAGAACAAAAGGTCTTTCATCTGGGTTTTCTTGTGCATTGCATGTTAAAATAGCGTCCTCCAAGAGTAGGGATGTTTTATAAAGCCTGCAATCAGCGTTAGGGAGGTCTGGGAATATGAAAATAATGTGCCGCACGTCTTCTGAGAAGCCGAAGAAGATGGAATAGTAGGCAAAACAGCGTGTCAGCGAAGAGACACACACTCTGTCATAAAGACAATGCTCAGAATGAAAATGCGCGCCACTATTTTACGGCATGTTTGGCATCGTAAAACGTCCCGCCTTCGATAAGTCGTGATTTAGGCAGATCCAGAAGCGACGATAATGACTCAGGTGGGTCTGTCGCCATGCAAAAGTCAACACACTTGTTGACTTTTTTGTGTGAAGAAGCAGAAGAAAGGTTTTAAAAACTTTAGCTCCCCCGAGTCAACACTTTGCAGAACCACTTCACACCGAAGCTGCACTGCAGGTCTTTTAGGGTATGTCATTGCCAGCTTTCCACGTCTAGACGATACAATGTTTTCCTGTTCTTCTTTGCAATATCTAAAGCTTAATCACAATGCACGGAGAAAGTGGGTTAAAAAAACAACTTTCAAGTCTAACCGGACTTTGACTGGACCAACCAACGCAGCCTCTAAAAGGTTCTCTCCCAGTATTACCCGATATTTAGCTCTGTCCATCTTTCTTTCCCGTAAACCAGTTTACCTGAAACTGCTAAAGGAAAGCATTGATGAAACATGAAGCTGCCATGTTTCACCTTGGGAGGGGGTGTGCAGAATCAGACTGATGAACAGTTTTTGTTTTATGCAAAAAAAGAAAAAAAAGTTTCATTTTGGTATTTTGTGTTGGAGAATCTCTGCTGATATGCTTTATGTTTTCTGTGTACTCCTCAAGGTTGGTGGAGCTCCACTATTGGTACAAAGGCTCTACTGGCTCTTGTGTAGGTGGAAGGCAACGTTTTGACAGGCTTGCATTTGAGTCGTGCTCTTCCCATGTCGGAGCATCGGACTGTCCGGAGCTCTGGGAGATGCTCAAAGCTTCGCACATTGTCCAAACTGAGAGCAGTTTAACGAAGAAACAATCTATCAAGGAACCGATCGCTCTATCTCTCAGCGCGGTTGTTTTCTTACCCAACTGGGGCAATCCCGAACCACCACCGTGACGTCTCCAAACACGCGTGAGGTGTACTCCATGAAGGCCGGGTTGTGCAGGCTGCCCTCCAGGTCGCAGGGTCCCACCAGCGCTCCGTGACCCAGGTAGCTCCACAGCAAGCCTCCCTGCAGCTGGCCCTGGCCCATGAGCTCCTCCCCGGGCCCGGCTCCTCCGGGACACTCGCTGCCCAAAGCAACGATGTGGATGGACCTGCCGGCATGACAGCTGCTGGGTAAAAGACTTAAGTGGGAGCTTATTATTCATGTGCATCACGGAGACAGCGCATCACCTGTTATGTCACTGAAAACGACAAGAGATGGAGCTCACCGAGGCCTTTCCGACACCTGAGAGGGCATGTGGTTCAGCGAATCAAAGAGTCGGACAACTGCTCTCAGTGCTCACCGGGCAGTGATGAATGGATTCGGAATAAATAAGGCATGCAAACAGGAGCACCGTCTCTCTGTGTGTGCCAATGAGTTGCAGATGAACTTACATTGTGGTGGCCGCGGCTGTGTTCCGATGTTCTACGCTATGTGGTCACGGTGCGTCTCCACGCCAGTCTGCAGTCAGGCTCGCTTTTCCGCAATGAGCCGCGCGATAATCCGTCTCTCATCGGTGGCTGGCCCCCCGGGAGCCCGGGCTGCTGCACGGGGGGGTTTAGCGCTTTACTCGCATTTCCTCCCCACCCCGCCTCCGCCTCCACCTCCACCTCCACCGCCGTCTCTTTAGTCATTCATAAAAGCGGAGCTCGTGCACCGTCCCGCAACCCACCGAGCGAGCGAGCGAGCGAGCGACCGCAGAGGCGCACCGGACAGCCCCGAGCCGGTGGAGCGAGCGGAGTGGGTGAGAGCAGCAGCAGCGCCCATGGGCGGCCAGGCGAACAAGTTGCCGAGCAGATTCACCTCGGCGAGAGGGGCAGCGGCTCCGCGGCGCGGAGTCCAGACATGAGAATCCCCTCGGCGGCGGGGAGCAGAAAGTCACGGGCAGATGTTCGGAGAGGCGGGGGAGAGAGAGGGGACCGAGAGAGGAGAGGAGAGGAGAGGAGAGGACAGGAGAGGAGAGGACAGGAGAGGAGAGGAGAGCCGCGGAGGGAACCGAGAGAGTGTCCGCGCCTGACTCAGCAACGCGCACGCGGACACATACGCCAAAGCGCGCGCCAACTCACACACAAGCACAATGAGGCTGCCGACGTCCAGGACGCAGAGCTGCTTCGCTGTTAGTTTGCTTCATATGTTCTCCTTTTTTTCTTTTCCTTAACGAAGGTGAGCTTTGTCTTCAGTGGACCAGTTGCTGCTGTCCTGCTTGTCCTCGCAGAGAATTAAACATTGGACACTGAAACGTGCAATGTTCGGAAAAATTCCAGAGTTGGTCCTGATGAATACAGAAAAACTGTGATTTGTGATCCGGCGTCATCTTTAGCCCCCTATCAAACACGAGGGCAGCGATGTTTTCAAGTTTCACTGCATTGAGAAAATGTCAACAGATCAAGAATGTCAAGCCAGTGATCAGCTGCAAAAGCTCTTCATGTTAATCTGAACACACAAATATACCAGATTAAAACCCCCCGACGTTCAGATTCCCAGAAACCCATTAAAATGAGTATTTTAATTGGTCAGAAATGCACATTTACTGAACAGTTTGTCCATGTACAGCTAAAGTCTTGTAGGTTATTCTTACAACAAGAAGTTTTGGAATAATGTGACAATGGAAAAGGAGCACCCGTTTTGAAAAACTGCATTATTTTAATTAAAAATATATATATACATATATATATACTTGGTTAATATTTTCTTATTGATCAATGGAAAAAGCTTCTGGTGTACACTATAACCCCGACCAGCTTCCTACTTGTGAATTTCACATCTTCCATGTCAGAAGGCCTCTTTGCCATCACTCTAATCTCCAACTACTTTCACAGATTCTCCATCAGATTCAAGTTACGTCTCCAGATGGGCCACTTTAAAAGAATAGCATTTCCTGTTAGATTAACTAATCAGGTCAAATTAAAAGGCTACTCTAATGTGCTAGTGATGTGAATAATATTTGGCTGAATGTTTTCATGCTTAGCTTTCCTTTTTTCTTTTTCTTTTTTTTAGACAGCTGACATTTTTTTGTGTGTTTGTTGTGAAATATTTGTGGTGCTTTGGCTTGCACTTTTACTTTGCAGCAAGAAGGTCCTGGGTCTGATTTTTCCTCTACTTGGTGCACCTGTAGTTCTAATCTGTGAATTGCAGATGGAGCGTTAATGCATATGGACCTGAAAACGTTGCAGGAAACCCTGTAATCAGCGACGACTGTGTGAAAAATAAACAACCGCCTGCACTATCTAATTTACTTTTTCTTTTTACTTGTCAATCAAACATTAAATTAAGCCGCTCGTTGTTTTGTTTTTTCTTTTTAGAAGCACGACTGCAAGACACCGAACGGTCTTCAAGGCTGTTTTGTTGTGGGGGTCTATAACAGGCGATAAATTAGATCTTCCCATTTCTGTTGGACAAACTCAAGGTCTTCTACTGCTGTTTTGTAGAGGTAGACAAGCCTGAGGACATATACATTTTTAATCAGAGCATCTTGTCTCATTCACAGCCGTGTAATGTGATCAAGCTCTAGATTTTATATTCCCTGCAAACCATGGCGCTCGCAGGCCGCCGCAGTCCCTCAGGTAACCCCAGCTTAGCAGTTTTCTCACACTCTGGGCTCTTTATCTTGACAAACAACTCTCAGCTGACCCATTAGAAATGACCTTCAGCAGATAGTAGCTCCAGGATTGTGTCAGTTTGACAGCATAATAATGTGTTAATATTTAATCCTTCGCAACTTCGCAGCCCCGTCTCACTTATCAATCGTATTTAAGTGTCAATAGAATGGAAAAAGCCTGTGAGATAGTAACAGAGGTCATGTTTGAGTCTTACAGTTGTCTTCGAAGCCACGTTGTTCTGCATTGTGTGTACAGTAAGCTGTTAAGTAATGCTTTTTGTTGTGTTTTTTACCAAAAAAAATGAAAAACACTACACTACCCTGGCGTTAATTACAGTCATGAAGGTTGAAAGGACACAATACAGTCACTTGCAAAAAATATTCACTATTCCCCCATTCTGACAAATGAAAACCATAAACATCAATGTATTTCGTGGGGATTTTTATGTGACAAAAGAGCATGAACCTGATCTTTATTGTGAAGAGGAAGAACAATGACCTATGATAATCTAAAGCTCTTACAAATAAAAATCTGAAAAGTGTGCCTTGGCCCTTTACTCTGTGCAAAATGGAAAGAATAATGCACAACTGCTCTGCAACCCAGCCAAGGCATTGCTTTCCAGCTAAACTCACAGAGCCAGCAAGGAGAACATCAACCACATCAAACACTGTGGCCATTAGCAGAAATATCCAGTAAAATGTGTTGCTACTTTGTGGTTTTATAGTGAAAAAAAAAAGAAAGAAAAAAACAGTTCAAGGAGCATGAGTATGATTGAAAGGCATGCGATGGTGCAACATAAGGCAATTAATTCCACAAAATGTTTGTTTTGTGTCACCTACTACTTTAATAATTAAAAAACGAGCCACTTTCGTTGCATGATGTTGTTATTTTTTAATGCAAATGATTCTCCACACCAGGAATGTATTGATCATTATAAAGCTCTTTTATCACATCGATCCAGCTGCATAATTCATGAGGGAGAGATGGAGGCAAAGACAGTATGGAAACATGCGGCTCCCTAGTGGGACTGAAATGATTAATTGATCAAACGTATATCTTTTAAACTTCTACACTGAAGGAGGTCATATCTTGGCTTGTATCAATGAACGTCCTTGCAAAAGTCGCGGTTCATTCTGAGGTCGGCGGGAGAAACTTCACTCGTCCTCCTCGTCATCTTTCATCACAGGCGTGTCCCCCTCAGATTTCTCGGCCCTGGCTCTTTCCACCTTGCCTTTTTCTCCCTGGTAGTAGTCCGAATCGACCCAGTTTGGGATCATGACGAGCTTGACGAAGACTTCCCCGTTTTCCTCTGAGACGGTGTGGACCCTCTGCTTCACCCCCTTGGAGTACCATCTGAACACCGGCAGCTTCTCCTGGGGGTTACGGCCCCTGTACAAGCCCTCGCCCTCGGCCAGAGTGATCTTGTACTTGTGCTTTGGACAAATTATGCACAGCTTGCCGTTGATGTCCTGTGTGTAAAGCGTGTTTGTTTGGAAACAAAGCAGGTGGGTAATATGTTAATGCAATGCAAATTTGACACGGTAATTACAGTAATTCTCTGTGTCTCGGCCCAGCAGGAGCTGGTAGGTGATTACGGTACAGATGGATTAACATGTGAGAGCAAGCTCTGGGTGAAAATAAAGACTTAAAGTTCAGCGCTCCCACCTGACCTACACGATATTATAGGCTAATCTGACGCGAAGTCAAATGGAAAACTCACCTCTATGTCTCCATTCTCCAATGTTCCTCCGGCATCTGCATGAAGAACACATGTTTTCCTTTTTTTTTTCACCAGCAGACAAACAATATGGCTGTATCCGTGTACATGCATTGAGAACTGATGTTCTGCACACGGATAAATGCAGACTTTTACACACTGTTCTGCAAAAAGGAATCCTGTAATGCAACATCAACCCAGTTTCCTGAAAATTTACTTGCTATTTAATGCAAATTATTAAGACTGGAGGGACTTGAAAATCTGTTTTAATACATTGTAAACATCAAATCTTAAAGATACGACCCTGTAGGGTCAGTGGTGGCAATGTTCATACTGGTGGCCACACCAGGCCAGGAAAAAATAATAATAAATCAGTCAGGAACAACAACAAAAAAAATTGTAAAAAAATAAATAATTAATTTTTCATTTTATTTATTTACATATTAATATATGTTGTAATTATTTATTTATTTACTCATTAATTTATCAGGTTTGATCCCTGTATTGAAGAAGATGACTCTGTATGCCTTCCTTTGACATGAGCGTGATTCTCTGTGGAGGCCAGTAGGGTTCCCAGAGAGCCACGATAATTATTATTATTATCTATAAGTCACAACAACATTAATAATGACAAATTTTCCAAAAAGTTTGATTCTTAATTGCTTTAACCCATCAAGTAATGACAATCTTCCATCACAGGACAGAACAGATCAGATTCAGAACAGATTGTTCTGCTCATTAAAGTCTGACGCCTGGTAATGAAATTCTCTGATATGCAATAAACGTATCTGGTACATAATGTTGAAATTGGGGGTGGGGAGAACAATGTTCTAAATTGCCACCAGAAAACTGCAACTCACGGTAACAGTAGCTGTCCATAGCATAGAAAACTCCCTGATGGTAGATAATCAGAACATCTCGACCCTCCAAAGTCCGGAAAGAGCGCTTTGCTTTAATCAGTTCCTCCTTCTTGCCGACGAAGTGAAGTCCTCCAGACTGCTCCTTCTGCTCCATGGCTCCCCGGGTGAGTCTGTTTCAAGATGCAACAAAGTTTCTCTGATGTGTGTTAATTTGAGATCTTTCACTACATCCTGAGCTACTTGTGGAAAGAGTTGGGGGGTTTTTTTATGTTGTTTTTAATTTTATTTTTATAATAAATTGTCAGCGGGATTATTGTCTTGGCACCTCACGTCTCAGTTGTCAGCTCAGATTAAGTCCACGACACCTCCAGAACATTTAAGCGAGAACATCCTTGGCACCGATCATCTCTTCTCCCCGCACTTTGAAAACCATTAATCCCTAATATCTGCCTCGTCATTGTTTACTAAACATCCACCAGACATCTTTGTCAGAAATAGGAAGAGAAAGCTTTTTTTAAAAAAAAAAAAAAAAAAAAGAAAGAAAAAAGAACAGGTCCTGATGCGAAACCGCATTAAATAAACGACCTATATAGAAATAGGATCTATGAAACGGCGGATCCAACTGGATTTTGCCAATATTACTGCCTCCAGAGGCCACGGCGCTGCACCGTGAACATGTGCAACCCCCAAACAGGCAGCACGTTTCAGACATGTTAGATAAAAATCTGCTCCATGTACAGAAAAGTGGAATAATGAGCTCTGCTGTGTCACAGGCTGAAAAAAAGCTCTTTATTAGCATCAAAAGTAACATCTCTTGTAGCCCCTGGCCAAAATAAAGAAGAGGAAGAATGTCGGGGGGGGGGGGAAAGAAACTATAATACAATAATAATACAGAATAACACTGAAATGTTTTGCTTTACATTTGAATAGCAAGATCATCCCAAAGCCTGCTGGAGGAAGGAATAGACCCAGAACCCAAATTACTTGAAGTCCAGCAGGAACTTTCCAAAGTTAGTGATGACTTAAGACAAGCATCTCATCTTCTGCAGTGGTTGGGCCTCCTGACATCTGTAGAGAATCAACAATGTCTTCTCGAAAGATGGCGAACATCTGAGCCGACGAGGTTAAAGTCAAAGTTAAAAGTGATCCTAACTCACTCAGAGAGCCAACGCAGCGCAGACGAATTAACTCAGGCAAACGATGATCAGACATTCGCACAGGTCCGCATGTCTGTATTACAAGTATCGTTTCAACTGAAAACTGTAGATTTTCACTATCCAAAGTCATCAAGCTCGACATAAACAAATACTCCAAATACGTCGAGCGCATCCCAAAACCAACAGCGCATGCAAGTTCCCAGTCTTGAACTGAATGAACTTTTCAATGTCACTTTGATTTAAAGAGATGTAAGCATGAAAAAAATATATATCTGCTGGGTTTTTTCTTTTTTGTTTTTTTCTTAAAAATGACAAAAGACGATTTAGCTCTCACTCTGACTTACCTTGAAACCCAGCAGCTGTGACTCCTTCGTCAAAATGAAGGACTGCTCTGCTGACAGCTCAGGGGTGAAGGGAGGGCTCGTTTCTATTATCTTCTCGCACAGGCTGCCTTCAGTTGGTCCAGCCTCCTCTGGGTCTGTTCCTTATCTAACCAGCCTCACACATGAAGCACACTCTATTAATCCTGATGACATCTGAGGGTCTTAGCCTTCTGCCTCTCCCACACAGTCTGTTTGATGGAGCAGAAATGCTTCTTCTTAATTATTTAGCCCATTTGTTTTACATCTATTGCAGAGAATCATCAGCCGCTTTCACGAGACGCTCGTGGACATGTCGAGTACGGACACAAAACGGGATGTAAAATCGTGAAACGTCTAAAGCTCTTGCTTTGAGAAGTGATTTGACTGCGGGTGGTTCTTTGCGGTCTGTGATTGTTTGTGAAAGAGCGGTCCAGAAGGAGAGCTTTGCATGGCTAAGGCGTCTTCCTCTCCAGGTTCTGAATTTGTCATGGTGCTGCTGGAAGGTTTGATGGCTATGCAGGCTTCTAAGACTGGAAACCATTGTTAAAGACGCTATCCAGTGGTGTGTATGCTTTCACAAACAAGTGGAGACTGACAAAAAGACATAAGGTGGTTAATTTCCACCTCAAAAAAGTCATGCATCTTAATGTGTATTTAAAGAAAAAAACTTTAAGTTCTACACTATAAGAAGCCATAACAACATTTTGTAAAACTTTTTTGGAAAAGATTTTACCATTTATGTTGGTAGAGACTAAGTCACTATGAGGGTGTGACAAAGCAGTAGCCCTGAAATTGATTTTATTAATTAATTTATTTTTTTTAACAAAGACGAAATGATTATGAAGTTAACATTTTAAACTGCAATTGATGTACTTGCTTTATACGGTCATCATACTAGAACAACAATCTTTGTCTATTCCAACAAGCTGTAGGTTCTCACCTTAACAGCATTTTCAAGTCCAGCATGTTTAATCTGATAGAGATCAGATTATGTCAAACTTGCCCTGTTGTATCTTTTTGAGCTTAAATTGTAGTAAAACCTGGGGAAAAGACATAGTGTTAAAATGTTTTCATGTTGTGTTTGTTGATGTATTTTATCTTGATGTTATTCTTTCTTTGTTTTTACCTTATTAATTTTAGGTTATTCAGCCTGTTGCTCAAATTGTTCAATAATACACAATGTCCCTCTTCAGCAAAAATATTAATGAAATTAATTTTGTTCTTTCTTTTGTTGTTGCTGTTTTTTTTTCTCCCTCTACTCTTTTTTATTTAGCCTCGTATTGTACCTTTTCATAGCCAAGAAATGTATTTTAGACCTTCAGGTTATCAATATTAGCAGGTGAGGTGAGAGAGACTGGTTTCCACTGCAGCCTGGTGCAACAAAACGGCGCAAACCTGGAGCACTCCGAGCCACCGCGTAGCGGAACTAATGTGTCGGTCTTGATCTGCAGTCGGACGAATTTACCTGAAGCGCAGCTGGCTCACTGGGGCTCTCAGTGGAAATATCTCTGAAAACAAAACAGTAAGGCGTCTACTTTATCATTCCCAGCAGTTTCTGCGGATGAAACTTTAAAAACGTAAGAGAAGATGGCTCTGCGGGCTTGTGGGTTTATAGTGTTCCGTCGCCTCGCCGGCCTCAACCCCCCTGCGGGGGATATCGAGTATCTCCTCCTGCAGACTTCCTACGGGGAGCACCACTGGACCCCACCCAAAGGTCACGTTGACCCGGGTGAGGATGACCTCACCACGGCTCTGCGGGAGACCAAGGAGGAAGCAGGGCTGGGGGCGGAGCATCTGAAGGTCATAGACGGCTTCGTGCAGGAGCTGCGCTACGAGGTTCGCGGTAGACCCAAGGAGGTGCTGTACTGGCTGGCCGAGCTCAGGAACCCGGAGGCGGCGGTGACGCTGTCCGACGAGCACCGGGACTACCGCTGGGCCCGGCTGGAGGAGGCCTGCGGGCTGGCGGGGTACAGAGACCTGCAGGAGACACTGAGGGCCGCTCAGAGACACTTGGAGGCTCAGCTGGACTAAAACTGAGCGAAGAGCGTTCAGATACAGTTGTTTTTTTGTTTTGTTTGTTTTTTTGGGGGGGTTTAAGTTAAATATTCTTCTCCCTCTGTATCTGTAGACTCTACACTTCAATCTACCGAGAAGTGAAAACGAAAGGAATAAATATAAGACGCAGATGTCAAATGATTTCATGCATCTTTGAACTAAACGAGCAGCTGAAATGAAACACTTCAAAGTGACCGGCGATGAGTTTTAACGCCAACTTTTCTTTCTTTTCATAGGTTAAAAGGTCTTAAAAATACTTTGTATGTTTACCGTTAAAAAATCATCTCTTAATCTGGAACAAAAGCTCCTATGACCTGAACTATCTACAAATCCGGGTTGCCTTGGAAACACGTTTATGTGTCTGATGATATACTGTATGTACAGGTACTCAATTGGTTTTAGTCACACGAAGGTCCTTAAATAAAGACATTTTAATGAAAGAAGAAACTCGACACTTTTCATGTTATGACATCGCCTCTTGCTCACCCTTTGACCTCTGATGATTGTTGGAACAGTTCAGGCTCTTCATCCGACTGCATTGTCAGTTGTAGACATTGGACTGTACCACCAGGGGGAGACAAACACAACGCCACGAAGCTTAAAAGAATATTGTTGACAATTAAAAAAATTAATGCTACACAGAAGATGAGCATGCAGCTTCAATACTATTAACATGTAACATGTAAGAAATAGTGGCCTTATTGAAAGCACGTGTGTTTTTATTTCACATAGGGGTTTCATCTCATCAAAAACATTTTTTTGTGTAATGAGAATTAAAATATTCTCAAGATGCAACTTGAGAATACTGTTGCATCTTTATTCTCAATAAAGATGAGATTAAACTCATCTTTATTGAGATGGTTCTCAATAAAGGTAGATGGCCGCTAGTGGTAGCCAAACCGCATGACTGAAAATACACACTAAACATGAGTGGAAGGTTACTAATGGTTTAACGAAAAAAAACAACAACATTGAGATAGCATTGAACCTGTTTGCCAATTTTGTTATGAAACTGAATTGTGTAAGTTAAGTCATCAATATGTTTCTATGTGTTTTCTGCATCTGAATCGGTGTGCCAGCTTCAAATACAAGTTTGTGCAAGTTCGTTTTCGAGTGAATTTTCAAGCATTTTCTCCAGCTTATTTGACCATATTCTGATATTTTATATATATAGATATATATATATTATATCTATATATATAAAATCAGCAGTAAAATGATTAGAGGATTAAATCACACAAACAGTTTGTACCCAGGAACGTCACTCAGGCTGGACGACTCAGATAAAAACAAAGTTTTCTATTGAATAGCTTTTGGGATTCTTGAAAACTATTCCTGAGTGTAGATTAGTAAAACTGGACCTGAAGGAGTAATGATTTGTTCTATTCTTCCCTGCAACTGAATACTAACAACAAAAAGAGCAGAAGAATTTTGTGAAGTGAAAATAGATTTCTTAGTTGACACTTTTTGTTCTTGAAATGCTCTTTAGCTGATGGACAACATGAAACAAAAGCTGTAAAAAAAATGATTGAACCCTTGTGTGCTCTGGAGCCATAAACCAACCACAAAAGCCAAAGTACAAACGTGGCGGAAAGAAGCGACAGTCACTGATCAAGGACCAACTTTTATTTATTTCTTAATGACTTTACAACTTGAACACAATTAATTTTACTCCTGCATACTTTTTCAACTTTAGCCTGAAGACCTGCTTTCTTCAAGGTTTCGTGTTGGATGATATTTAGGCTCAGTGAGGGATAGCAAAGTCATTTTACAATCAAACCCAACGCCGAAGAGGGGATTTGCAAAAACGGAAAAATCTGCACCCTTGCAACAGAAGAAAAAATAAATAAATAAAAAAAATCGAATGATACCAAACATGGATCAGCATCAACAGGATGGACATTGTGGACGGGTCTGTCTTTCAGTAGTGACATTGTGGAGTTTTTGGAGGGGATTTGTTTACTCTTTAAATAAAGACATACATTAAATTAACTAAAATATTTCTTTTTTTTTTTTCTTTTTTTTGTGGGGCTATGTGTAGGGATTTTGCAGTTGTTGTTTTTTTTAATAATAGCTCTTGCCTTCCTCCGTTCTGCCTTATAAAAACCAAGGCCAACATTTGGTTTGTAACCGGGCGATGCTGTTGCTCCTACCGGGCCTAAACCTCAGATCTGAAGCTTTGCCAGGAACTGACACTGGGCTCTTGAGCAGATGTGGAAATTTACTTTACATCCTCGAGCAAACCGATACAGCTCTTTGGTACGCGTGGTAAATATACGAGCCACTTCACCAAGTTAGCTCGCTTAGCACAAGTGGAAATCAGGGGAACAATTAACCCAATTCTGTCTGAGGTCACGGCTGAGGTCACGTCTCCTGCTCAGAGTGCAGTCCAGCACAGAAACCGAGTCCAAGTAAAAGCACAAACTGTGTTTTTATTTCCCCAAAGGTGCTCATTAGTACCCCTTGTTACTGCTGGACAGAGCCACTGAGCCAGACTTGTTGTTTTTCTCTAAATGCTAAATAAGCTAACAAGCTACAGCTAAATATGCGGGATTTCCCCCATTTTCTTTGCTATGGTTACTTGGATTTAGGTTTTCAAGTTCGGATGCTAGAAGTTGATCATTCGTCATTTTATAACTTCTTGGAAGTTATAAGTTCACTAGTGTGGGTATTTTCCAGGAAATGGTAACACTGACCCTGTACATATGATACAGCAGCAAAGAAATGTCACATTTTCTAATGGGCACATTTTTAGTGAAGCTCTGGGAAGCTCTGTGGGTCTCTAAAGGTTGCGGATCATAATGCAGGAACATCTTCTAGGTTTTATGCAATTAATATCAGACAGTTGTTTTTCCTTTTTTAAAATCAATTCAAACTCAGCAGAACCTCAGAATCACTGACAAGCCAAAACATTTCAACCCTTCATTCCACACTGAATGTGATAAAGACACACAGGTCTATGATGAATGAACAACAGTAATTATTCACTTTTTGTTGGATACAAAACTACCACCTCCATCAATGACTGTGCAGCACGTTTTCCAGTTTTTTGGGGTTTTTTTGGTAGACGCATGTTAGTCTGAATTTTTCACTCAAATTGACATTTGAGTGGCTGTTATATCTGCAAGTTTAGAAAACGCATTAAGATTAAGAACATTTTCAGACCTCAGTCAAATTAACCGAGAGCATGCATTGTTGTTTTTGAGTTTAATAATAATAAATAAATAAACTAAGTTATATGCTTTTTTATGTTGGACTCAAAACTACATCTGGCATAACTCCTCCACGATTTTGTGTTTTTCTTATGTTAAAAGTTTGTCAGGGAAAAAACAAAAAAACAAAAAAAAAACGTGGAATCTGTCAAAATTTGAATTAGCAGAGCGGTGCTTGTAGAAATACAGAAGTTGTTCATTCTTATTATTCCATCTGCACTTATATTGCTTAGGAATAAAATTTAAATTGGGATTTGGCAAGTCTGAACGAAAAGAAAACTAGAAATTAGTTTTGGCCAGCGAAAACCTGACAGCCGCATCGCTTTAGCGGAGATGACATGACCCAGCAGTCCAATTAAACCCACTTAAAATCACTCCTTAAATGTAAAAGAAATTAATTACTGCCTAAAAGGGGGTCAGAATGGCTAAGGTGATTTTCACTGCATAATATTATAGCTGATCTGTGCACATCACATCATGTTTAACAATTCATCTCAGAGATGTACGAGGTTGGTGCTTTCAAATCGTTAGCAGGGGTTTACGTTTGTGCATGATTGGGGGCGAGTGGGTGTGGGGGCAGCAAAAGTAGGCAATATTTAGAGACAACCAGAGATCTGTGGGCATCTTTCCGAATTATGTTACAGGTCCATTTACAGAGTCTTCCTCACTTTCTTCCCCAAAGAACAGGACCAGGAGAAACGGCTTTCACTCCTTCGGCTTCACATTAAAATCCAATGGGTATCCTATAATAAGTGTCAAAAAAACCCAAAAAACAAACAAAACATGTAAATCCTCAGCATGCTTTTCAGATGAGGCCTCATGTGGGGGTTTTGTTTGTGTCCGTGGCGTAAAGATCCATCCGTTTGAAGTGAGCGCTCAACGGGACGAGAGATTCTTAGAAGTTTGTGTGAGATTCGTGTGTTTTGTGTCAGTCACGTTGTGCTGGTCAGCATGTTCATAAAGCTTAATACTAAGAAGGTCTGTTGTTTTTCTTAATCCCTCAAATCTCCAGCCAATCCAGGCCGGCGGACAAGCAGGAAATAAGAGACGAATTCTGTCTCTCTCTCTTCCTCTCGAGGTGGAAGTTTCATTCATCGCTCAGGTGACGAGAGTCTGACTGTATTCCAATGAAGGGAAGTTTGGGTGAAGATAGAAAACTTGACATCATAAAGAACAACAAAAAAAAAAAGCTAAAAGTTAATGCTCTCACACACACGCGCACAGGTAACAGGCAATCAGTGTCTTATTTAAATGATTTTTTCTGTTGTTTAAACAGAAATACATTTTCAATACTAATGAAGTAGCATTAAAGCACAAGTTTGAGTCACAGCAACATTTTTTTTTTTTTTTTTTACTTCTTCTCATCAACTTCATCTCAATCTCTGGCTTGTCTAAAGGAGAAGTCCCTACAGAGTAATTCTGGTTCTCTTCACTAAGCGAGAAGAAAACCCGAGACAAAGCACCCCGACCTGGACCGAATGCAACACTCGGAGGTGTGTGAACGCTCACATGTGGATCGGAGGCCGACAGAGCAACGTGGTCTGACAGTGAGCAAGAAAAGAACGTAAAGAGGAGTCGTTTGGTTCCGAGGATCGTCACTGACCGAAGGGAACATTGACTGAGACCCTGAAGCTCGAATGGCCGAGACACGACAGAGAAATTGAGTTACAATACCTTGAAAAAAGCATTCGACACTCTTTGAACCTCTTTTTAAAAAAAAACTAAAAAAAAACACAAAAACACTTAGCATCCATAAAATACACGTGTTCGAATGACCAGGACAAAGTTCAGACATAGGTCCGGTTAAGATGCTTTGCAAGATGACGCTGGACCGTTTTGCTCCATTACATTAGATCCCAATACATTGCCGGAGTTTATGGTTGCAGTGTGGTATCGGCGATGGGGCATCGGACATTTTTCCAAAACACTGGAAGACAATCAAGTGAAAGTCAAACGGAGAACTTTGAGAGTTGAGAGGACAAGCTGCCCGGCTCATTGATCGCCCAATGAGCCAAAGGGCCGAGGGTCCCCCTCACCAGACTGCCTGAGACGCAGCAGGAAATATAAGAGACAAGTCAGAGAACACACAGTCTCAATTGGGTAAATGGGAAAACGGCTGCAAATAAACGCACCATGGATCCGATTTCTCTCAACTCCAGGCAGATAATGCAACTTATTGTCATCATTTATCGGCACCAGCAGCCTGTCAAACTCAAACGACAGCGCTTCGTTTCATCTTTTAATGAGTACATTTTCACTAATGAAGTACTCATGTACTAAAATAAACCTATTCATTAGTTTTTCCAACAATAGTGGCATTGTCAAGACAAAGATTGCACAAAGTTTCTTCTGTCATTCAAACCTGGGCCAGTCAGACTCCAGATGGCGTCCAGGAAGCACGCTGACACAAAGCCCAGGGACACAGCAAGGATGAAGAGTAAGTAAAGATTTGTGAGTGTAATAAAAATATGACAGGAACTGGAATAGCATAGAAATTAAACTAGATTGGCGATGTAAATATTCAAGAGGACGGTCGTCCAGTTTGACGTTCGCATGCTGAAAAACGACTGAACGCTTGATAAATCTAAAATATGGGTTTTAGTAATATTTTTAAGAATCTCCTATACCAGACTGGAATAATTTGTTTACTCAAACTTTGCTAAACATTAGACAGAGTGCAAGGTCTTGTTAAGGCAAACGGTGAGAACACCAAACTCTGACTTTAAGTGGAAATAGTGCCAACAACCATCTGTTGCAAAGTTGTTGTTTCTTTTTTTTTTTTTTTTGACAGCGTGTGAAAACATCGACTCAATCAAACTTGTATCAGTTTAACAAATCATTAAACGTTTTGGCAGTAGACTTTTGACCCCACTGTTTGTGCAAACGCATGCACACACACGCACGCACTCACTCACACACACACGTCCACATACTCTGAAAAATGAAAGACGACCGCGCAGGACTAAATTGGCAGGGAGGATTTATCGTCCAGATCATCATGAGTCTTCGTTGCCAGAGTCGTCCTGGTTGTCATAGTGCCTGGTGGATGTCCCACCGTCCTCCAGGCAGCTGATGGCCCCGGCCTCGCCCACGGACTCCATCTCGCTCTCATCTTCGTCCTCGTCCTCCTCCTCCATGTCGTCGTCGTAGAGGTCGTCGTAGAGCAGGTCGGAGCTGCTGTCCTGAGAGGGGACCCGGGTCTGAACGCAGTACTCGGCCAGCGTGGTCGGCACCTTCACGCCGTCCCGCTCAGCCTCCGCCGCCGTTGACAACACCTGCTTCCTGTAGCCAAGATGTCGGGGGAGAGAAAAAAAAACAACAAAAAAAAACAACTAAGAATTTGAAGAAATGTCGAGCTTAGTGTTAGGCTTAAAAATACATGTTTAAACTGCATCTCACTGAAACAGGACATCACTAAATATGGCAGACTTCAAAAATGTTTCCTTCTGGAGAAACGTGACAAAAAGGTGAAACTTTGGAGATGCATATGTGATGTTTAACCCAGTCGCTGTTCAAGAATGATATAAATCTGGTGGGTCCAGCACAGGCAACTGATGTGAATGGAGAATATTTCTTTATCAGGATAAAACTACCAACGTAATTTTCTTACAATGACTTTTTGACTTTTCACAACCAAGCTCATTTATATGACCTTGTGTGTCTAAATCAACTTTTATTTAATTCATTAAACTTGGCTAAACATACCAAGCATTTGAAAGAAAGTCCTGGTCTTAGAACAGAACAAATTTCCAAATTAGAATGAGTAAACTCCATGCCTTTCCTTTAACATAGCCTTGAAATTCCAAAACAACTGTGTAAAGTCCTCTTTTCGTTTTGGATCTACAATGAATAATAACCTTTTCCTAAAAAAAAAAAAGAAATCAAATTACTTTATTTACTTAACTTTTTATTTTGGCCCAGGTGGCGAAAAGCTTGGACACCACTGGCTTATCAAAAATTTTTAAATATTTTTATCAACAATAAAACATCAATGCTATACAGCGTTGATGCAGTAATTTGTGGAAACCAGTTGCATACACTGTCTAAAAAAAATCCTTTTTATTGGCCTGATGCAACCTTTGCATTTTCCGGAGGGTAAATCTTGTTTTTTTTCTAAATAAACAGGAAAAAAAGCCCACCTTAAATAGATCATGCTGTGTGCAATGAATCTAAATAACACCTGAGATCAATGTTTCGAAATGAATCACTAAAGTAAATTAACTCCATGCAGCAGAGGCGCGTACAGCAGTGTTTACAGCCACTGCGCTGCGTTACCTTATAATCTCTGCATACTCTTTATCTTTGCCTTTGCTGTCCCTCCACTTGCGAAACATGACCGAGGCGTCGACATTGGCTGGAGAGAAGGTGTTGGGCTCGTTGAGCAGAGAGATCACACTGAGCAGGATCGTCCTGACGGCGGAAAGAGCACAGCAACACGTACACACAGTCAGATATCGGATTGCATCGGCTCGGTCAGAAACATTATGCTCATCCCGCGTCCCCCGTGTGGCTCAATTACACGCTACCTTCACTCTGCTCAAGTTCCCAAACACGGACTCAGCAGTTTCCCTCAGTGATGTGAATCCTGCTGACGGGCTAAATTTAGCAGTTACTCAACAAAGCTGCACTATCAGTGTGTTCCCTCTCCCCTCCGCACCCCACCACCTCTTTTTATTTAGAACAAAACCTTGTGTTTTCTAAATTAGCATCAAACTGTAATAAAATGCATGAGAGACAAGTGGGGCTTGTTTCATTTTTGCTCTTTACAAGATGTACAAAATAAACAGGTATTCCTTTAGGGATTACGCTGCTTTCAAGTTGTAATCCAAGGCAACAAAAAAGCCACCAGTCGTTCCGTGTTGCAGAACGAGGCGTGTTGCAGAGGGAGTACCTGACGTTCTGGGTGGGGTTCCACCTCTCAGACGGAAGCTCCCCGCTCTGGGGGTCGTCCACCGGGGGGTGCAAAATGGAGATGCACACATCTCCGTTCTGGAGAAGCAACAAATAGCACACACATGAGAAATACTTAAAAAAAATAAAATCAGTAAGAGATTTTACTGACATGTCATGAAAATAGGACAGATATTGCTTCATTACTCTTGCTTTCCTCTTAATCCCTCTTTGGCTCATGGCGGTGTTAATGGTTGGCACAAAAATGGCACCAAAGTCACATTTGTGTGCTTATTTTGACTTTTTAAAGGCAGTAGTCTTTAGGTTTTGATTCAATGAACAGGCTGTTTGAGTTCAAATACAGTCTTAATCTTTTGCCTTCTATTTTTTTAATTTTTTTTTGTCTCCCTCTCTTGCTCCTGCTTCTTCGTTTTGCATTTTGAAGCTCAACGTACAACCTGTTTCAGTTACGTGATTATTGGATTTTCATTGCAGCACAGTTTACTTTTCCTAAGTCCTTAGTAAATTCGAGTGAGGCTGCGGGATTATCCTCATGGTGTTTTCCGACAAGATGAATGAGGTGTGCTTAGGAAAAAAGAAAGGAGGTTTTATTCCACTCTCTTTTTACGATAAAAACATTCAATCTGCGCTCTGAGGGCCGATGACAGCAACCATTTTACAGGAGGGTAAATCTTGTAAATTTTACATGCAGCTTTTGTGGAGCAAGAAAACAAAATCTCATCCATTTGAGTCCTTAAGGACTTAGCATGAACCTTGTTTTTGCCGCAAATGACAACTGTAAGTTGGAATAAGTCGTCGTTTTTGATGGCTTGAGTCACATATTTGGAGCCCAAAACAGAAATCAGACATAAATGCAACCCTCTTATTTATTCCATCTGAAATCTGTTTGAGGAGAAACAGTAAAACAAAAAATCGGATATTTATTGAAAGAAATGTTATTAACCAAAACACTGTCATTACCTAAAGCGTGTACAGGCTGTCACTGAAACGTTACTCATGAAGTAAACAACAAGTTCAGAGCAATAGAGACTTTAAAAGCCATATGAGCATCAAAAGTGAGCGTTACATCCAGATCAGCCGAAAGCTCTCACCTCGTAAATATTTGGGTGCCACATTTTGGTGAGGAAGCGAAACGTGGGAGGGGAGTATGGGTAGTCGACTGGGAACTTGATGTGAGCCTGGAAGAATAAACAGAGAGAGAGTTCATGTAGATTATGTACCGTTGAGCCTTTGCTGGGACCTCAGCTGTACAGAGTCAAATGACAGGCGACTTTATCCTGAAAGTAAATGTAGTTCAGCTGAGTCAAAAAAAAAAAAAGTCACTTCTATTGATAAAGGGAGCACAAGTAACTATTTTATTCTACAGTATAAAAAATGTAGAATAAAGGAAGAGCTTAATACAACTGAATTGTGACAATTCAGCAAACTGTTCACTTTGCAAGTTGAACTAAAATGCTTCTTTACAAGATGGTAATTTTTGAGTAAAATCTTATACTTCAAATGGAGCAAACTTCACAAAATAAATCCCTTTCTGTCGCGTTTTCATCAATTCTGCCCCTACCGAAGAAAAACATCCCCGCAGCACAGCGCTGCCACTACCGTGCCTAACTTTGAGGATGATGTGCAGTGTTTGTTTTGCTCTTCAATAATGACTTTCTTTAGTGCTGCAATAAATGCGCTGTTTACTAAATAAGTCATCTTAAAGTCAATTTGTTTTTTTTATTACGATAAAGCGCTTCTCTGGATTTGTGAAAAATAATTTTAAAAAAAAGCTCATATTGCTTTTCTTCTTCTGAACGGTTATGCACTTCCTCGTCCTAGGTTACCACAAAAAAAAATGCCAATAACATACATAGGCGTGTCGGCAAAACGTAGAGAAGTTCAAGGGTTACGAATAGTTTTGCTATTCACTGTAATTCTGGTTCAGTTTTTTTTCTCAGTTTATCACTGATCAGTTATTAAGTATTATGCAGGAGAGCCTGGGTGTGCACCCAGCAGCCTCAAATTAGCTGCAAGCCAGTCAGATAAGACTATCGTCAGTCCACAGCCAATCACTGAACTACACCACCACGGCCATGTTTTAGCATGAATATAAATATTGCCCTAGATTAGAACGAGTTTTACAGCTGGAGTTGGGTTATTTTATTTGCTTGAAAACAGAAGACGAGCACAAAGCATTAAAATAAAAACCAAGTTTTTATCTTATTTTAAAACAACTGTCTGTATGTCCTTTTTACAACCCCATGCATTTGCATTTAGTACATATTTGACAAAAAAAAAAAAAATTAATAAATAATCTGATTAAACTTCTGATTGTTCAGGAACCGCCACAATTATTTGCAATGAAGGACATTCATGACGGGAAAAAAAATGGTTTTATTTGTGTTATCAGTTAAATAAATATGTCAATTAAAATAAAATAAATATGCAGGTAGGATAAGTGTTTCCTAACCTTGATCTTGGAAGTACATTGCCCTGCATGTTTTAGATGTGTCCCTGTTCCAGCACATTACCTCAACAGCCTGCCATCACATTCTGCAGAGACACGTTAGTCATGATTCAATTTAAAAGATCAGGAATATATCAGGTCAGGTATATCAGGATCTATGAATACCTCAAACAGTAACAGGATTACACCTTTGTTGACATGTGAATGGCTTGCCCATTCTTTTTCTGAAGCTCCACATGTTTTTATGTGTGAAGGGCTCATCCAACCACAAAAGATGTAAGCAAACACGAGCAAGCGGCCTGCATCAGCAAACATCAAGGTTTAGGGTCATAAAGTCCCTGAGATTTTCCATCACACCCTTCACACACTTTAAAATCCATAAACGAGAGGCCAGACAAAGAGCTTGAGTGCCCCGAGTTCAAGCATTAAATTAAATCAAGCTATACATTTTCATATCAAAAATACCTTACTGATCCCAAAGGAAGATTAAGTTCAATTTGTTTAATCAAAGACGAATCTTTACTGGAATATGTTCGAATTGTATTTTGACTTGAGGTTATTGATATTTGTCATTATAGAACAATAATTACACTAAATAATGTCTAGCGAGAGCTCAAAATAGCAAGTAAATATATTTGCTAGCCTAACAAATAGCGTTTCTACTTACTGACATATTTACTTTCGACCACAGTATCCATATTTAGTTTCTATAAATCTGGACCCTGAGCCTTTTTCTAACACTTTTCTTATTTTTATCTGCAAGCGAGCTATATATGAGGATGAGAAAGTATTGTACGAAGTTTAAAAAAAAAAAGGCAGGGCAAAAAAAAAAAAAAAAAAACCCCAACTAATTATTTGACCTATTTTGTACACCCGTTGTAAACTCCAGCTACACCTGCAAGAACACAACCTCACACAAACCCGTGTCTGACCTGCATCTTCTGTCTTTCATCTGTCTTTTTTTTTTTTTTTTTGAGAAAGACAGATGAGGAGTCTAATCTTGCCCTCGTCTCCCACTCGCTCTCTGTGCTGAAGTGCCATTTATAGCGGTCACCGAGCCAAAAATAGCTTTCTGAATTACAACCACCGTACAGTGATGAGGAGCGGAGACTGAGAATGGAGTCAGAATTAATGAGTGAGAAAACAAACAAACAAACAAAAAAAAACGACTCGCAGAAGAGGGCGGAAGCAGCATGAAGATGTAAATGATACTTTTTCAGATCTGTAGGACGGTGGGACTCTTTGGGCTTGAGCAAATAAATTCAAATGGTCAACGCGACGCTAACTTGGATTAGATGGATGAATATATTTTAAGAGCATCGCGTTCACGCTCTGCATGCAAATGTGTTCTATTGCCATCAAGAGGCTGAGCTCAAAGTTCTAAGGACATCAAGATGATGGAAAAGATAAAGGAAAGCAAAGAAATTGAGGTCTAACGCAACCAATATCGTTACCGCACAACTGAGCAATGATTTCACATTTTATTGTTTTCCTAATGTCAGAGACATTTTTGTGACACCTTTATTTAATGCAAACGTTAATTTGGGTGATCACACAAAACTTTGAGGTTTCTGAATACATACTTTGGACAATTCTTGCAGTTACGCTTTTGTTAAACACTAGAGAGGCAATATTGCTTGCAATAAACCAAACTTCTCCTCTTTTCACTTGTTATTATCAAGATGTTGTGTCAAGATAAGTTAACATTGAATGCATCCAAGCAGCTCTTTGCGACCATGAGTGCAATGTGACCATTTGTGCAGATTTCTCCCACCTTGAAGTAGCCTCCTTCATACAGCGTATTGGGCGGTCCGAAGATGGCCACTTCCCAGTTGTAGAGGTCAGACTCTTCTACCAGGGTGATGCGGAAGCCCTCCACTGGCTGCTCCTGCAGGGACTTCAGCTCCATCATCAGGGCCTTCTGAGAACTAGGGGTTGCCTGGTGGGCCATGTTCATTCCACTTGTGACACCCAGGGGCCACAGATCAGCAAACCTGGAGACAAGACAGAGAGATCGTGAGACGGACGGATCCATTTGAAGGCACCAAACCGAGTCAACAGCTTGGAGAAATCTCAGTCTCTCTGAACTTGGTGTAAACAGACAGAGAAACCAAAGTGCTACATCAAGATTAAAATACAAACATGCTATGTGGCCTGTCAAGCTAGGCTTCCTCTGAGGCCCTTAAAAGTAGAACTGCAAAGTTTCTTTAAAAAAAAAAAAAAAGTGTTTACCTCTGCCTCCTTGAACTAAACGTTGTCGTTTGCTCCCAGCAGAAACCTGAAAGGTGAACTCATTGGCCGGCCATGCTAACGTCGCCGTGCGAGCACAACAGTAAGCGGAGCGGTGGATTTCCTCCTGAAGCCCGTGGCTGCTCCTCGTGTTTTTCCAAATTCTTTTGTGTTGCCAGTGTTGACAGTTGACATGAAGACGCGAGTCTCAGTTGGAAGTCACCGTCTCCTGCGGACCATTCCCGGGCTCAGAACCGGGGTTTGGCTGTCCCTGCCATCTCCCCGAGCTACTGGTTCGGTTCGAACAGGCTCTCAACTGACCCCCGCTTGTTTATGTTTGTTTATCTGCGCTCCAGCAGTCTCAACTTCTCCACACGTCAGCTATAAACCCCCACCGAGCAACTTCGTACAAACGGAGCGGGTCTTCCGCCGTACTGTCGTCCCCTCCGGCGCGGCGGCGAGATAAAAACACGCAGGAACTCGAGCCCGTGGTCGGAGAGAGGACAGCAAGTAGGAGTTTTTTTTTTTTCTTCTTTTTTTCTTTTTTTTTTTTTAACACTCGCGAATTACGCTGGCTTTTATCGATTTTTTATTTTCCTCCCATCGATGCTTCCGGCTATCATTGCGCGTGTCTGCAGTACGTAACGCGTGTACACGGTGACGTGCGCGCACCCAAGGTAATGTATAAAAAAACCAAAACAAAGCTTGTTCTAAATTTCATGAAGTTTCAGAAAGCGCTTATTATTTTTTTCTATATAATAATAATAAATATCGTAATAAAACTGAAAACATGAGTTCTTAGGAACAAGAGCTTGTTCACGTGGCCGTTTTTAAATCATAAAGCTGTTTTTTTTTATCTTTAAACTAGGTTGTATTTATTTCTCAGCATTTTATAGATAGAAAATGTGTATTGGTCTTAAATAATTAATGTACACTATCTACAAGCTTGAGAACGTGAATAGAATATCCAGGTGATGTTAAGTAAAGTATTTCACATTTCAGCTACCATGAGGTTCACGATTAATTTCAAGCCCTTAAATTAAAAAACTTGCTGTATATTTTTTTTTTTTTTTTTTGTACCTTTTATCTGTCACTCTAGAAAAAAGTTTTAGAATAATTTTAAAAATCTGATTTTGTTACATCCCAAAAACTTGGATCAGAACCAAAAAATATTTTTCGTATAAATGATCAAATATGATTCAAATGAGTATAGCGAATGACTGCATTGCTCCGGGTTATTGGTTTTTAATTGAGTTTCTGATTGAACTGCGAAAAACAGTTCTTCAAATATGCCCAATATGTGGCTCTGTGTGATGAATTCACGTCTTATGAGTTTCACCTGAATTCAACTAAATCGAATTAATGAAACATATCAATTTCCCGATCATAATGTAAGTCACTGAGATGCACTTCTGGACTGTCCTTGTTCAGCTGGTCATCGCGGTCTGACTTTGTGGAGCCGAGTGACGTCATACAGGAACCAACAGAGGGAGTTTGACAAACCAAGATGGCGACCTACGGCGAAGCAGGAAAGAGGTTCGACTTGAAGTAAAACTGATTTTCAAAACAGTTTTTAACGGAGTGCCAACGTGATTGGGCGTCGTTTGGATTTCGTAAGGAAGAGACGGAGTCAATACCGGTGAGAAAGCGCTGATTTTAAATTTGCGGGGCAGTTGTTGAGCTGTGTGAGGGGCGGTGGCAGCACGTAACGTTTACAAGTCAGGCCACAGCCGAAGCTAAGCGTATTAGCATGAACTGTGGCGTACGCCGAGGACCGTGACGCTCTCTCTGGCCGTGTTTGGCAGTGTGCACTTTCAGTTTGCCTTTTCTTTTACCAAATGGCGACTAAAGCAAGCTACGTCGAGCTTTGAAACTTAAGCATTTTGACAGCGGCCATCGCGTTATCCTCGAAGTACGTGTTACTCCAGCTGTGGCTAAAGGTCTCCAAATGTACTCGAATGTGTACAACTTAACTGTCTGACAGAGCATACTATGAGCTGCATTTGACTCTTGACGGCCTACAATGACCCAGTTTTAGTCATGTTAGCATTAGGATATAGGGAATTTCATTTACTCGACTCCTGTCGTTTAAGTTAGCTAAAATATCCTTGCAGTTATCACTCATCTCTGAACTGTCTCAACGCACCCTGTGTTTCCGTGACATGCTAAGCTGTTGAATAGCAAAGCGGAACAGCAACTTGTGAAGGCATTGTATTATATAACTTTATCCCCGAGTACTATTAGCGACTAACTGTAGGGTGACTGCTCTGTTGAGGACTTCATGCTTGAAGTTAATACATGGGAAATCCGACATAGACACGATCACAAGATCCAGCGGGTCATGAGTGGTCCATGGCGGATTGACATCTATCCACACCAAAGTAACATTAGGGTTTCATTTAAAGTTGCAGTTTTTGCTCGCAAATACGTACTTTATGTCTGTGATTAGTACTTGATTAACTGCGTCAATCTGTCAATTTGTTGGTTACTTTATCTCATCGGTTCAAAGTTATGTGCGGTGACGGATTTGCTCCAGAGGTTCTTGTTTTCGTTACAACTAGGCTCTGTTGCTATGTGACCAAAAAAAAAAAAAAAAAAAAATGGAATTAATCTCAGATTCAAACTAGTTTTTGTTATGTGTCTGTTTTGGAGGGGTAGGGGAGTTCTGATCAATGAAATCCTGTCAATCTTTGGTGCTAGAGGGTGGGGGGGGGGCTAAACTAAGGATTAATTAGTTTAGATTAATTAACTAAGGATTAATCCCATTTTTAACCCAGAAAAGGGTTAATCAGAATTTGACTCTTTGAAGCTGCCTGTGGACTTCGATAAAAAAAAAAATCAAACCTCAAAGAAAAACAAAAATCTGCACTAACCAGGAAAGGCCTATTTTTGGTGGATGTGTGCGTATAGGCTCTGAAACTTTTCTACTTTCACTTCGTATTTAGTTTATGCGCAATAATAATGTGGAATGTATGGTTTGTGGCTTTACACACCTGTGGTCCAATTTAAGTAGTTTATGCTTTATTTCAAACTACAATCTCACTAATAACGTTGAACTCATGCACTTTTTTCTTCTTTCTTTTTTCAGGGACTAAATGGCTGCGAGGAAGTCTGGATCAGATGTGTATAACAATGGTAAGACCTTATTTTTGATTCTTTTATTTTCTGCCTGTTCAGAGGGTTAAAGAATGTGTAGCACAGATGCTTAATGTTCATCGGTTTTTGTAAACCTTTCATTTAAATAGCTTCTTTACAAAGTTAGCTGAATCTATTTATTTCTTTTAATTAGAGTATGCTATTTTAACTGTACAGTATTTTTCACATGCTACAAATTTGCTCTTACTGTACAGCCACAACAGCTTTAAAGGCCAAGATTGTGTTCACAAACAAGGATCTTGACTTCAAGTTTATTAGCGCTCACACATAACATTTAGTGTAAATAGATAAACATTAACAGGATTTCAATAATGATTAATGTACGGTATGTACATGTATTTCCAGGCCTTTTTTTCCACCTCTGTGTAAATCTGTGTGCTTCCATTCTTCACTGCTGTTACCTCTACCTGAGTCGCTCCATTGAGGAAGAATAAAGGATATTCAATTCTATACTGTTTTCTATTCTCTCATCTCAGTTGCAACTTTCTGACCAGAGTGAGTGACTTGTTTGTATAGTTATAATGTGTTCACCAATCAGAAAAAAGTTAGAATTTCTGATGGGCTTATTTTTTTGTTCATTTCTACTTTAAGATCGTATTTTATGGTGTCTATGTCTGCTTTCAGTATTTAGGGCTGAACTATATAAAATCTTACAATGACAGTAATATTTATAGATATCACAATAATAATATCACGCGCAATTTATGCCTTTTATCTTCTGTCCCCTCTTTCTCATCTGTGCTTCCATCACTCTTTAACATTTTGTGGTAATGTCATTTTGGACTCTGTTCAACTGGCTAAGTATTACATTAGCAAGAAAAATGCAAGTTCACAACACTATTGCATACACTCTATCATCAGATATAGTGATGATAATATATTTGCAATATTTTGTGCAACCTTGACTGTATCCTTTCTTTCCTCTGCACAGGACCCATCAGCTACCTTGATGATGTTCCCTTCAAGATAAACGACAAATTTCGGCGTCCAGCTAAAGTGGGGTTACCCGTTGGTTTCCTTATGCCAGATTATGGAGCTGTACTTGCAGACACAAAGGTACAGAGGGCATAGAGATTTATTTTTTTCTATTTTTCAGTTATAAGTCACTTGATTATAAATAATAATTGAGAAAGAGGATTTCAATACATTCAGTTCTACGTAAGTAAATATTTAAGGTGTAGCCAAGCAAAAGATATTTCCGTAACTGGAATTTTAACACTACCTGGCTATTGTGACTGATGTAATTACTTTTCCATCTTCCTTCTCCTTCCTTCTCTCTTCTGAACAGTATGATTTTACATTGGAGAGGCGAAGTGTTCGCTGGGGGATAGAACTTGCTGACGCCAGAGCAGCAGCAGCCAGAGCGGAGGAGGCAGCAGCCAAGCAGGAGGCTGAGAGCATAGAGTCTCTGTCTCGGGATGCTGATGGAGCAGCGGATGACCAGGACCTTCCACCACCAGCCATGAATCCGGTCCTTGCTGGACTCAGTCACAACGCCATCCTCACTCCACTGCCGGCCCCCAGACTCGGCCCCAGAAAATCCCAGGACAGCACTCCACAGCCACAGAACCTCAACCTAGCCGACTTCGAGCGGGAGGAAGACCCGTTTGACAAGCTGGAACTGAAAACCCTGGATGATAAGGAAGAGCTGAGGAACATTCTGCAGAGCCAACCCCAGCCTCCGCCCTCTGTGTCTCCACCTCAGCAAGGTTCAGTATCTCGTGGGGACAGCCCTTCTCCACCCAGCACCAACACCAGCATCTCCTCTAAGCCAGGCTTCGCCCACAAGCCAAACGGCTTGGTTGCTTTGCTGGACATGGACAAAGTGGGGCATCCCGGAAGAGCGGGCTTTGACACGGACGATCGGCCTTGTAACATCCGCTCTCTGACGTTCCCCAAGCTCTCCGACTCTGGTGAACCGGAGTCGATAAAGTACAGTGCTGCACCCGTTCCCGTTCCTTCTCCCAGACGGAACCTGACCAACGGAAGCCCGCCAGCATTACCAAAAACACAAGTCATTGTTGCCCCCGAGCCATCCAACCACAACAAGAGTGGAACGCCAAAGCCGGTGAGTGTTAAAGAGCACTCTTCACGTCTGCTTGAGGCTCAAGCAACTCTTCAAAATTCACTGTTTTCGTCCTTTAACTAGGCCAACCCTGGAACAGGACCTACTGGTTTACCGTGCGGTGGAGCTCTCCTCAGCATGACGCCCAGTGAACGTCAGTGTGTGGAGACGCTTGTGGGAATGGGTTACTCTTATGAGGAAGTTTTACGGGCCATGCAGAGACAGGGCCAGAATGTGGAGCAGGTTGGTTACCAAAATATTGAATGTATATCTACATGCAGCCAAATAAATAACTTACTTTGAATTGCTGAACATTAATGCAAAGCGGAGGCTCCTAACACGCAAGTGACTAAAAATATGACAGTTAAATGAGATTGCTGTGCAGAAAGGGTACACTGCTGGGAGCATCTGATCTTGGGCTACTGTATGCAGACGCTAAAGAATCTCCACTCTTGTCACATTTCTATTTATTTTAAACATTTTAATTGTTGCTCTGACATGTATAAGGATACGTTTTAGGCAAGCTGCTCTTTCCATTTAGCCTGGAACACACTTTAACACTATGCAAGCTAGATATTATCTATTCTTGGTTGTAGCTCCTGTTGCATTGTGCTGTGGAAGAGCCAGAATTTGCTGGTGCTGGCCAATTCTCTTTATTGGTTCAATAATAAATGCAAGTTACGGGAGGAGAATGGGGTGCTCAAGGGTGAAATGAACAGTAAGCAGTCGCTTACTAGAAAGAGAAGGAGAATAAATGCTTATCTGTTTTGAGAGAAATTCCATTGCACAGTTATTCCAGAACATTTCTGTCGCTGCTTGATATTTGTGGTTGGTTGTCTTTGGTCACGCGCCACTTAATCGTCTGTTGGCCACAGAGCAATAACTCAAGACGGGAGGTAGAGATGTTCTTCCAGTTCTTCCAACCATAACATCTTGTCCAAGACCTCCAGTAATTGGAACAGCATGAACCCAGCTATACTGGAGATACATGTTCTCCTCTCTTTCCCAACTTTAAGAGCGTTAAATGACTCTCATGTCATTGAGAGTCTAGAAAAGCAGGAAACTATGGATAAATGATCTAAAGTTCCCGGAGACTGTGATCAACTTTAAAAAAAATAAGAATGAACTATCAATTTAGAAATGCCACCATGCCTTGGTATGAACCTCAAACATTTTTTTGCACAAGTAGAATTTTTAAGACTTTCTAATATGACATTTTACTTCATTTCTCCCATTTAGAAAAACTAAAAGAAGTGTATGTTACAGAGGAAGCAAGTTTTTGTTGATTCTACAAAAGGGAAGTTAGTAGAAACAATGGTTGACCTTCATCTACCTTCTGTCCAAGGTACTGGACTATCTGTTTCTTCATGGTCGTCTGTGCGAGAGAGGCTTTGATGCCAGCGCTGTGGAAGAGTGCTTAGAAATGTACCAGTGCTCAGAAGAAAAGGTTTGTACTTTTCTCTTGCTCTTAAGAGAAAGGAAAACACTCTATTGGCCTCTTTAATAATGATTTCATTGCAGATTACACTGACTGAGCATATTCTTTTCACCGTTTGTTTCCAGGCCTTGCAGTATCTTGAACTCATGTCCAGATTTGGTGAAATGGGGTTCGAGAGAGACGCGATCAAAGAGGTCCTGCTAGTCCACAACAACGACCAGGACAAGGCTCTGGAGGATCTGATGGCCCGTGCTGCTGCGAGCTGAGCCAAGCCGGCGGGGAAGCCAAAGCTCTACCCCAGGCATCTGTCTCCACTCCCAAACTGAAGCCCCCTTTCCCTCTGCCTACCTTATCTCACTATGCCCTGCCCTTTTTGCCTTGGCTGTGGAAAGGACACCCCGGAGGCGATTTCTGTCTGTGCTAAAACATACCATGCCTCAGCACTTCTGAAAGTTTGTGTGCCTAGATTGGATTGAGTTAACATGTACCTATACTAAATGCTCATTTCAGGTACTGCTGTGTTATTGGAGTAAATGACTGATGCTGGGAAACGTGGGCTGTGGCATCTCGATGCCACTCTAATTTGCTTCCTCTTGGAAGTCTTTCGATGAATGCAGGAGAAACTGCACAATTAAACGGGGGAGGAGCTAGCGGTGTGCACCTCATGGGAAGACTTGTGGGAACTTTAAACTCTTTGATAAGACAGCTGCCATGTTCTCCTGCTTGCTGCAGACTTTTTAAAAAGGTGATGGGAGTGGAGAGGTCAAGAGAAGGCCCTCTTTTCTAATTGAACCAGCTTACAGTGAAAGGCACAATCGCAGAGCAGAGCTGACTCTCAAGAAGTGCCCTCTGAGCTGTAGTGCCCAGGACCTATTTCTGTTCTTCTTTATGCTTTTCTTACATTCATGTCTTTTGTCTTTGTTTTTCTGTTCATTTTGGACATCATTTTTTGTCTGTTTAAAGGTTCCATTTATTTGCTTTCTGTTTTAGGAATTGCATTATAGATCATTAGTCATGAAAACTCTGAAAATGAAAGAGTGCCCTGTTGCACTCTTCCGCCTGCACTGGAAAGAAACCTGCTACAGTGGGAAACTTTTTTTTTTTTTTTTTTTTTTCTCCCTAAAAGAAATATAATATGTCTCTTGCCCCAATGTCACTGATCATACAACGCACAGGCGCACACGTGTTTCATTTGTTCAGATCTTATTTAAAAGAGTACACTGACACTTTGATTTAAGATTTATTTGGAGTTCGGTGGGATTATGTAAGATATGTTAACGTACAAATGCAACGCTACAGAACTGTCCTGAGCGTTTGTTTGCAGACTGAAAGAGTGAGAGGCAACAAAAAAAAAAAAAAGTAATAATATAAGCGAGGGTTGTTTGTTTTTCTGCAGCCAAATTACAGTGCAATAGACACATTTCATGTTGTATGGCTGTTGACTTGCACTTTTGAGCCTCCATAAATGTTAAAAGGAATGGTCTTTAAAGCCTTACTGGAAATGTGGATGAAAGTTTCTGTTTTATTGATTTCTGTCATTTGTTTTCTGTCACTGAATTTAATATGACAAAATTTAATCAAGGCTGAGGTTGGACTCTTGATTTCCTCCCCTGATCCCTATGTACTCTTTTTCCATACCTCAGGCGGGTTGAGTATTTTCATGTATTATTCAAAGGCAAGCCCTGACAAGGCATGGGCCGGTATGAGATTGTGATAATCTTTAAAAAAAAAAAAAAAAAAGATACTACCATTTTTCCCTGTCAAGAAATGTAGCAGATGTGTATAACAATCTAATTGCTTTTATTAAAAACAAAAGATGAGCAATAGTTATTCATGTTACTAGAATAATCTTAACAGATTTTTTTTTTTTTTTACAATTGTAGTTATCTAAAACATTTTCTATTGACACACTCTGAAAAGTAACAAAATATTTTTGCCAAAATTATAAGGTGATTTAGAAAATACAGTTCTCATTAGATACAATTTTTATTAAAATGAAAAAAAAAAAAGCTCCAAAACAACATGCCCCTATTGTTAAATAATAAATTGGCCATTGTTAACCTTTTCTTCAGCCACAACAAGGTCCAACTACTGCCAGACTTGTATTACTTACTTAAATAGAACCTGTCATTCAACATCAAGTAGGCTAAAACAGCACGTCATGCTCTAATCTGAAGAAATCTTAGAGCAAATGAGAGTTCGACATCTTTATTCTGACATCTGGGAAGGGTTAAAAAGCTCTTGCTAAGGGTTTTGGACCATCAGTGAGAACCACTATTAAAACATGGAACAGTGGTAAACCTTCCCATAAGACACATACCTACAAAAATAATTAAAATACCAAAGTGATGAGTCATCCAGGAAGTTGTGGAAAAAAAAAAAACATCTAATGCACTATGGGCCCCATTTCTCTCAGTTAAAGTCAGTGTTTTTGATTTAAGCAGTAGGAAAGACCTGAGTGAAATTGGCTCCCTAACAAATCATTATCTAACAAAATTGGTTTGTGCTATGTTTGTGCAGCAAAAATTGTGCCACTATCATCTTAAAGATATTAATAAATGTTTCCACAGAGCCTGAAAGGTCATCCAGACCTCCCACCTTCTTCAAATCAGACAAAAACGGGATTAATCAACTCGACTACGTTTGTGCTGCACAAAGATTTTCATTTGTGCAACGTTTCACACCAGCTTTGCCAGATTTGAGGAGGTTGGGGTGAAGAACAATGAAGACGTCCATAGTGATATCAATGGGAAGGTGCCAGTGCCTGAGCCACTGCTGACCAAAAAGATCCTGAAGGTTGTCTTTCATTTGCCACTATAAACACTGATGAGTTCCAAGAGCTGTAGGGAAATGTTCTGTAAACTTATAAGCGCGTCAAGCTAATAGCATCCAGAGAAAGAAAATTATACCCACAGTCAAACATAATGGGGTAGTGTGCGGTGGTCTAAATAACTGGACACGTTGCGCTTGATGAAACCCTTCATTTCGCCCTCTATCTGTAAATCCTGCAAGAGAACGTTCAACCATTAACTTGTGACCTTGGGCCCAAGCGCACTTGGACTCAAACCGCAGCAATAACTCTTAAGAAAAAAAAAAAAAAGATTTTGGAGTGAAGTTTGGGTGGATTTAAATCGATGGTGTGGCGTCTAACGTTTACCAACGAGGTTGCATAAAAATGGTTCTGCAAAGAAGATTGAGCTAAAATTCCTCCATTTCAATCGAAGACTCACTTCAAGTTACTGCAAAAACTATAGTTTTTCACCATAGGGCTAGGTTACTTTGATAACTTGTCATTCACTTAATAAATGTGAATGACATTTATTTGTACTTTGTTTTTACGAAGGTTATGTTTGTCCTGTGTTGCAATTTGATGATCTGGAACATTTAAAATGTAAAAACAAGAAAACCCTAGAATAAACTGTAAGGGCTAATAATTTTTCTCAGCACTGTAAACTTGGAGAAATAAAGAATAAACAGCGGCACTTATTTGCAGCACCGTTACTTCACCAATATAACCGGCGACCCTCACTCTGGCCTCTCATTAAAAGGGACGAATGAAAAATGTTGCGGTTTTTGAGACCGTAACTCTAAACACTCAAGTATTTCTTGATACGCGTGACTGGCCCATGCCTTATCCAGACACTAAAACCAGTGAAATTATGCTTGCAGTCACCCTTTTGGGATATGACAACATATTTGTCGAGTCTAAAATACCTTCCAGGCTACATGACTTGAGACTTTTTAGAACACATGGATCGCTCCCTGACTCATAATTCCTTGCAGAGTTGGAATTTCCATGTTGTAATAATTCACTTAAGTTCCTATAGGAAGCACTTTAAGTTAAATGGGTTTGACATGACTGACAGCTGCTTCTTCCTTTTTTTATATATATTATTTAAGTTTCTATGATTTAAAAAAGAACAGAAAACACATAAGTGGTATTATTGTCTTCACACTTGACTTGTTAGATTTTTGTTATCCACACAGATATTAATTAAAACTGTGCATCTTTGGCTGTTTCTGTTCAGTTTTTGTAGTTTTATTTGGATTACAGGTTTTGGGTAAAAACATGTTTGTGTAAAAAAAATAAATGAATAAAATGTCAGTTTCCGCATTACCACAAAGCAATTCTAATCAGATCTGAGAAATGTTAACGGTAAGGTTGAGCTTGGTGAGCTCAGTGTCGTTTTACAAATTCATGGATGCGTTTCGACAAAATGTTTAATTTTCTGTGAGATTATTTTGAAAATCCAACTAATTAAACATGCTCATCTTTTCGGCATTGCGTTTCTCTGCTTGTTTTTTGTTTTTTTAAGCCTACAGCTTTATGTTTTATCCCAGGTTTTTAAATGTGAGATATTGACCTTTCAAAGAACAACACATCCTTTTCCTGCTTTTGTGCCTCTCTTTTTAAATGTCCGGCTGAAAAGACAACAAGTTATTGTGTACAATAACTGGAAAAATCCAACTGAGACCTGTTGGTCAGCAGAAAAAATATAAAGAAGAGCAGGACAGGGGCCCATGCAACTTGCCCGCAACTGAAAATCAGAGAAAGCAAACACCTGTTCATGAAAAATAGAAAAAGTCCTACATAACTATACATAGTTGTTATAAGAAATGATTTTAAACGATCTTAATGCAATCCTGAACAGACGTTTTGAGTCATCTTGATTTTTTCATATTTACCTTTCAACAAAGGAGAGGTGACTTTCACCTTTTAGATGTAAAAAGTTATTCTACGGATGCTGGTTGCATTTTCAGAGGTAGGATGTTTTGAGACATGGAAACGAGAAGTTTGTTGAGTCACATTGACTTGTGCAACCATTCAGGAATAAAGGAGACAACCAGAAAATGCAAATACAGCTTTGCGAAAACCTACTTTCAGTAGGATCTTTCAACACTGCCAGTTCTCAAATGCAAAATAAAAATTCTGATTTCTCGTGCTAAATTCAGAAAAAAATATCGCGGGAACAAAACACCGTTTTGCTTCACCGAGAGATTTTTCTGCCCCGTGGCAGACGACAGACAATTACGCTACTCCTAAAAGTAATACATTTTAATAACTCTGGTAGATTTGGAGAAGAAACTATTTTGTTTCTGAAATGAGATATTAGATATTACCAAAAAAAAAAAAAAAACAATGTACAAGAGGAATCATTGTGTAAAGAAAAAAAAAGAAAGGTTTTATTTCCATCACAACAGTCAACTCATTTTCACAATTGCCTGGCAACTTGTTTGCATGCTTCCATGTCTATGTTGATCATTTATCTTTAGAGATTAATTCCAATTTTTTGGATTTTGGAAGGCCATCGCCCTAATCTGTAGCTCCTTCCATTGGTTCTCAACTCGGTCAAGCTGGGCCACTCCATGACGTAAAAATTGTTTCAAGTCAAAAAAAATTATATTTATGAAATCAAAACCCTGTTGCAAACATGTTCAAATCATGAACATGTTTAAGTCTAATTGCCAAGAAACCACATTTAAGACTGGGAGTTAAACACAATTGCTTCCAGAATAGTGGCCAAAATAGTTATGAATTCAAACTTGATATATTTTGAATGAAAGTATTTAATGACATCAGAAGATTGGTCTGATGTCAGACCAATCTTTAACGCAGAAAAGCTTGGCCGGATTTTTGCAAAGCTTCTAAATCCTTGTAATCATCTGACTGCTAATTAAATTACATTGAATTCAAAAATACTTGACAAACTGACATGTGTGAGTGTTTATGTCTATGTCTTTCTCGCAGATAAACAGACAAAAAAAAGCGTCTCCTGGACGCCAGTGACGTCAGTGAGTACGTAGTACGCTCTCGGTTCCGTACGACCTTGTTGTTGTTGATGTTTAATTTGAGTGCGGCTGCGCACTGCCCAACGCTTTCGCCGTTGCCGCCGCTTCGCACACAGCTAGGCAGGGGAAAGAAAAAAA